>OY979694.1:19318244-20568244 GCA_963855945.1 Thereva nobilitata
CGGTATCTCCTTTAGGCCGTGGAATATACCGTGGATTTACCCCGTGGATATACCGAGTATTTAACGGGATATACCGTGGATTTAACGTGGATACACGGTATGCTCCTTTAGGCCGTGGAATATACCGTGGATTTACCGTGGGATATACCGTGGATTTAACGTGGGATATACCGGGATTTAACGTGGATACACGGTATGCTCCTTTAGGCCGTGGAATATACCGTGGATTTACCGTGGGATATACCGTGGATTTAACTTGGGGATATACCGTGGATTTAACGTGGATACACGGTATGCTCCTTTAGGCCGTGGAATATACCGTGGATTTACCGTGGGAATACCGTGGATTTAACGTGGGATATACCGTGGATTTAACGTGGATACACGGTATGCTCCTTTAGGCCGTGGAATATACCGTGGATTTACCGTGGGATATACCGTGGATTTAACTTGGGATATACCGTGGATTTAACGTGGATACACGGTATGCTCCTTTAGGCCGTGGAATATACCGTGGATTTACCGTGGGATATACCGTGGATTTAACGTGGGATATACCGTGGATTTAACGTGGATACACGGTATGCTCCTTTAGGCCGTGGAATATACCGTGGATTTACCGTGGGATATACCGTGGATTTAACGTGGATACACGGTATGCTCCTTTAGGCCGTGGAATATACCGTGGATTTACCGTGGGATATACCGTGGATTTAACGTGGGATATACCGTGGATTTAACGTGGATACACGGTATGCTCCTTTAGGCCGTGGAATATACCGTGGATTTACCGTGGGATATACCGTGGATTTAACGTGGATACACGTTATTCTCCTTTAGGCCGTGGATATACCGTGGATTTAACGTGGATACACGGTATGCTCCTTTAGGCCGTTGGAATATACCGTGGATTTACCGTGGGATATACCGTGGATTTACGTGGGATATACCGTGGATTTAACGTGGATACACGGTATGCTCCTTTAGGCCGTGGAATATACCGTGGATTTAACGTGGGATATACCGTGGATTTACCGTGGGATATACCGTGGATTTAACGTGGATACACGGTATGCTCCTTTAGGCCGTGGAATATACCGTGGATTTACCGTGGGATATACCGTGGATTAACGTGGGATATACCGTGGATTTAACGTGGATACACGGTATGCTCCTTTAGGCCGTGGAATATACCGTGGATTTACCGTGGGATATACCGTGGATTTAACGTGGGATATACCGTGGATTTAACGTGGATACACGGTATGCTCCTTTAGGCCGTGGAATATACCGTGGATTTACCGTGGGATATACCGTGGATTTAACGTGGGATATACCGTGGATTTAACGTGGATACACGGTATGCTCCTTTAGGCCGTGGAATATACCGTGGATTTACCGTGGGATATACCGTGGATTTAACGTGGATACACGGTATGCTCCTTTAGGCCGTGGGATATACCGTGGATTTAACGTGGATACACGGTATGCTCCTTTAGGCCGTGGAATATACCGTGGATTACCGTGGGATATACCGTGGATTTAACGTGGGATATACCGTGGATTTAACGTGGATACACGGTATGCTCCTTTAGGCCGTGGAATATACCGTGGATTTACCGTGGGATATACCGTGGATTTAACGTGGGATATACCGTGGATTTAACGTGGATACACGGTATGCTCCTTTAGGCCGTGGAATATACCGTGGATTTACCGTGGGATATACCGTGGATTTAACGTGGGATATACCGTGGATTTAACGTGGATACACGGTATGCTCCTTTAGGCCGTGGAATATACCGTGGATTTACCGTGGGATATACCGTGGATTTAACGTGGGATATACCGTGGATTTAACGTGGATACACGGTATGCTCCTTTAGGCCGTGGAATATACCGTGGATTTACCGTGGGATATACCGTGGATTTAACGTGGGATATACCGTGGATTTAACGTGGATACACGGTATGCTCCTTTAGGCCGTGGAATATACCGTGGATTTACCGTGGGATATACCGTGGATTTAACGTGGGATATACCGTGGATTTAACGTGGATACACGGTATGCTCCTTTAGGCCGTGGAATATACCGTGGATTTACCGTGGGATATACCGTGGATTTAACGTGGGATATACCGTGGATTTAACGTGGATACACGGTATGCTCCTTTAGGCCGTGGAATATACCGTGGATTTACCGTGGAATACCGTGGATTTAACGTGGATACACGGTATGCTCCTTTAGGCCGTGGAATATACCGTGGATTTACCGTGGGATATACCGTGGATTTAACGTGGGATATACCGTGGATTTAACGTGGATACACGGTATGCTCCTTTAGGCCGTGGAATATACCGTGGATTTACCGTGGGATATACCGTGGATTTACCGTGGGATATACCGTGGATTTAACGTGGATACACGGTATGCTCCTTTAGGCCGTGGGATATACCGTGGATTTACCGTGGGATATACCGTGGATTTAACGTGGGATATACCGTGGATTTAACGTGGATACACGGTATGCTCCTTTAGGCCGTGGAATATACCGTGGATTTACCGTGGGATATACCGTGGATTTAACGTGGGATATACCGTGGATTTAACTTGGATACACGGTATGCTCCTTTAGGCCGTGGAATATACCGTGGATTTACCGTGGGATATACCGTGGATTTAACGTGGGATATACCGTGGATTTAACGTGGATACACGGTATGCTCCTTTAGGCCGTGGAATATACCGTGGATTTACCGTGGGATATACCGTGGATTTAACGTGGGATATACCGTGGATTTAACGTGGATACACGGTATGCTCCTTTAGGCCGTGGAATATACCGTGGATTTACCGTGGGATATACCGTGGATTTAACGTGGATACACGGTATGCTCCCTTTAGGCCGTGGGATATACCGTGGATTTACCGTGGGATATACCGTGGATTTAACGTGGGATATACCGTGGATTTAACGTGGATACACGGTATGCTCCTTTAGGCCGTGGAATATACCGTGGATTTACCGTGGGATATACCGTGGATTTAACGTGGGATATACCGTGGATTTAACGTGGATACACGGTATGCCTCCTTTAGGCCGTGGAATATACCGTGGATTTACCGTGGGATATACCGTGGATTTAACGTGGGATATACCGTGGATTTAACGTGGATACACGGTATGCTCCTTTAGGCCGTGGAATATACCGTGGATTTACCGTGGGATATACCGTGGATTTAACGTGGGATATACCGTGGATTTAACGTGGATACACGGTATGCTCCTTTAGGCCGTGGAATATACCGTGGATTTACCGTGGGATATACCGTGGATTTAACGTGGGATATACCGTGGATTTAACGTGGATACACGGTATGCTCCTTTAGGCCGTGGAATATACCGTGGATTTACCGTGGGATATACCGTGGATTAACGTGGGATATACCGTGGATTTAACGTGGATACACGGTATGCTCCTTTAGGCCGTGGAATATACCGTGGATTTACCGTGGGATATACCGTGGATTTAACGTGGATACACGGTATGCTCCTTTAGGCCGTGGAATATACCGTGGATTTACCGTGGGATATACCGTGGATTTAACGTGGGATATACCGTGGATTTAACGTGGATACACGGTATGCTCCTTTAGGCCGTGGAATATACCGTGGATTTACCGTGGGATATACCGTGGATTTAACGTGGGATATACCGTGGATTTAACGTGGATACACGGTATGCTCCTTTAGGCCGTGGAATATACCGTGGATTTACCGTGGGATATACCGTGGATTTAACGTGGGATATACCGTGGATTTAACGTGGATACACGGTATGCTCCTTTAGGCCGTGGAATATACCGTGGATTTACCGTGGGATATACCGTGGATTTAACGTGGATACACGGTATGCTCCTTTAGGCCGTGGGATATACCGTGGATTTACCGTGGGATATACCGTGGATTTAACGTGGGATATACCGTGGATTTAACGTGGATACACGGTATGCTCCTTTAGGCCGTGGAATATACCGTGGATTTATCGTGGGATATACCGTGGATTTAACGTGGGATATACCGTGGATTTAACGTGGATACACGGTATGCTCCTTTAGGCCGTGGAATATACCGTGGATTTACCGTGGGATATACCGTGGATTTAACGTGGGATATACCGTGGATTTAACGTGGATACACGGTATGCTCCTTTAGGCCGTGGAATATACCGTGGATTTACCGTGGGATATACCGTGGATTTAACGTGGGATATACCGTGGATTTAACGTGGATACACGGTATGCTCCTTTAGGCCGTGGAATATACCGTGGATTTACCGTGGGATATACCGTGGATTTAACGTGGATACACGGTATGCTCCTTTAGGCCGTGGGATATACCGTGGATTTACCGTGGGATATACCGTGGATTTAACGTGGGATATACCGTGGATTTAACGTGGATACACGGTATGCTCCTTTAGGCCGTGGAATATACCGTGGATTTACCGTGGGATATACCGTGGATTTAACGTGGGATATACCGTGGATTTAACGTGGATACACGGTATGCTCCTTTAGGCCGTGGAATATACCGTGGATTTACCGTGGGATATACCGTGGATTTAACGTGGGATATACCGTGGATTTAACGTGGATACACGGTATGCTCCTTTAGGCCGTGGAATATACCGTGGATTTACCGTGGGATATACCGTGGATTTAACGTGGGATATACCGTGGATTTAACGTGGATACACGGTATGCTCCTTTAGGCCGTGGAATATACCGTGGATTTACCGTGGGATATACCGTGGATTTAACGTGGATACACGGTATGCTCCTTTAGGCCGTGGGATATACCGTGGATTTACCGTGGGATATACCGTGGATTTAACGTGGGATATACCGTGGATTTAACGTGGATACACGGTATGCTCCTTTAGGCCGTGGAATATACCGTGGATTTACCGTGGGATATACCGTGGATTTAACGTGGGATATACCGTGGATTTAACGTGGATACACGGTATGCTCCTTTAGGCCGTGGAATATACCGTGGATTTACCGTGGGATATACCGTGGATTTAACGTGGGATATACCGTGGATTTAACGTGGATACACGGTATGCTCCTTTAGGCCGTGGAATATACCGTGGATTTACCGTGGGATATACCGTGGATTTAACGTGGGATATACCGTGGATTTAACGTGGATACACGGTATGCTCCTTTAGGCCGTGGAATATACCGTGGATTTACCGTGGGATATACCGTGGATTTAACGTGGGATATACCGTGGATTTAACGTGGATACACGGTATGCTCCTTTAGGCCGTGGAATATACCGTGGATTTACCGTGGGATATACCGTGGATTTAACGTGGATACACGGTATGCTCCTTTAGGCCGTGGAATATACCGTGGATTTACCGTGGGATATACCGTGGATTTAACGTGGGATATACCGTGGATTTAACGTGGATACACGGTATGCTCCTTTAGGCCGTGGAATATACCGTGGATTTACCGTGGGATATACCGTGGATTTAACGTGGGATATACCGTGGATTTAACGTGGATACACGGTATGCTCCTTTAGGCCGTGGAATATACCGTGGATTTACCGTGGGATATACCGTGGATTTAACGTGGGATATACCGTGGATTTAACGTGGATACACGGTATGCTCCTTTAGGCCGTGGAATATACCGTGGATTTACCGTGGGATATACCGTGGATTTAACGTGGATACACGGTATGCTCCTTTAGGCCGTGGAATATACCGTGGATTTACCGTGGGATATACCGTGGATTTAACGTGGGATATACCGTGGATTTAACGTGGATACACGGTATGCTCCTTTAGGCCGTGGAATATACCGTGGATTTACCGTGGGATATACCGTGGATTTAACGTGGGATATACCGTGGATTTAACGTGGATACACGGTATGCTCCTTTAGGCCGTGGAATATACCGTGGATTTACCGTGGGATATACCGTGGATTTAACGTGGATACACGGTATGCTCCTTTAGGCCGTGGGATATACCGTGGATTTACCGTGGGATATACCGTGGATTTAACGTGGGATATACCGTGGATTTAACGTGGATACACGGTATGCTCCTTTAGGCCGTGGAATATACCGTGGATTTACCGTGGGATATACCGTGGATTTAACGTGGGATATACCGTGGATTTAACGTGGATACACGGTATGCTCCTTTAGGCCGTGGAATATACCGTGGATTTACCGTGGGATATACCGTGGATTTAACGTGGGATATACCGTGGATTTAACGTGGATACACGGTATGCTCCTTTAGGCCGTGGAATATACCGTGGATTTACCGTGGGATATACCGTGGATTTAACGTGGGATATACCGTGGATTTAACGTGGATACACGGTATGCTCCTTTAGGCCGTGGAATATACCGTGGATTTACCGTGGGATATACCGTGGATTTAACGTGGGATATACCGTGGATTTAACGTGGATACACGGTATGCTCCTTTAGGCCGTGGAATATACCGTGGATTTACCGTGGGATATACCGTGGATTTAACGTGGATACACGGTATGCTCCTTTAGGCCGTGGAATATACCGTGGATTTACCGTGGGATATACCGTGGATTTAACGTGGATACACGGTATGCTCCTTTAGGCCGTGGAATATACCGTGGATTTACCGTGGGATATACCGTGGATTTAACGTGGGATATACCGTGGATTTAACGTGGATACACGGTATGCTCCTTTAGGCCGTGGAATATACCGTGGATTTAACGTGGATACACGGTATGCTCCTTTAGGCCGTGGAATATACCGTGGATTTACCGTGGGATATACCGTGGATTTAACGTGGGATATACCGTGGATTTAACGTGGATACACGGTATGCTCCTTTAGGCCGTGGAATATACCGTGGATTTACCGTGGGATATACCGTGGATTTAACGTGGATACACGGTATGCTCCTTTAGGCCGTGGGATATACCGTGGATTTACCGTGGGATATACCGTGGATTTAACGTGGGATATACCGTGGATTTAACGTGGATACACGGTATGCTCCTTTAGGCCGTGGAATATACCGTGGATTTACCGTGGGATATACCGTGGATTTAACGTGGGATATACCGTGGATTTAACGTGGATACACGGTATGCTCCTTTAGGCCGTGGAATATACCGTGGATTTACCGTGGGATATACCGTGGATTTAACGTGGGATATACCGTGGATTTAACGTGGATACACGGTATGCTCCTTTAGGCCGTGGAATATACCGTGGATTTACCGTGGGATATACCGTGGATTTAACGTGGGATATACCGTGGATTTAACGTGGATACACGGTATGCTCCTTTAGGCCGTGGAATATACCGTGGATTTACCGTGGGATATACCGTGGATTTAACGTGGGATATACCGTGGATTTAACGTGGATACACGGTATGCTCCTTTAGGCCGTGGAATATACCGTGGATTTACCGTGGGATATACCGTGGATTTAACGTGGATACACGGTATGCTCCTTTAGGCCGTGGAATATACCGTGGATTTACCGTGGGATATACCGTGGATTTAACGTGGGATATACCGTGGATTTAACGTGGATACACGGTATGCTCCTTTAGGCCGTGGAATATACCGTGGATTTACCGTGGGATATACCGTGGATTTAACGTGGGATATACCGTGGATTTAACGTGGATACACGGTATGCTCCTTTAGGCCGTGGAATATACCGTGGATTTACCGTGGGATATACCGTGGATTTAACGTGGGATATACCGTGGATTTAACGTGGATACACGGTATGCTCCTTTAGGCCGTGGAATATACCGTGGATTTACCGTGGGATATACCGTGGATTTAACGTGGGATATACCGTGGATTTAACGTGGATACACGGTATGCTCCTTTAGGCCGTGGAATATACCGTGGATTTACCGTGGGATATACCGTGGATTTAACGTGGGATATACCGTGGATTTAACGTGGATACACGGTATGCTCCTTTAGGCCGTGGAATATACCGTGGATTTACCGTGGGATATACCGTGGATTTAACGTGGGATATACCGTGGATTTAACGTGGATACACGGTATGCTCCTTTAGGCCGTGGAATATACCGTGGATTTACCGTGGGATATACCGTGGATTTAACGTGGGATATACCGTGGATTTAACGTGGATACACGGTATGCTCCTTTAGGCCGTGGAATATACCGTGGATTTACCGTGGGATATACCGTGGATTTAACGTGGATACACGGTATGCTCCTTTAGGCCGTGGGATATACCGTGGATTTAACGTGGATACACGGTATGCTCCTTTAGGCCGTGGAATATACCGTGGATTTACCGTGGGATATACCGTGGATTTAACGTGGATACACGGTATGCTCCTTTAGGCCGTGGGATATACCGTGGATTTAACGTGGATACACGGTATGCTCCTTTAGGCCGTGGAATATACCGTGGATTTACCGTGGGATATACCGTGGATTTAACGTGGTATATACCGTGGATTTAACGTGGATACACGGTATGCTCCTTTAGGCCGTGGAATATACCGTGGATTTACCGTGGGATATACCGTGGATTTAACGTGGGATATACCGTGGATTTAACGTGGATACACGGTATGCTCCTTTAGGCCGTGGGATATACCGTGGATATACCGTGGGATATACCGTGGATTTAACGTGGATACACGGTATGCTCCTTTAGGCCGTGGGATATACCGTGGATTTAACGTGGATACACGGTATGCTCATATACACCGTGGGATATACCGTGGATTTAACGTGGATACACGGTATGCTCCTTTAGGCCGTGGGATATACCGTGGATATACCGTGGGATATACCGTGGATTTAACGTGGATACACGGTATGCTCCTTTAGGCCGTGGGATATACCGTGGATATACCGTGGGATATACCGTGGATTTAACGTGGATACACGGTATGCTCCTTTAGGCCGTGGGATATACCGTGGATTTAACGTGGATACACGGTATGCTCATATACACCGTGGGATATACCGTGGATTTAACGTGCATACACGGTATGCTCCTTTAGGCCGTGGGATATACCGTGGATATACCGTGGATGCACGGTATGCTCATATACACCGTGGGATATACCGCGGATATACCGTGGATTTACCGTGGGATATACCGTGGATTTAACGTGGATACACGGTATGCTCCTTTAGGCCGTGGAATATACCGTGGATTTACCGTGGGATATACCGTGGATTTAACGTGGGATATACCGTGGATTTAACGTGGATACACGGTATGCTCCTTTAGGCCGTGGAATATACCGTGGATTTACCGTGGGATATACCGTGGATTTAACGTGGATACACGGTATGCTCCTTTAGGCCGTGGGATATACCGTGGATTTAACGTGGATACACGGTATGCTCCTTTAGGCCGTGGAATATACCGTGGATTTACCGTGGGATACACCGTGGATTTAACGTGGGATATACCGTGGATTTAACGTGGATTCACGGTATGCTCTTTTAGACCGTGGGATATACCGTGGATTTACCGTGGGATATACCGTGGATTTAACGTGGATACACGGTATGCTCCTTTAGGCCGTGGGATATACCGTGGATTTACCGTGGGATATACCGTGGATTTAACGTGGATACACGGTATGCTCCTTTAGGCCGTGGGATATACCGTGGATTTAACGTGGATACACGGTATGCTCATATACACCGTGGGATATACCGTGGATTTAACGTGGATACACGGTATGCTCATATACACCGTGGGATATACCGTGGATTTAACGTGCATACACGGTATGCTCCTTTAGGCAGTGGGATATACCGTGGATTTAACGTGGGATATACCGTGGATTTAACGTGGATACACGGTATGCTCCTTTAGGCCGTGGAATATACCGTGGATTTACCGTGGGATATACCGTGGATTTAACGTGGATACACGGTATGCTCCTTTAGGCCGTGGGATATACCGTGGATTTAACGTGGATACACGGTATGCTCATATACACCGTGGGATATACCGTGGATTTAACGTGGATACACGGTATGCTCCTTTAGGCCGTGGGATATACCGTGGATTTAACGTGGATTCGCGGTATGCTCTTTTAGACCGTGGGATATACCGTGGATTTACCGTGGGATATACCGTGGATTTAACGTGGATACACGGTATGCTCCTTTAGGCCGTGGAATATACCGTGGATTTACCGTGGGATATACCGTGGATTTAACGTGGGATATACCGTGGATTTAACGTGGATACACGGTATGCTCCTTTAGGCCGTGGAATATACCGTGGATTTACCGTGGGATATACCGTGGATTTAACGTGGATACACGGTATGCTCCTTTAGGCCGTGGGATATACCGTGGATTTAACGTGGATACACGGTATGCTCCTTTAGGCCGTGGAATATACCGTGGATTTACCGTGGGATATACCGTGGATTTAACGTGGATACACGGTATGCTCCTTTAGGCCGTGGGATATACCGTGGATTTAACGTGGATACACGGTATGCTCCTTTAGGCCGTGGAATATACCGTGGATTTACCGTGGGATATACCGTGGATTTAACGTGGTATATACCGTGGATTTAACGTGGATACACGGTATGCTCCTTTAGGCCGTGGAATATACCGTGGATTTACCGTGGGATATACCGTGGATTTAACGTGGGATATACCGTGGATTTAACGTGGATACACGGTATGCTCCTTTAGGCCGTGGGATATACCGTGGATATACCGTGGGATATACCGTGGATTTAACGTGGATACACGGTATGCTCCTTTAGGCCGTGGGATATACCGTGGATATACCGTGGGATATACCGTGGATTTAACGTGGATACACGGTATGCTCCTTTAGGCCGTGGGATATACCGTGGATTTAACGTGGATACACGGTATGCTCATATACACCGTGGGATATACCGTGGATTTAACGTGCATACACGGTATGCTCCTTTAGGCCGTGGGATATACCGTGGATATACCGTGGATGCACGGTATGCTCATATACACCGTGGGATATACCGCGGATATACCGTGGATTTACCGTGGGATATACCGTGGATTTAACGTGGATACACGGTATGCTCCTTTAGGCCGTGGAATATACCGTGGATTTACCGTGGGATATACCGTGGATTTAACGTGGGATATACCGTGGATTTAACGTGGATACACGGTATGCTCCTTTAGGCCGTGGAATATACCGTGGATTTACCGTGGGATATACCGTGGAGTTAACGTGGATACACGGTATGCTCCTTTAGGCCGTGGGATATACCGTGGATTTAACGTGGATACACGGTATGCTCCTTTAGGCCGTGGAATATACCGTGGATTTACCGTGGGATACACCGTGGATTTAACGTGGGATATACCGTGGATTTAACGTGGATTCACGGTATGCTCTTTTAGACCGTGGGATATACCGTGGATTTACCGTGGGATATACCGTGGATTTAACGTGGATACACGGTATGCTCCTTTAGGCCGTGGGATATACCGTGGATTTACCGTGGGATATACCGTGGATTTAACGTGGATACACGGTATGCTCCTTTAGGCCGTGGGATATACCGTGGATTTAACGTGGATACACGGTATGCTCATATACACCGTGGGATATACCGTGGATTTAACGTGGATACACGGTATGCTCATATACACCGTGGGATATACCGTGGATTTAACGTGCATACACGGTATGCTCCTTTAGGCAGTGGGATATACCGTGGATTTAACGTGGGATATACCGTGGATTTAACGTGGATACACGGTATGCTCCTTTAGGCCGTGGAATATACCGTGGATTTACCGTGGGATATACCGTGGATTTAACGTGGATACACGGTATGCTCCTTTAGGCCGTGGGATATACCGTGGATTTAACGTGGATACACGGTATGCTCATATACACCGTGGGATATACCGTGGATTTAACGTGGATACACGGTATGCTCCTTTAGGCCGTGGGATATACCGTGGATTTAACGTGGATTCGCGGTATGCTCTTTTAGACCGTGGGATATACCGTGGATTTACCGTGGGATATACCGTGGATTTAACGTGGATACACGGTATGCTCCTTTAGGCCGTGGGATATACCGTGGATTTAACGTGGATACACGGTATGCTCATATACACCGTGGGATATACCGTGGATTTAACGTGGATACACGGTATGCTCCTTTAGGCCGTGGGATATACCCTGGATATACCGTGGATGCACGGTATGCTCATATACACCGTGGGATATACCGCGGATATACCGTGGATTTACCGTGGGATATACCGTGGATTTAACGTGGATACACGGTATGCTCCTTTAGGCCGTGGAATATACCGTGGATTTACCGTGGGATATACCGTGGATTTAACGTGGGATATACCGTGGATTTAACGTGGATACACGGTATGCTCCTTTAGGCCGTGGAATATACCGTGGATTTACCGTGGGATATACCGTGGATTTAACGTGGATACACGGTATGCTCCTTTAGGCCGTGGGATATACCGTGGATTTAACGTGGATACACGGTATGCTCCTTTAGGCCGTGGAATATACCGTGGATTTACCGTCTGATATACCGTGGATTTAACGTGGGATATACCGTGGATTTAACGTGGATTCACGGTATGCTCTTTTAGACCGTGGGATATACCGTGGATTTACCGTGGGATATACCGTGGATTTAACGTGGATACACGGTATGCTCCTTTAGGCCGTGGGATATACCGTGGATTTAACGTGGATACACGGTATGCTCATATACACCGTGGGATATACCGTGGATTTAACGTGGATACACGGTATGCTCCTTTAGGCCGCGGGGTATACCGTGGATTTAACGTGGATACACGGTATGCTCCTTTAGGCCGTGGGATATACCGTGGATATACCGTGGGATATACCGTGGATTTAACGTGGATACACGGTATGCTCCTTTAGGCCGTGGGATATACCGTGGATTTAACGTGGATACACGGTATGCTCCTTTAGGCCACGGTATATCCCACGGTGTATATGAGCATACCGTGCATCCACGGTATATCCCACGGTAAATCCACGGTATATCCACGGTATATCCCACGGTCTAAAGAAGCATACCGTGTATCCACGTTAAATCCACGGTATACCCCACGGCCTAAAGGAGCATACCGTGTATCCACGTTAAATCCACGGTATATCCCACGGTGTATATGAGCATACCGTGCATCCACGGTATATCCCACGGTAAATCCACGGTATATCCACGGTATATCCCACGGGCTAAAAGAGCATACCGTGTATCCACGTTAAATCCACGGTATATCCCACGGCCTAAAGGAGCATACCGTGTATCCTCGTTAAATCCACGGTATATCCCACGGTGTATATGAGCATACCGTGCATCCACGGTATATCCCACGGTAAATCCACGGTATATCCACGGTATATCCCACGGTCTAAAAGAGCATACCGTGTATCCACGTTAAATCCACGGTATATCCCACGGCCTAAAGGAGCATACCGTGTATCCACGTTAAATCCACGGTATATCCCACGGTAAATCCACGGTATATCCGCGGTATATCCCACGGTGTATATGAGCATACCGTGCATCCACGGTATATCCACGGTATATCCCACGGCCTAAAGGAGCATACCGTGTATCCACGTTAAATCCACGGTATATCCCACGGTGTATATGAGCATACCGTGTAACCACGTTAAATCCACGGTATATCCCACGGCCTAAAGGAGCATACCGTGTATCCACGTTAAATCCACGGTATATCCCACGGTGTATATGAGCATACCGTGTATCCACGTTAAATCCACGGTATATCCCACGGCCTAAAGGAGCATACCGTGTATCCACGTTAAATCCACGGTATATCCCACGGTGTATATGAGCATACCGTGTATCCACGTTAAATCCACGGTATATCCCACGGCCTAAAGGAGCATACCGTGTATCCACGTGTAACGGACGCCCTATGAGACTTAAGCCATCCACGCACCCTAAATATAAATTATAAAATTTTTCTTCCCTGGAAACGACCTAAAAACAAGATTAAACAATAACATATTGCATAAAACTCCCAATCTCCAAAAAAATTGAAAATGTTTTACTGCCCTTGAATTATTACCTATATGTATAGGACAAAAGAAAGAAATTTTACTACAAAACGGCATTTACTTAATTTTGTCTATCTGAAAAAAAAAAATAAACAAAAGGAAAAAGCAAAACTGGCAACGTAGCATCGGAGAGTGCGGGGAAAGAAGCAGAGCGCGCGCTGCAAGATGCGACGAAATTTTATGCCCAGTTCTGCTCTAGGCAGATTTTTTTTTCCTCTTCGTCGGTTCCCATGCTGATCACGAGACTAGGAAAAGGGAGTAACCAGCTATCGGCGATCGAGTAAAGAGCAATCCTGTGTCGGTGCTTTTTTTTCGGATCTTGAACCTTACCTTGGCTAACCACGCGCCCAAATTTTTGGGGAGTTTTTTTTGAGTTTCTTTTTATTGTTTTGAGTTGGGCTTAGAAGTTCCCTTTTGGGACAAAAGGCGGAAATTGAGAAACGTTCTTTAAGAAAAATCGTGGATATTTTTTGTTCTGAGTTTTCTTTGAGCCGGATTTTTGGTATTTGAAGTTTTAGTTTAACGAGATTAAAGTGAGGTTCTTATTGGTGAAAACGCGAGACAAATTGCGGGCTATCTTTCTTCTGAAGGTAGCACGGTTCTGTGATCGCTAAGAAGCCGGGTGATTACCTGTTGAAAAGTGCTAATCTTGCGAAGTGTGGGGTTGAGAATTTGGCTGGCCGTGGACGCATTTTGGCGCAATCTAGGAAGCAGAGAGCCGGGTATCACCGAGCCCGGATATTTAAAGAGCACCCATAAAAAGCTAAGTGTCATCCTTAAAGTACTCAGAATTTTGTATTTTTTTTGTGTGTGTGGAAACTAAAGAGAGAGGAAAACGTTTCTTATCCGAGACGTCCGCGCGGTGGTAGTGGTTTCGGAAGAGGCATGATAAAAACGCGCCGATGTCGCTTACGTAACGGTGCGTTAAAGATACGGTGGTTTTTGTGAACATTCGATGGATTCTTTCTTGTACATTATATCAAAATTTTTTTCTGAACATAAAATCGCGAATTCTCTATTTGAATGTTCCGCTGGGAATTTTTTTTAAATTCTCCAAGTTTCCTTGCACATAGTCATAACCCCTTATGGGCATTATACTGCGTATCGTCTCTGTTAAACACAGTAATAATTTGATTACGAATACTCTACCGGTTTTTTTTTCTGAACAGTAGGTCGTCCTTCTTTGCGATTAATATATGAACTTTTCCCAAACCAAGATTGCTGGTTCTTCGGAGCAATCTACCGTAGAACGTGAACCTCTTATCGGGTGTGGACACTAAACGAGAAGACATTGTGTGGCTAATTACCAATCAATCGCGCTTAGATGCACAAAGGGAGGTGGTTTATTATAGACATTGAAATGAATCATGAAACATTAACTAACCACATATCCATATTTGAATAAATAATTACATACTAAAAGTAACTAATAACGACCAACCTAAGACCTATAATTGAATAAAATATCGAATAAATTAGTAACAAATCACTACATACTGAATACGTAGAACGGAATAACTTATTAATTAATTAAGTCATAAAGCATTAGCCTAAACATATATATACCAATAATCGAATAAATAATCATATACTAGTAGTAACTGATCATGAATAGCTGAATAGTAGTAACTGATCATGAATAACTGAATAGTAGTAACTGATCATGAATAGCTGAATAGTAGTAACTGATCATGAATAGCTGAATATGTAAAATGGAATAGAATAATAACTAATTGAATCTTGAAACATTAACTAACCACGTATCCATAATTGAATAAATAATTACATACTAAAAGTAACTAATAACGAACAACAAAAAAAACCTATAATTGAATAAAGTATCGAATAAATTAGTAACAAACCACTACACACTGAATAAATTGAATGAAATTATATACATAAACAAATAATTAACGAACTAACTAAATAAGGTAAATCATAATGAATAAATAACGTACGAACTAAATACGGTAAATAATAATGAACAAATAACGAACTAACTAGATAAAATAAATAATACCGGGTAGATAACGAGCTAACTAAATAAGATAAATCATAACGCATAATTACCGAACTAACTAAATAAGATGAAATAAACGATGAAAATGGAGTAGGAACCCCTGTAGCTGTGACCCCGGATGAAGGAGGCCCATAACCAAGGTAAGTGCCGCCCACTCACAACTTTTATATTGTTTGACATTATGTAGTCCCCTAGTGATGACCTGGTGACCAGCGACCACCCTTTCTCTCTTTTCTTCCCCCTTTTTGCCCCTCTCGTTGGCCCTGGACGTTGTTCCACCCCCTCGTCGCCCCCTTTAGTTTTGTTGTTGCATAGGCACGAGCGATTTAACAGATTAACTGTCACCCCCCTCAGGCATCCAAGCACCGCGAACCCCACCCCATCTGACGAGCTAGCTAGAGCACCGCTAGTCGTGCCTGCAACCGGTGCATTGGATGCGTAAATTCGCGACACTTCCCCCGGCGGTCGAACCGTCCGAGCCACCCTTTTTTTTTGAGTCCCCTTCCCCAAGTTTTTTGTAATGATAGTCTTCTGGCCTTTATGGCAATTTCCCTTCTTCGTGCCCCGGCACACCCTACCCCGACAGTTACAAATGGCGCCCAACGAAGGCTAGTGAATTATAACGTTGTTTTGATTCTCTGGTCTCGGTACCATAGCTCGGAAAGTCTGTTTTTTTTATTAGTCACTTTTCCACTGCCGAGCTATGTTTCATATTAGATTTTTTTTGTTTATTGTAGTTTATCTTTTAAATTTTGTGGCTCAGGCCAACGAGAGGAGCCAGGAGTGGACTTCTTTTGCTTAGCAGTTCTCCGTCTCCGTCCAAGTCCCTCCGGCTTCTGGTTATTGGGCGAAAAGTACCTACCGCGGTACTCTAGCCCTCATCATCTCTGTTTTCTTCCACTTTCCTATCTTTCTTCTTCTTCAACCACTTCATCTTTCGATTTCTTCTGCGGTAGCCTCCCTATCTTATTTGCAGTTCCTGTCAGTGAGGCTCAAAGTCTGGCTAACAGGCGTAATACCGCCTGGCACTGTGCGAGCCTTCACTGACAGTGAACATCAACCTTCAATTTTTTTCTTACCTTTTGTAGTATGGGCGGATGTACGCCTGGACGTCGGACCTGTCCCGTCAAGGCTAACAGGCGTTCTATCGCCTGGCGCTGCGACAGGCTCGACGTCCTGATATGCACCCGCCCCCGGCTGTTTGACCGTTCTGACATTTCACCTTCCTGTGTCTCAGCAGAGTTGCTGACCAGTTGTGGCTGGGTGTCAGAGCGGTCTCTTTTAGTACTCAACGGAGGCTTCTATCCCTTCTTTCACCCTTTCTTCTTTTGCTGGTCACTGGGATCCGGTCATCGCTTTGGGGTTGCCGGATGTCAGACAATTGGGATTCCTTGATGAAGATGGTGCTAGACATTAGCCTGGCACCACCCTCATCATCGATCCCGCAAGTGGAGGCACTTGGTGCTTCTGATGACGCGGATGCCACTCAGTCCTGAGTTCAGGCTGGCTGTCATCGGCGCCATCAGCCACCATAGCCTTGGGGAGGACATCCTCTCCCTGGGGCCACACTCACAAAAAAAAAAAAAAAAAGATAAAAACTATAAACTATAAATACCAGCGTTTGTTTTATTAAAATATATTTTAATACAACTTTTTTTCAATTAAATTAGTTCTATTTAAGGACTGAAATTCAGTTTAGTTATGTTGTGTACAACTCGCAATTATTATAATAATTTATATACTGATTGAGAACAGTATTTTTTTGTTATTTTTTTTTTGTCTTAATTATTATTATTATTTGTCTTCTAAGTTGCATAATTATTATGTTTATGTTGACGAATGATGATCTGCTTACTTGATGAGTTTGCTGGGAGGGAGATAAAATAATTCTTTGAACTTAAGTAAAACAAAAATATTTTTTATTATTAGTAGTTATTCAAAGGTAAAACAAAAAAAAAAAAAAAAAAAAAAACATAATTTTTCTCTGGTCCTCCTACCGGACTGAGCGATAACTTATATAGCCTCTACATTCCCGAGACCGTACCCTGACTCGTGCTATGCCTAAAAAAAGAAACGATAAGGGGCAATTTGTCGCCGACGGCGAAGATGACGAAGGCAATGATAACTCTCGTTCTGAGGACGGCGAGTTGGAACGGGCCGCGGCGTTGATAGCGCTGACTGAGCAGGTTGAAGCCTTGCAACATGAAGTTGAAAGGCTGAAACAGCGAGGACCCCCCGAAGCGTCCCCGAATGATACCGCGTACAATTTTCTTCACCCTCACACATCGGCCGGGGCTGGGCCCAGTGGCATTCCTCCGCGGTCCAGCAGCATAGGAGAGCGCCCCCCTTACCGCCCAGAACATACCGGCCCTACCTACAGACAGAAGTCGCCAGTCTTGAACTGGAACCTCAAGTTCACGGGTCGGCCGGGAGAAACCTCGGCAGAGGAATTTCTCTATCGGCTCGACACCCGAGCTCGAGATGATGACATATCGTCACGGGAGCTGGTGCGGAATGTGGCCGCCCTGTTATCAGGACCCGCTGAGGACTGGTACTGGACTCAGTTCCGCCGACAGCAGTCCAATCCCTTGTGGGTGGATTTCAAGTCTGGCTTGTTGGAACAGTTCGGAGGAAGACAGACCGACCATCAAATCATTAAGGAAATGCTGGAGACGAAACAGCTTAACCAATCGTTCGACGATTACGCCGCGAAAATACTAGCCTTGGCAAACCGCCTCTCGCGCCAAATGTCCTCCGCGGAGTTGGTACACCTTGTCATGGAAAACCTGAACAGTACCCTGGGTTCAGCCATTATAGGATCCACCTATGACAATATGCGCCAACTTCGCGAAGCGTGCATCCGCGTTGAGAGATGGCAAAAAGCCAAGAGGGAGGAGAATCGCCATTCCCATCGAGTACATGAGTTGAACGACGTACACTCACAGCAACCGACCTTGCCCTATCCCAACTACGCCCCTGACCCACCATCACCTACTGTAGACGAGGTGAGGGCCGACGCAACTCCGCGCCGCCCAGTCACTTGCTGGAACTGCCAGCAAGAAGGACATTCGTTCTCTGATTGCCCTTCCCCACATCGGAAAATCTTTTGCTACAGATGTGGGCGCCCCGAAGTCTACACCACTTCTTGCCCAATCTGTTCGGGAAACCGGAACCAGGGTGCGAGGCCCCGGGGAGGTCCGCGCCCGACCTAGTATCTGAAAGTCCCCCTTTTACACTCGATTTGGCAACAAGCATGTCCGACGTCTCTGACCTGTCGATAATGGAATCTCTGCCAGACTTCCCTTCTCCACAGGCCAGAGCCTCTTTTATGCAGCGATGGGCCAACTATCATCGAGTTCGTAAGCGAATCTTTAATGATTCTGCCGAATTGCCACCAACTCGCAAAGCCCCGCGCATACGGTCATGGGCCCTAGAGAAGAGGGCACATACACAGAAGATTGTCGCCGCCATGTTACATGAGAACGGAGATGATCGACCTTTCGTCAACGTGCGGATCCAAAGTACCAAACTAACAGGCCTGTTGGACACCGGCGCCAGCATTAGCTGCCTGGGTAGAGGGGCAGAGTCGTTCCTCCAGGACAACCCGGCCATTAAGCTACATTGCCTGCGCGCCGATGTCCAAGTAGCTGACGGTACGTCTAAGAATGTTAGTGGTTTCATCACCGTCCCAGTAACTTATGGATCGAAAACTACGACCATGACACTATATGTAGTACCGGACTTGTCTCAGAATCTTTATCTCGGCGTCGATTTTTGGAGGGCCTTTAAATTGGCCCCACACATAATTGGGGAACTCCATCATACCCCACAACCTGATCCCGACTGCCATATCCTTGAGGAGTCCCAACAGGAGCGACTGAACCAGGTCCGCGCGCGATTCCCGTCGTTCGACACCTGTGGACTTGGTCGAACACACCTGGAACAACACGTGATCGACACTGGCGAGGCGGTGCCCATCAAGCAGAGGCACTATCCTGTTTCTCCCGCCATTCAGGCCCTCATGTATGAGGAAATCGATCGCATGTTGAGTTTAGGTGTGATCGAAGAGTCCAACAGTCCATGGAACTCACCCGTGGTCCTGGTGCGTAAGCCTGGAAAGGTCCGCCTCTGCTTGGACTCCCGCAAGGTAAATACCGCAACCATAAAGGATGCCTATCCACTGCCTCATATAGACGGTCTCCTGGGGCGATTGCAGGACACTAAGTTCATTTCCGCAATCGACCTGAAAGATGCCTTTTGGCAAATCCCATTGGAGGAAAAATCCAGGGAAAAAACTGCCTTCACCGTCCCAGGAAGACCGCTGTATCAATTTACAGTGATGCCGTTCGGGCTTTGTAACGCTCCGCAACGCATGTGTCGCTTGATGGACAAGGCGATACCGGGCTCACTTAGAGAAAATGTGTTCGTCTATCTGGACGATTTATTGGTGGTGTCACCAGACTTTGAGACCCACCTTCAACTGCTGGAAAAGGTCGCCGACTGCCTTCGTCGCTCCGGGCTGACAGTAAACCTGTCAAAGAGCCGATTTTGCGTCCGGGAGGTGAAGTATCTGGGGTTCATCATTGGCGATGGGTCCCTGAAAACTGATCCCGACAAGGTGGCAGCCATTAGGGACTTCCCAGTTCCCAAGTCGTCCAAACAGGTGCGACGCTTCTTAGGTATGACGGGGTGGTATAGGCGCTTCATAGGTAACTATGCAAGTATCGCCTCTCCCATCACGGACTGCCTAAAAGGCGGCAAATTTGTTTGGTCCGACGAGGCCCACCAAGCCTTCATGGAACTTAAGAAGTCAATGATGTCTGCTCCTTTACTGGTCACTCCAGACTTCACCCGCCCCTTCTACATCCAATGTGACGCCAGCAAAACGGGGGTAGGAAGCGTCCTCTTTCAAAGACAGGGCGATGAAGAACATCCCATCGCATTTTTCTCTAAGAAGCTGAACAGCGCCCAGCGTAATTATTCCATCACAGAACTAGAGTGTTACGCAGCGGTGCTGAGCGTTAAAAAGTTCCGGGCGTATGTGGAAGGACAGTCTTTTACAATAATTACTGACCATGCCAGCTTGAGGTGGCTCATGAGCCAGACTGATTTAAACGGCCGGCTAGCGCGGTGGAGCCTAAAGCTGCAGGGCTTCCAATTTTCTATCGAGCACCGCAAGGGTAGTCAGAATGTGGTTCCGGACGCACTGTCACGAGTCGACTGTGTCGATGAAGTGTCCTTCTGTCGTGACGTGGACCTAACGTCCCCAGCCTTCAGGTCAGCGGACTACCAGCATCTTGTTGACAAAGTCAGCAAAGATGCCGGGCAGTTACCTGACCTTCAGGTTTCGGATGGTTATGTGTTCCACCGTTCGGACCCACGAACTGGCGACCCCGAGACGGACGATCTGATTTGGAAATTGTGGATCCCCGCAGAATTGACCGCTCCCTTGATCCAGTCCGCTCATGAGCCCCCTCAAGCTTCCCATGGTGGTGTCCACAAAACCCTCGCACGCCTTAGGGAAAAGTATTATTGGCCCGGCATGACTAGTCAAATTAGAAAATATATCGCGTGCTGTGAAGTATGCAAAGAGACAAAAGCTCCAAACACACCCCTTCGGCCCCCTATGGGCGAAGCCATGGATGTGTGCCGACCTTTTCAACTCTTGTACGTCGATTATATGGGCCCTTACCCAAGGACAAAAAAAGGCCACTCTGCTGTGTTGGTAGTGCTAGACGCGTTTTCCAAATTCTGTTTTCTCCACCCAGTAGCTGGCGAAACATCTAAAGCCGCTGTGAATTTCCTCGAGCACCGAATCTTCCATGCCTTCGGTGTCCCCGAGGCGATATTTTCTGATAATGGAAGTCATTTCACTTCCAAAGAATTCACGAAACTGTTGTCCGATTACGGCGTCAAACACCAACTCACCGCTGTCTATTCCCCCCAAGCCAACGCTTCCGAGCGAGTGAACCGTTCCGTCTTAGCTGCTATCCGAGCGTATCTGAAAGAAGATCACCGGGATTGGGACCTACACCTGTCTGCAATCGAATGTGCCCTACGGAGTGCACACCACACGTCCATTAACACCTCCCCGTACCAGGCCCTGTTCGGGTGCCCCATGATCCTGCATGGATCCGCTTACCCAGTACTGAAGGCCTTAGGTGCCTTACAAGAGGGAGATATAACGGTGTCGCCGGCCGTAGATCGATGGCAAGCCCGGCGTGACAAAATAGAGCAACACCTGGCCGCGGCTCACACTAGACACGAGAAACACTATAATCTGCGCTGCAGAGCAGTAGAGTTCTCGCCCGGCCAGGTAGTCTATCGACGAACCTTCCCCGTAAGCAGCAAGGTCGACCGGTTTAACGCTAAACTGGCAAATAAATTCACGAAGGCTCGCGTGAAGCGAAAGCTTGGGAGTGGGAGATATGAGTTGGAAGATTTAAAGGGCAAACTAATCGGAACCTTTCACGCCAAGGACCTCAAGGCCTGACAGCCTGAGTAGCGGAAAGTGACCTCGTGGACCAGGGGTTCGAGACGACGACTATGTGGTATAGCCGGCGGATCGAGTCCTTGGGGCAGGAGACACCATCCGGAAGAGATACTTCACGCTCCTTGGGACTCGCCGGGACAATGTGGAATTGCCTCGACTTTCGCCTGGAAGCGCGAAGTCCCTCCACAACGCGATCAGTCCTAGGACGCGCCCTAATACCATTTCTGGAAGCAGGTCAACTCCGAGTAGCCCTAATAAGGCATCTCGCCGGCCTAACCGGTTATCAATAGGGTACCCATCGAGGTCCGCTTGGGTAGCTTCCCCAGCGGATGGTACACCTGCTTGTTATACTTGGCTGTCTGGAGCCAAGCTTTCATGTTAGTAACTTCAGGGGTTGCCAGGCCAACCCCAATACACATAGAGGGGACTCACGTTTATAGAAAGACACTACCGAGACGCCTAGGTTGCCGGTAAGGAGGAGACCGCTCTCGTGCGCAGATGTAATACAGGCTAAACTTAACAAAATTCGTGAAGACAACCTCTGCTTCCTGCTCATGTTCGGCAACATATAGGCAATAGGATCTCATCAGGCCCTGACGACCCTATAAGACGTCCGCCTAAGATTTTTGGAAATGGATACGAGAACCTAGCTTAGTCCCAGCTGGACCAGGATCCGCAGGGAAAGGAAGCAGCAGGGGACGCATGGTGTAACCCACTTTTTATCGAAAAATGGCTGAGGACGAGACGATTGTCGTTAAAGTTGAGATATGCCAGTAAAAACACAAGGGAAAGCAGAGATTGTCTTAGAACATATAACACCAAAGAGTACACGATGGCGGTCATTGGAAATCAATGCCAAATAGCGCCAATAACCCAGTAATTTCAGGCATGTCAAAAACCGAAGTATCAATGTTTGCGCGCGCGAGCGGCCTTTTCCATTACCTTGGTACAGCCCGGCTAGCTCAGTCAGTAAAGCATGAGACTGCTAATTTCAGGGCGTAGTCGAGCCACACGTTGGGCTAGTGATCAAACAAGGCCGCCGTTTGTTTTTTTTCGCGCCACCTCTCGCCGGGCGGATTCGAAATGGCGCGCGTTGTAACGGACGCCCTATGAGACTTAAGCCATCCACGCACCCTAAATATAAATTATAAAATTTTTCTTCCCTGGAAACGACCTAAAAACAAGATTAAACAATAACATATTGCATAAAACTCCCAATCTCCAAAAAAATTGAAAATGTTTTACTGCCCTTGAATTATTACCTATATGTATAGGACAAAAGAAAGAAATTTTACTACAAAACGGCATTTACTTAATTTTGTCTATCTGAAAAAAAAAAATAAACAAAAGGAAAAAGCAAAACTGGCAACGTAGCATCGGAGAGTGCGGGGAAAGAAGCAGAGCGCGCGCTGCAAGATGCGACGAAATTTTATGCCCAGTTCTGCTCTAGGCAGATTTTTTTTTCCTCTTCGTCGGTTCCCATGCTGATCACGAGACTAGGAAAAGGGAGTAACCAGCTATCGGCGATCGAGTAAAGAGCAATCCTGTGTCGGTGCTTTTTTTTCGGATCTTGAACCTTACCTTGGCTAACCACGCGCCCAAATTTTTGGGGAGTTTTTTTTGAGTTTCTTTTTATTGTTTTGAGTTGGGCTTAGAAGTTCCCTTTTGGGACAAAAGGCGGAAATTGAGAAACGTTCTTTAAGAAAAATCGTGGATATTTTTTGTTCTGAGTTTTCTTTGAGCCGGATTTTTGGTATTTGAAGTTTTAGTTTAACGAGATTAAAGTGAGGTTCTTATTGGTGAAAACGCGAGACAAATTGCGGGCTATCTTTCTTCTGAAGGTAGCACGGTTCTGTGATCGCTAAGAAGCCGGGTGATTACCTGTTGAAAAGTGCTAATCTTGCGAAGTGTGGGGTTGAGAATTTGGCTGGCCGTGGACGCATTTTGGCGCAATCTAGGAAGCAGAGAGCCGGGTATCACCGAGCCCGGATATTTAAAGAGCACCCATAAAAAGCTAAGTGTCATCCTTAAAGTACTCAGAATTTTGTATTTTTTTTGTGTGTGTGGAAACTAAAGAGAGAGGAAAACGTTTCTTATCCGAGACGTCCGCGCGGTGGTAGTGGTTTCGGAAGAGGCATGATAAAAACGCGCCGATGTCGCTTACGTAACGGTGCGTTAAAGATACGGTGGTTTTTGTGAACATTCGATGGATTCTTTCTTGTACATTATATCAAAATTTTTTTCTGAACATAAAATCGCGAATTCTCTATTTGAATGTTCCGCTGGGAATTTTTTTTAAATTCTCCAAGTTTCCTTGCACATAGTCATAACCCCTTATGGGCATTATACTGCGTATCGTCTCTGTTAAACACAGTAATAATTTGATTACGAATACTCTACCGGTTTTTTTTTTCTGAACAGTAGGTCGTCCTTCTTTGCGATTAATATATGAACTTTTCCCAAACCAAGATTGCTGGTTCTTCGGAGCAATCTACCGTAGAACGTGAACCTCTTATCGGGTGTGGACACTAAACGAGAAGACATTGTGTGGCTAATTACCAATCAATCGCGCTTAGATGCACAAAGGGAGGTGGTTTATTATAGACATTGAAATGAATCATGAAACATTAACTAACCACATATCCATATTTGAATAAATAATTACATACTAAAAGTAACTAATAACGACCAACCTAAGACCTATAATTGAATAAAATATCGAATAAATTAGTAACAAATCACTACATACTGAATACGTAGAACGGAATAACTTATTAATTAATTAAGTCATAAAGCATTAGCCTAAACATATATATACCAATAATCGAATAAATAATCATATACTAGTAGTAACTGATCATGAATAGCTGAATAGTAGTAACTGATCATGAATAACTGAATAGTAGTAACTGATCATGAATAGCTGAATAGTAGTAACTGATCATGAATAGCTGAATATGTAAAATGGAATAGAATAATAACTAATTGAATCTTGAAACATTAACTAACCACGTATCCATAATTGAATAAATAATTACATACTAAAAGTAACTAATAACGAACAACAAAAAAAACCTATAATTGAATAAAGTATCGAATAAATTAGTAACAAACCACTACACACTGAATAAATTGAATGAAATTATATACATAAACAAATAATTAACGAACTAACTAAATAAGGTAAATCATAATGAATAAATAACGTACGAACTAAATACGGTAAATAATAATGAACAAATAACGAACTAACTAGATAAAATAAATAATACCGGGTAGATAACGAGCTAACTAAATAAGATAAATCATAACGCATAATTACCGAACTAACTAAATAAGATGAAATAAACGATGAAAATGGAGTAGGAACCCCTGTAGCTGTGACCCCGGATGAAGGAGGCCCATAACCAAGGTAAGTGCCGCCCACTCACAACTTTTATATTGTTTGACATTATGTAGTCCCCTAGTGATGACCTGGTGACCAGCGACCACCCTTTCTCTCTTTTCTTCCCCCTTTTTGCCCCTCTCGTTGGCCCTGGACGTTGTTCCACCCCCTCGTCGCCCCCTTTAGTTTTGTTGTTGCATAGGCACGAGCGATTTAACAGATTAACTGTCACCCCCCTCAGGCATCCAAGCACCGCGAACCCCACCCCATCTGACGAGCTAGCTAGAGCACCGCTAGTCGTGCCTGCAACCGGTGCATTGGATGCGTAAATTCGCGACACTTCCCCCGGCGGTCGAACCGTCCGAGCCACCCTTTTTTTTTGAGTCCCCTTCCCCAAGTTTTTTGTAATGATAGTCTTCTGGCCTTTATGGCAATTTCCCTTCTTCGTGCCCCGGCACACCCTACCCCGACAGTTACACACGTTAAATCCACGGTATATCCCACGGTAAATCCACGGTATATTCCACGGCCTAAAGGAGCATACCGTGTATCCACGTTAAATCCACGGTATATCCCACGTTAAATCCACGGTATATCCCACGGCCTAAAGGAGCATACCGTGTATGCACGTTAAATCCACGGTATATCCCACGGTGTATATGAGCATACCGTGTATCCACGTTAAATCCACGGTATATCCCACGGCCTAAAGGAGCATACCGTGTATCCACGTTAAATCCACGGTATATCCCACGGTATATCCACGGTATATCCCACGGCCTAAAGGAGCATACCGTGTATCCACGTTAAATCCACGGTATATCCCACGGTATATCCACGGTATATCCCACGGCCTAAAGGAGCATACCGTGTATCCACGTTAAATCCACGGTATATCCCACGGTGTATATGAGCATACCGTGTATCCACGTTAAATCCACGGTATATCCCACGGCCTAAAGGAGCATACCGTGTATCCACGTTAAATCCACGGTATATCCCACGGTATATCCACGGTATATCCCACGGCCTAAAGGAGCATACCGTGTATCCACGTTTAATCCACGGTATATCCCACGGTATATCCACGGTATATCCCACGGTCTAAAAGAGCATACCGTGAATCCACGTTAAATCCACGGTATATCCCACGGTGTATATGAGCATACCGTGCATCCACGGTATATCCCACAGTAAATCCACGGTATATCCACGGTATATCCCACGGTCTAAAAGAGCATACCGTGTTTCCACGTTAAATCCACGGTATATCCCACGGTGTATATGAGCATACCGTGCATCCACGGTATATCCCACAGTAAATCCACGGTATATCCGCGGTATATCCCACGGTGTATATGAGCATACCGTGCATCCATGGTATATCCACGGTATATCCCACGGCCTAAAGGAGCATACCGTGTATCCACGTTAAATCCACGGTATATCCCACGGTGTATATGAGCATACCGTGTATCCACGTTAAATCCACGGTATATCCCACGGCCTAAAGGAGCATACCGTGTATCCACGTTAAATCCACGGTATATCCCACGGTAAATCCACGGTATATTCCACGGCCTAAAGGAGCATACCGTGTATCCACGTTAAATCCACGGTATATCCCACGGTATATCCACGGTATATCCCACGGTCTAAAAGAGCATACCGTGTATCCACGTTAAATCCACGGTATATCCCACGGTGTATATGAGCATACCGTGTATCCACGTTAAATCCACGGTATATCCCACGGCCTAAAGGAGCATACCGTGTATCCACGTTAAATCCACGGTATATCCCACGGTATATCCACGGTATATCCCACGGCCTAAAGGAGCATACCGTGTATCCACGTTTAATCCACGGTATATCCCACGGTATATCCACGGTATATCCCACGGTCTAAAAGAGCATACCGTGAATCCACGTTAAATCCACGGTATATCCCACGGTGTATATGAGCATACCGTGCATCCACGGTATATCCCACAGTAAATCCACGGTATATCCACGGTATATCCCACGGTCTAAAAGAGCATACCGTGTTTCCAAGTTAAATCCACGGTATATCCCACGGTGTATATGAGCATACCGTGCATCCACGGTATATCCCACAGTAAATCCACGGTATATCCGCGGTATATCCCACGGTGTATATGAGCATACCGTGCATCCATGGTATATCCACGGTATATCCCACGGCCTAAAGGAGCATACCGTGTATCCACGTTAAATCCACGGTATATCCCACGGTGTATATGAGCATACCGTGTATCCACGTTAAATCCACGGTATATCCCACGGCCTAAAGGAGCATACCGTGTATCCACGTTAAATCCACGGTATATCCCACGGTAAATCCACGGTATATTCCACGGCCTAAAGGAGCATACCGTGTATCCACGTTAAATCCACGGTATATCCCACGGTATATCCACGGTATATCCCACGGTCTAAAAGAGCATACCGTGTATCCACGTTAAATCCACGGTATATCCCACGGTGTATATGAGCATATCGTGTATCTACGTTAAATCCACGGTATATCCCACTGCATACCGTGTATCGGCGGTATATCCACGGTATATCCACGATATATCTCATAATATATCCCACAATATATGTATAGCAACATACCGTGCATCCACGGTATATCCCACAATGTATAGGAACATACCGTAAATCCACGGTATATCCACGGTATACCCAAAATGTATAGGAACATTCCTTATATCCACGGTATATCCACGGTATATACCGTGTATATACCGTGGATCGTGTGGCTAGACACTGCCGTCGAGCCTACCCCGACCAGCTAAGTATTTGGATCTTATTCTGGATCCAACCCAAAAAATTGGGATTCAATATAGAAAAAAAGGCAAAGAAGACCAATATAGCTTTTTATGCCAGTAAGCAGCCCTTCGACCAGAGTTGGAACTTGAAGCCGACAACGGTGCGCAAGCTCTGCAGAACAGTGATTATAACAGTTCTGGCATGCGGCTCTGCTGTGTGGTGGTGCGGCTCTGTGGTGTGGTGGTGTGTCATGCAAAAAATATAACAAATCCAGACTAACATAAGTACAAAGAATGGCATGTTTTGAAGTTAGTGGGATTCTGGGTACGACCTCCGCGGAAGGATGAATGTAACTATCTATCCCTTGCCACGAGACGTACAAATTATCCGACAGAGTGAAATAGGAAAACCTACAATCAGAGAAGAGCTTTTACAAGCTTTCTCCTCCTCCTTAAACCTTAAAAACACTAAGCTTTGCAGAATTGCTGGAATTGCTGACAATCTTCAAGGCCTGCCTAACAATACAGACGAACTCAAGGTCAGAATCTAATGTAATACTGTTGCCAGATAGTCAAGAAGGTATATCAACACACTAGGTGCGGTTTATGTAACGTTCAAGCTGGGCAAAATCTGCCAAAAGGGGTCCTCTTCCTTGGCTAGGATGTATAGGATCACCCTTCAGTGGGTACAGGACATAGGGAAAAAGGAGAGTTACGCAAAGGCAGATGATTTCGCCAAACTATGAGGAAATTTTGTAGACGCACCAGTTAATAAGGTACAGGAGCAACTTTGTGTGACGAAGAAAGAAATCACCATGCACTTCCTTTCAATTGCAGGCGGAGGAGTTTTACATCTTGCGATAAGCACATTCACATACTTACTAAAAGTTTGTTACAAGTTCGGATACAAAATGGTGCCCTTTAAGCACCAATTGTGCCCCGGTTTTTGGACAGGGCTGCCGCCTTTACTTACCGAAAAAGGAAAGATAAAAGATCAAGTTGGGAAAATTTGAGAAAGAGAGGTACATACCACTGTCTGGAATTAGATCAATGACCGCTAATATGGTAGTCGAGACCCTTACTCCTAAGCTGGCAAATGAGAACATATAAATTGTAGGGTTCAGTCGATTGTTGTGATAAGAATTTGCAATTAAATAAATTAATTTCTGAACATTCCTTTGAGAACAGCTATATTATTCTCACCAGTAATCCTTTAGATAATTGTCATTAATATGTTGTCATGTTTAAACAAACTCATTTTCTACACAATCGCATTTCCACAATTTGTTCTCTTTAAAATGCTTCTATCACTTAAGCAACAATTTTATTATAATTTTTAAACCAACAATACCATTCCATTCTAAAAATAAGTCCTTACTACTGAAAAACCTAATGAAAATATTAATCACCTGTCTCCAGTCATAATTCACTTGGACTCGTTTAAGGCGGTGCACACAAAAAAAGAGTAAAACATGCGTTCGCAAAAAAAAAACAGATGCTCGAAATGAAAGAATGAAAAACTTACTGCATTGATGCATCTAATAAGAAACACAGGAAATCTGTACTCGGTACTATGCGAATGCAGTATCGCCGACAGTGTATAAATACTAAGCCCTCAAATAATGGCACGGCTAGTTGCTGCTCGTACACCAGGTAAAATTGCATCTTTTGTTTGCAGTGCGTATCTTCAGTGGAAAATTCTAAATTTTTGTAGTGATTTTGTTATGGGTAAAAATAAATTTTTGGTAAATAATAGTGTGATAATAAATAAAAGAAGAGATTAAGTGAATTTTTTGAATTTTTGTTTGTTTTTTAGTTGCATCTAGTGTTGATTGTGCTTTCATCGATTGGAAATGTAGTTCCACAGCAAAATACGTTTTTTAATCAAAATCCGTTTAATCGTCCGCAACCATTTAATAGACAACCATTTCAGCCTTTACCACCAATTTTACCATCGCAGGTAAAATCGCTGAGTTATTATTTAAAAAAAACATGCGACAATGCAGTAATTATCATAAATAACAAAAAAAAACGTCGATAACAATTAAAAATATTTTCTCAAATAAATAACTGAAACAAAAGACTTAAGTGACGAACCCGATTTTTTCCATAGGCTGCCTATCAACCATACAACCCTAGAAACTATGTTCCAATCACGTCTTACCAAAATGAGGTTTCCCACGACGGATCATTCGCTTACGGCTACTCATCCGGAGATGGGACAACGGCACAAGCGCAAGGATATTTAAAAAATGCAGGACGCAAGGATTTGGAGGCTCAAGTTGTGCAGGGATCTTACTCCTACACTTCGCCCGAAGGAACACCAATTCGTGTTACATACATTGCGGATGAAAATGGTAAGTTTCAGAAATTCTAAAAAAAATAATTATTTCTACATATAAACAGGCTTCCGAGCTGAAGGAGCACACCTGCCTACACCACCACCAATTCCAGAAGCTATTGCCAAGTCCTTGCAGTTCATTGCTAGCGTTCAGCCGGTGCAAAACTCCTTGAATCCCTATCAAACTCCTCAGCAGCAGTTCCAGCAGCAGCAGAGACAGAACCAACTGACGCCTGCACAGCTGCAACTGCAATACCCGCAACAGCAGTCTGGACAGTACCAGCCGCAGCAGTACCAGCAGCCACCGCAGACCCGCAAATTCCCGCAACAACCGCTACAGCAGCAGCAGCAACAACCTCAGTCGCAGCAACAACCACTCACCACGGCTCAGTTGCAGGGGCGCACAAATCAGATTCCCAATCAATTTGCCTTCAATAAATTCAGGAGGTACAAGTAAAAAGTGCAGAATGTCACCTGCGAATTTTTATTTTTGTTTTTCACGATTCTTGTTCATAGCATTAATTTAAATAATATTAGTTTATAAGTGATTTAAGAAAGTGTTTGCAGTTGTAAATAAATTTTTGCTCAAAAATATCGAAATTCGTTAGATAGAGAGTTCAGAGTTTAACAGTGATTGCCATCGCCAACAGTATATTTAGAATTTGTCATTAAAATCCATGTTATTTAGGTTTTTAATCTAAGTTCGATCCTAGGAGGAAGATTTAGGGCAACGTCTAAAATACCAATGCAAAAAAAATACTTAAACGAGATAACCCATGAGCCGAAGGAGCATAAATAAATCAGATACCGATTAAATCCTCTTTCTACAGGGTTGGACGAGACGTTCACAACCTCTCCTTTTAAAACATTATTATTTTGGAAACGAGGTCAACCTCGGGACCGTGCGTCGGGATATACGGCAAAGACCCTATCGATCAACGTCCAATAGTATATGCTATGTTATTATCATTACCTCAGCTTTCAAGAGATTTTGAAGACACGACAACACATGCCGCGCTTGACAATAAGATATTAGTAGCACCCGATTGTCTTAAATCTAAAATCCGAGTAGAAATAATGCATACCATCTTATAGAAGTTTTGTTTGAAAGTCCTACGGATCCTTCTGCGAAAAGAGCTAGGAGGTAGTTGGTTTTTGAGCTCTCTGCGCCGAAATATGCACTTGCACAGTCTAGAAGGCTTGATTTTCGCGTACACGTCGGTCTAGAAATTTTTTCTTAACTAGACCAACTCGACTGCGGAACACCCTTCCACAGTCAATATTCCCGAACTCATACAACCTCCAAGAGTTCAAGGTTCATCGCCTCTTCCTCATGTATCCTCCAGAACCCTCTTAACATAACCTATCCTTTTTATATTTGTCGAGCTAAGCTTACTATTAGACATTGCATCATGTCGTGAACGACGTGGCAGGATTATAGTATGCAGGGTGACACACAAGCTTAGCATTTCACCTAAAAAAGGAAGAATTTTGAATATACATTCCTTTTTACCACCTATTTGAAGAGGTTTAAGAAAATTCCTTCATCTTTCTAAATGACCAATAAAATGTTTAGACTAACGAGTACTACTAAAAAGGCCAACAGTGATGGTAGTGACACCAAATTTTCGTTACATCTAAAAAACCGAGATGAATCCTTGAATACGAACACCTAGAAGTTTTATTAAGAAATCCAAATTTAAGCTCTCAGTGGCGGTGATTGACCCAATCACGTCACAAAATAGAGTATATTTCGGTTAGGCAGAGGATCGCTCTTGTAAGAACAATCTTAAAAAGGAATCGACATAGTATGCTTTGGATAACAAAATGACGACCTTTGGCTTTCGAACAAGCAGAAAAATTAGAACATGGAATGTAAGAACTCTGCTCCCTTACGAAAGGCTGGACATAGTCATAAACAAGAAGAACCGGTACAAGGTCATTGGACAAGATCAAATGACTCGACGAGGTAGAACATATCGTACCGGAACCCAACAGAAAATCATAAGCCCCATAAGACTTTAGTAGAAACAAGGCCCTAACTCATTATATATAATCTCCTAGCTCCTGCGATAGTCACACTATAGTTCACTGCTATGATCCAACTTAAGAAGCAGATGACGACATCAAAGACTAGTTACACACCTGATTGAATAAGGCTCATTATTAAAGACATAAACATATTGTGTTGGACTATGCGCCATCTATTAGAGTTTGAACGAACTGTAATTGAAGACTTTAAGCTTCTGGAAGTTTCTAGAAATGTTTCGAACGTGCGAGAAATAGAAGGCTCTCCAGAATAAGGTGGAAAGATCTAGAAATTGGATAAGGGAAGAGCTTGGGTATTCAGGGTGTATTGCATAAAGTTACAAAGCGGCCGGCTGTGGATAGGTATAGGTTTTGGATAGACGAACAAAAACTCGTTTGGGGGGGGGATGGTAACTAGGGCGTTTTCATAGTTGGCAAGTAGCTTTTCATAGTAAGCAAAAGCCAAAAACTTGAAAATTGAAATTTTTTAGTTTTTTCAAATGCCTAGAATGGGCATTTTAAATAAAGTAACGAAGTATTGCGTATGCTCACAAGAAAGTACATAAAAAAACTACAATTTAAAAAAAAAATTTCACCGTACGATGATTTGGCATAAAATGGCAGCAATTTTAATATTTTTCGAAAAGTGCCAATTGTTGCCGTAAAAATATAATTTTTTTTTTAAATTTCAATCACGTATTTATAGCATCAAAATACATATTTTCTCCAATTTTTATCAAAATCCGACTATTTTCCCGTTATTTATTGCATTTTTAGTAAAATAAAACAAAATTCCATACATTTTGGTTTTTTGAGGTTAGGGTTCATTTTTAAAATAATTATACCGAAACAGTTCGATAATCTATTCATTCACGAGTATTTTACAATTTTTTTTATTTTTCTACGACCAACAGAACTGGAGAAATTAAAAAAATAGTGTAGAAATGCACTCAAAATGCATAAAAAATGGACATTTATGCAATTTTCTCGTGCATCACAGGCCTTATTTTGCAGACATTTTTTTTCGCTTAATCTTAACATATGTAAAGAAAAAAAAAACAAAAATATCCAACTTTCCAACTATATCATAACTTTGTTTTTTTTTGTTTAATTTCCCTCTACTATACCACTCTGTTTAGGACAAAATCTGTGATATACATAGCTACATGCACAGATGGCTCCAAGTCAGTGTCCTCCATCTTCTAAACCTCCAAGAATATTACTGTCTGGCTTAGCCTGCCAGTATCTTCCTTGCAGAGCTGCCGGCAATCTTAAAAGGCTACAGAGAATCCGCGGTAATAAAGTTATCGGATAGGAAAGCAACTATCAGGAAGTAGCAACGCCTGTAAGACGCCCCACCTGGTTTCATCTTCTCATAAAAAGTAATTTTCCTTGGCTACGAGGTACAGGTTCACTCTTCAGTGCAGACTAGATCGTAGAAACACCGGGAGAAACGAGAGAGTAGATGAATTAGCCAGACTAATTGAAAATATTGTAGGCATAGGCACGCTAGACTTTGATTCATTTCAATAGCAGACTTCAGTGGGTCGTATTTAATATTATGCGGGAAGAAAATAAAAACTTGGTCTAACTACAAAAAACAGAGATTGGCAAGCTGTGCCGATCATCTTAGCACACTGGAACTGCCGACGGATTGAGAATTCCATAGAATACCTACTACGGATCTGACTCCGTGCATTTGGAAACCATTGCTTACAGGCAGGGAGAACCTTATAGGAGGCGTAGTTAGGTGTCTGAAGGCTGGGTCTATTCTCACTCCATACACACTGCCCTATAATTGCGTTCGCATTTTTCACAACCGCAGTAAGAAAACCATGTCTTTTTTTAGCTCCAATTGTGTGACCGTTATTGCACTTTGGCAGGGTCGCCGCCTTTATCTGCATACCTGATGGGAAGATTTTAGCCAAACCGTTTTGATCACGTTGTAGCTGTTATGGTGCGTGTACACTCGCAAGGAATATTGCGCAACTATTGATGAAAATAGTTGCATCTGTGTTTACACTACAATAAAAGTTGCGCAAAAAAGTTTGCTGCAAACGGTTTTCAAATCTAGTGCAACATTACTTGCCGCAATTTCTTGCAGTACTGTTCACACATGAACAAGTAATCTTTCGCAATTTCATTTAGTCACTTCATTACCGCGTTTGTGATTAGTTTGAAAAGTTGAGCCGAGGTTGAGTTGAAATTTCAACCATCGTATATGATGTCGAGTTGAGTTCACTTTGGGTTGAAATAGAGTTGAACTGACATCAAAACACAACCTCAAATTTTTGTGTGAAATTCCCATATACTATATAGATACGATAGCCTCTTTTTGTTAATTCTTTTTCTATATTTTTAAATATTTCTGATTTCCTATAGAGTTTCCACCATAATGATGTAGGGAATTTTGTTCCTACATTATTTCTAGCAAAGTTTTTGTTTCCTAATGCTCATCAAACATTTCTCTTAGCCATTGTCAAAATTAAATTTCCACTGTTATTATTTAGTTTATATAAGAAAATAAACGCGCTACAAAAACACCGAACACAAAACTAACGCCGAAGGCAGACCTCATGAATGATAAACAAACAAAACAAATGCCACTTCAACCCAATTACAACTGAACCCGCGTATATGAGGCGAAATTTCAACTCCACCCAGGTAGGAGAGTGGACCAAGTTTTAACTCGACCCCCGGTTTATGACTGGGTTGAACCTGGGTTGATCGCGGTACATGTTAAAAATGTCTTGCCAACAAATAAGGTGTGCTGCCGCTATAGTTGTGGTTATTTTATTAAAGAAAAAAATTCGATTTTTCTTTCAGATCAAGCTTACTACTAATACTAAACATTGCACCATGACTTGGACGACATGACGGACTAGTGGTACAAAGGGTGATTCCTGAGCTTGATCATGCAACATAAAAAAAGGTTTCTTGCTACAGGTACATAATAATAAAAGCAGAATTTATAAATCTTACTTGTTCTATTTTAAAAATAAAAAAATTCAAATATGAAATCATAGGTTACTCGTACCACTCGTTGAGCTATGTATTCCGAATCCCTCCAAGCACAATTGCTTTTTTCCTTCCATTTTGCGCAAGACCGAAATAGTTTTCAAACTTGTTGGAAGCCTGCAATACTATTGCGCAAGTCGGAATTCTCTTGTCCACACTGGCCACAAAATTCTCTCGCAAGAACTTTCTGCAATGTTGCAAGAGTTTGCGCAAGCAGCTTGCAAGTATGTTTACACTGACAATTTCAATTGCCGAAATCAACTTGCGCAATATTTCTTGCAAGTGTATACGCACCTTTAGACTACTCTCGCAACAATGCGGGTTGGTATCGCTTGGTTTCGAGCAAGCTACTAGCAGGAGGCTCGAATCATCCCACGGGTAGGCTTCTTTGCGGGTAACCAACGAAGCGATTCACTGTTGCGAACTGACGCAACTGCCGTCAAATAATGGTAGGTACAGTCTTGCACATTTACGTTTCCCTTTCGTCTTACGCCTTTCACTCTGAATATTGTCTCCTTCCGTGTTTATCTCGTCGTAGTTAAGCGCGTTCATAATAAAATGTTATTCCAAATTTTACTCGAGATGGACAAACGTCTGTTTCGAGCTTTTCAAACGTCGATCGATTTAAATTAAAAGTATGCAAACTTCAGAAGCTATAGCATACTTATAGGTACCAACCTAATGGACGCTTTTTCGAAGAAGATCGATAAAAGCTCTCAACTGTGTATAAACATAGAAAGATTTGTCGAACTAAAAATGTTGCACGATTCCCAAAACAACAATGAGTCTGCAATATATCATGAACAAATGAGCCATTAACCTAACAATAATCTTACGGTAAACTAATTTATTTTTAGCATTGTTAAACATTTCCGAGAATAATTTCTGCTGCAGGTATCCAAAACGTTGAAATGTTTATCTGACGTTGTCTAGCCATTGTATAGAATGCTTTGAGCCATCGTTGCACTGCATCGGAATCGGAGAGATTGGTGCACTCAAAAAAATGGACCATCTTTAGCGCTGCTCCCTTTTTTCGCTATTTCGAGTGCAGGTACTGTTCCCAGTTGCATAATGACTGCTCGGCAGGTTGAGTTTATCCGTTGCTATCGCGATGCTGGTTCGATATCATCAGGTGACTTATGGATGGCTGAGTCACGGAGACTCCACTCTCACGATGATGGGGGCTGGTCTTGGCTGGGATTCGGATTCGCGTCTCAAGTTCTCCGGTGTTGCTCGAACATTTCAGATCATCGAGTCCATTAATAGGCAAACATTATGCAGCTACAGGTAATTGATACCACCCGGCATTGGCGGATGGAGGATATTTGCGCGGCTCAATAATGAGCTGCTACAGTAGTTTTGCGTCAATGGTAAATTATGTCTAGTTTAAGTCGAGTGCTATTTCCCTGGAGGCATTTAAAATGGATTTATAATGTTTGAAAGATTTAAAGAGAGAGAAAGATTTCGTGGATTTCTTTTTCAGATATTTCGCGTGGAAGGAAATAGAGACGGGGAATTTTGCAATGGAAATATTAAATACTCAATTAACTAAATTATATAATTTTAATTTGTAATTGATATTTAATGAATATTTTGATTGGTAGTGATTTATTGGGAATGATGTACGCAAGGACGTGTTTTATTAGTTGATACTAAGAGACATGCTCCCATGTTACGTAAAAAGCTATGTGCAAAGTTAAGCCACAGGGTGTCTGTATAAATGTATGGACATGTAGTATGATACTACACAAAAGCATGCTATCACATTTCAGATGTAATGAGTATATGACTGCTTGAGAGGTGTTATAAAGTCTTAATTGGACTTTCATGTACCATACTTATATCTACTTAAGCATTTTAATCACTGTTCTTATGGTAGTATTAAATTGATGGTGAGAAAAAAAGGGAAAAAGAAAAAAACGAGATTGCACATTTTTAGTATTACAGTAATTATACATACGAGTATAAAAATTATACTAAGATAAGACGCAATCTAGAATATTGACCCAAAATTGATGGGTATTGTAGGAAAGAGTATCACTTCTCCTTTGAGACACTTCCAGTCTTTATCTCAAGTGGATGACTCTTATCAACACTGGCGTTTCGGCACATTTTGCATTCTGAATTGCAAACAGTGCACTATTTTGTCCCACAAATTACAAATTGTCAGAAAGAACCATGGACGTTTTTGTTTCAAAGATGATAAGGGACAGAAAAACATTTTCCTCACCACTTTTTCTGTGACAGCAATAAATGCTCTCGTATACTGTGTCATAGCAGCTGCGCTTCAGTTGCAGTACCTTGTTCAGCTCTATCTCTCACTAGCGAACCGCGAGCATCGGAAATCCACTCCTTTAGTATATTTTTTCATGGTCGAAATTACATGGAGACAGGCGCGGATTCAAGGGGCGGGGGGGGGGGGGGTCACGGGGGTCATGAGCCCCTCCCAAAGGACTCGCTGTATAAAAAACAAAATTGACCCAACTAAAAAAAACAAAAACAAAAACAAAAATAACCAAACGAACAAAACCGACCCAATTTTTTTTGCAAATTAAAAAACGACCTTAAAAAATGACCTTCAGAGTCAACAACCGATTGATCTATACTCTTTCTATAGGTGCGTTTCATTTTCATTGGAGTACGTATGCCGGTGTAGTTGGGCGCACTTCAGCGTAGTTGTTGCTACACCACAGTATAGCTGCATCTACGCCGATGTGCACCCAACTACGGCGGCGTACGTACTCCAATGAAAATAAATAAAACGCACCTTATATGTTTTGATTTGCAAACTCTAAAGTTAGCTGCACTTACAAGAAAGGGCGCGCCTTCATCAAAAACACATTAGGGCACGTTTTCGTAGGGCACGTTTATTTTAATCCACCAGAAAATTCGGTTAGTTTTGTTCGTTTTGTTAATTTTGTTGAAGTAAAACTTCTTTAGGCGCGCCTTAGTCTGAAAAATTTACATGGCAGTGAATTGGTTTCATTCGCATCACGCTAGGAAATGGGAAGGACGGGGCACAGGAGGCGAAGAAACTCGAGCCTGTGTGTGCAACAGTTCACATAAACTCTCTGCCTTTCTGCATATTTTCTGGGATATGTTTGGTGAATTCTATCAGATTTTTGTTGTGGCTGGGTGCTTAGAATACCAAAGGAGGTGGTCAATTAAACAAGTGAGGTGTTTTTGTTTTAAATTGGCATCCACATCCCTTTTGGTGAGATTTGATGGACCCCCCGCGCCCCTCCCGAGACTTACCATATAATTTTAGAAATTTTAAAATTACAAATTTTTGTAACTTACAACAAATTGACGAATCGCTTATGCATTATAGTCTATTCAAAACGCTCGGGGGGGGGGGGGGGGGTTCAAAACATAACACCGTCCGAGAGGTACCACCCCACTTCTCCCTTTATCCACAAAGTTCGTGAGAAACGTTCATGGGAGCGAAACGTCTAAACAGACCCAATATTGACAAAAGTCCCCAGACATATGGAACCTGCAGTTTTTACGTGATTTTTACACCAGTTTCAAGCGAAAATATTTCAGTTGTCATAAAACCTGTGCTTCGTTTTTAGGTTTTAATGTTAAATAGGAATTCATAAATATTGATATTTTCTAATTGTACTTGTATCAAGTCCCTCAGTAGGCTCGTCACTAAACTTCCTGCATCCGACAGACCTTCGACTACATCTATTGCATATTACTAGCTGGTTAATATTTTAATAATTAATAAGTTTTACTTCTAAAGTGTTGTCTTGAGCACACTCATATTTTTTTTTGTTTTTTTAGGAGTAGACATTTTGTTCCGACAGTTTTAATTCCGTGACCCCCCCCAAAACAAAATTCTAGATCCGAGCCTGTATGGAGGTATGAATTGCAACAGTAATATCCGCCCGAAAACTGCGGAAGTTTGTAGCCATCATATTTCTGTCGGTCTATTTTTCGTTCAGCACTCCTTTGTTACCTATAGTATTTGTTCTATCATTTCTCAACACATTCCCCCCGCCGAACGGCCATTGTATCTCTAGTATAAAAAATTGTAGCGTAGAGGCACTGGCGTTAGTTTGGCAGGATGTAGGTATATGCCATCATATCGTCGGTACAATAGTAAACTAGTCTATCTGAAAATTCCTTAATTTTGGGGAGACGCAAAACAAAATATAATTAATGACTGAAAATCAGGCTTTTTTCAAATAAATCAGTTGTATTAGTCTTCGACTATGGTCTTTTGGATCACACTTTAAATAATCACAATATAAATCAAAATAAAATAAAAATTTCTCTAGTTAAGTCAAAAATTCCAAAATGTCAGATAGGTTAGTTTACCATTGGACCGACGATATGATCTCAGCTATAATGCGAGATGCTTCCACTTACTTTAGTAAGCTCAGCGAGCTCGACGAGAGGTTTATCTGCTTCCTTTTCCTCCTATTTGTATTTACGCCCAATACCGTTGTCCAAACCACATCCAGGGCTATTACAAGATAGATAGCCGATGTGAGACGGTGAAGAATTGACTAGTAGGTCCCCAACACATAGTACTTCAAAAGTTCAAGGTGCTTCTCGTATCTGTACGGTTTAATTTTTTTAGCAGATTGATCACTTGTTGTTCTCGTTTTATTCAATCATTTTCTATAGTTATCTCGTCTGTTGTTCCATCTTGCCTTACATTTGCCACCTACAATGATGAAAAAAAATAATTAAGATGCTGTGCACAAATAATTTTGTATTAGTTATAATAGTTACACTTTCTTATAGTACGTATACATGCAAAATTGAAGCCGGATTCAAGCCAGCTTGGATCTTAGAAAAATCCATGTATACGCAAATCGAATTCAAATAGGATCGAGCGGAATTCGATGAAAAAGCGAAATAACAGTGAAACGATACGAAAACTACAAATTGTAGGTTATGTTTATTGGTTTTCCATTACGTTTGAATCCATTTAAACTTCAATTACTCGATCTGACGATGTCAAATACGCAGATTCTCACTTTCAATCTTGGTCATGTATACGTGGTATTAGTCGTTCAAAACCATATCTTTTAGCAACCGGCGCATACTGAATCAATTCTCATTTGAACGCCGCACACTGGGACGGATTGCCCTTTTACGACGACAAAAATCAAAAAAAAATTTACATTTTAACTGACCAAAACTAACTGGGATGCATTCTCAAATAACCAACCCATAATACTGCAAAAAAAAATGGCGAGATAATAACATAATTAGCTGGTAACACGCGCTAAACTTCCCCTTTCTGTGCAGGACCAACGCGAGAATCAATTGCGCTCGAAATATCAACGGCTTATTACGCTTGTTCTGTGTTATTTTTTTGAAGAGTTGTTGCATTTTAGCATGGAGGAAGTAGCGACAGGTATCTATTTACAAAAATTTGTAAATAAATTAAAAACCTGATGCAGTATATAAGACGTTTTTCTAAGTATTAAATAAATGAGTCCTACATACTGTAATTTCAAGCTATTAAAAAAAAGTTCCGCATAGTTCCATTTGAAATTAAATTTTTTTAAACGCAATAAACATTAGTGATTTCAAAAAATCCATAAAGCGGTCCCCATATTTCCCCCTTTGTTAAACAGACCCCTTTTTCTTGTAGTCGTGACGACCATACTACCATACATACAACATACCCTACCTGTGATGAAAGTACATACCAATTCGGTATTTCTGCTTTGCACGCTTAGTTGAGATGTTATTAATATCTTTTGCATATCGCATATAAATTGGACACAAAACAATGGCAGGCCAGAGGCAAGGAAACGCAAGAGAAATTAAAACAAAGAAAAAATAAAATAGCACAGGACTTTTACAGCGAAATGAGTCTTGTTGTAGACCAACGAAAAGAAGGTAGTGGTAATAGCAATGATGGTAATACAGCACAACATTAATAATACTGGTTCATTTTAGAATTTTGTTAATCGACATATTATACGACATATACAGGGTGTTTCAAACCACCCGTGCCACCCAATTCTCTCGGAAAGTTTCGAATGAAAAAAAAAACACGTGTTCAATATTTTTTGAAAATCTATCTGACCATACAGAAATTGACGACCCCCCCACCCCTTGAGGGGCGTGGGGTGAGATAACTCTAAAATTTCAAATGGCAACCCTGATTTTTTTTCACGGATTCTGATTCTCCGAAGAAAAATGTGAAAATGAATGATTTTTGGGGATAATTTTGATTTTTGATGATTTTTGGGGGTCCAGGGGGGCTTCGGATCAAAAATATTTTCAGATAAAAGTTTCATATTTCTCTTCGGAGAATCAGAATCCGTGAAAAAAGGGGGGTTGCCAGTTGAACTTTTAGAGTTACCCCACGCCCCCAAAAGGGGGTGGCGCGGGGAGTCAGTCAATTTCTGAATTGTCAGATAGATTTTCAAAAAATATTGAACACGTGTTTTTTTTCATTCGAAACTTTCCGAGAGAATTGGGTGGCACGGGTGGTTTGAAACACCCTGTATATGTCGTATAATATTTCCCGAGAGAATTGGGTATTATTTTTGTCGTCGTAAATTTGCTATCTGTCCCAGTATGCGGCGGGGACAAATGTGTGCAATAAGTACATACAAAAACTTGTGATGCCCTAGTTAAAGCTTTGATGGAAGAAACGATGTCTGAAACTTGAGAATAAGAATGGAAAAGAATCGCGCAGGAGTTTGAGCACATATGGAATTTTCCAAATTGTATAGTCGAAATGGATAGAAAGCGTTTATGCATTAAGGATCCACCAAACAGTGGCTCCCAATTCATGTAGTATAAGTAATTATTCCAGTTGTTTTCCTTTCCCTGTTTGATGCAAAATACAATTTTATTGCAGCAGATGTTGGTGCCTATGATAAAAACTGTGATGGGGGCATTTTGGGCACATTTTAATATTATAGAAAAGCTACCAAAAGAGTATTTTCAATTAGTCGTGGTAACAGAGTCTCTGAAAATGGCATTGGAATTGTATGCCAGAAATTTAGAATTTTCATTAGACGCATTCAGTCACTACCACATAATCTTCTTCTTTAACGGCTCTACAACCGGGATCTGGTCCTGGCCTCTCGCAACTGTTCTCTCCACCGGTCCCGATTCTGAGCCGATGTCATCCAGTTTGGCACCCCTATGCTCTGAGCGTCCTGGTCTACGCCATCCTTCCAGCGGAGGTTGGGTCTCCCTCGCTGTCGCACCCCATAAGTCTTACCGCAGAGAACTTTCCGAGCAGGCTCATCTTCACTCATACGAGCTAGATGTCCTGCCCACCGGAGTCTACCGAGCTTTATTTTCTTCACAACATCTATGTCGCGATAGCGCTCGTAGATCTCGTCATTGTAGAGTCTCCGGAATCGTCCTTCCTCACATACGGGGCCAACAATCCTCCGAAGTATTTTCCTCTCAAACACCGCCAAGAGGTTAGAGTGCTTTTTGCTGAGCACCCACGTTTCGGATGCATATGTGAGGACCGGCAAAACCATCGTCTTATATAGTAAAAGTTTAGACGTTATGGTTAGATGCTTGGATTTGAAGAGCCTTGACAGGCTATAGTAGGCTTTGTTGGCTTTTAGCAGTCGTGCGCGTATTTCAGATTCCATGCTATTGTCGGCTGCTACTATTGACCCAAGGTAGGTAAATGATTTTACCACATCAAACTCGTGTTCCTCTACCTTGATTGTGGGACCAATGTTAGGTGTTCTTGCAGACGAGGCCACCATGTACTTTGTTTTGCTTTCGTTGATGTGCAGTCCCAGATTTCCTGCCGCGCGCTCAATCTGGATGAAAGCTTCTTGTACAGCTGTTGATGTTCTTCCAATGATGTCAATGTCGTCTGCATAAGCTAGTAATTGGGTGGACTTGTGAAGGATTGTGCCCCTTGATGTCACGCCCGAATCTCGGATCACTTTCTCCAACGCCAGGTTGAAAAGGAGGCAGGCCAGACCGTCCCCTTGTCGGAGTCCATTATAGATGTTGATTGGTCTGGACAGTGTTCCGGATACCTTTACTTGGCTTGTCACATTGGTCATGGTCAACCTACATAGTCTTGTCAGCTTGTTGGGAATGCTGAATTCTCTCATGGCTTTGTAGAGTTCTACTCTGGCTATGCTATCATAGGCGGCTTTAAAGTCTATGAAGAGGTGTTGGATTGAGTTTTGAAACTCTAGACATTTTTCCATAGCCTGCCTCAAAGTGAAAATCTGATCGGTTGTTGATTTGCCTGGGCTGAAGCCACACTGGTATTGGCCTATGATGTTTCTAGCGTATGGGGCCATCCTGTTTTGTAGGATGGCGGAGAATATCTTATACGCGGTACTCAACAACGTTATACCACGATAATTGCTGCACGTTGTGATATCTCCTTTTTTATGTACCGGGCAGAGGATGCCTTTTCTCCAGTCTTCTGGCATCGCTTCCTGCTCCCATACTTGCACAATTAATTCATGAATCGCTTGGTGTAATGTAGGCCCTCCATATTTAACCAGCTCCGCAGGGATGCCGTCTGCACCAGAGGCCTTGTTGTTTTTGAGCCTGGTGATGGCACTGCTAACTTCTGCTAAGCTTGGTGGTGACAGCATAGCATTATCGTCAGATATTGGTGGAGCCTCCAAATCCTCCGTTAGCTCGCCATTTAGCAATTCATGAAAGTGCTCTTCCCATCGCTCCAAGATGCCTTGAGGATCGGTGATCAGATTACCTTCTTTGTCCTTGCAGTATGTGCAACGAGGTGTGAATTGCGTCATACCGCGTACTCTTCGGTAGAACTCCCGCGCCTGGTGCGGCCGTCGCTCTCTGTAGCGTTCTAGTTCACAAACGAGATTTTTCTCCCAGGCTTCCTTTTTTCGTTTGTGAATTCTCTTTTCTTCTTTTCTGAGCTCTTTATATTTCTCTTCGCGTGCTCGTGTTCTCTGAGACTGCTGCATTGCTCGATACGCAGCATTCTTACGTTCAGTTGCCAGCTTGCATTCATTATCGAACCAGTCGTTCCGATCTCTACGACTTCTGCCTAAGATGGAATCAGCAGTTCTAATGACAGTATTTTTAAGGCGGGTCCAGCTCTCGTCGACGCCCGGCATCTCATCCCCAGGACTTGCTCTTCTGAGTGCGAGTTCTAACGCCTGACCGTAGCTGTTTTTGGTCATTTCGTTGCGGAGTGCAGCTGTGTTGATTCGAGCCTGATCAGCGGATACAAAGCTTTTCAGCGTTGTAATGCGCTCTCGGAGCACCATACCAACAAGATAGTGATCTGAGTCGAAGTTGGCACCTCGGTACGTTCGTACCGTCATCAGACCCGAAAGGTGGCGGCGGTCTATCAACACATGGTCTATTTGATTGCGAGTTGCCCCATCAGGAGATATCCAGGTGGCTTTATGGATATCTTTACGCGCAAATCTGGTACTTGCAACGACCAAGTTCTTACTTGCTGCCATCTCTATAACTCGCTGCCCATTGTCATTAGTGTTCTCATGCAAGCTGTGGATGCCGACATATTGCCTGTATACGGGCTCCCGGCCTACTTTGGCGTTCAGGTCTCCCAATATGATTTTTACATCATATCTGGGGCAGGCATTAAGTTCCCGTTCAACTACTTCGAAGAATTCTTCTTTTTCATCGTCCGGGGACTCTTCTGTAGGTGCGTGAACGTTTATGAGGCTGATGTTCTTAAATTTGCCTCGCACGCGAAGGGTACATAGCCTTTCGTTTATTGCTTTAAAGCCGATAATGGTAGGCTTCATCCTTTTGCTGACCATAAAACCTACCCCGAGCACATGGTGTTTCGTATGACAGCTGTAATATACGTCATAATCAGGTTTTTGCAAAACACCACTCCCTGTCCATCGCATCTCCTGAATGGCGGTAATGTCAGCTTTATATGTTGACAGGGTATCGGCCAGGTGTTGTGTAGCTCGAGTTTTGTACAGAGTTCGTACGTTCCATGAGAAAATTCTTAAATCATTTTGCCTTTTTCGTTGCCGTGGTCGTCGTCGTTTTTTCCAGTATCCGAGGCACTATATGCACGTGCCGTAACTATTCCGGACTGGTGGAAGTGCGATCATAACCTCCTAGCGGTGGCCACTGGTAACTATCCTATGAGAGAGGATAGGCTAACATGATCGGGCTAGTCCCTTCCAAGTAAGGTTGGCGTGAGGCTAATAACCTCACCCGTAAAAAACAAACATTACGGAACGAGCAACATGCCTCGGATACTACCACATAATAGAGACAGAATAATATTGGCGACCTCCGTATTACATAATTTTGATATGAGGACGCACCTGCTATCAGAGACAACGAAAATAATCCAGTAAGCCCTAAGAGTTTCTTGCTCCCCCGTGTCAGTGATTCTTTTTAATTAGTCTGATCTAGCCTGAAGGCTATGGTTTTTTGTGAGTTGCGGAAACTATTTTTGCGGATTGCTACCGACGACACAAATATACCAAACTATGGTAAAAGAAACGAAAACATGATTTTGCAATATGACAAGGCTTGGTCACACGTAGTTCGATTGGTGAAAAAAAAAGCTAGAGTTACTTAGATCAGATGTTCCAACCTACCCGCTGTATTTCCCAGGCAGAATAAGCTTTCTGCCCAGCTCTTCAGTTTTTTGAAGATCGATTTATAGTTAGCCTTAGAAGACTATTCGGCTTATTAGCAGAAATATGGGGACAAATGCAACTAACGACAGCTAATACTTGTGACATGAGCTTATCAATCTCACAAATTGCCTTTTAAAATTTAGTTTTATAACCGTCACGCCCACCAATAATTTTGAAGAAATGCGCTTCATCTTCAGGGAGACCATAGGCAATTCCCTTTGTGTTAGGGCCGTAGCCAGAAATTTGGCCCGGGGGTGGGGGGGAGCTGGACTTCGTTAGAAATCTTCGTTACTAAGGTGGAGGGGGGGGGGGGGTTAATGGATAATTCTATTATTGAAGTAGAATTAATTAAATTAAAAAACACCTTGCTTATTGTCAATCAAATGACGTTGATCAAAGTAAAAAATTCAAAATTTCAATTTTCGAGATTTCTTTGCTTCCATAATCTCGAGAACGGAGAGCCTCATTCTGATCAAGTTCCCAAGGATTGACAGTACGGCGAGTACACTGAGTCTCTCATTACCCGTTGAGTTTGGTATGTAAGCTTTGATTCTCTTCAGTGTCGAAAATGAGCTCTCCACACTTGCCGTTGTGGCCGGAAGAGTGTCAACACTGTTAAAAGATATTTGATTGCTGGAAATCTGCGTGGGTCACAAAAATCCAAAACTTCCAAAATCTCGGCATCTTTCTCGAGTTCTGATAATTTTTCATACCACAATTTACATTCAGCTCTTACAGCGGATTCTGATACTCAATCATTGAAGTATGGAGCAAGATGATCCAAGTAATCTACTTTTTCATTTGCGGTAAATCCAGGGAGAAGTATCTGTAAGCTTGAAAGGATATTATTAAGAAATTTGTCTGAAATATTCTGAATCAGCGTATCGAGCCAAGGAATAAAATAGCAGAACGAAAGTACGCTTAAACAGAATCTGTTTGACAATTAAAACGAGCTGTGTGCTTCAACCTGAGTCTCGGAACTTTGAGTTCCATATCAAATGCCTCTTTCGCGAGTTTTTCAGCTGCTCTAAAAATTTCGTCAAATGCATTTTTACGTTCTTCTTGAAGCGTATCCACAATTTCGTGAACATGCTTTACTGCTGATGCCAAATCACATGATTTTTCTTGTACTAGCTTTTCTAGCTTGAACTAGCTTTTCTGAACTGCTGCAAGTAAGCACACCGCTCTTTTGAGATGATCCAAGATTTCCCAGAAATGACCCCGCACTTTTCCTATGGAAAATGGCTTTCGGCTAATTTTCTTGAAATTTTATGTTCTCAATGGGCACAAGGCCAAATAACCCTGGGGCTAGAGGGATATAACATATTTCTGAATGTAAAACAATTTATTCTTGTAGTCCACCCAACGGGTACCCCAAACAACCACCCCTTTGACGGTTCAACCACGGAACCACCAACCATCTAAACCTTCCTCTCCTACGTCCCCTCACACTCGACTGTCAGTAAAGACAAAATGCAGAGTTCTCACCATTCAATTAGAAAAATTGGCCTTGTGCGCGTTTCATTCCGATTCGATTCCTTCGTAAACAATAATATCAAAAACTGGGTTGGGGTTCGCGGGTTTTAGCGATTAAAATGTGAAAAGTATCGATTTTCGGGAATTCCGAATTTGAAAATTTTGAATTTGGAGTTAGTCCAGTTGTTAGGGGTTTTCACCCCTAACAAAAAGTTAACGCTCTAATTTTTTTTTCTAGAAATAGTTTTTTGTGAGTGGAATATGTTAAAAAAAAGTTTCGGAAAATTTGCTGTACGCTACCCCCAAAAACCACCCCCTAAAAACAACAAATTCCGTTTTTGGCTAATATCTTTTAAACCGTAAGTCTTACCAGAAAATAGTGTTCACAAAGATTGTAGATTAGGCGATTATCTACAAAAAAGGTTATTATACATTTTCCCGTAGGAATTGCCATTCATGAGATATCGCCGTTTTAAAGATTTAAAATACTCATATCCCCTCATTCGCAACTTGTCAAGGTCAAACGTTCAATGAATCCTCTGTTGGCTAAGTGGCTAATATTTTCAGCGGTGATTCCTGGATCTATTTGGAGAAAAAAATTGTTCTAGAGTGAGGGGCTATCCCCACTATCCACTAAGAAACAGGGTGTTGACGAAACTTTTTTTTTTGGCGAGGGAGCCACCTTCTGTTCCATCACCAATGTCAACGTTCTGTTGCAGCATTTTTCGATGGGAGCCGGTGGAACAAACGCATGTTGACTTTGGCAGTTTTTCACTCTTTTTCCTCTACTATCTTTCTAACAAGACTGGACTCGAAAATAGAGGATTGCCTTTGAAGGGTATTAGATAAGACACCAAAAGGTAATAATACCAAAACCTTTCTCTGCATTATAACATGCATTGAAATTGAAAACAAAACTTGTGAGTTAGTTAACCAGTTACTCCTTAATGTTCAGCGTTAATTAAGCAATTCATCAAATAAACTTCATAACCTAAAAAATTCCCGAAAATCTTCACTACTTTCCCACAACTTCTTTCTGAAGACACCAAAAATTCATAAAATGTTTTTGATGAAATAAACAAGCAGAACGGTACTGACCTGCATTCACTCCCAAAATGTTTACTCCCGGCGCAACCTGCGAACAGTTTCTGCTTTTGTTGCACATCCAACAAAAAAAACACTTTTATTCTCGTCTTGTTAACCATCATCGAATCCAAAGTCAGCCATTATCTAATCCATTAAAAAAAATCGAAGTCGGCCCATAAAAAAGTTATTTCGCGGATGAACAATGCCTGTTTACTTATGTCTCCAATCAATCATCGGGAGCCGCGGTGAATTTACATCATAACAAGTTTTAAAGGTGGTGTAACTGATTTTCGGTGAAGTTTCTCAATCTTGACCCCTAGAGTAGCTGAAGATGGCCGGAAAATATGAAGCAGAGGTGACCAGTTACCAGCACAGTATTGGCGGAGTCTTGGCGCTGCGCCTAGTGACGCCAGCTGTGCCTTGTCGAATGGAGACTGTGAGAACTCGTAAATTATTAATGATGGCTGGTTTCTGGAATCATGCAACCTTTCGTCTATGGAGATTCCATTCATCTTTGGCTGGACCATAGATCTTCTGGTTGGCGACTTGTCTTCACTTTCCGCGTACGAATTCCACGGCGAAAGAAGATTCGAAAGGATTCCCCTCACTGACCTCCATCGGTTTGGTTAAAACGCGGATCGGGTGAAGGCAGAGATGTAGCGGCGCTGATGTTGGATGTTGCACGCACCTCGTGAATTATTTAACGATGTCTCTTCTAATTGCAGACATTGCGAGTTCCTAGAGCACAAAAACGGGCACCTTGTGGGAACCAGTTCTCTGCGTGGTCTGCATTTGGTTCTGGTAGACGTAAACATTGGCTAAGAGGAGCATCTTCGCGGGGCTAATTGGACCTCGTGGTAAATCCGCTCGCCGGAATGACCAACTGCAACGCCGCGCTAGGAACGCGCACAGCAGTTGCAAAACCGTGTGCCGAAAGAAGCGGCCTCTGGGCAACTTACGGCCTCACAGTGTTAAAACTTTAAAACCAACAACGGAAAACGAAAGCATTTATCTACAAGAAGATTGTGAAGATCGTCTAGAAGCTGTTTGCTCAGGACTGTTGGGAGAGTCATCGTAGTTATGGGCCATTGCGGCTGTAGGCCAGAGCGCGTCTTCGAGATTACGATCAATTGCGCACGGTGTGTGATTGATGGGATTATTACATTAGCGAAATGGTCCGAGCGGGATCTGCATCGCTGGAGAGGTATCTTCATTTGAGTAATTGGTGGTGAATAGCAAGAATTTAATTAATTTCGAGGAAATTACCACCATTTGGCTACGAATTAATGACAGTGGAATTGTGAATATTTTAATCGCGGTATCAGTTTAAGATGTTTTGGATAAATTCTCATGCCTCACTAAGTGAGTGAGTGAATAGATATATTTTAGATGAAAAGGCCAGTTTATGTAGAATGGAAAGTGGCGCACTGAGTTATTTAACCGACCAACAGAGTCGAAAATGTCGTACGCAGATGGTTCTAAAATTGAAGAAGAATCAACCGGAGCTGGGGCTTATGGACCCTGATTACGTCTAGAAGCAGCTTTAGGAAAACTCGCTTCAGTTTTCCAAACGGATGTTTACACCTCTGTCCGTGAATGTCTGAAGCGAAAGACAAAGTGCTCAACTGTTTATTCTATATACATATTGTCAGACAGCTACGAGGTCCCTAAATCCAAAACTTCATGTACAGAAGTATAAAAGCTAACAAAGGGATTCAGCGATTCTCAGAACGCTCTCGGATCCATTAACAGAGTTGTGCTGAAGTGGAGCAAACTTAGGTTAGGTACCGCATATGAGACAAACCAAGAAATTCATTACCCTCTGTGCGAGTACTAAAATTGAACTCGGAATCTTTACTGGACATGCCCGTGTCAGATATCATCTAAAGAACATGGCTAAAATTAACACCGACACACCTATACTGAAAGGCATCGTTTCTCAACCTTTTTAGTGTCGCAACCCCCTGAAAAGCCAAAAAATGAACTATAACTCTTGCGACCCCTTCACTATAATATTGCTTGGAAGTAGAGTTGAGCCGGACTTAAACGAGGCAGTACATTTGTCCCTTACATGATGGTAAATTGTACTGAGGCCTAAAATAATATCCTACTGGTATATGGACGTGTATCGAGAAAAAAGAGGGGAGATTGTAAATACGTACTGGAGAAATATTTCTTACTTCATTTCAGGTAGCAAAATTTCCAACTTGAAATTAGGCGAGGTGAGTTTGAAAAATATAAATTTACTTTGTGGTGACATAGGTTTCTTAAGGCCCTTTTACATCCCAAGCGCAAAGTGGAAACGCAAGTTGGAAATTTTTTATCGCACAGAAATTTGTGTGTTTTTCTCTCTGTTTGTGTGTTTTCTGTTGTTGCACGAACTTGGATTCCAGACAGAGAGAAAAGCATACAAATTTCTGTGTGATAAACAACGGTGAAACAACGGCCTTACAGTTCCAATAACGGCCATACGACGGTGGTATGGCGGCCGTATGGTTGCTATTACGGGTATACGACGGTGGTACAGTGACAGCAGCGTGGATATTCGCCCTCCTATAAGAAAATATATTTCACTGCACTTTTTTTCGGTTGTGTTTTTTTTCAACCCGTTAAATAACAAAATTTCCCACTAAAATATAAACACACTTCACGTACAACAAACCGACGACTGGCGAGCTCGTTTCTCTTGCACATCGATATCTTTAAGTAGGATAAATCGAAAGAACCATTGTACATAACGAAAATGATGAAGTTCCCATAAAACACATTCAACAATACATTTGGTGCAGATTTTTTTTTGGCTCAAATTTCCCGTCGAATGCCCGTTTCTACAGCTCAGTACTTGGCCTTTTAAATCTTTTGGTCAAATTTGGCCGTCGTAATGCCGTATGTGCTCCCATTAAAAATGGTTAAAAACTCTACGGCCATCATATGCCCCTTAAAAAGCCAAGCGGCCGGTGTTCGCCCATTATAAGGCCGTTTTTTATTTTTACTCGCGTTTGGAGCGATTTTCTGGGTAAGAAACCAAAAATTGACTCTGATGGAGACGACAGGGAAAACAAACAAGCATGATCGGGCCCCGTCTCCTTCCGTCAACATCGGTCGAAAAATTGAGCTATTACGAGGAAAATCGTGACCAAATTTTTGGATTTTATATGGTTGTTATTACATGGCTAGATTATATAATTTTTTTTGTGGACAGACTACGACCCCTTTATATCTAGTTGCGACACCCCCAGGTTGAGAAACTATGCTGTAAGGTAATAAAAAGAGAAACCACCGAAAATGAATGCTGCTATTATGGTAAAGAGAGGCAGGATTTGGCACACAGGCAATCCCAAAGAGTTGAAAACATAAAGTGTTGTACCAAATGTTGAACGTGTAGAAGGGGACTTACAGATCGAAGTGTTTGAAAGGCACTGGTTGGCGCACACCCACGAAGCAAAAAAAGCAAACCTAGTCATAGTTATACTAGTGCTGATCGCCGCTTACGTATCGGAGTTTTCAGCGAAAGAGTCAAGGTGAGCATGCACAGAATAGATAGTAAAGCACATGTTCACTACAACTCAGTGGGAAAAATCGGGAGCGCTGTTCAGGGGAGCTTACTTTGAGCGCTGTTAAATATGCTCCCCAGGGAGCATTACCGGAGCTTTCATAAATTTTATAGAATGAAGAAAATGAGCGATGATCTTGATGATCATAAAGGGTGGCATTAGCATACTCAATTAGTGATGTGCGATTCTGTATCGATCTTATAAAAAATCGATTTTTTCGTATAAGAAAATCGGGATTTTCCGATTCCTTTCCAGTCGTAATCATCAATCGCAACTTACTTTTCACCACATAGCCGTCTTCCGATTGAACCAACAATTGTATAGTATTACAAACTATAGTATTATAGTTTCTATGCAGGACCGAACCGGGCCAAAGTATCAACAAGTACAAAGTAACCGCATAAACGAGGACGTTATTTTCGGTCGTTTTGGTCTTGATTTTGGAGTGGAATTTGCGGACTGAACCATTTCGGTACAGACACATAAACTATTTAGGTCAGTTTCAAAATCTGCCCATCCCATCATCCTTTCTCCACAAACAGCCGATTTTTGTTGGTTGGTTGGTGCTCCGGGTGTAACTGGCTTTAAGGCCAGCGCCATACTATTAGGTTTTCCCGGGCCGGTTTTTTCGTGCCAAAATGGAATTCAAGCCAAGTTCAACCGGAGACAAACAAAACCGGAGACGGTTAGCCGTACCGGAGAAACCTAATCGTATGGCGCTAGCCTAACAGACTACAGAGACGGTGACTATGATTTGGAAGCGTTTAGTGAACTAAAATTAAACTATTTTTATTGATTTATTAATGAAACATACTTTTGTTTGAGTTAGTTCAATATTTTTTTAAATATTGTACTCGATTTTTATAAAAACGATTTTTTAAGACAATTTTATCGAAAAATCGATTTCATTAAAATCACAAATCACTATACTCAATGGACCGACTCTCGTTCAATACGAAGGACAAGCAGCTTTAAAAGTGGTTAGAATTTAGTTGGGGGACTGCTTTGATAAAACCACGCTCGCGCTTAGAGAGCAAAAGGCTATTGCAAAACATAAACAGAGAAAAGCTTTTCACCACCAAATCACATATCCACAGGCGTCCATAAATATAGTATGGGAACGGGAGCGCTGTAAACTTTTTAAGGAGTGCTCAAGCAGCGCTATTGGAGCACTCCATTTCCCGCTGGGCATATATTGAAACCTCCATATGTATTATACAGCAACTAACTGTTATTGTATATAAACCCTAGGAGAAATAAAGGGTAATGTATGAAAGCAATAAACATAGGTACAACTTTTCTGGTATGGTACAAGGTATTGTTCTTATACAGAGGAAGGTGTGAATGCCGCGATATGGGCTGAAATTAGAAGGTATAGTAGACCATCTAGTTCGAAATTTAGCTGCTGTCTTTCAGGCAGAGATAAACGCTATAGAGACAAGGCCACAATAAGAGTGATGAGATTTCGTGCGACCAGGTCTATAATAGTCCATAGTATTGGGCTACGTATTCTCACAAAGTGCCGAACGCTCTGGCACTATATTCATCTGTATAGATCCTGCAATTGGAGCACCTACCAGTTTTGTGAAGATGGCCGTTGAAGGTCGAACTCTGATGAAGCATACGGAGCAGCACTGGAACTCTACGCCTGATTTGGTTAACTCTTTATTATTTATTTCTGTACCGTCTTGCTACGCGGCCAGAGAACGGTGAGTGCACAGCAGAAGATACTGATTGTATTACCGCATACTGCCTCATAAATTATCATCTGTGGAAAATCTGAAAGGCAGATGACCTCATCTGCAGACATTGCATTAAGGAGGATATCTCTTCTTCATGTTTTCACTAACTGTCCCGCGATAGTTGTTGTTTAACGCGACTTATATCTAAAAACCAACACTGTAGTTCCCCTGCACCTTCCTTCCCTCTATCCTAAGCATCGGCCTCGCCTCGGCATCGCCCTCTATCCTTTGAAATCCTTTGAAAGATGGACAAAAGTCGAAAAAACTAAGATAATTGTTTGAAAATCAAGTTATTAAGGTTTTTGGGGTCGCTGATCACGAATTTGTTATTATTTCTTAAAATAACAAAATGGCGGCTTCAAAATGGCGACCATCAATATTGAACACTACTTTTCAATGAAATTGGGATTATGTTTTCCAGGTCGCTGATCACGAATTTGGTATTATTTTTTATTTTATTGGATATGGTAACGGTTTAGGGCTTTTTGAAGTTGATTTTTTAAAGTTTTACATATCACCCTGTATTTTTGTAACCCTATGACCTATTTTCATGAATAAGATATCACTGTACGCAGAATACTCCCACCTATCTAAAACTGTCAAAATCAAAGTTGTACCCTATCAACTTCCATAGTAATGAGTTATCAAAGTCAAAATTTTGGTTTTTTTAACTAAAATTTCAACTAAAACCACCTTTTTCTCCATAAAATACCTAGTTAACTAATTTTTTTTTTGCAAAATTGGAAAGCTTGGACAATTTCCTATCAATAAAGTTTGTACAATTTTTATGCTTCGGCCTTTACTTTTGAAGTTATTAGCAAGTTTGATGTTAAAATTGGCCATATTTGGTACTTTTTTGGAAAAGGTACTAAAAAAGTACGAAATGAGCCAATTTTAGCATTAAAATTGCTTATAACTCTAATAATTATGTTAGTTTGACCTCGAAAGTTGATTACCAAAGACAAAGCGGTTCAATTTAAGCTAAGAGCTACTTTAATAAGTTTAAAAACAAAACATGGATTACGCAGAATTTTGTACAAAAAGTGGAATTAAACAAAAAGGAGAAACTTCGGGCAAAAGATCTTGGAATATGTTTTTGCCAAAGGGTCAATAAACAATATAAGACAAAAATCAGAGCGGAATATAGCGGAACTTCTTTTGTAGGTCTATTAATATAAATTTTTTTTTTACTTTTTCGATAAAAAGGTAAGGCAAGAAATCTACGCCGTGTCAAAAATATGTGAACAAATGAGTATTCTTGTTAATATTATTAAATTATACTTACTTTCCTGAGAATAATCCATTTTATAACATTTAAAAATATGCGACACAGCACTTTCTATGTATGTTTAAATAATTGGTTTCCGCGGGGGTTAATGATGCTATTTCAAGCAACGCATGCAACGGCCACTTTCAGAATGATTTTAAAAGCCAAGAAACGCTATTTTATTGGTTCTATTTGTCTTATGCTATCCTAGCTACCCTAATCTAACAAGTTAAAATAAAAAAGGTTCCTAAGTAAGATTTTCATTTTTCGACTTTTGGCCAGCTTTTTGGCATTTTCGACCACTGTGCAAATTTTTTCCCGCAACACAAGACTAGCTAAATCGGCTCACCCCCACCCACTACAGCCCTCCTCTTCACGCACATTACGTTTTGGAAATTCGTTTATAAATAGAACAACTCCATTGTGGAACTGTTTTCTACAGTCGACATCTACTCACGCACCCTTCAGACCCCTAGCCTATGCCTTCTTATCTATCCTTCAAGTCAAGCTTACTACTAGACATGGCACCATGACTTGCACGACATGACGGACTAGTAGTACAAAGGGTTGATTTTACCACATAAAAAACAAAAATAATCGCTTGAATACCAAGGAGGAATTATGCCTTAATCGGAGAAATGGAAAGATTTAAGAGACCATGTCGCCGTCAGAAATAGAACCCCAACCTCTGGAATGTTAGTTGGAGGACCTAACTCCCAATCCAAAGAGTCTATGCATATTATTTTCTAATTCATTCATGTCTAAACCAAAACATTGTCTTGGTAGGTTATTGTTAGGATAACTGGATTCAGCTATTTGTTTTTGTGGCCTTAAGAACGCTTCATTTCATTCTGTACTATACGTACATACCTACATGTTTTGCTTCCAGGCAAAAAGAAAAGTGTAAACACCATTCATAATTGATCAAGCTTCATTATATTCAAAAGGCATCATTAGTCGTGGATAAGGTGCAACAATCACTATGAATTTTTCAAATGGACATTAAAAGAATGTAAATTCGAATATCGTTAAGAGGCAATAATTAATCCAGACTACTGATGGTTTGAAACACGAACAAATGCTTGTAAGAAGTATCCAAAAACATAAGGAAGAAGTGCAAGAGTAATCTCCAATCCAGAAAGAAATATCGACCACACAATTTCGCAAATCACGACACAATCTCACGCTTTGTTTTATAACACTGATGCAACTTATCCCCATGAAACATAAATTCGATCTTTTGGGCGTTTTAATTGGTCACAAAATCCAATTTAATTGCAATTCACTCTTTAAGCTGCAACAGTACATGGACCAGCATCATTAGATCGTGTGATTGTCTGTATAGATCAAAGATCACTGATCTGGATGAAGACGCAAATTGTTGTTGTTGCTAAATGCTAACCACTTAAGGTTAATTTCTTAGTTTAATGTGCTCAGTTTAATTCAAAAAGTGTGTTAATCAAAAACAATAAAAACACCAACCTCCACTAATAATAATAAAAGCTGAAATCTCCTTTCCATTCCCCCAATATAGAAGTGACCTAGGTCTGCTCTACTTCGGTAATCAGATCTCGTTGAAGCTAATTGAAGATAATCTTCAATTGCAGTAGCCGTAACGCAATCGGCCAGAAAGTCACTGTCGATCGCGAAAGTCACCTGTCCTTCAGTAGCGCATCGAATTCTTCATAATCAGCGATCTTCATTTGATGTTATGCAATTCATCGATCGAGTTTTTGCTCCCAGGTCGATTTATATATTTGAAGATGCACACACGAAGATGGAAGACATCTTCGGCACGATCGGCGCATCATAAAGTCGATCGTTAACTAAGCTCCTCGATCAAGAAAACCAGTTCTGTTTCCAGATAGCCGCAGGAAGACCACTCAGAGTGCCGCCGGTATCCCAATGTGTGTCTTGCTTGCGAAAAATTATTCTGCACTAATCGCATTTTATGAACACTTTAGGCCGGTCGTCCGCTACATAGCTGCAGACAGCGAAGATCGTATAAATTACGAAAACTGTAAATATGTGTACGAGGATACCTGCCGAGTGCATAGGTCCAACCGTAACAGTTCTGGCTGGATGGAGCATAGTTCATTATGTTGCTCACAGCGACAGATCGCTGAACTGAATGGGATTCACTCATGCAAATGTTACTGATTTGTTCCTATTTATGGTGCAGATCATCTCTTCTCGTTCTGCATTCATGTGGAGTACATCAACTTTTGATATTTGTTAGCTTTATACATTTAGCCTTTATCGTGATTTAGGATGACGCTGGAGAAATAAAGGTCGACGATGATGGGCCTTGGTTTAGTTCACTGAGCTTTCATGGCTTGGTCGTGATAGGTTCTGCTGGGCGATTAACATAAAATCAACGGGTTATGCGTGATCAAATAATCAGGACGAGATTTATGATATGAAAAAATGAAATATTATATCGAAATTTTGTCGCCTGCAAGGTATATACTCTGTTAGACAAAAATACTCAGCATTCCATGTATAGGGATCGAATTGATTCTCCTCTTCAATTTTTTACTCCATTCTTGTATCGTCTTATGCCAAACTATTCTTAATAATTGTCTCTTAGTTAATTTCTAAACTCAACTCAAACTTAAAAACGCATGGAGCGCAGATCAAAAACCTAGAGAGCAACTTTAACCTTCCTTTGTAGTACGAACTTATGTTCGGCCATAAGGTTGATAATCAGTACAATTCTGCGCGTAAAAACAGTTTCCAATTAGTTACTGCAATAGTTCAGCTACAACATACATTTCAGAGATAGAAAGATAAGTTTCCCTATTTGGACACACCTTTATAGTACAGTGCATGTAAAGCTTCACCAATATGACGTGTGATCAGATAGCGAGCACTTTAGCAAATAATCGATTCACCTGTATAAGGCGTGCGTTAGTTGTTTTGTACTGAGATGTTCCGCTGAAGTGAATGAAATTGTATATTTTGTAAGATTTAAGAGAGTTGATGAAGTCGTATAAATTATGAAAGGATAAAAGATTTGCCTTTAATATTCTAAAATGTAGTATAACCAAAGTAGGTATAAATAGTAAAATTAATGCATATGACTCATAAATGCTAACGTAGCAATAGAAGAGCTCTCGATAAAAAAAATATCCTTCGAATTAGTTGAACGGGAACTTAATGCCAGCCCCAACTATGATGCCAAAATTATCATTTAAGCCTGAACGTTAAAATAGTTCGGAGCCCATTGTATTTAGAACTTGGATCAGAGTACTAATAGTCCAAAATTTGTAATTTGCTGTAGCCAAAATTTCACTAAGACCTGACACTAAGACCTGACATCTTCGAAAAAACTTGTAGAGATCTTTTTTGTGAAGATTTTCACGCTCTACAAGTTTGTTCCATACATTATAACGAAATTTTCAACCCATTCCAAGTTATTGATGGAATATCAATTTTCCAAGTTTTCCCGGGAATTTTCCGAAGTTTCCCTAGGTGTTCGCGTGCAGAACAATTTTTTTTCTTAAATTACTCTTCAAAAACTGCCCGTGTGCCAAAAATCATTTCTATTGGATTTAATGTCAGGTTAAAACCCTTGGTTCCTGGACTATAATGTATACTAGTAAGAACTTGCTATTAGTACTGCTTTGTGCAAGGATCACTTGGTGTAGTACAATAGACCAAAGGAGTGGCCGTAGTACATTTGGACTCTGTATATCACCAAAAGAAGGTACTAGACATTCAGTCGCTAGATAGCCACCACCATTCAGGGAATTGGTCGCACGTATGTACCGACGTCCTAACATTAACTCGCACCATTATTTTGTAGATATGTTGCTCGCAAATGAACGCCCAGAAACAAAACGCTCAATCCAGTTATTTTTGCGACTAGCATTTAAAGGGGCATGCCTCATGCAGCTTGTAGGTCCCATGTGGCAAATGCGAGGCATGCCGAAAGAGGAATTTCCCCATTGGTTCCCCATGAGGACCCCACGTGGCAATTGAGGGCATGCCGAAAGACGGCTTTGCCCTTAGATTCCTCATGAGCACCACACGAAAAAACATTAGCTACACCGAAGTGAGATATGCTCATAAGGGCCCTATGACGAAAAACCCTCCTTACCCGAGGTAATACCCTTAACCTTTAGTTTGACTCATACAAAGCTTTTGCCTTGCTTCAGATTTCAGGCAATTATGTTGGTTACCGTCAAGGTATCATTTAACATATTCAATAGACCGGTTTTCGTTTGATTACGAAGGTGAAGCAGCATTGAACGTGATTAGTACATAGTTAGGGGACCGCTTGGTATCCACGTCGAAATTCTCAAATTTTTCATACTCTTTTTTGCCCTCGGGATCGGATAGCAATGATTTTTCCTTACTAGAGCTTGCTGTTCGACATTGCACTCTATACGAAATAAATAGATTGTCGACAGTGCAAAGGGCTTTCCCTGACCTCTAGTCTTCTACATAAAAAAAATGGGGCATTCCTTATGAGGCGCGAATGAGGCAAAGCGTTATATGCCCTTTTTGGGCCTTATCCACAGCGGTCTTAGGTAGAATTCATCAAAGTTGCTAGATGTCAAAATGAATCATAATACATACATTCTGCCTAAGCTGAACAGAATGCACGTTAAACGTTTTATTCCTCTCTTATGACCACTGCAATCTGCTTATAGCTTAAAGCTCTAATAGAGGCTTGGATATGCACGAAAATTTTGGTTTTAGGTTTATTGTCTGGCAGACCTTCAAGATCGCCAGTATCTCTACTATTAGCGTGCCGTGGAAGATTCCAAGAGAGTGATTCCTGCATCGACGCCCTGTGATGTCTGCAGATCCAACTTATTCTTGAGGGTATTTCGATGGCGAAGGCCTTCCTGAAGGTTAATCTGAGGGTAAGGTAGTCCGTGGTCGCCTTGGTTAGCAAGATCGCACGTACCACATCTGTATGCATTCATAGAACCATCTTTGGATTAAGACCGCAGCTCTTGCCTAAGGTCTTTACAGGCGTATAAAGCTATGAAGACTTTCTTTAGACTTTTATCAATGTTCGACTTCAGTTAAGTTTTAGGTCCAGGATTAGATTCATATTTATATGTAACTCTGGAGGATCCAACCTGAGGAGATTTAAGGCGGGGATTTTGCTTGGGTTGAATGTCTGGTCGCAGTCTACTGCCAAGCTGCTAAACTCTGTTCAGTCATCCTTCCTTGATTTCACTGATCAGGATTGGAAACCATTCCTGACACCATTACTACTGGGGCGTTTGCGCATGCTATTACCATAGCTCCATTTCTATCTAGATTTTGTTATATGCTGTTCATTGTTACTAAATACACTAAGAGGAAGACACTCCTCCCCGTGGTGTACCTCTATTGGCGTATTTGGTTACCATTTTGGTTCCCAAATCCTCTTGGATTATCAACGAGCTCAACATAGCTACTAGACTTTGCCTAAGACACGTTTCTACGTTAGAGCTACAAAAGCACTGAGCCTAAAAAGAAAGGGAAAGAAAGGGAGGCATTGGATTCAACATAGGCTTTTGGCAAGGTACGGAAGAATAGTGATAGGTGGAAATCTGATATCTTTATATCATACTCCCTTATAGTGTCGACTATTCAGGGGCCGCCTTTTCATAGGTGCAAATGGTGCACTTGCATCGGGCGCAATTGGACGGGGTGCAATTTCAGAAATTAAGGTTTTAAAAAAAAACTTAAACTTCGGAAAAAATTGAAAAAGTGTTCCGTGCCTTCTTTTTTATATATTAAAGGAACTGCACAGAATGTTTATGTCTTTTTCCATTGCGCTTCGCAAGATGTGGCCAATCCAATTCCATTTCATTCGTCTGATTTCGTCGTCTATCCTTTCTTGGTCGGCACGGTGCCACAGTTCTTGATTTGTAGTTCGTACTAGTCGTTATAGATCGATAATTCGGCGAGAAATACCTGGATCGCCTTGGCTCTGAATTTGGTGGCTGTGTCCAGGAAGGCTGCCAAGGTGGACTATTTTTATTCTATGCAGGATTCTACAGCGGAAACCAATACATGCAGTGCAGTGACTACCGGTTTGAAACTTTAAATATGAAAGTTTGGAGAACGACATAGGGACCTCTGTTATGGAGATTCGAGTGTATAGGTCTATAGATTTTCGGAGCCCAGGACTGTGCTGGAAACCGGTAGGGAAGTTCACCGAAAAAAATCGTGGAGGCTGGAGTAGATGATGAGGTTGGGGATGTGTGGAGAATGGTGGCAGGGGTACTGAAGGCAATCTACCAGAAGCTTAAGCAGTACGAAACTTAAAGAAACAGCATTAGCGGGAGAGTTTTGTGAAGTTAAGGCGAAGCACAAAGGCAAAATCGCCAAACAAATTCTGATTGGACACAGGCGGGGGCGGCACTTTCATAGGTGCAAATGGTGCACTTGCATCGGGCGCAATTTCAGAAATTAAGAATTAAAAAAAAAATTTTAAACTTTGAAAAAAAATGGAAAATGGCATACCGCACCGGGCACCAATCAACCAATCGCCGGCCACGCGTCTATTCTACGATTGAGTGAAATTTCATATAGCAAAATTGTAGGTAGGATAAATGGAAAGACGAAACACCATGACCCTGCCTGGAATCGAACCGTGGACCTCTATGATGGTAGTCGGTCGCTTCAACTCTCGATGGCTTCTATGATTTCATCTTAGACCAGGAGACTGATTTCGGAATGGGCCATCATAAACACGCAGCATTTGTCGTCGTTTTAATGGGCGATTTTACCTTGTTGTTTGGTGTATTTATCCATATTTTCTTTGGTTCGAGTATTCTTCAAAATACAATTATAAGCACAAACCGTAAAACTAAGGAAAGGCAAATAAATTTAGAAACAGGACGCATTAATCTTAGAGCTAGGAACTATCAATCGAATGCTTACCCCTAACGCTTATGTGGTTCTCACAGGCCCGCCACATAACCTTGAGGGGCTAAAATATTTTTGCGGGCCTTTTAAGAATATTGAAATTCCAAAAAAATCTTTGACTAAAAAAAATTGTGGTAGGAATAAGTTCATCCAGAGTATTAAATATTAGATACCGAACGGTAGGTAAACTTACATAGTGCAGCCTAGAATGGAACAGGTTTTATGTAGACAGGCCCTTGTACTTAGTTCTGGGGCTCAGTACTCATCTTTCTTTTGGCAGAATCAATCCAGAAGCTATTCCAGCGGGAAAAATTCGTGGCGCTACTAAGGGGAGCGAACTTAGAACGCTGTTAATATGCTCCGATAGGAGCTTTAAGGAATTGTATGGGACGAAGAAAACGGGCAAACATAAACCTGTTCTCGTTCAATGCCGTGGTCAAGCAACATATTGGACGTGTTTGGTATTTAGTTGGGGGACCGCTTGGTAAAACCGCTGTAGACACTAGCTTTTGGAAGGACGAAAAGGCACTTGCAGAAAGTGAACAAAAATATAAAGATTTTCGACACCGCAGTTGTTTCACATATCCATCCACAGGCGCTATAACATAAATTGGAGGGCTAGAAAGTTTTTTCTACTTTGTAACTGCTTTAAAAGCGCTTCTAAAAAAAGCAGAAGTAAAAGGAGTGCTCCCCTCTCTGATGATGCAATGTTAGCAAAGGTATAGAATTGCGGTAGGAAGGGGAACGCCCCCAGTTTTTTTATACGCTTTATATTAGCTTGACCTGTATGTTGTATGTTGTATGTTGTATGTTTCATCTTGCAACTTGATTTTGACCCACTTCCAGGCAACGGATCCACTTCAAATTTTGTTTTTTGTTTAGTTCGCGTGACAATGCAATCTGACCATTTTGTAAAAAAAATCAAGATGGCGGTTCCAAGATGGCGGCCGAATTTTGCAATTGTGCTCTCCGACCACCGACATGGGTATCAAATTAAAGAGTATTACAAGTAGAATACAATTAGCTATTTGGCGTTATTCAAAATTCAAAATGGCGGCCAACAAAAAATGGCGGACTACCGTTTTCTTTACAACCCACTCGATATGGGTATCAAATGAAAGGAATGACAAGTGGAATACTATTAGCTGTGTAGCGTCATTCAAAATTCAAAATGGCGGACTACCTTTTTCTTTACAACACCCTCGGTATGGGTTTCAAATGAAAGGGTGTGACAATTAGAATACTATTAACTGTGTGGCATGATTCCAAATTCAAAATGCCGGTCAACACAAAATGGCGGTTTACCTTTTTTTTGACAAGGCCCTCGGTATGGGTATCAAATGAAAGTGTTCGACGAGTATAGTACAGTAAACTTTGTGACGTCTTTTTAAATCCAATATGGCGGTCACTACAAAATGGCGGAAGACATATAATGGACTAAAAAATAGAAAATAAAAAATATATAGTTTAAAAAAACTAAAAAATACGCTTTGATTTTAAAATGAACTGAAAAGTAAAAAATAATTTTGAATGTAAAGTTTCTATTGCTCCAGCCAAAATATGGAAACAACCTACCTTTCGAAATATAAAAAAAAGCGTGGACCGCTAGCGAAAATTTCCGGTGTTAATAAAATAAGAATATAGGAAGAGAGTCCCACGCTGTTTTACATTTCGAAAGGTAGGTTGTTTCCATATTCTGGCTGAAGCAGTAGAAACTTCACATTCAAAATTATTTTTTACTTTTTAGTTCATTTTAAAATCAAAGCGTATTTTTTAGTTTTTTTAAACTATATATTTTTTTTTAATGAGCGTTCTAGCATTGATAATACAGCGCTCCATTTCCCGCTGGGTAAGTTTTCTCTTTTTCCTTAATACTCAATTCGAGCTTGTAGTAGTAAAGCGTGCGAGTTCGGAAACGCAGAATGCAACCATTTAGCAGTATTCAGCTACAGACTATTAATTGCTGAATACTGCAAAATGACTGTGGTCCTGCGTTTCCGAACTCGCACTAAGGACAAGCCAAATGTTCCAATGTAAACCATGATAAAGGTCTTCAATCTACTTTTCCTCAGTTATGGATTTGCTTACGTCTTTTTATTATGATACCTATCGGTGTTGCTATCGGTGAATGCGGTGAAAATGATAAAAAAATCACGTTTAAATCATTACATGATATTATCAATGAAACGAGAGCTGGCAAAAAATATAGACTATGATGATCTCATCGACAACTTTGCGGAAATGAAATCAAGAAAAACAGTGTTTCTTTTTAAAGAAGAAGAATCAATATCCACACAAACATAAAATATATTTTAGTGTTCTGCATGCTTGGGTTTCATGCTCTAGGTTATGTTGGCATAACAATTGAATCGCTGGTTGCAGAAACAACATGAGTCAATATTTTTTCAAAATGACTTTTATATGGTTTTTACATTGTAAAGGGGTATTTACACCAGGAGTGAAAAAATGGCATGAGTCTAGTAGTTAGAAACATTAAAGCGCAACGTGCTAGAATCCAAATTAGTGTAGAAACCGCACGAGTCAATGACTCATGTTGTTTCTACAAAAATAGCTGCTGCCAGCACTGGCTATTTACAACTTGATACCCAGAAAAAACGTTTCCAGTTAGTTGTTATTTGTCCTTGTAGGCAACTTTTTTAGATATTTTATTACATTAGATTTACAAATTTCATGATGTCAAGTGGAAGTGAAAGTGATGAACCACAGTGTAAAAAGAGGGAAAAAAATCCTGAAAAATACAGAAGAAACATTATCAGAACTTCAAAAGTGTCTGGTAAAAAATACACTAATTGGAAAAAGAAAGTTAATTGAAGAAAGAAAGACTGGCAAAAATTGCAAGTAAGTTACAAGTTAAGTTACAAGTTACTACTTACGCTGCTCGTAACTTCAAAAATTGAATATTGTATTTCTTGTCTTGGTTGTTTCAGTTGCCGATTGCATTTTCTTTCCAAGTTTAATGATTCAGATATGGGTGCAGTAATTGATAAATTTAATAAATTGGCCAACAAAAATGAACAGGATGTGTTTTTGCAACAACTTATTGAACAAGTGGATGTGAAGACAAGGCGACCTAGGCAAGAAGAGCCTAAAGATAGAACTGTTAATTTCAAATACTATGCACTAAATGGATCTTCCAAATTGAATGTCTGCAAAAAAGCATTTATTGCCTTACATGGAGTATCTGAAGGCAGAGTACGACGGCTTTGTGATTTATTAAAAGCATGTCAAACTCCTCGTGACAAAAGGGGACTGAATCCTAAATCAAATGTAATTTCAGGGGACATTTGCCAACAAATTCAGACACATATTGAGAGCTTCCCAACAAAAATGACGCATTATGGTGGTAAGGAATTACGTTATTTAGATGCTCGTCTGGATGTTCGCTCGATGCACAAAATGTTTCTTGAAAAATTCCTACACCTAAATCATGTAAAATATGGGTTTTATTTAAAATATTTCAACGAACATTTTTCTCTGAGATTCGGAAGGCCACAAGTAGACACTTGTATAAAATGTGAAGAGTTGGCAGTTAGATCAAAAGGTAGTACTCCGAGTGATAATACTAAACGGGCTGCATTAGCTGAACTGATGATTCATAAAAGAAGAGCCATTTTATTCTAAGCTTAAAGAGGTGACTGCTTTTTGCAAGGAACGCGAGGATGTGGCTGGAATAACTTTTGATTTTATGCAGAATTTACCTTTGCCTCATATTCCTGTTCAAGACGTTTTCTACTTAAGGCAATTATGGGTATACTGCTTCGGCATTCACGACCTAAAATCTGATACGTCAAAAATGTATATGTACCACGAAGGTGAAGCGAAAAAAGGGCCGAATGAAGTTTGCTCGATGCTAATGAAATACATTTCCGAATGTATTCCACCCGCTGTGAAAACTTTGTATCTTTTTTCTGATGGCTGCCCCGGTCAAAACAAAAATAATACGATGATTCGGTTCTGTCTTGCTCTAACTGACTCGGGACGTTTTGACAAAATTGTGCACTATTTCCCTATTCGTGGGCACTCATTTTTGCCAAACGACAGGGACTTTGGAGCAATTAAAAAAAAAATAAAGAAATATGACAGAGTGTACACCCCTCAAGAGTACAGAAATATTGTGGCAGAGGCAAGTAAACAATTCACGACAGATAGTTTGCTTCCTAACGAGGTCCTAGACTACAAAAATTTCTGGACAAAATATTACAAAAAAAGGTGCCTTTCTGTTGAGTCTGATGGTAAGCAAGTACCGAGAGAGATGAAAAGGAAGTTTCACCTTCACAATATAGCTCATTTGTCTATAAATCGGACGTTAAAGGTTCGGTCACGGTTCAAGAGTTTATAGACGGGTTGTCAAAGCATAACTTTCGCTTAGAAAAATCAGGAGCACAAAGAGTAAAATTACCTCAAAATTTAGCCAACCCTGCAGGAAAAGTTCCCATCAACGGAAAAAAAATGGACAACTTGAAGCAGTTAAAAATTTATGTTGAAGAAAAATACATGGATTTCTACAATATGCTTTATGAATGGCCGACTTCGGAGGGCGCGGACAACAACGAAGATGATGAAATTTTTTAAATTTGTTTTATTATGATATACTATATAACATTTATAGTGGGAAAAATATTTTTTTTGGCATTCTTGTCTCATGTACAATATACATATTCGTATTTTAATATCTACTTAACTTATTTTTTATTTTCATTATTTACTTCATTGATTCACTTTAGGAAAACTCTCATTGGGTGTAGAAACCACATGAGTCACAAAATTTAAATTTATTCTGGGGCCCTTTGATCATTTAATACAAAATAAATTGACTGCTCAAATGAAGTCACACTTGTAGTTGTACAAACTTTACCAGGTAAAAAAAATAATTATAATAGATTTAAAAAATTAATCAATTTTTTTTAATTCCCCAAAAATTTGATATTATTGACTCATGTTGTTTCTGCAATCAGCGATTCAATTAGAAAGCAAAGATATGGTGGTTTTGACTTTTTTAACTTCCCACTTTATACCTGCACGATATCACGCAAACCAAAAATGATATCGTCTTCTTTGAGGTGCCGATCGAAGCATATTAACGAAAACATGTTCTGAAAAAAATTTCATAATATTCGGTCGAGCCCTTTATTAAGCATTCATCATACTGAGAAGTTGATGGTGTGGACCGGAAGGGTCAAAGTCAAAGCCACAACTCAACTAGTTGGGTTTCATGCTAAATTCAGGTCCCCTAGACGATTAGTACGTAGGTTTTCACTTTTTGGGTTTCAATCTATTCTCGGGTCCCAGTTGCCCGCCCCCCTATGTGGCCGGCCTGGTTCTCAAGCCATCAATGTTTAGCGGGCATTGAAAAGGGCGAATGCTTGGCCAAGCTGGACTCTGATACTGCCTTCAACGGTTTGGAATCGGCTATAGTTTAGTGAAACTCTGAGATAAAATGCACCGATCCGAACACAGGAGGTTCACATCTGCTTTGGTGAACTCCAAATGATTAATTCTTGGGCCGGCTCGTAACGCTTCAAGAGAATTACTGCGACGCAGCAGGAAGGATTTCAGGACGTTATTTCTTGTGGTTAACGGACACTGCACACTAATTTACTACCGATGGAGGATCGGCGCAATGTTGCTTGATCAGACAACTTCTGAACCATTTCAAGCAGTTTTTTCTACATATCTAAAGAAGTGCTGTAGGTTTATGTTGAAATTCACCTTGGACCCAATACGTCGCTGAAAGCCAGAAAGAAAAGAAAGAACTAGATATCAAGATGACTAGACTCCAGTCTAGTACTTTGGAGAACAAACTATATCTTTGGAAGTGCAACAATAAATTTGAAGTTTTACTTCTTCTTCTACGTGTGAAATAAAATAAAAATTTACAAAATTATTTTAAACTATGCTTTTATTCGTTCTCTATGATATTACAAAATAATTATTAAAAATAAATATAAAAGTAAAAAAATTGTTTTTAATACATTTACAATCTCCTCCATTGCGTTCCACGAAGGAGAGTATCCATCGACGTTCAGTCACTAGCCAAGGGAATATTCGAGAGATACTTAACCTAAAAAAAATATTAAGAGAGTTGTCGCATAGCATAAGAGCAGGATTGAGCGGCAGCTTTGTGATTGAATGTTCCGGAGAGATCTTGTCCGTATAGCATAGCTGGGATTGTCATTTGTGTTCATAGAATATTTTTTTTGTGTTTGCTGTGTATGTTTATGTGTGAGCATGGCTTCAGGTTTACATGAGTATAAAAAAAATTTACAATAAATAACAATTTTACAAAATATAAAACAACTCGTTCATTCCAGGAGTCTATGCGCGTTTAGTAATTGTATCCAGATTGTGGGCTGAAGGATCCGCTAGCAGCACCTGGAGTTCTTGGTGGGACATATTGATTGCCTGGTCGTGCACCACCACCACCACCTCCACCGCCTCCTTGGTAGCCACCACCTCCTGGAGCTGGTCGGGATTGGTAGCCACCGCCGGATCCACCTCCACCTCCTGATGGGTATCCTTGTCCTCCAGCGTTGCCTTGAGCAGCAGCAGTAGCTTCTAGGGCTTTGCGAATGGCTTCTGGAATTGGTGGTGGAGTAGGTAAGTGATCACCTTGAGGTTGGAAACCATTTTCATCAGCTATATAAGTAACTGTTATCACTTGACCATCAGGTGCTGTATATGAGTATGAACCCATAACTGATTGGATTTCGTTTTCAGATCCCTTGTTCTTAAGCTCTCCTTGTTCTTGAGCTTTAATGCCATTGGCGGTTTCGTAGCTGAACTTGTAGCTTCCGTCTCCGTAGTTTTCGTTTTCGTATGAGAGGATTTCGATTGGTGGTCCAGAAGGTTGCTGAGGTGATCCACCTCCACCGGAGGGTCTGCCGCCACCGAAACCTCCAAGACCTGCATTACCTCCACCACCTCCACCGCCACCTCCTCTGCCGCCGCCAAAACCTCCAAGACCTCCATTACCTCCAGAGAAGCCCGGGGTTGGTAGTCCTGGTCCTCCTCCTGCGGAAGCTGCATTCGGTGGCGGAAGGTAGTTGTTGTTGAGTTGAGCGCAGCTGCTTAGCGCCACTAAAGTTGCAAAAATGAACTGGAATTGAACAAAGAGAAAAAAAATTAATTAAAATTGAAAAAAAATTTCATATTTAATAAAGTGCAAAGCAACAAGACAAAACCAATGGCCCAATGGGTCGACTGGCAAGAGCACTGTCCACATTAGTGAGAACCTTTGCACTTCATTACAATAATATCTTCTAGCCTATACTTGATCGGCAATTCAGGTGCTGCTCGTGAAACTTCTACATTTAGGGATGGGCTTTAGCACGACGATAGTTTTGCTTTTGCACGAAATGACAGGAATTGAACTTTTGCAGAGGTCTCAGGTGTTAAATTATGTCATCAACGGAATGAATTGACTTCCAAAAAAAAAAAAACAAAAAAGGAGACTTTGAGGTAGAAATAAAGCTGGGAAAATATGGAAACAACAACGGCAGAAAGTCAAGAGGTTTCCAGAATGGTATCAAGATCGAATTTTGTTTCATTGAAGCTTGCGATCGATCTGAATTGAGGTGAACATATCACGATTTTCGGGTTGAAATGGGGAAATCACTTGGTGGAATAATGTTTAATAATGGTAATTTTTATTGCGGTTACAAGGCATGACAGCGGAGTTTATATCGGATGAAGGAATAATATGTTAAGATTTACTGAAAAGTTGTAGTTTTGGTTATTTTTTATTTTTTTTTTCAAGAAAATTATTCAGAGTAGAAAAGTAGAAAATTTGATCATATGTAGTTTTGCATGCAAGAATACACCTTAACTGTCTCATATTTTTTACTTAATTGTGGATAATGTATAGTATAGCTTAAATTTTATTTTTTCCTTTAATTTTTAAGAGACCTAGTGTCAGGAAGTTATAATTTTACAAATTTATGAACCCTTTGGACACAGTTTTATTTACTATTTTCAGTCTTCAATCTTTCTTCCAATTTTACTTGATACTCGATGAAAGTCGTGATGTTTCATACCCTTCCTGGAAAGAATTTATTTGTGGGTCGAATCATCACGTTTTAATAGTTAATTGATCGGCGATTCTATTTTTAGATACTAGTTATGTCTTGTCTACCTGTGAGGTTTTTATTTACAAAGGTAGTAAAGTGGCAGATAGACGGAAGTATGCCGGATGCATTTGGAGATTTTATTATGACATGCTTGGCGCATCCTCTTTCAAGTTTTGGGTTTTCCGATATTTTTTTATATCGCATCTTGAAATGGTCCAGACAAATTTTTTTTTAAATTAAATTTTTTAGGAGGATAATAGTGCTAAATCATGGGATGGAGTTATTTTTGTCGTTATTTTGAAAGTTTTTAAATTATATTAATCTGGTTTTGATAGTTACTATAACTTATAACATCTTGGAGTAAAGCCATCTCTACAATTTTAAAATATATGCTTCCGAAACAAGTTCTTTAGGGAGCACACCCTTAAGGCTGCTCGCACACTGGATCAGAATTTTTACTAGCTTGTCCTAGCTTGGATAGGCCAACTCTAAGCATTTACTTCTTGTGCCGACTCTTATCACGGCTAAGGAATTATTGGGGTGCAGTGGAAAGAATGCTTTCTTTATGCCAGGACAATTGTTGGCTAAACTGCGCCGTGAATTACCACTTATGGTCGAAAGGAAGGATGAGCCACTACCGCACCACTCTCTACGAAAAACATACAATTATAAACATTTTACTAAGCTTAATATCAGATTTAATAAACAACAAATTTGAGCTCAAGCTTGTTCCAGAAAATAAATACTGGGCCCTATTCTGTAATTTTTCATAAAATAATATTTTATGTTATGTTATGATGATAAAATTTCTTCTTCATAAAATAAAAATAAAATATTTTAAAAATTCGTATTCTGTCATACTTTCTTAAAATTATTTTATGGAGTCTTTTATGAACACATAACATAAAATATTTAGTACAATCCGCTATGGGTTCTATTACGTTTTGAACAGCTGATAGGTTGAAAATGAAAACAAATAAAATTATGAATGAAAACAAACAAAATCAAAGCGTACCTTGTTTCAGTATCTGACAAAAAAACATTTTCCTAATGCGTTGGGCACATTAATTTCTAATTGTACTCAAAACTCAATTAAAATTACTTTCACGCAAATGTCAATTGCCGTCTGTCATTTTCATAAAATGGGTTAAAATACCTGTAAAATGTACTGCTTAGATTATTTTATGTTATGAAGCGTAACAGGAAATATTTTATGTTATGATCCATAAAATAAAATAAAATTTTTCGGACAGAATAGGATTTTAGAGAATTATTTTATGTTATGGCATAACATAACATAAAATGATAAAATTTTACTGACAGAATAGGCTCCACTATAGTATTATCATTATAGTACCCTCAAGTTGGAGTTGAGCGAGAAGTTCAAAATCCAAATTCCAAAAAGATGGAAGTGGAAAAGTAGACACTTTTTAGCAGATATGGAAACTGTTATATACTCAGATGGTTCGAAGATAAACATCACCCTACTGAAAAGAGAGAGCTTGTGAATTAGCTAGGGAGGGTTCGAATATGGATGCCTATTCCACAGAAGTGAAAGCTCTTCCTATCAATATGGTTAAAAGACATATTTACTTACACTACCTTTCCTTGGCAAACGCAAAATGGAAAGGATTAACAATTAAATTTGTTAGGTCAGCAAGTCTTGCAAACTTTTGTGCTGTCTAGAGTTTATTTTCATGCTAGTTTCATATATATTATAGCTGATCACTTTTCAATGTTGCAACCAAGATCCTTTTACCTGTGTTGTCCTTTTAATTGTGTTGAATCTTGAAGGATCGACTCGTGCTCAACATCTAAAGAGTCCAAAGATTTTCAATACAATAAAGCAAAAATGCTGTTTTATGAACATTTTCAAAAAGTAATTCACCAGTAAAGCATCATTAAAGCTCACTGTTAATGTTCTATTATTGTTTGGGCAACAAAAATTTAGAGAAAGAATTTTAAATTTTAAAACGTCAGCAGAGACGTCTACATGGGCCGACTTGATCACTTGAAAGCAGCTATCAAATCGAAGCGATCTTCGAGGAATTATATCGATCAAATTTTGTGAGCTAATTTTAGGAAACAAGCGAAACTAACTTTTTTTCTAAAATCAACTGAATTGCTCCTACTTATTGCAGTAATTTTCAAATCTTTATTTCAAATCGCACGTTACTTAATTATTTCGTAAATAAATAACCAGAAGCACTAATTATGTCTAATTAAAAAAATTCGCAAAATTCGGTTTGCTGGTCTTTCACACATTTTTCTTATCCTTGTCAAAAAACTGACATTTTTTCCTCCGTTTTGGGTGGAATAGTTGAACCCTGTATTTACCTAACTAACAATTATGAAGCGATCTGATGTCTTCTTGTAAAAATGTGTAAATTTCATAACAAATTTACGTAAGACTAACACCAAAATTTGGTGCTGCTTGTATACCAAGATTGCTCTGCTATTTAGTGTGAAGAATAATGTAATCTATTCAAATAGTGTCTTATGCGGACATCAGTTGTAATTTCTGATGCGTTATAATTTGCGTCATCTGGTTTGTTATCAGCATGCGGATCTTCCAGTGCGGTCATTCATTTTATTCAATATGACAACTGAAATGTATGGTTTAACTAAATACGCTTATACCCCGGCTTAACCGGTCGAAATGCGCAAGTTCGAGCAAATTAGTCTACTGAACTTAAATTTTTACCTAAGTTCCCATACATTTTCACGTTTTGAAGTCAGGAAAAATAAAGCTTGAGTTCGCCCAACAGGACATGAAAACAGGAAACGAGCTTGAACGCTCGTTCAAAAAAAAGTAATCAACTGTAGTATATGGAATGCCATTCCAGTGAGCTTTTGCATTTAAGACTTGTGGCGAAAAAGCAACAACAATTTCAAGCACTGAACTGGACTTTTAGCAATTGCGTGGATTATACTGAATATTATTGAACTGAGGCCGTTGAAGCCGGGGCATAAGAATCTTCCGCATGCACTTGCATAAAAAAGCTTTTTGCGTCTGCTTCATGCATCCTCGAGAAGTTAGATAATGCCCCTTTGGGCATTATTACATGCACTCAGTGAGTTAGTCGCAGACATTGTTATTACGTTTTTTTATTGCTTCTAGTAATTAACTTTGTAAATTCGAAGATTTCGCTAATGTTAAAATTAATACATTATTTCTTGAAGTTCAGAAAAAAGAAGAAAGTGTTAATAAGGGTCGATATCAATCAGCGTGATGCTCAAAGGGTAAAATCGAGGAGGCTGAAATAGTATAGAAAAAAACATAAGTAATTTTATTATAATAAAATGACACATGGCATTAAATATCTTCAATGGATACACGAACGACCATTACCCCCTCGTAGAGTGACTGTATAGTGGGCCATTTGGCTCAATGACATCATAGAGCCGTTCTTCGAGGATGCTAGAGGCAGTGCTGTAACTGTTACCGTGACATTTTGAAAAACGTTCTTGTACATGTGTTTCCAACAGGACTGTGACACACAGCTTGTGTTACGACGCATATTGATTGCATACATGTAGGTACCTGATTGCCTGGAACATAAAACGCACCCTGTGATAGGCATGTCGATTCATTCCAGAAAAACCGATCTTCGATTCGATTTGAATCGAACGCACTAAAATCGATTCTCCATTAAACGAGCATTAAAGGATCGTTACTCGATTAATCGAATCGTAAGTCAATTTTTGTTGAGCCACGGACAACTAATTAGAAACAGTTTCATAAAAATCGCATTTATACATTTTTTATATTTTTATGTAGCAATCCTGTTAGGAATTCATTATGATATTGCAGTCCTGGGAAAATACCATTTTAAGGAGGCAAAAATCCAAAATGGCTGAAAATTGGTCCGCAGCTTCATTGGGACTTTTTAAGAAAATAATTTCGGAGTCACAAAAAAAACATGGCGGCCGGAGATATCACTTTTTGGCATCAAAATCACTCAAAAACTGGTTTTTTCGAAAAAAAATTTTGTTCAACCAAAACGAAATGTTATTCCCTACAAAAAAGCCCTCCTGTCATTTTTTCGGTAAATCGGATGGGCTTTCTCGCAAGCGAAGTTTAATAACCAACTGTACTCTACAATGTTGTTGTTTTTTGTCTAAATTCTCTTTTGCCTACTGTGATTTCCCTTTCTTTTATCCTCCTAGCAAAAGGGAATTTCAAAAAAAAACAACAACAACCACGTAGCTGTCAAAAAGTTGGCTGAAAAATCCATTGAAAAAGTTGGTTGGAAAAATCCTCTCTCGCCCTCTTCTATACAAAACGATGTTTTCAGCGTGTGGAAGAGCCCAATGTGAATCGAGCCCGATCCGAGGGGTTTGTGAATCGATTCACTGAATCGATTCAGTGTTTGAGATCGATCTAAAAAATCTATTATTTCACTCGAAAAGATCGATTTTTCGATTAATCGATTTTAAATCGACATGCCTACCCTGTAATAGATTTATATTCTTCGGGGCTGCCGATATCCACTAAAAATGGTTTGTAAAAATGGATTTTAGCCTTTAGTTGTCAGAGAAGATGGTCGTTACTTCAAAGTTCGCATCCTGTAGGATATTTAGATGACCTAGGAAGTCCCTTGGCTTAAATGTCTTACAACTCCGCAGCTGGAAGCACCGTAAAGATCCTCTTTTTTGGCTGCGATGTAGGCGTGGGCTATGTTAGTATTTAGGGTTGCAGTAAGGATCAAAGGCTGCGGAAATATCTTGGGCTTGATTCCCCAGGATTTACAGCTATGATAACAAGTGAGAAGAGAGATGGTTGTTTCCTTCTTCACTTTAGTATGATGACACAACGCGATGCTACTGTTGAAGGGTCATGTAATGATAGGCAGCGAGTAACCCAGAAGGTGCGTTCACAATGCCAAAAACGAACTTGAAAAACTACCGAAAATGCAATATCGAGATGCATTGTTCGATATAAATTTCTTTCATAGTTTTACCGCATGGAAATCAATCCTACTATGAAATCCCAAAAAAATCATCAAATTCCATAAATATAATCCCGATCTTTATTTATTGTCAGTCTTAAAAGCTTCATTCACTCATAATACTGCTACCAAATTACGTTAACCCCATGAGAAAATAAAAGATATAAATAAAAAAAAAATCTTATTTTTCGTCAAGGTTAAATGCTTAAAGCTATAAGACAGAGTCATTAAAACCTCTATCACCTGCAAAAGTAAATCCACAAGAAACATAGGTCAAGTTTGTAGCCATTAATCAATTTCAACTCGGGCGTATTGTAAAAATTGAGATATTTCACTCGAGACTGTTGGAAATTCAAATTAAGAAAGCCCAGGATTAGCATAAGGCAATTTATCAAGACTTTGTCACCTTTTGGCTATACATGGAATTTCTTTCGGGAAAATATTTTCATTAAAGGAACAGAAAAAATGTGATTTTTATGTTATGAAATTTTATCGGAAATGTTTTTAGTTATAAATAAAAAAAAAATAACATTAAAATCATTTCTGTGTTTTTGTTTTGAAAGAACAATTTTTGTTTCTGTTCGACACTTTCAATACACTAATGCACCTTGTTAGTCGACCAACAATAAGACATCCCACCAGCTTCAATAAACCCATCCTACATTACGTACCGCCATTATTCACAATAAATCAATTCAAATTGAATTAACGAGGATCGAGGACATCGATTCTGACATAATTAAAACGACATTTAACGACATTTTAGAAAACAATTCGAAGACTACAAGACGCCGCCGCGAACAGTGCACAATTTAGAAGGCTTCATTCATTCAAATAGGAGAAGAATCCCGCCTTTTGCGGAGGCTGAAGAACAAGCGAATCGTGATCTTTGACTTCAGATGCATGCGGTGCAGTGCATCGCCGCGTTATGTCAACTTGCGACGACAGATGCAGATGCAAATAATGTGCAGGGAAAAATGCAAGACTCCATGAAGAACAAAAATCTTTTGGAGATAAGCGATCAACGGTTTTAGAGTAGCGTTATACAATATGGGAAGGCATAGGGTATTCAGGCTACTCGGGGTACAACCCAGAAGCGAAAGGAATACAAATCGGAGGAAAATTTACTGAAAGATTATGGGAAACGGTGAAGATTTTAATTATATGTATGTATTTTATAGAGGATGACAGATGATAAAATCGGATTTTACAAGAATGAGAATTTTATGAATCAGTTATGAGCTTTTGTAAGACAGATTTTGGGTTGAACTTTAAATGTAGGTTAAAGTCGTGATGGTGTGGAACACTTTTTCAAATTTGTAGCTTATTACCAAAGAGTACAAGGAAAAGGTAAAATACATGCGTTCTAATGCTTATTGGACGTTTTGAACGATATTGAACGTATGTTAAATTTCATGGCGAACTGAACTGAAATTCTGAAACGTTAGTTTGCATGAAAGTGCTACTTTAGGTACGCAGAGGGAGGAATAGAAGCGAACTAGTCTGGCTTCTGGTCTGGCAAAGGAAATCGTCCATAGGACAAGTAGCTAAATGCAGCAGTCCCATCTAAGAACTGAGGAAGAGAACGCAATTGGCACTGAAGAGCCACTGTGGACGCTTAGGGGTTTGTAACCACAATTATGAAAAATCCTTACGGAAGTGGCCTTAAGGTTAGAGTGACAAACCCGTCATTTTCAGGCAACAGAATATTTACTATTTAACGCTTTGAAACCCTCTTGAAACCAGGTAAAAAAGGTTTTTCCAAATACAGGGTATCTGATCCTAGCCAGAGTCGAACATATACAGAGAAAATGCTCGTGGGTGTTGTACGAAGTTCTAAATCAGGGGATGTATATTTCTTAATTGGTCTGTATCCTGGGATGATCGATACGCCACTGGCGATGAGCTTTTCTTCTTCTTTAGTTAAGTCAAGTATTACTAGTCTTGCCGTAAGATTTGAGCCTGATATTGAAAGGAAATGCATGGTGTGGTGATATCTGTTTTTATCATATACATGTGGCTTCTGTACATTCTCCGCTGGTGTTTCTAAAAATTTTGATCTTGTTTGACTAATTCCCCGGTCGTCTCGTTTCCCTGGATGTCACTATGAAGCGGTACGTACTAAAGGGTGATTCTGTATCTCTAAGCCAAGGAACAAAGTTCTTTCTGACAGTTTTCGACAAGCATATACAATATATAGACCGCGCTTAGTTCCTATCTAATAATAGGAATATCCTGGCCCCGGACTTTGATTTTCCTGAGCCAGGAGCTGCGCCTGAAAGATACTGGCAGAGCTAAAGCAAAAGGTTTGAATTTTGAAGGTTTATCGTTTTCGTTCTTGGTCGAGATATGGAGATTGGTGGAAACCTCTGATAAAGTTGGATTTCACTGTCGTAATAGTCTAAATTCACCATAAGACATATTCGTTCTGACAGAAGTCAAAAAAATTGATCTTCCATTGATCTCAACAAATCGGTATGCAGCGAACTTTGATAAAAGACTTGCACCTTCATCCATAATATAACTAGTTCAACCTGCACAGGAACTGAAACCAGACGATCACTTAATGTGTCATACGTTTTCGAAATTGTGTATTGGAAGTGATCGTCCGAATTATTGACTTCAGTCACAAAATCATCCTCGGCTCTGAGGTGTATTTTTATCTCGGTAAATACAGTTAGTAAATGGTATGTAACATTATCGAATTTGGGGCTTAGGCAATTCAAAGATTCAAGTGAACGTTATGGATTTTCAACTTGTAACCTTATGGTACGCAGTTTGATCGAAAGGCGTAATTGGTTCTTATTTCTTTCCAAATGAGGAAGAAAGGATTGTCACGGTAAATGGAGAATGCTATTGAGCCATGATCGCACTCTTTTGTAATGACTAGATGATGTTGATATGAACAAAATGTGCTTACAAAATAATTTCGGCGCTTGCCATAGAACAACTCGAACAACGTTTTTACAGAAGAAGAAGTTTCCAAGCCAAGAAAAATCTATCGAAACGGTGACGTTAATTGGTCACTGAGATATTTGACTTTTCCCCTTGGGATTACGTCTAGTGGAACGAGTCTAAGCCAATTAATGTTCTACAAAATATTGACGACCTGAAACACAGCATTTGTGAAGCTATTGTTGAAATAAGCCGCGAAATGTGTAAAAATATCAAAGAAAATTTTAAGAAGAAGAATCTCCGTCTCATTAAAAAAAACACGGTCATTTGAGAGATACCCTATTCAGATAAAATGTAGAGGTTCTTACTTTAAAATAAGAAATAAGAAAGAATTAAAATTTGTTCGTTTTTTATTTAAAAACAAACTTTTGAAACATCCTATATATTCGCGCACTTATACCGCCTCTTTTATATCCTACTAAAAAGGATTCAACTGTTCCAATCTGATCATGAGAATTAATTATTATCAGAAATAATGTAAAGCGCACAAAATACCTTGAATTACTCAAATAAGAGTTAGAAATTGAGGAAATATTTTTTTGAATAATTTATTTCTTAAAGAATAAAAAATATTAAAATTATATTTTAAAACGTGTTTAACAATCGTTTCTTGCTTTCTTTAGTAATGCATAAATAAGTGATTTATGCATGCGCACATTTAATTTTGAATGAAATACATAGCGAGTGGCACAAAAGTCATGGATAACTTTCAATTTCTAGTATTCTTATCTTTCGCGTTTCTATTATTTAGAGAATTTGTGTAGAAAATTTATGAATTAAACTGGGTGCAAAAGTTCTTGAATTTTGTTTCTTGTAAATTACCGATCTATACTAGGTTATTTGGATGTTTTGTTGTTTGGGTATTCCTGACTTTCGTGGCACCTGGTATACAGAAATTTTCTTTGTGATTTGAATTGATATGTTGCTAAAAACCCTCGTAAAATTATTTGTTAACGAGGAAAACATTGTGAATATGAATTTAAAGTGGATTTACCGTGAATTTTAAGTAGATTAAATATTGAAGTTGGGAAATACTTTAGTCAATGGAAACCAACGAAATTTTTGTCACATCATTTGAAAGTTTTTAGGTTATAAAGAATTATAGGTTATGTTAAATGGAATACCACAACCTTCTATATTACAAGCCATGAACAAGGAAAATATTGAGAGCGAATTTCCGCTCAATCGGACCACAACTCGGTGAAATCACGTTATGTTGTTAGTGTAATTTGGAGAATTTGGGAGAATTTGGTGGTCCGATTCTCTCAATTGAGATTCTTGCTCATGGCTTGTAATATAGAAGGTTGTGGGAATACACTATAATACTTTTAAAGAGAGAGATGTATTTTGAAAAATAGAATAATAGAAGAAAAGAACTCATATAACGTAAAAGATACTGTCGATTCATTTTTGTTTAAAATGCATAGCACGAAAAGTTCAAACAAGCTGAAAAAGTTGAAGATAATAAAATGATAAAATAATAATATTAATAAGTTCAATTTAAAAAAGTCGAACCAGCCGAATACTTACATGGCGCGTTTTTAGAAAAGACAAAGCTAAGGAAATAACATCGGTGGTTTTAGCTTACTTTATGGAAACCTTATTTTGCGGTCTTCTACTAAACATTTTTATAGTATATTTGCCATGTCAAGATATAGTATATTTGCCATGTGCTTGTAAAATTGCGTAAGAGATGTTTTTATGAAATGTGAGGTTAAATCATTCAACTTTTTTGAAAATTCCATTCCAAAATTAATCGGCGATTGAAAAAATGTTTCAAAATTTGGCTATAAGAAAAAGATGAACCGAGATACAGCATTATGAAAGGATTAAGTAAGCATAATTGGAGTCGGATTTTAGTCGAAATCGTACAGTTGGTCACTAATATTGAAAATGTATTAATAAAAGCTACTTGCAAACATTTTCATGTGAAAGATGTTACTTAACCTCAGTATCAAAAACTGAATGTCTTTAACAGCCTCTTAATGAATAATGAGAGTAACCATGAGACAATTTGATGTGGTCGGACTGTTAGAAATGATATTAGAACACGTGGGGGTTTTGTTAAATTTCCTATCATCCAAACTAATTGCAAAAAATTTCCTTTGTCGTGGTTATTCACGAAACATTCAAACTAATTGAGGAATTGTTTAAAAACTACGAACTTGGACTATCGCTTTTTTGCGCTGATTTAATAGCAAAATTCTTTGGTTTGAAATTTCTTCCAAATCAATAATTGCTGTTATAACCTGAACTATGATTGAATTATGAAATGTAATTGAACAGAACTACTAAATTTTCAGAACCACGTGAAATCAAATACAAAATGAGTAGACATGTTCGCGTTTTTAAGGGATAAAATTCTCTAGTAAGAAATTCGTTCAAAGGCAGCAATTATGTACTTAAACTAAAATGCTGTTCAGCAACTAAACGAAGTTAATGAACCAAAAAAGTAATTCATTTTCAAAAAAACAAATAAAATTTTATTTTTTTTTGATTTTTTTAGGCTGAATTTGATAAGATAATTATTTGGTGGAAAATGGCTCGTCCAAAATTACAAATTATTTAAAATCAAATTGTACAATTACAAATGTAATGGAATATAATTACTTTATTTTAAAAAGGAAAGTCGAATAATATTCATTAAGAAAAACAGAATTTTAATATGTAATGTTTTTCATCGAATATTGTAGGAAAATAATTCGTTTGTGAAAAACTTGGTGTTTAAAGTTCGGATAACTTGATTATTCAAAGGGTATAATCACAAAGAATATTTAATATAATTACATTATTTTGAAAACCAAAAAAAAATAATATTTTGAAAGAAAAAAATATAATTCATAACTTTTTTTAGCTGATTTGATTAACAATAATCATTTGGGTTGAAATGCGTTTCTACCCACTGATTGCGTAAAGCTATATTCTGTAACAATTACGAGGTATAATTATGAATAATATTAATTCATTTTCAAATTGAAATGATATTCTTTAAATGGAATGCAGTTTGTAAATTTCGATTTTTTTTTGATATAAATTTGTTTTGTGAAATAATTTCTTTCGTGCTTTAATTTTCTTACTTTTTAAAGTAGAATTTTGGTGCAATTACGAAATGAATCAATTACAATTACTTTGTATTCAAAAACGGATATTGAGTTAGACACAGTTTAAAACTCTGATTTGTTTTATGCCATGGAAATTTTTACTAATGTAGCAACTATGAAAATATACCCCAGTATAATTACGAGAACTTTGTACAAATATTCGATTAAATTACATAAGTAATTGAATAAAAACCCCTATTTATTTATTACTAGAAAGATATAAATAGAAGCAAGTCCACAAATTCTTCCTTTAGGAGGAAATGATCGCACTTTTAATGGAAATTTTTCATTAAGGATAAATTTGCAGAAATAAAATTCATAGCAAGTTTTGTTTGTGGCGATCGCAATGAAATTAGGTGTTGTGAAAGGGGCTAGGGATGACATATCGAATCGAAAATCTTATAATGGTCCTAGTAAAAATTATTTTTGACAACTTGATTTCAGAATCAAAAGCTGTTATTTTTTTAAAAATTTGATTAAAGGGAATAACTTAGGGAAGAATAGAAGACAAGAGAATACATATCCTTGTGTATCAATGGATCAAGTCGCAGATTTTCATGGAATCATTTAAAATGCCGACTTTATAAATGAAAATATTATTTAAAATCCTGAAGATTGAAAATATTAAAAGGTTCCTTCGTTTGTATTATTTTGAAAATTGTTCAATTGATTTCAGAATCAAATGTTGTACTAAAGATAATAACTCAGAGAAGAATAAAAGAAGATACATTATTTTTTAAAGGATATTCATCCTCAAAAAACAGAACCCTATATTCTTAAATCACTAATAATCCTTTCTTCAAATGACAACATTTCACTTCACACTTTTGTGTATTAAACAAAATTTCAAACAACAAAAATCGTTTTTTTTCTATTCACCATGCATAATTTAAAACTCACCACTTTCATGATTAAAATCCTTTTTATAGTCTTAAAATCCAAAAAAATATGTATCACAATTATTATTAGATCCTGAACACAATCCTTAGCTCACAGCAAGGACGAAAATAAAGGCACAACTATTTTTAAGTTCGTTAAAAAAAACAAAACAATTTTTTTTTTTGGAAAAAAATCCTAGTTTTATTCACCACGTGGCTAGGGCTAGAGTCCGATCTATCTATCGACTATTGTAAGGTGTAATGTGATGTGACGACTTGGATAAAAGTTCTGCTCCTTATATACTCGCCGCTATTAAAATTTCGTACTTCCATCAAATAAAAAAAAATGTGCCGCCGGAGCGCGTTACCTTTTCATTGAACCGTGCGATCTTCTGCATTTACCACGACATAGATGCGATCTAGCAGGCTAGCCTGCAGCTAGCCTATGCTCGAACAGCTGGAAAGGTAACCTACACATTGTTGCACCACCATTCGCGAAAGGCAAAAGCCTGGTCGTCATCATCGTCTGGTATTATACCCTAGCCCCTAGACTAGATGCAGCAGCGATATCAAGACGTTGCCTAGGCTAACAATTAGAAGACTTGCATGCGCTCATCCACAATGTGACCATTCTCCTCCACTTTTTCTCCATGTTCGATGTGTACTATGGGAGAAGGTAAACAAACGTAGATAAATTCCGTAGTATCCATTCATGTAGCACGTGTGCACCATGTCTCTCTCTCTTTAGCGCCCAAGATCGATGGATCCGTCCGTCTGTAGATCAGTAAGAATTTGGCGCTTTATCCGTGGCTCACCAATGTCCCGGATTTTAGATCAGTTTAGGCGTGAGAATTGATGACACAAGTCTGAAGCGTGGCCAGGTAGCACGGTGGTGGATTTTCTCGGGAAATTAATGGTGTTTTTACTTTGCCGGTGGATCATGGAATCTGTAATTAATTGGCAGCACGGTCATGAATTTGATTTGATATCGGCAGATGATGCTCGGGCGCTAACTTTAATGCTTACGGCTAAAATGACGGGGCGTAAATTGTTACCTGTCAAGTTTCCGGCTAAAATCTTCATTTGTCGTGAGATGACGTTCGTTGCAAGCAATTATGCAACTGCACCTTCCGGGACACTTTTCGTGCCATTATCGCAGGTGCAATTTGTCATACTTCGCCATAAAATATTCTATCACTATTCTTGTTATTTTTTTTTAATTTCATTTCACGAAACGCCATACGAAAATAACGTTGCAAAAGACTTAAACTATAAATCCACATTTCAATAGAGGATTTTATTCTTCAATTTTTATGATTAATTGTGCGTATATTTACGTCATCACAAAGTTGTTATTCGATATTTTTTTCATGATATATTTCTATGGCATTCAAATTTTGCCGCGTTTTATTGGCGTTGTGTAAAAATGGGCGTCTTTTGAAAATTAGCCTCAAAACAGCATCTCGGATTTATTTGGTCATATTTCATGCTCAATATGAGTTTATAATGTCCCAAATAGCCTCATTTAAGGAACTCATTTGCAAGTATGTTGATGGCTGGTGGCGTGGACTTTTATGATTGTAAATTATTTCGGGGCATCTCAATACGGTGATCTTTTGGATCAGAGAGTAATAAGTGCCTGATGATTATTGAAATGATTTATATGGAATTCGTATTGAGTTGCGATACTAATGGATTCTCTAATTATGTTGCAGGTTTTTGTGATTTGTGATTGATTTTATTCATCATAGCGTGAATATTGCTGATGAATGCTTTGAAAATTGCCAATGCTATTATATTTCGATTTTCATGTAATATATGTTCTATATATTTGCATGTTGTATTGACAATGAGTTTTGTGAATGAAATATAGTAAATAAAGATCTTGTTGTGATCAATCCTTCGTAGATAAGAAGCATTGACATGATTTTATATTTTCTTCGCATTAGGATAGGTTAGGGGTTTTGAGAGTGTTTGAATAGATGGAAATTACGTTTGAACTCTGAGATATCATACGAGTTCGGAAATAGTAATTGCGGAAAATAGTTCCATAATCGAGTTGTTCTATACATAAATGAACCTGTTGACCTGCAGTTTCTAGTCCGGGGAAATAAGCAAAAAAAACCGACGAAAGGAGACAAAATTCCAAAATGGCTGAAAATTGGTCCACAGCTTCCTTGGACTTTTTAAGAAAACTATTTCGGAATCACAAAAAAAACATGGCCGCCGGAGATTGGCAAAAAATCACTCAAAACTGGTTTTTTCGAAATTTTTTTTTGATCAGTCAATACGAACCGTTATTGCCTACAAAAAAGCCCTCTTGTCATTTTTTCGAAAATCTTTACCTTTCCGAATAATTCATGGTATTTTTTGGTCGAAAAGTGATTTTTGGAAACTTTGACCTTGAATAACTTCGACAGGGTTACGTTTTCAAAAAAATCACAAAGGTTTTTTTCTAGGCAATAAAGTTTCGCATTGATTCATCAAAAAAAAATTTCGAAAAAAATACAGTTTTCGAGGGATTTTTTTGCCAAAAAGTGATATCTCCGGCGGCCATGTTTTTTTTGTGATTCCGAAATTGTTTTCTTAAAAAGTCCCAAGGAAGCTGTGGACCAATTTTCAGCCATTTTGGAATTTTGTCTCTAATGTCTAATGTCTAAAATACAAATATCCCCGGACTATTCTGGGAGTAAGGCCAGCGGCATAGTCCTATATTGCGAGAATAATGTTGCCATGTTGTGATTCTTAATTTCACAAGCATGTTCTGCATTCAAGCCTTATTATCATTTGCCTAAAATATTTGATGGAAATGAAGCAATTGTTATAAAGTTTAAATGTTTGAATTATTTTAATATTAACTATGTTGAAGGTACCAAAAAGAGCAGCACAATTTTTTTAGAATTGGTTGATGGCGTCCTAACTGAGAAATTGGAGTCGCCACCTATATTTGATGGTAATTCTACACTTCCGCCATTGACCTAAGAAAAAGTTAACAAAATCATAAACCAATTCAAAAACAACAATGCTTCGGGTACAGAAGGTACCACACCGAGCTTGTTGAATATGGATGGCCAATACGGCACCAAGAGATTCATGCGCAAGTATGCGTGAATTACTGGAAATAAAGCTTCCTTTAAGATATTCATGATGTTCTATAGGAAACGTAATTCCCAATCTGTTGCCACCTGATCTATAAATCCGACATCAAGCAGCCTGCACTGCACAGAACTGAGCATCAAATCAGAGTCAAAGAAAATTTTCAAATCCGGCCTAGCAATACAAGCAAACAGTGTAATATGGTGTTATCGTATAGCTAGGCGGATATCAATGCACTAGGCGGGGTCTATATAGTAGATATAAGGTCCAAACTGATCACTCTTCACTGGGTACCTGGTCACAGGAACATCGAGCAGCCCAGCAACAGACGCTGCTTGTGATGGAGACAGATATCACCACGCATTTCCTTTCAATAGGAAGCTTCAGGTACAGGAGTTTAACATCATACACCAAGCCAGATAGACTTGCCCTGACTCCAAAAAGCAAAGATCTCTTGACCTTCTGATGATGCGGCGAAAGAGCATCGTGTCGATCATAACAGGGCGCTACTTGATTGTAGAACATGCGACTAGATTAAAAATCTCATGCGACACCTACTGCCGTATTTATGGGAATCAAGAAGCCAAAGAAACAACCGAACATTTTTTTTGGAGTTGACCTGCTTTGCCTAGGATCAGATTATATACCGGGCATTTGGAAAATTTTTCTAACAGGAAGTTTCGAAGGTTAAAGTAGGATATATGATCCCATGCATGAATATAATAGGCTACATAATATCAAAAGTCACATATTAAACTTGGGTACAATTTTTTCACGAGTTTCTTCGTAGTCCTTTTACGGGGCTGCCGTCTTAACCTATCTAACTACCCATCCTGCCAAAAAGTATAACTCGATAAACATCATAGGTTAATAAAATTATGGGTTCGTCCAAGACAAATCAGCAACTCATCAGATTCGGCTAGTGGGCCCATAAGCGTAGGTAGAACTCTTGATACCTACGATACAAGGTGGGCACCAAAAATAAACTGACATGACTGACAAAATACATATAGTGGAGCAGGTTGAGCATAAAGAATGTAAACCTACAAGCTAACTAAGAATATCCGAAATACCAATTAACATCTATAATGGACTCCGCAGAAGACGGCTTGCCTGGCGTTGGAGAATGTAATCCAAGCTTCGGGTGTAACGACACCTTTATTTTAATTTGGTGTTCAATAATGGACAAGCCATCTCCTGCTCGATCACTGAGGTTAGCATTCTAGCGCGGTAGTAATGGATGGGAATGGCTGGAATAAAGCGACGTGTTGGCTTTGGAAGTTCTTTGATTTTTCTCTTAACTAACTTTCCCACTAGAGCTTGATTTTCGACATCGCATTCTAGATAGAAAAGTCAACATTATAAAGGGCTTAAGTCTGAGCTATATTCTTTTTGCAAAAAAATACCGTTTTAATTCAGATCGTACCGAAACACATTACTGAAATCCTAAGCAACTACAAAACGCTCTACACTGTAAAAAAAATATGTAAATTCACAGTGCAAATGTACAGTAAAATTACAAATCGCGATATGAAATACTAATTTACTACACAATTATTGTAATTTTACTATAAATTTTGTAAATTCACAAAATGAAATTGGAAATCTCCAATACTGCATGACGTAAATGTTGATTACATGAATGTGACTATATTTTATACAATGTTGTGTATTTTTCTAAATCGTTTATGTAGGAAAATTACAATATTTCTTATAAATTTATCAATGTTATGTACCGAAAAAATCCTAACACTTTGTACTGTAATTTTACTAAAGAGGCGTATTTTTAGAACATAAATTTTCAGTAAAATTACAAATCGGTTATTGGAATGTAAGGTTTAAATTTTGCTCTCGTGGATATAATTCACAGGTAACAATGGAATACTAAGCATATAAACCCAATTGCTTTTATGTTAAGGTCAGACCTTTGACTTTGTCAGGGTCCGGGCAGTTCTTGTAGCAGCCAAGAAATTTTGATAGGCATTGCCTCACGTACATGCTTAACAAGGCATTGTGAGCAAAATGCTAATTTTTTATGTATATATAGGGAGTGGGCATTAACTAAGAATAAAATTTGGCGCTTGGAAATATTTCAGGCAGGGCCAAGCACATTGGCACAGGGCAGTAATCTTCAGCTTTGGGGTTTTCCCTTTTCGTCTCTCTCTGGTAAAAAGTTGCAACAAGAGTTTTGAAAATTTACAAAACTATGAAGAGAAAGCTCCAATACTGATTGTATTTTTACATCCCACAAATAATTTATATTTACTACACAGTTGGTAAAAATACGTAAAGTAGATTAGCAATATTCCTAATAATATATATTGCAAATTTACAAAACTGCTTGTGAATTAAACTTCCAGTATTTTTTTTGTAAAATTACCACAAATTTTTTTTACAGTGTAGTATTGGTTCCACAATTACAGTAGAGCATGATTTGAAGTAGTGAAAAGTCCTTATATACCGAACGGGGCAGGGCAGTGAAGTTGGCACCGAGGGTGGTACCAGGTGCCCAAGCATTCATAGCGCACCTAAAGGCCCAACTATGCACGGCATAAGCGCATATGTAAAAACCTCAAAAAATATCGAAAGTCAGCATTATGTCAATCAAGACTTATTACCGCCTATGCATAACATAAGCGACATAAAGTTGATGTAAAATCTGCGCTGTGAAAGTGAAAATTAATTTTGATTTATATATATGTATATATGTAGATATTTTTATTTCTCCATACATGAACGAGAATCCCTTAAATATAACTTGGTTTTCCTAATGTTGTCATGTCACGTTCGACCCAAGTCGCATTCATTATGTTTAACGAATGTTTAACGAAAGCTTTTATGCCGTGTTATGTCAACCGTAGCCACCTTCATAACAAGTTCTGGTTCCGAACTTGACATATGCACTTGGCATATGCCCTTATGCCATGCATAGTTTGGCCTTAAGGGAGCAATGGAAGCTTCACAAGCTTTTGCCTCTTAAATACTATGGGCCAACTTTTTGAACGGGTGATATGCAAATGCAAGAGATTACTGCGAGGGCCGAGAGGCTAGAGACTTGTCGCAAAATCAATTCGGCTTCAGGAAGGCTAGATGACAACGGCTGCTCTCAATATTTTTACTAACCTAGCCTAGGATGGGCATAAGAGTTGCGCATTGATAACCCTTGACATGAAAATTTTTTTAACACCGCGAATTAGACTCATACTAAATGTGGAGAAGTGGGTTATAAGGCTGGTCTCACACTGCAGCAGATTCGGCCGAATTGTTTACGGCCGTATTTGGCCGAATTTTCTACGGCCGTATTCAACCGAATTTCAACTTTAAATTCGGCCGAACTTTAAGGGTTAGTTTTCATCTTAAATTCTAGTTGTTTCATCTGAAATGGTCACACATATAAATATATCCTAAAAAAATAAAAGAAAGATTAATAAACATTTTTATGGCAGTGCATTTCCATTGTCAACTTTTCGGTATCCATTTCGGCCGAATAATCAAAAAAATCTGAATGGAGTAAACCTACGGACGTCAACGGCCGAAAACAACGGGTGCAATGTGCGAATGAGAATAGCAAAATAATTGTTTGAAAAAATTCGGCCGAATCGTCTGCAGTGTTGAGACCAGCCTAAGGGAACATGAAGAAGTGAGTTACTTCTTCACGCAGCTCGTGAGTGAGCATGGATCATATAGGGCATACCTTCAACACGTTAGGTTGGATGATTCGTTTGTGGAGCACAGGAATGTTCTGGAAATAGCCGCTGAGGTGAAGCTAACACCAGAAAATATCCTGGATCAGATGATAAGGTCGGAGGATGTGTGGAGAATGGAGGAAGTTGCGAAGAAGCTCAAGTAATGCGAAGCCCAAGGAAACATAAAAAGGCAAAGAATTGCAAGGAGAGATATCAGGTAGATAGCTAGATGGCTAGACTGTTCGGGCTCTGGTGAGCACCTTGGAGGGATCCCTATTTAAGGGTCACGCTGATGACGCCAGGCTGAAGTCGGTCTAGCCTGTGCGGCTCATGTCGGTCTAGACTCAAACGTCATGCAAAAGTGTTGGTGAGTTTAATCCGTAGGGTATGGGTGCGGACCCCTATCGATCGATTTATCCGGTCTTAGGCATGGAAGCCTTGCACAGGCGGTCGCACACATTCCCTGCTGCTAGACCGTTGTAAGACTCTCACCACTGCCTCGTAAAAAAATGTGCAAATCTCCCCAAATCCAATCACCTACCAAATGCATTCAAACTCTGGTTGTACTACTCATGTACACATACGGTACTTGGGTGATTTACAAGAGGCACTTTGATTTCATAGCCATATTCGAGAAGCCGTTGGTACATGAGTGTAGAGACCTACCTACAAAGTTCTTTGTAAGGTTTATGGCATGAGGTAGATTCAAATTTTCCGCAGGGCCCGGCGCAGCATGATATCAGTTATAAATCGGGACCGATGGAAAAGCAGCTACGAGAAGTTAGAACCGGACTCAGTTTGGTTAGTTACGAATAAGTAAGTACGCAAGTAGTATACTTCGTTAATTATTAGAAAATTTATTATTACTCTTCATCCGGTAAAAAGTTTCATATCCTAGATGAAATCACAAAAATTAATGTACGCGTTTTTAATTTTGTTGATTACTCTGGTATATTAGTCATTGACTAAAACTTAAGAGAATGAGTTGTTTTTATTAGAAGTAGAGCTTCTTATTAAAGAGTTTTGTAAAAGTTAATGAAGCCCATGAGTTGCATTTTTAGTCTACAGTTCCGATATTTTTTTGATGTATAAATATTGTATTGTGCAAAGATACTCATAAGCATGATTATCATTTAACCTGTCTTGTTCTTCTTTATTTTTTTATAGATTTTTTTTACGATCTTTTCTATTATTATTTGTAGTTTAATATACATTAAACACTAACCTCTTACAATATTTTGCTCATAACTAATATCAAATTTTTGGATATTATTATGACAAAAGTTCTATGTTCACTTCTATTCACAACCATACATCGAACAATAAAGTCAATGATTAAATTTTTTTTATGCTCATCAATGTCGACTAGACAAATTGCGAAGTTTGTTGCACTAAACAATAACAACAACAAATATTTACGAAACTATAAAGAATAGCATGAACTATAACACCTATTAATCAATCATTATACACACCATCAGTAGAGATGTTCCCCAATCAAGTTGCATTTAGATAGAGCTGCATGCATAATAACAAAAAAGAATTATAACTAGAAAAGTGATTATTAATTGCAAACAGCATTTGGGTATTGAAGCAAAATTTCTGGCTGCCGCATTTTTAACACCAAAAACTTGATTAAAGAATGTTAATCAGAAAATGTTTTTAATTTTTGAACCTTGAAAGTTTTTTTTTTGTATTTAATCAAGTTCAGTTCCATAAGCATTTGCAGGTTAGATCATCTATTTTGACATTATATTGACCTCTGCGCCCGTATGTTGCAAAATCCTTGCATTTTTTTTAAATACAATGCAGAAAAAAGGTTTTTTTTTCTTTATGTCAATAAATATGCAGAAAATATTACCTGACAATGGTTTGATGTTTACGTAATCATTATGTGTGTGGTTTTTTTATTTATATATTCTCTAATGCAGTTGCCTATTCAATAAAGAAAGAAGTCACAAAACAACCTACTTCTGACCTGACTTTCGTCAATGTTTAAGATTTTGATCATCAATCTTTCTTTTCACAATTTTTCTTCTTCGTTTTTTTTTGATAATATTTTTTAATTTTATTTTTAAAATTTTCAAGGACAGTAAATTTCATAAAAATTTCACAAAACATCAGGTGTAATTAGTCTGAATTTGGCGAGGATAGATGCAAATGCTAGTATAAGTCGCCGTTGCCTATAGGCTTAAGACCTGCAATTACAATCATTAAAGTTATCCATCATATCTACTTAAAAAGCTATGGGTCTTCTCGAAATTGTTGTGCTGCTGTTGTACATCGATTGGATTCTTCATTGAAAGATGAATATATATTTTCAAGCCTCGTTTTAATAGATCTGGGTTAAGCCGCAGGCAATTTCTTGATCATTATTAAAAACGATCGATTGTGACCGGTTATTTCAAATGTTGAGACTTTCAAGACTGTTGTTACTTTACCCTCAGCATGCTGCTATTGTCCAAGATCATAAGTGTATGTAGCCAGTTAATTGTATGGCTAGACACCTTATTTTTCTTCTTCTTCTTGTTCACCTATTGAAACTGCAGAAGATCACGATCAATTTTCAGTATAAGACGATCGTATGGAGCGTCATCAGACAGGTAAACGTACCAAAATTCGAATTTCCTCATTGCAGAGGGCCAAACTATTAGATAATAACCAAAGGAGATTGCATTGTGGTTGGTAGTTAATAGGTTTGTGATTGGAATTATTTTTCCTGCCTAGATACTTCAGGTATCAATGGAAACATTACAAGCGTTTTCTTGTATCGCATAGCATAGTATTGTCCGAAATGAAGACCCTTGACACCCGGTTGAAAGCGGTTAGATAATTTTTCTTTAACGAAGATGATTGGGCGTTGCACCTTGTTTTTTTTTCTTCAAATGATGAATTTAGGCGACTTTGATTTGATGGGTTGACAGATAACCCCGGCGAATTTTTGTTTTGTTATATTAAATTTTTTTTTGATTATATTATATATAATAAATTTTCATACAAAATCGAGGTCAAATTCCCGAATAAATAAGACACAATTTAGCAACAATAATAATTTTTACTTTTTTCTATCAAAAATTCCCATAATTTCCTTGTAATTGCTTTTACATTCGAGCAGCAAGAATTTAAATTGAATCCAAGGTCATTTAAATTACGAAAATCGATTTTTATATCTTCAGGGGCCCCAACCGTGTAAATGTATGTAGTAGAAATTCGGGGCAAACGATGATTATCACAATAACAACTAAACAGCAAGAAGCATCTCTTGTCTAATGCTTGGATATTTTGATGGTTTTAATACTTCTACCAATATAGCCTAAAATGATGACTAAAAAAAATCCCTCAGAGTTTAATTAATACTTTCTACCTACAATTTTTGTTATTAATTTTTCGTGTGTTGCCTAATTTGCCTCATCAGTTCTCAATATTTGTGCAAACTACAATTCACCATTATTGTGCCATCATAAATTGGCATTTTAAAGCGATTCGCAAGGCGAAATGATTTATGGTCTCATGTGGTCCCAAAAACTAGAAATAATTTTTTTTTGTTTCTTACCATTGGATTTTGTAATAAAATTGTTAAGGAAAAGGCTTTTAATACCTATAACATGGTATTTATCACGCATGTCATCCATTTATCTTCACGCGAGATAGAAAGACGAAAAACAGAAAAAAAACGATCACTCGACGATCACCTGGAATCTGACTGTGGTGATATATCAATTATTAGCGGTGCTAATGGTGGTCACAAGTCACTACAAGTGAATCATCCGATCACAGTCCAGGTAGACAAACGATCGGCAGAGATTTCAGACAAAATTAAAAGAGTTTTGTTGGTCAATGGGGACTTTCTGCGTGGAATTGGATCAGACAGCAAGACGGAAGCCGAACATTATGGAGGAGGCGTTGATAGGGTTAAATTATTGGTGAACAAATGTTTCTGATTGGATTATCTAATGGCCTGTTTCTTACATGGGAGCTATACATTTTAAGATTTCGATCTTGTTTTGAAAGAAAAAAAGTTGCCGAAGTATGCCGACCCTGTCAATTAAAATTATGCTGTGAAAAATATCCAAGATGTCCGTGATGTGGAAACTTATCCCAAATATATGTTCCGTAAAAATATATCGGGGAATTTTTGGTATCATTATGAAGAAGTGTGCCGGTTGGGTACTAAGATAATGATAGACTATATTACCACAAATTCAGTGGAATTACAAACTAAAACAATGTATCACAAAAAGGTTTTTAATGTATACAATTTTAGAAAGTACAAAAAAATTATAGGCTAAGGAAAATCATAAACTAACCTACATAACACTTATATTTTCATCTTGAGAAAATTTTAAAATTAGCAGGAAGCATGTTGATTTTATTTTGATGTGAGTTTGTTTTACAATTAGTGGAATAACATATTTGCAATAAAATTTGAGTATGTATTCTCTTAAAAATTTATTGCAAAAGGAGCAGAAATAGTTAAGAGTTCCGGCAACAAATATGCTCCAGATACATATGATATGATATATATAGATATGTCGATAAGAGTAGATCATTTCGGTATTGATCGTAATATGATTAGAGACCTTTAGAATGTTCTTTGCATAGATAGCTTCAACTATTAAACAGAGCACACACATCCTAATCCTACGCACAACGACTGGACAAACCCCGTCTTTCGTTTGAGAAAATTATGCGAAATCGCTTACTTTATTTATGTCATTGTCAATAATTGTATAACACGTTGTGCGAATATCAAGGTGAGCTACGAAAAACGCCGACGGCTCGCGGAATTATCAAGTGGTCCCCGCCTTTTTTAATTTGAAAGTGTCCAGTAGTGAACTTGATTTGAAAACTAGAAAAGAATATGATATGTTAGTGGTCTGAAGGGTGCTCAAGTAGATGTCGACGAACCTTACGTGAATATTATAGGAGTTCGCAACCATTGACTGTAGAAGTCGAGTTGCTCTATTCAAAAAAAGAACATGTAGGCCGCAATGTACGCAAAAAGGTGTTCTGTAGGCTAGGTTGGAATTGCGGGAAAAATGTTATCGTGTAGGACGTGGGGTGTTTATTTGAGTGGAACAGACCCTATAATAAAGCGATAAAATATTGAGTGGGGTGCTACATTTCAATAGTTGGATTCAATGTATTCTATAATAGTACAGTCATTTGGTAGTTTTACCTGGAAAGTTTTCCGGGAGTTTTGAAAATTTGTAATTTTATAGATTTCTATGTGCTCTTTCCGAATTTCAACTTTGCCACCTCGTATCTTTACCGCTAGCGCCGCCATGTTGGAAAAATGACGCATAAAAGCAGTTTTTTGACAATATCTCCTTTCCGACTCACAGAAAATTTCCTACAATTTATGTCGCCGCAAAGTGTAGTTCAACACGCGTTTTGGCCAAAAAACTCATTTCTACACCACCTTGAGGTAGAGTAAGCAGCGCATTTTTTTATCGTGGTATCCCCAGTAGGCCTAATCCACATGCAATTCGTTGTTCCAAAATTTAGCGCATTCTCCTTCGCTTCGCTGTTTTTGATGGACCAGGTGTTGCGAGTTCATTGTGTTTAGTATCTATAAAAATGTCCTATACAAAATTTACGTAGAACCAATAGTGTTCGAGTAGAGTTTGGAATTCAATGTTACCCTTAAGTATTTGTTGCGGAGACCTATAGCTCTACTCGTTAGGACCGGTCGGATCTTCTCGTGAGGACCAGATTTTCAATCCTGGGAATGTTCGTTTCGTAGTATATGCTACCAGAACTATTTTATCGTGAGCAACAGGGGCGCAACAAGGGGGGTCTAGGGGGTCCGGACAGCCCCCCTCATCTTTGGCGGTCCGAATCCCTCTACTATTAGGTAGACCTAGGATTATCTCAAAATTTTTCAGATCACACGCGCTTTTGGTGGAAAGGCCTTTTAATTTTCTGAATTGTGAGTTTTTGATCATAAAATAAGAACTAATCTTAAAGAAAATAATTAGAAGCTCTTTAGTTAATGAATATTGTTTAATCTACACTACATTGAAAAAAAAATCAATTTTTATTTAAAATAACCCGTATTGTGTGGAGGTACAATGTACAGCCTTTTGTCCGCGTAGTTTGGCCGTACCATGCCATTAAAAAGTCGTAAAAAAACTCACAACACTTATATGAAAAAAAGGCAAAAGCGCGTATGAACTAAAGTCCGCATAGTGTGGATCCACCATAAGAGCAGTTTTAGACGGTGCGCTCCAGCGCATGAGACTAGCCGGCCACGTAATCATGTTGTACGACAATCGTATCCCAAAACGATTTATGGTAGCAGAAATTTCGGGAAATAGACCAGTAGGCAGGCCCAGAAGGAGATGAATGTACTCTGTGACGGCTGAAGCCTCCTCAGTAAGCAAATTCCGGGCGGGAATAGGCTAAGGGTTATGAGGGTTCGGGAGGGTGTTGAAGAAGGTGGCGATGAACCCTGCGTTTGAACTCTTGGATGTTGAGAAATACTGTGGAGAGAATGACACGAGTGAGATAATCTAGTGTTGCGGGCATAAGATTCCCGAGGTGACCGTTTATTTCGGTGGAAGAGTCGCTATGATAGTAACGATATAATTTTATCAGCGCTGTCACATTCCTACGGTGGCTCAAGGGGTCGATGGTGGAGCATGTAGCGTCGTCACCTATAACTTTGTGGCCCTTTTTTGTATTTTATCTAACCAAGGCGGTTTTCAAGGCGCGGCCCCAAGTGAGAGAGTTGTATTTGAGAAGAGGCCGAATTTAGGATTTGTGTATTAAAGCACGGGTCGATCGCTGGAGGAGGGATTTGCACCTCGTAAGAAAAACGCATGCATTGAGATGGTTGTTTGGCGATTTGGTATATCTGGTCATTACCTCTAAAGCCTTTGGTTTAAGTTAAGAGATGGGTCGGCCAAAACGATCTACTAACACGGGGGGAGAGGTGGAATATTGGAAATAATACAGTTCTTGGTTTTGGTGGGGTTATGATCAGTAAAGCAAGTCTTTAATCAGTTTTCTTTCAATATTAGTTGGAAAATTGAAGTATATTGTACTTTGCCATTGGTCTGGGACTCCCACGACTATAGAGATGGAGTCCATTACTCATGCGCATTTATTTAGTGGACAAATCATTTACTCTTTTTCAGGGGTCTGAACTTTCTAATAGAGATAGACAACTCTCTTGGCATCTAAATTTTTGTTGGCCCCCCCCCCTATACATTTGTAGTTGTTGCGCCAATGGTGAGCAATAAAGTGCATTCTTGAGCCTAAATCGAATGCATACTCCATATGCCTTGTCGTGTTTTCCCCTGTTTTACCGGTAAACACGATGACAACGCAGTCCGCGTAACCCTGGAAAGAGGTTTACAATTCTGTACCTCGGAACCAGACTAACGTAAATCACACTAGGCCAACTTTTCAGGAGAGCACAAAAACTGTAAAAAAAATGTACTCTATCTCTGGCTGCAGAGCTAACTTACAACCCTTAGAACATGCAAAAGGCGATTTTTCAACGGACTTAAGTTGTTATGGCTTAATGTAGAATCAAATTTTACGTACAATGTAATAACCTGAAAATCTGAAAATCATAATATTTGGACTTACGTTCGTCTGGTCCTGAGATGCAGAATTTAGAAGCTCTTATGTACAACTAGACCCCATAGGAGCGGCAATGTGACTCCTCCCTATAAGCACCTTTCTCTTTAGTGCTCTCCAAAGTCCCCTCCTTGTTTGGTATTCGTACTGAAAATTGCAGATCAGTTGGTGGTTAAGATAAGTACATCTCATCCTGGCAAAAATGTTTTCCATTGCCTTCAACGCAAAAGGCGAGGGCTTATCGGCCTGAAAGTTTGAGCCACGGTGTAATCTGAAAATCTTGTCTTAGGTATAAAAGTAATGTAAACATTCCTTGAAAATGGTGACATATAGCCTTGTGCGAAAGAGGCTTTAAATATTTTGCGCGGCACAGATAGGCTATAAAGGACAAGTTTATTACTAAAAATAGGCTGAGGAATATTTCCAGCCTATACAAGGCGTATAAACCAAATAGCATTTTCGATGTATATTAAAACTCTTGTATATATGTTGTAATATAAATTAATTGTTAAAAATACTTAAAAATTTATTTTAATATTTTACTGGCAAAACCGACCACTACAATCTCGGACCGTAAAAAGTTCACACTCAGATTGTGCATGACAGGCAGAAAATAAGGCTGGTACAAGTGTTTGCCCTAGAGGAAGGAACGGCATCTTCCTTCAAGCATTCACTTGGAAGATCTTACTACCAACATCAAGCATTCTCAAACGCCTCACATCGACGCAAGCTAGAGAATTGATCTGAATTCCGCAGAACATTCAAATAGGCTTTAAGTCCCTAAGCTGGAAATTAACTTGGTAACTTAGTGGCCTTGACTTAGATACTGCCGACCTTTCAACAGGATTCACTTCAAATAATACTCCAATAAGCTCTTGTAATATCAGTCTTTTTTATATGACAGACTACAGCTTAGAGCAGAGGTTACCTTTTTACGGTCGATGGGATCTCATAGGGTAATTGCCAATGCCACCACGCCACGCGGTTTCATTCCTCTGGCTTCCAAATCATTTTATGGCAACAGAACAACAATCAATGACTGCAGACAGCTGGAGAGAAGTAAGGAAAGAAGATAGAAAATTGCTATAACAAGAGAAGAAAAGAAAAAGCGAATATTCCTAGGTTTAAAAATTTGAAAGAGCAAGAATCATACAGCTGCGTGGAATCGAACGACAGATCTACAGAATGGTAGTGGGACGCCTTACAACTAGGTGTCTGAGGCCGCCAAATTGGTTTGGTGGGTAAACGTTGGTTGAGACCGACAAATTGATTTAAAGGCTTTATCTGTAATTTAGGTTTAAGGTTTAGGGGAGTAAGAGATGACACTCCAGTTTGAAAACTTCTTGGAATTACTTCTTTAATCAAGGATAACAATGTGATTTCTATCGATAAGTATATTTCATCGTTAGCACTCAATTTTCTAGAAATGGTAACTTTCTACAAGTACATTTAATAACGATGGAATGAACTAATTATTTTAAGGTTAATGTTAGGAATTGAACTGAGTACTGAGATTGAATTTCAGTTCAGTGTGGAAGTAAGTAAACAGTATATCTTCTGAATGAACCATACTACTACTATATTGCCTAAAGAATCGATTACAAAATATTTCTTAGATCAAAAATCCAAATTATGTTAGAATTTTGAATGAGAAAAATTATACCGAATTTCAAAATACGTTATAAGTCACAGTCATAACAGTCTATGCATAAATCGAGGCTATTTTCATTCAATTGAACAATGTGTGCATAAATGCACGAACTTCTATTTACACGGTTCAATTCTCCAGACATTTCTACTGAAAAATTGACTTGCAAAAAGAAACTTTCATTTACCTTATCGATTACGAATTCACTGACTTCCAACCATAATGCCGAATATTCAATCGTTTCGTCATATTCAAAATAATGTTACAATATGTGCAAACACCTGAACAATGCCTGTCCAGAAATTTGACGATTGTACGTAATTAGGAAATTCCTTTCATTCAAACACATCTATAGTGAATTTTTGCTCGTCCAACCTTCAGTTATGTAAATCCCAAAAGGCTTTAAGTCAACGCTTCCTGAAGCCTACAAATTGCAGCTATTAGATGGCGATAACGGCGGCGACAATATCATAGATTCACTCTCCCGTTTCTGTGTGTATCGCACACAAAAGCTGTCCTCCATCGCTGTAGAACTATTATAGAACCTGTCAGGAATAACAGAACACGATCTAATTCAAAGGTCACGTTTACAATTCTAACAACGTCATGGTAATCGCCGTAGTCGTCAACGGGGCAGGCAACATTTTGCTGTTGCATCGCTGAGGCAATTTTATAACCTCAGCGATTGTTGATTCAAGTGCATTCCGTTGCGACAAAATGTTCCGTAATGATCCTCAGATTTATGGGATCGAAGATTTGATGACAACTTGTGCTCTGAAAGAGCCATTCTAGTGGATCTAGAGCTACGTTCCAAGGTAGCCTCATTAAATGGTACCAGACCCCAGGCCAGATGATCTCAGGTAATTTTCCGAACACTGAAGATGCAAAGATCCGATCTCGACCGAGATCTCCGATCTGTGTGAGAAAATCGCCTTCGATTGTTTAGCATCTCCCAGAGGTGAATAAGTGATCTCTGCTGGCGCTGCTACTGAATGAATCTTGCTCCTCTCCTCGTGTCGCGATCTGAATCTAAATTTGGTGCGGTGCCATCTATCGATCACTGTTCATTGATCGGAATACTGCAGCAGCAGCCTGTGACGAAACACAGACGATTATGGACTAGTGAGATGAGGATGACCAAAGTCGACCAAGATGGACACTTACTTTTATCGCTTCTGTATACCGTGGTGGGCCAGCGTTTGTCAAAGTAAATGGATTCATTCATATGCGAAGTGAATCGTTATTTCTTAAGAAGATCAGTCGAAGACGAGAGCACCGATCGGTAATTAGTTAATTTGGATGCAACTATCATAGAAATTCACGTGTGCGAATTAAAAAGTTTCGTATGCTCTGCAGTGTGAAAGTAGTTTAGAGTTGGTCCTTGACTCCAATTGCGACTGTATATCTATTATGGATGTTCTTAAGGGGCGAAATAATTTAAGAAGATCGCCAATGGTGCATGATCGGATAAAAAGTGATGGTGCAGCCTGGGTGATCATCACCACTTTAATTGGAACTTTGGTTATTTATTTGGTTGTCCTAATTTAGAATTCCATAAGAAGATTTGTGGTTATTGGAAAATATAAATGCGTTACATCATGGTGATAATGAATGGTATTCATTTCTACAAACTGTTGTGGTGTATGAGAATTTTATGATATTAGTACATTTTTGGAAAAATATGTGATGCTTTTAATATTATGTAAGATTCTTGAGGGAAATAAATACATATAACTGTTTTTCTATTAGAACATTACAGAGACAGAATTTTGAAAAACTGAAATAGTAGATGATAATATAGAGGCCTTAATACTCGTAATTAAAATAATACTTATGACAACAATGATCAGTGCTGCTGCGGCAGATACTATAAATAATGATAGTGGTTTCTTCACTTCCTAATGGAATTTTTATTGAATGGAGATTTGAACAATCACATTGAGTTCCTTTTTTGGCAACGAATGGTTTCCTGACTCTCTCTACTGTCGACGATTATATCATTGACTGCAATGTCGGGCAGCAAGTTCTAGGCGGATATAATACGCATTTCTATTCTACTTGATCTAATCCTGAATTCGGTGATTGAACAGGAAATGTCTTCCTCGCTGATGGTGCCTACAGGCTATGGCGGTTGAAAAGAATGGGAATTTTTTCTTATAACGAAAGAACACAAGAATGAATGAAAGTTTTCTAAGTGAAAAAAATGGAAAGACGAATTACCATGCACCGTGTTAAGATCGAACCTCGGACCTCTGAGATGGTGATCGGGTGCCTTAACTTAGCATCATGCACGATCGATAGCGAAGCAACAACAACATCTTATGTTTCTTCTTTTAATGAAATATCAGGTCCAAAAGTACAGCGGCCATTACTTGGGCTATTGTACTACAGCGCTTATACCTAAAATCCAGACTGATTGTACGGGTTTCGTAGTTTTCCAAGTGGTTTATCGCTCAGACTGTTCTAGCCAAATCCTGCTTCTCGCTATGGTTGAAGAGTCACAGAGAACATGAATGGCAGATTCATACTCCTCTTGACATAGCTGCAGGAGGAGCTCTCTGCCGTTCCAGTAGTTCTTAGAGGGTAATTTAGGGCGAAGTGTGGCTTTATGTGGCTGTCCTATGCTAAATATTTGAGTAAATAGTTGAGTAGTAGGCTGTGACGCCGGGAGTACCCGACTACCAGGTGAACAAGAAGGTGTCCGGACCGCTAGTTGAAGACCCCACCTAAGCGTAACCTTGGTTCCATATTATCAACTGGTTAAGACGGCGGAATGCCTTATTAGGTTACCTAATGTTTCTGGGCACTTTTTGTAGTTCATAAATGAGTTTTTCGTAAAGGGGCCGAGTAAAGAATTTGTATATTACGCCTTGAGCTGCTCGCCGAAGAAGGTATTTTCATCTCTTAAAAAGTTTCTTTATAAACCAATGGCTTCAATACATCAGAGGACACGTTGAGGTAGAGATATATCTAGAGACAACTAACAGTTCACTATCCTGGCGCTTTTCGGCACATGCTAGTATATTTTAAGTATAAGTGCTGGCGATCCACTGCAAATCCAAGTGTTTAGCAGGTGTTTAGAAATAAAACGCTCTAGTGTTTAAAGTATTTAATGTTTACTTTTAAAACAGAAGAACCGTTAAATGCACAAAATCTAAACGCTAAAGTATTTAACAGAACGCTAAAGTATTTAAACCTAAAGCATTTAACAGAAATTAAACGCGTAAGGTGTTTACCAAAAAATTCTAACCTAAGCGCAAGTGTCTAAAAGTAAAACACTTACTCGCCAATTAAACACTTGGGAAGGTAAACACTTAGTTATGATAAAACACTTATGGTGGGAAGTGTCTCTAATGAAATCCTGGGTGATCCATTTTAGAGGTACTATTTTCAGAAATAAAAAAAATAAAATCATTCAATTTTATCAGGTCATTTTTATTATCATACAAAAGAACTAGAATTTCAAGAAACAGGTAAGTTATTGCATTTTGAATCTAAGCTTTATGAAAAAAACAAAAAAAAATCACTCAATTAATAATACTTACACTATAATGCTTGAAAATAAGTTGTATAAAACTTAAAAATTTTTTGAACTTATCACATGAATAGTGAAGGTTTCAAAGTTATACAATCCAAATTGTAGCTCAAAATATGTATTTGTTAATTAACAATTGGCCAAAATACAAAACGTTAAATATCTCGAGTTCACGTTAACAAAAATTAACTTTCTTTTTTTAAATTAAAGGTCCCAAAATTCTTTACAAGATCTGATAAAAAAATTTGAATTGTTTTTTCAAAATGGCCAAAAGAATGCAATTGTTGTTCTTTGAGTAATAGACAGAAGTAAAAAAGTAACCAAAATTACATCCAAAATTATTTTAGAATATTCTATTCTTCATTTTTTGGCCTTTTCTTACTTCATTTGTTGTTTTCATTTATTTAACTTAGTTTATCCTGAAATTTTTACGCGTTTGTTGACAGGTATTTTGTTAATATGAAAATAAAACCGTAAAGATGCTTAAGTATTACGAATTTAAAATTATCAGTATCACTGCAAATCTGAGGCTTTAGAAGTTTTTTATTTCAAAACGCTTAAAACGTTTTATTTTGACGTCACGTGATTAACATCCTCGACACTTTTCAAACACTTAAGCGTTTAAAAAATGTCTACGATGTTAATCAAATGGGTGACGTCAAAATAAAACGTTTTAAGCGTTTTGAAATAAAACACTTTCAAAAGCTGAGATTTGAAGTGATAAGACGAGAAAAAATATGAACGACCCATATTTCACGCATTATGCTAATATGCCGCATCTCGTTCTATCACGGAAGTCAAGCAATATTGGAAGCGATTTGTACTTAGTCGGGGGACCGCTTGGAAAAACGGCACTTGGGTTGGATTTTTTTTGTTTTTTTTTCACTTTTTGCAATGATAGTATTATGTTTTAATATAATATTGATTAATAGTTCTATCAACACAATGTGTTGTATTGTATTATTTATAACCAAAAACACGCTACAAGCGTTTACTAATTAAACACTTAAATCATTAAACGCCGCTAAGTGTTTAAATTTCGTCTACAACGATTTAAACGCTTTAAGTGTTTAGCAACTAAACACTTGAGTTTACAGTGTCTGCCTGCCAGGAAATTAACCTCGAATCTATAGAAGGAAGTACCGCTGGAAGTTTCATAGATAGCCGGTGATAATCGGCTTCATGGTCCAAGTGGAGCCATGTAAAGATGATCTATACAGGCATAACATAACTCTCGTCTGGACTTCCGGACAAAGATGGGAAAGAAAACGCCGACCATTTATCCATGCAGGGAGACTTTCTCCGCTGTTCGGAGATTGAGATGGGTAGCAACGCATTAGGCGGGTCAAAACAACGATTCTTTACTACCACCTGTTTTTCACCAGCCAAGGGTGAAGCGCACTGAAGACATCATTATTTTTAGGATGACTTGGTTCAGTTACAATAAAGGAAGAACAATGAATACCCTAAACAGACCCGAAGAGATATTTCCATATTTTCGGCAATCATCACAGAAATTTACTGCATAGAGGACCACACTGCGAGCTGGATGTCCAGCACCACGTCTGTTGTCCTAACTGCCACGAGGCGGGCGAGAGAGTAGCATTCGTTTGCTTTCTGTGTAAATTCCCGACTCTATAGTCAAAGCCAGACAGCGCGCATTAGACAGCTACGATCAGGAAGTCTAAAAAGGGTTCTCCCGACTAAGCGTCGACGAACTGATAAGCTTTTCCTTAACTCCGATGGGTGGCTTAAAACATCCACCACAGTCTTTCAAAGCACCACCAAACTTTAGACATGAGTGGTGGCGTCAAAACAGTGCGCCAAAGTGCTAATTCGATCGTACCATAGTCGGGGGAAATTAGCAAAAAAACGCACGAAAGGAGACAAAATTCGGAAATGGTTGAAAATTGGTCCACAGCTTCCTTGGGACTTTTTAAGAAAACAATTTCGGAATCACAAAAAAAACAAAATGGCCGCCGGAAATATAGCGGTTTTCCGCTGTTTTCCTTGTATCTCGGTTTCTATAGGTCATACAACCCCGTACAAAGGCGCTAAATGTTGACAATGAAATTCTCTACAACTTGAGTTCTACAAAAATGTTGACCCGATTAACCCTTTCAAAGTTATTCAAGGTCAAAGTTTCCAAAACTCACTTTTTGGCAAAAACATCACTTTTTAGAAAAAAATTTTTGATCAGTCAATACGAAACGTTATTGCCTACAAAAAAGCCTCTTGTCATTTTTTCGAAAACTTAACCCTTTCGAAGTTATTCAAGGTCAAAGTTTCAAAAAATCAGTTTTTGGTCAAAAAATGACTCAGAAACTGATTATTGAGAATTTTTTTTTGTTCTATTTATACAAAAGATTATTGTCTACCATAATGACACCCTTGCCATTTTTTTGAAAACTTTTTGAAAAATTTTGCAAAAATCAATAGTTAGTGATTTTTGGCCGAAAAGTGATTTTTGGAAAATTTGACCTTGAATAACTTAGAAAGGGTTAAGTTTACGAAAAAATGACAAAGGGCTTATTTGTAGGCAATAACGTTTCGTATTGACTGATCAAAAAAATTTTTTTAAAAAACCAGTTTTTGAGTGATATTTTCGCCAAAAAGTGATTTTTGGAAACTTTGACCTTGAATAACTTTGAAAGGGTTAATCGGGTCAACATCTTTGTGAAAACTAAAGTTGTAGAGAATTTCATTGTCAACATTTAGGGCCTTTGTACGGGGTTGTACGACCTATAGAAACCGAGATACAAGGAAAACACCGGAAAACCGCTATATTTCCGGCGGCCATTTTGTTTTTTTGTGATTCCGAAATTGTTTTCTTAAAAAGTCCCAAGGAAGCTGTGGACCAATTTTCAGCCATTTCCGAATTTTGTCTCCTTTAAATGCTAATTTCCCCGGACTAAGAGGTAGCCCCAAACCTAATCTAACCACTGGAGTAATCATTATCTCTCATCTCATGGAAAGCGAAGACACCATAAAAGGAATTTTCTACTTAATACAGCTTTGTTGGAATCGGAAACCTACTGGGGGCCCTATTGCCATCCGAGAGGCCCGTGGTTCGATTCTAGCGGCATGGTCATCACCCACTTCTCGCACTTGTCGCATAAAGCAATGGGGAAAAACCGATTCATATGTTAATTGGTTTGGTGTTCAAGTAATTTTTTCATTTGGTTGAATTTTAGAGAGTACGTTGAAAAATACTGATATTTTTGAAGAAACTTAGTTAAATGTTTGTTTACTAAGCTTATAAAACACCATCCCAACTAACAAAGTATTAAGTTTTTATCATGCTATCGTTGCAAATTTCTTTATCATAGAAAGACCATGAAAAATTAAATCTTCTTCCCCTGAGGTATCAAATAATTAGGTAAGTGTACCTTCAGGGTCAATGCTTGGGCCAATTTTCTTCTTCGCATTATTTTTAAATAGCCTTCCACTTGTTACTTTGAGTTACGCATTTCATTTATATGCTGACAATATCCAATTACAGTCAAGGTCGATTGGTTAAGTAAAGGTGCCGTCGTTAGAATTAATGCTGATCCAATTGTCTAGTGCCTGTCAAGTGGATTTGTCACTTATTGTAACAATGAGATTGAAATTATATGTGACGTCCGAGTCCAAATATGGACTTTGCTACTCAGTTACAATGGCGTATTTGTTTAGAGTAAAACATTGAAGATAATAAATACATGAATTTTAGTAAAGTAATATTGTTAGTTTTCACGCAACTACAAAATTTCAAATATATTATCTTCTTCCAACGAAAAAAGATTTTTCCTGAATAATAATATTCCTGAGAGCCGTCTGCAATTCCGTAAACAATGAGTGACATTTTTCGTGATATTCAGCAACTCCCACAAAAAAAAAGAGTTGGTAAACAAAAAATTTTTAATTCTCAAAAGTCACATTAACAGAAAACAAAGCTCAAAGCCGAGATTAAATTACAACAATCGCGATCTAAGTTTGCAAATTATCGCTGAATATCAAATTTCCAGATAAACCTGGTTACGGGCGACAGATACCAAACTAGTACCTGCCGCACACAAAAACCCATGGAGGATCGGAGGACTTGCAAGTTGTTCGCCGGCATTTTATTACAAAATCATGAGACATAACTTTGATGCGCACAGTTAAGGGATCTTCGATCGCGGGCCGTGCACCATTAGTGAATACCTGACTGTCTAACAGGCAGACAGATGACGTTCACCTCAATTTAATCAAAAAGACAAGCAGAAGCACCCAGAGTACATCCATTTATTTTTTTTATTTTTTTTTGAAAATCAGAGATGCCTTTTGGGTATTACGTGGCGATCGTGTTGTCCCATCTGTGCGCGATCTTCTTTGTCGCAGTAATTGTTGTCTTGATGAGTTCATGGATTTGCAGGAATTTCATGTTTCATGGAAAAGGAATTTTAAAAGGCAAGTGACTGGCAAACGAGTTCATCTCTCTCTCTAGGTCATCGGTTATATTTATTTCAGGCACATTGAATTTATAAAAAGTATTTTTTTTTCTAGGATGTTATAAAATGTTGGCTTGAAAAACATATTTCAGCAATTTTATTGAAAAGTGAATGTAGAATCGTTTTCCATTTTGAGACTGGTTAATATTTCAATTTTTAATTTTTTGTTAGGAAATATAATATAAAATGTGACGGAGACAGGCTTTAATTAAAATTTGTTGAATACTGGTTTATCTGGAGGTGCTGAGATTTATAATATGTGTAGGACAATCTCTTCCATATAATAAAATCTACGTAATTCCAAAATAAACGAAGGGAAATAGTTTTGAAAATGTCTAAAAACCATTAATTTATGCGACAAATAAAAATGAACTTTGTGAAGATCACTTAATTTCAAAGCTGCTAAAAATGGTGATATATAGGATAAGATATAGAACAATGAACTTGTACTAGAACATTGGAGTAATGGCTTGATAGTATCCATCCATAAAAAAGGCGACCAAAAAGATTTTTTGATTTATAGAACATCACCGAAAACTGGAATTCCTCAGAAGGCTAGTAGATAAGACAATGAGAAATTCGAGAAACAGAGTAGTAATATAATCAAAACCTTGTGGACCCTAACGTAGGGAAATCAAAAACTTTTTGGATTAAAACTGGAGCGAAACAATGCTTCTTTCTATTGACGCCGGTTTTAATCTAAGCTCTGAAACTTACTGTTAGAATTTTACCAAAAAATTGCAAAAATATGGGTATGTCCAGAACAAAATGCAGAAAAGCGCCTTAAAAATCTAAGGATAGATCCAATTTTTTAAGCAGTTAACAATGGTGCCTATAATGGTACCACGCTGTCAAATGATAACACCGGTCAACAGAAATTTTGAGTCTGAGTTCTGCGTATCAGATTTGTATTTCTCACATATTACTAATTAAAGAAAAAATAGCTTTACCTGAAAAAGTTTGCTTTTGTAGATGACAGAATGAAAGTCTTGATGAAAACGTTCTTGCGAACACCACTAATGTTCTCTTTAAGGGACATTCTGCAACATATGTGTTTAAACTTAAGCTTTTTGTAATTGTCAGTTCTGTTGTTTTCGAAGAAAACATGAACCACTCCTTTGAGGCTGTCTCATGCTTGACTTTCGTGAGTGTTGAGTAGCTGTCAACATTCGTTGCTGGCCTTTATTTTCTTTATTTGTGGTCCGACTAAAATACATAGCCGCTTTTACTTTGGCTTCCGATAAATTAGGATGGAAATTCTTTAAATAATATTTAAAAGCTTCAGAATCTTGACAGAAAGCTTTAACGAATTGCTTCCAGTTGTATAGCTATGCCGTTTCTGAGGCAGTGACATTATCGGTTGTATTCCAGAATATCAAAGCTAGTGGCTCATCGAAAGCTTTTAGGTCCACCCAAAACTCACAATAGAGGATGTTGTGCAAGCTTCAAGCCAAGAAAAAACTAAAACCCAAGTTTCCTGCTAAGCCCACATTCACAACCGAGACTAAAACCGATGACGTTACGGTGCCAGAACCGACATAGTTATACTAAAGCACTTGTAGATCTCGTCGTTGTAGAGTCTTAAATCGTCCTCTCTCATATACTCTGTTTTTTTTGTTTTTTTTTATTTGGAAGACTAGAGCTCATTGAAAGCCCTTTGTACTGTCGACAATCTATTTTTTTCGTATAGAGTGCAAAGTCGAAAAGCAAGCTCTAGTCGAGAAGTGAAGGAAGGACCTGCCACAACCACCTACAACACCCAACCATTTCTATCGCGACTCTGAATCGGGGCAACGAGAAACAACTCGCTGGAGTGTTATGCCTGAAACGAGTTAAATCCCATCAACCAACCGATCACATACGCTGATGGAGCGGGGCAGTGCTAGCGAAAGGCTAAAATAGGAGTAATGGAGGTTGGAAAGGCGAAGGACCGTGCTGCTGCCGGGATTCGAACCCCGGACCTCTGGAATGGTAGCCAGGCACCTTACGGCGGTACAATAGAAAAGTTTTCAAGAGTCAATAATGGTTTTAGTTATTTTTTGATATCAAGGGTTAGAAAATAATCATTAAAATAGAGATTTAAAAAAAATTGGTTTTGTTGACCTGTGTAATAGTTTGGCTCACCGTATGCAGCATGGAATAGAGAAGTTATTTTACTCATATGAAATTTCTTCGAGCAAAGCCACTATCCACAACAATCAAGCTCATACTGTATAAAACATTGTTTTTTTAAGTTGTTGTTTGTATTTTATGTTTTTTATTAGTGTACATGTTGATGGTACAATGTTTCTTAGTAGATCGAAGAATTAGTAGAGAATAGGTCGTATGCCAATTGACATTCAGACCGGTTCTTGTTCGAACACTGAAGTAAAGCAGCATTAGGCGCGTTTAGTATTAAGATGGGATACAGCTTGGGGACACTCCATGCCGTCGCCAGTTCTGTTTGATCAAGGGATCATTATTAAAAGAACATAAGATAAGCTAGAAACAGAACGTTTGGAACTACTGATAATCCAGTCACTTTATACAAGAACCTCTAACAAATGCCAACTGGAGATTTTCCAAGGGGAATCTCTTTGAACATTGCAGATTTTTATGCAGATTTATCTCACGAACAAATTTACGAGATATTTGAGAAAAATTGATTTTCGTGAGCTTTGACCCTCCGAAACTTGAGTAGCTTTTATAGACTTTTGAGAAATTATTTGCAACCCCAAAATAAAGAGATTTCAGCTGGAAAATCTCCAGTTGGCATTTGTTAGAAGCTTGGGATTTTTTTACACGCCTCACAATGGTTCCAAATGCCGAAAAGGTGGCCAAAAGTCCCTAAAGTCGATCTTTGATTTGGGGACTTTTTGGGTCTAGTTATGTAGGTTGGTACCTAAGGTATTAGAAACAGCATTTTATAACGGTCAAACTTGAATGGGGGGCTCTCGGGAGCCATTGTTTCGTGAGCGTCTGGCACACGAGGTGAAAAGGTTTTAGGTGTTAACAGTGACCTGGAATCGTTTGAAATGGCTTCTGCTAACGAAAGTAAGTACATTTAAACGTTATTTCATATTGACAATCAATTTTCTTATTTATTTTAATAATGTACCAATCAAAACAAGTTTTTTATAACTTCGCGTTGTAAACGTCAATGTTTAAAATTACATTACTCAAAAGTCCCACGACATCCCACTCTCTAACAAATTTTGTCGCATTTTTGAGATGTTTTTCTATAATTTGGAAGTTTCAAAAGTTGCCCCAGTTAGCCCCGATTTGTTTAATTTAAATAAAATTTCATAAAATTGTGGCCATTTTATAAGAACTTTGTCCGTCATATTGGATCCGCCATTTTGTTTTGTAAATTTTGAGTACCAATTCGTAATCAGCAGACACGAAATACTCTTCATACCAAATTTCATAAAAATCTGACCAATTTATAAAAATTTTGTCCGCCATTTTGTTTTTTTTTATTTTGAGTGAAGATTCGTAATCAGCGACCTCAAAATACTATTTGTAAGTAATTTCTTACATATTTTGGCCACCTTTTCGGTATTTGGAACCCCTGTGCGCCAGCCCAAAAAAATTGTATGTTATATTTGTAAAGAAATTTTTATGTCTAACACGAGTTTATACTACCATTCCATCATGTCTTGTCGTTCCCCAGCGGGAATAGTTTGAAGGCCTTCATCAAGAAGCTTTTAGGAAGGAGTTCGTATTCGTAGCTCAGTAGGATGGAAGGGTCAAAAATGGATGTGTAATTAATGTACAGTTTTTATTCAGTTAATACAATTTACCATTAAATTGTGTATAAAAATGTGTATCTAAAAGATTAATATAAAAGGGTTAAAGCAATATCTTCCAAGGATCTCACCGGAAATATATTTAGAAGGTGTAAGAAATTGTACTTCCTTGGAAGAACTAAAAGAGAACGTATCACAAACACCTTACTGGGAATGCGTGGTGAAGATGAATGAGCTTTTAGAGCTTTTCGACTCATTCCTTCTAATGACATGGCTGCACAAAAAAGATATGGTGCGAAAAGGAAGGAATTCGCGCCTTCCAAAAAAGGCTACCGTCATGCTTCTTGGTATGACTCCATTTCCCGCTGGGTCAAGTCTTGTAATGTCTAGTAGTAAGCTTAGCTCGAAGGATAGAAAAAGGATAAGATAGGTTAAAGTGGTTAAAGATCCATGAGAAGGAGGCGATGAACCATGCGTTTAAACTCTTGGATATTGTACGAGTTTGGGAATACTGGCTGTGGAAGATTCTTCCACAGTCGATCTGTTATAGTTATAAACAAATTTCTACACCGGAGCTTGCGCGGTCAGTAGACTGTATGTATGTGTGCGCCGGTCTTGGGTTGCGGAGAAGTAGGTTATTTATTTCGGTGGAACATTGTTGAGCAGCTACATTCCTGCGGTGACGAAGTGACTCAAGTGAAGAAGCATATGGAGTCATCACCAAGGGAAATGCTAATTAGACCAATTGTTACTAACGGCAGGGAAACATCATTAAGAAAACGTTAAGATTTGAAAGGCAGATAAGACAGAAGAAGAAATATTATAGACGGAGTAGAAAACATATTACCCGTCATTATTTCCGAAAGAAAATGATGCGAAGCTAAAATAGCATGAATGCGCAGTCGAAGAATGCATTAAATTGTAGTGGAAAAATCTCTGAACTACACTTATTATACGAACGTAGGAACTGAATACACTGGAACTGGAATGAAAGCCAAAGTCCTATTAGAACTATAGTCCTAAGATTTATGAATGATTTAAGCCAAGTTCTAGGGCGATGTTTACACAACAACAAAATTAATGGCAACGAAAAGACTGTTGCTAAAAGTTATTGGCTATGAAACAATTCAGAAACCTCCTGCCGCTGATCCCGGTAGCCCTAAAACCACTAGTGCTGCGAATTTATTATGACCAACAATTCTCACCTTGGCGTCCGAGCTGCAATCAACAGAGATTTATTTGTCCAAATCTTTGGAGAGATTGCTAGTCGATGTGTACATTGCATGCCAAAGCTCTGCGGCATACGGACTACCCCAATTATCTACAAATGAACTAGTAGAGTGGTGACAACTAAACCTAAAGTCTCCAATAATAAACAGGAATATAAGCAGAGGGACAAACGCTCTTTGCACAGTCCTGCTACTGCAAGTATCACCGCCCATCACCATATACTTGGTCCTCTAATGGAATTCTTAGAAAGAAGTTGACTAAGAATTCGTAAAAGATCTCTGTCAAATAATATGGAAGTTGAAACTAAAAAGCACCTTTTAGCAGCGTATAACTAACGCCCTTCTATAGGAATAATTAGGCCGGGGTTCACCTGAAGAGAGTTATACAACACACTAGCTACACCGGAAAGATATCAACTTGATCATAAGAATGAGAAAAATTAGTCAGCAGCAAAGATAAGTTAGCATCAACAAAATCCGGATAACAACTTCTTTTCACCAAGAAGAATTCTTCACATCAAGAGGAAAGTAGTGTAGCGATCTGGCAGCCATCGCAAGACAGACAGACGACATATGGGCACACAGAAAACTATATAGGCACATAGGATTGAAACTGGCCCGCCGCATCCAAAGATGACTTGATATACAGATTTCATAAGTAGGCAAACACTTTATTTTTGTGAATTAAAAAATAGAAGTAACAAATAAAGTGTGTGTCTGGTGTTAGTCAAAACAACTAACAATCTTTCGGTATTCAATGATCTTGCAAAATGTTAAAAGCTCAAAAGCATCGTAGCCTGTATTCCCTTTTTGCTTATATTTAAGTGTAATTTCATATCGATATATTTTCACCAGAAATAAACCAGGATAAAAAAATAAAATGCATTCAGAAAAAGTAACCGATCACAACGACACACTAGAGCAAAAATAAAATTACCAACCTTTTCTAGAAACATGTTTACAAATATTAAAAAGTTCGAAAATGTTGCCGATCTTCATTAAATAGTTTTTTTTATATAGAATCCTAAATATATGCTATATTGTGATAGAAAAACTTTTGGGATAAAAGCTCTCAAGACAGAATGTTTTGGGACACATTTCGAAGATCGGTAGACTATTTTCGTTTAGTTCGATAAGCGTAAATTTTCGACATTTAGTTAGTAACTGTATTGATTAAAGTTAACAACTTTAAGCTTTTAAATTTGGTCTAAAAATACGCTTTTAAAAGTTCGTGCACAAGTTGTTTTTAGACAATTTTAAACGTTATTTTTAACCGACTTCAAAAAAGGAGGAGGTTATCATTAGAAACTAAGTATATAGGTAAAATTAATGACTTATTTTGGTAATTGGGCTCCTTCAAGATGCTTTTAAACTATTGTAATCATTTCACTATTCTGGAATGACTTAAAAATAAACACAATGTATGATATGGTATAATATGAGAGCTTTAGATGAGCGGCGTGACTTTATGCATTCCTCGTAGCTTCCTGAGATATCTTTTAAAACTGCAATTCATTTAAGTTAAATGCGTGTATAGTTTCTGCTTTATCAATCCATTCGGTCTGGTATACATATGTATATCTTCGTCACTTTAGAAGAACGGCAATAGGACATCTTACATTGATTGAAACCCAACTAGAAATCCGTCTTTTATTTTTAAGATAGAGTGACTAGCAAATACATATAGCGAATTATTAGTGGTTCGTCCAAATTAATCTTTGCACGATACTGCTAAGCTATACTCGACAAATTATGCCACTACATACAAACTTTGGCAATCAAGTATATCTAAACGTTAATGCACTAGATATGCATTTGGAATTCACTTTATCTTTGGGTAGATCAATCATAAAAGTTTTGTTTTCTCACAGTCTACTGATGTCTACCCAACGACAATCTTGAATGAATTATGAGATGGGCTATAGATATTGAAATGAAGCAATACTGAGATCACTATGACGGATAAAAAAAATGTACAGTTTCAGATCTCAATCGAAGATATTCCATACCGCCTATATTAGGAAGGCATCTAGGTAAAGGTGGCAGCCCGTTTAAGACTTTTTGAAACCGTCCTCATGAAAAAATCTATACGTAAGTTATTAGGCAGTGTATACTTGGAATGACTTTAGATTCAGCCAGTCGTATTCATATCAGGTATTAGATCATATCTCCTATTTTAAGTTACAAAACCCTTCTAAACCCTGTAAGAAAACTTTTTTAAATCCACGTTGTCTCATCCTAGCTAAAGGGGTGAAAATGCAGATAAAATGTTTGTAATAATGGTTTCTTCGGTATCATATACATGCTGTTAAACTCCACCACCTGTTAACTATTAAAAGGGTGCACATTGTGGTTTGTCTCCTCATCGCATAAAACAAATTCGGTACATTCTCCACCAACGCATCCTTTGTCGGCCAATCCATCTGCTTTAGCCCTTGATGTCACTGTGACGGGATAGCCACTGAAAAGTAATTCTGTCCTATCTGGATAAGGATGAAAAGCACTTTTAACAGATTTCGACCCGATTGGACGTTATTGGACCGCCCTTGGTGACTTGATATCAGTTGGGCCGTCCGATTGATTTTTTAAATTGAAAGCGACATCTTGGGAGACTCTGTTTATACCAGAACGACATGTCATGGTGCAGTATCTAGTAGTGTTGAGCCGGACTTACACGAGGCAGTACATTTTTCTCTTACATGATGTAAATTGTACTGAGGCCTCAGTTTTTTTAAATGTCCCGGTTCAAAAATAATGTCCTACTGGTATATGAGCGTGTATCAAGATAAATGAAGCGAGGTGTGATTGTAAATTACTTAGTGGAAAGACATTTCTTCCTTCTTTTGCCACAGTAAAATTTCCAATAGGGCATTTTCTACCCACACATACAAGACAGCCGCAAGGCACACAAAGTTTTGAGAGGTGATATTTCTCATACATTTTGTTAACAACTTGGCGGAATTTTCTTAGTTTTTTCTAATTTATCATTAATTTATTCAATAGAAAGTAAGTTTTATAACATCAAACTAATTCAGCAATTGAAAATTATTTGTATGTCATGTAATTTATATTACCAGTGCCTAGTATTTGTGCTGTAGTTTGATGTAGTAAGCGGGGTGACCGGGACAACGAAAAAATTTTAAAATTTCCGAAAATTTATAAAAGAACCGAGAAAAGGGTATCATTATTGTCAAAATTAAAGCGGGAAAAGTGGTTAGCGGCTCTTAAACGAAAAGATTTAAAGGCGGGGATGTTTTGGTTAAGAGTTTCCAGTTTTGGCATTTTTACTGCCCAAGTACTGGATCCATCCTGCTTTGAAGGTTTTATATGCCTTCAAACCGTTAAAAGCTCTAAAACTTTCTCTGCTATAAGCACTTTGCCGATCTATTAAATATTCTACGATATCAAAATAATGCACATTTTTTGGCAAAGCACTTCGAGAGAAATTGTTATCATTCATCATCGCAATAATTTCCAATTTTACACTCATACCGGTTTTGAACACTACAATAAACAGAAACGAAAGCACTTAATCAAAAGATGAACTGGTATTTAGATTTCATATTAAAAATGTGAGCTGTTATTTCACATTTTATTTTCTAAAAATAACAAATATTTAGTTTTTTCCAATAAAAATATTACCTACTCCACACTTTCCCTATTCATCTTGCCGGCCTGTCATCGTGTGTGTGCCTTGCGGCTCTCCAATACATTGCCATTTGATGACGTGTCAGAAAATGCCCTATGTGAATTGCGGCGAGGTGAGATTGTAAACATGAACTGGAGAGACATTTCTCACTTCTTTTGCGGCAGTAAAATATCCACTTTAAGCTGAGCCGTGGTGAGATTGTAAATACGAATTGGATGGAGAGACATTTCTTACATTTTTCGAGGGAGTGAGGTTTTGTCCTAAAGAGACAATTCTTACATTTTTCGAGGGAGTGAGGTTTTGTCATGAAGAGACAATTCTTACATTTTTCGAGGGAGTGAGGTTTTGTCATGAAGAGACATTTCTTACATTTTTGAGGGAGTGAAATTTTGTGCTGGAGAGATAGTTCTTACTTTTTTTGCAGTAGCAGAATTTCCAACTTGAAATTAGGCGAGGTGGGATTGCAAAATATAAATATATGGCCACGGACAACTAATTAGAAACAGTTTCATAAAAATTGCATTTATGCAGTTTTTATGTAGGAATCAAATTAAAGAATTCCCAATTTTAATTTTTTTTAAATATATAATGATTGAAGGAAATCAATAACAATATCGTAATGAATTCCTAACAGGATTGCTACATAAAAAATAAAAAATGTATAAATGCAATTTTTATGAAACTGTTTCTAATTAGTTGTGCGTGGCTGTACATTGTGGAGGCATAGATTTCTTACTTACTCTAAGGCAGTTTAATGAATATTAGAATTAAGCTTCTAAAAATGCACTTCATTGGTATTTATTTTCTTTCTTTTTTTAATCTGCTTGTTTTTGTCATTTTGGCATTACAATAGAACCTCGCCTCATTTTAAGTATGACATTGTACTGGCTCAAAAGAAAAAAGAGGCACCTCTTACAAACTCATTTTATGATCGTGTCCTACCCAACACTAGTATCTAGTGTAAAGCTAGATTGAGAGATAAGTGAACGGTAGGTCTAACAGTCGAGCTGTTGACTTAAAAGCGAATTCCTAGACTATGGTGTTTGCGAAAAAGAGTACTACAATAAATAGTACTAGTACTAAAAGAGTAAGAGATCGTGCGAGGGAGACAGTCGAGCTAGTATTTTGCTGCGAGGAAAATATATCCGTTTGGCCACGGTGACCCCAAAATTATTCCTGCAGCTCAAAATTATTCTTTATGCCTAAAACTGTACTGTTTGCCGGCTAATATTTAATGGGATCCTAGATTTTTGTTTAAATGGCATGATCAAGCTGAGGAATCTCCCTTTGTGCCACTAGTCCGTCATTTCTTTCAAGTCATGGTGCAATTTCTAGTAGTAAGCTTGATTTGAAAGATAGAAGAAAAGGAATAGGTTAGGGGTCTGGAGGGTGCCTGAGTAGATGTCGATGAACCTTTGAACTGTGAGGTGTTATATGTGTTCGGAAACATCGACTGAAGACATTTCCACACAATTAGTATAGGTAAAATAGTAAAAATAGCGGAAATGATTGGGCACAGGCTGAAATTTGGCAGAGTGCTTCCTTTTAGGGTTCTTAATAAGGGGTTATAAAGTCTACCGATTTTCTACCCCGGGAAACCCACTTTTTGGGGGGTTTTAGGGTCAAAATATCAGTTTTTTGCAAATACATCTTAAACGGTAAGTGTTATCATAAAATAGTGTTTGCAAAGTTTGTAGATTATGCGATTATCTAGAAAAAAATATATAACACATTTTCCCGTACGAATTACCATTCAAGAGATATCACCGTTTTAAAGATTTAAAATACTTATATGCACTCATTCGCGACTTGTATATGTTCAATAAATCCGTTGTTGGACTACGTGGCTAAAATTCACTCAAGTTTCTGTTCTTTATACCAAATAAAAGAACGCACAGTTACCTGAAAGATGAACCTAATTATGTTGTTCTACGATAATTAGTCCAGGGGTTAGAGGAAAATTTTAAAAAGATGCAAATTGTTATTTGTAAACACCCTGTATTTTAGTGGATAGTGAGGATAGACCTTCTCTCTAGAACAATTATTTTCTCCAAATACATCCAGGAATCACCCCGGAAAATATTAGCCACGTAGTCCAACAACGGATTTATTGAACATATACAAGTCGCGAATGAGTGCATATGAGTATTTTAAATCTTTAAAACGGTGATATCTCTTGAATGGTAATTCGTACGGGAAAATGTGTTATATCTTTTTTTCTAGATAATCGCATAATCTACAAACTTTGTAAACACTCTTTTATGATAACACTTACCGTTTAAGATGTATTTGCAAAAAGAACTTTTATTGTGACCCTAAACCCCCCCCCAAAAAGTGGGTTTCCCGGGGTAGAAAATCGGTAGACTTTATAACCCCTTATTAAGAACCCTAAAAGGAAGCTCTCTGCCAAATTTCAGCCTGTACCCAATCATTTCCGCTATTTCGCTTTTTTCGGCTTAATTTACCTGTACTAAATAGAGTTGTTCTATTTCTATTCCCTAAGTTTGCTAAGAGACCGTAATTTATTTGATTTAGAGGAGAATAAAAGTTGCTGCTATTGGGCGGTAGTTAGAGAGGTTGTTGAATATATGCAACTCTTTTCGATGCCTTGAGCATGAGCCACTTTCAAGAAGTCTGAAAAAACTCCAGAATAGTATGAAAGAGCTTGAGCAGAGATTTTTCCAAAACCGAGGCATATATTTTTAAAGGATCATAGTTAGGACAGTCAGAACCATTGCTATGAAAAGTTTAAAGATTTCCAGGATGGAAGACTGCTGTCCTCCTTAGAAGATACGGTCAGAATAAGGCAGGCGGTAGTAGGTATTTTTAGAAGCTTAGCAAAAGGGCTAGCCCTTACACCAGACTCTGATTTGAAACCAACTGTGTATAAAGCTACATGTGTCATCGTTGTTGCCAGGATGGAAGTGTTCCGTCTACTTCGGTGGGCATGTGACCATTGAAACTTCTGTTGAATAGCTTTCTATACTATCATTGTCCGAATAGAACTTGACAGAGTCATGCGGGACTACGGAACTCTTAATAAGCTGACACGATTATGTGTGTTGACCGTGACCAATGCGACAAGCCGGTACATTATGCCACTCCACACCATACCATACCAATTCACAACTATAATGGACCCCGCACAATAGACGGTCTGGTTTACTTTATCTTCAATCTGGCTTTGGAGGAAGTGATTCGAGATTCAGGGGATATTTCAAAGATCCAGCATAGTATTAACCAGGGCTGGCTTCATGTAAGGTGATAGGTGATTATCATTTCGGTGATTGCCGGGAGTGATCACTTCAAAGTGATTATTCATGTAAAGCGATCATTTAAAATTAATCACCGAAAATCAACTAAAGCTAACTTCAGACTAAAAAGTGGGAAATGTGTGCATTTTCTTGGCACAATTACGATATCCGAGGCGCCGCGATTTAATGATATTTTTTTCAGTTGGGGTGCCGAAAAAGATAAATAAAATTTTTCGGTATCTCGCTTAGTTTTTGAGATATCGATAATTGAAATTTTTAGTTTTACATACATATAACATAAATTGCGATAATTTCCCTAATAAGACAATTTTTGCATGAGAATCTTAACATTGCTAAACTTGGTGAATGTATGTAAAACTAAAAATTGTTTCTCAACTCTTCCCCAATATTTAATTTTTCTTTCCCTTTATCTTTTGGTAAAATATCGGAGTTTTGCTCCATAAATTGTAGCATGATTTGGAATTGCCCTAATATATTCAACAATATTTATTAGTTTATTAACTTCCAACTAAAACATTAAAAAATACTTCAGGGACAACAAAAGTGACAACAATTTCTTGTCACCACCAATTTGGTGATTCTGGCAGGTGACAGTCGCCATCCATGAACTGAAATCTATATAAGTGATTGGTGATAATCACCGATCACCTTACATGAAGCCAGCCCAGGTTACGCTCACTACATTGACACTATGGTAGAAAACCAAGAGGACCTTTCTCCTTATTATTAACGAACATAAAACAAAGTACATGGCCTCTGCGTGGCTCCACAATTAAAATAGAATAGAACGATTTTTAAGTAACGTAGTCCTTCATCTACTATGAGTGAATAGTAGGGATCGACATAGCCGGCGGATATTGTGGGTATGGTGGGTAGCAGTACCCACCCAGAGAGTAACTGAGCGTGTGACATGAAGAATGCCTTTGGTTCCGGTCCATATTCGCCGAATCCCACCCAATAAAGAAGACGTGCTTTGCGTTATCTTGGATACCAGTCACAGCGCTGAGCCATCGTGCTCGAAACGATGGAGGTATTTTGTAAATCCTCTAAATCCACTCAAGAAAGGCGTGAGGACGAAACTCACTTCCCCACACTACCTCGTAACCCATCTATCCACGTTTGGAATAAGTTTGAGGGTCCACCGACTCTTAACAGACTCGTTCCACTTGCCATTAGGTTTTTTAAAAAGCATTTAATTAACTTATCAATTACCCTACTATAAATTTAACTAAACGCTTAAAGTTAATTATTCTAACCTATTCTAATATATCTAACTAACTGGCCCTCTAAATTAATCTATATCTTAGTTTAACTTATGCCTTTCGGCTAAAACTTGTATTTTTCATTTTTATTATTTTTATATTATAGATTATTTCTAATCCTAAGAAAATTTTAAGAAACAAAAACTTTGGTACTATATCGATTTATTTTGTATAAAACTTAATCTATCTTATCCTATTCTGCTCACTAATTTAACTCTATGGAACCTATCTGGGCGGAGGGCAGTAGAGGTATATCTCTCCGGTGACCCCCATTCAGGCGACCGGCTTCCATAGACTCGAGATATCCAAAACATCGAGAGTTCATGGGCGCCCGTACTACTCCACTAATCCCCTGCCATTACGTTAGAGACTCACGGTGCGTCATCTGCCACCGCGCTGAATTTGTCTCCCATCTAACATATTCTGGTTCATAAATGCGCATCCCTTCTCTCGCTAGTATCTCTATGGGAATAATAATTTTGCTGCTATCACGCACGTCGCATAGGTGGATATGGTCCGCTTATGATGGATAGGATACAGATCCATGCGTTCGTTGATTCAAATCATTCGTGCGTTCAAATGTAAACAAACATATAGTTACGTAAACGGAACGCACGCAACGCAAAAGTTGGTCTACTCCAACTTTTCCGCATTGCTCATTCGCATTGCCTACACAGACACATGCACTCGTGGCTAAGATTTTTTGGTTATTTGTAAGGGACTAGACGGAACCCAAGCAAGCAAGTGTCTGTCAGCAAAAATTCACCGCATACACTGTACGCACTGAACGCATGCACGTGACTGTTTTCAGCGGCCCTGCATTTTCAGTATGCGGCCCTCCATTTTCTTCTATTAGCCATCTTGTTTAACGCTGCTGCCCACACCGGCACTGTGTAAGGCTAGACTGAGCTAACCACCCACCCACCATCAGAAGGCGACGAATTGGTCTTCTTGGAACAGGAACTTGGTCTTGCTGCAGGAACAGTGAAAGGTTTATCCGCCATGCCCTCCAAGTGTGTTTTAAAATTAAGCCTCTGTTCAATCATCTACCTTAGGGCCCATACCTTGATCCTTACCGACAATTGGTCTCTTACAGTTAAAGTTTTGTGCTCAGCAAACGGCAAACCAGAGCTTTCAGGCCACTTATTCGATCTCATCGAGGCGTAGCTTAAACATATCATTATACATTGTGATTGTGGACACCACATATTGTTTTGTACACCGTCGGTCCATCTTCCGATTCACAATGATGTGACCTACCTTCTTTCCTCTTTAAGAAAGATTGTTATCAAACAACAATTTCGGAGGAGGGGGTGTGTTTGTCTGACTACCCACCCGGGCCCAACACGATCCGCCGGCACTGGAGACCGACAATATCATCGAGCCAGAAATATTTCAACCCTTGCAAAAAATCAACGACGAACACTATTATAGCCTGTCAAGGCTCTCCAAATCCAAGCATCTTGCTATTGTATCCAAACTACTGCTGTATAACTCGATTGTCTTATTATTTAGTACTAGAAACTTTCTCTACAGCGAGTTAGACTAAACCTGTACTGAAAGGATGGTATAACCCAGGAGCGCCCAGCGTTTAGGGATGCCAAACTGTATGATATCGGTTGAAATCAATCAAAAACGGAGGAAGGAATACTTACCATAAGCCAGAGCCGGATTCCTGCTGTAGTGTCAGATAAGTAAGTAAAAAAGTACTCGATTAAATACAGCACACTCTTTTCCAAATTTGAGAAGAAGCGAACAACTTTTTTCAAACCTGGTCTAAAAGATTATCTTTTGTCTGACATAGTTTTGTCACTGATCATTAAACTCAGCTATATTTCATCTGGCTTTAAACAACAAAAAGATAAACAAAATTTAACATAAATTAAAGACAACAAAAACTTCGTCAAGTCGCGCTTCTGCATTCATCACGATTAGCAATGCGCCGTCCAAAAAGTGTGAAAAAGAAGTCAATAATTCAAAGGCCGAACCTTTTCTGCCAGACAAAAAAAATTCAAAACTTTTGTTCTTTTTAAATTTCAGCATTTTAGTGCACTTTCGATTTCAATCGAAAATGTTCGTTATGGATTCGGGTTCTAAAATGTATGGATCAGTCTAACCAAATTAGGAAGCTTTGACCTGTCGCCGGTCACGTGCAGGGAAAGCAAATTTTAATATTTTTATTCAATCAAAAAAGGTGCAATAAAAATTCCAAAATCACTTTCTTGAAGATTTTGGTTAAGACTTGAGTTAGAAGGAAGAGGCGTGAGAATTTTAAAATATGGGTCGTGAATCTTATTTGCATAAATTTGGCGAAAAAGGCGTTGAAAAACAACGAATTTTTGGGAAAGTTCCAATCAAAAGCAAATTTTTTGTTGACTGTTTTCTAAAAAGATCCAGAATACTGTGGCTGGGTATAAAATGAAACGTTTTTGTTATGCTAGTTTCATTTAGTGTCTTTCATCGGCGTCGATGTCAACCATTCATCCGGAATAAAAAATGAAAAGTTTCGTGTGTTTCATAGCGATTATTGTGCTCGTTGCTGTTGTATGCGATGCAGAACTAAATAAAAAGGTGGTCAACAAATTTCAAAATAGTAATATTCCAATTAAATTAAAACATAATAAAATGACCAATACTTAGCCCTCAAAAAACGAGCAGAGCTTCAAGCCGACGAGCAAGGATCCGCAGAAGCTGGATTCAGTGAAGAAAGATCTCTCAAGACAGAATTACCTGATCAAGAATCCGTTATTCAAGTACGACGAAACGATACCGATGACCATAAAGGATTAGTGGTGCAGCAAGCCAGGACATGGTCCTTATCACTTATTACGCGACGGAAATTGAACAAGTTCTGGGATGTGATTTGGATGGCATGGAAAATGATGTTCGAAAAAATGCTGGATGTATTCGAAGTCATGAAGAGCGTGGGCATGGATGACCTGTATCCAAGTGGGGGGCTAATGTCGTTTGTAGATAACAAATTTATAATTTAGATAAAAGTATAAAGGACCTTTTTGTGGCGTGATAAAGTCCAGTGACAGATATGTTTCAGGTACAGGGTATAAAAGCTTTGTGCCTGGATGAAGAGGATAAATTTCTAGTATCTAGTAGCAGTTGTTGTTAGTATTGTGAGTAAGATTTATATTTTTTTTGTTATTTATTGTTTGAATTAAAATGAATGAGTTTTGATTGAAAAAGATTTTGTTCTACTTGTCAAGAAAGAAGGTGTTTTGTCGGCGTGGCAGTAGTGGAATACTACAGGCAGGCCCGCCACATCACCTTGCGGGGCCTGGGGCTAAAATATGTTTGGGGGCCCTTTAAGGATTTTGAAATTCCAAAAAATCTCTAACTAAAAAAAATTTGTGGTAACGTGGGAATAAGTTCCTTCAGGGCATTAAATATAGATACCGAACGGTCGGTTCTTTATCCGTGGTTGAACCTAAAGTTACATAGTGCAACCTAGAATGGAACAGGTCTTATGTAGGCAGGCCCTTATGCTTAGCTCTACGGCTCAGTACTCATTTTTCTTTTGGCAGAATCAATCCAGAAGCTATCCCAGAGCGAAAAATTCGAAGCACTACTAATATGCTCCGCTGTTAATATGCTAAGATTGGATCTTTAAGGAATTCTATGGAACGAAGAAAACGGCAAACATATACCGGTTCTCGTTCGATGCAGTGGTCAAGCAGCATATTGAACGCGGTTGGTACTTAGTTGGGGGACCGCTTGGTAAAACCGCTGCCGAAATTCGCGGAGGGTTAGAAAGTTTTTTCTACTTTTGTAACTGCTTCAAAAACGCTTCTAAAAAAGCAGCAGTAAAGGGAATGCTCCCCACTGCGATCATACAATGTTAAAAATATATAGAACTGGGATGGGAAGGACACTCCCCAAGCCTTTTAAGGAGCGCTCTAGCTCCATATTCCGCTGGGTAAGTTTGTTTTTTTTCCTTAATACTCAATTCGAGGTTATACTACTTCGGCGGTAGTAAAGAGACTACTTAAGGGCAAACCAATCACCTCCCAATCTAATCTTTGATAAAGGTATTTAATCTGTTTTTCCTCAATTTGCTTACATCTTTTTATTGTGATAATAGGTATCGGTGTTGCAACTGGTGAACGCGGTTTCAATAAATTAAAAATTATATAAAATTATCCCAGATCATGTATGGGCCAGTCACGTTTAAATCATTGCATGATATTAGCTGCGTTCCAAAACTCGAGCAAAGTTCTCGCAAGCAGTTGGCTTCTCTCTCTACTCATGCCTTTGTTGAGAAGTAGGAACGAGTAGGCCAATAGCTTGCGAGAACTTTGCTCGAGTTTTGGAACACGGCTATTATCAATAGAACGAGAGCTGGCAAAAAATATGTCATATATGACGATGTCATCGATGACTTTGCGGAAATTAAAGCAAGAAAAATAGTGTTTACTATTCAAATATGATGAGTAGAAGAACCCATATCCATACAAACATTTTAGAGTGCTGCACGCTTGGGTTTCAGGCTCTAGATTAGAGCTTGCTTGACAACTAGAACGCATGGATAGGGCGGTCTTGACTTTTTGGGTTTCAAGATAGTTTCGGGGCCCAAGGCGATTAGGACGCAGGGATATGGGGTTTTCACTTTTTGGGTTTCAATCTATTCTCGTGGCCCCTCTGGCCTTGGGCCCGGGGCCCGGGGCAATTCGTCCCAACCCCCCCCCCCCTTTGTGGCGGGCCTGGCTACAGGACTATGGCTCTGAGTGAAAGAGACCTATGGTAGTGGAGTACCTGAGCCCCTAATCTACTGACACCCCAAAGTTGAAAACTAGTACAAATTGTACGGGCTGCTTTATAATATTTAATTTTAGTACTGCTAAAAATTTAGCTCATGGGATTTTTTAAGCTTAATGAAATGACAGTTCCTGAGTGGGTAATAAGATTATTTGACATACCTTCACCACTTCTGGTTGGGCCATTCACCATTCCACCCAGAATGCCCACCCAATAACGAGGACACGAAGTGTTAACTCCCGAGATTTGCGGAGCATACGGCTGTGCTGGTGCTGGAAACACCTGCCGAGGTCCAGCTAACACCGGAGAACATCCTGGGGCAGATGATGTGATCGGAGGATGAGTGAAGGACGGTGGAAGTAGCGCTAAAGGCCAGGCCGTAGTAATGCTTCTATGGCTCGTACCGGTTTCGACTCAAACGTGGTGCAAGAATGGTTGGTGAGTTTAGTCAGTAGGAATCTGACACTACCATCTGGGTGCGGACCCCCAGAGATAGGTATCTCCTGCTTTATGCATGGACCTTAGACAGGCGGCCGCACATGGTGCTGCTAGACCGATGTAAGATCATCACTACTTAAGCTTAACGAGATGAGATTCCTTTTTGTAATTTTATCTAAGAAATTAAGCAGTAGTATATAGCCCGATCCTTTCGTCTCATTTTCACTGTTAACTCAAATTCGGTTTTGATTTCCACAAAGACTGCGATATGCTAAATGTAGGGCTGCCTCTAGGGCAATCGAATGTGAGGTGGTTGTTTAAGGCCGATTCGCACTATACGGAACATCAACGTCACGTCAAGGAACGGGAACGGCACGTCAAAATATTCTTCAATGAGTTTTACACTACGCGTTCACATATATAGGCAACGTCACGGACCGTCAACGTCACGGCACGTGAAGATTAGTTTGAAACTATATTTTGACGTGACGTGCCTTGACGTGACTGATCTATTCTGTTGAATGTGAACGTAGTTACGGCAGCATTTCCAATTTTTCAAGTACTTATCTGTTTTTGTTCAAACTAATTTTAGTCGAGTCAATGAAGGTTTTTACGTCTTAGTCCTTAGGGACAACTCCAATTTCGATGATTTTTATTTTAAATGTTTGTTTTTATATATTATTTGAAATCAGAAACATTTCAATGTGCGCAATTAAATATTTATATTGTTTAAACAATATAAACACAATTTATACATAAATTAATTTTTTTACGATATTTATTAACTTTTAAAGTAAAGGGTTAAAAAATGTTGACAGGTTTTGGAGTAATAGTCTCTCGAAAAGTTGTGTTTTTTTTTGAATTTTATGTTCAATTTTTTTTTAAAAGATATGATATTTCGACATTCTTAAATATTTGTAAAAATTTATTTCATCCAATCCAATTCCTTATACAGGGTGTGGTATTCTCCTTCTTGTTTTCTTTTTGTAAATATCTTTTTTACCCATTTTTTCTTCTTTTTTGCTAAATTTAAATTTTCTTCTTCCTCATCCAAAATTAATGCAATCATTGCTAACTTTTTGTTATTAGATTTTGGCATTCCAAATAACAATTTAAATTAGCAATGCGGAATACGACAATATTCTATCTAATTTTTTTAGACTGAACAGCAAAATTCACGTAACGTTAACGGTTAAGTGCGAATCGACAGCTAAATTGACGTGCCGTTGCCGTTCCTTGACGTGACGTTGACGTTCCGTATAGTGCGAATCGACCTTTAAGCCACCTGCCTGGCTTTGGGTAGAGCCGGGCGTTTACACAAGAAATGAACAAGTGTTTCTCTCGGGTTCATTTTCCCCCAGCTACGGTGGGAAATATACGTTGTGTGAAATACCGAACTTTGCAAAGTGGTCACTAATGAGACAATGTCCAATGACAATTGCCGTAACTCTGTGAGGTCTGTTTAGTTTAAGAGACCCTTTGCTCTGCCTTTGTTGTAAGTAGGCCAAGTCATCCTAAAGATAATTCGGGTCTCCATTGCCCACCACCATTGACTGGCTAACATCAGGAGGGAGTCAAAAACAGTCTACACTGTAAAAAAAATATGTAAATTTACAGGGCAAATGTACAGTAAAATTACAAATCGTGATATGAAATACTAATTTACTACACAATTATTGTAATTTTACTATAAATTTTGTAACTTCACATAAAGAAATTGGGAATCTCCAATACTGCATGACGTAAATGTTGATTACATGAATGTGACGTATATTTTACACAGTGTTGTGTATTTTTCTAAATCGTTTATGTAGGAAAATTACAATATTTCTTAGTATATTTATCAATGTTACGTACTAAAAAAATCTTTATACTTTATACACTTTTTACTGTAATTTTACAGTAAGAGGCGTAATTTTAGAACATAAGTTTTCAGTAAAATTACAAATTGGTTATTGGAATATAAGGTTTAAATTTTTCCTCTCATGGACATAATTCACAGGTAACAATGGAATACTAAGCATATAAACCCGATTGTTCTTAAGTTAAGGTCAGACCTTTGACTTTGATCAGAGTTTCGGCAGTTCTTGTAACAGCCAAGGCGTTGCCTCACGTGCATGCTTAACAAGGCATGGTGAGGAAAATGCTATTTTTTATGTATAGGGAGTGGGGTAAACTAGGAATAAAATTTGACGCTTCAAAATAATTCAAGCAGGGCCAAGCACATTGGCACAGGGCGGGAATCTTTAGCCGTGTTTCCCTGTACCCCTCACGGGTAAAAAGTTACAACACAAGAGTTTTGGAAATTTACAAAACTATGAAGTAAAAGCTCCAATACTGATTTGTATTTTTACATCCCACAAATAATGTATATTTACTACATAGTTGGTAAAAATGCGAAAGTAGATTAGGAATATTCCTAATAATATATATTGCAAATTTACAATACTGCTTGTGAATAAAACTTCCAGTATTTTTTTTTGTAAAATTACCACAGAAATTTTTTACAGTGTACCTTCACCCAATCGAATAGCAATTGAAGTCCTTTTTCAAAAAATAGGCTGGAACTAACGAGCATATTTGGTTGGAACTGACGAGTTTGTTTGACGAAAATTTTGACGACATTCCAAACTGTCAGAATAGTAATCACGATACTCACTAGAACTTAGCAACCCAACCCACTATTCCTTGTCCAATTCTTTATTAATCATGTTGTACAACATTTTTTATGTGACTGCTCTAATCACCTTTTGTCTTATTAGTCTGTCATGTCGCTAGTCACTGCAATGACATAACTAGCCGAGTTCAAAGAACACAGAAAGAATAGGAAGATTGCGACCAACCATACATTTGAACCTTTGCATATTGTAAAAATTCGGAAAGACAGTCTGCAGAAGATCGTTCCACAATCAAGTTGCTTTGCTTATAAAAGAATTTCTCATCAATTCAATATTATAGCGATCGAACAGGCTTATTATGCTTATAGACCATGAGAGGAGAGAGGGCAAAGGATTTTTGTAGACCAAAGACAAAAAAGAAAGGATGTTATCTAGATGGTAGAAGAAGAAATATGGCGGGATCGATGATCGAATCACGGACATATGTGAGGGTGGTCAGGTACCTTAAATTTTAGGCAACCGCAACAAGCCATGTTGCCCGTTTGAAAAAATCGGCCGCTCAAAATCTTCGTTTACTGTCCGAAGCCCATTGGGACTATGTTCCATCGTTTTTTAGAAAATTTATAAATTGAGATACAAGGAGCCAGACAAGGGCAGACGAAAATATTTGAAGACATAGATTTGGAGACGCAGGCATTGCTGAACGAACTTCAATATCAAACACTGGCAGAAACTAAAAGTTAATTGCCTTTTCTGAATTCCCGTATTGCATAGTAATGCGAATTGAAGTCAAGAGAAAAAGATAGGCGTTTTTCTTGTGATATCAGAAAGGCCTGGACTAATGCACGGGAGCTGAGAACTGGAAAGAAAATGGCCAGAAAATATAAGAAAGTGAGTTGCCAGCGCGACGAAACATGTCATCGTAATCTTCCCAGTTGTATGTGTGATCATATTTATTTCGGATTAATGTTTCATATATTTTCAGTTGGCATTGTATTGTGATTTCTTGGTCATTTAGAATCGGAACTAGATCGAACTAGCTTTTAGTTCCGGCTACGATACGTCTATCGATGTTCTCCTTTACCTTTATTCCGTTTGCCTGCGGATGGTAGGTAAGTGGTTTCTTTATTCGATAACTACCAAGTTGTTTGGTAACTTCATAGAATCGTTTAGTTTTAAATTGCGTACCCTGATCAGTTGTGATTTCGAGGATTGCCCCAATCGTGTGATGAATTCAGTGACAAAGTGATTTGCCACTGTTGAAGCTAAAATATCACGTATTGGGTAAACTTCTGGCCAACCCGTAAATCGGTCTACCATTGTAAAGATGTGCGAGTATCCTCGAAATGGTAGAAGTGACCGCACTATATTCATATTGGCAAAAAACTACTTTTGAATTTACGTTTTTCGACACTTAAAGCTCCATAACTCGTGCAATATTAGCCCTACGTAAAAACTGATAATAACAAAAATTATAGATAATCATGTGTTCTATAGGTCTTACGAAGGAGCTTTTCATGTAGAGTTAGCCATTAACGAAATATAGTGCAAATAAAGTGATATATGAAGTCTGAAGCACTATTTCTCCGTAGATATTGACTTTACAAAAAAAAATTTCTAAACAAAAAAGTTAAATCACTTATTTATATACAAAAAAGATAATATACATTTTTGTCGTAAAGTGCATAGTTTGGGAGATATAGAATTAAACGTGTTTGCCTTCACTGTAAGTTTAGCAAGAGGGTGGGGATGACGCCATTTTGAATTTTAGCTTATAAAAATATATAAAATCATTTGGTAAAAAAAATCGTGTGCGATATTTTTCGCATTACGAAGGCCTTTTTTCGAGCTATTTATTTGACTATTATGATGGTCAGTCTTGCAGTCCTAGCTTGCCTCACGTGGCTGGTATATATCTTCCCGGTATGCCCGTACTAGTTTTACACCAGACGTGGTTTGTCGTGAATGGTATTGGTGTGAGTACTACTTTTACTTGAGAGCCTTTGCTAGGGTTCTCTTGTAGGGTTTTGTAACTCCCAAGCGGGAAATTGACTGCTCTAAAGACAATGAAAGAGCAATCCCATGGAAGCATGGAGTGCTCCCTTTCCGCTCCCTCTTCATATATTTTTTAACATTAGATATCCGCCTAGGTTAGCACTCCATTTGAGCCCCCATAGGAGCACTCCTGCAACGATTTGGTTAGAGAGGAGCGTTATAGAGATTTTTTAAATACCTACAGTAGAGTCATTTATGGAGGCATATGGATATGTGAATAAGGTCCGGTGCTGAAAAGCTTTTATTTTAGCGCGAGTGTGGTTTTACCAAAGCGTTCCCCTAACTAAGTATACAAACCAAACCACGTCTAATGCTGCTTGTATTCCGTGCCGAACGAGAACCAACCTATTGAGTATGGTAATGTCACCCTTTATAATCGCCCGTTTTCTTCGATCCATAAAAAATCTGAAAACCCCAGTAATGCTCCATCGAGAGCATATTTGGCAGCGCTCAAAATTAGCTCCCCTGAGGAGCGCTCCCAATATTTCCGTCTGGGTGATGACGGAGTTGACGTTGTCGGTCGCTAGTAATTTCTTCATTTTGTTAGACCTCTGGTTGGATTTGGATATATTGTGGAGCTCGCCAGCCTTAAGTTAAAGGGTCCGACTACTTAGTCGATGTCGGGCTTATCTCTGAGCTCTAATCTTTCACATACAAAAATTATGACAAAATTGGAAGAACTTTCAACATTTACAAAAGGAGACAAATCTAAACTAAAACCTTAAATCAAATCTCTGTTTTTTTTATTCTGGCTGGTTTTTCTTGACCTATATAGAATATGTTACGGAGTTAGGATGAAATCCGTGACTTTCTGCTATCTTCTAATCACTACAAGATTCTAACATGCGATAAAATTCAGGTTTTCGTATAATTTTCCTTAACCTTTTTTACTCGAAATGTTAAATTTATATTTTAATTTTTATAAAAACACCAAAAATTTAACTTGTTTAACATACGTCAATTAATTATACACGCAAAGAAATTAGGCCTGCTCAGAGAAGTGCAACAAGATATATTATTATTGATGAGGCAAAATTTATTGGTAGTAAGAAACATGACAATAGTAAATAATTAATTAATTTTTTAACAAGGAAGAATTGAATGCATTTAAAATTCATAACAATAAAATGGCAATGCCTTCGTAAAAATTCAAAAATTCTAAATTTTTCTAATTAAAATTCACAAAACAAAAGATTTCGTTATCATACTAATATGGCATATCTAAGCGATCGTAAAATAAACAATAATCTAGTTAAAAACCTGAAGATTTCGTGACATATGTCTTGTCTAGGCTCGACCTGGAAAAAAACTTGTCAAAACAGCGCCGGCGTCATGCTTCAAAATAACAAAAAATTTAACTTTTTTTTTGTTTCATAACCAAAATCCCGTTTTTTGCGTTGAAAAATCCGCATTTTTATCAATTTACGATCAGTTTGATAAATTAATTAATTAATACAAATATAATCACATGAGTTACTAAAACCAAAACACGAGACCAAGCCACCAGCGATCAGCGACTAAGCTAAGATCGCGGCAAAAAACCGAGCATATTTTAAGGAGTGTCAACGTTTTCATGGTCAAGACTAGAGAAAAAGCGAAGACGAATTGAATGAAGATAGCTGAAGAGACGACTACATCGATGACAACTACAGAAGACGGCTGATTATGCCATCTATTAACTATAGACAGAAATCAGTTATGAATGCATCGCGCATACGAGTGTGTGCTTAATGAGGATTCGAATCCCCGACTTAATGAGACATTAATTGCCTGTCAAGCTGCTATCGATGGGAGTTTTGGAGTTTTTACCTGAAATTATGGTGATTTATCGGGTATCATCGCGGATTGTGTTTCAGAGTCGTTTTTTCGGGGCTGAATTTAAATTGAACTGCGCAACTGCGGGTGCATTAAACAGGAGCAAGGATGCCCCAATCTGGGTTAAGATGAATCTATAGCGATGATATCGATTACCTCTTCCGAAACTAGTAAGCCAATCTCGCATAACAGCTTTGACCCAGGCTTTTACCATTCAGATTCACCTTTAGAACCGAAGCCACATTATTTATCACGATGTCTTTCACGGCAATGGAATTCTTGCAGAGAGTTTACGGTTGCACCTTAGCTATTCCACATTGAACATGACATCGAAGATGCTGGTGGGCTCCGCAACTGAAATACTGTCGAGCGGTTCTCATGGCGTCGATTGTCGTCGGTAAGTTGTAAAACCGTCTTGTCTGGCGGTTATGCATGACTTAGAAGAGCTAGATTCACTTGGGTCTTATGATGGTAATTACTCCCCCATTATTAAAGATCACTTGATTACCTTTGGGTATGCTGGAGATGTTAGTTAGTGTGATTCTTGTTTTCTGAGCAAGATCAACCAAGAAGTGCATATGACTAACATACATTCCTGTTATGTGAAGATGAAAGCTGATCTAGATCCTGGAGAATGCTAGATTGTAGATCCGTGTTTAGGATTTGTGATTGTGACAATGTATCTCTGGAATAATGACGACAATTTATATGTTTTTTATTGTATCTTCTTTTTAGATCTGGTTTTAATGCTAGCAGAAATGTGTTAATTTATTATAGAAAGAAACTTAATAATCATTTGAACCACGATTTCATTTATTAAATGCTAAGCTGCAGTGTTCGTCTTGCTTCATAACAGTATTAAAATAAAATTAAAAACTTGGCAACAAGTTCCTAAAACCCTAACTAGCCAATTTCATAATCTAAGCAATGACAGCGAACCAAAAAGACATAAACTTAAATTTAAATTTAAAGGATTATTTTGTGAAAATTAAGGTTTTTTTCAATATAAAGTATACTCAAAAATTGTCCATGGTTAGCTACACTTTTCCCCTGTGAATTTGATAAAAGTTCTTCGGTGTAAAAACTTGCTAGGCAGAAAAATGGTTATGAATACACCGAACCAATGAGTGCTTGGGACTGTATGATACGAAAAACCTGCCTTTGTGTCGTTGGAGCAGCGATTTACATGTGAAAAACACCTTCGATATCTTTTGGCTTTAGTTGGTACTGCAACCCATTCACCATGAACCATTATTTTTTTAACCATTCCCATTCACTTCAAACGTTTATATAAAGGCTATTTCGGTTTCATTTCATGCTTCTGCCCAACTTTTATTTATTTGGCATTGATCTTCCTGCAGTAGGTAATACCTGCAATTTTTCGCCTTCACATATTTTTCATTTGGCCAGGCCCGCTACCCTATAAAACAAGATTCGCTGCAAATATTATTGGACAGTACCAGTATGGCCTCACTCCAAACAATTCAGCAACTTGGGATATCTATATCCAAGGGAATAAGAAGCCAGACTCCATGTTGGAGGTCCGGGGTTTGATTCCACCCAACGCCGTAATTTTTCGTCTTTCCACTTCTACTATCCTGATAATATTCCTTTTTATTACCTTCCCTGTTTTCAACAATTCCTTACTCTGTCCATTCATCGTTCCATCGTCTATAACAGTGTTTCCCAAATTGTGGTAGGCGTTCCCCCAGGGGTACGGGAGAGTTTAGTGGGGGTACGTGTACCACATTTTAGCTGCGCCTGATGCAACAAGCAGTTTACTTTTTTTTTTCTTAAAAACCAGATTTCGGAAACGCACGCTCGCGTGCGCAAACGAACGACTCAAAACTCATTTTTCAACTCATCTGCGCTAACGAAAAAATTCAAGTGCACACAGCTCACGTGCGTGAGTAATAAGAAGAATTGTCAATTACTCACGTATGTGACCTTTGAGTAATTGAATAATTTCGTGTGCGCACATGAGTCCAAAAATGAGTTTTGAGTCGTTCGTGTGCGCACATGAGTAATTGGTAATAATCATGTGCGCACACGAAGGACTCAAATCTCATTTTTCGACTCATGTGCGCACACGAAATTATTCAATTACTCACAACTCACGTGCGTGAGTAATAAGGACAAGAAAAGCGCACACAACTCATGAGTATGTACGCTTTGGCGCACACAAAATTTATCGCACACGAGTGTGTACGCACAGGAGTGTGCGTTTCCATACTCTGTTAAAAACATAGAAAAATAATAAAAAAACGTTACTTGTTAGTAGTTGCGTCGTGAGCTGTGATTCTGTGCATTTCTCCACCCAGACAACAGTGTCACACAAAAACCTCCAGTATCTACATATTGAATTTTATGCTACCAATGTAAGAAAATTCCAGCGGAGTTCAGTAAAGGCCTGCATATTTATTCAAAATTGTGATTTATTCATATTATTTGAAAATCTCGAAGTTGAAGTCTCGGGTAAGTTCCTGTAGCAGGGGAAGTCAGATTTCCTCGCTTTTTCTTGCATGAAAAAGTACAGGCATAAAAATTGGGTAAATTTGTGAAACTTCTTGCGCCCGCGGGATCCGCATGAATTCGGGGCAGACGTACATAATAATTTATTGAGAAATTAAGATGGAAAAATGAACCTTAGAAATAAAAGTGAATTCCTTTAATAGATAAAAATGAAGTCACGGGAACGCTTTTTCAAGTTTTTTTTCCACGTTTTAAAATTTTGTTTAAAATCTTAATTTCTGATGAAATTGCGCCCCTGTCAAATTGCGCCGGGTGCAAATGCACCATTCGCACCTATGAAAGCGCCCGCCCCTGATTATAGTAGCAATAAACAAACAGAAAATAATGAAATAAACAATGGCGAAACACATTAAATTCTGAAAGACCTGTTAAGAAAAAACCCAGGAAAACACGCAAGTACGACAAAAAATCTTAAATTTGAAGATGAAAATGAGACTATTCCACTTTGCGTCATTTGTTTTAAACATCTGGCAAATGAATGACACCTTCCAACTTAACTCGCCGTTTTGAGAAAAACCACATCCAGTACAAAAATAAATCCTTCGGTTTTTTTTAAAACAAACTTGAGTATTTAAAACAGTGTCGAAAAGTAATGCGGGGTTTGACAGGAGGTGTAAATCAAAAAACGCATCGCTTGACGTTTTTAATTGCGAAATACAGTGCAGCGGAGACGATTGGCGAAATTTTAGTCAATCCTGCAGCCAAGATAATGGCAGACGTAATAATAATAGATAGAGCGAAACAAACTTTTGACGGCGTTCCGCTCTCAAATAATACAGTTCATCGACGAATCATTGATCGGTACACTATCCTATTGAGCCAGCCAGGTTCTCTATAATGTTGAGGTCTGGAGACACCGATGGCCACTCTAGCTCCACCATTTGTTATTGGCCCTAAACCACTCCCTGACCATCCTAGCAGTGTGAACTGCTGCATGGACTTGCTGGAAAATCCATCCATGGTCGACCTTCCATTATTTCTGCCACCACCGGCTTAACCTCTTCTAACATTCCGGTACCGTATTCCTGTCTGGGTTCGCTCGATGAATTTAAGCTTCACTGGTTCTCTAAATGAACTGGCTCCCCATATCATTATTTCTCCTTCCCGGCGATGATGTCGATTTCGAAACCTTTCTTCCTTCCCTTAATCATGGAAATAATATCCGTATCCGGCCGGTGTCCATCAAGGCAGAACCGTTTTTCGTGTGAAAAGATATAATTTGGTTCCACTCTTCTTTCCAGGGCATGTGAGCCCGAGTGAATTTTAGGCGTTCTTCCTCGTGCGAAGGTAATAATACCGGCTTTATCTTGAGTCGGTGACGTTGTAGAACTGGTGAGCGCTTTAAAATTCTCTGCGCAGTGAGTACACTCGCATTAACTCCGACTTCAGTTCCAATTTCCCTGGCAGTCATGGATGAATTTTACGCTGTTCGTAGGATCCTACTCCTTTCTCTGCCTGTTGTGGACCTGCAGCGGTTATCTCCCATTTTTTTACAAATTGTACCTTATTACTTAGAACAATTAGTGAAAGTTGGTAACCAAATAATCAATATCTCATAAATTCTACAAAATTAATTACACTCCATCTTACTTGTTTCCATTTTTCTACCTGAGGTCAAACTTTTGTCGCGCTGTGTATTTCAATTATTAAAGTACATGCATTTTTTTTTGACGAGGGGTACACAGCGTTACGAAAATTATAGTAGGGGTACACAAATTTCGAAAGTTTGGGAAACACTGGTCTATAAGAACAATAAGCGAGGAAGCTATCTTCTGTTCAATCACCGAAGTCAGCATACAGACCCAGTAGTATTGGATGGAATCGGGTAGATCAAAATCACGTACACTGTAAAAAAAATATGTAAATTCACAGTGCAAATGTACAGTAAAATTACAAATCGCGATATGAAATACTAATTTACTACAATTATTTAATTTTACTATAAATTTTGTAACTTCGCAAAATGAAATTAGAAATCTCCAATACTACATAACGTAAATGTTGATTACATGAGTGTGACGTATATTTTACACAATATTGTGTATTTTTCTAAATCGTTTATGTAGGAAAATTACAATATTTCTTATATATTTATCAATGTTATGTACTGAGAAAATCCTAACACTTTTACTGTAATTTTACTAAAGAGGCGTAATTTTAGAACATAAATTTTCAGTAAAATTACAAATCGGTTATTGGAATGTAAGGTTTAAATTTTTCCTCTCGTGGATATAATTCACAGGTAACAATGGAATACTAAGCATTTAACCCAATTGCTTTTAAGTTAAGGCCAGACCTTTGACTTTGTCAGGGTCTGGGCAGTTCTTGCAACAGCCAAGAAATTTTGATAGGCATTGCCTCACGTAGATGCTTAACAAGGCATTGTGAGCAAAATGCTAATTTTTTTATGTATAGGGAGTGGGCATTAACTAAGAATAAAATTTGGCGCTTCGAAATATTTCAGGCAGGGCCAAGCACATTGGACAGGGCAGTAATCTTCAGCTTTGGATTTTTCCCTTTTCGTCTCTCTCTGGTAAAAAGTTGCAACAAGAGTTTTGGAAATTTACAAAACTATGAAGAGAAAGCTCCAATACTCAGTGGCGTAGCGTAGTAGGGGCGGCAGGGGCAGCCCGCCCCGGGCGGCACCTTTAGGGGGCGGCAAAATTTCACAATAAATGATAATAATAGATATCTTGTAAATATTATTTTTGTCGCGCCTACGATTCGGACCGATTGAAATGAGCACGGAATTTTTCATTACTTATACTGTGACGAAATCGGGGAATCCCCTTTCTTTAAATGAATGTATAATAATGTTGTCTTGCTCATTGTAGCGACTGGCAACACCGTCTGTACTGACTTGCAGGGATTCCCCGTATTTTAATTTGCGGTTGGATTGTTTATGACTAATATTCAAAGAATGACTTCTATCATATAAAGAATAGTGTTCAATATTGTACGAGGGTCTTCTCAAAAGTAAATTCCACTATTTTTTTTAAATCCGTATCGTTGGCGGGAAAAGTCTGGGAGTCTCAGGGAATTCGTGTGTAGTGGCAGCACTGTAAAATCTCTATGCCCGTGCGTCGATCGATCCGACAGTCAGGCTTCAGCCACTATGGAGACTCCACTCGCTCCTACCGCCAAAACACCAAAGTTGTGGAATCCGCTGGAAAATGGCAAAGGTTCTTTTGAGATTCCAAAGGGGCGTTGTTGATCCCCCACGATCACACGATCACAGCTGCACGCTTTTGTGGGGTGTTGCAACAACTCAGAAAGGCGATCCAAAACAAAAGGAGAAGAAGTTGACAAAAAACCGTCCTATCGCTCTGCTGAATCCAGAAAAAAAAACTTTATTTGGAACGAGTTTCATTCCAACGAGTTTATTAGATATTAGAAAAACTAATCAATTTAAGGTGCTTGTGGCCCTTAGCCCAAGTCATTCCATTTAAACAAAAAATGACCGAATATTATGAAATTTTTTCAGGGCATGTTTTCGTTAATACGCGCCGATTGGCACCTCAACGAAGTAGGTATCTTATTTGGTACGCGAGATATTGGGCAGGTACAAAAATCACCAACTTTGTTCAAACAAAAAAACGGCTCGACCGATTTTTTTGAAAATATTTTCAGATTATAACTTCGGTAATACGCGTCGATCGGCAGCTCAATGAAGTCAATATCATTTTTGGTTGGCGCGATATCGTGCAGGTATAAAAAGCACTTACGTTGTCTAAACAAAGAAACCGAATTTTATGAAAATCTTTTCAGTTTGTAACTTCGGTAATACGCTACCACCGAAACCAGTCGGTATCATTGTTGGTTCGCGCGAAATCGTGCAGGTATAAAAATCACTTACGTCGTTTAAATAAAAGAACGACTCCACCGAATTTTATGAAAATCTATTCAGATCATATTTCAGTTAATACGCTTCGATCGGCACCTCGAGGAAGTCGATATCTTTTTTGGTTCGCGCGAGATCGTGCAGGAGAAAATGACCCCATACGTGCGCACACACACGCATATTTCTTCTCCAATTTTTGCTTAAAATGCTATTGGGACCTTGAAAAATGAAAATAAGTTGAAAATTACGATTTCGATTTTCGGACCGATTACAATAACTTCCCTATAAACTGGGAAGTTGCAAAATTTTCTTCCGCCCCGGGCGGCTGACACCCACGCTACGCCACTGCCAATACTGATTGTATTTTTACATCCCACAAATAATGTATATTTACTACAAAGTTGGTAAAACAACGTAAAGTAGACTAGGAATATTCCTAATAATATATATTGCAAATTTACAAAACTGCTTGTGAATTAAACTTCCAGTATTTTTTTTGTAAAATTACCACAGAAATTTTTTACAGTGTACTGGAATTCGCAATTCTTTCATTCTTCTCTTTAATATCTACCCAACTTAGAACTTGTTATTCAACCTTACAATCTAATTGACAACAACAATTGATAGTACAAAGGGTTTTATTTTCAGGTTTTAGTCTTTCACATAAACGAAATTCATCAGATTTTCCCCCTGAAACAGCCTACTAGAAATATATGGTCAGCATATAGGTGTCATGGGAGAAATTGGCTTCCTCCATCAAATGACATGATTATGTGGGTTCACCATGACCAATAACCCCAGCCCACTTTCGCAAACTCCTTCCGAACAGACCGAAGGCAGAACTGCGGTCGGAAACCCAGGAAGTTTGAACAGTCAGCTGTAAGCGACAATCCACTAGGAAGGCTACTGAACTTGTTCCAGCGGACTGGCCAATAAATATGAGGTATACGGAAGTAGTACAATATACCAACCGAAGGGCTGCGGTACTTTTGGACCCGATATCTCACCACAAAAAAAAAGAACCAAGGTGGCAAGCCATATAAAGATATTCGGAAAATTGTTCATACCAATCAACATCAATTGTGCACTCCGACAAAGAGACGGCCTCACCTGCATTTCTCTTCGGAAGTTAACCGAAATTCGGATGTGACAGCAAAAAACACACTCAAAATACTGGATTATGAAGACGACGTCGACATCATTGAAAGAAATTAAGAGTACAACACTGTACAAGATTCTTTTACCCAAAGACGATCTGATAGTGATCCCACACTCAAACAAGTAGTGCAATACTTCGCCTACCATACAGGCGCGGATCTAGAATTTTGTTTTGGGGGGGGGGGTCACGGAATTAAAAGTGGCAGAAAAAAATTTATACTCTTGAAAAAACAAAAACAAAATTAACAAAACTAACCTATTTTTCTGGTGGATTAAAAACAAACGTGCCCTACAAAAACGTGCCCTAATGGGTTTTTGATGAAGACGCCCCCTTTCTTGTGAACTTCATAGTTTGCAAATCAAAATATATAAGGTACGTTTCATTTTCATTGGAGTACGTACGCGGGCGAAGTTGGGTTCACATCGGTGTAGATGCAGATACACCAGCCCATAACGTGGTGTAGCAACAACTAGGTCGATGTGCCCCCAACTACGCCGGCGTACGCACTCCAATGAAAATGAAATGCACCTATAGAAAGAGTATAGATCAATCTGTTGTTGACCTTGAAGGTCATTTTTTTATAATAGAGTTACCATTCAGAAGGTGCACTTCTCAGCTGAGCTGAGAAACAATTACCACTGCTTAGTGGCTCAACTAAGACATGCAGACAGGAAACGCAATGCAACATTTAAGAGCACAAGACATCAAACAGAGAATCGTGCAGAAACAAGGAAAAGGGGGACACACAGGGAGTCACGCCACATTAAAAAGAGTCCTTATAGGTTGGAGAGGTTGACCTCTCACTCTAAATGACGTACGGCTTCGTAAAGGGGCCTATTCACTATCGAGCATGCATGCCATTCACGGCTGATTAACGTGCATGCCGTACAGTGGATGGGCTTGCAGGATGGAAGTTCCTGCATGCATGACGAAAATCAAAACTGTTTGAAATCCTGTGGGCGGAGCTAAGTGAATGACAGCATGAAGGACAGTGGATGCTGTTGCTCTCAATCATTTCGTCATTCTGAGTATGAATTTCTGAGTGAGTAGGTCAAATCATTTATATTTACTATGTATGGGCCTATTCACACAGTGCACATTCATGGCGCCTAAAACCGGTTTTATAGATGAGAGAGGGAACGGACCGGAAGAACTTAACGAAACATTTTTCACGCAAAACCAAACGCGTGAAAACTAGCACACATATAAAAAGTTACTTCTATCTCTTGCATTCTTTAGCTCTGTTTTTCTCTAACAAGTAAATTTCATCTGCAATACATTTAAAGGTTCCTGTATAGCATTCAAATTTGGCAGGCTTTTTTCGCACCCGTACGGGTGCACGGGCACGGGTCCACGGGCACGGGTCCACGGGCACGGGTACACGGGCACGGGTACACGGGCACGGGTGCACGGGCACGGGTCCACGGGCACGGGTCCACGGGCACGGGTGCACGGGCACGGGTGCACGGGCACGGGTCCACGGGCACAGGTCCACGGGCACGGGTACACGGGCACGGGTACACGGGTACGGGTCCTGTTTGCTCCGCAGGAGCACGGATTTTGATTGCTCCGCAGGTGCACGGGTACACGGGTATGGGTCCTGTTTGCTCCGCATGAGCACGGATTTTGATTGCTCAGCAGGTGCACGGGTACACGGGTATGGGTCCTGTTTGCTCCGCAGGAGCACGGATTTTGATTGCTCAGCAGGTGCACGGGTACACGGGTACGGGTCCTGTTTGCTCCGCAGGAGCACGGATTTTGATTGCTCAGCAGGTGCACGGGTACACGGGTACGGGTCCTGTTTGCTCCGCTTTCTTCTATTTTGTACTGATAATAGGACCTTGTCACCTACTTTTAGCAATATCGGCCTGCAATCCAGATCACTGGCTTGTTTTCTATGTCCTTTAGACGATTCCAGGTGCTGTTTTGCTTTAATTATTGCTTGCTGCAGTCTGAATTTAATTTCTTTACTATATAAATCATAGTTGTACAGTGGATCTGGATGCGTAATGATGAGTTCTGAAGGTAATGTCACCTTTTTAGCGAATACTAGTTCAAACGGCGTATAGCCATGGGTCGTGCTTGGGGTGGTATTATAGCAGAATGTATAATATGGTATCCAGGTATCCCAGTCATCTCCATTGTCATTAATGAAACATCTAAGGTATTCATTCAAGCATTTGTGGTTTCTTTCAAGTGCTCCAATGGTTTCTGGATGGGCCGCTGTTGCAAAGAGTTGTTTTATTTTTAAAATATTACATATTTCTGTAAGAATCTGGTTCTTGTACTCTGTTCCGAGATCTGATTTAATTTTGCACATGGGTCCGTATGTGAGTATAAATCCTTCGACTATTGCTTTTGCGATGGTATTTGCTTCTTTGTCTCTTGTGGGTATTATTACAATATATTTACTCAGATCGCATTGCATAGTTACTGCATATCTATTTTCATTTGCTGTTTTTGTAAATGGGCCCACTGTGTCTATGGAAACTATGTCGAAAACTTTAATGGGTGTTGTTGTAATTTCGAATGGCTCTTTGTTATATTTTTGATGTTTGTTTTTCGCACAGGGCTCGCAATTATTAATATAGTTAGCTATTGATTTTTTCATTCTTTTCCAACTATATATTTCTTTTAGTTTTTTATACATTCTTGATTGTCCCAGGTGTCCTCCAGTAGGCGCAGAGTGAAAATTATGTAGTATTTCGTCAATTTTTGTTTTGTCTTCAATATATTTTTGTGGTTTGTATATCTTTATATTTATAGTTTTTAGTACTCTATTACCAAGGCTTTTAAATGCGGTTATATTAATCATTGTAAATCTTTCACTTTCTGCAGAAAGTTTCAGAATCTTATTCTGAAATTGCTTATTTTTATAACTTTCCAATATTTCGAATTCCTGCTCTAGTGCTGGTTCTACTGATTGGTTATAGTTTATATTTATATACCGCTTATATAATATTTCATATTTGTGCACTATATTTATTTCTATTCTTGATTGCCTTTTATTTTTGGTAATAGTTTTAAATAGTAGTTCAGGTACTTGAGCTACTTCTGAGGGAGATAATACTTCCAATATGCGCAGTTGATCAGGCTGCGTGGTTGCGTATGTATTATCCAAGTTATCTTCTGTTGGTGCTGGCCTCGTGCGTCTTGACATCGCGCGGGTTTGCACTTTTAGAATATTTATCATCTTTAGGTCTTCGATATCTATCCTTGATAGAGCGTCTGGTCCGGCGTTTTCTTTACCTTTCACGTAGTGGACCTCAAAATCGAATTCTTCCAAGTCTAATCTCATCCTGGTTAATTTAGATGATGGGTTTTTCATACCAAATAAATATGCTAGTGGTCTATGGTCTGTTCGTACTAGAAATTTTCGACCATATACGTATGGCTTAAAGTACGTTATAGCCCAATGTATGGCTGCTAATTCTTTCTCTATTGTTGATTTATTCTTTTCTCCTGGAGTGAATGTTTTACTGGCGTATGCGACTGGGAGTTCTTCTCCATTTATATTTTGCGATAATATTGCTCCACATGCTGAGTTTGATGCATCTGTAGAGATGATGAATTGTTTATTGAAGTTTGGGTGTTGTAGTATTATGGGGGACATTAAAATTGTTTTTAAAACTTCGAATGATTTTTGTTGTGTCTCTGTCCATTCAAATTTTACATTTTTGCGAAGCAGTTTATTTAAGGGTAATGCTAATTCAGCGAAGTTGGGTACAAATCTTCGGTAATAATTACAAAAGGCCACAAATCGCCTGACGTCTTTGGCCTCAACCTCATATTTTGATGCGTCAGGTTTAATGCCTTGTTCTGAGATTTGATGTCCTAAATAAGTAACCTCCGTTTGAAAAAATTTACATTTTTCGGGGTTTAGTTTAAGATTCCTTTCTCGCAGCCTGTTAAATACTACTGACAGGTTTTTTAAGTGATGAGATGGTGAACATCCTATTACTATTATATCATCAATATAAAGAAATGCTATTTCCGGGGTAAGGCCTGCCATTGCAATAGTCATCATTCGCTGGAAGCTGTTTGGGCTTATGTTGAGTCCAAAAGGAAGCCTGGTGTATTGATAATGGCCTTGGTTAGTTGAAAATGCTGTGTATTTTTTTGAAGATTGGTCCAATGGTATTTGATGGAATCCTGACGTTAAGTCTAATGTAGAGAAATATTTGGCCCTTCCCATTTGGTCTAATATATCTTCTATACGTGGAAGCGGGAATTTGTCTGTGAGAACCTTTTTGTTTAAGTTTCGGAAATCAACTACTAATCGCCATTTCTTGTCGTTGTTATTTGATTTTTTTGGAACTAATAGTATTGGGGAATTAAATTGAGATATGGAATTTTCTATTATTCCGTCTTTTAACATCCTGTTTACTTGATTGTTAATTTCTGATTTTTGTATTTCTGGAATCCTATAGTTTTTTGTGTATACCGGTATGTTGTCCGCAAGTTCTATATGCTGTTCATAAAAATTGTTGGTTGTTAAGGGTTCATCTTCCAATGCAAATATATCTTGGTATTCTCTACATAAATTTTCGAACTGCTGTTTAGCGTAATTTGGGATGGTATTAAGATTTAATTTAGAAATTATTCGACTTGCTTTATTTGTTGTTAGCGAGTTTGTATTTGCTATCTTGAAATGTTCTAATGGCTGTGTTTCCACGTGGACTTGCAGTATTGTTGCTTTGTTTGTGGTATTTAGTATTTTTATTAATGGATTTTCTTGTGAAGTTATTGCTCCTGAGATGAATATGCCAGGTTGTATTTCTTTCCCTGTTATGACTATATCGTTGGTACTACAGCATGGTGATATGTTAATTCGTCTGATTACTTCACATCTAGGTGGAAGTACGATAGAATTTCTAGATGGACAGCTTAATATGGGTATTTCTATTGGCTGGTTGAACTTGTTTATTGCCAAAGTCCAAGTGTCGTAGTCAATAATTGCTTTGAATTTGGTTAGGAAATCAAGTCCTAAAATCGCATCGGCCCCAATGGAGAAATCGTTATTTACTATCTGGAATGAATGCTCGACCACATCCCTGCAAACATTTACATTCGGAAACGATTCGAGAACGACACGCAAAACCGAGAGCTTGCTTCGAACTCGGGCTCGTAAACGACTCGTAAACGAATTCGAAGGCAATAAAAGCGGAGCAAGATATCGAAACCAATGTACTAGGAAAGCTTTTATGGTGGGCTTTGAAGCTTTTCTCGTACCTTTCGCAAGCAGTTTTCGAATCGAGAATGGTTCGAGAAAGCGAGCCTCCGAGAAAAGCCGAGAAATTGTTTGCAGGGATATTGGCTGTTGAAGCGAATCTTTGTATTCGTTGCCCCGATTGATTTTATTTTGGTAGTAGTTATACCCTGAATTTCGCAAGTATTTTTGGGGTAGTATGGTTGATCGTTTCTAATTTTTTCTTGTTTGAATATTGATATATCTGCCCCAGTGTCTACAATGAATGTGCATACTGCGCCGCACATGTCGACATACGCCTTCACAAAGTTTGCTAGAGAAAGATTAAATGTATACGTTCTTAATATATTTATGCCGCATCCCCCAACCGACTTGTGGTCGCCTCCGGTTGGGGGTCGTGGTATTCCCCCGATTCGTAGTGGTTTACTCTGTGGATTCTGTTATTATTTGGTCTTCTATAATAATTGTTATTATTATTTGTTTTGTTTCTTAGCTGCCTTGTCCAATTGTTTCTATTTCTGATATAATTGGTGTTGCCATTATATCTTTGACCGTAAGTCTGATTAAAGTTTATTTTGGATCGCCTTGCTGGTTTACTGTTGAATTGTAGAATGTTGCTGGGTTGTGGCTTGTCCACTGCTATCGCCTTTGCCGCTATTTCTGGGAGCGTAGTTAGATTACTAGCCTTTAATATAAGCGATGTTTCAGAGTTTGCTAGATTGTCTGCGAAATATTGTATTGAAAAATTTTCAGCCAATTTTTCTGCTGTTTCGCCCGTAGCAACTTTTTCTGCTATGAAAGCTCTTGTTAATTGTCCTGAGAGGTTTTCCATTTGTGCTGTGAAGTCGGTTAATTTTTTACTACCTTGTTTACACGATCTTAGTTGTGCTAGCAGTGCATCTGATGATAGTTTTGCTGAAAATTTTACTCTAAGTTTCGTTACTATTTGATTTATTGTGTTCATCTCAGCCGTTATGGTGTATTTGGCTTTGCCGGTAATGCGGGTTTTGATAAATTTTATCATAATATAAATAAATAAAATATTATGATAAAATTTATCAAAACCCGCATTACCGGCAAAGCCAAATACACCATAACGGCTGAGATGAACACAATAAATCAAATAGTAACGAAACTTAGAGTAAAATTTTCAGCAAAACTATCATCAGATGCACTGCTAGCACAACTAAGATCGTGTAAACAAGGTAGTAAAAAATTAACCGACTTCACAGCACAAATGGAAAACCTCTCAGGACAATTAACAAGAGCTTTCATAGCAGAAAAAGTTGCTACGGGCGAAACAGCAGAAAAATTGGCTGAAAATTTTTCAATACAATATTTCGCAGACAATCTAGCAAACTCTGAAACATCGCTTATATTAAAGGCTAGTAATCTAACTACGCTCCCAGAAATAGCGGCAAAGGCGATAGCAGTGGACAAGCCACAACCCAGCAACATTCTACAATTCAACAGTAAACCAGCAAGGCGATCCAAAATAAACTTTAATCAGACTTACGGTCAAAGATATAATGGCAACACCAATTATATCAGAAATAGAAACAATTGGACAAGGCAGCTAAGAAACAAAACAAATAATAATAACAATTATTATAGAAGACCAAATAATAACAGAATCCACAGAGTAAACCACTACGAATCGGGGGAATACCACGACCCCCAACCGGAGGCGACCACAAGTCGGTTGGGGGATGCGGCATAAATATATTAAGAACGTATACATTTAATCTTTCTCTAGCAAACTTTGTGAAGGCGTATGTCGACATGTGCGGCGCAGTATGCACATTCATTGTAGACACTGGGGCAGATATATCAATATTCAAACGAGAAAAAATTAGAAACGTTCAACCATACTACCCCAAAAATACTTGCGAAATTCAGGGTATAACTACTACCAAAATAAAATCAATCGGGGCAACGAATACAAAGATTCGCTTCAACAGCCAATATGTGGTCGAGCATTCATTCCAGATAGTAAATAACGATTTCTCCATTGGGGCCGATGCGATTTTAGGACTTGATTTCCTAACCAAATTCAAAGCAATTATTGACTACGACACTTGGACTTTGGCAATAAACAAGTTCAACCAGCCAATAGAAATACCCATATTAAGCTGTCCATCTAGAAATTCTATCGTACTTCCACCTAGATGTGAAGTAATCAGACGAATTAACATATCACCATGCTGTAGTACCAACGATATAGTCATAACAGGGAAAGAAATACAACCTGGCATATTCATCTCAGGAGCAATAACTTCACAAGAAAATCCATTAATAAAAATACTAAATACCACAAACAAAGCAACAATACTGCAAGTCCACGTGGAAACACAGCCATTAGAACATTTCAAGATAGCAAATACAAACTCGCTAACAACAAATAAAGCAAGTCGAATAATTTCTAAATTAAATCTTAATACCATCCCAAATTACGCTAAACAGCAGTTCGAAAATTTATGTAGAGAATACCAAGATATATTTGCATTGGAAGATGAACCCTTAACAACCAACAATTTTTATGAACAGCATATAGAACTTGCGGACAACATACCGGTATACACAAAAAACTATAGGATTCCAGAAATACAAAAATCAGAAATTAACAATCAAGTAAACAGGATGTTAAAAGACGGAATAATAGAAAATTCCATATCTCAATTTAATTCCCCAATACTATTAGTTCCAAAAAAATCAAATAACAACGACAAGAAATGGCGATTAGTAGTTGATTTCCGAAACTTAAACAAAAAGGTTCTCACAGACAAATTCCCGCTTCCACGTATAGAAGATATATTAGACCAAATGGGAAGGGCCAAATATTTCTCTACATTAGACTTAACGTCAGGATTCCATCAAATACCATTGGACCAATCTTCAAAAAAATACACAGCATTTTCAACTAACCAAGGCCATTATCAATACACCAGGCTTCCTTTTGGACTCAACATAAGCCCAAACAGCTTCCAGCGAATGATGACTATTGCAATGGCAGGCCTTACCCCGGAAATAGCATTTCTTTATATTGATGATATAATAGTAATAGGATGTTCACCATCTCATCACTTAAAAAACCTGTCAGTAGTATTTAACAGGCTGCGAGAAAGGAATCTTAAACTAAACCCCGAAAAATGTAAATTTTTTCAAACGGAGGTTACTTATTTAGGACATCAAATCTCAGAACAAGGCATTAAACCTGACGCATCAAAATATGAGGTTGAGGCCAAAGACGTCAGGCGATTTGTGGCCTTTTGTAATTATTACCGAAGATTTGTACCCAACTTCGCTGAATTAGCATTACCCTTAAATAAACTGCTTCTCAAAAATGTAAAATTTGAATGGACAGAGACACAACAAAAATCATTCGAAGTTTTAAAAACAATTTTAATGTCCCCCATAATACTACAACACCCAAACTTCAATAAACAATTCATCATCTCTACAGATGCATCAAACTCAGCATGTGGAGCAATATTATCGCAAAATATAAATGGAGAAGAACTCCCAGTCGCATACGCCAGTAAAACATTCACTCCAGGAGAAAAGAATAAATCAACAATAGAGAAAGAATTAGCAGCCATACATTGGGCTATAACGTACTTTAAGCCATACGTATATGGTCGAAAATTTCTAGTACGAACAGACCATAGACCACTAGCATATTTATTTGGTATGAAAAACCCATCATCTAAATTAACCAGGATGAGATTAGACTTGGAAGAATTCGATTTTGAGGTCCACTACGTGAAAGGTAAAGAAAACGCCGGACCAGACGCTCTATCAAGGATAGATATCGAAGACCTAAAGATGATAAATATTCTAAAAGTGCAAACCCGCGCGATGTCAAGACGCACGAGGCCAGCACCAACAGAAGATAACTTGGATAATACATACGCAACCACGCAGCCTGATCAACTGCGCATATTGGAAGTATTATCTCCCTCAGAAGTAGCTCAAGTACCTGAACTACTATTTAAAACTATTACCAAAAATAAAAGGCAATCAAGAATAGAAATAAATATAGTGCACAAATATGAAATATTATATAAGCGGTATATAAATATAAACTATAACCAATCAGTAGAACCAGCACTAGAGCAGGAATTCGAAATATTGGAAAGTTATAAAAATAAGCAATTTCAGAATAAGATTCTGAAACTTTCTGCAGAAAGTGAAAGATTTACAATGATTAATATAACCGCATTTAAAAGCCTTGGTAATAGAGTACTAAAAACTATAAATATAAAGATATACAAACCACAAAAATATATTGAAGACAAAACAAAAATTGACGAAATACTACATAATTTTCACTCTGCGCCTACTGGAGGACACCTGGGACAATCAAGAATGTATAAAAAACTAAAAGAAATATATAGTTGGAAAAGAATGAAAAAATCAATAGCTAACTATATTAATAATTGCGAGCCCTGTGCGAAAAACAAACATCAAAAATATAACAAAGAGCCATTCGAAATTACAACAACACCCATTAAAGTTTTCGACATAGTTTCCATAGACACAGTGGGCCCATTTACAAAAACAGCAAATGAAAATAGATATGCAGTAACTATGCAATGCGATCTGAGTAAATATATTGTAATAATACCCACAAGAGACAAAGAAGCAAATACCATCGCAAAAGCAATAGTCGAAGGATTTATACTCACATACGGACCCATGTGCAAAATTAAATCAGATCTCGGAACAGAGTACAAGAACCAGATTCTTACAGAAATATGTAATATTTTAAAAATAAAACAACTCTTTGCAACAGCGGCCCATCCAGAAACCATTGGAGCACTTGAAAGAAACCACAAATGCTTGAATGAATACCTTAGATGTTTCATTAATGACAATGGAGATGACTGGGATACCTGGATACCATATTATACATTCTGCTATAATACCACCCCAAGCACGACCCATGGCTATACGCCGTTTGAACTAGTATTCGCTAAAAAGGTGACATTACCTTCAGAACTCATCATTACGCATCCAGATCCACTGTACAACTATGATTTATATAGTAAAGAAATTAAATTCAGACTGCAGCAAGCAATAATTAAAGCAAAACAGCACCTGGAATCGTCTAAAGGACATAGAAAACAAGCCAGTGATCTGGATTGCAGGCCGATATTGCTAAAAGTAGGTGACAAGGTCCTATTATCAGTACAAAATAGAAGAAAGCGGAGCAAACAGGACCCGTACCCGTGTACCCGTGCACCTGCTGAGCAATCAAAATCCGTGCTCCTGCGGAGCAAACAGGACCCGTACCCGTGTACCCGTGCACCTGCTGAGCAATCAAAATCCGTGCTCCTGCGGAGCAAACAGGACCCATACCCGTGTACCCGTGCACCTGCTGAGCAATCAAAATCCGTGCTCATGCGGAGCAAACAGGACCCATACCCGTGTACCCGTGCACCTGCGGAGCAATCAAAATCCGTGCTCCTGCGGAGCAAACAGGACCCGTACCCGTGTACCCGTGCCCGTGTACCCGTGCCCGTGGACCTGTGCCCGTGGACCCGTGCCCGTGCACCCGTGCCCGTGCACCCGTGCCCGTGGACCCGTGCCCGTGGACCCGTGCCCGTGCACCCGTGCCCGTGTACCCGTGCCCGTGGACCCGTGCCCGTGGACCCGTGCCCGTGGACCCGTGCCCGTGGACCCGTGCCCGTGCACCCGTGCCCGTGTACCCGTGCCCGTGTACCCGTGCCCGTGGACCCGTGCCCGTGGACCCGTGCCCGTGCACCCGTGCCCGTGCACCCGTGCCCGTACGGGTGCGAAAAAAGCCTGCCTTCAAATTTACTACACTCTGAGTTGCTAGGAGTTGAATAAAACCGGTTTTACTCACCACAATTATGGCAGCGTGTGAATATGCTCTATCACTCATATTTGTAGCACTCATACTATAGCAACTTTTCACTACCACTTCTTCCTTAAAAGTGAGGATTGACTGCATGCATGATAATGGACGGCAAAATAACCTTCTTGCATGACATTCTTGCATGACACGCAAAACTGATACTGGATAGGCCCCTTGAGAAGCCTGAGTCCATTTTGTCATTCAGCAACCGATGAACGAATATAACGTCAACGACCGCGCGACGCTTATGGAGAGAGCTTAAGTTGATCAATTTAAGTCTGTTCTCATAAGGCGGAAGAATAAGTGGGTCATCACACGGGAGCCGGCGAAGTGCAAATCGGACGAAGTGCGTTTGAACCGATTCGATTCTACCAACATGGGAGGAGTAGTAAGGAGACCATACGACTGGAACTATACCACCAGGCCATGCGGAAAGCCTAATTTTTTTAGTTTTAGAACTATAATAGAGTGAGAATAGAGTGAGAGAGCTTGTCGAAAGGTCGTTTTTTTAATGTGCAAAACAGCTGGGTGGGCTTTGGTCGTTTGGTTATATTTTGTTTTTGTTTTTTTAGTTGGGTCAATTTTGTTTTTTAAACAGCGAGCGCGTTTGGGGGTGGTCATGATCCCCGTGACCCCCCCTCCCTCTTGAATCAGCGCCTGCTACCATAATAGGAACCGACAACAGAACTAAGCTACATGCACGGTGCCTAATACCCAGCATAGCCTTTTATGCCGGATCCACACATTTGTCAAGCCTTGGCAAGCGTTTGCAAATTGAAAACGCTTTTTTAAAACAAACGTGTGGACGCAGCACAAACACTTGCCGCAAACTTCCTTTGCAAGCGTTCGCAAATTGAAAACGTTTGCTTTGGTTTGCCAAGAATCCAAACTCGACCGGATCGCCCACAAGCGTCGGCAAGCTTACACAAGCCAAGCCAAACGCCTTATCCACACGTTTGAATTTGCGAATGCTTGCCAAGCCTTGACAAACGTGTGGATCCGGCATTATAGTCTATCAGGGCCTTCGAATCTAGGCACCTGATCATGACAATTAATCTGTTGCTTATTAGCACTAGAAGTTTTAAACGAAACCGAGACTTAGGTGCTGAACAAAGAATCTTTTGACCTTGAAAACGCCCAGACATAACATCAACAAAAAATTATTATTTCCCACCGAATCTGCAATTCCACAATTTCCATTTTTTAAATTAACTTTGTCACAGACACAAAAATCCTCACGTTACCGTTTCAAGGTAACATTTTGTTGCACATCTCCAATTTCCCTCAGAGCGGAAAACGCAAGTAATAATCTTCTACATTTTAATGCTGACAGTTGCAGATTCGGTGGGAACACTTTTTATCTAAATTTAAGTTCTAGTGTAAGAAAAATTTGTATATAAGAAATAGATTAAAATAAAATATTGTCATTATTCAGTCAGAATTAAAGCCTTTTCTTCGTTTCGACTTAACGTGAGGCTGCGTTAAGATAAACAAAAAAGAATAAATAATTATTTTTTTGTACATTTGGTGACCCCAACGGAATTACTTAGTACATTACTAGGTAATCACTATGGACATTTCATCGCTATTAAAGGAGCAAGCCGCCATAGGCGAAAAAATCAACAAGGATTTTTCCAACTTTAAGAAAAATCCCAGCAGACGAACAGCAACATATGTTCGATCCAGGTTCGAACGACTGGATGATGATTGGAGCCAGTTCGAAAAAAACGACATCAATCTTAAACCGCTCAAGGCAGAGCAACCTTCACACACATACTTCGAAAGACATTACTACGAGCAAGCTGACGCTGTACATCAACAGTACAGAATGGCCTTAAGTGCTGCACTAGATCTTCTAGAAGCGGAGTCCTCAGAACAGCCAGGGTCAGACCATAGTGATGAAGGCAATCCACAATCATTAGCACGCCTCATTCGGCAGCAAACAGCTGCAATTTCAAATCTGCAAGAATTGGTAGACGAGACTACACAGGATTTGGACAACAAATCTTCAGCTTTTTACCAAGTCACACTCAGCAGCATCAATCAGCAGTGGCGCAACATTTCACAACGACACCTGGATATTATGGCTGAAGAAGATTCATCCAGCTACAAAGTGCAGGAATACACCAACATAAGAAAACGTTATCATGATCTACGGGTGCAACTTGAAGAACATCTTCCGAAACATCAGGAGAATTCAAAACCACCAACTGACCATTCATCAAGCGTGAAACTACCAAAGATAACCATGCCTATCTTTGATGGTAGTTACTTGAAATGGCCAGAATTCCACGACCTTTTCCAGCAGCTAGTTCATAACAGATTCGCCTTAAGTAACGCAGAAAAAATGTTTTACTTGAAGGCGCATCTAACAGGAGAAGCAAGCAAGCTCATCCAACATCTTCACGTGTCTGAAGAGAATTATTCGTCAGCATGGAAGATCTTGGAAAATCGCTACCACAACAAAAGACTCTTAGTTTCAGCCTTCCTCAACAAACTATTGGGGCAGCCTGCAATCACCGTCGCAACATCAGGAGCCATTAAACGACTTCATGATGTGACAACCGAGTGCTTGCGTGGTATCGAGAGCTTAGGAGTTCCGACAGCAGAATGGGATCCAATTCTCGTACACATCCTACTTCAGAAACTTGACAAGGAAAGCCACCGGTTGTACGAACAAGAGCTGGATTCTCCAAGAGAACTTCAACACCTCACTGGTCTTCTCACATTCCTCGAAGGTCATTTTCAAATGTGGGAATGTCTTGTTGGAAGGTCTCATGAGCAAAACGAGGAACGGAAATGCACTAAACCAAAAAACTCCCTCGTTTCATCAATTGCAGCCACAACATGCACTGTCTGCAAAAATGGCATGCACCCACTATTTGCCTGCCCAAAATTCCTACAGCATCATCCCACAGAGCGGTTAAAAATTGTCCGGAACCTTCAACGATGCATCAATTGCCTTCGCAGTGGGCACGGACCTCAGAAATGTCCTTCTAGACGATGCAAATGTGGTGCCGCCCACAACTCTCTACTCCACATCGAGTCATCAAAGAACTCCGCGCCACAAACTCGGGAGACGGTCACAAGTTTGCCTGCACAGGTTCCACATCAATCCTCCAGTTATGTCTTTCTGGGAACAGCAGAAGTTCTCATCAAGGACAGAAACAATCAATTTATTACGGCCCGAGCATTGCTTGACTCTGGCTCACAAATCAACTGTATCACCGAAAGACTTCTAAAAAGACTGAAGCTTCGCCCCAACACGGAGAGGCCTGGTGAAGACATATTACAAGTTAACGGAATCGGAAGCAACACCATCACCCTCAAACATCGGGCAATGGTTACAATACAGTCCAAAGCAACTACATTTAGGACAAACATGGAAGCATTTGTTCTTCACAAGATCACATCTCAACAACCAAATCAATATACAGATGTACGAAGCTGGAACATACCGACCAATCTACATTTAGCAGATCGTAATTTCAACAAACCACTAGAAATCGATTTACTGATAGGAGCTGAATTCTATCCTGACATAGTGGGCATGGAGAAGATCAAACTCGGAAAAAACCTACCAACTCTTGTAAATACATCCTTAGGCTGGATAGTCCAAGGAAAGCACGGCTATCACAAGGTGACACAAAACCCTAGGATAGCATGCGTCCTCCAGTTAGTTCCCCTAGAAGAACAACTTCAACGATTTTGGACTATAGAAGAAGTTCCGCCAACAGCGGAACTCTCAAAGAAAAAGTTAATGACAGTTGCCGAGCGCCAATGCGAAGCATTCTTCAAAACTACTTCCAAACGAACTGCCGAAGGCCGATATATTGTCAGTCTTCCGTTTGCTCACGATCCATCGTCGTTAGGCGAATCAAAACAAATTGCAGTCCGCAGGTTTTTGAACCTTGAAAAGAAGCTTAGGAGAAATCCAAATATTCATCAACAATACATCAACTTTATGCGGGAATACATTTCATTAAACCATATGAACAAAATCAATCAAATTCCACTAGACAAACCGCATTATTTCATGCCGCATCACTGTGTTCTCCGCCCAGAGAGCAGCACAACAAAACTACGCGTTGTCTTTGACGGATCAGCAAAAACCTCCACTAACATATCTCTGAATGACATATTACACGCTGGTCCCGTACTACAAAACGATCTGCTGTCCATATTAATACGCTTTCGAACCCATCGCTATGTGTTCATCAGCGACATCACTAAAATGTATCGCCAAATTCTTGTCGATAAGTCGGACAAACCGTTCCAGTTGATAGTATGGAGAGAATCGCCCAGTGAACCACTAGAAACTTACCAGCTCAATACGGTAACATACGGAACTAAAGCCGCCCCGTACTTAGCGATAAGATGTCTACAAGATTTAGCCGACGCAGAAGGGACTCATTTTCCATTAGGCGCTGAAATCGCAAAACGTGATTTCTATGTTGATGACATCCTCACTGGCAGTGATGACCTTAATCATACGCTGGAGATGCGAGACCAACTCATCAACCTCTTAAACACAGGAGGCTTTCAGCTCCGGAAATGGTGTGCAAACACATCAAGCTTACTTCATGGCATACCACAGGAAGATTTAGAGACAGAAGTATCCATCAAGACGCATGAACAAGAAAAGGTAAAAACATTAGGCCTGACATGGCTCCCCTCTTCCGATCAGTTCATGATTCGAACAAATTGGCAAGAACCAGCGGAGCTCACCAAACGAACGATTCTTGCCGACATTGCTCGTATCTTCGATCCTCTGGGAATCGTAAGCCCAGTGATAATTTTGGCGAAGATATTCATGCAAGAATTGTGGGCCCTTGATCTCGATTGGGACTCTCCCATTCCTATTGAAATTCAAACAAAGTGGATAGGATTTCGGGATGAACTACATAAATTAAACGACTTGAGAATAACAAGACATGTCATAATACCAGGAGCCTGCAAATTGCAGCTACATGGCTTCTCTGATGCTTCTAACCGTGCATACGGAGCAGCAGTCTACATGCGATCTATTTCTGAAGCTGGATTTATCAACATACACTTAATCTGCGCAAAATCACGAGTAGCACCAAAGAAGACAACAACAATTCCACGCTTAGAGTTATGTGCCGCGAAGCTTCTAGTAGAGCTCATGCAAATTGTTCAAGAAAGCCTTGCACGAGAGATACACAAAGTCACATATTGGACTGACTCCCAAATTGTGTTGTCTTGGCTTCAAACAGAATCCCCGCTTCAAACCTTTGTAGCCAACCGAGTAACATTCATTCAGGAAGCTACAAGCATCGATCAATGGAGATTCGTCAACTCTGAATTTAATCCAGCCGATCTTGTCTCAAGGGGAGTTCACCCTCAACAACTGTTAGACCACGGCGAGATGTGGTTTAACGGCCCAATTTTTCTACAAACTTCAGAAGACGCATGGCCAGTCTTACCAGATCGTCCACTGCCACAACCAATTCTCGAAGGAAAAATCATCAAAACAGTCTTATCAACAACAGAATCGTCGACACACTTCCTCGACGCTATAAACCATCACAACTCATTCAGAAGGCTTCAACATATTACAGCATACATTCTTAGGTTTGTAAGCAACTTAAAAAGAGCCCCAACTTACCGCTTGACCGATACAACACTATCAGCACAAGAACTCAAAGCATCCTTGATGCTGATCATTAAACACATTCAGGGCACAGAATTCTCAGAAGATATCAAACACATAACGAAGCATTCGCAACCGAGCTCAACAAGCCGTCTTACTTCTTTGTGCCCGTTTATCGATGACAAAGGTATCCTGCGGGTAGGAGGTCGTCTAGAAGCATCTGGCCTACCCTACGACGCCAAACACCCTTGTGTGTTATCATCGAAACACATATTCACTAAGCTTTTGATGACACAAATCCATGTCGACAACCTACACATCGGGCCTCAGGGACTTCTGGCAACAACACGGCAGCGATTCTGGCCAATAAGGGGAAAGCAGTTGGCGCAGACGATCGTGCATCATTGCATACGATGTTTTAAGGCCAAGCCAACTCAGATAAACCAGCGCATGGGTAATTTGCCAGTCGAAAGAATTCAACCCTTACGTCCATTTATTAACGTTGGCGTTGACTTTTTTGGACCTACGTATATCCACTACACCCTAAGAGGAAAAAGGCCCACAAAGGCATATGTGGCTGTATTTGTCTGTTTCTCTACAAAAGCCTGCCACCTTGAGGTTGTATCGGACCTAACTAGCAATGCCTTTATCGGAGCCTTAAAACGATTCATTGCACGAAGAGGATGTCCAACACAAATATTTTGCGACAACGCAACCAACTTCATGGGAGCACGCAATCAGCTTCAGGAACTGTATACCATGTTCACATCTGAAGAAAACCAATCCCAAATAAAAGGCTATTGCTCCCAAAAAGGAATCAACTGGAGGCCCATACCACCAAGGTCTCCCCATTTTGGCGGTCTGTGGGAAGCAGCTGTTAAATCAGCCAAACACCACATGAAGAGAACCTTAACTCAGGCGTCTTTGACATATGAAGAATTAACAACAGTCATAACACAAATCGAGGCCATCTTGAATTCTCGACCATTGACGCCTCTAACCACAGACCCCAATGATCTGCAGGTATTAACGGCAGGGCACTTTTTAATAGGAGAGCCACTGACAACAGTCGCAGACCCAGAAGTCAAACCAAATCACATTTCTTCCCTTGCTCGGTGGAATTTAGTAAAGTCTCTGCACCAGGAATTCTGGCGGAGGTGGTCAAAAGAATACTTACAAGAACTTCAGAATCGATATAAGTGGAAACATCCACAGCAAGACATTCAACCAGGAGCTATCGTCCTACTTAAAGACGACAACCTTCCTCCATTACAATGGAACATGGGAAGAGTATTGAAAACTCTCCCAGGAGAGGACGGTCACACCCGAGTAGTTGAGCTGAAAACCGCCGCGGGAGAAACACGAAGAGCAATACACAAAGTATGCCCACTTCCGATTGAGGCACAAGAAGAAATTAACATCGAGATAGACCTCCAGCGCGATGCTCAAAGGAGGATAACCAGATCATCTGCTAATACAACAAACAAAGCGCCGGCAGCAATTAGACCGCGAACACGATCACAATCATTCAACGAAGAAAGTCAATACGAAGCTAAGCGTCCAAAACGCAAACTCAAGATAAACCCTGTCACATCACTACTCCTGGGATTAATGCTTCTCGGGACAGGAGGATGCAATCCAACACCTGCAGCCCCGGTTGAAGTAACACAAATTAAGACCAATCCTGGGATCTATTTTGAAGATCTTGGGCAAGCACATATGATCAGCAACGAGTGGAACCTGATAGCATTCTTCAATCTGTCTCAATTCTGGCAGGAGTACCAAGGACTGCAAACATGCATAACAAGATTAAAAGACCAGTGTGCTACAATTCAAAACCAAAACGGGTACTTATACAAGGCGATAGTACAACATTTCGAACAAGTCCTACAGGATATCACAAGCCTTAATGAAATACTAACAACCAGAAACGGATTTCGGTCTCGCAAAAGGCGCGATCACCATTCGATTTCATAGGGATGGCAGCAAATAAACTGTTCGGAATACTTGATCAAGAGTATGCTGACAATATGGATGAAATCATACAACAAATCCACACAAATGAACAGCATCTATTAAACCTAAGCAAGAATCAGACGTCCATCATCGACTCCACACTGAATGTGTTCAACAAGTCAATCAATGACATCAACCAACGATTCAAGGTTCTTGATCAACATCTAAATCAAATTCGTAAGACAGTCAATGACATCAAGGATACTTTGAGTGTAGATGAAAAAGTTCAATTTTTCAACACTCTCGTAATGTACACATCGTTACTAGTATCAAACTTCCAAAGAACTCAGCTAGCTCTATTGGAAATTATTACGGACAGCCACCAAGGTAGAATAAATTCTCTTCTGCTCACGCCAACACAGCTCCTCAAAGAATTAAGTTCCATCAGAAGAGACTTACCACCATCATTGATCATCCCAGGAAATGGAGTACACGATCTTCCAACCCTCTACGAGCTCCTTCGAGTGCAAGCGAGAGTTACAGCAAACAATATAATTTTCCGAATAACTTTACCCTTGCTAACAAATCAGGTTTATCAAGTTTTCAAAGTTATTCCATTTCCAACTATGATAAATGGATCCTTCCTTTTCATTCAACCATCAACGCCCTTCTTAGCCATCAGTCCATATCGTGATCAGTACTTTCCTTTATCACACAAAGAGATCGAAGACTGCCTCATTCATAAGGACCGGCACTACCTCTGCAAACAGAGACATCCAGTTTTCAACAGTCATTCTACGGAAAATCATTGCGAGGTTCAGATCCTAAATCACAAACAGCAACTCTCACCATACTGCACTCTCAAAAAGACAAGCTCCTCTCAGGTCTGGATTCAACTCCATTACCCAAATCACTGGATATTCGCCTTCAACCAAGTTCACACTTTCAATATTGTCTGTGGAACAAAAATTATCAACACAAAACTACGTGGCGAAGGACTCCTAAAACTTGCCCCAAATTGCATTATCAAGCAGCCATCAATGACAATTACCTCACATAACTTATTTCCTAGCAAGGCCGAAATATCATTCATGCCTACCTTCAACCTTACGGCAAGCCTTCCTCAGGAAGATGGCATCCAACGGCAAATAAAACATCTAGCTACTCCAGATCAGGGTAACATGCTCATCCGAGGGGAAGAAGACATCGCGGCCTTAAGCAGGTACAATCAGGAAGTCAAAACTCAGGAATTTTTGCCCCATGATCAACTTCGGCACCACGACATCCATCAATACACCCTGAGCTACACCACGCTCATCATTTGCATAGGAGCCATCATAGCAATTGTCATCATAATAAAAGCCAAAAAAGATCCTAGCATAACAGTTGAAGCTCCTGTTTTTGAGCTCCAAGACCTCAACGTGGGGGAGGATGAAAACGCCCAGACATAACATCAACAAAAAATTATTATTTCCCACCGAATCTGCAATTCCACAATTTCCATTTTTTAAATTAACTTTGTCACAGACACAAAAATCCTCACGTTACCGTTTCAAGGTAACATTTTGTTGCACATCTCCAATTTCCCTCAGAGCGGAAAACGCAAGTAATAATCTTCTACATTTTAATGCTGACAGTTGCAGATTCGGTGGGAACACTTTTTATCTAAATTTAAGTTCTAGTGTAAGAAAAATTTGTATATAAGAAATAGATTAAAATAAAATATTGTCATTATTCAGTCAGAATTAAAGCCTTTTCTTCGTTTCGACTTAACGTGAGGCTGCGTTAAGATAAACAAAAAAGAATAAATAATTATTTTTTTGTACAGACCTCATAGTCGTATTTGAGAGGAAAGCTGAATTGTTGGCCCTTCATATGATGGAGGACGACTCCGAAGACTATTGAATATAGCGATATAGATGAGGAGAATGAATCTGGCTTCTTTCTGATATTCAGGATATATTTTTGAGTAATAAAATAGCAACTATAATCTTTTTAAAAAAATTATTTTGATACAAATCACTTGCACTTACGATTTTTTGCGTGTTTCTAAACAAGAAGACCTCGAAGAGGAAGAAAAAAATGTTAATTTGTTCTTATAGAATTTTCACACATTTTTTGTCAAGCTATATTAAGCTTCTTTACTCACAACCTTACCAGGATCACATCGATATTCCAATTCCAATTCCGATCACATCGTATCAATTCGAATGCCATCGAACCACTAGAAAAAACCAAAACAAAAACAAACCAACAAAAAAATAATATTTATTAAACTCGTTCACATAAGCATCACAAGCTATAAGCAAACACTTCAACATACCGCAATGGAATTCCTCGGAAATTGGATCACGTAACGACGTCATGAATGCGAAGTTCAAGATCAAGCATACCGCGACAGGTGATCTTCATTTTTTCTGGCACTAAAATCAAGTTTGGAAGAATGCGATCAGACACGGCGCGTATGATGATGTAAAAAGGTGTAAATTGGCATCAACTGCCCAAAAAGAAAAGAGTAAAAGTAAACATCGACGGTCGTAGTAGATCTACCGGTTTTATGGACTGCGTTAAAATGATGCTATGAGATCAATGATCTTGCCTTACTAAGAGGTGTGCACGATCACCTGGACGATAATAATGCCGAGAGTGAGAGTGTTCTACATTCGTGGTTTCCTGGTGTTATTGTTTTTTTGTTTCTGTGTCATAAATGGTGGTGCTGCTGCTGACGGGCATTTAACTTCATGAATACATGACGATGAATTTTAATTAATTTCACCTGTTGGCATGTGATGGATGCTAAAGGTAACATTATTTCACAGCATGCACGATATGCCGGAATGGATCTTTAGTGCAAATTGTGGCCAGCCTTTGACTTGAGATTTTCTGTGTTATTTTTTTGTGTCTTGAGCGTCTTTCTGCCACACTTTCACTAGTCTAGACGATTGGCCGTTTCATGTTATCTATGGACGTGCACTCCTTAGGCGATATTAATGACTTTATACGATCGTACATTTCCCATGCATTATTACATCAACGCTTAGTGGAGGTGAAGATCTTTTTGCAGATCATTGTCGTGTTTTGTTATAAAGTGGCTTGTAAAGTATTGTTGACGGTTTTTTTTGTTGTTTTTAATAAATCCATGATAAAAATTTTAAGGCATTGGTCGGATTGTTATAGTCTTTATTAAATAATAATCTATGCGTGTTTCGAGACTATGGCAACTGTAGCTCTACCAAGTTTAAATTAATGCAGAAGGTAATGTCTTTCATAACCGAAAACGTAAAAAATCGTCATACCTCTAAAAACAAAAAGCTTTATTTGCATACAAAATCATAAAAAAGAACACAACAAAATTTATAGAACCAAAATTCAAGTCTATTTCATCACTCTAAACAAATTCCAGCAGCATGTACTAATAATATTTCCTTTTTATACATACATATACGATGATGAAATCTTAACTAGTAATAAACACGATTGTTAAGGCTTTTCCAGTCGATCGTATATGACCTGGGGTCTAGCTCGGACTATGGATAGAAAATATTTGTTGAAGCCATTAAATTGGCCTTTATTACACCTACTGTATAAAGGAGCTTAATTTTATTATAGTCCGCATATGAGTGATAAGTTTGCATCGAGCAAACAGTAGAAGCAACAAAACAGGAGTTGTAACTTTACTATTCATTGAAACGAGAAGACATACCTAATCAAGACATGATTGGAAAGATCGGTAATAAATGAAGAAAAATTAAAAGGCAGATTAACAAGCTCTGTAGAACAGCATATTATAAACATAGCAATACATTTCAAAAGATGTGAATTTGATTAGGCTCGTATCTATTAATCAATATGTTAGAGTTCATTCGCTGATTCTTGCTCCAATGGTTATCAGATCCTTTAATCTAAATCCTGACCTACTGTGTTTTAAGCTTTCAGATAATTCGATCTTTTGCAACCATTTCTAATAACCCACTACACCGATTTTTTTTCGGACTATCTAACTAACTTTTGGTCTTCCGGTTGCACCCCTATCAACTGGATAAAATTTAAATACTTAAATGTTAGCTCGATTTTAGAAAACCGTATCACAGATCTAACCACTGTTGTATCAAAAACTATAGAAATAAGAAACTGGAAAAGGCGAACCAAAGATCGACAATCATGGAGACGAACTCTGGAAGAAGCCAACTCCAAGAATAGGCTTTGGAGCTCCTGTTCACGATGTTGATAATTAATATCAAAAATGATAAGTACCCTTCGCTTCCTTGGGTGTTTTACGAGTTCGATAATACTGCCTGTGGAAAGTTGTTCCACAGTTGAGTTGTTACATTTTTAAAAGAACTTTCAGCAGAAGTTTTCTTCTGTCTTAGAAAATTAGGACTGCAGTGGGTGGAAGTGTGTCGAGTGGGCTAGTCTTGTATTGCCGGAAAAATGTTACCATGCCAGGAGGAAGTTTCAAATCTCAGTGGAACATTCGCTATGGGAATTGTGAAAGGGCTGCCTACTTTGGCTAAATGAATTTATGGTTGCGCCAAGGGTGTCATCCCCGATGAATTTGATGGCCCGTTTTACACTTTGTCTAGCCACGACGAGTTAAGTGCGTTTCCATGACAGCTTGAAGTTTACCAACTTCAAGTATAAATGTAAACGCAAGCAGCTGGACTGGAGTCGATCAAAAATATTTTTCTGGTCGGCTCGAGTGCTTGTCATGTAAACCGAGCTTGAAAGCTTGAGTGCTCGAAATTTTGAAAGTTGGGCTTGAAAATATGCGTGAATTCCAAAATGCATCACTGCGGTATCACTTCCAATTGCAGAATTCTGCAGAGATACCGCAGTGATGCATTTTGGAAATCACCCTATGTATAATGCTATGGACACACATGTGGTTTCGATACCATGGTATTCAAATACCACGTAGTATACCAGATGTGTGTCACCTAATACCAGGTCAATACCATTCCAAAAACTTGGTATACTATCATTCGACGTGGTATCGAAATGAGCCAATTTTTCTTGGTTTCCTTATGCACAAACCTGGTATAGTGGCCTTTTAACTGCTAACAACGCCATTATATAGAAGCGGAAAATAAAAACACCTAATTTTTCCATTTTAAAAATAAAGTTTTTGAGTAAATAAAAATTTAGCTGTGTTTTTGTTGAAAAAAAAAAGAAAATTTTTTAAGTGAAAAGTTTTACTTTCGATTTCAAGCATATTTATTGACGTAAAAGAGCACAAACTGATTCGTTTTCCATTTTTAAAAGCTTTACAAATAACAGTCAGTTGAGAGCTGTCAAATGTATACCACAAAAAGATATGTGTCAGGGGTTAGTATACTATGTAGTATAAAACAAGCTTGGTATCAATACCATGGTATCGAAACCACATGTGTGTCCATAGCATAAAAGCAATTTGTGGAATCATGAGGAGACTAAATTATTAATAAAGAAATTAAAGCGCGATAAAAGAAAGAAATATAATAATGACTGCAAATGTCAGCTCAAGAACTCAAGCTCATTTCAAGCTAATATGCCACTTCAAGTAGGCAGAGCATATACGCGCTCGAGTTCTTGAGATTTTCAAGCTTTCAAGCTGTCACGGAAACGTAGTAATATTCGAAAAGGAGCCGTAGATATCTGGCTGACGGAGGAACTTGCATCTCTAAAGATAAACAAGGCATTGAGATGCTTGTTTGTATTCGTTTTGCTTGACAGTATTTCTATTTGGAGGCATTAAATTCGACGAAGTTCTTGCTGCCCCAATCAAGAATAAGTTCGATGGTGTTGATAGAGTTGGACATTTGCTGCCGATCTAAAAGACCAGCTGCCTTACATTGTCGAAGTCGTAGAAGTAACCCAGAATACGAGTCAAAGGCGAAGCGGGTTAGAGGAGGTTTAAAGCAGATCATTAATAAATATTAAGAAAAGAGCCGGTGATAGAATTTACCCCTTGGGAATACCCGCAGATATACTGTGGGGCGTCATCGGTCGATGAAAAATGTCCAGAAAGAAAACTGAAACTAAACGAGTTGTTTAGAAGAAGGTCGATACCAATAGCTTGGAGTTTAGTCAACAAAGCATGTTGCCAAAGTTTGTCAAAAGTCTTGATGATGTCCAGAGCAACCGGAACAGACTCACAAAAGGATGATGACTTCAGTTAAGTTCTCTCCCAACAACCAAATTTTAAGATATCTTAACGAATTAGTTACGGAAATTCGTACACTTTTCCCGAATTCGCAATCGATTTCAGAACAAATTCGGAAAGAAAAATATATGAAGGGGTTGACACGACATGGAAGAGTGATAGTTGTTTTCCGAATTCTTTTTGAATTAGTTTCGACTAATCGCCACATACAAAGCTTTGGTTTTTGTTGTTGTATTGTTTCCGAAAATCTTTCGACTTGTATGAATTCGGAAAGGGTTTTGCTGGGCTCTTAGACAGGCCAGTAGGATCGACTGTAGATAGGGCTGCCATCACCTAAACTGCCAACGCCGGACAAAATCGTCGAAAACCCCGGACATTTTGGTGAAATTTAGTTTTTTCCCCGGACACCCTTGAACAATTTTTTTTAAACATTATTCACTGGCTGCGCAGAATTCCTTAAAAGCTTGTGTTCGAACGGTACAAATTGAGAAAAAGTTATTTTCAATATCATCGTCTCTATGTCAATAGGATAATCACATATTCCAAATAACCAAACAAGCATATCAATGCCTTGAATTCCTCAAGAGATGCAAGTCCTCCTCCAGCCAGCTGCCCGGCTACAATCTACAAGTCCTACATTCGGCCCCGCCTTGAATACAAGGTTCATCGACATCTACTGAAGCAACGCCCAAACGCCTAACCTCTCCGTTCTCTTTTATCCTCCAAATCAAGCTTAGTGGAAATTGCACCACGACTTAAACGATATGGCGGACTAGTAAGTAGTACAAAGGGCAAAGGGTGATTCCTAAGCCTGATCTTATTACAAAAAATAGGAAGTAGCTCGCATCCATGATGCACAGCGTTGCGAAGTATATGGGAAGAATATCCTATGCCAACAATATTTGGAGTAAGTTTACAATTTAGCTTATGGAAGACACTATTTGTCCCTAGCCTATTGTTCCCACTGAAGTTTGTGTTGCAATTGTCGCCATGCTCAAGTTGTTTTAGAATAATCTAGCCCCACGTCTACACGAGCGTTTTTTAATCGCATAAGATATTTCATATGCATGCGTTTTTTCTGGTTGCATAAATTTTCATTTGTAAAATAATTTAGAGTAGAAAACCGTCTAAGCTCAAGTGTCACCCTTTGTACTACCAGTCCGTCATGGTCAAATGTGTGGTAGTAAGCTTAGCTCAAAGGATAGAATAGGCTATGAAGAGCATGAGGAAGAGCGACGAACCTTACATACAGGGGCGGCTGGTCCATGAGCGCTGCAAAACTGCAGCACCCCCAAGCAAAGTATATGAAAATGTTTTTTTTGATGGTGATATTTCAAAAACAAGCATCGCTTGTAAATATAAAAGGCTTTGCGTTCTACACTTATAATTTTGCAGAGGCGTAAGAGCATTCATATTCCGATAAGTATTTCAATGTTTGCGTGTGATTTTCTGTAAATTTCTGTTCTGTTCTGATCGGTCTTGTTCTGACCCATCAACTGTCTCTTTACTTGTGTTAGGGAGTTGAAACCCGAGAAATAAGTTTAAAAGGTGCTATATATTTCTCTCCTTTCATGATGTAGAAAAATGTTGAGAGCAAATTTTCCCTGAATGGGACTTCAAATCGCCAAATTACACTAACAACATAACGTCACTTCACCGATTTGTAGTTCCATTAAGGGGAAATTTTGAGAGCCAATTTTTCTACAGCATGGCTTGTAAATATAGAAGGCTTTAGGAAAGGCCCAAAGAGAATTAATTTTAATCTATTCTTGAATTCACATAAGAAAACAGTGTGGAAACTGTCATCAACGCAGCGTCAGAGCTTGAATACGAAGGGCATTTGTTTAAAAAATATTTTTGCTAGCTTCTTTAAAGGTAACAAGTATTTTTTTTAAATTTTTATTTTAACTTACAAACAGTAACTATGTTATTGCAGAATAATATAATAATTTTACATCATTACTCATTGCAAATAATTTTAATTAATTTTGTTTATTTATCATCATGGGGGTCAGTGTAGAATATCTTAAGAAAATAACATTTTCACAATTGTCATTGAATCAAAAACTTGAAATAAAAAATAAAGGCCGACCAACAACAGATATCATTATCAATCAAACAGGTATCAGTAACAACAAAAAATATGTTAGATCTTTTAACACCCATTGGTATCAAAAACTAATATTCCAGGGAAATTAAACATTTTACTTGACATTAGACATTAGACTTGACATTAGTACATGGTTGATTTTAGTCCACGGATATTAGACAAAAAAAAGGCATGGAAAGGAGCCCACGAGTCATGAGAAACATAAAATTTAAAACTCTATAAATCAAAATATCTCAAAATCGGTTACTCTTACAAGAAAAAGTTATAAAATATTTTTTGTAGGAAATTACCTAAGCTACAAACTTTATTCACATAATTTTTCTATAAAAGTGAGCATTACTGAAATATTTTCGAAAAATCGCTTTTGGTGACCTTTGACCCCGCGTAAAATCGTGTCGAAGTGTTAACTCGATGGGGACTCGTGACATTTTCTTTAGAGCAGTAATATCAATGTCCATAACAAAATTCAGCTTTCCCGGAATTTTTCCGAAATTGGGCCTTTTTTTTTGTCTAATTTCCCTGGACTATAAAGTGGTTGTGTGGATGTGATATTACAAATAGTTGATTTTGTTTTCCTTGTTTATTTTTTGGCGGCGAAACTACCGTGGACTAAGTGGATTTTCAAATATAAGCCGAATAAAAGAAAAAGGCGAAAAACACGAAAATTCACGAAAGCATATGGAAAATGTTTTTTCATTGTCGTTCCTAGGAAAAGTAAATATTGTTGAACAACTACCCAGTTGTGAAAACTGAACTGATTCCAGAAGAATCAGTTCAGAATTAATAGCTAAGTAAGCAATTGATTCCTTTTTAATTACAGGTAATGCAGAAAAGAATCAAATATGATTTCTTGTGTTTCAGAAAGATTAAAATGCAACGTAAAAACATGACATGTAATCGCTTTTGAATTGATTACAAATTATGCAGGGGGTAATAAATTTATTACCGCCTATGACATACCCGTGTAAAAGTAATTCATTCTTAACGTGTATGGTAATCCGAAGTGGAATCAATTTAGAATCGATAGGCATATAAAACAGCAACAATTAAACACAATGAACAAGTAAAAAAACCGAGAAATTTTGTCTCCAATAATAAATTGTACAAAATTTTGTGGCAAATTTGAATTACCGTTAGCCACGATGGTGGCTACGATGAATGTGGTTTGCCAGAAAATCCAGGCGTCTTTAGAGGGCTAATTAATTTTACTGCTACTTTCGATCCTAGTTTTCAAAAGCATTTAGAAAATAGTACGGTTTTTAGTGGAACATCAAAAACGATTCAAAACGAATTGTTACAAAATATTGTTAGAAGTTTGTCAAGAACAAATTATTTTAGAAATTGAAAAAAAATTTGTTTTTTATTTATTTTTTTTTCTACAGCACCCCCATTAGAAAAAGTCGCGAGCCGCCACTGCTTACATACCAAATAAAGCAAAGTTTAGCATCAAAATAAAGATATGTAAAACTCCACCAAAAAAATGTCAACCGGCCCTATCGGCTAAACCGTTACGACGCCCCCTCCTCGCCCATACAATTTTTTGTTTGTCTGACCAAAATTAAAGTATCAACAGCCGGCCGCTTTGTGAACTTAGTGTATACACCCATACAAATTAATTAATTTTATTACATCTTTTTGTTTCAATTTTTAATCTGCTATTTTTAAGAGCAAATGTCAAAATTATCGCATACGTTCTATCTTATGCGTTCTCGGATGCGTTTCCTCTCATGCGTTTTTTAATCGTAGGAATCACGTGTTTTGATTGGCTACATCCAAAACTTGCGCGATAGAAAACACACGTGTAGACCACCGGTAAGCAACTGTTTCCGACTTCTCATTTTAGTACATTTGATTTCAGTGAGTTGCAATGTGATGCGTGCTTCTGTTTATCAAAATATTTAATATGACGGGGATTTCTAACTGACGTGATTTCTAGCATCGGTAGATACACTTATCAATGCAACGTCTATTAGATTAAATTTCAGTTCGGCAATCGTTAAATGTCTCAACAAGTTCTTTACAATAGCCGCAGCTTTTGTATGATAAAATGTCATGTTTTTTTGCCGATTTGACTCCGAAAACGTTAATTGGTTAAGAGAATTACTAAAATCCAAAGAATTGAATGAGATGTGGTTATTAACTGTATGGTAAGCCTTTGCAACTTCGGCTGCTCGAATAAGATCTTCTTCTGAGCTCGGTCCAGTTTTGCCAAAGTAGAGCATGAGGTTCGAACAAAAAAGAGCTTGGTTTGTCGAAATAGTTTTGTCATTAATATCGGAAACATCCTTATTTGCAATGGAAATGTTTGTAGGACAAATTAAGCATAGAACTTCCTAGTCATATTTTCCTCTTTTTAACATAGGATATTTGTTTTGTAATTCCCTGTTATACGTGCATTTACAGTTGCGCATTTTTTTCTGAATAGAAATAGGTTAGACTTTGAGTTGTTTGATAACTAAAAACCCTCTCGCAGCCTTTTGGGTTACTTGAATCACTGGATGAAGTTTTTTTTTCGTTTCGGATCGATGTACGTTCGATGCAATTTCTTTTAAATATTGGAAAGTTCAGCTCCTGATTAAGTTGTTAATTATTGTGAATTGTCACTGAAACTTTCATACAAAACGGGGCTAGCGGTCGTGGGGTATTTTTCTCACGCCGGAGTTTGCTTGGATGCGGTTTACGAGTCAATTTTTAACTAAGATTTGTTTGAATTGCTTATCATTCAATTAATCAGGTTTCACCGGACATAAAAAGTGCCCGGGTTTTACCCGGACACTTTTTAAAACCCTGCCCGGACGGTCCCCGCACGCCCTTCAAACTACGACAAATCCGGGGAAACCCGGACGGATGGCAACACTAACTGTAGATGTTTTTGATCTAAAACCGTATTGCCTGTCGTGTTGGATTAAAGATATTCCATAATCGTTATATTTATTGTTTTTACACGATTTCGAATTCGATTACGAAGAATTGCAGCACACAGGGGTATATTGTCAAAGCCAGTCAATTTATGAAGGTCAATCTCTACAGCTCTACAAGCTCTAGACACCTCTATAAAGTTCTGGATGGGGGTGGCATAGGAAGACGGGGTTCGAAGAAAAGAATTTTTGACCTTGGGTTTGCTTTTTGTTCCTCCTTGGTTTTTGCTTCCACATTGTAAATAAATGAAGGAGTTATGCTTTACTTTATTAGCGTCTTGTTTGACTTTAATCGCATACATACATTGATCCATCTATTCGGCCTAGGTTTTAAATGCTTTGCAGAATATTGTTCCATCATGATGAGGGATGACCTGTTTCATATATAAATGGAAGCTACGCAGAATCTTCGAGATCTCTAGTGTTCTGGACAGCTATGTATGAGTGGTGCAGGTGCGCATTTCTGCCTGTCATTTCAGCCAGCTGTTCAAATGGTTTCCCCACTACCACTAGACGCTTAATTTCTTGATAAACTGCAAGAGATCATCAATACTTGTGGATAAGGGTTTATGTTAAGAATAACCCTGCAAACATTTCGATTCGGAAACGAATTCGAGAACGATTTGCCAAAAGCGAAAGCTTGCTTCGATCTCGGACTCGTTAACGACTCGTAAACGAATTCGAAGGCAATAAAAGCGGAGCAAGAGATCGAATCGCTTTCTCGTACTGATAACGAATCGCATGCTCGTATCGATAGCAAATCGCTTCTGCGCCGAAAATCACTCCGCCGAGCAAAACATGTCAAAAGCTCAAACTTTCCAAACAAATCGTTGAAGAGAAACCAAAGGCTCTCAAAATTTCCTCTCAATAGGACTTCAAATCGGTGAAATAACCTTATGTTGTTAGTGTAATTTGGAGATTTGAAGTCCCATTCAGGGGAAATCGGTTCTCAATATTTTTCTCCAGCATGAAGGATTTTGGGAGAAACAAATCAACCAGGAAAGCTTTCATTTTGCGTTTTGAATCTCTTTCTCGTACCCTTCGCAAGCATTTTTCGAATCGAGAATGGTCCCAGAAAGCGAGCCTCCGAGAAATTGTTTGCAGGGTGGTTTTGTGTAGCAGTTTGTATTTGTAAAGGTTGGCTAAACTTACCTAAAACTGGTAGTAGAAACGATATTGATCGCCTAAACAATTTTTGTTTGCTCATGTCAATAAAGTTAGTTCGTTGTACATCTCTTGGCTAAAAAGATATAATTGTGCTTTGTCCAAGAAGGTATCTATTTCAATGAGGTAATGCATAAGCATGTTTTACAATAACGATGTTTTACAATACCAAATTAAATCGTTTATAAAGTTTTTACAGAACATAACACTAAAACACAGTAATAAGTTTAAAAGAATGTAATGATGATCACATAATCTTTAACCGAAGCAGTACTCTCTAAAAACGAATCAGTAACTATTCACTAGTTTCCAGTGAAAATCAACTGGTTGAACTATTGCTTAGTCAACCAATAGGAAACAGAGAAATTTCACTGGTTGAACTAGTTAAATTTACAAAAAAAGAGAAAAAAGCTTTTTTCTAAAGCGAGTGTCGTTTTCCCAAACGGGCCCCCATCAAACCACTGAAATGCTGCTTGCCCTCCGTGATCAAACGAGAGCCGGTTTATTGAGTATGCTAAATGGAACCCTTTACACCCATGAAAATGATAGAATATGAGTCACATATATTTTTTCACTGGTTAAACCAATGAAATTAAAGTTCACTGGATAAACCAGTGAAATTTTTACTAATTAATTTTTAGAGAGAAATTTTCACTGGTTCAATCAGTAAATAGACGCAAATGCACTATTTTTCCAGTGAAATTATTGTTTACTGGATGAACCAGTGAAATTTTCACTGGTTCATTTTTAGAGAATAAGTCTGATACATATTTTTGGCAAGACTGGGATTAATTTGGTATTAAAGGATCTTCAACTCGATCAATGGGATTTATCGGATGTAGAAATGCTTACAATACTCAAAGGGGCATTGGGGCAAACAGCAATTAGTACCCAATTCACTCCTAAAATTACTTTGATTATCTAGAAAAATTAGTATTATCTAGAGACGAATCCGAGATAGTCATAAAACATAAACAGAAAACTGAAAAAATTTTTATTAAATGTATTTTATTACGTTTTTTTATAAGACGTTTTGCATAATTGATGAACCCAGATAGCGAATTTGGGTTGGCTAAATTAGAAGCTACTAGGCGACCCATAACCTCGTTCATCCCGGCTCTTGCTGAAATAGACAAAACCCTAGCGATCTCACAGTCGATTATCGTTAATTCTTACTAATTGAACATAAAGTCAATTTCTTACCTGATCGCACTTTTAGGTTAACCTTTTCATGGCCTAAAGGTAAAAGTAACGATTTTAAAGGTAAATATCACGATTATGCTAATTTTGGTTGTTGTGCCCCTTTTTGTTTACAAAACGATGTCACTTTTAACTAATTTTCAACATCTAGTAAACCCAGCTTGAACATGGTATTTTTTTCTTTCTCGTTTTTTGAAGCGCCATTGGCCCAAATTTTTCGAATTTAATTTGAATTTTATTTGAGAAAAAAAATTCTTTTGTTTTTTTGGTTTTCGGAAGTAAATCCTTATTGTTTTGTTAATTTTGTTTTTCCTGTAGTTTTTTATCTGGAATCAAAAGAGAAGAAACGGAATCATTATCAATTTATGCTTTTTATCAGTTAATTTAATAGGAACAGTTACAATTTATGGAAATTGCAGGTGTCGACGACACCTATGTAAATATCTGGTGTCACAAATGTAGTTTTTTAATCGCTATTAAACAGTGTTAGACAACGATTAGCGCCAATAAATTAATTCGCGTACGAAATTGAAAAGGTTAGCGGTGAATTATTATCTCAAGTTGAATCCGGTCGTTTATTAAGTGATTGAGAGCTAAAGGTGAGTTGGTGATTTTTTTCTTCTTAGTATAATCTATAAATGTAAAGAGTTTAGTAAACAACGAAGATGATGCCAGACTTAAACATTAATTTGTTATGTGTATTTTTTTTCTTCTGTTAATTTTTAAGAAATCGAAAGTGAAAACACACTAAAAATTGTGAATTATTTTGCGAAATCGAAAACCAGTGGAACCAGTTCACACAGCAACCAAAACGATGTGCGCGCAATCGCAGTTGACTTAGCGCAATAAGACGGAATTCTTCTGTGCAACATTAACAGCTGAGTGAGAATTCTACTGGTTGGATAAGATTTGATTATTTTACCGTGTTTTATCTGAAGAAAATGGTAATTTTGTAAATGGGGGAACTTGCGTGTCAGAGGGCAAGGCGATCTCTATCGGTGCTAGTATGGATGCATTTCTATCGTGTGTACCATCACGCCTAAAGGTGTACTTCCTCAGGAGGTTATCGTGAAATCAATCGGAATCTTAAAACAACTTCTACAAATTTTGATTTAGACTTTTAACCACATGGAAGTTATCCGAGGTATTTTAGGTGTACTGACGATTAATCTCTTTTCTCCTTGAGTTCATCGTTAAATGAAATCTTGTTCCTTGTAATAATAATCAGAAAATCCACAAGGCGATATTGCTCTTGACTAATTAATCTTTAATCCGAGACACTAACAACCCAATGAAAAACCGGGTTTCCGATGAATTTCATAATTTTGATTGTATTCAAGTTTATGTTTTTTTCCATAACTACTATTTTACTAGTTTTTATTTTTTTTTTATTTTATTATTATTATTTATTTTTATTAATTTTCATTTCTTTCAATCATATTTGCAAAATTCACCCGTTGACGTAGAAGGACAAGCGCCGCAAGAAAAATATTAAAAAATCTTGTTCTGGATAAAAATCTAAAATTTTCGCTCATGGTGGGTTTTTCGGTGAACATTATCATTTTTGTTTTTTTGTTCAAATTTTTGCTTAAATATATATTTTCGGATTGAAGAATAATCATAAATTAAAAATTCTAATAAATTTTTGCTAATTATGATAACCTGAAGCGCGATGATCAGTGAACAGTTAGCGCTTACGTGTATAATTTTAGGATTTTTGTTTTGGGCTCTTTGTGTTTATTTCCGAATTTTAAATGGTTATAAATAATTTGCGGTGAGGAATTTTTCTGCTAATTAAGTTTAAGCCAGAAAATGTCAAGGAATGTCAGTTTAAAAAATAAATTTATTAATGATAGCTTAGAGATAGAATCAATATAATTTATTGTTATATTTTTTACTGAAATTTTTATTTAAATTAATTTTTTTTTAAAAGTTTATTGATGCGCCTTGGAGAAATGCAGTTGTTGCTGGTCAATGTAGTGTGCAATTATGTATATTTTTGCTTCATCATATAATTTTTGTGTATTTTAAGATAATTTATTTCAATTATTATAAATGATTGATTTAAGTGTTAACTAGTAGTAAAGAAGTTAATAGCTTTTCGACTTCAATAACGCACATAATATGTTGCAATATGATTACAATAACCAACTACTTTAAAAGCTCGATTTGGTAGAATTATACGCTTGGTGAAAATTGGCCTTTTTCTGCTCTCTCTGCAAAAACACCCTTTTATCACTACAAAACTTTAACTTAATATATTAAAGTCTGTCAATTCGTGTATTCATAGGAGTGAGAAACTGTGGTGTGACACCTGGAGTGATATGGCGATTGAACGAAATCTAATGAAGTCATGAATACAAGTGCCCGACTAGAAATATTTTGTTTGGGCCGCATGGGGATTCCCTAACTTCCACACTAGGGCCACATGTGGCATCCACATTAGGGCCAAATATAAAATGTCACGTTTTGGGCCTAATTAGGATTACCCAGTTTGGCCCACGTTAGGCAAACCTAAGTAGAACCTAAATTGCCTAATTTGTACCTAACAGGTACTTAACGACCGCCCAACGTGGACGCTTTACTGATTGGACGCTTTACTGATGATTGTTCGTGTTAGTTATGTTAAATCGAAAAAAAAACAAAACTTTTTTTAATAAATGACATTTGTTTCGATTTTATTTGTTAAAATTTGTTAAATTTTCTCGATTTGTTCAATTTGCTTTTCGATATAACATAAGTAACATGAATAACTTGTTGGCTTGATCACCGGACACTGCGCCCTAAATTACCACTTATGGAGGATAGGGAAAGCGGAGGACCCCACCTGCAGGCTATGCCTGGAGGAGGATGAGTCTGCTCTCCACGTCCTCTGTGAATGCCCCGCAATAGCGAGGAGCAGGGTTTCTTTATTCGAGGAGTCCCTGCTCGATTATTCAAGTCTAAGCGACAAGCCACTAGGCAGACTGCTGAACTTGTTCAAGCGGTCTGGCCTAAAAATATGAGGTATAGGGGTGTAGTACAATAGGCCAAATGAATGGCCGCAGTACCTATGGACCCAGTACCTCCCACGAAAAAAAAAAAAAAAAAACATGAATAACACAAATAACATATATTATGATTACGTAGATATTTTCGCCTTTTTTTAGATATTAAGGGCCTCGTGCGGTATCTATTAGTATGGCCTAACTTAGGCAACCCCAGAAATTAGAACATTAGGCCCTCATTAGGCAAACCCCAGTGGAAACTAAGTTAAATTTGCCCCTTTCTTTTAGCACTAGGGCCTCATGCGGTATCTATTAGGGTGGCCTAACTTAGGCAAACCTCAGAAAAACCCCTCGCGGGCCGAACTTTATTTTAGGCATGCCCAACTATGATTTCTAGTCGGGTGGTGGTCTCACTCATGGGCGTGGAGTAACTGTAGACGTTGAGAAGATGGACACAACGAGTGACAGCACTGCATAATGTGTACCAAGATATTGAGAACGTTACAGGAGTGCAATCGCAAAATCGTAACGATAATTTGCAAAAGATGCCAGAGTCTACTGACCTAATGTCACTGAGTACAGGTGTTGTCACTAATGAGTTGATCAACTGCCACTTGTCCAAGGAGATGGGCATATAGCGCATTGTTGGTCGTAATTTTGAAGCTGTAAAATTCAAACGAAACGAAAGAATGGAGCCTCTTGCAATCACGAACAGTTCTATTCTGTTAGAAAACAGGGCAACCACACTTTTCCAATGAATAACCATCATGAAACATTCAGTTGAAGAGTTGCGAATTGATGAGAATTTTTACGTTACGAACTTAGGCCCTACCTTCTATATCTTTTTGCTGAACATGGGAAGAGGAAAGGAACAAAATCGAGCTTGTAAAGGGCATTTGCCCCGACTTACCGTCAGATTGAACGATCAAAAATATATCATTAACGGAAGGTTTTCGTAAGACCGGGTCAAATAGTGCCCACTGTCTGGCAGGAGAATTTCTTTGCAAACCCCAAAAACAAGGGTTGGAAAAGTTGAATGATGGAAACATTGATACACTGCAAGATGTGGAGGTTTGCCGATATCCAAATTATCACAACAGCTCTTTTATTTTGGCCTCCGGATATGTGACGACATTGGTAGGGAAGATATTGACCTTTTAGTGATTTTGATTGGCCTATGTAACCTGATATAAAGAATGTCATCTTTTTAAAACCATTAAAAGGAAAGATGTCTCAAACCCTCAACAATCCTCACTTTGCCGGCTGACAAAACCCTATCAGACCATATATTGTTCCTGCACGCGATGAGTGATTGTGACACAATTTAAGATTTGTTCAATCAGGGGAAACATAGCCCTGCATAGGAGCAATGACCTGCATCCAGTCATTGAAGCTTTCAAAGATTCTCATGCACAGCACGGCAAGATTGCCTAAGCAGGGAACATGTTTATCCTGGCTTTGTATGGGAAAGGACATTAGACTAACCTGAACGATTTGAGATTCAGCCAATAGTCGTACAAAAATGAAACCAGCATTGCCTCACTATCCTCCCCGATGCTGCTAAGCGACAACATTCACTGCGAGTTTACCTTTAGATGCAGCAGTGGATATCCGGTCAAACCAAAACAATAAGAAGTGGTCTCGGGCCAGTTCCAGCCACTTTGAACCCTACCTCGGAGTAGATACTTCGCTGCATTTCCTGTAAATATAAAAACGGGTCCATTGGTCCCAGATCAGACCATTGTGCGAAAGCCTGTCTGATAACGTCGAGCCCCCGACAGCAAGACAACATTGACATAGACGATCATCTTTCCATAAGATTTTATAGTTTATTTATCTATCAGACACCAAGGGCTCGAATAGATTTTATGGCCAACAAATTGATAAAATAAACCATTATCGACTCTAAGGAGATCAAGAAGAAACTATGCACCCCTAGTGTACGGGAAAGTTGGAAGACCTCAAACTCTTTAACTTCCATGCATTTATAGAATAGAGTCCTCGGACGGACGGCGAAAACTAATTGAACGGGAATTAAATGGTTGCCCCAGGTATGATGTAAAAATCATCATATGTGATTTGAATGATAAAGTAGGACGGGAGGTCGGTGGTTAATCACCTGCGAGATAGGGAGAGCAATAAGTAGTGTATGTAAATACCAAAGAAGTTCAATTGGCTTTGTAGCTTGCTACTGCCCCAGCTACAGGAGTAGATGTTGGAAGGGATTCTCAACATGGCTGCATGTATCCAATCGTCTAATGTCCAGTTATGATCAACAATGTTTTGGGGATGTCCTGTAGCGTAGGCCCGACTTAACCGATGAAGCAGAAGATGCAAAGCCAAGGGCGGGGCGCCACACGAACAAAGGGCGCTAAAATGCATAATTGAAATGAAAATCAGGTCATTTGAAAAAAAAATTGTTTATTTAAAATTTTATCAAATTTGATTTTTTTTTTAAATGAGAGATGAAAAGTAGATAAGTAGGCGATTTTCGACTTCAGGCCCAAAACACATTCGGCACTGCATACTTCACGCTGCAAGCTTAACAGCTTCAAATCAACGAGAATATATTAGGGCCGAAACACATCCAGGCGTGGTTTGAACACATCCAAGCCTGAAACTAGCTGCAAGCACATCCAACCTATGCGTTTAAATGGGATTGAACACATTAAAACTTGTGTCGCAAATTCAGGCCTTGGCAAAGATGGCCGCCTCTGTCGGAATTCCGGCAATGTTGGAATTTGAATTCGGCCCAGGCTCTAGTTTGCTTTAAACAGTTGAACTTTGAGGTTGGGATTTTGTTTGCGAGTTTGTATTGATAAAAATAACAATGAAACCAGGCCAACTAATTTTATTTTATTTAAATGATTTGCAAATTTTGCACTTTTTACGAATCGCTAACAAATTTGACAATTGTCATCAACTGGGCTGATTGTGTTTTGAGTATTCCGCGGACGGCTCTGTAGCTCGCCTCAAGGAAAGCTTTGAGAGATTAGATTTAAAACCAGCCTGGATGTGTTTCGGCCCTTAATGATGCCACATTGACCGTTTCTTACTTCACGCTACAATGAAGTATGAAGCCAGATTCGAGCAATTTTTAAAATTTGTAGTATGCAGCGTAAGTCCTGTGAACTTTAAGAAAAGGAATTGTAAAAACTGTCACATTTTATTTACTGTTTGCGTGAAAAAAGTGAAAAAGCGGAAATTTAAAATGGAAGAAAAATTTACTTGCGTATTAGAGAACACAAGACAGAAGTGAAACTTTGCGTACGATAATAAAGAACATATAGACATATGAAACCTTGACGTCAATATAATATTAACGAAATAAATAATCTTTAATACACAATCTTAATTTTTTAAATAACCTCATTTTTACTTTACCGATGCCTGTGCCATCTATGAACAAATTTAAATAAATTGTAAATATTTTCCTGCTGGTTTGGTAGAATTTACACTTAATTGCTATCATGGCTGTCGCTGTCAGCTACTTAGTTGAAGCAGTGTGGAAAATTGCTTTTTTGGAGGCGATCTTCGCGAAGTTCATCAGCTTAAGTTGTTAAACTCCAAAATGTTAAACGAAATAAAGTTGAAACTAAATTGTTAGTATACTTGTGCATTTATTCAATTATGAAACTAGTATTACAAAACTTGCAAGTTAAAGTGACAGCTGTAAACGAGTGAGAAGGCAACTTCCGTTTCATACAACTGTCCTTGTTTTCGTTCCCAACTCTCAATTCACTTGTACCTGCTCGAATCGCTAGAACGTGAGAAGGGAGCTTTCACTTCAAAATCTCCGGAACGGGAGCAAGGAAGTTTCACTTCAAACATAATAAATTTTGTGAGGGAAAATCGAAAATTTTTTTTTGAAATAAAATGCTTCGTCTCTGTACATTTAAATGCCAAAAATTCCGTCAAGTTTCTGTTGGTTTTTGTTTCCATGGGCTTCTGTTTCATCAAGCTTGCGGCCTGTATGCAGCGCCGAATGTGTTTTGGGCCAAGTTTTTTAAAAAAAGCTTTTGGTAGATAAAAAACCATTCTTTTTAATTGAAAGTTCTTGTTTTCAGTTTTTTATGTGTTCCAGTCATGTTAATATTTTCATTTTTTATTGAAGAAAAAAATTTCGGACATAATTTCCTATAAAGGGCGCGTAACAGAAAGTTTCATCGGGGCGCCAGAACCGCTAGAGCCGGGCCTGCTAATACGGCATCATCAAGAGTCGCGTGATTTCTGGAGCGCGTTCAAAAACCTTACTATGGTAAACCACCAAATCCACAAATCCCACTTTGATTTGTTCATGTGTTTAACATTAAAACAACTGTCAAAGAGTTGTTTTTGTTCTTCTTCTTCTTAACTATCGCTAACCATGCTCCCGAGCAGGGTTAAAATTTAACTACACCAGGGTTAACCACGGGAGTTTTTGAACGCCAAAAAGTTATGCTCGTGGTTATGTTGTAGTTAACCACAGAGTTTTTGAACGAGAAAAGTTTACCATAGTTAACCATGGTTAACCATAGTAAAGTTTTTGAACGCGCTCCTGCTTGTTATAGTTAGTTTGTCTTTCCAGTTTTCGCACATGATGTTAAACTCTACCACATCGCCCAGAGGCTTCTTTTGAAATCCATGGTGATATCTCTGTTTGTGGCAGAATGGCTTTAAATTTGCTCTTAGTCTGGCCAGTTCGAATGTCTTCTTTTTGCACAGTATCCACAGTGCGCCCCGTACCAGTAAGCCAAAGAAGAGAGCTTCTTTTGACGAATTTGGAACAGCTTGGACATTATATAGACCGCGCCTTCTGGCTTAGCATTAGCCTGCCTCGTGACCTTAGATTCGTCTGCATTACTAGACAGGCCGTGAAATTTCCAAGCGATGTGGAATTGTTATATTCTTTTGTAAGAGCTTGTCACCACACTGAAGATATCAGTATGTCAGTGAACTCTTGGATATTGTAAGAGGTATGAAATACTAACTGTGAAAGATTGTTCCAGAGCCAGGTTGAAAAACGAATTGCGGTCTCTACCGTACGTGAAAACGGGGCTATAAGCAAATGGAATAAGCCGAGTGGGCTAATCTGATGTTTCGGATATAACATTGTCGTGAAGACAAGAGAGCGTTCGTTTCGTTCGAACAATCTCTATCACCGTAACTTTAAACTTTTGCCGGGACTACTACATTCCGAAGGTGGCTCACAAATGTCTGCAAATATCGTCATCGATGAGTTTGAGGAGACTTTTTGCTCTTTATCTAACCACGACAAGGTGGTTTTCAAAGCTCGGCACTATATTTACAAAATCGCGTTCTACACTTAATTCCTTTGCAACACTGGCCTCTACAATCGCCAGATTTACATCGGATAAACTTCTCAATATGGTACGTATGATTTGCAGACTAAAGTGACAACCAAAAATCGCTTCGTCAGAAATGGCAACGAATTTCATAAGACTTGATAGCTTAGGGGTTAAACCGACCTATTATCATCTGAGTTGTCCATGGTTCGATTTTTTCGTCTTTCCACTTTTGTCACATTTTCTTGTTCTTTCTCCTTACACAAATTCCCTACTTTTTCTCCTGCCATTGCCACTAGTAAGTCAGTTCCTACTCAGTCGTCGAAGTCCCTTTAATGTCGCGGCAGCATTGCGTTTGAGACAATAGGTGACTTTGGCAACTCTTTCATTCTTCTCTAGAATATCTAGTTGCACTCAAGGAGAAACGCGTCGACAGCAGAAAAGAACTTACCTCAGAGAACTCGTCATTAACATAAAAAAAACAACGAGTTCCGCAGGCGGCTCATGTGAGACTTGATGCCATCAGCCATTTGTCTTGAAATTTAATGCATATTAAATAAGAAGATTATTCCGCATTTTGCATTCTATTTTTTAATTATCTATTGCATTTTTAAAATCTTGCAAATAATAAATTCCTATTTAAAATTCACCCGCACAGAATTCTCTCCTTCCTTTCACTTTAATCCACAATTATAAATATTTGACTTGCAAAATTCTATCCAATTCAGTGGGAACTGAATCACAAAATATCAAAATTGCTAATCACGGCAAATTGCCAATTATAAAAAAAATATAATATCCAATAATCGTCACCTCATAAAGTAGCTGCGTGTGTGTTAGATGTCACGGAGTACGAAATGCAATAGGCTTGACCTTACCGCGCGGCGCTGATGTCGTGGTCCAAGATTGTCTTGTGCTTAATTTTTTAATGTCGCTGAGAAATAATAAAAAAAAAAATCCATAAAATTATAAAATAAAGTTTCCCAAAATATTTCAAGCGATTAAAATTATGTCTCTTAGTATTTGTTGACGATCGGTTATTTTAATCAGGGTTTAAATTTGTGTGACATTATCACCATAGACACGAACACACCAGCAAAATGTCTCTTCTTGGATCTCTAGTCGAGATTCATCTGGATCAGTTGACAGGTTTTCGGGTAAATGATGGCTTCGTTGTTTTCTGTATAAATAGGCATTGGCGCAGCCTCAAAGTATCAGACAACTATCAGTGATCAGTGATAAAAGTCGCCTTAATTTTAAAAGACACAAAAAATAAATAAAATAATCAAAATGAAATTCATTGTAAGTGCTTGGATAGTGCAGTGTGTGACACAGTGCAGATGATTTAGCAAGTTGTGGATTAACACTTGATCTTCTTGGATTATATTATAGATCGTGCTCGTTGCCTGCATTGCCTTTGCATCCTGCGCCGAGGAGATCCCAACCCTCAAGAACGAACAACAAGTCAATCCTGATGGATCTTACACATACTCCTATGAAACTGGAAATGGCATTAAGGGAGAAGAAGTTGGAACTGTTAAGGACCCAGAAACTATTGTATGTCAATCTTTGTGTTAAAAAAGTCCTTAATTTGTATTGAATAATTTTATTTCTGCTTAAAGTCTGTCCAAGGGCAATTCTCGTACACATCTCCCGAGGGTGAAACTATTAGCGTAACTTATATTGCTGATGAAAATGGTTTCCAGCCAACCGGCAGCCATCTCCCAACTGCTCCACCAGTACCAGAAGCCATCCAAAGGGCTTTAGATTATTTGGCAACTGCTCCACCACCAGCCAACAGATAAAAGTTAGAAGGAGTGGAAAGATAAAAAAATACTGCCGAAGGACGAAATCCTTTTAGAAATTTCGCGTAGTTAATCGTAAGTTTCTTCTGGTCATTAAGCTAGTGTTTGTTGTTAAAAAGAAATAAAATGTTAAAAGCTTTAATATAAAATTTTGTTTTTTTTATTTAAAATGCGTGATATTAATAAATTAAAAATAAATTACGCATCAATCGTCGTTTTTGAGAAATGAAACTATTTTCAATAATATTGTTTTTGGCTAGTTCTGCGTCTACTTATATTTTTTAAGTATATATAACTCTTATTCTTTTTGTAAAAGATTAAAGATATATCAGAGGACGACATAGTTGAAACGCCTAAACAAGATTTCTATGTTTAGATAAAATTTGGTAACTGATCGTACCTATTGATGCTGGTATCCGAACCGAAATTACAACGGGTCCTTGATAATAATAAGCTGTTCAAAGATCATTTGGGTAAACCCTTTGTAAAACTAGGTGGATTATCACGAACTTACTACAACTAAAGGATCACATTCGCACTTAAAATATATCCACATGTAAAGACGCGCGATCACAATTCTTTTTCATTTTGTATCCCAGTAAAAATACTAAAAGGAGATCTGTGAACTAGAACAAATGGAAATAATACTGTGTCTACAATTCTGTTTTACAATTGTCTTTCATTAATCCAAAATTGAAAAATGCCCAGTGAAATAGAAAGTTTGAATTCACCGCATTTTTGTTATAGCAAAAGGTTTTGGTCGAACTTTTGTCAATTTTATACATCTTGCTTACAATTGATTTTTTTTTCTTACATTTATTGAGATATCGGATCTAAAAATAAAGAGACCACTACTTGGATCTACTGGTAACAAAGCCTATACTAGAAATTTCTATGAGAGCCCATTTGAATATGTTTAGCAGCTTCGCTAGCCCTTCGTCGGGCGCGCTCCCAAGCGGAACAAAATCAGGCGCACCCGGCCTCAGAGGCCACATATATTTTAGCGGATTTAGAGGATAACGAGCGATTAAAAATATCTTGAAAAATTCATCTTAGAAAGTTATGACGCAATCGGGCGCACCCGGCCTCACAAGCCGGGGGGGGGGGCCTAGGCGAGCCGGGTGAAAGGGGACGGCGGGCTGGGGTGGGGATTCCTACTCACCGTCCCGAGTCAGGAAACTATTGGAAAGGGCACCCCGCTCTGATGCCAGGGGTAGGAGGCGCGTCTAAAAAAGTGTTTTGCTGGCCTCTCAGGCCAAGCGCGCCCGACGGAGGGCCAGAGATCTCTCGCTGAAACTTGTCCGTTCCAGCCAAGCCCCGCCAAAAAACGAGATACGCTCGTTGCAAAATTAAGACAGTGTCACGAAAACATGAAGGTCAGACTCATTCCCCTCGACACAAAACTTGCACTGTGTCCTGTGCCCTTCCGATCCTCCACCAAGAGAGCTTGAAGTTGGCTAAACCCGTTGAGAGCTTCTAGCCATAGGCATGTTTCAACAAAGTTCAATCAGCCCAATAGTTGGCAAGGTCGTCCACTTTTTCATTGTCCTCAAAACTCGTATGACCAAAAGAATGGTAACTAAATTGCAATCTTAGTTCTACTCGATTTCTCTAAAGAATTTGACTCCGTTGACCATTTGATGTTACTTGAAAAATTAGGCAGAAATTTTGGACTTGGCCCTACTGCAGTCAAACTTTTTGAAAGCTACCTCCAGGAGCGTTCTCAAATTGTTAAGGTACATAAATCTTTCTCCGAACCTGAGCTCCTTAATTGCGGTGTACCTCAAGGCTCTATCCTGGGCCCCTTGCTTTTCAGCCTTTATATAAACGACCTTCCAAATGTAGTCAAACATTCCTCTATTCATTTATATGCCGATGACGTGCAGATCTATCTAAGCAAACCTTTTGAATTTATCGAGGATTGTACTGTGCAGTTAAACAGTGATCTGATACGCGTGAATGAATGGTCAGTTCAGTATAAATTACTGCTGAACCCTATGAAGTCGTTCTGCCTTGTCGTCAGCAGAAGTCCTATTGATTTTCAAAATCTGTTCCCCATTAAAATTAATGGTAATGTTTTACACTATGTTGACTCTGTAAGAAATCTGGGAGTCGAGCTCCAACTCCAAATTCAGCTGCTGTAATCAAACCGGAATTGTGCTTCGTAAAGTTTATGCCTGCCTTCGCCAACTCTGGGTATCCTCTATTCTATTGCCTCTTCCCTTACGTATACGACTGGCGAAGGCCCTTGTGATGCCTTATTTCACTTATTGTAGCCTAATTTTTTCAAAACTTGATGCTGTTTGTTCAAGAAAAATACAAGTCGCCTTCAACGATACCCTTCGATTTGTCTTTAAATGGCGTCGTTTTGATCATATCACGCACTATGCTTCCGCTCTGCTAGGTATGACGTTTGAAAACTACCAAACATATCATCGATTAAAGTTCACCTTCAAACTTATAGACAGCCGGTGCCCTGGATATCTATTTTAAAAACTTACGTTCTTGCAACTAAGCAGACAATCTAGCACACTTTTGGTGCCTCGTAGAAGAACATTATATGGTGAACGCTCTTACTTGTTCCAAATTGCTTGCATATGGAATAGACTACCCCTGTGTATGCGGAGCGGGTCCTCTTGTCGATTATTCAACAAACTCCTGAAGGAATATTTAGTAATTAATAATTTGTAGGGTCACTCACATTTTGAATTATTTTTTCTTTTTTCTGAATTTTTGTCTTTTTTTTCTATATTTCTTTTTGAATATTTTTACTTTATTTTCTTAATTTTTCTTTTGCTTTTTGTTAATTTTATTTATTTTTTTTTCTTTCATTGTTAGCTTGTAGTTCTTAGTATATAATTTTAAATTTCTTTTTGCCTGATGTTTCACCCGTTGATTTTTAATTGTACGCGTATAAGAATTTTGTTGTTTTGTACAATCATTATAGAATAAATTTATTATTATTATTAAATACCAATGGTAAAACATCAGTCCCAAAATAGTTTAGGTTTGGTCATAGGACCTTATCACCCTGCTTGCCTTTTAGATATCAGAACTTCAAACTCCGTTTGCTGGCGCAGGCCTGTATTAAGTATTCGTACGTTCATTCCAATATAGTATTTTTTGAAAGACTAGATCTCATATAACATTCATCATCATCAGGAGCTCCTCAGCCTATTGTTGGCCAGCGTTCGCCTCCATGATTCTCGATCTCTGGCCCGACTTTTCCAGTTTCTTATTCCCAACTGTCTCAAGTCTTCCTCGACGTCATCAATATATCTTTTCTTAGGCCGACCTGGTCTCCTTTTACCTGACGGTATCTTCCCCAGCACTCTCTTTGTCGGGTTCCGTTTCGCACCTCATTGGACGTCACCAATCCATCGTAGTCTGTTTATTTTGATCACTTTGGCAATGTTTGGAATCTTACTGATTTCATACAACTCTGAGTTATATCTTCTCCTCCAAATGCCTTCAACCTGTATTCCTTTGTAGATCGAACGAAGAATTCTCCTTTCAAATCTTCCTACCAATGCTTCGTCTGCGTTTTTCAATGTCCACACTTCCGAACCATATAGTAGGACAGGCCTTATTAGTGTTGTGTAAAGTGCCAGGTTTGTCTTCCTTGATATATTTGTAGACGTTAGGTGCCTTCGTAGACCAAAGAAGCATGTATTAGCCAGTGCTATTCGTTTTCTGATTTCGGCCGATGTATCATCGAAATTTTCGTGAGTTCTACTAGGTGATTAGGTATTCCGAGCTGCTCCAAAGCATCAAATAACTCATCACGGTTCACACTATCATAAGCATATTTGTAGTCGATGAATATCATGTGGATGTTTATGTTAACATTCTTCATGCTTATTCAAGAACTGCATGAGATGGCAGCTCACTTCCCCAATCTTGCTCAAGTTCCACTTTTCTATATGGGTCTACGAGTCCATCGTTGTTAGGCACGCCCTACTTTTTACATTCCTTCATGAAGCGGCAGCGCTCTATTTATAGCCGCGCGGTTTTAGTCCTTCGTCTATATAATCCGGGCGATGAAGACAGACATCTCCATTTTCGAGTACCTCTATGGAGATCATCCCGCTCTAACGCATGCTACTTCTTCAGGCGTGGTACTACAGGCGCCGCCCTATGTGCTTGCGCAATCTATTGGTGTATATAGTAGGACCACTTAGGGTAATTTGAAGCTAAGTCCCGGTCGATCATCATACCTTAAGTATCTAAATATGAATGAATAATATATCCTCCTACGTTAAAACTTGGTTTACTTATCATAACAATTTCTATTTTATGGTCAGTAAGCAGAAAATGCCTGTTTTTATGAAGCAAAATTGTAATTCGGCATTAAACATTATAATCCACATGAGTGGGGTCAGTATGGATTATCGTGAAAGTTACAGCTTGCTTTGGTCATCGTATTTTTTATGTGATAGTCCAAGCTCAGATGTCAACCTTTGTACTACCAGTTCGTCATGTCGTACAAGTCATGGTGCAATCGAGTCGAGTTGTTCTTGTTATCGTCTGAATTCAATCCATCGTTTGACTCACATTGCAGCGACCTACGCCTAAGGTAGTTGATGAGTATGCACACGATAATACTTTGAGGAATCTAGTTTAGTAAACACCTCGACTATATTGCTCCATCTTGCGGTGCTGAAAACATTTTTATCGTCGAGAGTTATCAATTCACAGCAATGTTTCTTCTGTATTACTGACTTTGCCACCAGTTCAATCACCGTTATGGTTGCGTTAACCGTCAATCTTGCCTTTCGAATATAAAATTATCTGGTTAAGAGGTATCCTTCCTTTTAGACGCATCCTTCCTTTTAGGAGTATTATATTATAGATCAAACTCATGAAAAGTCCATCGGCCTATATGACGGCGGTTATCAAAGGGTTGTTCACCTTTGGGAGGAGTATGTGTTTCTGCTGTTCTGTTCTGTTTCTCTTTCTCGGCGAACCAATTTGGTATAGGAAGTTCCGCGATAGTTTCTATGCTTTTAAATTGGAATGCAGCCTTATATTATATACTAGCAAAAACCCGCGTGCGTTGCAACGCCTTTTAATAAAAAAAACTTATGTGTGCCCAGTCGGGGATAGGAAAAACGTATAATGAAAAAAATAACAAATCTGCGAAACATAATTTTGGGCATATAACTCAACTATAGAATAATCTCTCGCAGTCAATATTTCCGAACTCCAAGAGTTCAAATGCAGGGTTAATCCCCACCTTCTTCAAAACCTCCTCCCCGAACCCCAATAACCCTTAACATATTCCCCCCTTACTAAGATCCGTGCTAGACATTGCACCATGGCGTGCAAACGACCTAACGGACTGGTACTACAAAGGGTGATTCCTGAGCTTGGCACTGACACATAAAAAAATAAAAAAAATTTCAGTTACTTAATAATAATAATTTTGTGCTACAACAATCATATTCAGAATACGTGTCTCACCCTGTGCGAAACCTTCGCCATGGCGTTCTCAACATTTTGTTCCCCCTTGTTCATTGTTGTTCAAATTTTCATCAGAGCCATCGATCATTTGCGGAGATGGCAAACCATAATCTTCACAGTATTTCCGCAAATTGAAAGAACAATATCTCGCCGTGTCAGCATTTCATTCGCTTCTCGATTCATGTTTTCGGTCTAACCCGATAGTGGGATAATAATGAAAAGTAGGCTAAACGCCTAAGAAGATTCTGAATTATCCCATGAAAGTCCTAAAATCGGATTAACCTTTCCGCGCTTTGAGGTTTAAAATTGGAATGATAGAAAAAGTTTCCACTCGCTTTTCTGCGACTATCGGATCACGTTTTCCGTCTTAATCAATAGTCAGAACCGAGTAAAGCCTAAAACATGCCCAAGAAAATACTTAATCTTCCCGTGAAAGTCCCATAGCAATCGGATTAGCCGTTGTTGGTACGTAGGTAGGTAGGCTGTTTCTATATACTGGCTGGAGCAATAAAAACTTTACATTCAAAATTATTTTTTACTTTTTAGTTCATTTTAAAATAAAAGCGTATCTTTTAGTTTTTTTATACTATACTTTTTATTTTCTACTTTTAGTCTATTATATGTCTTCCAGCATTTTGTAGTGACCGTCATATTAGATTTAAAATGACGGCACACCGCTTACTGCACTATAGTCGCTTTCATTTGATGCCCATATCGAAGAATAATCCGCCATTTTGTGTTGGCCACCATTTTGAATTTTGAATGACCCCACATAGCTAATTGTATTCTACTTGTCTTACACTTTCATTTGATATCCGAACTATACATATGCGCAAAATTTCAAGTTGATCGGTTATATGGAAGTGGGTAAATATCAAGTTGCAAGGTTCAAGCTTTCGGTCTAATCCAGTAGTTGAACACGGTAACCGGGCCGATAATCGGATTCGATAGTCGGATCCGAGTAAAAAAATAGCCTAAAACATGCCCAAGAAAATACTGATTCTTCCAGTAAAAGTCCCATCGCAATCGTATTAGCCGTTTCCGAGATTAGCCCGGACAAACAGACAGACAGACATACAGACATACAGACATGCAGGCCTACAGGCACACAGACATACAGACAGACAAAAATTTTAAAAATACTTGATTTCGTGTTAATATCGTGTAAATAACCACATGAACTTCGAAAATGACAATTATTTTGAAATCACAGACGGAGTGTCTGTATTTATTAAGAAGATAAGAAATGACAATCTGAATCCGCAAACTTGAAATCATTAAACAAGTATTCGTTTAACGAATCCCATAGCACAGCACTATATTCCTTTACTCACATAGCCTACTGTATTATTTTTCCAGACACTAAAATCAAGAAATTTAGCATTTTACTGGAACAACTCGACTGTAGAGTATTCTCCTGCAGTCAGTTTCCATGAAACTTTACCCAGACCCTAGAATTCAAGTACGATGCCCATCTACCCTCTGAGGTCCCTCTGAGTCTCTCCTATTCTTTTCTATCCTCCGACTAATCTTGGTATTAGACATTACACCATGACGTGAATGACAAAATGGACAAGTAGTACCATACTTACCTTGTCTCATACATAGATTGTCATTCGGATCAAAGATCTTTATTCAATTACATGTTCAGGATATTTGGAGATGGATTTGCCACTAGCTATAGTCCTTGAGGGATTAGACCTGGTAGGGAAACTTCATTATCTGGCGAGCATTGCGTAATTTTTGATCGTACGTCACTGTTAAATTTGACGGATTGGCATAAAATTTGAGAGCACGAAAGATATCATCTCGCAAAAGAACGTGTGCTTCCAATCTCCTTAGTAGAAACGTTCTGCTATTAGTGAACCGACAACGATGTGAAATATGAATGACATATTCCTTGTTCAACAAGCCACTTGCAGAAATTTCGATCAATCCGAACTATTGGCAACGAATTAGTAATTTCTTTTCCAAAAACTTCTCTTCAATAAGAAAATAAAACCAAAAATATTTAAAGTACAAAAAAAGTTTTTATTTAACACATTCACTTTAGTTATACAAAAATTATTATATTATAAGATAAGACCACAGACTTTTTTCTTCAATATTCTTATAAAAAAAAGATTTTATGTAAAATTTAAAAACGAAAATTGTTGATATTATTTACAAGTGTCCTCTTCCAAAATAAAACGGCGAGGATAGAGGTGCATTTTTACGTCCAAAAATTGATTTATTTAATTTAAACTTTTCATCATCCAATTAATATCTCCTGTTCGATTCGGTTGTTGGTGGTAGGCTTGCCAAGTAATCTAAAGCCTTCTGGATTGCTGGTGGGATTGGTGGTGGTGTTGGCAAATGATCTCCAGTAGGTTGGAATCCATTCTCATCAGCCAAATACTGTAACCTGATTGGAGTACCATCGGGTGCGGTATATGAGAATTGTCCTTGTGCGACCTTTGAAATAGAAGAAAATAGTTTTATTTTGGATTTAATTAAATAAAAATTAACACTAAATTCCACACAAGGTGCGGTGCGAGAATGACTTTGCGCATGCTTTCACGATTATTTGCAAAATTGTTCAGGTATCATTGGTTAAGATCACGAAATTGTAGAAAATCAAATTCTGGATGCATCAAAGGTGTGACACGATATTGTGTAATCCATTTGTGCATCAAAGGAGGTCGACTAATGTCGTTCGTAACAAATAATTTCAATCCTCATCTTTCATGTAATAATACTTACTCCCATCCGGCAGTTGTTGGTTTAAGTCGACCAACGTCGGTGGATAATGAAATTATTTAATCTATTATAAAAGTCGACGAACCCACGAGGAGACAATACTGTTCTGATATCGTGACAAGGAAGTAGCGTTGGCATGTTTTATTGTTATTTATCGTAGCTTGATATCTTGTTGGTATCTAGTTACTACTCACTTGTGCCTCTGTGTCTGGATTGCCAGCATTTTTCAAGTAGCCTTGTTCTTCAGCGGCGATCCCATTGCCTGTTTCGTAAGCCCATTTGTATGATCCATCAAAGTTGACTTCTTGTTCTTGTCTGATAATTGGGATTGGTTCTGTTGCTGGTCCTTGTGGTGCAGCTACTGCATAGCTGATCACGGCAATGGCGAAAATAATCTGTGAATTTAAGTTTGATGTTTTAATCCTTTTTCTGGTTCTGTGATTTAATCCTTGGTTTGTGTTTTTTTTTGATAAATATTGTATTCACTTACAACGAACTTCATAATTACAACCGAAATATTTATATATTTTTTGTAAAATTAAGTGATCAGTAAAGTGAAGATCACTTGAGGAGTATTTAATACAAACTGTGCCTTTTGTGGTTCCAATCGGGATTATTTATACTGAAAAATTTGTTCATACATTGAGGATCTCTCATTGGCATGATCACCACCTTACCCCATCATCACCGAAAGCATGTAGTACATTGTACAAGTGTACTAGTATTCACATAAAGCAGCAACTTTACTTGGTCAGCATAATTCCCACCATTACCACTACCTGTTTATATCATGTCCGCGCGGTGGAGGCGCATATTAACTACATCGTACTCTACCGGCATCTTATTGTTATACTTACTGGTGTCTTCTTGTGCTGTATCTGCATTTCTTCTGGCTCTTTTGATAGCATCTCAGGCGGCGACTCGAGGAAGACATCTTTCCCCACACGCTCCTCCAGGCTGTGTCATATATCAAAAGTTATTCATCATTTGGGGGCTCCTCTGCTTCACCATTGCAAGATCACTATTCAGAAATGAGCTGCGTGAAAAATTATCTACCAGGAGTTCGGCAAGTAACCGCAAAAACTATACTTTACCCATATTGCGGCCGGCTATTATTGGAGGTAAAAGCCCAACAATTTTTCATAATAAATAATTATTTTTTTTTTGAGGGAGGATAATTCGTACCTCTGGGAGTTTGTGGTATCTGCACAAAAAAAAAAACACTTTTTAAGATCAATTTGTAGCATGTCTCGTTAAGATATTTTTTTAGTTAACCTGCAACGCATGACCAAATGGAAAACGATCGTTGTGTGCATTGAATAAGTAACCTGTGATCGGGCTGACCTTACGATTAATCTGTGCGCCTGGTGATATGCTTATGCAATTGTTGTTAATTATTAACAATTTTATGATCGTCTGCCAGTTACATCGGTTTTGTGGTGATCAGCAATTTATTGTGGGATTTTGGAGTTTACATTTTCGAATGGATTTTATGTGTTATTAGTGAAAGACTTAAGCGACGAACTTTTTTTTTGTGCTGTAGGTTTAAAGTTTATTTACGACTTCTTTTTTGCTTAAGTGGAACTTCTGTTTTTATTCAGTTATTTTTAAATAAGTAAGCTTTTCCGGAATTAGATTGTTATATAAGTGCTTTATATGAATTTTTTATAAAAATATAAAATAGGTTCTGAAAATAATAAGAAACTATCTCAAGCTCGTGTTCTAATATGAAAACTCTTTATTATTTCCAGCCAAAAACTAAATTTGAAAATAATAGTGAAAAATAGTACAATAAAGAAAATTTTATCGTAAACCGAAATCAACCACCGAAACCCACCAACACGTAAACTTAATAAATTTCATAGTTACCTTTTGTGGATCACAATCAAACAAGATCATGGAAGATGTCTTCTACACCAACGCTTCAAAAAATCACTTTATCCTTTTTTTGGTGCTCTGTTATTTTTTTATTTATTCATTTATTTCTTTTTTTTGATATAAAGATCTTTTCTGCGTGCTCTCGAATTCAGATAATTCCATAGAAAAGAAGGGATGTGAGTAAGAGATTTCTGCGGATTTTAAATGGTGTAGTGAATGCTGATGAGGAACCGACGAATCAAAGTAGTTTAAAATATAAAATGCGAATTTTTTAATGGTTAAACATTGTCATGAATTTTAATTTTTGGTTATTTTCGCTATCGTTATACATTAAATTGGATCAGTACTGGTGATGGTTAAGGAACTTTAGTTTTTGGTGTACTTGACCGTTTGAGACAGATTTTTTTTGGTGGGCGAAACTTTACAGGTTTTATGTGTTTTATTTTATAGGGTTTAAACTATGGACAAAATTTATTAGTTTTGGTGTTGTTTTTGAGTGAAAAGGTGATTGACGAAATATTTTTAGTTTTATTTGCGGGTGCTGCAAGAATTTGTTATGTAAATCAAGAAAAAAATGCCTGTCAACTCAGGGTGATAGAAGACCTTCATGTATACCATACTCGATTTGATTTTTGTAGACCGAACAAAGCAGAGAAAGTTCATGAACTCAGTTCAAGTTCATTGCTTCATAAGTCGATTTTAGGATGAACCTGCCTTAGTTTAGCTTGCCATATCAGCAAAATTTTAAAAATGTAAGTTTCCAAAAATCAGTTTTTGGTCAAAAAATCACTAACAATTGATTTTTGCAAAATTTTTCGAAAAGTCTTCGAAAAAATGGCAAGGGTGTCATTAGGGTAGGCAATAATCTTTTGTAGAAATAGAACAAAAAAATTTCTCAATAATCAGTGCTGAGTCATTTTTTTGACCAAAAACTGATTTTTTGAAACTTTGACCTTGAATAACTTCGAAAGCTTCTTTTGTAGGCAATAACGTTTCGTATTGACTGGTCAAAACAAATTTTCGAAAAAAAGCAGTTTTTGAGTGATGTTTTGGCCAAAAAGTAATTTTTGATAACTTTGACCTTGAATAACTTTGAAAGGGTTAATCAGGTCAACATCTTTCTAAGAACAGAAGAGAATTTCATTGTCAACATTTACGGCTTTTGTACGGGGTTGTACGACCTATAGAAACCGAGATACAAGGAAAACACCAGAAAACCGCTATATTTCCGGCGGCCATGTTTTTTTTTTGCCCAAATTGTTTTCTTAAAAAGTACCAAGCAAGCTGTGGACCAATTTTCAGCCATTTCCGAATTTTGTCTGCTTTCGGGCGTTTTTTTTTTGCTAATTTCCCCGGACTATCAGTATCGCTAAGTTTTTTGTATGGTGTTCATAGGGAAACTAAGGGAAAAGCCCTTTTTCTGTTTGTCCTTCATTTACAACATGGGGTCCTCATGGGAGACCCTGAGGCAATCCCCTTTTTAAATGCTGGTCGGGTGGGGTTTAAAAAGTTTAGGCTATACAATTATAAGTTCTTATATTTAATTTTCGTATGAAAAGCCTTGCTTGCATGCGGCCCTTCGACCATGTTCTTTCGTCGCCAGCGACCGATACGGCGTTCCAACGTTCTGAGTTATTAGGGGTACATGAAATATTTTGGGTGTGGATTTCCCCACCCAAAGCGAAAATGCGTGTGTACTTTTCCTTCCATCCCCACGCGCTCCGCCGCCCGTGCCAATGATAGCAGCCCCCTCCCTTGCTGTCACCAGACATTGACAGAAAATATGTGTGACCATTTCGGATTTATTCAAACGCGGTAGACATGAGTAATTTTTTTTTATGTGAAAGACTAGAGCTAAGAATAGTAAGAATTCTCGTTCTTTACCGATACACAAAACTTAAGTGTCCTATTGTTAGTGCTCAAAGCGGTCTGAGGTATACCCGCTCTTCTTGCTGCCGTAGTCGTTGGCCTAACCACCACCTTAGCCGTTCTTTACCTGGTTACAACATCGCGCCATTTCTGGTGTTCATCGGCAACCCATTTTTCGATGCCTTCTTAGCCAGGTTTCCAGCTTTCTTACTCCCATCTACACCTTGCATACTCTAAACACAATCTAATATCACATTTCTTCATTTCGTTTCCAGAAAACCTTCAACGTCAGTGATGCATATATTTCTGTGTGATTTATATCTCAATCACTGCTTGATTGTCTAGTGCTATAAGAATATTCTTTCCATGCACCTGAACCTTATTTAAATGAACCAGCGAGTGCAGCACAGCCAGCATATCGGCTGATAAACTGTGGTGTAATTCTGAAGACCCAGAGAACAGGTTAGGCAGGATTGAATCAATCATCCCGTGCTCCATCTGCATCAATCATGAATTTTCCCAATGAAGGCATATACATTTTTCGGTCTCTCTTGAAAGAAACATACCCGCATTTGCTGAATCCCTATCATTGGCATCACAATCCTTTTGACAAGCTCCAGGATCTTCATGTGCATTTATTTGGCTCCCAATAACCTCAGCTTTAATTGAACTGGTTTATATAAACTAGCGCCTCCTAACTCGTCCTGTTCCACTGAAATAAGATCTTTCTTACCTTTTTTCAGTAATACCATACAAGCCAGGGGCGGTTTCAGAGGGGGGTAATTGGGTAATTACCCCCCTAAGAATTTTCGTTCGCTTATTTATTTTTATTCTTAAAAATTACCACAATTTCAAACAAACAAGATAAGTTATGGTGAATCTAGTCGGCGATATATGACGGTGAATTTTTCCAAAACTGCTGGAGAGTCGTGGAAGGGACCGATACCCGAGACTCCCGCTAATATGGCACGCTATGGCTGATTCCACACGAGCGTACACAGGATACGACAAGAGTCGGCTGCAAAGTGGTTTATGAAGAAGAGGGTGAGAGGACGATGGGGAGGGCACACAAATTTGAACGATCTTTTCAGCAGATTTTTGATCTGTGTTTGCTTGAATATCTGACCATTTTGAAAAAAAATCAAGATAGCGGTTCCAAAATGGCGCCCGATTTTTTCAATTGTGTTCCCCGACCCACCGACATGGGCATCAAATGGAAGGGCATGACAGATAGAATACAATTAGTTGTGTCGCTTCATTCCAAATTCAAAATGGCGGATTACTTTTTTCCTCACAACCCCCTCAGAATGGGTATCAAATGAAAGGGTATGACGATTGGCGAAATGGCGAAAAACATATAATAGACTAAAAAGTAGGAAAGAAAATTTATGTAATATGTTTTATGAACCCATATATTTATTTATATATATGGGTTCATTTGCTTCCTTTGCCTATCTATACTATTATATAAAGGGAAAAGATTTGATTGTTTGTTTGTTCCGGATAAACTCAAAAACTACCGAACCGATTTTAAAAATTCTGTCGCCAATAGAAAGCTCTATTATCAGCGAGTAATATGGGGTATACTCGTATATGACCGAAATTCAAAATGGAAGCAGAAATATGGTTGAATTTGCCAATTTTATTCCGATTCCAATGAAAGTGGGTATCTAGAGGTTTTTAAGGTCGCAAATAACGAATTTGCAGTCAAAAATTATAAATTCAAGATGGCCGACGAATTTGCAAATTGTGTTCCGATTCCAATGAAAATCGGTATCTGAAATTTTTTAAGGTAACAAATAATGAATTTATGATCAGAAGGCGGACGAATTTTGTTAAATTTGTTCCGATTCCAATTAAAGTGGATATCTAGGGGTTTATAACGTCGCAAATAACGAATTTTTGGTCAAAAATTATAAATTCAAAATTGTGGGACCAATATACCGGACGAATTTTGCCAACTAAGTGTCATTTCCCGGTTAACTGTATGTAGGTTGTTCAAGAGTTGGAAAATCGGAAAATCTTGACATTCTAGCTACAAATGGAAAAACATTGAACATCAATGTATCCTGAAGCTCTCTAAGCAATCGGTTCAGAATGGATCAACAAGGTTTTTTTGGTGAGATGCTAAGGAGAAGCGGAAATGTGGGATTTATATGGGTTCCAGCTATAATATAATTATAGGGGTATATAATTTAAGACAATCGTCGGAGCTGACACGCACTTTTAATTTTTTTTGATGTTGATTGTTTTGTGTTTATGGAATAAAAAAATATTTAAGTTTTTTCTTTTTTTAAAATTACCCCCCTAAGCCAGTTGGCTGGAAACGCCCCTGATACAAGCCCACCCGGCTGGACTCATTTATACAACCTCACCTCAGCCTTCTCAGAGCTCGTTTAAAAAACAAAAAACAATTCGACTGTGGAACAATCTTCCTCAAACAGTATTTCCAAACTTGGACCATATCAAAGAATTCAAACGCAATGATCATGGTCTCCGCCGCCAGCACTCCAAGACTCCTTCTAGCCCATCCTAATCCTTTATTAATTATTCGATTTAAGCTTGCTACTAAACATTGCACTGACATGATCGACAACATGACAGACTAATAGCACATACTTAGATATATACGGATCCATACAGTTGTCGACACAAGGTAGATGACGTATTGTACTCCTTCAAAATCATACGCCAATACCTCAATTGTGGGACAAAGGAAGAATCGTCTTGTCTCGTCCTTTGTTACACTTTCATAAATATCGAGATCTACTTTTCGCGCTCTTATGACAGTGACGAGTTCGTGAGGGCATTATACTTAAAATACGAAAGAGCTACTTTTTATTTATGTGCAAGACTAGAGCTCAGGGAAAGGTCCTTTGTACTGTCAACAATCTATTTTTTCTTATAGAGTGCAATGTCGAACAGCAAGCTCTAGTTGAATGACCACATTCGTACACTCAAGCCAATTAAATAGAAGTTCAAGGTGCATAGTGCTCCCTGCAAGAAATAAACCTGGAGCGCGTTCAAAAACCTTACTATGGTAAACCATGAGGTAAGCTGTGGTTATGCTGCATCACTTCACTTAACCACGAAAGTTTATGTTTAACCATGGAGGTTTTTGAACGCACCGTGGTTAACTACAGGTTAAAGAAAAATAAAAACAATATTTTCCATAAAATAGTCCCCGCTAATTGCGTCAATTATTTCATTAATTATTTATTTGCAATAATCCCACAAATCCCACTTTGATTTGTTCATGTGTTTACATTAAAACAACTGTCAGAGAGTTGTTTTTCTTCTTCTTCTTCTTAACTATCGCTAACCATGCTCCCGAGCAGGGTTAAAATTTAACTACACCATGGTTAACCACGAGAGTTTTTGAACGCCAAAAAGCTATGCTCGTGGTTATGTTGTAGTTAAACACGGAGTTTTTGAACGACAAAAGTTTACCATAGTTAACCATGGTTAACCATAGTAAGGTTTTTGAACGCGCTCCTGGTTAGTCACTTTGTAGTCACGTTAAGACCAGTGCCTCGGCACCCATATGTGCAGACTGTGCATTTGCACTGGGCGGCACTTGAAGTGAGCAAAAAATTTGTACAATATATTTATTTTATAAATATGCCGTGCCGACGGCGATGAGCGCAAAAATTTAAATGAGCGGCGACGATAAACAAAAAGAAGACAAACATCAAGCCGAACACTCAATAGATTACCAATAATTAATTACCACAGGCAGCATGTAGGGAATACAACCCAGTAGGGAATAGAAACCTTCTAGAGTCGATTCCGTACATTATCCTTCAAATGAGTAATGTCTACTTTCCAGATCGAAACATGTTTTCGATTAACATTGCGAGGTCCTAGGGTCGAAGGCATAACGACAACCTTTTGCATTACAATTCATTCCAATAAGAAGGTATAAGCGTCGATAAGTAAAACGTATATGCCTAGTCGAATAGGCGAAACGTGTATCATGTTGCCGAAAGCGATTTTCAGCCATGTAGCTGGCTAGAACATGACAACTTTTAGTCGAGCTTCAGCAACAGACAGCAGCATAAAATTGTACGGTGTGTGAAACAAAATGAAATGAGTGTTGAGAGTGACTTCTGCATTGCAACACTGAAACGCAATCCCTCACACTCCTCGTAGCTATATCAGATGAATACAAAGATGCTCACTTCACAATCTACTCCAATTTTTAAATTTTCTGGGCTCAACCGGGTGTAAGGAGTTATTTCCCAATCTCGCGATCGCGTATTATGCACAATTGCAGTTGGAGTTGCTTCTGCTTCTTCGTAGTAATATGTGCGATGCCCGTCTGTCACATTTGGCGTTGATTTCAATCGAAGACGATTGCCTCGACAATGTGACGCAGGCCGACGTTGTAAATCGCTTTTCTGCCATGCATGACAGACTAGTTGATCTATAAACTACAAAGTAAATCCCTACTTATGACCCGCGAAATGGTCCTTTTCAGGACCAAAAACCGGATTAATCGATAAATGATAAACGAATGCCGAAACGATAAACAGAAACGGTCCTTTTCAGAACAAAATGAGTTTGCGGAGCAGAAGGCTAAGCAAGAAGTTTCGCCGAAACGAAAAGCAGTGGCACAGCAAGAAGTAGAAGAGAAGTCGCCATCCGTTTTCAACTTGTCAGCGCAGGTCTTACCATCGAAAGCGAAGAAATTAAATTAAATAAATTATTTCATTTAAGTCGATTCTGAAGTAAGAGAGGAACTGTACTAATAAATGACTTGGTTGACTTTGCCAAATAGAAAGAAAATTTATTTAATTAACAATTTCTCATATACTAATTCCTATAAAGAATAAAAAAACCCGCGAGCGATGCGAGCAAAAAAAATGTTGCCCTTAAAGGGAGCGGCATCGGCAGATGTGCACTGGGCGGCAAATTGCCTAGCCGCGGCCCTGGTTAAGACACAGCAACAGATATCATCAAACTCTGGTTCTTTGTTGATCCATGCAACGGCGTTTCCTAGTCCCTTGCGACATAAGCTGGTTGGTATAAATACAACATTGGCCGGTACTTAACACCTTAACAGTTTCATCCTCCTTAAGTGTGCATTTCCAGCCGCACTTCCATGAACCATTGCTTTGCATCTTCTTAAGTTACCAAAAGTCAAGGTTTCTTGAGCTCATGCATCATCATGCAATTTGCACGCACAATTTTACTTATCTTTTCTCATATTTCAATTTTTATTTTTTCATATCCGGGAGACAGTTGATAAATATGAATTTCATATTTTTATTTCACTCGTAGCATTAATAATTAAAACAAAGTTACCTGGATTCTGGATACATACACATAATACTAACCTTCGTTTTTTAGTCAATAATTTTTTTTTCAAATATTACGTTCTAAAATCATCTTTAAAAGTAAAAAATAAAAACGGGTTCATACAAAGTATTCCGCTGATTAGTTTTGCAACAAAAAAATTAATAATTACTATATTTAGCAAACCAGCAATTATCCAAACGCAATACGAATTTTAAATCAGTTGGAAATGTCAACGATTCTCATGTTTCTTACATAACAGCGAACAAGATTAATAACATCTGGAACTATTTTAATCCGATGATTTTCTCGTTAATTTAATCCGAGAATCGGTTGTAATAACAAATACCGAAGCACTTGCACCTGAAATCGATCCTTATATCCGCATTGAAGCCAAGCCTAAAAATATATCCGTATTCGTCATCGCGTAGTTACCTTTAATTCATTATAGATGTCACTATTATGACTTAAGGCATTTTTAGACAGGATCAAGGCAATTACATAATGATTATTATTTTAACAAATCAATCACCGATGTGTGTTTTAAATTTGCACACACATTTCGCATATTAACTGGTCTTCACGGTTGTCCCAAATCCTTGCATGTCGTTCACCTGACATTATTTTGTAAACACTCAAAACATCCAACTGATTAGCCAAGACATTGAGGAGTCGTCGGTCGAAAAATTTGATTGATGGTGTGCCTTTCGGTTGTCGAAGACCGCAAAACTCTTGAAATTTTTGGACAGGTTTTTCTACACTGATAGACAATCCATAAGATGCGCGACGAAAGCAAACAGAACAGCATCGCGCACGCACATCCATCCGAGTTGAAGTGGGTAACCACCACTGTTTATTACCACTTAATGAAAAGTTTCTTCGATATTTGCTCAAAGGTCGTTCCGTCTATTTTTATGAATCAACCTGAAGCCAGTAGGCGGTTACGTAAGACGCCTCTTAAGCTGCCTTCTGACCTGTGACATTCCGCCAAGTAGTCTATGGCACGTCTGCCCGACCCGCGGATTGACCTGCTGATAAACCGGTTGGCAATTTGGCCTACCCCATGTCTTAAGTAACCGCTGTACGGTATTACAAATAACTCAGTTCGGTATAACAAGTGAACTGAGATACACAATAAATTCGGTAACAATACAAATATCCGTATCAATAACTCATCCACGTTGGCTATGCAGAGTTAATCCGATAAAGTTGGGAAACGCGGCACACAACGGATTCCTGAGATTCTGTGCATGCAACAATGATGGCCGTTTTACAAGTCTGTAATTAGCATAATTACAATTGAAGTGCGGACATGATCGATCACGGTATCACCGCTGGAAATGGTACAATTGGCATCCATGGACCCGAACCTCCACCATCATCGAGTCATCAATTTCAACGCCGGGGACCAAGCTGAAGGTGTTCCAATCTTCAACTGGTCCGCCGCCATATCGGATCTTGGATCTTGTGTAGAGTAAAGATCATTCTCATAGCGCTCATAGAGCTACCACGAAGGTCGACTGCGTTTTGCCTTTAGTTTGAATCACGATGAGGAATCTTCACAACAGTCACGTCCCGTCATGAAACTGCTGCAGTGCGGCCTTATTTCATCTTCTTGCATTGTGGATGCCACGGTATTAAATTCCATGGATTTTTACCGCATACTGGGCGCTCGAATGCGATCCAAATGGCAACTAATCAGACAATTACCGGACTTATATGGCCGCGTTAAGTGGTGCATGTCGGATCAAGGTCGTCATTGATGGATTTTTAATCATGCATTCTAATAACAAATTGAATTCAGCATTTTATGGTCACTTGCCTTAACCTTTGAATATTTTAAATCTTCTAGAGAGTCGGACTTTATGTTTCCGATGATTCAATCCGTTTAATGATATATGGGCACGAAACTTCGATATCTTATTTAAAAAGATCATTTGAGGATTAATTAATATTTTAATTAGTACAGAAAAAGCATTGAACTTAGGCAATTTTCTAAGCTGAGATTTCCTTTGATAATCAATCTCAAGCGTACGAAAAAGTTGTTGCCACAACATTAAAGGGGAATGGAGCATTTCTTTTAACTAGTTACTTCTATAACAAAATGATCTCTCTTACAGTTATCTAATCTGTATAAGTTCTTAATTTTCTTCTTTAAAGGCCCTAAAACCAAAAATACACGTAGAATACATATGAAGCATACAGGAAAAAACGAAAGCGAATAGTTAGTGTGATATATACTGTGCAATGACCATACTGAATAACCCATTTCTCGTCCGAACAGTGAAGTAAAGCAGCATTTGGCAAGTTTAGTACTTATTTTGAACCGTTTTGGTAGCACCAACTAACATCGGCACTCCCTGTTCAGATCGACAAAAGAACCTTTTGCTGGAGCTGGTTCATATGAGCAATTTATCATTCCTTAGACACTCGGGCTAGAATATGCTTCGACCCCGAAAATACTCAGATCATTCAAAGTTTTCAGGATCAGTCCAACCAAAAAAACTGCCCACATATCCCAAATTTATGAATCTAGAGTATTTTTCGTAAATTAAAAGAGAGTTAAAATATACGGAGAAAGCCCAGTTCGCACTATTACAGCTGCAGAAAACATTTTGGCTGCAGCGTGTACTCGAATAACTTACGACTCTACAACCGAGATTTGAATTTGTCCACTCGAAACTAGTCTCTCCACTGGCTCCATTTGCTAGACGATACCATTTTACCATTGGTACTGTCCTCTGATTTTGTATGAAGAAGAAAAGCTTGTTATTTCTAGACTTTGGTTTTGGCATGCTCGTCTGTGTTTATACGGACGACCTCGGACCGCACCGCACCTGAAATTATCGACTCGCGGTGGATACTACGCATCGCTACAGACTTCCCTGTGCCTTCACGGACGACACTCTTCCCATGGTGCGCCGTCCGCGTCTGTCCGCAAAATCGCTCACCGTGTGGAGGCCAGCTTAAGAAGTACACAGTGAACCTCATACTTGAACTCTTGGATGTTATATGGGTTCATTTTTTAAGCACTCTGCTGAGCCACAGATACTACAATTTCACTCGATGCAATATTTCGACTCATCCTTTAGCCAGAATCCGTGATATTTTTTAAATTCTTTAACATCAGCTAGTGTAAAACATGGACATTTTCGTGTTTCACAATACTTTTAGAATATTTTCAAAAATCCTTGGGATTTTGTATGGCGACTTTTTGGAATATGGGCCTATGGCTTCTATTTCTACATAATCTAAAGGTCAGTATCACCATTGACCTTACTTCAACATTAGAAAGGCTTGCAAAGTAATATCTCCCAAGCCGCTTACGAAACCATCTCCTATGAACCGCAAACCATAGCACTGCTGCTCGAAATATCTCCGATTACTTTCTGATCTCATAGATGACAAAGAGTGTAGTCATTATCTTACTCCAAACTTATATTTTATCTAGGATAATTTTGGTTGATTTTTATAATAAAACTAACTGGGACCCGGTGCGCCTATGCTGCACCCATAAGCCAATAGTAGTAATCAGGTGATATGAATTTTAATATACAGTAGGAGAGTTTGAAAAAGGCAATTTTTTGGTATTTTTGATTCCAAATAACAAAATGTGAAACTATTAGGGATCTGACATTTTAATCGAGACAATAAAAACCATCCCCTGACTTGGCATTTATCGTTCAGATTTCATTTTGCTATGCCGGGGGAGTAGACGCCCTGTGCAGAACTTCGCTCGATTTTTTAGTTCATTTTAATTTAAAAGTGTATATTTTAGTTTTTTTAAACTATATTTTATTTTATACATTTTAGACTATTATATGTCTTCTGCCATTTTGTGGTGACGTCACGCAGCTTACTGTACTATACTCGTCATACACTTTCATTTGATACCCATACCGAGGGCGGGCCCCGGGCGTTGTAAAGAAAAATGTTAACTGTAATTTTGTGTTGGCCGCCATTTTGCATTTAGAATGACGCCGCACAGCTAATAGTATTCTACTTGTCATACCTTTTTATTTGATACCCATACCGGATGGCTTGCATAGAAAAAGGTAATCCGCCATTTTTTGTAAGCGGCCATTTTGAATTTGGAATGACGCCACACAGCTAATAATATTCTATTTGTCACACCCTTTCATTTGATACCCATGCCGGGGGTCGGGGAACACAATTGAAAAATTCGGCCGCCATATTGGAACCGCCATCTTTGCGAAAGTAATGGACATCACCAATCGCTTTCTCGTATCCAGAAACCTCTATGTATACATTTTCATCCTCGTAGAACGTGTATTATTATGCTTTTTAAAGCTCTCTAAGACAGCGCCCCTTGGAAGGATTTTTAAAAGTAGGCACCGATGCTAAAACCACCCCCTTGATGTAAGTAATATGTGGTTAAATTTTTGTGGAGATCGGTTGAATGGTTTAGGAGTTATTAGGGAACATACATACATACACACATACATCGAATTTTATATATATAGATCACGCATTGGGGATAATCTCGTTGATGTTTAAGGAGTCCGGAGCAAAGCATACCATGTCCGTGCCAGGAACGTTTCAGGCACGCAAAGAAACACGACACGAACTACTATGCCCACTGCAAACGATCGACAGCGTTCTATGCACACATACAACGTATGCGGGAATCCATTCAATAACGTGCAGCACTGGATAATCCTTTTTCGCATGTGTCAGAGCGTATCGCCACCAGCAAAATATTCTAGCCGTGCATTTGTTGACGGTCCGGTCATGGCACACTATAGTGTTGGTCGGTGACGGAACGGTATAGTGGGCCTTGTTTCATATTATGCATAGACAAAGTATACATGCAGGCGTCGATACAGTTACGGTCATGGTATGAAACGTTGTAGTGGGCAGACTCCTTTACTGCCCTTTCCATGTTAAAAATATTTCCGAAAAAGGGTAGGTAAAGGTAAACCTTAATTCGAGATAAATTTATCTTTACGGCCCAAATATTTAATTTTTTTTTCGAAAATTCAAATTGTCTTGTATACTAATGAATCTTTTCAGCAAATCATGATACTTTAACAAATTCCAGTTCTTGAAAATCTGAGTTCTGTTGTAGAAGCAACGTCCAAATGGTACGAGCACGAGGAATCATCATAACTTTACCTAAAAACAAAAACGTCACATTCCTACACCTGTAACCTATTGAAAACTTAGAACCAGTCAATTGCATAATAAGTAACTAATCAATACCAAAAAAAAGGAAACAGGTGGCTTCAAAACATACGATATATATTATTTAAAAATATTCTTCGGCATAACAAAGCTTTACCGATTGAACTGATAAACGACATCAACGTTCTTTATCGACAGAAAACACGATTTTTAAATGAATCAATTTATCATATTTTAAAGCCATCATCGCAGCAATAAAAACGTTTTTAGCCTCTAACAAAACGTGATTTTCAAAAATTCTACATTGGCCAAAAAATCTGGTTTCCATTTTTTGATTGATTTGTCATTGAAAGTCTCGTTGCTGTGATTTATCTACTAATAAGATAAGATTGATTTACAACTGAAATATTTAAAAAAAAATAACATTAAATAAAAAAACCTATTAGTTTATTTTAAAAGTCCGAATAATGTCGTTTACAAAAGGAGAAGTACAACCTCTGATGTGCATTTTATAAAAGAATCACAAAAACATGCATTCAGTTATTGGACAATTATCAAAACTAAATGCCTGTTAAGATACATCGATTTGTCGTAATATAAAAGGAAATGCATAAAATTTCCATTAACACCGAATACCTGCGCACTCTCAGGTGGTCAGAACTGGCTGGAGACAAACTTTTCGTTAAATGTTTCCCAATCGCTTCTCCATTAAAGTGTCATCTTCGCTGGGAATTATATGAAAATTCACTTTTCTCGTTGACGATTCATTCATGGACCAAAGATTTACCGGCCGCGCTGTAAAAGAGTTGCTGCATCGAGCCACCAAGTTGCACAATAATCGCCTCATTGTACTGCACTCGTTGCAGTGTTCAACAAGTTCAGTTGAAATGTTAAAACGAATAAAAAACAAAATAATAAACATAATCAAGCCGAGAAGAGATGGAATTGATTGCGTTGCTTTTGCTTGTTGCATTATCATTTATCGATATTCAGACGCGGACAAATTAATCACAAGTTGTGGATAAGATGCGATTAAATTCCAAGAGAATAAGTTCTGTTGTAAGCCAGGAGATGCTGTGTAGTTCAAAGGGTTATTCAGGAGTCCTTCCCATCTGAAAGGTGCAATAAATTCTGAGTAATGCACACCGAATTCAAGACAGGGCGATCTTAAAGATTAACCTACTTCGAGCCGGTAACGGAAAACAAAACTTTAGCCTTCTTTTTTATATACTACAATGACTCTTCCTATTAAGTCCATCCACTAAAAAAGTGTGGTATCGCATTACCTGAATGCTGGAATGCTGATGTCATTTTTACTCCGTCGGTGGTTAACTATTTTTGAAAGCGCAATCCTTGATATTGCATTGTACTTGAAGGAACTGAAGGTTTTTGGATTTCTTTTAATGTCAAGACTCCTCAAGTAATGAACTGACACCGCCGCACAGAGTAGATACTTGGTTGTGTTTATTATTGTTGCAAAAAGTATGCTCTTCGCATTTCTTACTGTTAAGTTCACCATCAAAGAAACTAAATTAATTACTATGCGACAATTAGTTACATGATCCCCTGATAAGATTTGTACCTCCCAATGTTCCTTAAGATACTGCCATATCATACTTCTCCGCTGTTTATTCAGATTTTTAGAAATTAACTCATGTCGAACCCGAAAAAATAATGACCCAAAAACACCTCTAAATATCACCCAATAGCAATTACTTTTTTTTATCAAAAATCAGGAGGCAACAATCAATAAAAAAACTCATGGAAAATCCAGAATCCAACCAAAAATAAAGTGCTGTAAATATCAACAAGGGTTTTAATAATTCAAATCAAAGATAATGTAAAAAATGTCTGTGCCATTTTACAAAAAAAATACTGGAATTTTTTTTCACAAACAGTTTTGTAAATTTGCAATATATATTATTAGGAATATTCCTAATCTACTTTACGCATTTTTACCAACTGTGTAGTAAATATACATTATTTGTGGGATGTAAAATTACAATCAGTATTGGAGTTTTCACTTCATAGTTTTGTAAATTTCCAAACCTTTGTGAAAGAAACAGGGAAAAAGTATAGCTAAAGATTACCGCCCTGTGCCAATGTGCTGAACAACCTACACACAGCTGATCGGAAAATGACTAGCTGACCGGAAAATGTGGCAAAATTCGTCCGCCATATCCCGGGTGAAAATATAAGACTGAAAACAGACTGAAAAATTACTAATTTTTTCAATGTTTAAGAACAGTCGGAAAACGAACAGAAACTAGACTGAGGTAGTGCACAGGAGACGGAACTGAAAATGCATTGAAAATGATAGCTAATTTCGACTGAAGAGTGTGAACGGAAATCAGTCGGAATTTAGACGGAAACATTTAGACATTTGAATGAATGAAGTAACAATTATTAAAAAAATATCCAAAAATTTTCCAAGTCCAAGTCCAAGAAATGCCGAGTCCCTTCCTAAGAATATTCTAAATCCAAAAACGATAAAAATTTCCGCATTGTTTCGGTATCTTTTCAGTCTTCTTTTGTTACTTATGAAGGGTAACTGATATCAGTTTTCAGTCCTTTTTCAGTTTTGTATTTTCACGCGGGATTGGCCCGTAAAAATTGTGATCGTAGATTCGTTATTTGCTACCTTAAAATCCCCTAGATACCCACTCTCATTGGAGTCGGAAGACAAGCCGTCAGCCTTATTGGCCCCGCCAGTTTGAATTTATAAGTTTTGACCACAAGTTCGTTATTTACGACCTTAAAATCCCCTAGATACCCACTTTCATTAAAATCGGAGCACAATTGGCAAATTCAACCATATTTGGGAGGCCATTTCGAATTTGGGTCACATTTCGGCGACCATTTAGAATTTCATTTCGAAAGTAAACAATAAAATTCTTTGATTCTTCGTCTACGTCATATAGGCTGTGTTCCGAAATATAACCCAGTATACAGGCCAGTGCTAATGACGTCATTAATTGATGCCATATTTTACTCGTGTGCATCGGTGTGACGTAATGGTAATCACAAAAATATTAAAGATTGGAGGCTGAAACAGTTTCAAGTTGTAACACTTTCATGTAAGCTGCCGTTAACCACAGCGTAAACGCTTGAATTTACCATTTCTCACTGGACAGTATGCTGGGGGATATTACGGAACACGGCCATAAACTTCGTCTTCGTCTACGTCGATATAAAAAATAGTTTTTGAGCTGCAACTCGAAACTGTATGGCATAATTTCGTTATCATCGGCTTGTTGACATGGCAGTAAACTTGCAGACGTATTCACGTCAAAAATTAAAATTCGCAAAATAATTATACAAATATTTTATATGAAATTGCATAATATATTATATTAATAGTTAAATACAGTAAGAAATATCAATAATCAAATATTTTATATAAAAAGGTAAAATAGAATATTATATACTCGTATATTACATATATAGCCCAGTCGTCAGAGCCAAATTTAGACCGAAAGCTCGCACAAAATGTGATCTCGCTGAAAATACTTTTTTGGGTGTAGAAAACGATAAAAAAATCTTTGCTGCGGTAAAGTGTATGCTAAGTTCACAATTTCGAAAACAAATTCGAAAATTTGGTTTTTGCTTTATATATCAAAAAATAAAAAAAAAATCGAAAAACTAATAGCGCCACGTGAAAGAGCGGAAAATTTCACTAAAATTTATATTACAACTTATTTTAAAAAAAATTGTTTCAATATTATAAAAAATTATTAAAAATAAGAAGGAAATTCCAAAAATCTAAGCGCGCCAAAAAGCTGAATAAAAAATTCTAGCGAGGCGTTCGGAGAAAAACTAAAGTATCCTTGCCTAAAATGTACGCAAAAATAAAAATAGAAAAAGCATTTTAAAGAGGACACTCTAAGCTTTCTAGGGAAGCTATTAGTTTTTAATTTTTTGTTTTTTTTTTCTCATTTGACCGGAAGTTATAATTTGTAAAATTCTCACTGATGTTTATACAATTGAAGATATATATTAGTAGAGGCGTACGAGAAAAAAATCCTTGCACATTTATCATCATTAGACATTTACTTTTGATGTAAAAATAATTAAAATGACAAATTGTTTAATAAAATTTATGTTTTAAAATATTCAGTTTTTCTTACAGCATTCATTCGACGCCATTTTTAGCTTCAGAAACAGCCTAAACCTTAATATAACCCTATTTACCATGCTGCCATTTTTTGTAAGACCAGTTTATAATTGGGAAACTCATTTAGAAAACTTAAGCAACAAATGAAAATGAAATCCCGTTGGAATGTTTGAAAAATCGCAATTTTGATTTTATGATATTTTTTAGGCACGTACCTTTTTATACGGGACATAAAAAAACAAATACTTAATGGCAATCGCTCTCCCAGCCTCAAGGTATATAATTTTGGTTTACAAATAGAGACTATCTCGGTGATATAGACACTGAGCTATGAACTGCGAGCCCAGAATTTGCGTTCTGAGAGCCCGATTGTTGGGCTCCAGGTTCAACGCTAAATTGAACTGAACGGGCTGGCATACACGGATCATAACGTCAACACTAAGAAACCGGTTTTCAGGACAGAGGGGCAAAAGGTAAAGGGAATACCCATGTACATCGAGGGCATCTAAAAAAACCGGTTTTTTTAGTGTTGACATTATGATCCGGGTATGCCAGCCCAACAAGTATGAACATTTGAAGTCTCACAGCTCAAAATTTTTTTCCGTGAACTTTCGAAGTTCGAGTAGGTAATTTACCCACTCGGAATTTTTCGAGTGGGTAGAACTACCGACTCCACCCACATCAACCGCCGACCCTGGTTACGCGACATATTCTACGTATACATGAGGAGTTGAATAGTTGAGTTGAGGTTGAGTTGAATTTTCGACAATCGACAAAATTCGACAAAAATCACAAACAAAACACAGAAATGCTACTGTCAAATAAATTCAACTACTCAACTACTGAGATCGCGTCTATATGCATAATTTCAACTCAACCCAGGTAGCAGAGCTGAGTCGAGTTCAGTCGACCCTATCTCAACTCAACTCGCGTCTACATGCATTTGAACTCGGGTTCAACCTGGGTTCAACTCATCATGTATACGTAGTAATTACCAATATGCTCGGCTTCGAAAACTCAGCAAAACAATATACTATTTTATTTTAGTATATGATATAGTTTAGATAGACCCCCACTCTTGAAGAGTAGAAGAGCAACACATTCAAAATACGCATGAACTGTAGACTCAATCAATATTTTAAAATATATGGCATTAACCGTTGCCAGCGTTGTACCAAGCGTGGCCCAATAAAAATTCCGAGTCTTGGCCGACCGATGACAACCATTCTTTGGCCAATCATTGGCTCCGTTGTGAGATCTGGCAAAACCTACATGGGAACTGGCCTGCAACTACCAGAATTTAAGAAGATATTGCGCTAGCAAGGGGATTTTTGTCCTTTTCTTTATTTAAAATATGTACATGATGAGTTTGTAATTACAACTAAATTGACAACAAAAATGTTTGCCTTTTATAGGCTGGAAATATTCCATCGCCTACTTAAAGTAGCCGATGAAATATCTCCAGGCTACTAAATACATACTTGCTATGGCACACCAGGTAGCTGCAACAATAGCCTACCTGGGTCCCATATTAGCCCCCTTCCAGCTGGGGTGCTGCTACCGATAGGGAGTAGGACACCCGGGGGAAATGCTTCCGATTTTGAAATTTCGTGGTCTATACTAACCACAAACCTCTAATACATGCCCTTCACACAAAGACCGAAAGATCTTTTCGCCAAACAAAACACCTGAGTCTAATTTGCCAGTTCACAACGGACATCAGACATGTATCTGGGAAACAAAACCTTGTCGCAGACTACTTATCGCGCACATCGCAGCTCAAAGATAAAACTAATACTCACACCAATCCCTTTCAGTGCCATTAACTTTCAAAGAAAGCATATTTTTTGTGACTGTGCTTCTTGGCCAACTTTAAAGTACAACATATCTCACATTGGTTCTTTTTAGGATAGTACAATCCGAGATTTTGTACATCAAATTCTTCATAAAACTTTCCAATCCTCAAACCTTCGTTTGCACTAGTAACACCGAACTAAGTAATTATTTGTTAGAGCACACATGCCGGCATCGTAAACTCAGTACAAAATGGCAGTCAAGGTGGAGTTAGCCGCGAACTTTTGACGCCATGGATTTCGCAGTTTTACTCATCACGTGATTTTATCAATTTAAAATCAAAAATTATAGTAGGCTCTTTTTAAAGTTTGTATAATTTTTTTTCTCTTTTGAATGGTAGGAAAATCGTAATAAATGGCTTTAGCCGATTTAGGAGATCAACGGAGATCTCAATTAACACCAAATTGCGGCTGTTCAACTCCAACGTTAAGGCAGTTCTTTTGTATGGTTGCGAAACATGGAAAGTCACCCAATTCATCACGGGGCGCCTACAAGTTTTCATCAATAGATGCCTACGTCGTATCCTAAAAATCCGGTGGCAAGATAGAATTTTAAATGAAGAACTATGGCGCCGTGCCGGCCAAGAAAGGATAGACGACCAAATCAGGCGAATGAAATGGAATTGGATTGGCCACACCTTGCGACGCGAAAACGAGAATCTAGCCAAATAGACCCTTGACTGGAATCCGCAAGCATCCTGTCGAGACGGAAGACCTAGAACAACGTGGAGGAGAACCCTATTAGTAGAGGCCGCAACAACTGGAAGATCCTGATCAGAGCTGAAAGCTGTCGCGCAAAACAGAGTCCGCTGGAGGGCAACCGTTTCCGCCCTATGTCCCACGAGGGATTAAAGGAGCCGGATGATGATGATGATGCATTGCGTTAGTATTATAAATCAAAAAGAAAACTTCACTTTAGAATAAAAAAAACAAAATATTGTTTATTATTATTTATACATTATGATTGACATCGGTGTACTGTTGTTCATATACCGGCAGCTTATCTCCTACCCTACTCGATTAGCACGAGTTTTTCTGACCAATTCTAATGTCCTGAGAGGAGGAGGATTAGCACGTAGTGGAGGAGGGTTAGCACGAGTATTTCTGACAAATTTTAATGTCGCTGGTTCCTGGTCCTGTCCCTCCGTGAATGGTGTAAGCGGTGGCGGAGCGGCCGAATAAACGATCGCAACTAACACGGCAAAAATAGTTAAAAACACTAAAATCCTCATTTTGTAGATTTGTTTAAGCAAAGGCTACCAACTGATATCTGTTGATACTTCACGGCTGCAATCGATTTTATACTAATGCTTTAATTAAAAAATATAGCAAAAAGTTTTTTTATACTCTAACAATTTATTATATAAAAAACTTGTTTGAACGAGATGTAAATGCCTGTCTAAATGCAAAACTGGTTTCCAGTCGAAATGCAAATATAGTTCATCCTAATTTTTTGAAATTTTATCAAAATTATAGTCTTAAGAACGTTAAATATTTAAAAAGGTCGTAAATTTGCTTCTTATTTTGTCACTTTTATTTTATTTAAAAAATAATAATAATATTTATATTTCTATCTCAGAATGGCGTTTGAAAATAATATTCTGAGGATTTTCTTTTTTTTTACGTAGGGGTGTTTCTTCAGAAATGTCTTTTAACACTCTGTTGTCTATTTAGTTTACGGTACCACCCTACTTCTCCCTTTAACCACAAAGTGCGTGAGGCACATGCGCTGGAGCCAGGCTCGGAAACATGTCATTTTTTCGCGTGTGGAGCTTCCAAGGGTGGATGCAAAGGGGTATTCGTGGGGAGGCAAAATGGAGGTCTCTACACCTATATACATATACAAGAAAATGCAAGAACTCAATAGCCGTGTTCCTTTTCTACTTTTAAGTGCTCCGGAGTAAAAAGTTAAAGGAAAGCAAAATTTGTCGATTTGAGTGAAACCTTGTGAGAGCAGGAGTAGTTCCAAGTAAATACGAGTAAAAAAGAGCAGAAAAGGAACACGGCTAATGCTCCACTAAAAGAGCATGAACAAGATTATGAGAATCCGTATACATGTTATCTTCTTAATATTTTTTCAATATATTTTTATTATGTATTTTCATATAAAAAGTATATTCTGATTTTGAAGAGAGCTTAAACATATTAGGCTAGTCGGCGAGAAGGGAAAAATGATAAAAAATGAATTATTGGCCCATAGGCGAGATTATTGTTGGAATCGCTTCGTTTTAGGGTGTAGTTAACCACCCTACGTTTGCCCACAAATTGCTTGACCGCATAACTTTTTAATTAACTTATTGTGAATAAAATAGGCACTTTCTTTATATTTCTTTCAAAACTCCGTTCCTGCTAACTTTTAGTATAACATAGGGATGGTCAATATTCATCGATGTTATCGAAACATCGATGTTGAGCGTTAAAACATCGATATTTTAACATCGATATTGAGTCCTCTAAAACATCGATCCATCGATGATGGGAACAAGAACATCGAAATTCGATGTTTCCACATTTGTTTGCTGTAAAAATTAAATTGAGCTTATGCAAGCCTTCATTAAAGTAAAATTTCCAAACGACTTTTAAAATGTTAAAGCTTAGTACGGTGATCAGGCAAAATTTTGCCATCCTTTTAAAATGCATGTAAAAAACCTTGGCAAAATTTTGCCTCAAGCACGGCAAAATTTTGACAGCGCAGCAGTACGCCGTTCGGGAAAAAATTTTGCCACAATAAGCATACTTTCAAGATTTTCTATTAGATGGATTTTCCTTAGAATACAAAACTACAGGAAGGGCCCTGGGAGAATTTTAGCGTAGTGAAATTCAAACTGCACACTTCATTGCTCTTTTTTCACTGAAAATTCACTCGTAACAACTTCTAATTGATAAAAACAAATTCTTTAAACTTTCTTTCTTCTTTTTAATTAGTTTTGCGAAAAACTGTAAATAAATTTTATAGAAAAACTCGTTTTAAAGAAAGTGCCGTGGGAAAATTTGACAGTTAACTAACAAGAAATTGTACCAATTTGACAGTTGACTGATAGCGATTTCACTACGCTCCCATACACGGATTTTATACCCGAGGGCCTTTCCTGTAGTTCTCTATTCTAAGGGATTTTCTAATTGTGGAGACTTTTACTTGTCAAATTTTGGCCTCCAGAAATTATCTGGTCATTTTTTGTTGGCAAAAAGTTGGACAGTTGGATTAAAAAGTCGAATGCAGCAGTTCAAATTTGTTTAAAATGGAAAAGGAATATGAGTAATTCCACGTCAAATCGGACAAAAAAATGACGACTATTTTTTATATCGGTAAAAGTATTTTTTTTCGTTAGTTCACATCCTAAATCTACCAGAAATGACGTTGTTTTAACGAAATTGTTGTATTAACGCTAAAAATTAATTAATAACAAATTATATCAAAAATCACGGTTTTTTTTAAACTAAATTTAAAAAGTAGCTTAAATTTAATGTTTTACATCCAAATTCATTAGGAAAAAATATTTTCTACTTCTAGGCGATGTGTTTTAATAGACTGATACGTTTATAAAGTTGAATTTCAAAACTATTTGTTTTTATCAGCTAGTGAGTCACAATTTAGTCACAATGTAGTCAAAAACTTCAAAAATCAATTACTCAAAAACACCCTCACCGATTATGACGTTATTAGCGTCAAATTGAAGGGCAATGTTTATATTTTAACATAAAAAAAATCCACGGTATTGTTTTTCGATTATTTAAAAATAGCGCAATTTGAAATATGTCTTGTTTTCATAGTTATTTAATGAAAAACTTATAATACTTTGTGGGTTTCTGTTTCATGTTCATATTTGTGCACCTTGAATATCGGCACTTTATTTTATTAAATGTTACCCACAATTGAAGATTACAATTATTATTACAATTTTGCGAGAGTTCAAGGCATTTCTATTTCACTACAATAGATCATAAAATTATAATATTTTAAAACATAGCTTAAAAATTTATTATAATATCATCTAATCGACTGTATGCATTTTTATACAAAATATCATGGTTTGATAGCCTGTGGACATTAGTGAAGAGTCCTTCTTTTGCTTGCCCTGAAAAATGAAATATTTTTGAGAATGCAGATCAACTTTAATGATTAATTTCAAAATATAGAATTACGATAACTTTACCTTGTTAATATTGGAGATTCAGGTTGTGTTTCGTCCGTTGAACTTTCATCATAATTTCTCAGTATATCAAACTGAGTTTGATTTTCGGAGAAGGAGTGCGTCTTGAACGTAGCATGTCCACTTTCATGTGGAACACAAGCGTGGAAACTGCGGATGCCTGTAACCGATGGTGCATTCTTGAATCTTCTCTTCATCTTTTGTGTGTGAACAGCAACCTCTTCTTTGGACGCAAAACTGAAATAGATGTTATCAAAGTTGTCGCTTGCCCACTCATACAATTGTTGCGGCGTGAGGATTTGGTAGTCGTATGGTCGCTGCAAACTGGCCTTTGTCGCTAGACGCTTCACAGTACCTCCCAAACCATCACTTGGTCCTTTACCGTGCGACGTTGCGAAGTAGTGCCATTCTGCTCTAATACCAAAGTCTTTTTCATGGAAGCAGACATTGAAGACATTGAATCGGTTCTTATACTGCGTAGGCGCTCCGTCTGACATGTAAACAATTTTGTCCACCTTGTTTAACTTTGCTTTCAAAAAATTGATCAACAGTTGTTGGAAAAAGTTCACTGAAGCTGCGTTATGATCAAGGTCGTCAGATATTATTACCAAATTCAACGGTTGGATTTCATTGTTCTCATCTGGTCGGTAGTAACACGCAAATGGATGGACCGTCGCTTGTGAATTATTCCAGTGCAATCCTTGGGCGGAATCTTGAACAACGAAACCGTAATTTTCCGAAAAGTCTGCAATGACAAGTATCTCTCCGACCTTTAACTGCTCTTTCATTTCTCGATAAAATCTTGCTTGCTTTTTTGCGATGTAATGGTGTGGAGAAAGTTTCTTCAATTTATCAATGAAATCATCAACAAAGTCATCAGCAGATTTTACTAGAGTTTCCAGTGTGCACCGATCAACTTGGACCCACTGTTTATAGGTAATTTCCTCAATCATGTTTTCTCTGAAGTAATTTCCCAAAAACTCTCTCAATGCTGCGTATCTAGGGCAGTCCTTGCAGGTCAACAGTTCGCAGTCCTCAGACGGAAATTCACACTTATTGTTAGTACATAATAGGTAGTCTTTGTAAGTCGCCATTAGTTTGTTGTTGAATTTTATTGTCGTCAAATTAGCACCCAACAACATCAGCTTGACGTTTTGATGGATTGTACAAACACACACACACAATGTGTACCTGATGCTCCGGCGAGAACACATTCTTTTGGCCTTAATTCGGCAAATTTTGAAAAGGAAACTTTGACGTCAGAATGCTTTTCACGGAAACATTCAAAAATTTCTTTCAAGTTAGCCAGGACCAATCTTTTTTGTATGTGTGTTTTTCCACCATCTGTCAGAACATTTACGTAATCTTTCTTTCCAGGCAGCTCACGACTCAGTTCTGGATCCAAATAAAACATTTTGACTTTGTCAACAGTATCTGGGGGCAAAGTTTTTCCAACTTTCGGCTTAGGGACACAGAAGATACCTTGTTCTTTCACCAACTCTTTAGTCTTCAATGCGATGTGTTTAGAAACTAGAAATTCATTCTGAATTTTGTTTGCGCTCCAAGTCGAGGGTATTACTGATAGCACTGTGATTTTCTGACTTCTTGACGTTGTCGATTGGAATTTTTCCTTCAGTTGTGATATCTTCTCTTTGCCAGCTTCATAGTAACCAGTTCCTTCAGCTGTTTCTGTAATAAATATCGAAAGCTTTGATAAAATATTTCCATCATTCAGAATCACCTTTTTTCATTTATTTGGAAATATTTTTTATAAGCATTCACCTTCAGTTTCTTCGGCGAGTCCAACAGTTTTATTAAAAGCTTCCTTGAAAGTAGTTATAATTTCGTTAATTTTCCCAATTCGAAACGACGAACTTTGCAGTTTTTGTTTGCTGACTTGATGAATATTTAACAAATTCAAACATTGATTTATTCTTTCAAGTGTCATTTCTGGTGGTGTCAAAAATGGTGCATCTGCTTGATTTGAGACCGAGTCACTAAATAATTTCATGTTACCTTCCACAATACTAGGACTGAAATCATTATGAATGGTTTCGAAGTCTTCAGTGATGGTCCACAAGGTTGATTTCATAGGAGTCTTGGGAATATTTGATGGATCATAACATTTCTTTTGTTTTAGTGGATAAAAAGTGAGGAACTCTTTTTTATGTTTCAAACAAACTGACTCCAAATTTTCATTTCCACTTCTTTTTTTAATTAAAAATAACTTACGATCCGAAAACAGCTCCACTGATTTAAAATTATCTTCTTTAGAACACTCGGAATTGTCTCGAAAGGAACAACTTTTTTCTTCCGCCATGACTTTTTATTAAAAAGGCAAAATGAAAAATAAATTCTCTGGCGCGTCACTCGTATCGTAGCGCGTGCCACATGGCAGCCTATGCACGTCGGATGCTGACGGAAAAGAGAGTAGTGTCAACGTAGGTGCAAAGAAATGCACGGAGATAGTGTCATTCTTATCTTGGCGGGGGAAGATGACTTAGTCAGACCAGACCCATAGGTCAGGCCCAAGGTTACGACCGGCGGAGGATACCGTTAGAAAAAAGGTTTTCAAGACAAATGAATGTTTAGTCAATACAAACATTTCAGAAAACTTGATACAAAGTACACGAATAAGTCTCTCTAACGATAGCCAGAGAGCTAATTTTAAAGAGCGCATATTTCAAATTGCGCTATTTTCAAATAATCGAAAAACAATACCGTGGATTTTTTTATGTTAAAATATAAACATTGCCCTTCAATTTGACGCTAATAACGTCATAATCGGTGAGGGTGTTTTTGAGAAATTGATTTTTGAAGTTTTTGACTACATTGTGACTAAATTGTGACTCAATAGCTGATAAAAACAAATAGTTTTGAAATTCAACTTTATAAACGTATCAGTCTATTAAAACACATCCCCTAGAAGTAGAAAATATTTTTTTCCTAATGAATTTGGATGTAAAACATTAAATTTAAGCTACTTTTTAAATTTAGTTTAAAAAAAACCGTGATTTTTGATATAATTTGTTATTAATTAATTTTCAGCGTTAATACAACAATTTCGTTAAAACAACGTCATTTCTGGTAGATTTAGGATGTGAACTAACGAAAAAAAATACTTTTACCGATATAAAAAATAGTCGTCATTTTTTTGTCCGATTTGACGTGGAATTACCCGAATATTTATTTGTTTTATAATGAAAAGACAAATTAGGTAAAGAAAAAACTTTCCACTATACTCCACCACTCTACACTTGGGGAAGCCTGAAAAATGATAAAAATGACGAGGCAAAATTTTGCCCGATCACCGTACTAGGCTTAACCTAGCAATGCACATTTCGAACTTGTCGAAGTAGTTTTTAATTTGTATGCCAGATGTCACTATATATATTTTTGATTCAAGGTTATAAAAGAAAACAAACTTGCTACTGTGCGAAAATCATTTAGAAAACTTAAGAAACAATTGAAAATGAAATCCCGTTGGAATTTTTGAAAAATCGCCATTTTGATCGATTTTATGAGGTTTTTTAAGAACCTACCTTTTTATACCCGACATAAATAAACAAATATAAAAAGGATTTCGGTTTTAAACTGAGAGAGCGAAGATTCCTAAAGATAATGACTAGATTTAATTAATCCAAAATCCACATGCGTTTACTTAAAATGCAAAAACAGAGTAAAAAAAACTGACTACAAAAAGTTTGTTTCTATTTCCACTTCCATAAAATATTTTAAAATATGATGTCAAAGAGTTTCTGGTTAATCCCGTTAGTCCAAACCCTCAATAAATTATTAATATTCAAGCTAAGAAAGATAATGGCCAATAAAAGCAAAAAAAAATATTGATTTCACCTGAGGGAAGTGTCACCATAATTATGCGAAAAAGAACTGTCATTTTCAAATTCCATGCTACCGAAAGCAATAATTCAAAATCCATCAATCCGCAAATAAATCGCGAAACTGCATTGAATCCGTGACAGTAAACAATAAAAAATATTGACTTGACTTGCGCCTTTTTACAGCCTTGCCGACACCATTCTCGATCAAAACTGATCAACCGCACTATGACCTACAGGTAGTAACCCATCGTAGAAGAGTCTGCAGTTTTGAAATCCAACGAAAATGACACTTAATCAGACACTACAGCACCTCATCGATCCGATGCATCGGAGTGCAGCAATTGCACTGCATCCAGGTGAGTCGAGAGATTTAAATGGCCAGCATTTATCTTGGTATCACCTTTTGCGGTTCCATATTGGAATTCCTCTGACGATGCCCAATTTTCTTCGGAAATTTTCAATTGCCGCAAGGCCCTGAGTGGTATGGAGGAGACGTTCAGGTAATGCCGTAATAGACACGTCAGTACTAGTGACCTTCCACGAATTTCGCTCAGTTACGAAATTGGCCACACAACATTCACAGGTGAGTGCGCTATGGCAAAGAGACATGGGTTCGTTGGCTTTGATATGCCGAAAAAAAAACACAACTATCTTCTTTTTTTGGGATAAAAATCTTGTCAGGTGTATTTCAAGGGCGATGAGATGAGAGTTTTATAATTGTTAACTAATTGGCCAGGTACATTTCAAGTAGAGGTATGTGGGAAATTTTTTTTAGTATTTATACTGGATTTGAATGCAAATTAAAAGGTTAAATATTTGAAGGTACCTGCATCTAGGTGTGGATTTTTTTTCTAAATGAAAAAAAAAGGTTTAATTCAGGGAACACAAGATGGAATAAATTTCAGGGGATCTTATTTAAATTATGGGGACAGTAAAAATTTAGTTTATTATTCATATTTTAAAAGATCTAGTTTTAAACAATTTCATTGTCATTCAATGAGGAAGCAACACAATATTTATTTAATGAGAAGAAATTCAATGATATTTTGGGGTAACAGTAAAGATATGTTAAACTTTGTGCCACTTTTTAAAAATATTACCTTTCATTTACCGATTTCAAATATATGTACATATTTCTGAAGATTGAGCTGCAGTTTGAAGAGTTAAAACTGTGAAAAATGAACCTCGAAAATGCTGCAACAAGATGTTAACACTGCCATTTATAAACAGTTTTCTGACGGTTCTGTTTGTACCCTCAAACAATTCCAGAAGCCTCTCTTATAGTTCTAAATTAGTAACATTGAAAGTAATTTGCAGTGTTCACTACCATAAAATAAATCAATCATTGAGAAGATAAATCAGTTAGGCTAACTGAAGAATTCCGTTTATTTTATAGGTTAAATTAGGTCTTAAAAGTTTCCTTCTACAAGTGTTGAGCTGACTGCAAATCATACCAGCTGCATTCAATAAAAAGCTTAAATGAACAAAATATAGAACCTGGACAACTTTCTTAGAGGGTATTTTGTCAGGGTAACGATTAATATACCAATCCTAAGTAAAACCTAGTACCTAGGAGTGTAACTAGATCACCAATGTCCGAGGGGACATATATAATCGGAGACCGGTCCTCCTGGTAGGGAGTTGTGCCTGAGGTTGACACCTTCCGTCGGAAAACAACTCGCGTTATGGAATCTAGAAGTCAGTATTGGAACAGTCAGGATTTACAGCAAAGAGGTCAGCGACTTCACAGGATTAATGATTTAAGGAGCTGCGATATAAAATTCTCAATATGCAATGTCAGATCATTTTGTATCTTGAATAATGGCGGAAATGATAGACAGGTTTAGACGATATACAATTCTAATCGCAAAATCTACACTCCCAACAAAATTCACCGAAACAGGTATACCATAGCCTCACCAGCATAATTGAGAGATCTCTAGAGGTAAAAAAAGTTAAAAAATGTAGAGAATGCCTTTGACAAAACTAGGGAACGCAATCCCGGGATCCCGTATCCCGGGATTCCGGGATCTCGGCTATTTTTGCTGTCTCGAAAACCCGGGATTGATACGGCCTAATCCCGGGATCTCGGAATCGTTTTTTAAACAAAAAACGTGATTTATTTAAAAAAAAAATTTCGGTGGAAAAATATTTTGAATATGAAACTTATAATCTTCAAATTTAATGTTGCAATTATTTTTTAACCGCAGTATACGAAACACGCAACGAAAAATCCAATTCCTTTTTGCAGCTTCTAATTTGCTCGGCTGTGGAGACCATTGCTCTCTGTATTTTCTCGTGTGTGCCGAATTCAACCGAGCTGCAAGCGACTCCAATATGCGCAAAATTGGCAGCATCACTCAGATTGCGTATACGTCAACGTGTTTGCACAGAACTCTCTTGCATCTTGCAATATCTCCACAACCCTTGTGCTCCGGAAGATGACGATCTTTTCGAAATATGTACCCTCGAAATCTAGGATACGTAAGGGTATATATAATCTTCTAAAAAGACTGTCAGTTATAAATCCTGATCAAGATCAGAGCGCTGAGTTAACTGACCCACCCGGAACTGAATTAAATCCATTTCAATGGAAGACCAATTGCAAATGGCGATTGTGCAAGGGTTTGCCATTTTATTTACGAAGTTTCGGTCAAGACTGAATGACAAAACATTGGATGCACGGTATACAGAAACGAGGGGCTATTTCACACGAGACGACGGCCAACAAAATCTGCTGTCATCGTCCATTCCATTTTGAAAATTGAGGAAAAGTCGTACGGGCTTTCACACGGGCCAATTTTTTCAACCAACTGCACGTCAAAACGCTTTAGTTTATTGTTGTTGCTTTAATTTTAATTCTCTTTTGCGTACTTTCCAAGTGAAACAAAAGTCATCTCCCTTTCTTTTCTTCTTCCAGCAAAAGGAACAAAAAACAACAACAACCACACCGCTGTCAAAAAGTCGTATCGAAAATCGTGTGAGAAATTTGGATAGGAAAATCTTCCCTCCCCATCGTCCTCTCTCACCCTCTTCTCTAAAAAAAATGAATATCGTACGATTTCTGTTGGTTGGCCGTCGTACCGTGTGCAACAGGCCAAAGTAATGAAAAAGAGACTGATAGCTTCGAGTAGAAAAAGGGAACCAAGTGACGTCAGCACTAAAATACCGTCTTACAATATACAGTCTTTTTCATTACCTTGTTTCTGTATACCGTGATTGATTGGAGGCACTTTGCTTCCTTCAAAGCTATTTTCAGCAACAGGCTAAGCAGGCCTAATTTTTCCTTTATAAATAATGAATTGTTTTTTGTTTTTAATTCACGAAAAAAAATTTAAGTTTGAAAACTACATATATGTATGTAAGTTGCATTAAACTTCTTTGTTATAAGTTATATGTTTTGTTTGTAATTATTTTTTTTTACTAGAAAAACAACCATACCATCCTTATGTTCGTCAAACCCCTCGAATGCTCGATAGCGAAAAAATTTAATTTTTGGCAACAGGCAGAATCCCGGGGTAATCCGGGATCCCGGGATTGATGAAAATGAATCCCGCAATCCCGGGTTTGGGAAAAACATCCGGGATTGCGTTCCCTAGACAAAACCAGAAGGGAATAAGGCCCTCCGTGATCAAGTGAATTGTCTCAGAGAATTGCAGAGTAGCATAGTTGCAGCTAAACTCGGAGAATTGTCAGTAGAGCTAGACTTGGATATACTATCAGCCCTTCAATCTTCACTAGTCTTCCTCCCGAGACCGCCAATACTCTGGCTCTGATACCCACCGATATGCCGATGGCATAACTATATCTAGTGTCCTACAAAGAGCTATATCCGAATCTTATGCTTTATGGCAAGAGGAAGAACAGCCATAGAGACTTTCACCAGAAGAAGGAAGCCAAATCTAACCCATAAACCACACATGAAGCTCTGGCCTGATATCTTACAAAAGAAGAAATGAATATATGGATATCAGGGCATGCCGGAATGAAAAAAGACGCTTACACCAGCGTCTATCTGTCCAAAGGCTTGCCGTGGGACATCGAGTGGCTCTTTTTGAAAAAGGGGGGAAAAGTGCTTGTCTCTGGCCTGGCCTGGACCCACGTACTGGGTGCGACACCATCTACTCCATTTATACCCTGTAAATTGTAGAGCCGTTTGAATACTACTATCTACCTTGGACCTTTTGCGTATCTAATGGCGCAACATAATATAGATGTCATACCTGCTATTTGTGGGAGTATTTATGTAAATGAATGGCCTCTGAACACGGCTGGTTTTAAACACGTTCAGATTCTCCTATTCAATAAAAGCTCATCTCTCCGATTTCAATAAACAATGTGAAAAGGTATCTAACCGCATATGTCAATCGCTTCGAGGAACTTTCTTAATAAAACTCCTTTTTATTCTTGTCCGTAACGATACGGCGTTTGTGTACTATGTCCTGCCTAATACGGTTGCTCTGAAAAAATTCTCTGAGTTCAGCTGATCTTAAGACGGGTTTGTTATTCTGTTATTTCCCACGGATAAACTGGTGTATATAAAACCATCACGGAACAACTACTCACCATTTTTTGGGGCCAGGAGAGCGAAATAGGCGTTTTCGACATCTTCGAAAAAGGTAAATTACTCCCTTTTTTGAAGACACTACTGGTCCTAATTTTACTTTATCTTCCAAGGGGCACAAAACTCAACTAGAAGTTGAAGATCGAGGAAGGTAAAGAAGGCCTGACTAGCTTTCTACGGATTTGACCTAGTGGAAAAGAGTGGTTTAAAGCCAAAGATGCTTCTGTAGATGTACACGGCCATGGAACGCCCAATTCTTACAGGGGTATATCTATAGGTCACCATGAGGTTATTGTACTCGTAGTACCTTCGGGTGCACGCTAGTAGCTCTCAAACGGAGGTACTAGGGTAACAGAAAGCCTGCCTTTAATGAATCTCAAAGCTACACAATGATGTAGAATTGGAATATTCATAGATGGCCAATCTTTTAAAAATGATTTTTATAGATACAGTGACGATGCACTCTGAGCTAGTGGAACGATGCAGTCCTGAGCAAGACAGGCTCAGTAGAAGGCATATAACGCGACTCTCGTCTTCGAAATCGCTCCGGGCCTAGGAGATAGAGATTGTTAATACGCAAGCCCAAAAACGCTATTTTGACTGGCCTGGTGCTAGCCAGCCAATGGTAGAGCGCACTGTAGAGGTGCATTATCTCTACGACGACTTGGCTTATTTACAACAAAGAAATAGCAATGGGCCTCGTGAACAGGCCCCGAAGAGATATTACCAGAACTACGGCAATCGTCATGGTACATTGGCCCACGGTACATTGGCCCGCGCTGTCAAGTTGGGTATCCCGTACAGCGTCGGAGTATCCTGGGTATCCCGTACCACTCATTGACTTCCTGTAGAAATGCCCGGCTCTAACCAAAACTAAGCAGTTTCTTTCGAGAATACCTACTTAAAAGAGAGATCGAGTCGAAGCACTTTTAGCCTTAGCTCCACAGGATGGCTGTAAATATCCACCATTTAAATAACTACCACGCATCAAAACGGCGTGTGAACCCGCTAACTCTGGCTACTTCCACTATGGAATCAAATTCGAGACAGTAGTCGAAGCTTTAGTGATAGGTACGATGTCTGTTAAATTTTTAGGTATTGGATCCGTCGGAAGGTTCGATGATCCTATTGAGTCAATTGGCCGAAAATAACTCTCTCAATCCTCATTTTACTTTGGGCCAATAATTTTAACAATTTAAATGTTGATTATTCACTGTTGACTAACAAACAGTTCGAGCTAATAGCGATTTGACGAGAGTTATTATGAAAAATAACCAGACATCTCGCGGATATTACTGTCATAGCACAAATCTGTGAACGTTACATTACATATTGAAGTACATTCAAGAGATATTAAAAGCATTGCCATGCCCAGGCCCGGGTCTAGCGATGCTGGCGTCTCGATGCAACTTTCTGTTAAGCGCCCTTAATAAGAAATTATGGCAGAAAGTTGGTTTTTCAATAAAAAATGAATATATTAACAGGACTGGACACATAAAAAACTGAAAACAAGAACTTTCAATTAAAGAAAATGTCTTTTTATCTACCAAAAGCTTTTTTTAGAAAACAGGCCCAAAACACATTTGGCGCTGCATACTTGACGCCGCAAGCTTTATGCAGCTGAAGCCGATGGAAAGAAGCCACTGCAGCTACATTCGAAGCTGCAAAGACCAACGGCAACTTGACGGAATTGTTGGCATTTAAATGTAGAACGACGAAGAAGCATTTTGTTTAAAAAAAATTTTTCGGATTTTCCCTCACAAAATTTCTTATTTTCCCTCACAAAATTTTTTATTTTTTCTTCCATTTTAAATTTCCGCTTTCTCACTTTTTTCGCGCAAATCAGGGCCTCGCCAATGATCTTTTTCCCTAATTTTTAAAATTACCAATATGCCCACAACACCAAATTCAAAATTTTCAAATTCGGAATTTGCGCATATCTTTCATATTTCAATCGCCAAAACCCGCGAACAACCCAAGTTTTTGATATTAAGGCCCTTTTACATCCCAATCGAAAAGTGGAAACACAAATTGGAGCTCTTTTATCGCACAGAAAGTTGTATGCTTTTGTATTTTAGGGCCTTGTGCCCATTGAGTCTTTTAATCTTCATGTTGAGAACTATCAACCGGCAAAATTTCAAAAAAGCCATAGGAATAGTGCGAAGTCCTTTCTGCGAAATCTCGGATCATCTCAAAAGCAGCGGTCTGCTTACTTGCAGCTGTTCAGAAAAGCGGGTTCATCGTCAGTGGCTTGGTTTGTGACAGACTTTTCAGTTTCAAGCTTCTTTTGTCAGTTCGACTGCAAGAAAAATCACATGATTTGGCATCAGCAGTAAAGCATATTCACGAAATTGTGGATACGCTTCAAGAAGAACGTAAAAATGCATTCGGTATCATTCGAGGACATTTTTAAGTAGCTGAAAAACGTATTCGATATGGAACTCAGAGTTCCGAGACTCACGGCGAAGCAAACAGCTCGTTTTAATTATGAAACAAACTCTGTTGAAGTGTACTTTCGTTTTGCTATTTTTATTCCTTCGGTCGGATTCACAATTTGTCAGACAAATTTCTTAATGATATCATTTCAAGCTTACAGATACTTCTCCCTGGATTTGCCGCAACTGAAAAAGTAGATTACTTGGATGTTGGATCATCTTGCTGCATACTTCAATGATCGAGTATCAGAATCCGCTGTAAGAGCTGAATATAAATTGTGGTATGAAAAATTATCAGAACTCGAGAAATATCTCGAAGTTTGGAAGTTTTGGATTTTTGTGACCCGAGCAGATTTCTAACAATCAAATATCTTTGAACAATTTCGACACTGAAGAAACTTGTATACGAAACTTAACGGGCAATGAGAGACTCAGTGCACTCGCCGTACTGTCTATCCATGGGGACTTAGGTTTTGATCCGGATGAGCTTCTCGAGATTATGGCAGCAAAGAAATTTCGAAAATTGAATTTTTGAATATTTTACTTTGATCAACGTCATTTGATTGACAATAAGCAAGCTGTTTTTCACTTAAATTAATTCTACTTCAATCATAGCATTATCCATGTAGCCCCCCCCAAACGAAAATTTCTGACTTCGTCACGCCCCGCCCCCAAGGACCAAATTCCTGGCTACGACGCTGACGCAAACAGTAAATAAAATGTGGCAGTTTTTACAATTCCTTTTTCTAAAGTTGACAGGACTTATGCCGAATACTACAAATTTTGAAAATTGTTCAAAGGTGGCTTTATACTCCATTGCAGGGTGAAGTAAGAAGCGGTAAATTTTGCAGCATCAATAAATTCTCCTTGATTTGAAGCTGTGAAGTATGCAGCACCGAAAGTGTTTTGGGCCTGAATTCGAAAATCGCATACTGGTGATCTCCCATTAAAAAAAAATAAAAAAATTTAAATTTAAAAAAAAATTAAAATGACCTGCTGATTTTCCTTTCAATTACGGAGTTTAGCGCGTTTTGTTCGTGTGGCGCCCCGATGCTTTGCATCTTCTGCTTCATCTTCGGTTAAGCCGGGCCTGGCCATGCCATATAAAATAATACTAGTATTTGGTTGACTGAAGCTCACAGGTAGATCCTTTATTAAAATTCCAAAAAAAATCCCTGAAAAATTCCGGCAAAGTTTGACTTCGATGTCGTATATTTAAAAAAAAATTAGCACCACAAAATTCCGATTTTCCACAGTCATCTCAAAAGTTTCATCATAATCAGCTTAGCGATTTTCGTTATAATAAATCTCCATAAATCGATTATATATTTACCTGCCAACACCAGCTACTCATTCGCATCTTACATCAGAGTCCGACCAAACAAGCAATACCAAGAATTCAATCTTTGACGGCGACCTTATTCCATCTCTAGCCTTTAAGTAAAAGCCGATTGAGTTGGAGCCGGGAATTTCACAATTATTAAATGGCCCATCAGTTAAAGTAGCCGGTGCATAAAGAAGGTGCCACCATGTCATCAAAAATAAATGAATTTCTACTTTAGGATGCGCAATTGAATATGCTATGTGTACGTGTGTCATAGCGGGTAGTTTTACGCTTACGAAAACGCCCGAAGCTGGCTAAAAATATCACTAGACCTGCTAGATTCACGGATTGAACATTTCTCGCTAGAGGACATTAGTGATGCATCTTAGGAGCTGCTTGTTATTCTATGACATATGATGCAAGTAGCCATAAACTGGCCAAATTAATGACCTATCGGCTAAACGCTCATTTTTCCTAGTCGATCATAAAATGATAATTCAAAGATGCACTACGGATCATCGTGTGAGTATTGACCTAACATGGAAATAAAATTGACACCTAATCTCTTTATTAAAACAATCGAGGTGACTTCTGCAGTTCAATCGATTTTAATAGCTTATATATTTTAATTCAGAATATACTCTTCTTGGCCATACTAGCTTGTTTCATGTAATGTCTTCATTTTGCTTGGCACATTATCTTATTACATTGTATCTGACAATTAGTAAGAAATATGAGCCTGTGAACACTGCTTTACTGTCACATGATCCTCAATTGCTAATAAATCTTGATTTTTAATAGAGCAACTCTTGGATAATGATCCTATAAAAACCTCTGCACAGCCAGGAGCTGACTATAGTGACAAATCTAGTGAATATGAGATTAGTTTTGGTAAGAATATTGAGCATTACGTTACGGTGAAGTTCTACCAACAGAAGATCTTTTTCAAAATTTGCAGGCGATATTCATATTTTCGGTGATCCTACTGACTACGGAAGGACAGAATGATGGCAGGTATCGTCCTCCAACGACCAAAAAGACACGAGTGAACGATGGTCGATATACGCCAGTGAATGATGGAAGGTATCGACCAAACAATGACGGAAAATATCGACCGGAAAATAATGGAAAATATATTCCCGGAGACGATGGTAAATATATTCACAAAGATGTTCCAGGAGGAGCTTACACAGGAGGCGGTGGTCAGTATACAGGTGGTGGAGGACAGTACGTGGGGAATAAGGATAAAATTGTTGGTGGAGGACAGTATACAGGAAGTGAAGATAAGTACCGAGGTAGTGGAGGTTCTGGTACAAGCGGTTCTGGTTCCGGTGGTTCAGGAGGACAAGCTGCTGGTGGATCTGGATCTGATAGCGGGAGTACAGGATCTAAAAACAAAAATTCCAAGGAACTTACATTGAATGCTCAAAGTCTACGACCTAGTACTGCCGGGAAAGGTACCGGCGAAGGAAAAAACGGATGGAAAATAATTCAAGATCATAAAGATGCTGAAAAGGATGGATACTATTACTTGTGAGTTATTTTCTTTAAATTTATTGACTTTTATGTGAGTAGTTTATAATTTAAGCCAGGATTCGATAACTTATTATAATTGTTCTGTGTGTGATTCTTGATTACTCTTGAAAAAATCAGTGCGTTTTTTCATACTATAAACTAATTTGAAGATACTAATAACGCTACACAACTCTAGCTATGCTATTTTTTTAAATTCACCTGAAAAATTCAGAAACGTTTAAAAAGGCTCAGAATAAAATCTCAAAACCCCAACTTTCATCCGTGCGGAAAAACTAAAATAAAATGAAAAGCATGAAATTAATAGAAAAGCTTAAAGCTCATCACTGATGACGTCAAAAAAGCTTAGTAATAAAATTATTAAGAATTCGCACCATATTGGCCAAATGATATCCCAGGTTTAGAACCATCTTGCGTTTAACATATTAATAAGGAACCAAGGTCAGTATCTGGAAAGTTTCGGACAATTGAAAAAATAAAGTGATGCCTAAAAAAGTGATTGCGGTGATATATTTTTCGTGGAAATAAGTGCGTATTTTATTTGGCAAGCCGAAAATATATTGTCCAATTATACCTTCAAATAGTAACAAATTTAATCGATTATTTCTAATGAGGGTATAATAGTGACTTATGCAAAAAAGATCGATTTTTATTTTCTCACACCGAATGCGCATTATGACCAGTTTATTTAAAGACAAATACTTTTTCCCAACAGAGTATATTTTCTGGTCTGTAAAAATTAAAAGGTAGATACGAATTTGGCCAATAATTAACACTACATGCCTCACGCTCTTATTTGAACATTATTCCTGGACAAAATTTCTCTCCATCATACTACAACAAAAGTTGAGCTTTAAGCAACTAATTGGCCCAATACACGACCAATGTATTTTACGGTATTTTGAAATTCTTGAATCAATTGAATATTTGATGAGTATCTACTATTGACAAGGACAACGTTCAATACATGATAAAATACCAAAATCTTGTGCTGTAAGTGAGTTACATTCCCGTGCAGTACCATCCTATAACTGTATTAAAAAATTCTCTTACCCCGATTGTGTTATTGCCAAAGTTAGTGGAATAGAAAAAGATGTCTGTTTCCGAATAAATAATAATAGAGGCACCTTTTGATCAACCAAGATTTGTAACACGCTAGTAAATGATCAAGTAGCATTATAAGACAACGAAAATGACGATTTATCTGGATATATTCCAACAACTACGGGGAATCTTGGTAAACTATTTAGACAACTAAACAAGAGGGGACGCTCTAGCAAAGAAGAGGTTCTGTCATTAAAAACCAGAACGATGGTAAGGCATCCGAACTAAACAGCGTCCGAAAAGAACTTATGAAAAAGTTGGTGTATTCTTACTTTAGCAAATATACCAGGTAATTTTCAGAGCCCAGATAGTTCGAATATTGTGGTAACAAGCAACTACTTACATATCAGAGTAGTGAAGAGCTCTAGAATCAATGTAAAAGACTTGGTCCCGTTCAAGGTGGGAACGCCTGGAGGACAAGGTGTTACTACAAGTTATTCCAGGTAAACAGATATAGTAAGACCCGCAGATATAGTAAGATCCATCAAGGTATACCATTTAAGATGGACTGGACACCTCGAATGTAAATATTAAGAAGATATATGCAGAATCCTAACAGCATCTAGAAGTAGGAGTAGGCGGGGAGTTACTTGAGCGTTAAAGCATAAAAACGAATCAATTGGAAGAGAATTTTGGAGGAAGCAAAAGCCCATATCGTCCTGTAAAGCTCCTAAAAAATAAAAAGAAGTGGCCAAGTGGAAGATCGCATAATTGATCACAAAGCGCCTTCAAGTTTTTTTCAACCAATCTCTACTTCATATCCTAACCTATCCTTCTACCATAGAATTCAAAAGAAAAATTGTGTCGCCCTACTGGACAAGCAAAGGTAGACGCCAAAGTTCATCGAAGGAAGTAAAATTTTATTGACAAGCAGGCCAACGATTGCAACCCACAAGAAATTCATTGCGTTGGAATACCTAAATCAGCTTGACAAGAAACCTCGCTGGCAGAGGAACTAGAGCATTCGGGAAGAAAAAAGTCCATTGAAGGTCAATAGCTTCCTATGCGTCACGACAGATTAAACGATACTGAATAAGAGATCGTGTATAAAAGAATTATTTGTAATCCTGCACGAGCTGAACCATGCAGAAACTGTTTTTGCTTTTTTTTATTATTCGCTATCAATTATCGACTAGATTAACCCGAAATCTCATTATTAATCTAGTAAAGCATTACCTAACCTCAAAACAGAAATTAACCTTAGCTTTACTGGATACCCCCGCAACACTGAATTTTTTTTAATACATTATCTTTATTTTAAAACATACACCAAAAAACTCCAAAAAAGCTTTATCGTAAAGCTTTAAAATTATATCAAAAAAACTTCCTATAAAATACGATATTAGCAAATGCAACAACCTCTCTCTACGATCATTCCACAAATTTAACATTGCATACTTTTACGAGCAAAAATAATATTGTAATAAAAAATATTCACTTGCAACTCTTTCCAGGTTTGAGACTGAGAACGGAATCTTAGCTGAAGAGTCGGGTCGAATCGAAAACTTGACTCCAGACGACGAGGGCTTACGATCTCAAGGATTTTACGAGTACACAGGTGACGATGGACTCCTTTACCGTGTCGACTATGTCGCTGACGACAGGGGATTCGTACCGCAAGGAGACCACATCCCCAAAACACCAATCGCCATACAAAAATTACTCGCGTATTTAGCAACGAAACCTCCAGAAACTAAAAAGAAATAAATTAAAAATATTTTTTGTGTTTTTCATTCAGTTTTTTGCTTTATATGTTAAAAAAATGTTTCTGCAAACATTAAATAAAAATCAAATAAAAACCGATGGTAAAAAGGAGTGTTTCCTTTATTTTTTTCAGCTGAAAGAATTTTGTTAAAAAATATTGCACACCCCGGCGAGATGCAAATGGCAATATGTCACAAGATCACACTTTTGAATCTGCTGCCACAGTATTGTCTTTTGATTGAGGTTCATTGGCACCTGTTGGGACTTATTAAGGCTCCCCTGAAGCAATTCTTTTTATTTAAAATTCCCGAATCTTTTGTTCTCCACCGGTGATGTTTTATAACTTTGGAAATTGTCGTGGTCATTTAACACTGAAATTCATTTTGGTGCCGGATGAAGATTAAATGTGGCGCGGATAAAAAGTCTTGTTTGTTGCTTCCTCGAATTATAAAGTTCATATTTTAAAGTTGCTGTGACAAGGTGGTTTTTTGGCAGCACATCCATGACTGGTTGCAGTCGGATTTGCGGTTTTGAATTGATGAAATTAAGAAATTTTAGTAATTTTTCTGTTGTAAGATTGAAGTATTCTTGTTAAAAGGTTATAAATTAATTTTTTGCTTTATAATAATAATTAGTTGGAATTTGTAGGTCTCAAAATTCCAACTTAGAAATTTTGTTCACAATTCTTGTACTAAATGAAATCCAACTAACAAGTGATAATGATTTAGATCGATATCGGGTGACTGAGTGCATAACTTCTCCGCCCATAGGTAAATAGCCAACTACATTAGGAATGAAGTCGCCTTTAGAAGACTTGCAAAATAGTACATCATCAGGCTTTAATCATCCGATCATCCAGACGTCAATGATTTACATCGAATTGTAAATTATCCTACTAGAGTCTCTTACGATGCAGGCCAAGGAGAAAACGTCCTTGACCTATTTCTTACTTCCGATGATGACTCATCTCTCGGGAACCCCGACCACTGCCTAGTCAGCGCTTATTCATAGCAGAGTTCTAGCCAAATGTCAGACACTTTCCTTAAGGACCATAAGGATTGCCCCATGAGATTTCTCGCCATCAAAGTTTGATCTCTATCTTGGCTAGGCAAGGAGTACGTAGACCGAGTCCTCTGAAAAAACTGTGAACCTTGTCCTAAATACCCATTTCCCGAGTTGGAAGAGTGGTCCCCGAAATCATGCGAGTAAGGTTGCAAGTGGAGGTAGTAGTAACAGGGGAGGAAACGAAGACGCATGACTTTATTGGTCCACGGCTTTTGTCAATATCCTACAGCTACACTACAGCTACCTGGTCCACTCCTAGAGTAGGATCAAAGTGATATCTTTATTCCGAAGGCAAGTAGACCCATACTCGAAACAGCAACTGATTATAGGTCAATAAGCTTCATATTTCATTCTGAATACCCTAGAACACATGCTAGTCCACTTACAAAATTCGATAACAAAGGTACTTATGTCTTTCCGCAGCATGCATAATGTAAGAGAAAACACCGCACTGTATGAAGTAGGGGGTAACGGAGACCAAGATCATCCAGCATTTCTAGGTGGATTCAGAATCTACACTGGCTTTACTCAGTGGAACCTTGGCTAATCATCCATAGAAACAGGCAACAGCAGAGTGGCAAAAATGACGTGCCGTGTCGCAATCCATAAAGGAGTCTTCTCACTGCTGCTATGGCTTATGGTTATGGATTAGATTCTAAAAATATTAGGAAGGCAGTCGCCTAAGCAGACAACACGGTGATCTTAAATCTCCGGAAAGTTGATCTACAAAGTCAGGGAGATTATTTTTTTCACCAATAAAACAAAAATCTCTCACTTTAGTATACTTACAATTAATGGTAGAGCACTGAGCCTAACCCGATCAGCTAAGTTCATGAATATTATTCTGGACCAACAGCTGAACTAGAGGCTCAATTCGAAGAGAGGAAACAGAAGGCCAGCTTAGCTTTTTATGCAGACCTTTAGCAAAAGATAGGGCAAAGAAGGCTCTGTGTGCTACACAAGCAATGAACTCTCTTTCTGCTGCCATCTGTTCTAGATCGCAGGCAGCCTACAGGGCCCTGAGGCTCAGAGATTCAGGCTGCTGGTTGAAAAATGTGTAGATATAGCGATGTACCGCTCCCTCTAATAGGAAACGTAGTTCTGTATGCAAACCGGAGATAAGTGTAAGCGACGGAGTCTTCTCCTTTTCCATAAATCTTCAAAAATACTATCGCCTACCTAATTCTTCCAGTGTCTAAAAGGCGAAACTACTGGCGTTGACAATCGCTGCCTAGCCAAACAGCTATCAAGGCACTAAGCGTGGTACTGACAACGACATGACTTGGGGGTTTATTCCATCTACTCTCATCACCACTACCCTAACAGATCGTTGAATTAGAGGATCGAACAAGACATGGTTTCCTCGAGAATTATGCTTACAACCCAGGGTCCCCCAAGGCTCTATTCAACCGCCCTTTCTCGCCTAATCTGTATTAATGATCTGCAAACAATCCCCTTCAACCCACTTCTCACCTGCGGTGATGACGATACTCTGCGTTACACTTACGCCTTCGATAATGTTATATAATAATGCACCAGACTTTTTCTTCATGATCGTGAACTCACGTCCAAATCAATCCACCGGGAAATTCAACTCGTTCTTGATTGGGGTCGCAAGAATCGCGTCGAATTTGACAGCTCCAAAACAAAGTACTGTCTCATCTCTAACAAAACCTGCACCGACCTTCCTTCTGTGTCAATGGGCGATATTAAATAACTTCTGATCCATCTCTTCACATCCAGGATCGTGTATCTGCAATGAAATAACCGAATATTCTTTATCCCCAAACAATGCCGATTCCTAGGATTTATTAATAGATGCAAGGTCCAACACAATCTACCACGCCTCGACTACAACTCATTTAATTTGGCTGGCGCCTCAAAAGCCACTATAGCATAGCTTGACAAGAAACCGGACTACGAAACTCAATCGGCGATTCATTCCGGTTCGTAAACAATTATATCAAAAATTGGGTTGGGGTTCGCAGGTTTTGGCGATTAAAATGTGAAAAGTATAGATTTTCGGAAATTTAGAATTTGAAAATTTTAAATTTGGAATTGTGGGCATATTAGTCTAAGATACGTAGAAGAGTGACCTTCACCGATCGAGTAACCGAATGAAATTTTTTTTCATGATAAATAATATGCTAACAAAAGTAACGGTGATGGGTTGCTTAACGAAATATGTTCAAGGCTATATTTAATGGGCGTTTTTTCGCCTTTTTCCGCCTTTTTCTCTATTTTGAGGAGAAACTATGCATTTTGGCGAAAATATCAAAAGAGCAAAGTTGTAGAGCATAAAATTTTCTACAAATTTTGCCTTCAATGTTTTTTCGAATTCCGCATAGTTTCGCCGCTAGCGGCCGTTTTGCCCCTTTTTTCAGATTCTGTTGATAAATCAAAGCGTCCAAAGAAAAGCCGCTGAAAAACTGCAATAACTACTTTGATCTCATTTAATTTTTCATACAAATGCATAATTTTAGCTCAAAATCTAAAAAAGGTGAAAAACGGCCGCTAGCCGTGAAGGCAAAATTTGTAGAAAATTTTATGCTCTACAACTTTGCTCTTTTGATATTTTCACCAAAATTCATAGTTTCTCCTCAAAATAGAGAAAAACGGGGAAAAAGGCGAAAAACGCCCATTAAATATAGCCTTGAACATATTTCGTTAGGCAACCCATCACCGTTACTTTTGTTAGCATATTATTTATCATGAAGAAAAATTTCATTCGGTTACTCGATCGGTGAAGGTCGCTCTTCTACGCATCTTAGACTAATATGCCCACAATTCCAAATTTAAAATTTTCAAATTCTAAATTTCCGAAAATCTATACTTTTCACATTTTAATCGCCAAAACCCGCGAACCCCAACCCAATTTTTGATATAATTGCTTACGAACCGGAATGAAACCCGTACAAGGCCAACAAAAAATCAAGAACGAATAAATTGAAAGGTGAGTAGGTACTCTTCATTTTGACTTTACTGGCAGTCGGTCGTGAGGGGACGTGGAAGAGGAGGGCTTGGAAGATTAGTGGTTGAAGCGCTAAAGGGGTGGTTATTTGGGGTAGCCGTTTGGTGGACTACAAGAGTAAATTGTTTTACATTCAGAAATCTGCCTCCCTCTAGCCCCTTGGGGTTGGTTTTTGGGGTTATGGGTTCTTGTGCCCATTGAGACTTTTGATCTTCATTTTGTGAAGTATCAACCTGCAAAATTTGAAGAAAATTAGCTGAAAGCCATTATCCATAGGAAAAGTGCGGTGTCCTTTGTGGGAAATCTTGGATCTTCTCAAAAACAGCGGTCTGGTCACTTGCAGCAGTTCAGAAAAGCGAGTTCATCGTCAGTGTTTTCAGTTTCACGCTTCCGTTGTCAGTTCGACTGCAAGAAAAATCACGTGATTTGGCATCAGCAGTTGAAGCTTACTTTCGGTCTGCTATTTTTATTCCTTGGGTCGATACGAAAAATTATCAAAACTCGAGAAAGATGCCGAGGTTTTGGAAGTTTTAGATTTTTGTGACCCGAGCAGATATCCCTCCCCCCCCCCCCCCCCAAGAAGATTTCTAACCATGTCCCGGGCCCTCTCCGGACCAAATTTCTGGCTACGGCCCTGGTAGTATAGTGCAAAGGCTAATTCCAAAGCTTGGTTTTGCGAAATAAAAAAGGCAGGAGAAAGGGCAAGGATTTTTTTGTAAAGAGCGAAGACAATCTAGTTGGGAGAAATGGAACAAGGAAGAACCATGCCGCGGCGTAGACTCGAAACATGAACCCCTGGGATAGTATCGGGGGAATCGCCATAACCTCTAGGCTACCAAGGCGCAATAAATAGTTCCAAGGGTAGGAGATTAACATCGTGCGCAAGTAGAGATGAAGGGAACTCCTGCCGCAGAAGGACATCACCAACATTATGTCCAATATCACTGGGCACTGTTTGATTGGCGAACATACATACATCAGATACATTACACTCGGAGACCTCTTCTTGCAAGGCTTGAGAATCATTATAACGAGAGATATAATTTGGTACCTCTGAATATGACAGGCTGGATCTAAAATCACATACTTCAAGGTTTTTTGCGAGAACGGTTACAAAACGGTGATCGTTCATGCAACAATTGTGTCTACCTTGGAAGGGACTGCCACCTTCAGCTACCTACCTATCCATCAAAGCAGGCATCAAAGTACCTGAAGTACGATAATAAGGAGTTGGTGAGCGGAATTCACTCGTATCAAGTCGCATAACTCTTCGACGAGTCTGTCTTCGGCTAACCCCGACGCGACGGTTGCGTCTCTGCCTCAGCCGGCTGCTATTGAGGAAATCGACTTTGCGAAATTATACCCCGTTGCTAAAATTTTGTGTTGATTTTTATTAAATCCGTGAGCTTCGTGCAAATTTCTTCTCTTTGGTGTGAACTCCTATAATATCCAGGAATTCACACCCAAGCTTCATCGCCTCCTCCTTCGGCATTTCTCCAGGCTCCTTTTAACCTATCCTTTCCTCTATTCCTTTCTTCGAACCAAACTTACTACTAGGCATTGCACGGTAACAATTCCGTTAGGACGGACTGGTAGTACAAAGGAAGACACCTCAGCTTGGACTCCAAATAAAAAAATTGGCTTTGATAACAGCATTAAAATTTAAGTATATAAAAAGAAGCGTAGTTTAGCGTTGCGTTGTACCCTTATAGTATTCAAGCAAGGATATCTTTACTCCTTCTTCTTTTTTGTTTTTCTGAATTTTTATAACTTCGACAAATTTTTAAACAGAAGAAAAAAAGGACTTATTGAAATCAAATTTTTTAATTGCTTTCAATAAATCTTTTTATTTACGACCAATAGGGATGCTGATGGCTATTGGTCTGCGACTGTAAACTTTTACAATAAAATTCTTTAATTAGTTTGATGACTTGATGATTTGATGATTTTAAAATAATAAAAATATTTTACTACTTTTACTCTTCCTACTATAAACACCTATAAGTTATTTTGTGGTAATAAAATTTAATGACTTCTTTTATGATTATAGAATAGTAATCAAAATAAAAATCAAATCCATAATTTAATCACTTAAAAATTCCGAGCTAAAAAATTCGCATTTCAAATAAAAATAATTAATGGCACGGAAATTTTTAAACGATTAACCCCCATGTTGCGGTAGGTCCACCACTAATCATTTCGAGTTATTAGAAGAAAAAATCTGGATTCTTAGTCCACTTTAATCATCTGAGGATAACGAACCCAGATTATGTCATAGATAATGTCTTGTCTTAATTAGAGCTCATCTATTGCATTAATTCCCGCTAATTCGAAAATGGTTTTAAATTATTGTTTTATTTTTTGTTTGTTTTTTTTTTGAGATATAAATTTAGACACGGCGGACCACAATCGCCAACAAAAATTCAGTGCATTTTTGCTAATTTTGGAACACCTTAATTATGCGCCATAAATTCCGCGAGAATCCTGTTCTTGGAAGTAATTCGGACTAAATTAGGAATCCAAAAGGTGCGGTAAACAACTCGGGCGCTGATGTTTTGTCAAATTAACGCGCATGTCCAGATGCCTCAGAGTCCCCCCGGCGGCAAAAAAAAAAACGGAATTAGATTAACCATGGAAATTTCTACTATCGATGAGAATTTTGACCTTTTTCGGATGTTTACAAATAATCCACGATCAGGATTCGATTTTGGTAATTTACAATCGAACACACTTCAGTTCTCGTTATCTAAAGCACATATCTATGTTATGATAGCTTAATTCAATATCGTTGCCATTTCCACATCCATAAAACTCAAGCGTATAGCAATAAACCAATTTTTTTCCCACTGATCGTGATCGGGATTCAGATCTGATTTTTTTGCCTATGATTTCGACCAATTATCTACCGAATAAGTCCGGCCCAGGTGTGAATGAATTTCGAAATACTTAAGTTTATTGATATTTGTTTTCGCACGATTTTATCTCAATTTATTGATCTTGTGGGGGTGGATTTTAGGAGATCACATAAAAAAAGCTAGAAAATATTTAATAGCGTAATAAGATCAAAATGATCGTTGAAATAGAAATGTTACTAATAAATTAGACTAGATTTTCTCGGGTTCAAGTGGTTTTGTGGTTTGTTTGGTGAATCATTCTTCAATAATGACATCAATGGTGAAGGTGGATGGCCATTGTTACAAAGGACCTTGATATTTTTATATCGATTTACAGAAAAACAAAACAAAACTAAAGACGAATTTTGACATTGATTAATGGAATGTGTCAATAAATAAAATGTGTTGAAATGTAATCAAAAATAATGGAGATGTTTACTTGATTTTGTAATCCATACCTACATCATAAAATTGTAGACTATTAGCATAGAATATATTGTTAGGGTCGATGTCTTTTGATAGATATAAGCGCAAATGTAGTAAAAAAACAATCAAAAATCGCAACTCTCGATTTTGTGCCGATCCCATCCGGGTTTGCAACCCCATGATCTGGGGATCGTGGTCTAGGTCATCCTTCTAGGGAAGATTTAGTTTACCTCGCGGACGCATTTCATAAATCTTATAATGAATCAATTTCTGAGTAGGTTCCTCTTCTCTCATAAGACCTAGATGTCCTATCTGAGATGTTATTATCTTCACGTCATCTAGGTATGTCGTTAAAGCTCTGTGGATCATTGAGAAGCCTAATGAAAACGTCCGCAACACACAAGTGGATCTACTATCGTATGCAGCTGGTGAATGTTCATGGACGATATAAGGCATAATCCATAGTTTCGAACATGGCAAATTACCGCGCTGCTCGAGATACCTATATTTAGTGGAGGATTCAAGACTAGAGGAGTCCCAAACGAGGAGTGAGATAGAAAGGAAATCAAGGTGATTTGAGGGATAAACAGTCCAACATAGCTGTTAGGCGGTAGACTGGCGGTGTCTATTTAATGTTTCCAACGTTAATAAAAAGCATACTTCTTTTCACAACTGGTCTAAAAATTCAGCAGTAATCTTAAAACATATAGTAAATTTATTGAGAATTTATATTTCCACTCCAGACCCATAAGAGTAAAGCCGGAATTACACTATTGTGTTGTGGTGTGTCGTGGCGCTCTGTGTCGTGATCTTATTCATATATTTTAAATGGGGATGATTACATTATTATGGTGTGTTGTGGTGTGGCGCGTTCCGTTGTGTTCCCGATCTGGCGTTTTTGCGTCAGAGCGATGAATGGGGTTATGCCGAGGCACGAGGCTGCGAGAGAAACAAAATCTCGCTTAATCACTTGCCAACGCGACACAAATCGCCACGACACACCACAACACAATAGTGTAATTCCGGCTTAAGCTTCATATCGTCTAGCTCAGTGGTGGCGAGCCTTTTTATATGCGCGTGCCAGAAAATTATTAATATAACTTATCGTGTTGGTGGCGTGCCGGACAGTTTTTAATTTTTATGTTTCAGAATTTCATTAGACAATTTCAAAAATTAATATACAAAAATAATATATTACCAGAATCAAAATTGACAGAACCATCATACCTATTAAATTGCAGAAAAAACAAAAATTTTTAAAATTAATGAAAAATTTAATATAATATTGGAATTTTCCATCAACGCCTATTTTCACAATCACTATAGATTGAAACTACCGAAAAACAACTCAAGAAGACTTTGAAGCAACTCAATTGAAGTAATTTTCCGGGAGATCGCGGTTTTTTTTTGCAAGATAATGAGCACGTACGACATATAATCAGATTAGCTATTAACAAAAGGTATGAAACATTGGCACCAGTCCATATGTTGCGCGCGGGTGCGTTTCTGCACAACATTGTTATAAATATGTCGGAATTTCGGTTCAAATGCGAGATATGAGCAGCAATGAAACTTTTACGGTATGTAGTTTATGGATAGCTAATAACGAAAAACCATTTCTCACACTTGGCGAGGGTTGCAAGATGGTTCTTACACGCTGCTGATTATGTAAAATTTCCCAGAAAATTGCAAAAGAGCACCAATAAAATCGACAAAAATAATAAGCCATGTAACAGAGGATCTGAAGCAGCACAAAGTTGCGCATAGTAACAGCCACAAAAACTCCTTGTTATCAGCATCTAAGCAAACGGTCAATCCTTTCGCGAGCGATATTTATAAAAATATTCTATTTCATATTTCGACAGGAGCGATTAATCGCAGATTTTTTGCTCCATGTTGATCAAAAAGGGAAGAACTGAAGTCAGCATTTATTGATGAATGTGCTACCAATGAAAATCCTTTCGAGCGCCCTTTACGTATATTGAAAGTACGTACATTTGCTGAAATGATCGCCAAGGAAAAGTAAGGCAGTGGACGGAAATGTCATCGAGTTGAAAATGCAACACGATTTATTGGGGAAGCTGATAAACATTTCATTATGAAAAAAACTCTCGGCAAGATAAAGTATTACATATCTTTCATAAAATTTGGTCGAGCCTTTTTGTTTGTTTAAACGACGCTGTGATTTTTGTACAAGGGTCAAACCTACAGCCCAACTAGTTTTTTAGACTTGTTTCAAAGCAGCACGACCCGACTAGAAATCTTAGCAGGCGCGGATTTAAGGGGGGGTCACGGGGGTCATGCCCCCCCCCCAAAGCGCTCGCTGTTTAAAAAGCAAAATTGATCCAACTAAAAAAACAAAACAAAAAATAGCCAAACGTCCAAAACCGACCCAACTTTTTTGAAAATTAAAGCAACGACCTTAAAAAATGACCTTCAAGGTCAACTACAGATTGATCTATACTCTTTCTATATATTTTGATTTGTAAACTCTGAAGTTAGCTGCACTGACAAGAAAGGGCGCGTCTTCATCAAAAACACATTAGGGCACGTTTTCTGCCCTACTCCGCTCAAATTAGGGACAAGTAAAGAAATTTTCCCACAGCTATGAGACCGGTGCCAAGTGAAGGATATGGGTTGTCTAAGCATGATTTTCACAACCCGCAGTTCGAAAAAAGGGTTGTTTTTGAGAAATATGTGAATTTTATAGTTTTTTCGCCTTTTCTCTATTTTTAAGAGAAACTATGCATTTTGGTCAAAATATCAAAAGAGCAAAGTTATAAGGCATAAAATTTTATGCAAATTTTGCCTTCACTGTTTTTTCGAATTCGGCATTGTTTCGCCGGTAGAGCTCTTTTTGCGCCTTTTTTCAGACTCTGTTGATAATCAAAGCGTCCAAAGAAAGGCCGTTGAAAAACTACAACTACTACTTTGATATCATTTAATTTTTCATCCAAATGCATAATTTTGGCTCAAAATCTAAAAATGGGGCAAAACGGCCTCCATCGGCGAAAATATGCGGAGTTGGCAAATATTGTAAAAGTAAAATTTGTAGGTAATTTTATGCTCTCCAACTTTGATATTTTCACCAAATTGCATAGGTTCTCCACAAAATAGAGACTTCACTTGGCACCGGTCTCATAGTTGTGGGAAAAATTTCCTAAAAACAGCGATTTTTTAACTAATTTGAACGGACTACGATTGTTTTTAATCCACAAGAAAATTCGGTTAGTTTTGTTAATTTTGTGTTTGTCCCTAAAAAAGCCTGTTTAGACGCTTCGCTCCCAGGAACGTTCCTCACGAACTTTGTGGATGAGGGAGAGGTGGGGTGGTACCTCTCATCAACCCGACTACAGTGCCGCGGCCAGACAATTTGGGGGATTTGGGGAGAATCCAAAAAAAATTGCGCTCGCTCCGTTCGCGCATTTCTCTTCATACAAACCCGTCCCCGCGACAGAATAATGGCCCATTTGCTGATTTCTGTGGCCCATACTCAGTTGTATGGCCCATTCTCAATGAAGTAAAAATGCAAATAATGAATTCAAATGATTTTTATTCCAAAATAATTTTTCGCTCGCCTCGCTAGCGGGGCCCCAAAATCAAGGGGCCCTGTGCAGTTGCACATCCTGCACCTATGCCAGCCGCGGCACTGCCCCACTACCTCCTTCATCCACAAAGTTCGTGAGGAATGCTCCTGGGAGCGAACCGTCTAAATAGGCCCTTAGGAGTAGACATTTTTGTTCGCCACTTTTAATTCCGTGACCCCTCCCCCAAAATAAAATTCTAGATCCGCGCCTGAATCTTAGTGTGGTATGCCACAAATAAAGTTCGGACCGCAAGGTGTTTTCTGGGGTTTGCCAAAGTGAGGTCATCCTAATAGATACCGCCAAAAGAAACGGACAAATTTAACTTATTTTCCACTGGAGTTTTGCTTAATTAGGGCCTAATGTTCTAATTTCTGGGGCTATTAAGAAAAGTTGGAAAAAATATATGTATGAATCTTGATGAACATAAAGGGTTCCATTTAGCATACCTAATATACCGGCTCTCGTTTGATCACGGAGGTCAAGCAGCATTGGACGTGGTTAGTACTTATTTGGGTGACTGCTTGGAAAACGTCACTCGCGCCAATTTTTTTCTACTTTTTACGTGAATTTCACTGATTCAACCAGCAAAATTTCGCTGTTTCGCATTGATTGACTGGTCAACTGGAAAACAGTGAATAGTTACTAATTCATTTTTAGAGAGTATTTAGGTTTGCCCAACGTGGGCCAAACTTGGTAATCCTGATTGGGCTCAAGTTACATTTTATATTTGGCTCCAACGCGGATTCCACATGTGGAACTAGTGTGGAATTAAACGAAACCCCATGCGGCCCAAAGAAAATATTTCTAGTCGGGGAAGTGTAAAGGAAGAGAGAAAGTGAGTCAGCGATACCATCTATCGATATATTAGTCATTAAGGTTTTCGTTTCACTAAATTGCCTTTGTTTCGTCGTGCACACAGTCGTGCTCACGCTTGCAGAATCCGGCCCCTGGACTATATGTAAGTACATGATTGTACACATGGCTTAGTTTTATAATTAATCTATATTAAATCCAATTTAATAATAAATCGTTCACGTGCCAACAAAATTTTCCTACGTGTCATAGGTTCGCCACCACTTCTAGCTAGTCTGTGCCTCTTTGTTTTATGTGTTATTCCGGCCAGATCCGGCTATAAGCAGTTGTATATTCACGTCTAAAAGTTTGGCTATTGTAAAACATTTTATGTAAGATTACCTGCGTTTGTGCGTTCCCATTGATTACCTTTATCTTATAGAATCAATGGCGTACCACATTTGACAAATTGAAAAAAAATCTAAAAATTCCAAAATATTTCTTTATGATTTCCTTATGAATTCACACACTTACAGAACTTCCCAATATGGAAAATTCCCAAATCACTTAACGTAGAAGACCAGAATTTCTTAAGTCGGATTGATCTGCAAATATTCAACAAAGATCTTTTGTCTATCGAACTTAATCTGTGGAAATTAGCATAAAGTAAAAAATTGCTCTTTCTCAAGACTGCAACTGGGTAATTCCTGTGCGATGTTGTCATTTTTCTTGAATTCTCTCTCAAATAAAATCCAATCAAGTATCAAGCAAATACCACCAGTGAACGACCTCATTAATAAAGCAAACAGCGCCTATTACAGAATTCTGCCAGAGAAATTCCAAATTTGATAAAAGAGATTCTTAATCGTTCGCGATTAAACCTGGATTTGACTAATTTCTAGCTTAACGCCTTTGTGTCCCAATCATTATGGTTATTTGTCGAAGACAAGAGATTGTCAATGGCGAGTTTGATATTTACGACCACGCGATGTACCCAACTATAGAAATGAAATCACTAGGAAGATTCGATTTCTATAAAAATAGACAAATAGATAAATTTACCTAAAAAAAAACTTCCTTGTTTTACCTTACAAAAATATCGAAATTTGAGTTTTAGTAAAAAAATAATAAAACAATAGACAAGCAAAAGAATGTAAGAAAATCCAAGAAAAAACAAAACAAACTTCTTTTTTTTTCAAATATATTTTTATTTGTTATTCTTTAGAAAAATTCATATTAAAAATTTGGATTTTTTTTCACATATTGTCCATGGCTACCGTTTCCAATTAACTCTGCTCAACTCAAGAAAATATATGGAGATTAGTAGTAATTAATTAGTAAATCACTGGATTAAAGAAACTCGTGAGTTTCAGGTAAAAATTGACTTCCGAAATAATCTGATGTCTTCTTTCGTAGTTTTGCCACACGTTAACAGATTTTTTTTATGTAAAGTGGAATTAGCTGAAGAATAAAATTTGATATTATTGAAGATAAAAAAAACGTAAAATATTGTAAATTCCTGCTATAATTAGAACAAACAATTTTATTTGTCTTTGTTTAAAGTTTTGTTTTCCAAATCTAACTTCAAAGCAATCGAATCGAATTATACAATTGAAACTTGATATACCAAAATAGATATTGTTTACAAATCTGAATAAAGAACAACACTTCCTCAATTACTTTATGAAAATGTAAAAAAAAAATTGTTTTTAAATATTGAAAAATTAGGCGCAAAAATTTCATGGAAAAATCTTTACGTAAAAAGAGACTTGCTTCGACGTCATCCAATTTTAATAAAAATCTAGCACCGGTCTAGTAACATATGAAAATAGGCACGTGCCTTAACTATTCCGGATTTGTGGGATTGCGATCACAAGCCCTAAGCCATGACAACTGGTAACGGCACGAGAAAAGTGATTAGGCTAATATTACCAGACTAGTCCATTCCAAGTAAGGCTGACATGTGATTCTTATTAAGCTTCTATTACGAAACAAGAAACTTCAAATAAATACAGAAATAAATCACGTCGACTGAATTAACGAAAAAGGATAAATGATTAAGGAACCTTCGCACGCAGTATAATGCTGACATCAGAGTCATTCAGGAGATGTGAAGGACATAGAGTGATGTGCTGATTGGTAATCTGATTATGACAGATATTGAAGCTGTCATACAAGACACCATTTGCTGGGGGTATCTTTGATAGTAAAAAGGAAGAAACCTACCAGAATTAAAGCGATGAGCAAAAGATTATACACCCTTATTCCTAAACCGAAGTTTGCTTGGAAATAAATACTGCAGACTGAACAAGTGAGCCAATCGAGCTAATCCTATGTTGCGGGAAAAATATACCACTGGCGGTGAAACGGTACAATTTTGTGAAAACTGGTACATCCCATCGGCGGCGGCTCAATGAGTTAGGTAAGGAGCAAATAGCATCACCAATAGTTTTGATAACCTAGTCCAACCATGCTAAGGCGGTTCTCGGTGGCTGGGGGGCCAGATAAACGAGTTCAATTCAGGACGGGATGAATGTAGCACTTGTAGGTAGGAGAGAGAGTCCCATCCAATCGCTAGGATCCGCTGGTTTGTAGCCGCACCAAGGCTGCTGAAGTTACTCCGATCGGAGTATTTGTGCTTCTCTCGAGCCGTCTATACTCCCATACTCCTAACAGCAAAATTTTACCCCTTTAGTCAATTTTATATCAATATTTCAAAACTTGCCCAAAAAGGTAGATATATGAGTCGCTCAGAAGCCAAAACATGCATGCCCCTAGACATAACCGCATTGGCTTCTGAGCGACTCACATATTTCTTTTTTATGCTAATGGAAGAGTTTTGTGGAGTGCTCTAGCACTGCTTAAGTTCACTTTCAATTCAATTGCCAATGTCAACGATTAGTTGTTTGATCTAGAGTTGAGCAGGACTTACACGAGGCAGTACAGACTTACACGAGGCAGTCCTACTGGTATATGAGCGTGTATCGGGTTAAATGAGGCGAGGTGTAAATAGGTTATGCAGAGAAATCAACTTAAACTGAGGTGAGATGGAGTAGTAAATACGAACTGGAGAGACATTTCTTACTTCTTTTGAGGCAGCGGAATTTCCAACATCAAATGAGGCGAGACGAGATTGAAAATATAAATGTACATTATTGAGGCATAGCTTTCTTACTAATGCTTATGACACACATGAGGTATCGGTACCAAGGTATCGATACCAGGATATGGCGAATACCGTGGTATTGAGGAACCCCTGACACACATGAACGAGGGTATAGTTTGACGTTTGTCGACAACTAAAAAAAATTTCAAATCTAGTAAGCGAATTTTGTTAAATTTAAAGTTTTAATTGTTAAGTGGCTTATTGAATTTGATTTGGAAATGGAACATTTAAAATTGCTTTATTCCTTTCCAAACAAGAGGAAATAAATCTGGGTCTAAGCAAATTCAAAATTTGAACAAAAAAGAAAAAAAAGATGAGATATTTTGTGATAAAAACATATATTTAGACGTTTTTGCTCCATTTTCGCACACAGGTGGCGCTGTGGGCAGTGAAAAGATCTCATACCTACTCTATACCCACAAAATTTTCGTGGTATCACCCAGTAGGAATTCTAGGTAGCACTTACCGATGGAGCACTGATATAAGTAGTCATCTGGTAAGGGGTACTCATATTTTCTTAGGTGTTAGAAGAGCCCTTATATAACGCATTACAAGAGAAGGCAGATTGTAAGGGCTAATCCAGAATTAGACCCAAAGAAGTTAGAAATTTGCCCGATGACTCAAATACCATTACAAAAATACGAAAACAAATGAGTCATCGGGTAAATTTCTAACTTCGTTGGGTCGAATTCTGGATTACCCCTTACCATCTGCCTTCTCTTGTAATGCCTTATATAAGGGCTCATCGATGTAGTAAAAAGTAAGGCCTTACCTCCTATGACATCGTGTGTAAAAATAAGTTCTTCTGTAAGGGAGATGGTAAGGCCTTCCCCTTACCAGTAAGTGCTCTTTTCAGTACTTCTGTAAGCTTACAAGTCCTACTGGGCAATACCCATTTCTTAACCACTTGTTTTCCTGGCTATAAACTGGGTATAAGGTGACAGACATGTGGTATAAGTTTGGTATACGCAATACCCCAGTAGGACTTGTAAGCTTACAGAAGAACTGAAATGAGCCCTCACTAGTAAGGGGTAGGCCTTACCATACCCCTTACAGAAGAACTTATTTTTCCACACGATGTCATAGGAGGTAAGGCCTTACTTTTTACTACATCGATGAGCCCTTATATAACGCATTACAAGAGAAGGCAGATGGTAAGGGGTAATCCAGAATTCGGCCCAACGAAGTTAGAAATTTACCCGATGACTCATTTGTTTTCGTATTTTTGTAATGGTATTTGAGTCATCGGGCAAATTTCGAACTTCTTTGGGTCTAATTCTGGATTACCCCTTACCATCTGCCTTCTATTGTAATGCGTTATATAAGGGCTCTTCTAACACCTAAGAAAATAGGAGTACCCCTTACCAGATGACTACTTATATCAGTGCTCCATCGGTAAGTGCTACCTAGAATTCCTACTGGGACCCCAGTAGGACTTGTAAGCTTACAGAAGCACTGAAATGAGCCCTTACTAGTAAGGGGTAGGCCTTACCATACCCCTTACAGAAGCCCTTATTTTTACACACGATGTCATAGGAGGTAAGGCCTTACTTTTTACTATATCGATGAGCCCTTATATAACGCATTGCAAGAGAAGGCAGATGGTAAGGGGTAATCCAGAATTAGACCCACCGAAGTTAGAAATTTACCCGATGACTCATTTGTTTTCGTATTTTTGGAACGGTATTTGAGTCATCGGGCAAATTTCTAACTTCTTTGGGTCTAATTCTGGATTACCCCTTACCATCTGCCTTCTCTTGTAATGCGTTGTATAAAGGGCTCTTCTAACACCTAAGAAAATATGAGTACCCCTTACCAGATGACTGCTAATATCAGTGCTCCATCGGTAAGTGCTACCTAGAATTCCTACTGGGACCGTGGTATCGATACCCCATGTGTGTCATAAGCATTACTTTGAAGCAGCTTAATGCTTATGTTCATTGAAATTTATTTTCTGTATTTTTTTAATTTACTTGTTTTTGTCATTTTGGCAATACAATAGCACCTCGCCTCATTTGAAGTATGACATTTTACTGGCTCAAAAGAAGAAAGAGGCAACTCTTAGAAACTCATTTTATAATCGTGTCCTACCCAATACTAGTTTGATTTAAGCGGGAAAAGAATGAAGCACGCAAACTAAGCTTTAGTTAGCTACAGGTAATGTAGTTTTTCTAATTGAGTTGAGATTCTTGAGAATTTTATAAACAGAGGCTTCAATGAAAAATGTTTTTAGTACTCCCTTGAAGATTTAAATACTCCCCCGAAAAGACAAATTTTACTCCCCTTTAGAAATGACAAAACGGCAGCACTGAGTCGAGAAGAACTTTTGCGTGAGAAGAGGCAGTAAACTAGGGGAGATTTTAGATCCCGTCCGCATCAAATCTCCTATTTTGAGCTTCGAAACACCCCAAATCCTTTAAGAAGAAGTTTCTACGGTGTTTGATATTGGCCATAGCCCGACATGTGGCTTCATGATTTTGGACCAGCTTGGAAGTTATACGGGCGGAGCCTAATGCCTTGATAGCCGCTTGACTATGTGATAATAGAATTACCCTGACTCGCCTGACGGCCTTGAGTATGTCTGTATTGCTAGAAGTACTTCGTTTTTGATGCGTTTAATTCAATACGATTCTTGCGACTTCAATCAAAAAGGAGTATATGGATATGAACAGGGGCGGCGCTCTCATAGGTGCAAATGGTGCACTTGCACCGGGCGCAATTTCAGAAACTACTTCGAAAAAATTGAAAAAGTGTTCCCGTGCCTTCATTTTCATATATTAAAGGAAGTGCACAGAGTGTTTGTGTCTTTTTCCATTGTCCTTCGCAAGGTGTGGCCAATGCAATTCCGGTTCATTCGCCTGATTTCGGTTCGGTTCTTGATTATAGTTCGTACTAGTCGTACTATTGTAGATCCCTAATTCGGCGCGAGACACCTAGATCGCCTCTGTTCTGTTGAAAGCGTCTTCTATGTTCAGGAAGGCTGTCAAGGTGGATTATTTTTATTCTATGCAGGATTCTACAGTGGAGGCCAATATATACAGTGCAGTGACCACCGATTATCCCTTGAAATATGAAGGTATTATGGAGATTCGAGTGTATAAGCCTATAGATTTGCGGAACCCAGGACTGTGCTGGAAACAGCTAGGGAAGTTCACCGAAAAACATCCTGGAGCAGATGATGGGTTGGGGTGTGTGGAGATTGGTGGCACTGCCGCTGAAGGCCATCTACTAGAAGCTTAAGCACTACGAAGCTTACAGAAACAACTTTAGCGGGAGAGTTTTGTGAAGTTAAAGCCCCAGCAAACCCAGCACAAAACCAAGATCGCGAAACAAATCCTGATTGGACGAAAGCAAGGGCGCTGCTTTCATAGGAGCAAATGGTGCACTTGCCTCGGGCGCAATTTCAGAAATTGAAATTTAAAAAAAAAATTGAAACTTTAAAGAAAAAAAAATTTAAAAAGTGTTCATTTTCATATATTAAAGGAACTCCACAGAATGCTTGTGTCTTTTTCCATTGCCCTTCACTGCGATCAAAAACTGAACAGCTGATGGGGGGCGCAATATGGTACACTGCAGCGGGCGCAAAAAAAACCAACCGCCGGCCCTGGATATGAATTCACGATCATACACCCAAGGTCTGGCGCGTGCTTGTCAATAGACCTAGGAGTAAAGCAGAGTATCATATCAGCTAACCAGTGAAGTGCGTTGGAGGGGAGCGAAAAGAGAATTGAGAGGACAACGGCAGAGGTGATTTAGGGTTTAGCTTAGATGCCATCCGATAATATCTTTTTGAAAGGCTAGAAAGAAAGCTCGGTTGAAAGGCCATACTTACCAAAGCGATGATTTAGTTGAGGTGCTCTGTCAGACATACAAGAAGGAGACCAGTAGATCTTGTTGGTCTAAAGCCGTATTATTTGTCGTCTAAAGAATACCACAAGCTCCCTATTAATTGTTGTTTCCATGATTTCGGAAGGAATATAAAGTGATTTCTTTTTGGTGGTAGTTGTGGGGTTGGTATTGGTATCACCATTTTGACGTGAATACGTCTGTAAGTTTACTGCCACGACAAAAAACCGATGATAACGAAATTATGGCATACAGTTTTGAGTTGTAGTCAAAAATTATTGTTTATATCGAAAAAAATATATACCATGACGTAGACGAAGAATCAAAGAATTTTATTGTTTACTTTCAAAATGAAATTCAAAATGGTCGCCGAAATATGACCCAAATTCAAAATGGCCGCCCAAATATGGTTGAATTTGCCAATTTTTTGGGGATTTTAAGGTAGCAAATAACGAATCTACGATCACAACTCTTACGGGCCAGTCCCGAGTGAAAATACAAAACTGAAAAAGGACTGAAAAGAGACTAAAAAATGAATTTTAGATGGAATTCTGTCCGAAATAAGGCGGAAATTATTATTTACACTGAAAACTGATATCAGTTACCCTTCATGAGTATCCGAGATACCGAAACAAGGCAGAAATTTTTATCGTTTTTAGATTTAGAATATTCTTAGGAAGGGACTCGGCATTTCTTGGACTTGGACTTGGAAAATTTTTGGATATTTTTTAATAATTGTTACTTCATTCATTCAAATGTCTAAATGTTTCCGTCTAAATTCCGCCTGATTTCCGTTCACACTCTTCAGTCGAAATTACCTATCATTTTTAATGCATTTTCAGTTCTGTCTCCTGTGCCTCAGTCTAGTTTCTGTTCGTTTTCCGACTGTTCTTAAACATTGAAAAAATTAGTAATTTTTCAGTCTGTTTTCAGTCTTATATTGTCACCCGGGATATGGCGGACGAATTTTGCCACATTTTCCGGTCAGCTGGTCATTTTCCGGTCAGCTGTATGTAGGTTGTTCAGGAGTTGGAAAATCTGAAAATCTTCACATCCTAGCCCCAAATGGAAGAACATTGAATATTGTGTATCCTGAAGCTCTCTCTCGGTTCAGAATTGATCAACAAGGTTTTTTCAATTTGTTTTTATTATTTCCTACCTTTTTGAAACCAATAAAAAAATAAAACGATTTCTTTCAGAACATTGTAGGTAGAGGTATTCACGTCATTTGTCCATATCCGTGATACAAACACCCGCTTTTTTAATATGTGCTGAACATGAGTCTTTTTCTAAAAGCTAGAATAAACTCCAGATAAGTAGAATAAGGCAAAAATTTTGCGCAGAGGTTTAGCCAAAGACGAGGCACTTTTTTTAAGGGCCATTGAGAGCAAGGAACATCCGATGGTGGAAGGTGGCATTGGCATTACAGCAGCGGGAAAGGCCTAATTTGAGACATACAGAGATGCAAGTAAGATGACCTTGGATTAGCTTAATGCTCCCCTTCGTGAATGAAAGAAGAAGTACATGAAGATTTTTGTTAGAAGCCTCAAATACTGGCTGCAAGGACAGATTCTGCCAAACTGTTCGTTTGTTTGTAAATGGTACAAAAAGTATTTTGTCGTTATTGACCCAGGTAAATGTCGTTTTAACAGCTCGATGGTTGACATAGTTGGACCAATGGTTATAGTGCCTAAGTCATCTTTTCCAATTGCACTACAGCCCAACTTGATCTTCGGCCTCCTCTATTCTTCTTCTCCAGTCCTCTCGATATCTGGCTGTTCTATGTATTATGGAGAAATGAGTCTTCGTCCGCTACGACCACATCCATTTACATTTTTTCGGTCCGCTTATGGGTCTTTTTCCTTGTTCACTGCCAGGGAAGACTTCTTTGCTACTCTTCCTTTTGGCACTCAACGTTTCCAGCTAAACGAAGTCTGTTAATTTCTGCATATGCTTTATGGAAATGTTATGAAATTTCGTTTTGATTCGTAATAATTCACAGTCTTGCACTGATTTGCTGGAATTCTACAATTTGGGATTATAGATTTATCGACCCCAAAAGCTACTCCGAATTGTCATGTTTCTGTTGTGCTTTCGCTGGGGAAAACGGTCTGAGTGCTCTTCAGAGGAAAAATTAAATTACATATATGCTCTCTTTGTAAAAAATTTCACCACACTTGCGTCAGCTGCATTCCATTACGTTAAAGCAAAATGCTTAATAAATCGTCCCTAACCAGCAAATTATTTAACTATCACCTCATTATCCACCTTTGTTTTGATTAGAATTAATTTAACACCCTCGTGTACATTTTATTTGAATTTTTATTACATTGCGCACTTTATATTCCAGCGATAAATTCCTGTTGGTCACAATATGACATTGATTTTATTTTCACATTTTTTATACTAAAATTTATTGCGAAAATCATTCCACAGCCACTAAAAAATCCAATAACTCTCCGCCTCTGGATTGTTTGGATTGTGGAATAGATGTTATCCCAGCGGGGGTAAGTTTTATCACCCTTCCACACCTCCATTCCATATTTCTAGCAATTTCCCTATAATTCAGCCTCGTTAAGATGGAGTCCGTGTGCGTTTTGATATGGCAGGGAGGGAAAATCGTTCCACCTATGAGACGACAACATGGAGTCATGATGATATTTTCAAGATTTTCGCATAATTTTTTCACGACATTCCAGGAACACACCATAACCGTAAATTTCGTAGACTAATTGCTGAGTTGGCCGTCTGCGAAACACCGATGGGATTCCACCTGCCTAACTGGGGAATGTATGGCGTTAGCAACTGCAGCGTGAGGTATGGTCATCGGGTTGTTAATGACTTCATTAGATCGTGCAGCTTCTATATCAGTCGGCCAATCAACGACCTTGCGAGAAACGCAACGATCGCTTAGAAATTGTCCGACCGAATGCAGTTCTCAAGTGCAATCTATCGAAAGTGCATCTGCTTTTGTCGAAGTGCAGTGAAAACTATTTGAACGCGTTTTTTTTCTGAAAATCGGTGTGGTAAGAAAGTGACCAGGAAATTTTCGGGGCAGGACTTTTAATCCCTTGGCATTAAAGGATTTTATTCGAAAAAATACTGTGGCAGGTAACATGGGGTCAATAGGATCGTTAAAAGGAAGAACGAAGAAAACAGGACGACTCTTGAGCAGTTCTATGGCATCTAGGTTGTGATTTAAGACGCTCTGAGTGCTTTGACGGCGGTTTTTTTATGATTATGCAGAATTGAATTTTGTGAATTTTTTATGTCTGTTTTGGTACAAAACTTCTTAATTTTGGGTACATTAAGGCGTCTTCTGCTGCTTCTGGATGCTCATTAGGGAAACTCGTAAAATATTCAAACAAAATCGATTTTACGAGTAGCGTACGTCGAAGGCTGTTGGTCGGACGGGAAACTTTTGAAATTAATAACTTTGCTTGTCCTTGAATCTGTCAAGTAATATTACTTCAAGTTTATTAGTCCTTGGAACAGGTTTATTTTGGTGGTGAAATTTTTAATTTTTTTTCTTAGATTAAATTAATAAATTTTGATTAATAATGTGCTAAGCAAATGTATTGACTGATGGTAGGGAATAATCCAGCAATTTTAGCTTTAGTGTACACAATTTTAGTATAATATGGCTTAAATCGCCTTAAATGATACTTATGTATCTGTAGTAAAAGCTGGAGGAAATACTTTTTAAGTTTGTAGATGTATTTATATTTCGGAGGGCGTTCAGCAGAGCCATTAGTAGAGCTCGACCTCTAATAGATATTTTGTGAATCCCTTACAATAGTTGTTTATTCAAGAGCTAAACTTAGGCTACTAATCATTCTTTAGATAAAACTGGGTTTACCGTTCAATACTTCTTTAATCGTTAATTTCAGTTTGACTCTGTGAGTGAGCCTAGCCCTCTCTAGTGCAGTGCAAATGTAGAAAATGTGTTATTTCTTTTCCTGACAGTAATATACACTTTTTGGTATGAATTTTACCTATTATACACTGCAAATCCAAGTGTTTAGCAGGGGTTTAGAAATAAAACACTCTAGTGTTTTATTTCTAAACGATAAAGCGTTTTCATGGTGGGAAGTGTTTACTTTTAAAACAGCAGAAGCGGTTAATGCACAAAATCTAAACGCTAAAGAGTTTTATTCTTAAACACGTAAAGTGTTTAACAGAAAATAAAACGCTTATGGTGTTTACCAAAAAATTCTAACCTAATCACAAGCGTTTAAAAGTAAAACACTTATTCGCCAATTAAACACTTGGGAAGGTAAGCACTTAGTTATGATAAAACACTTATGGGGAACTATGGTTTTGAGGGGTTGGGAAGTGTCTCTCTAAAAATGAAATACTGGGTGATCGATTTAGAGGTACTTTTTTCAGAAATAAAAAAAATAAAAACATTTACTTTTATCGAGTAATTTTTATTATCATACAAAATAACTAGAATTTTAAGAAACAAGGAAGTTATTGCATTTTACATCTAAGTTGATGAAAATTCCAAAAAAAATCACTCAATTAACAATACAATAAAATAGATATTCAACAATAAAATAGATTGTCGACAGTACAAAGGGCTTTTCCTGATCTCTAGTCTTCCACAAAAAAAAACTTACACTATAATGGTTGAAAATAAGTTTAAAACTTAAATTTTTTTTGAATTGATCACATGAAATGAATAGGTTTCAAAATGATACAGTCCAAATTATAGCTCAAAATATGCATTTGTTAATTAAAAATTGGCGAAAATACAAAAAGTTAAATATCTCGAGTTCACGTTAACAAAAATGAATTTATTTTTTTTTTAAATTAAAGGTCCCATAATACTCTACGAGATCTGATAACAAATTTTAAATTATTTTTTCAAAATGGCCAAAAGAATGCAATTGTTGTTATTTGAGTAATAAACAAATGAAAAAAAATTAAACAAAATTACATTCAAAATTGTTCTTTTTAATTGCATTCGAAAGCTGGCGTCGAGATCTACATTTTGAAAAAAAAAACTTTTTCATTTTGGACTTAATGGCATAAAATGGCGGTAGTTTCAAAGTTTAGATAACAAATGCGATTTTTGTCAATGCGTTCAATATTTTGCCACCAACTTTTCAGGGTCTTTTTATAACATCAAAAAGTATATTTTCTGAAAGTTTCCTGCAAATTGGTCTAGTTGACGGTCTTGGACACTAAATTGAAAAAAAAATCTGTTTTTTTCTCGTTCTTTCAATTTTGTAGGTTATGTACGTACTTCAGAGACTTAAACCAACGAGACTTATTGGCGACTTTATTACGAAGAGGCTGGCTTTTAGTTTGTCCCGATCCGACTTATAGAACCGGAGTTATTCACATTTTAAGCTCGAAAGACGCGGTAAAAAAAACTTTAATTTATTGTTTATAAAAAAAAGTAGCACAAGGTTTTCGAGGTTCAAAACTTAGGAATATACCCCTGGTGGTACCCCAAACAGGATATAATCATAACTTGCTGTATACAGACTATACCTATTCTTCATTTTTGGCCTTTTTTTACTTCATTTGTTGTTCTCATTTATTTAACTTAGTTTACCTTGAAATTTTTACGCCTTTGTTGGCAGGTATTTTTTTTATATGAAAATAAAATCATAAAACTGCTTAAATATTACGAATTTAAAATTATCAGTATCACTGCAAATCTGAAGTTTTAGAAGTGTTTTATTTCAAAACGTTTAAAACGTTTTATTTTGACGTCACCCATTTGATTAACATTGTCGACACTTTTAAAACACTTAAGCGTTTAAAAAATGTCTACAATGTTAATCAAATGGGTGACGACAAAATAAAATGTTTTAAGCGTTTTGAAATAAAACACTTTCAAAAGCTGAGATTTGCAGTGATAAGACGAGAAAAAAAATGAACGACCCATATTTCACGCATTATGCTAATGCCCGCCAAGGGTACCATTTAGCATATTCAGTAAAGCGCATCTCGTTCTACCAGGGAAGTCAAGCAATATTGGAAGTGGTTTGTACTAAGTCGGGGGACCGCTTGGAAAAGCCGGCATGTTGGAATTTTATTTGTTTTTTTTTTTTTTAATTTTTTGCAATGATATTATTATGTTTTAATATAATATTGATTAATAGTTCTATCAACATAATTTTTATTATTCATAACCAAAAACACGCTACAAAAGTTTACTAATTAAACACTTAAGTGTTTACTCATTAAACGCCGCTAAGTGTTTAACATTCGACTACAAGCGTTTAAATGCTTTAGGAGTTTAGAAACTAAACACTTGAGTTTACAGTGTATTCAGATGATATCTGATAGAAGCATGTCCTGTGAGAAGACCTGTTGAGATTCTTAGTTCGGGTCTAGCTAGCTTCTAGGAGCTTGATAGCCTTTGCTTGAACAGGAATAATGAATTTCTTGGCTTGTACACTGTCCTCGAATTCAGTCGTGAAACAAGCACTTTTCTCACCTTGTTAGACCCTGTTTTTACGATCACGGACTTATGTCTAATTTATTCAACAGCAATATTGAAATCATTCTTGATTCTTCCAAAATGAAGTACTTCTTCATTTCTAACAAAAGCTGGAATACCTTTGCTAACGTATCCGTGGACAGTGTAAACCTAATGGACGATCCATGCCTTACCATCTTAAGTGTGTTATTTATCATAAGTCTGAGATGGGATTAACACATATTTCAAATTGCTAAACAAGCTCAGTGAGTTTTGTGAAAAAAACCAAGCTTAGACATCACGTACCACCAATCTGCCATGTGGTTCAGGTCATGGTGCAATGTCAAGTGGTAAACTTAGTTTGCCTGATAGAATAGAATCGGGCAAGTTAGGGCGCCAGTAGATGTCAATGAACCTTAAGTTTGAACCCTAAGATGTTGTACGAACTCGGAAATACTGAACGTAAGTGACCGTAGCGTGTCAATGCTGCTATATTCCTACGTTGGCCCAATGACTCGATGGTGGCTTAAAAGGGTACCCTCACTGATGGGTTTTATGGCACCGTTATGTACCTTGTAGAGCTACGCTAATGTGGTTTTTGAGCCACCAACCTGGATAAACCAGTTGTATTCGAGTCCAGGTTCAATGTACGACTTGTAGATTGTGGCTTGGGGTTTTGACTGAAGGAGGAACATTAAGATGCTTGATTAGCGATTTGGAATGTGATCGTTCCTTCGCAGATCTTCGGTTAAAGTTGAGCCTAGGATGTCGTGAGATGGGTAAGCTGTTACAATCACACAGTCTATTGAGAGTTGGTGTTGTTGATGCAATACTTTGTTTTGACGCGTTAAATTCAACACGATCTTTGCGGCCCAGTCAAAAATGAATTTGATATCTTGGTTGACTAAATTCGACATCATAATATACCATTAGCAATAAGGGATTTGTAGAACTTTTATAGTGTCTCATATTGTGAATCAATAAAATCTACAATTTTCATATATTCTTCTATAGATTTTGATGATCGTTGGCCATGGAACTTCAACAGTCTTTACATTCTTTGTTTCTTATGTTTTTATAAAGTATAGAGTCATTTCCCTACAGATGGTAGATCCAACTGCTTCAACGTTATTGTCATTCCAAGCAACGATTTTTATGACACATCTGTTCCTCAGTCAATTTTTGTGATGCCCTTCTTGCATTGTTAGACAACATTTTCTTGTGCGTAAATAAATAATCTGAATGTTTGTTCTGTAAATTTCAAATTCGTGATCAGATCTCCTCGGTATCCTAAAGGTTAAGTAAAGGACCAAAAACCATTCTAAGGGTCGGTGGTTCAATTTCACCCAGTTTCATGATCGTTTTTTGGATGCATGGATTTTATTCTTGCTTATCTAAACAGAGAACATAATCCTAACATAGATAGAAAGAGATGGCCGAAGTTCAGATAACCCAGGAAACGATGCGCCAGACCTTACAATACCAAAAGTCGCAAATGTCATAGCGAAACTGAAGAATCATGAGACTCCAGGTCCAAATGGTATAGCCACAGAAATCTTAAAAAATTGTAGGGAGAAGTCATGCCGATTCTAAATAAATCGCAAGGTAATGCAAAGTGAGAATATATAGATCATTAATCCGCCCAGTTTTATGCTACCATTCTGAGCCTTGGGCATTGACCAAGCAAAGAGAATATCAGTACAAAATCTTCTAATCCTAAGAAGAATATTGGGTTTTCTGTAAGGGTTAACCAAAACGAATGAGGCATTGGAATGAACGAAGAGCTTGAAGAAATGTATGATGAACGAAATATAGTGACACATATAAAATTGAGTAGACTACGATGACTCCGAAACTTTGTACGAGCTACGAGAGAAAGAATGCTAGCGAGGATTTTCAATGGTAGACCAATGGTTAGGAAAAAGGAACGACGATCAAGAAATAGGAAGAAGGATTATGTGCTAGAAAATATGCCAAAACTTCGTATAAAAAACTGGAGAGAATCAGCAAGATGTAAGAACTACTGGAAGAAGAGGCTTCAAGAGGCCCGAGTCCAAGAAGAACTGTAGCACTATTTAAGAAGGAAAAGAAGTATTAGATGAGAACAGCACCGCGTACTATTGGCGTTGGCAGTTCTTTTATTTTTCTGTCTAAGTGCCACACACTTTATAATCCTACCCTAGTAAACAACAAAAAAGCATTTTCGCCTAAGTGGGGCAAATGGAAAGATGAAGAATCTTGCCGAGTATTGCAGTATAACCACAAACCAATGGCATCGTAGGATAGAGCCTTAACCCATAGATTAACTAGGACAAGGACATCGCTTCATCACATCCGAAGATGCTTTTGATTTCTCTTTTTCTTACCTTCTGCTGTTGTGTTAATCGATGATCAATAGATAGTTTTTACTTTTACTACGTATGCGTGATGAGTTGAACCCTGGTTGAACCCGAGTTCAAATGCATGTAGACGCTAGTCGAGTTGAGATAGGGTCGACTGAACTCGACTCAGCTCTGCTTCAGATAGACGCGAGTTCAGTAGTTGAGTAGTTGAATTTAGTTGACAGCAGCATCTCTGTGTTTTGTTTGTGATTTTTGTCGAATTTTGTCGATTGTCGAAAATTTAACTCAACCTCAACTCAACTATTCAACTCATCTTGTATACGTAGTATTTATTAGGGGCGACAAAGATTTTGTCTCAGGGGGGCGGGATATAGGCGAAAGAGTATGTTAATCTAATGGTTTACTAGAATTTAAATTTTTCCAGACTAGTCAAGGCAAGTTTAATTGAGTCACCAACTTCTTTTGAAATATACATACATATGTATCGGGGAAAAACGTCCACTTATATTGACAAATTACTTATTATTCAAACTGAAGCCAAAGATTACGCAATCTCTAAATTAAAATACCAATCTGATATCATAATTCATCCTTCAACCCGAAAAAAAACTCTTTAATCTGCAATTACTCCTTTTTCAAGATCTCGCACCATTCGTATAGCGCCATTAAACTTTACTTATTGCTCATATCGCAGCAATAAACCGCCTCAATGTTCACATATTTAACACCTTGGCAAAATGAACTTTCGGCAACCTTTACACGATCAGTTTCAGGTTCATGTACTCGGAACAAGTAATTTCCCTGCTGAACTCACACCGAATTCCACTAAAAAAAGGTCAAAAATGTCGCGAGAAATAAACTTTAATTTTTTATTAATCGATTAAAACCAATATTTAAAAAAAAAATCACGCTTACCAAAAAAAAGAAAAAATTATTATTAACAATTTTTTTTCCATCGATTTATGCAAATAAATAATATTTATGGAAATTTTTCAAAAAAATAATTAATTCATAACATCTCAAATCGATTGCAGCTACTACTGCTCCGTGTAATTTAATTACATCCCGATTAAACTTGTTCTAATTGAATTGAAATGATCGCATCAAAGATTATTTCCTTAAATGACTCGACACAGGATGTCCTTGGTCTTAATAAACCAATGATCAGGTAAACACGCACAATTTATAGACGTAGTAATATTATTAAAAATGACAAATGTAACGATGTTGCGAGTAGTTCATTTCGAAAACATGGCAAGATCGGCGTTATTTAATGGAACTACTGATAAATATGCAAATTTGAGGTGAGCTATAATATTACAATTTCTTGTGCGATGCGTAGGCGATCGGTGTCCAAGTACGTAAACAAAACTGTTTTAGTTTGACTTTATTGGATTATGAATTATTGATGGCTAATAAAGTGTTGATGGGAAATTATGTTTATTAAATTTAGAGATCAGCTCGTGACTTAAGTGACGATCACATAAAATATGTGTTTTAGTATTACATATTTATTCAAAATAATTCCAAAATGGGCACGTAATTCGAAAATTGTGCTGATTTAAATTATACAGTAGCTTTGGACTAGATTAGCTCACATACGAAATTTTCTTTTTTCCTATGACGCTACAGCCCATATCGATCCTTAGATCGATCTCCTAGGATCCACCCTTTAGTTAGTCCATCTACTTCCATTTTTTTTCGTGGGCGCGAGCTATCAGAATTAACGCCAGACTCTTGCCTGTTGGTAATGTGGGATTCCAAACCACTAAAACCACCTTCTGGTCTTCCACTCTCCCAGGGGGTCGGGTTTTGCAGCAATCTGTGGCGGGACTGGGTGAGCTTCTATCTGCTAATTTTCAATTTATGTCCTTTCAGGCCTAGGATCTTTCCTGCTGTTAGCCTTATCGCAGCCATTGCTTACAGCTTGGTTCTTGGTTCCACGAATTCCGCGCATGGAAGTGGACATGCCCAGCGTCCTCTCTCGGCATGTCGGACACAATCGTGAGTCGTCGTGCCGAAGCGATGGAGGTAATATGAATATCCTTCATGTCCTCTCAGGAGCTACGTGAGGTCATAGCTTACCTCTCAGGTTGGCGCACAACACTTCTACCCACATTTGGATTAAGTCTATGGGTCCATCGACCCGACATGGCGTACTAGTGGTACTTCTTCTGGATCCACCTGCACGATAGGTAGATCTCTGGTATTCACGCTTTGGTTAAATATTTACATCCTGTAGCAGCACAGGCGAAGCAGGTGATCAGCAGAGACAAAACCCACGTATAAGATCCACTCCAGCAGTCAGTTTTCATAACTATGAAATTGCACAGCCTTTCCAACATCATCTTTTAAAGAGTCCTTCGGGCTATTCCTTGTTTCTTTTATGTTGGCCTCACGGCATTCGTCACATAAAGGCATCATGTCGCTGTCGTAACATTTTGGTAATCTGAGCCGCCCCTTGACTAGCACCAATTTGCGTCCTCGAGCCTTGCACAATCACTATCTCGAACACGTTTATTTTTTTTTCGACAAATTAACTGGCTTGCTTACTGACTTCTTCGAGGAGGCGCCTTTGAAGTCACTGCCACCTATTTGGTCTATTGTGCCAACCTCGTCATAAAAACCCTTTGAAGTTAAGGCTTTTGATATAACCTAAAGTTGGTTTAAGATTTATATCCCAAGTCTCCCTGGGAGCAGGGAAGCCGTGAGGGAGAAGACTCAATCTCCTCCTCGGTGTAGCCCCACAATGGCACAGTAAGTGGTTCCAAAGGCGGCGGAGCATAATCATTGTGGGTGGGGAGCAAGTGAACAGTTAACGATAAAATCGGTCAATTTATTTACCAGCTGTCTATTGATTTATATGGTTTCAAATTATTTTATTATGGCGTTATGACCATCTAGTAGTTTGACGTAAGGGGTGCAGATAGGGCCCCTATAAGGCTAGACCCACTGCCTCATGTGGACCTGGATGGATTACCCTTTAAGGCCCACAAAGGGCATCTAACGTCTTTGCTCATTCGCGCCTCGTCATAAGGAATGCCTCATTTGGCCGCCTTGAAGAAAAATCATTAATACCCGATCCTGAGTGGGTTTCGAGAATTTTGGAGTGGACATGTGAGTAATAACTGCGCCGGTGTCGAAAGATTTATATTTTTAAATGCGATTGTGATTTTATCAATACGGCCCCTAACTGAGTACTAATCACATTCAATGCTGCTTGACCTCTGTAATCGAACCAGAACCGGGCTATTGAGTATGCTAAACTTAGAATAGAGAAGATAAGGAACCGAAAATAGCGTACATGTATACGGATTGGAGGGAAGCACTTAAATTAAAGAACCTCTCGCTCTAAAAGAAAAGAAACAACCGCATGTTCATAGGTTTCATGCAGTTCCCGGACAGAGGCGTACCGAAATTCGTTCGCTTTTGCTCCAAACGTGTTCAGCCAAGTGATGTGTTCTCATTTGGATGGTTGCTGAGAAACGCAATCCCCTCCCGGTTTTTGACTAAATGTGATACCGCCACTGTCCGGGAACTGCACAACTACTATGGGAGTGCTGTGAATATGTGTTGCCGAAATGCTTCCCCGATTTTAATTAATTGCGCTTCCTTCTCTTCTCTATTCTAAGATGCTAAATGGCAACATTCACGGTCACCAACATAATTCCCTCAGAACCAATGCAACAACAAAAACTAAAGCTTAAGGGTATTTCTTTAAAGCTTTTTAAAAAGCTTTCCGAAAACGTAAGGCAGATGTTGGGATTGCCCCATTTCAATTGTAATGAGGTTTGCCCCTTAGGGCCCCTCGGAGAAATTGATAAGGTATACCTCATCGCTGACTTTTTTTATGTGGTGTTCATGAGGAAATGCCTCCCTTTGTGGTGCTCAGGAGGAAATGCCCCTTTCGGCATACCCCTCATTTGCCACATGGAGTCCTCATGGGGAGCCTACGGGGAATCCTTTTTTCGGCATGCTCCTAAGGGAATCCCCTTTTTAAATGCTAGTCGGCTGGGTTTTAAAAAACTTAGGCTATACAGTTATAAGTTCTTAATAGCTCTAATATAATATACATATTTAGTTTTCGTATAAAAAGTCTTTCTTGTGTGCGGTCCTTCGACCACGTTCCTTCGTCCCCAGCGTCCGAAACGCCCTGCAACGTTCTGGGATGAAATATTTTGGGTGTGGATTTCCCCACCCAAAGCGAAAGTACATGTGCACTTTTCCTTCCATCCCCACGCGCACCGCCGCCCCTGAGTAGTTCGCTGTTTCGGAGCTGCTCCGCAGAACTAACAGCTACTATTAAATATTAATCAAGCGTAAAGTGGTCTGTCAGGAGCTTTGTTATTACTGTTAGCTCCAAATTTTAGCTTTCCCAATTTAAAAGTTTCCTCGCTTTAGCTTTGTAGTTTGAATGAATCTTTTAGCTTGACGGACACTAGTGGCATTGACGGGTCTTCGCGAAATTATAAAAAATAGCCGGTCCTTCTAATTCTTCATGGCCGATCTTACGTGGAATCTGGCTAAACTGCAGAAAGCTTCCGGACCAACAAGTGATGAGTTTGACACTAGCTTTTTCGTACCTGGGAGTTGCACCCCGCTGCTGTGTTCTGCTCCGCTTGGAAGGTGATGGATCGGTAATCGCTTTGGGTTTACAATTCGCTGACCCGCAATTACATGTCCTTTGACATTGACTCTCCCACGTTGATGATATCAACGACATCAGATCCTTTCTCAAAGCTATACCTAGAATATTAAGAGATGTGTCAGGCGTTAAATTCATATTATAGTGAGTGAGGCGGTATTTTACAATTGGCCAAGGCGTAACAGTAACGCTTATTTTCGACTCCGGAGCTTATTTTCGACGCCATTCAAAAAGAAAACTCTTAATCCACTTCTTTAGGACAAAGTTTCTATTTATGTGAAAAACACGCACTCAGGGGTAATGTCTCTTTGTACTGTCAGCGGTGCTATCATTGAGTGCAAGCTCTAGACGGGGCGAGTGTAAAGAAAAGAGTGAAATTACTGGCAACGCCAACACGCAGTTTTATTCCACCCGTTCCTTATTTAATATCTACTACTGTGCCAGAAAGCTGACTTCGACGATTGAACAGGAGAAAGCGTCCTCGCTTATTACCTCAGCTGCCAGAGGCGTTAGCTGGAGAAATGACAGGAAATTTTTTGTAAAGAGACAGAAGACCTGTCAGTCCGGAAGGAAAGACATCTAGTTCGTAAAAGTGGAAAAGCGAAGGGCCATGCCGGGGAGTGGATTCGAACCACGGACCTCTGAGATGGTGGTCGGGTGCTTTTACCCCCAGGATACTGAGGCCGGCTTAACAGACCAGAATGAAAAACTTTGTCAAAATCTTTGCAGATTTATTTAGCAGCCAAACCAGGCTCACCAAAACGATGGTTGATATTTTGAAATGGTATCATTTCAGTGACAATGGTGATTCCGTACTTAATCCCTAACAAATTTGCTGCTTTTACCGAAAATAATGGGCAAATTCTAGGAATCTTTCATAGTATATTTTGAGACATTAACAAGATTTAGTGCTAATTTTAAAAGTTAGACCTTATTGATATTCAATTTTATCAAAAGCCATAGTCCAGACTACCTATGACACATTTGAAAACAATTTAACCAAAAAAACGTTTCTTTCATATATTTTGGATATCTTACGTGTTTGCATAAATATTTTAAGCGCCTTCTCTTAGTAGTAGTATTGTTATTTCAATCAACTATTATTTATTATATCATCGAAAACACCGTTTTTGTTTTGAACATTTTTTTTCAAAAATTGATTCTTTTTTGTTCTCTTATATTTGATAAAAAAAAGGAATGCATTCAAGACTGTCATATAAACTTTCCAAATTACTAATAAATTTCTATTGTATTAAAAATACAAGTTCATCCAACCATTCAAGCGTATTTCCTAGAATTTCACAAAAAATATAAGAAAAAAAATCCAGAGTCATTTTATTCTAATTCACATTTTCAAAAGACACACAAAAAAACCCACCTGTCTTCTTTCTTTTGTAAAATATAAACAAAAAGTTCAACCTGAACTATTTTGATCGTCAATTCCGATAACTTTTCAACTCGTTTGTATCAAATCATTCAATTCACAATATTTTATCTAGTTTTTATCTCTCCAGTCAAGTGGTTTTATGTCTTCTCTAGCTGAGCCCACACTGGTAGTGTTTTTTCTTCTCGATGTTTTTTGGCATCATAAATCTTTGAAGAAACGTTTTTTTATATATGTTAGACTTTGCGATATATGATGAACTCATAATTAACATAAATATCCGAATAATGGGATGTGACAGGTTCAGATTTATCGCCATTATTGGAATTTCTTCCGAATCTAGTAAAAGAGTCAAAAAAAACATCTATCAATCATGCAAGAAGTGATCGTGAAAAAAATTTTAGATTCATAAATCAAAATGGAGGTGTTTAATGAGATTTTTATGTGATCTAAAGATGCTAGTTACTATGTAGATCATTGATCTTGAAGATCGTTAATTGGGTATTAGGGAAATTAACTAAACTCCATCTATTTGTGGTTTATGATCGGCGAGGAATTATACATCATGATCGCTTTTGATCATTTCTTTTTTCCACTTTTGGCATGTCCGGCTGTGAGTGCAAGGTCCTCAGTGTCATTGATGCCATGAAAATCTCTTGAGGCCAAAGACTTACAACACTATATAACGATCCATCTCCAGTATACGATTTTTGTCTGGACTCGCGCTAATCCACTCACATTGTTCTGATTTGCAAATTTATTGTTCTACTGGCGACACCGAAAAATTAATACTTCATAATATTACACCTGAATGCCGGTGTTTATTTGCTTAAATCCAATCGAATCAGTTGTCTTTAAGGTTGTTATCTTAACTCATCATAAGATATACAACATGAAAAGATATTTGTAAGCTGCACCTTTATCACTTCGTTAAGCCACCAAAAAATATTCGGGGAAATTGAAAAGTGATCGTTTTGCCGAATTTAATGACTGATCAATGAGGTCATTCAATGCAACTGGAATCTTCCACCTTTTGATGGAATTTTATTGAAAAAACAAAAATAGTTAAATACTAAAAATATTTTTTTAATCAAAAAAAAAAACATTTCTTTTAATTTCCCTCAAAAAAAAACAAACCAAAAAAAACTCCCAAAAAAAAATTAATCAATATATCCGTAGGAGGAGACAATTACCGACGATGATGCCGTAGTTGGCCTCTATCACTCGGCCTTTCTTGCGGCAGCCAGGTAAAGATTGCTTAATTAATTTCCTGGCCAGGTAAGCTGTCAAGTTAAGCATGACTTTGTGGGAAATTGCAAGATCGCTTAACTGTTCAAGAAACGTGTGCGTGTGTGAATAATTCAGTCACATTGTTTCCAAATTGATCGAAGCCTCCAGGATGATTTGTCGGACATAAGACCATCGGGTAGAAAATTTAACACCTCAGGTGACAAAACGGATTAATAATGCTAAAAAAAAATTTTTTTATTATTATTTTTTTTTCACCTGAAGCCGGTATATCAATTACTAATACTTGAAATTCCTCAGCTTTGATGTCTGTCGGTGTAAATTAGTGATTTTATGACTTTTTGACTAGTTTCTTGCCGGAATTTTAAGAATTTAATAAGAATAAAAAAATTTTCTTTTCTATATTTTATGCCAAGATTTAGTAACAATGTGACTTTAAGCGTAATTTGCAAGAATTTATGTGAATATTTTTTAGTTTTTATTTCGTTATTATTAATTTGTATGTTTATTTTAAAAATAAAATTTCCATCGATAATGGTGGATATTTATTTGACTTATGTAATTTTATCAGCCTATGAATTGATTTAATTTAATTATGGGAATATTCTTCTTCTTTCTTATATGATTAGAAATTACCTGAAATATAGTTGGATGAGATTTAGAAATTCCAGCATAACCTAAAAATAGGTATTACTTAACGTTTTATTCGGTTGATGCCTTGGAGTTGTGTCCTCGGTTTGGAGCTCTTGTTTTTGAACCTCAATCTAAATCGCACTTGCAACAGCATCCTCCTATATTGCTAAATAAAACCGCAGTTCACTGGTGTCCGGAGACCACTAACGTAGTATCGTTCATCCTCCAATACCGATTGCTAGCACTTTGGTATTGTGTGTACTGTGTTTTGTCGAACTCTTGGCTGCAACGAAGAAGGCCAAATAGGTAAGTCTGGCAGTATTTAGACAATGAACCATGACAATGAGAGATTCTAACTAAATTATCGACCTTCTGGCTAACAAGCATCATCTCAGAAAAACCAATAGTTCTACGTCCAACTGAGAGTCTACTCTTTAAGCTTAAGGAATAGAAGAGCATAGGATAGGTTAGAGGAGTCTGGATGCTCAAACAGGTGGCAATGAAATCTTACAGTTGAACTGTTTTACGAATTCAGAAAAACTGACTGCGGAATATTGTTGCAGACGAGTTCTTTTATTCCAGAAGAATAGAAGTCTAGACCGTAGTGTGAGCGAAAAGCGAACTGGAGTGAGCCGAGCGGACTAGTCTAATCCCAGTAGGAAAAATATCCCTTCGAAAAGCCTTTTAACGCGCTTTTTGAAAAGCTTAAAGCAGTTAAAGCGCTTAAGGTGAAACCCCAATATAGGCTTGGCTTGCTTGAACTTGGTGAGCTTTTCAGGTACCACGTGCCAAAGAAAAACAAGCCCAAATACAAGCTTTGCTTTCGGTACTTGACAGTTTGCTTTTCATGAGCACAGGAAATAGAAATAGTACACGAAAGAGGTAAGAGGTATGAATTTTGCGGAATTTTTCCTTTAGAATGGACATTATTGTTTCACAAAAAGAACAAAGGATCGTATGGAAATTGTATCTGCAAAAAAGGAGAATGAAAATTTGAAATATTGTGTAGAGTTATAAAGAAGCATATATGGTTTATGGCATTAACCATTCCAACATTTACGAGAAATTTGTTAAAATGGGATATAGAAATAGTAGTCTCAAATTAATTTTGAACTCTTAAATATTTATAGTTAATGTTATTCCCAAAAAAATAATTTCTTTATGAAATAAATTTTCTCAAACCTCTACATACATTTATTTCTCTAAGCAAATTAAATATTAAACGAACGCGAAAGCATACAAAGCATCAAAAAATTGAACATTGGTCATTTCGACCTTTGCTTTGCTTTGCTTGGACTTTGCTTTGGCTTTTGCCGCTTTGTCATTTGGTTTTGTCCCATAACAAAGCACTGGTGTATTTGATATGTCAAAGCAAAGCAAAGCACTAAAGCAAACCAAGCCTACATTGGGGTTTCACCTTAAGAAGCTCCATGTTATTATAACATTGCATGTCCGCAGAGCTCAGCACTTTTCTGTTGTGCTTTAATACCGCTGTCGGTCGTAGGAAACAGAAGGAATCTTTTACTGAGATTGTGCTTTGATACCGCTGTTGTAGGAAGCAGAAAGAAGCTCTTGCTGCTTTATATTTGCTCCGCAGCAAAGCACTTTTTAATATCAGCATGGAAATCTGAAAACTATAGCTAAATATACATTTTTTTAAGTTGCTAGTATTATAATCCACTGAAAACTATTACAGAAAATATAAAATAATATAGAAAAACGCATTTGATTTTTTTTCAAATAAAACTGCATGGTGTAGAACGACGAAAAATATGGCGAGCATAAAGCTTTTTGACAGATTTTATCCAAAGTTTTTGTAAATGAATAAAAACCTCCCTGCAGCGTTCTTGTAACTAAATGAATTTTATAAGTTTGATCTGCTTTTTTCTTACGTCATTGCAACACAATTATTACCTCACTGCATCGTTTTGAACATTTAGTTGTAATAGTTACTTGATAAAAACATATAGCAACTTAGTCATTAAGGTTGCTAACTTGTTACTCTATTTGTGAAAATTACAATACAATAACATTTTTGAGATGCGCTACAAAACGCAATGTTTTAATAATGTTAATTTAATTTAAATATGACATCCTTCTAGACATATCCAAGGCCTTTGATAGAATATGACACACCATTTCTGTTGGATAAACTCCAAACTCTTTGTATCGACTTTATTCTGAAGAACTTGATTAAGAGTGTTCTTTCTGGCCGTTGAGTCCAGGTAGTATTATATGGCGCTGAATCTAAACCCCAAACTATCTCTGCAGGTGTTCCCCAGGGCTCAATGATATCAACCGAATTTAGTCATTTGGCTTTCATAATGTAAGAGATCCATGTCCCAGACCTTGTCTGCATGATCGTGAGCTTATGTCTAATTCAATCAACAGAGACATCGAACTATTTCTTAATTGAGGCCGTAAGAATCGAAGCACTTGTCTCATTTCAAATAAAATCTGTACCACCCTTCCTCCCCTTCCAGTGGATTTCCTAGAGCTAACGTCAGATCCTTTAACAACATAGGCATAACATTAAACAAGAATCTGCATAATAAGATATTCTGAAATAATCACACATTCCAAATTACTAAACAAGTGATTTCTTAAAAGATGCAAATTTCTCCTTTAGCCGTTCGCCCGGACAATCTACAAGTCCAAATTCATCCCAGCCTTCAATTCAAGTCGTTTATATGGTGTAAAACCGCGTTCTCAAGCCTATTGATGATGGCACTATTTGCTTTCTTCTAGACAGTGCATCATGACGTGAACGGCGTTACCGACAGGTAGTATAAAGGGTGACACCTGAGCTTAGACTTTTTCATAAAAAAAGCTTCACCATGGTGGTACTGCGGCTTGCAGTGTCGATGGACGTACTTGAGGGGTGGGACTGCTTTAAAAACATAGCCCTAACACAAAAAGGAAGAAATAACGGAAGTACCTACAGATGATTCAGAAAACTATATTCCTGAGCCTACATTTCAGCCTGGATATTTATTGCTAGAGCAACAAGAAAGGGAGGCTTGAAGGGCCCTGAGTCGTACAAAGGCTGTAGCGCCATTTAAGAAGAAGATTATAAGAGCGTGCAGTTGTTGTTCATTTAATGAAAAACATTGACATATGATGGAGAAGGCTTTGCTGGCTTTTAGTAGTCGTACCCGTATTTCTGATTCCATAGTGTTGTTGACTGGTACTGTTGACCCAAGGTGAAGGTCGAAGTCCCTCACCCTTGTTGGAGTCCATTATAGGTGTATTTATGATTGATTTCTCACATTCATCATACACCTGCACCTGCACGTCCGTATGAGATTTGGAGTACCGAACTCATTCATGGTTTTGTAGAGTTTTACTTTCACTATGCTATCATAGATGACATTTAGTACGTATACATGCGAAATTGAAACCAGCTTCAAGGCAGCTTGGATCTTAGTAAAATCCATGTATACGCAGATCGAATTCAAATAGGATCGAGCCGATTCGATTCAACATTTGGGGCTGGATCGAATCGAAATGTCGTCGTAAAGACTTGAAATCAATGATTGAGAGATCGATAATAGTGATGAGCAAAACTAGTCTTGCAGTCTTGCCTGGTCTTGCACATTTAGCAAGAGCAAAGCAAACGAAGAAAAGACAGGACAAGACCAGACTGCAAGATCAAGATAGCAAGACTTTTTGGTTATCACCATAGGCGCAACAACGGATGGCCAGGAGCCCGGGCCCCCCCTGACGTTTATCACTTGCAACAAGAACTCCTAATACGAAAGCAGCTTGAGAATGTACTGATGTACTGGATTCATTAGATCTAACAGACATTTCAAAAATATTTATCAGTAGAAAAGAATTAAGAAAACAAGTTTTTGGAAAGTTTTAAAAAAAGTGAATTTTTTGTATTATTTTAATTAATTAGTATTGTTTATTTAATATTAAAAAAAATTTAAAAATTAAAAACCCCAAAAATTCATAAAGGTGTTAAAAATGCGAAATGAATATTAACCATTTAAAATGTACCCCCCCCCCCCCGTGATGTCCAGTCGGGCCGCCCCTGAAATATCAGAGTTGTTGCGCCTCTGGCTCATCACTAAGTGCCAAAAGTCTGGCAGTGATGAGCAAAAAGTCATTTCTTGGTTTTGCTAAATGTGCTAAGCCTGCAAGAAATTTTGCAAGAACAAGACTGCAAGACTTATTCCTCATCACTGCAAGAGTTTTTGGCATTTAGTGATGACCAAGAAGTCTTACTATCTTGATCCTGCCGTCTTGTCTTGTCCTGTCTTGACCTCGTTTTGGTTTGGTCTCGCTAAATGTGCAAAAATAGGGAAAAATGCAAGACCACTGCAAGACGAGTCTTGCTCATCACTAATCGACACATCAACATTTTTTAGATTATGTTATTTTTATGGTTGTGCCTTCGTCGTGTTGTGGGCAGAAAAATAAATTAAAATATTAGAATTGCAAATAAAAATTTTCATAACGACAAAACGAAACAACAGTAAAACGATATGAAAACTAGAAATTGTTGGATATGTTCATTGCTTTTCAATTATGTTTGAATCCATTTAAACTTCAATTACTCGATCCGACGATGTCAAATTCGCAGACTCACTTTCAATATTTCGATCTCTGGATCGTTCGATTTGGTCATGTATACGTGGTAATTGTAGCCTCTGTAGAGGTACAGGATTCTTTTTTGAAATTCTACCGATTTTCCTATCTTTGGCACAAATCTAATCAGCTATCTATTATACGGCGAACGGTCTTCAATTCTCTCAATTTGTATTCTTTAAGAGATTATCGCTTTAGAATTTTTTGGTAATTTAAGTCAGATTGGAAACTTTTTTCAATCCATTTTAGACGCTCTAGACGTAATTTAATATCTATGCCCTAAAAAATAAATAAATCTCAAACATCTTTAGTCTCTAAACTATTTTTTTTATTAATATCTACAGCAATAAAATATTCTCCATTCTTCTACAACTAATAATACTTCATCAAAAAAATTATGAAATTTGACACTGAAATCAACAAAAAAACCAATTCACAAAAGAAACATGAAACATTAATCAAGCATAAAATTAGTGCGATAACGAATCTTTAAGGAATTCTTTTTCTTCTGTTAATGCCTTTTGTATGTTAATAAAATTTTGATTTATTAGAACAAGTTAATAATTTTACCTTAACTATTATTTAGTCTAGACATATTGATTAGCTTCTGATTGGAAACCACTTTTAGACGTTTTCTTTTGTATTTGCGCAGTTCGGAGAAACAAGCTTAATTTGATTATAGATTTTACGAGAAGGATTGGGGAATTTTAAAAACAAATTGTTAACAATACCTTTTTTTTTGTTGGAAGTATCGTGTTAATTGATCTAGTTTTAAGGCTTGAAATATGAGGAAGAAAATCTTGATATTTATAATAAAAATATTTAAAACGTAGACATAACTAACAAATATAATAGTTTTGCTGTTGTAGATTTGGCACGTGTAAATCTTACGTTTATTTTTTTTTAATCTTTTGGCAAAGAAGCGAATATTAAGATGTATGAAATGTAAGAATAAAATTAAAGTAGCCATCTGATAGCTCTATAGCTTTGTGCTTTAGGTGCCCCCAGTTTGGAAACCGCTGACCTATACTATACTTTTTCATCCTTCGAACTAAACTCACTATTAGACATTGCACCATGACGTGAACGATATGGCGAACTGGTGGTGTAATGGGTGTCACCTGAAGTTAGACTTATACCACGGCTTCACCGGCCTCAGTTTAATCAAGTTCAATTCAATCCGCATAAGTGGCTTCACCGGCTAAAGTCGACTTCAGTGCTTGAAATTGTTGTTGTTGGCAGAAGTCAGAAATACAAAAGCTCCCTGGAATAGCATTCCACTATTCCAGTTGATTACTCTCTTTTGAGCGAGCTTTTACTTTCAAGCTTGATTTCATGTTCTGTTGGGCGAAATCAGACTTTAATTTTCCTGACTTCAAAATGTGAAAATGTATGCGAAACCAGGCAAAATTGAAGCTCAGTAGACTAATTTGCTCGAACTTGCGCAGTTCGGCCGGTGAAGTCGGGGTATTAGATACATATAAAACATATACTGTCGAACCATATTCAGACCTTTAGCCTACGTATATATTGAGTAATAACACCATCCAACAGGCCGTGGGTTCAGACCTCCTCCAGAGACATTTCTCCTTCGCCATTTTATATCTTTTACATGATTATCATACTTATCATATACGATTCGATTCACTGTTCCTCGAAAATCTCTTTGCTTTCCTATTGGTGTTCGACTCTCGCTTACTGAAGAATCTAAATCCGTTATAGAATTCAGAGTGCCGGCTTAGGGCAATCAAGTTAGATAGGTTAGCATAGGAAAGAATAATTGGCTTTGAGTATTTACTTAGTTACATATTCAGCTCCACAACTAGAAGTAAGTCCTGGATTCTTGCAATCTTTGCAGAGTTTTGTGCCGCCGATTCTGTACCCACACTGTACAGCCAGTGCATCCTGGTTTACGACTATGCTATCCTTCCGAAAGAGGTTTAGTCGATCCCGCTACAGCGTTCCCTAAACGCTACCTCAGAGTCCTGCGAACTAGATATCTTGATCAGCGTAGCCTACAGAGCTTTACTTTATTTTCTCCGCGGCAGTTCCTATTAAGAAGCACCCAAGTCTCGGATTCATATGTTGGCGCTGGTAATACCATCGTTTTATACAACAGTAGTTTGGATTTATACATTATTGAGTGAGTACCCTGCAAACAATTTCTCGTAGTCCAAGAGCTGACTGCAAAAAATTAGACCTATCGAGAAACAGGATGAAATGTTTTTGAAATGTGGTGTGCCAGGTACTTAGCATCCGCCCCGACCTGTCGCACCAGTGTTTTCCAGTATAAAAATCTTCACACTTTAATTTGGTTGTAGTTCGAAACTGTTTCTCGGTAGGTCAGTTGCGGTCCCGAAATAACAACAAAAAAAGTTGTCTGCCAAGGCATTAGCACCAGATTTGACCAGACACACCAACATATTCTTTTTTACTCCGTGAGTACTACATTTTAAGAGTAATTTCAAGCTGTTTCTCGATAGGTCGCGGAGAGCCCCTAAATATTTTCTGGAAAATGCACATTCCAAACTTATGCACAACTTCCGCCCAGGCACACCAAGATTTTTTTATAGTCGCTGTGAGTACTAACATTTCAAAAACATTTCATCCTGTTTCTCGATAGGTCACGTTTTTTGCAGTCAGCTCTTGGACTACGAGAAATTGTTTGCAGGGTACTCACTCAATAATGTATAAATCCAAACTACTTCATGCAAAACTTCGAAGTTTGGGTAATTCGGAAATATGGGAATTTAATCGGAATCGGAGCACAATTAACAAAATTGGTCCGCCATATTGGCACGGCCATTTTGAATTTATAAATTCTGATCATAAATCGTTATTTGCTACCTTAAAAACCCCCAGATACCGATTTTCATGGAAATCGGAACAGAACTGGCAAATTCATATTTAGGTGGCCATTTTGAATTTCGGTCATATTTCGGCGGCTATTTCGAATTTCGCACCTTCACTGGTGCGCCCGCTATAGCGCACACATACACGCATACATACAGAAACTTTCTTTAATTAATATAGATTTGTAGCGTTTCTGACTAGGATGGAGCCAATCAAACTATTGACAATATTTTTATGCTGTATTAATTATAGTCGTCGACCAGTTTCTCGTCTCCAGGACTTACTCTTCCCCTGCTTATTGCGATTTCTGTGTTGATTCGCCGGTACGAATCATCTCTGTATTGTAAAACGGTCCCGAACTACCTTATCAACAAAATAATAGTTCGGGTTGAATTTATCACCTCGTCCCCCGAGTAAAAATAAAACTCGCCCGCAGCTAGCCTATATCAGGTGCACTAGCACGCACGGCGCCACAGCTACCACAGCACATTCTTACTAGGGCGCACCTAGCATGCAGCTGGTACGCAAGCATAGGGTCAATCCGAGTAAAAATAAAAACTAGCCCGCAGCTAGCCTGCATCAGGTACGCACTAGCACGCACGGCGCCACGGCTAGCACGCATAGCAGACAAATGCGCAAAGCACATTTTTACTAGGATTCGTTCTCTACAATTTTTGAAAGCAATACATTTCGGGCATCACTGTTCCGGGCGCGTGCATTCCTGTGGCGAGCGAGTTTTATTTTTACTCGGGAACAAAACTAGCACGCACACACCCGCCACAGGGATCCACGCTCCCGCCACAGGGATCCACGCTTCCGCCACAAGGATGCACGAAATCGCCTGTATTGCTTTAAAAAATTGTAGAGGACGAAGAAAAGGGGCAACTACCTTGGTGACCATAAAGGGTGCCAATAGCATACTCAGTAAAAAGGATCTCGTTCGATTGGGAAGGTCAAGCAGCATTGGAAGTGGTTAGTGTTTAGCTGGGGGACTGCTTGGTAAAACAACACTCGCGTTTGGAATGGTTTATGCCGATGCGGATGTATTTATAAATGTTCATGCCTGAATTTTTAGATTTTCGTGCCAGTGGATGCCTCTAGCGAACAAATTTTAAGATTTTCGTACCTGTGGGGGGAGCGTGCATCCCTGTGGCGGGAGCGTGCATCGCTGTGGCGAGTGCGTGCACACTTTCGTGGCGTCCCTATTTGTTCGCTATGCGCGCTAGCAGCGGTCGCGTACGTGCTAGTAAGAAAATTAACCAATTAAATTATTTTTACTCGGGCCCTCACTGTCACGAAAACTCAGGTGGCTTTGTGCATACTCTTACGCGCAAACTTGTACTCGCAACGATCGAGTTCTTACTGGCTGTCCTCCTTATACCTTCTAGACAGACTAGCACCCTTAATCCGGATTATGACGTCAGGATGACGTAGACTCCATTTTATTTCCATATCTTTTATATGGATCTAAGTCATTCGGACGTCATAATCCGGATTAAGTTTCTAGTCTGTCTCCGGTATTAGGACTCGTTGTTACTCATTGCTTTAGTGCTCTCTGTGCTCTTTAGTTCAAGCTGTAGGTGCCGTTGTACTGCCTTCTCAATACGGGCTTCCAATCTGTTTAAGCGATCAAATCTGTGGACATTAAGTTTTCTCTTAAGGTACCTGACCACCTTAGGAGGCTAAAAAATACTACATTTTCAAGAATTTTTTTCCCATGGCAGACAGTTTATCTCAGGATTGGTAAATCAGAAACAAACAAAAAAACCGCATCTTCAAAAGAAAGGCCCCTTACGTGACAATTTACCACAATTTGCCAAAATTCTAAAAAAAAAAATGGGGGATGTTTGAAAAAAATATTGAGAAAGTACCCCTGTTTTTCACTATTCTTTCCAAAAAAAAATGTTAAAATTAATATTTTTTGGCAATGTTATGTTTGAACAAATGATTTCACTAACTACTTGGAAAAAAACACTCTCAGTTGGTTGATTAAATTTATTTATATGGATATTTAGTTTTATGTTAAAACGCGACTGGACTCCTCGAGTCAAAATTTTAGACTGACTGACATACATAAGTGCAGGAACTTGCAGGAGCAACTTGAAGCAGGAAGCCCTCCCAAGCATCATGAAATCTGTTGAAAATACTAGGAAAATTGTCTGCAGATAAGGTGCGCAATATGATCCAATTTGATCATGCACAATTGCATTCAAGATTGGATCAAACGAATGCACCTTATCTGTTCCAAGAATTTAAATCCGCTTGGGAGGTTCCTTCGTAAAATGTAATAATTATGGGGGTACATAACATCCCTTTCCCCTTGGAAAAATAAATGCTCCAGCATTTATGTATGTTTACAACTTGGCCTTTTATTTCTAAAGATAATTAAGTACGCATGTGTAATAAAAGATATTATATATATGGATATGTATAATAATTTCTTATTTCTAATTTTACGAATGAATGCAAATTTTAAATCAAATATCAGTTTGATAAATTATAATTGCTTCCTAGTTCTGAATGGTTTCTTAAATTTCTTCTAGCTTTTGGTCTATTTCTTTGTATATAATGTTCTGTACAAATAGGTGAATTCGGTTCCTGCCTATATTCTATAACAGGTTCTACTGTAGTTTGACTTCTCGGACAAAATGTGTTAACAATTTTTATCATACAGTTGCCTCTATCGCTAGATCTCCTGTTCTTAATGAATTTACTTAACTTAAATAGGATATATAAAATTATAAAAGCTAATATTGTATATACTATTATCGTGTACCTTGAAGGATATTTAATTAAACTTGGATGATTTTGTGCTTCGTTTATTTTTTCCTTTATTTGATCTAATTTATGAGAAGCAAGTTTTAAGTGATCTAAGTTAATGCCAGTTAGGGAAATAGGGGACAATTGGAAATATTCATGAGAGACGTTAAAATTTTCTCTTTTGCAACAATCGTCTTCGATAATATTGATCGTTGGTACTACTGAATAAAATTCGCTAGTTATTTTATAAGACGCTACTAGCTTTGCTGAATCAAGGAATGCTTCACATGAATTGTTAAGTGTTATTAGATTGGTACCCAAAATCGATTTGTCTATTATATGGTTAACATCATCACAAATAATAGTTAAAGTTTTACCTTTAGAAGATACTGTGATCCATTGGTTGAATTTAAGAACGTGTAAAATCTCTAGATTTCCGAAAATTATTTTAGTATTACAATCTTTGGGGATAACTTTAATGTTTTTATTAAAAAGCATACTTTCACATATGGGGTTTTCATGCATGGAATAAAATGTGTTGCCTTCACAAAGATAATGTTTGTTTATCATTTCCTTGCAGTTATCAAGGTTATTTAGTATGAAAAAGTAAATGTGGTTTTGTGAAATAGCAATGAAATTGTGTTTTGGCTGGATATAAGCGAATCCATCATTTGTGCTTTCATGTGGTATAGGTAGGGGAAGCACATGATATAGGTTAAATACGTGATTATTAGTTAGAGGAATATTTATAATAAATATTAGTTTTTTATTAATATAGAAAACTTGAAGATTTATTGTATTCAATACTACATTGATATTTTCCACATCACTTGGAAAAGGAAAACTTAGATCCTTTGGGAGTAGATTGATATTATTATTTAATTCTGTTACTAATTGAATTGGGGATATCACGGTAGGATGAAGAATATTTCTTTTCGCAAAAAGGATAGCATTGATTAGGTTGTCGAGTTCCTCATTTAACTCGTTTGTAAGGTATGTCAAGAGATTAATGTGTTCATTCTCCTTTTCGTTTAGACTAAGCCTGTTTATTTTATTAGTTATGGTTTTGCTGTACTCGTTGAATTTACGTATATTTTCGTTAAATTTTTGTTCGTTAAATTTTAAAACATTGATTGTTTCATTGAAATTTGCGATAGTTTGTTTAACTATTAAGACCTGATCCTTCACTATTTCTAAAACGCTTTTCTCGTCCTTTTGCGCTTGTCTGATAGTTTCATCGTAAAACTCAGCGTCATTTGCATCCATGGTACCAAAGATTGTTTTGAATACGGTGCCGACAGCATTGAACCATCCTCTTTTGGGACGTTTATGTCCAATTAGATTGTGTATAGATTGTAATTTTGTATAAAGAGTTGTTGTTTGAAATTTAATGAAATTGAGTGTTTGCAAACAATAAAAATCTGTTATTTGATCACAAAGGGTTTTGGAGCTTTCATATGTTTTATTAATTAATCCAAATTTTTGGTCATAGACCGATATGTTCAAATATGTAACGAGTTTCCAATTAGAAGACGTGAATTTTGCATGTCCTATATTTTCATAGTATAATCCACTCGCTTGTGTTATCTTTTGAATTTCGTAGTGGTTGCCCTTGCAGGATTGGAGGATCCTGAAAGGAAATTTAACAGGGTTTTATTCGGTTTATATGTACTCTACTAAGTCTATGTTTTAATTTTAAAGTGACAGTCTGATTATCGTGTATGCTTATAATCTCGTAGGGGCCGCTGTATTTAGGCGAAAGCTTTTCGTGCGATTTATTTCCTGGATTGTTTATGTACACTTTGTCTCCGACAAGGTATGTGGGGTTATTCGCGTTTGAGTCGTAGTAAGATTTAGATACGGATTTAGATTTAAGGATATTTTGTCTGGCAATTTCATGCGATTTATTTAATCTGTATTTAAGATTGTCAATGTAACTGTCGTATGTATACCTGAACTCTGGGGTTTGTGTCAAGGAACTAGGTAGTATTGGTTTGAAGCCGAATAATAATTCGTATGGAGAGAACTTGGTAGTTGCGTGAATAGCGGTATTATAAGAGAACATTGCTGTAGGTACCCAATGGTCCCAATTATTTTGGTTCTGATTTATGTAATGTTTAAGATAGTCCTTAAGAGTCGAATGACTTCGTTCTAGAGCTCCATTAGTTTGCGGGTGGTAGGCTGTTGTTTTAAGCTGTTTCATATTAAAAAGTTTAGCGAAATCTTTCATAACTTGAGATAGGAAGTCTGACCCTTGGTCCGTTAGGATTGACTTGGGAATACCGAAATGGCTTATGAATTTAAACAATGTTTCTGCAATTACTTCAGAATTATGTTGCGGCACTGGATATGCTTGAGAAAATTTTGTAAGATCGTCCTGCATAGTTACAATGTATTTATTTCCTTGTTCAGTTACGGGCAATGGTCCCACAATATCTAAAGCTAATTTTTCAAATGGTTGAGACGATGTTGAAGTAATTTCCATTGGAGCTTTGCGTAGCCTTCTTTCCGTTTTATTTTTATTGCATGATTCACATGATTTGATGTAATTTTTTATATCTCGCTTCATACCAAGCCATTTGTAGAGGAGCTTTATGCGATTCAGCGTTCTATGAAAACCGGAGTGACCCGAATGAGGACTGTCGTGATTTTCACGTAATATTGTCGGTATATCTTCGCGGCTCGGTATAAGAATTTTATCCGTGTGTATTTTTAGCTTAATTTTTGTATTTCTGAAAACGAATTGTATTATATCCTTTAGTTTAGAATACTTGAATTGATTAAATGAATCTTCGAAATTTGGTAATGAGATACTCGTAATTCCGTCTTTGGTTAGGGTATTTTTTAGGTTTTGGATTGTATAGAAGAAATCTTTGTAGGATGCCTTTTCCCAGTAATTATATTTTATGAAGCAATGATAGATTTTCTGTTTGCTATCTATGTTTTCAGATTTGTGATTTGAGTAGAGCTCATGAGGAATATTTTGTAAGTGCTCATGGTTTTGAGAAACTGATAGCAGTTCGTAGGAATATTTATTTTGATCATCTAGATCGAGGCTTGTAATATAAGCAATGTTGTCCTTAGACGTTACTAACGGGCTATCATCTTCCTGGAAATTATAAATAGTTGGCTGCAAGGAATTATAGAAAAATTTTATGTAATCTTCATATGTGTCGTTATTTGTTACACTGAGAATATTGACGGTCGGTATACGAGAAAGGCAGTCCGCGTTAGAATTCATCCTTCCTTTTTTATATATTATCTCGTATTCGAATTCTTCGAGCTTGAGCCTCCATCGCACTAGGCGGGAGCTTGGTTCCTTGCAACTGAAGAGCCAGATAAGGGGGCGGTGATCAGTTATGATTTTAAATTTCCTACCATATAAATATGGTCGGAAATGATTAACTGACCATATTATTGCCAGTAACTCTCTTTCGATTGTGCTATAATTGCCCTCTGCGCGGTTAAGCGTTCGGGAGGCGTAAGCAATTGGTAAATCGTTCCCTATCGGTCCTTGAGATAAAATGCTACCGATTGCATGACTAGATGCGTCCGTAGTAACAATAAATTCCTTAGAGAAGTCCGGGTACTGTAGTATCGGTTGATTCGTAAGGCTATCTTTAAGCGAGCTAAATGCATTTTCTTGTTCCTGGTTCCAGACGAATTTAGTATCCTTCTTTAGGAGAGAAGTGAGTGGTTTTGCAAGTTTACTGAAATTTTGAATAAAGCGTCTATAATAGCCAACAAGGCCAAGGAGCGATTTAATTTCCTTCGGATTTTGGGGCCTTGGAAAGTCTTTTATAACGCGAATCTTATCAGGGTTGGGTTTAATTCCATCTTGAGATATTATATGACCCAAATACGCTACCTCCTTCCGGAGAAACTCGCATTTGTCAGGCTGTAATTTAAGATTGTTCTCCTCAAGTCTCCGAAATACATGTTCTAATTTGTTTTCATGATCCTGAAGAGAACTTGCATAAATCACTATATCGTCCAGATAGACGAAACATTTTAACCCTTGGAGTCCACTGAGGACCGAGTTCATCAGTCTTTGAAAGGTTGCGGGGGCATTCTTTAATCCAAAGGGCATTCTGTTAAATTCAAAATGACCCGTTGGTGTAGAGAACGCCGTTTTGCATTTATCCTCTTCTCGAACCTCGATTTGGTGGAACCCTGACGCGAGATCTAGTGTAGAAAAATAAGAACTGTGACCTAATTGATCCAGAATATCTGTGACATTAGGCAATGGGTAAGAGTCCCCTATCGTAACCTTATTCAAATTTCGGTAATCTATTACCACGCGCCATTTGCGTTTACCTGACGCATCTTTCTTCTTTGGTACTACCCAAAGTGGTGAGGACCATGGCGAATTAGAAGGTCTTATGATATTTTCGTTGATCATTTTATCAATTTGGGTGTTCACTTCTTGTTTATGTATCTCGGGGTATCGATACGTTTTACTCATAATGTGAGGTGTAGGTGAAATATTTATTTCGTGTTTGACTGCAGTAGTCGTAGATAATGTGTCACCTTCTAGGTAAAATAATTCACTATACTTAAGGCAGATTTGTAATAAACTTTCCTTTTCTTCTTCATTAAGGTGATCTGTTCGAATTTTTGTTTTTAAAATATTATTGCGATCTGGTAGCAATTCTTGCAGAAGGGTTTGAGAGTCTGTTGGGATTGGTAGTAAAGTAGTCGATGTATTTTTCACGAGAACCCTTTTATCTGTTGTGTTAAGAATGGTTGCGAGAGCCTTGGAATTTGAGTTAACCATCGTGAGAGCTCTGCTTAAAAAAACACCATTTATAATTTCGATATCCGGAGTCATTCCCTCTTTGATCTCCGGGTTATTGACTGTAATTTCGATAAGAGTTTCACATCTTGCCGGAAGCACGATGCCTTGTTCATGATTACTTAAATAAAATGGTAAAGATTCTTGTTTGGTACCAAAACGGGGAATAGCAAGAGTGAAATCTGAATAGTCTAATTTTGATTTAAAATGAATAAGAAATTCATTACCGAGTATTCCATCGTGTGGAATATTGGAGTTTGTAGCAAGGATGTGAAATTTGTGCCTCAAACGAACTTTATTGAAGGTTAAGTTAAGGTTTGAGTAACCTATAGTCTGTATTGGTTTTTCTACGTTATCATTTATGCCCTTGATGTTGAGGATTTCATTATGAAAAAACAATGTTTTAGGAGTTAAGCGGTTGGATTTTATTAACGACACATTTGCACCACTATCAATTAATAATTTCAGCGTTTTAGATTTTGATTCTGGGCACTCAATTATCACATAGATTGTATTTTCGTTAGATAAAACTAGTTTATGGTCATAGCAGTGAATTTGTTCAACTCTCGACCCGATACTGCTGTTGGATCGAGGGTTTGCAGGTTTCCCGTATCACCACTCTGTTGATTTGTTACAGTATATAGATCTGTATTTTTGGAAGGGTTATTGGTTGAATGCGGTAGATTTTGAGTTACATTTTTACTGGAGTTGGCTCCAATTTGTTTTTGGTTTCGGTACATTCTTTTACGGCATTCGCTTATGTCGTGCCCTTTGTTTTTGCAATATTTACAAAATTTTACCGGCGATTCTGACGCGTGGAATACGTTTTTGTTAAAAGAAACTTGTCTATTTGGGGTTTCATTTCTCTTAAAACAATTTATACTTAAGTGTCCAGATTTGTTACAGATTCTGCAATATTTACTTTTAACTTGTTCTTTTAAAAGGAGTTGAATTTTTTCTTCCTCTAACGCAATATTTATCGCTTCGTTTAATGTTGTGATATTTCGAGACCTTAACATTTGACTAATTTCTGGTTTAGTGTTTAATATGAATGTGTGTAAAGCTAAGTCATTTAATGCAGCTAACCGACCAGGTAATTCATTAGGCGGGTGTTCGCCTTGCTGGGTTACTGTTAAAACTCTTTTGAGAGCTGTTTCCAAACGATACACATATTGTGAAATGGTTTCGAGATTCATTTGCTTGCAGCCTTGCAGCTCCATAAGCAAGTGACCAGGGTGTTTTTTATCGCCGTATGTATGTTTTAAAAAATTTTTTAATTCTTCCCATGAAGGAAGGACATGATTTGCACATGCGGACTCCGCTTTTCCAGTTAATTGTGATTTGGTATATGCTAATAAGATTGGTTTTTGCGTTTCATCAGCTAAATTGAAAGCGGAATCAACAGTATTTAAGTAAGGAACCAACTTATCCCTTTCACCGTCGAAGGGTTTTATAAATTTAAAGAGAACATTTAGATTGATGTGTTCTTGTGATTCGCAAGTCGATTCTGGGCCGTCGAAATCGTTTTCACTCATTTTAAATAAATTTTTCACGAATAAATAAAATTATTGAATCGGTTGAAGCAACGATAAATATTTCGAAATGCCACAGGAATTTATTAAGCAAGGACAAGGAACGCACACGATAAAGTAATTTAACTAAGTTATTTAATAATTTGGAATCAAAATGGTATTTAATTACAGAATCTACTTAATATAAATTCACTTTATATATTCACTTGCAAGTAATTCAATTAAGTTATTTAATAATTTGAAATTAAAATGGTATTTAACTATAGAATCTACTTAATATAAATTCACTTTATAATATTTATTCAACTTACATTAAAATTAATAATATGGTAGACATCTTCTTGGGGTTGTTCAATATGTTGATGATGATGTGCTGGTTAGGTTTGTAAAAGTTGCTTTTACTGATTTTCTTCTCTTCTGTTGTAATGTTGCTCCAGATGTTCAAATTAGGGTTTTGCTGATTTTCTATCTTGTATTATTATAACTTGTTCCAGATGTTAAAATTAGGGTTTTGCTGATTTTCTATCTTGTATTATTATAACTTGTTCCAGATGTTAAAACTTGAGCTAGGCTGATTTTTGTTCTTCTATTATATATAATATTGCCTCAAATGATAAAATTTAGGCTTTGCTGGTTCTGGTGCACTTTAGTTTGTTACAATTTTCACGAACTTAGTGTGGGCACTTTGTGCTAAAACTCACTGATTTTTTTTTAAAATCTTTTCTTCTGACACCAATGTTATGTTTGAACAAATGATTTCACTAACTACTTGGAAAAAAACACTCTCAGTTGGTTGATTAAATTTATTTATATGGATATTTAGTTTTATGTTAAAACGCGACTGGACTCCTCGAGTCAAAATTTTAGACTGACTGACATACATAAGTGCAGGAACTTGCAGGAGCAACTTGAAGCAGGAAGCCCTCCCAAGCATCATGAAATCTGTTGAAAATACTAGGAAAATTGTCTGCAGATAAGGTGCGCAATATGATCCAATTTGATCATGCACAATTGCATTCAAGATTGGATCAAACGAATGCACCTTATCTGTTCCAAGAATTTAAATCCGCTTGGGAGGTTCCTTCGTAAAATGTAATAATTATGGGGGTACATAACAGCAAAATGTGGTAAATTGGAATACAACACATCTCAACGAACCAAACAAGACCAAATTCATTGAAATCGGCAGAGTAGTTTCGGAGATAATCTGTCCGCCATTTGAAAAAAAGTAGTTTCGAGAAAAACGCGTTTAAAGTTTTTACTCGCTATTTTTTTCAAATATTTTTTAAAAAAGCAATTTTTTTCACTTACAATTTGTTAATCTGCACTTTTTTGACACTCTGCATCTTTTTTGACACTGTTATGCCGCCCATACACGACGAGACATGTTGATCAACTTGGTTGACTACTTTGTCCGTGTTGTTTGCCACACACTTACTCCACGCACGACAAAATTTTGTGTGAGACTCAACCAAGTTGTTCAGCATGTCTTGTCGTGTATGGGCGGCTTTAGAATTCGAATTTTGAAAAGAATTTTTTTGGAGGTGATTCTTAAAAGTATAGGAATTTAGAAAAAGCAAAAAAAAATCGATTTTTTGAAATTTACAAGGTGGTCAGGTACCTTAATTCTTCTTTTTACGATCCTTGGACTCTTCTGTAGGTGCGTAAACGTTTTTGAGGCTTATATTCTTAAATTTTCATCGCCACAAAAGGTGGATTCACAGCTGCTTTCGTTTACCGCTTTAAAGCCGATAAGGGCATATTTCATCATGTGTAGGATTAATTCCTGGTCCATCCCTTAACAACCTATGCCTGACATTGTCCAAGGATTTACGATCAAGTTACCACATATTCCAAATTGCACAACTAGTATTGCAGTGCCTAGGGTTTCTTAAGATCACTTCAAAGCAGAAGCTGAGTCAGTAATATACAAAATGTCTTTTCAGCAAACTGCGTATATCTTTACACAATTTTAGAATTTTAATTTAATCATAAACTAGCGAGAATTAATTAAACTTGACCCTAGCAACATTCTGCTGAAGTGCTCTCACTGAAAACCAATTATCCAAAATTTCACTGATAGATGAATTATTTCTCACTAATTATAATACCAACAATGCCCAAATTTGAAGCGCTTACTTGCACGTTATTTTAATCGGACACCCAATCTCATAAAAAACTAAAGAAGGCGTTGGAAGCCTTTTGTTTTCGCTATTGTTTTTAACGGAAGTAATTTTCCACCAAATCAATTCACATTCCAGAATACGAAATATGAAAATACACACCCATGTGGCATGTGCCAAGATAAAATTCCATTCGTACATCGCATTGAATTATTTCCTTTAGACTGAACCAATTCTTACTAGTTTCAACGTTAATCAACATAAAAAAAATACCTGCGCACAATTATGTCTTTTTTTTGAACAAAACAAAACGAATGAATACCCTTTTTTTTTGTTAAGTACAAGGAAGTAATATCAAGAAAAACTAGTCTAAGACAACAGAGTAAATTCAACAAAGAACTAAGCAAAACTTTTCCAAAATCGTTTGTGAAAACTAGAACTAGATCCACATCGAAAAGAACTTGGAAATCAAGATTTTTTTCGATTATCATCAGCACTGTCAGGTACGTCAAAACATTCTTGCAGGTCTATTAAGCACAAAAGAATTAAAATATAAGAAAGAAAAATCACTATTAGATTTTTGACAATGTTTTTGTAGAGAAAAAACAAGAAAGTTTGTCACTAGCATGACAACTGCTTACTAAGTGTCTTACAAATGCTTCTGATACGGCGAACATAGATTCATTAATCATTTCGGTTCGGCTAGGCGCATTTATTTAAATCTGAAAATTCTTTACCTGTTGACAAACTTGTTTTCAACGGAGAGGTGATTTCAAATCGAAAAATTAACTATAGTAGAACATAATTTCTATTTTTGTCCGTTACGCGATTTGAATGCAATAAAAAAATTTCAATAAATTAAATGACTGCAGTTCAATAACCGAGGAGTTCCCACAAAAGATTTGTTTTCGTTTTATTTATTTCCAAAGTTTGTTTTTGTTTTTAATTAAAACAAAAAATAAATTTTTGCAATAGACTCCAGCTATGGACGACCTTGCAAGCGCAACATTAGCAGCGAACACCTGAACAAAAGATCCAAATCGAAACGCGTTCAAGCTGAGTTCGCTTCCTATAATAAAAGCTTCTCGAGGAATCGGTTACTTAATGGCGGAGATCTTAATTATAACCAGCCTCAGGTCTGACCCATTAGTTACCAGATTTTTTGCGATATTTACATAAACTCTTCATTAATTACGCCTTATCAAACCAGCCTTGAAATAATTCACACCTGACTTGACACTTTAGAGTGATTCCGACTCGCAGTTTCCTTTTCTCAATCCATTCTTTTGCTTGAAGGAAATCAATCAGAAATCCAGTGTCCTTCCAGGTGACACTCAAAAGAATTAGACCAGTTTTGCATATTGGACCAGTTTCTGAGTCTAAATTTGGGAACGTTGAGTCTTTCTTTTGTTTTTGAAACATTGGCGCCAAAACTCAAATTTTTTTTGGCTATCTTCACTATACCAACGATTTTCTAACGATTTTCTAATCAGGCGTGGCACGTACTATTATTTTTCGGTGGTTTTGTTAGGACCGCTTTTGTGATGTCGATTTTTCATGTTGTGTCAACACATTTGTTTGCAGTTAGAGAGAAATATCTTAAACGTCTTCTGATATTGGTTCCTGAAGATCCCCAAATCTTTCGTGTCTATCGAGATTTATCACCCAGCAAATTTTACAACATGATAAAGAGCACTAAATCACCACCTACTAGTTCTGCATCTAACGAACAACTTTGTAGGCGATTGACCCCGGCCATTAGAAGGAATTTTAAACGTTAGAAATTATTTTTAGTGATGGTCAGAAGTTTAAAAAAAAATTATTTTAATATTCCTTTGTCAAATCGATTTCTTTTTATTATACTCACATTAATAAATTGAGTTCGTAAGACTCTTTTTTGAGGAGTAAACTTTTCAGCCCAAATGGACTAGTTGCACTCAAGGCAAGGACGAATTTATGACGATTTATGGGAATTATATTAAAGCCCGGGAGTTTGGCTGAAGGGGAAATTTGTATCTTTTTTAAAATCTCAAGCACGGGGATGCTTAATTGGCGATTTGAAACATGTGGTAGTTTCTAGGATGTTAATAATTTGATCATTGGATTAGTATTACAGACCGTTTACTCAATTGTAAGTACACCGGAGCAGGTTTAATTTGCGATAATACATTTCTTGTAAAGATTGCTCCACCTTTTCTCTACTTCATATAGCAGGTCATAAGCGTTTCTGTAGTATATAAAGATGTATCAAAACTTTCTTCCCAGCATTTCTGAAGTATTTGTCGCGATATAAATATCTGGGGCCTGCCAAAATGGTATTCTATATTACAAAACTGACTAAATTCTACTCGAAACTGTGACAATATTGTTACGATTTTTACTCGAAAGCTCAAGGGTATCAAGCAATTTATAAAATATTAGGTATGGGCGACAAAATAGAAACCTATTGTACTTGTTTTGTTTTTTTTTCGGGGACATTTCTACTAAAGGAAACAATAATGTAACAGGGAATACGGAAACATTTTAGTTTTGAATAACAGTTTCGGGTAAGTTTGTATTTAAGTCTGTTTTTAAGTTTGATTTTAAGTCTGTAATATTAATTCCGTTCAATGGAGGGTGATATTGAAGGTATGTAGAATATTTCTATGTGTTTTACCGTTATTAAATAATAATCCATGCTAATGTAAAAGAACGATTAAAAACCACGAAAAAAAAAATTTTGAAAAACTTAATTGACCTTAAACTGTAAAAATAGTTTATCCCCCACTACCCCCGGGATAGTTTTAAGGTGATTTCGTAGGAAATACTTTATGGAATGAGAATTTGAAAGATTTGGGTGCCAAAACTTGCCAATTCATTTTTTATACGATGTTAAAATCGGTGAAAAAGTACTAAAAAAGTACCAAATAATAAGGCCAATTTCAACTTTGCTTATAACTTCAAAAGTAAAGGCCGTAGCATAAAAATTGTCTGGACATTATTCATAGGAAATACTTCAAGCTTTCCAATTTTGGGAAAGAAAAGTATAGGTTAACTATGTATTTTTTGGAGAAAAAGGTAGTTGAAGTTGAAATAGTTAAAAAAAACCAAAATTTTGACTTTGACGACTCATAACTCTGGAAGTTGGTAAGGTGAAACCGTCACTTTTACAGTTTTAGATAGGTAGGAGTATTCTGCGTATACTGATACCTTATTCATGAAAATAGGTTATACGGTTACACAAATACAGGGTGATATGTAAAACTCTAACAAAAAGACTTCAAAACGCCCTAGCGGCTAAACCGTTACGGATTCGTGATCAGCGATGTGAAAAACCCTTGAAACCTAAGTTTCGAATGTACCGGACAACTTATTATATTTTTGTCCACTTTTTTCCTTATCTAGCCCACTGTGCGTCAGCGCAAATTGGCCAGGGAGCATACTCGATGCAAGAGTTTTAAGAAACAGTAATTTGCACTTTAAGATGGAAGGTGGGTGAAGACCATACCCCAATACTGTAATCCTCGGAGACTGCATATCCATTAAAGGCATGGTTAATTCCACCTGCAACAGCGCTCCGCGAAGATGATGCTTTGGCTCAATTTAATAGGGCACAAAAGCGCACGCGAATACGCTTTTGGCGTACTCAAAGAAAAGTTTCCATGTTTAAATCATTTGCGAGTAAATCCAGTTTTTGCCGCAAATAATTTTAAATGCAGCGTAACCTTATCCAACATGACAAGAAGTTACATTAATCCTACAAACTTTTTGAATGAAGCAAATATGACGATGCTTAATTTCAAATAAGCGATAGCGAGTCCAGTCTTTTTGAACCTCCAACAGCACACGCGCGAGGAAGGCAAAAAGAAATCATAAACACTTTTTTTTTAATTCATTTAAATTTTACTTATTTACATTTACAGGGTGTATTTGCTAAAGTTTCAAAGCGGCCTACTGTGGATAGGTTTTAAATAGGGCGCTTCGAAGTTTTTTTTAAAGTTTTGCATATCACCCTGTATTTTTGTTTGTAACCCTATGACCTATTTTCATGAAGGTATCAATGTACGTAGAATAGAATACTCCAACCTATCTAAAACTGCAAAAGTAAAGGTTCTACCCTACCAACTTCCAGAGTTATGAGTCATCAATTTTTCAAAGTCAAAATTTTGTTTTTCTTAACAAAAATGTCAACTTCAACTACCTTTTTCTCCAAAAAATACGTAGTTAACCAATATTTTTTTTCCAATTGGAAAGCTTGCACTATTTCTTATAAATAAAAGTCAGCCAATTTTTATGCTACGGTCTTTTACTTTTGAAGATATTAGCAAATTTCGATATTAAAATTGGCTTTAATTGGTACTTTTCGACAAAGCTTAGGTGAAAAAGTACTACAAAAACAGCACATAAGGCCACTTTTAACATCGAAATTGCTTATAACTTCATAAATGAAGGCCGTAGCATAAAAATTGGCTGGACTTCTTCCCATTTTTCGTTCTTAGCACTTTTAGTAAGCTCGATGCTAAAAGCACCAAACAAAACTTTTTTATTCTACCTTATTTTGGAAAGAACACTTTTTTCTTCGTTACCTTTACGAGCCATCTTTACAAATTAATTTTATTTGAGTAGAAATCTGTTCAAGATCATTTAAAAAAATTAAAGTTAAAAAAAAAGTTAGTACCGCAAATAAAGGCGAATTTTTTTTTGTAAATATTCACGCTGCCATGGAGCCCAGTTCTACACTTGTAAAATTTAATCCACATATTTTAGGAAATTTCAATAATTCTACAAGTGTAGATAAATTATTCGTGCAACCAAAATTTGGTGGACTTGTATTACAAGTATTATTTTACAGGCACTTGTAGACTTGTAGAGTTGTAGTTTCGTGCAACAGGCCGGCCCCTGGTTTTGTCTATCTATTCTTTCCAAATCCTTCTTAATAACCTCACAGTATGATTAGTCTGTAATTTTTGGAGTTCATCAATTCATCTTTTTGGTGGACTGGTTCCATTTTTTACCACTCGTCACTCTTACGTCATATCTTTGCTTCTCGCCAAATAAGAGTATGTAATGCATGATGTAGTTTCTCCCAACCTTCTTTTAAGTTTTTTTGGCTCTTGAGCGTTAGGATTTTTGAGTTTCACTATGTTGTTTCCAACTTTTTCTATTTTAAGCACATCGTATTCTGGGTCATCTGTACTAGACTTGAGCCGGACTTACAAGAGGCAGTACATTTGTCCGTTGCACCTTGGTAAATTATACTGAGGGCTCAATTTTTTGAAATGCCCCGCTTCAAAAGTAATGTCCTACTGGTATATGAGCGTGTAGATTAGAAAAATTACTGTGTGATTGTAAATACGAACTGACTACCCCCTATCATAGCAGAGCCGCGGCTATCTGAGTCTACTTCTGTGTACCTTCCAGGTTTGTGACCGCCGCCGTCCTACCTTCGGTTTGTTGGGAAAGAGTTGACGAAATTGAGGCTCAAGTCCCCTCCCTGGGGCTCCTCAATTCGACGCCAACCTTTCTGGCACTGTCCTCTTCCACAAGGCGGCGCCAGTCATTTTTTTCCTGGAAGGAAGTTCCTCAATAGCACTGTCACCTCACCAGCTTCAAGGGGCACTGTTGTTGATTGTGATTGCCTTCTTCGTCAGTTTTTTTGTTAAATTTAATTTCCACGAGTATGGCGAGAAAGAGAAGGTCCATCAGCAGAGGCTCCATATCAGCATTAGGCATTAAACATAAACTGCCCACCACCATGCGGCCCTCAACACGATGACATATATATCTTCACTTTAAGCTTTCAAGAGGGTTCTCTCTCTCTCTCTCTCTTACATACTTCATTTGCAGTTAACAACGTCATCACTTGAAGGTCGTAGTAGGAAATTGGGAGTGAGAGGCGTGAATCCGATGATCTGCCCTTAGGTGGCACATCATTCCCCATTGAGACGCCAATCGGACAATCGTTTACGTTTTGGTATAGTGTCTTCACCTGAAATCTGGTGATATTGCACATTTTCAGAGGGTTAAGATTACGTAACTGCATGATTGGATCGTAATCTTTATGTACGGGACGGGACGAAAAGTCGGTCAAGAGTGTGCAATAACTCTATATTAGAATGAACAACAAATTTCGCGGAAGTAAGTTAGGGATATTGCTGGATTATCTGCTTGCTTGAGAAATCTTGGTCCTTTAGTCATGAAGCGCAATCCACTCTGATAGGTATATTCTATTTAGTTAAGCTTTTCCAATCTTTAACAACTTCATCTCCTCAAAGGTTACTCGGAATATTTATTTCCCCGTCCCCTTCCAAAATATTCCCATTGTCAATAACAAGCAAACTCCTCCACTCTATAATAAGGTTAAAGACGAACACGAATGTTGATTTATAGGACAGTATTTTCGGATTAGTTCACAATTTACAATCTCAATTCATCTGAGACACAATAGGCAAGCTTTACCTGAAGTCACCAACCAAAATCACTATAGATCCACCAATAATCCAGCTTTAGATGTCCTGGAATCTCAAAACCTTTTTTGTTGAGCCATGGCCGCACATCTATACGATAACTAAAGCTTCCCGAAGCACTGAAGCTATGTCACTGTTAAGATATATTGCAAACTGATTTAGGTCAAATTAGAAGCAGCGTAAGTTATTTTGCCTCCTTCAAGGTAGCCTGTAATACCCGAAGGATCAAAGAATAAGTATACGTTCACACCAATAAGTGCCACGCTAAGCGCCTAGTGGCTAGCTAGGTGGCAGGATGAACTCTCCAAGCGAACGAACGTTCGTGTTAGCACTGCGTTGTTCATACCGACCGCGCCACGCTGTGGCTAGTCGCCAGGTGGCTATCCAAGCGAACAGGCGTGTTTGTTTTTTCCTAGGATACATTCAGTCAACGGCGACCAACTGCAGTATTTTCTAATATCCTAGCCAAGCAGGTATCCTCTAGTGTGAACAGTAGTATATCTTAGCGAAGCACCTATATTAGCGAGCTACCATTGTTGTGAGGGTACACTAAGGCCATCGTTTGCTAGTGATTAAAGCAAGAAACAGATTGATATACATAATGTTTCCAGTGCCACAAGGAGCGTCAAGAAAGAACAACTTCACAGAATCAGATGTTATCTGACCATAATTTCATCGTGTGTTTTTCCTTGTTCTTGATTTCATTTTAGAACATTCACATAAACCACTTTGGCCAGCTGAATAGTATCATAGGAGAAGTATTAAAGGTTGCCGCCCACCATCCCAGAGGTCTGGGGTTCGATTCCAAGTCGTTCCACTTGTCTCCCCTACATGCAATTCTTTCTTTCTTGTCTTCACGATTTACAGCCTGTATGCACAATAAGCGAGAAAGGATATTCTTTTATTCTTCTCTTTACTATCTTTTCGGCTAGATTTTCCTGTCCTACAGCACCCTTGATAGAAACATCGACAATATAAAAGGGGATCATTATTTTAACTCTGGTGTTTTACATAAAAATGGGATAAGACATTGGTTGTAAAAACTCCCAAGGACCAGTTGGACATCTCCATTTGCCATTAAACGTCTTCTGCGAAATTGTCTTTTTATTGCTCCTACAATTTTCGGAGACCTCAAACTTTGCCAACTTGATTTTAAAAAAGCAGAGCTCGAAGCTACAAATTCAGATCGCTGTATAAAACGTCCACCAGGAAGCCAAAATAAACAGACCTTCAATACAAACTTCCATCCCTTATTTGTCCCATTAATAGTTGAATCTTGTCGACGGATATCGAAGTCGTATAAAAAACGGATCATCCAAATGTCAAGTTTATATCTTTATAGTTTCGGACGTTTTATGATGAGTCACTAAGTGGTATTTCACCTTTATATAAAAATATAGATTTCAATAGAAAAATTCAAATTTAAAAACCTGCCCTTTACTAAGATTTATTTTTGGAACTTTACTTTCAAACATTATTATCTTTTGACTAATATTTTACAACAAATTGGTAATATTTTCCAAAGCACCAGAGATCATCCACCGTAAATTTATCTAGTTACAAAAATCGTCATTCACCACCATTAAGAATTTCTACTCCAATTTTGGCATAATTTTATTACTAAAACAAATTTACATAGTCAGATTTATTATTGTTTAATACTATGAAAGTATTAAATTTCTCACCATCATAAATTATTACTTAATCTGATTTAAATTTAAAGTTAAACAATAAATACAAGTCTTAAGACCCCAAAAATCTGTTATTTTTTTATATCCATATGTCCTATATACAAATATGTATATGAAAAAAAAACAAAAATCATATCTCTTTATTCTCCTACACAAATTCCAGAAATTCGGTTAAGGAGCCTTACTGCATATATTATTTCAAAACAAACAGTTTATATATATGTGCAATTTTTTGTTTTTCAATTTCTTTTTATTTAAAATAAATTCCAATAAATTATTACTCTAAAATTCTGATCCAAAATTAAAATGATATTATGGCATTTTAAGACTTTCACTTGCTTAAGATCAAGGATTTTATAAAAGTCAACGATCAATTTCTTTTATTATATTTTATAAGGTATATAAATTAGAAATTTTTAATTACGTTTTTTGTCCAAATTGATCTAATTTTATTTTTATTTAAATTTTCAAATATATCGATCACTGATCAGGCTGATCATCATTACCATATTAGCAAAAATTTTATTAATTCCCCACAGTGTTATCATATAAACCTGCGAATAAAATTTCACCACAATGCACATTCCCCAGGTAACAGTCATAAATTGAGCGTGATCGGTCAGCCTCCAAAGCGCAATCTCCGACGTCCTTCACAGAAAAAAAAATGGAATTCCATCGATCGTGCAGAAGTAAAAATATCACAAAATTTTAAAAAAAATATATATAAAAATAATCACCAACTTTTGCAGCATCGTAAGTCACTCCTTCTCCCAGTATTTTTCGAAAAACAAAAACAAAACTGAAAAAAATTTTGTGGTTATAAAAAATTGATTTTTATTTAAATCTTTCCTAAAAATGACAGCCATTAACAATTAGCACAAATAAACACCGCGCTAAGATATTATCTTCCTTTTTCAATTACTTGTTTGGGTCAAAGCGAAGAGAATTACAAAAAAACAAAATGATCGCAATTGGATGAATTAAAAAATAAATAAAACGCGAAAAGCTTTCTCAAACATTAAAAAATCGTTCTGCAAAGACACCATAAAAGCTTAATTTTTACCACAATAAAATTTGAAAAATAAAAAGATAAAACACAATTTTGAAAAAATTGCGACAACGACATTGACTTTGAAATAATAATCAAAAAGGTCTCGGGGCATCAATCTCATGACTTCTTCTTTTGTGGTCAAAGAAGTTCAGGTGAAAAAAAAATATATTAAGAGAGATATTCGGTGTCTTTCCATCACGATCGGCAACGATCTTTATTTTGGTACAATTTGCCGTTGTTGCTGGTGCCGCCGTTGCCGTCGACGTCATATACGTCATCTCTCATGATTCGGCTATACAGGTGAGATGAGAGAAGATCAGACACGATCAGGTAAAAAACAAAATGAATAAAATTCGATGCCAATTCCACAGTATTTAAAAGTGAGCCGGAAAAATTTTGGGCGCACACTCCAACTCGATCGGCCAAGCTGAAGGGATTAAAAACGTACTGCCATAAAAGCCGAAAATATTCTTTGGGATTCTAAAAAGGATTTTTGTTTTGTTTTGTGTTAAAAAAAAATTTTTTTTTTAAGGATATCCTTTATTTTATAGTTATTTTTTAATTTAAAGAACAAAAAGTGTTTAAAAGTGTAAAGTGATTTAGTGCAAAGGCTAAATTATTTTTAGTTACTATACAGCATCCAAAAAAAAATTCAAGTGTTGCTTCAGTGTTCAAGGATTAGTAGTGATCTTGCTAGTGTCCTGAGAATTTCTGTTTTATCGAATTTAAAAAAAATGAATTCCAAAGTACTAAGTTCACTTATTTTATTGGTGAGTAACTTCTTTTATATTATTACTAATATTTAAAAACAACATTTATTGAATTAATTCGTTTTACGCAAAATGTCAACCAACGGTCTTTTGTTGATGCCGTCACAGTGAGTCACACTGGTCTCAAGGTCGTTGTATTGTTGGGGGAAAAGAACTATATTTTAAAAAATAGCTAACAACAATACAGTATTTTTTTGTTACTTTAAAAGAAATCTTGTTTTTATTGCGTTTATAAATCACCTTTTAAAAGAAATTTATTTGCATGAATGTACATTCATAGACCAATGAAAAAATATACTGGTCACGACTTCATAAAGAAGGTCTAGCTAGACTTTATGTGATTCACATTTATCTAGATACTCACTGAATTACTTGTTGACATCTGCAATTAATTACAAAATGCTGCATCTTGCAATTTAAGGCCAGATTTAAGGTTAGATAAAGATTTTTACAAAGACGAGAATTCTTACGAGTTTAATTAATCATATGCATGAACCTCAATGATCGAGAGGTTGTGAAACTTGCTACTGAATACAACAAAAACACAACTGATTGAGAGAATAAATTAGCATCTTGTTTCACACAATCATTGTATCGTTAAAAAAATTTAAATTATATTAAATCGATGATATGAAAAAAAGATTGTTTATAAAATTTTTGAATTATTACTCAATCAACAAAAATTTGTTTAATCCGATCAGTTTCTTTACTACCGTTATACACCCAGGTAAAAAAATTCATTCATTCTTTTCTAAACATTTTTTGTATTTATTTATTTATTAATAAACAAATTTTGTTTTATTTTTTTTTCTGGATAAAATAAAAGTTGTTGAAAATGTTTTCTTAAAATATCTAATTTATGATGAATGAAAAAAATTTCTAAATTTATGACAAAAATTCTTTGGGCATACCATAATCAAGGTTTCGAATTCGTCAGACAAAAATTTTCATTTTTGGATTAATAATAATATATTTTTTTGGATAGAATGTGGGTTGGCCTTTTATCGTTCTAAGCCTATAGAGAATGCATACGGATTCTAATCCACAACAAAAAAAATCATCTATGATTTTCTATAATTTACTGATCGTATATCGAATGTAATCGGATTTTAACTTGAATTTACCAAATTCAAAAATTTACTTAAGAACAATAAATTCCATTTTTTTTTTTGTTTTTCATACACATATACTACATATGTTGTCAAGGATTTGTATTTTGGAAATTCCGATTGTTGAACTTTTTGTCTCTAATAGCTGTCAAACATTTTTCGACAAAATTTTAGTAGTTTTTGGTCTGTTCAAGTGAGAAAAGTATTGATTGAAGCCAATTTTTGGTAATACAGGAATATAAATAATTTTAATACGATTAACGGTTAATTTTATTGATAATAATAGCATGTATTTTCTTTTTTTTTTTTGTTGAGGATGTAGATTTCGTTGTTATTGTTATTATTGTTTTTGTGAATTGAATTAAATTAAAGCACGTGCAGTAGGTGTGAATGCTGATTATTAAAAGGAAAGTTGATTTAAAATGATGTCATTAAAATTAAGTGGTTAACTGTAAATTTTTTTGGGATTATTTAAAACTAGTTTAAGCGGATGTGATTGTTTTATATCAAATTACCAAAATTAATTATAAGAATTTTTTTTGGATAAGATGCAGTTTTTTAAAAGGATGTGCAGTAGTTGTGGGCGTACTAGGCATAAAAAAGTGGGACGAAAAGATCGAAGAAAAAGGAGCGAAAGAAAAGGGGTGACAGGAAAGTGATGAAACTAAAATGGACAATATAAAAAGAGGGAAAATCCATATAAGTCAAACTTACTTAATTACTTATTCGACTTGAAAGCCGGGATGTAACTTGTAATAGCGTCTCGAAATTGTTTCATCCACCGGTCTCGATCTCGACTCGATATCAGTTAGTTTGGAATCCTCAAGTCCGGGTTAACGCCATACTTTCTGTGGAGGCTTGGGGTGGTCGCATTCCATAAATCCTACCTTAAAATACTTTCCGAGCAGGGTTATCTTCACTCATATGAGCTACAATGTCCTGCCCACTGGGCTTGGTAGGTCCGGTGGGCATCATTCACTCTACGACATCTATTTGGGTATAGTGCTGCTAGATTTCGTCATTCTAGAGTTTCCAAAATCGTCTTCGCTTGCATTCAGAGTTAACAATTCTCCCAAGGAGTTTCCTTTAGGGTACAGTTAATAGGCTGAGCGATTTTTGCTAAGTCAGTTTTGGGTAACTTTGGAAGCTATTTGCTAGATCACACTTGCACCTAGGCACCTTTAACAGGGCTTATTTTTTAGGGAATTTCATAACGAAGAGCTTTCCTAGAAATATAGAAAAAGTGCCTATTTTATTCACAATAAGTTAATTAAAAAGTTATGTGGCCAACTAAATTGTGGGCAAACTTAGGGTGTCCAACTACACGCTAAAACGAAGCGGTTCCAACAATAATCTCGCCTATGGGCCAAAAATCCAATGAAAATGCCTCACCGACTAGCCTATTACTTCCAAATCATGCTTCACTATCTTGATTGTGGGAGAAATAGTAGATCATCTTCAAGATGGGGCCACCATATAATATTTTTAGCCTTCATTGATGTATGCTTGCTTTGCTTAAAAGCTTCCTGAAAAGTAGCCTGTTTAGGTACTTACGAGACTTGTGAAATATTGAAGCTGCTCCTGTCACAACAGTCTTCTTCTCTAACGACTGTACAATAGGGATCCGGTCCTGGCCTCTCGTAACTCTACTGACCTGATTCTGAGTCTATGTTATCCAGTTTGGAATCCCTAAGTTCTCGGTATCCTGGTCCACGCCATCCTTCCAGCAGAGTTTGGGTCTCTCTCGTACCCCATAGATCTTACCGCAGAGCACTTTTCGAGCAGGTTTCTAGCTTTTTACTAAACAACCATATCTCGGATGGATATGTGAGTACCGATCAGACCATGGTATTACACCAATATCGTGGAATAATTTCTCAAACGACTGGAGAAAGAGGAGAAAGGCCAGACTATTCCTGTGTCACCGTCCATCTAAATTGATGTGTGACATAGTTCCGGTTCCGGATATCTTTACTTGGCTTGTCATATTAGTCATGCTTAACCTACATTATCGCATCAGTTTATTGGGAATGGCGAATTCTCTCAAGGCTCTTTAGAGTGCTACTCACAGACTATGTATGGATCGGTTTTCAATTGAGTTTTACAACTCTAGACATTTTCTCATCACTTATCTCAAGGTGAAAATATGACTATAAGAATGGGATTTTTCTGGAATGAGGCATTGGGCTAGGGTTGACGACCTCCGAGTAGATTTCGTCTTCACCAGATGCCTTATTGACTTACTTGTGGCTTTGCTAAACTTCTGTTATGCTTGGTGATGTAGATCTTCCCTCGCAGGCGGATCCTCTAATTTATCGGTTAGCCTGCCATGACAGTCCCCTTCCCATTACTCCACAAGAAGGTTGTTAAAGCATGTGCAGCGCGGTGTGAATTGCACCATACCACATATTCTCCCGCATCTCGTGGCGTCTTCGCTATTTACTCTGTTCTACTCAATATAAATGATTATTGCTAGTTTTTTTCATCTGTGAACTCTATTTTCTTCTCTCCTGAACTCCTTAGCACTCGCTGCTTAAAAAACAAAATTGACCCAACTAAAAAAACAAAAACAAAAAATAACCAACTTTTTTGCAAATTAAAAAAACGACCCTTTTTTTATCTGATAGTGTAAGCTCAGGTGTCACCCTTTTGGCCTTATCATGGTTGGCGAGTTGAAAAAAAGAGCGCCGTTTATCGTTCTCATTTTTCGTACCATAATTGGCGAATGCAGCGACATGACGGTTTCGAACAAAACCTTATCATTATTGTCGCTTGAAAGTTTTTAGACATTTCTGATAATTAAAAAATTTATAAAATTACATTATTTATTCAATCTATTTAAAAAATATTTATTCAATCTAGTCACTTGACAGTCGTGAAAAACGCAGCTTTGTCTCTTCAAACGCCAACTGTGATACGCCTGAAGGCGTTTTTCCCGACAAATGTCTGTTTTTTCGAAAGCTATGATTCCGTTTTACAGTCGCCGCGCCATTTCTCAATTCAAGCGCCAACCACGATTAGACCCTTTGTACTACTAGTGCGTCATGTCATGTCGCACACGTCATAGTGTCTAGTAGTAAGCTTAGCTCGAAGGATAGAGAGAGATAGGATAGATTAGGGGGAGTCGGGTGTCTTCATATGTAAATCGAGCGTTACCGTGTTGCAAGGGCAAAAATACTGTGTTTCTAGACACGGTGAATCTGCTAAAAATGTACCGTGTAATTTTTCGTCAATTTTCTTCAAAAATTCCACTTTTTTTTGATAAAACTAAATTTTTTTTGTCAATACAAACAAAAAGAGCTTTATCAAAAAAAGTGGAAGTTTTGAAGAAAATTGACGAAAAAATACAAAAATTCATGATTTTCGATTCGTTTTTTTCCACTTTTTTCAAGTTTAAACATTTTTTCTTGTTCACCATAAACCTACACTTAAATTAAAAAGGAATCTCATACGATGCAATGCACAAAAGTTATTGGCCAATCAATTTTCAGATTTAAGGTTAATTTTTGAGACTTGTGGTGGATATTTTGACTTAAAATTTTCAGGAGTTATTGACCACATTATAAAATTTCATCAATTTTTACTTAAAACATCCAAAGTTGTAACCGAAAAACCAAAATTTAGCAGTTTCTTCAGTTTTCAATTTTCTTTGAGGTTATGTGTGCAGATTAAAATTTCATGTCATAATGAACAGCCTTAATTTTTTTCGCTTTCTTTGGACCTACATATACCGATAAATTCTCATCTAGAAAGAACGACCAAAATGGTAGATTTTTTACAAAACAGCCCATAATTTACGTAGCGGTTGCAAGAGAAAAAGTCCATTTCGTATAGTATTCGATGTAACTAACATATTGAAAAAATATTTGAGACATTTGATGATTATCTGCTATCCACTATTAGTAAAATCCGTAAAAAAATTTTTTTCGATTTTTTGAAAATTTGTAACCGAAAAGACCCCTTAATCCACCAGAAAATTCGGTTAGTTTTGTTCGTTTTGTTAATTTTGTTTTTGTTTTTTAGGAATAGAAATTTTTTCCGCCACTTTTAATTCCGTGTCCCCCCCCCAAAAAATTCTAAATCCGCGCCTGGCCGGTGGTCTATTTGTATGTGAGTGAATCCAACTGGGCCTACCAAGTTTGCTTTGCGGATATCCTTAAGATAAAACCTAGTACTTGCAATGACCAAATTTTTATGCATTATTTTTTTCGATTATTATTAACGTTCCGATACAAGCTGATGTACCTATGTACTGCCTATACAAGGGCCCACGATCTAGGTTAGGGGTAAAATCTCTCATAATTATTTTGACATCTTACCTTGAGTAGCCATTATGTTCCCGCTCAACTACTAGGAAGAATTCTTCTTTTTCATGGTCCAAGGTGATTAGCTCCAATTGGTGGAAGAGTGATTTATGTGTTAAACATTGAGAGCGATGTAGATCGACTTGGGGCACCCATAGATTTTTTTTCAATTATTGAATAGTAGCTTCTTCTGCTTTTTTCCTTTAGGTTTAGGGACTTGTAGCTTAGACCTGACTGATCGAAGGGCAGACTCATCCTCCTCAAGGCAAAGCCTGCAAGTTGGGACCTCCGCCCTTCCTATCCTTCATAAATGGTAGATTGTTAAATAGTATAGCAGTGAACTAATGGTTGCCTATTAACAGTTTATTCTATTACAGAGTATTCAATGTTAGGTTTTGGTGACCATCTGAAAAATCTAGGCATTCTAGAGGCCATAGGCGCATTAAGTTTGAATGACACCTCATCTTTCATTTCTTTGTTTACTTTCTCATTTCAAAATCTATATTCTTTGCATTTTAATAAAACAAAAAGAAATAATCTCATCTCGTCATATCTCGAGATCAAGATCACTAACAGACGAAGTTAAAGATATCAAGCGCACCCCAAAAATGTACGATAACATTCTTCCAGATTGAGCACCTCCTAACGTACTGGGCTAGTATAGTATGAATATAATTTTAATAGCACTGAATCGCTTTACGAGAATTTTCCTAAAATCCCTAATCCCTAGGATTGTTTTCTTGGAAATGTATCACGAATTTCATTAATATTGTCCCAATACGGCTTACATACTTCCGCACAAACTGATCGCCGACACCCGATTATTGCTAAGCGATTAAATGCACCCTGTTTCTCAAGTCGATCCATGGACCGTTTTATTGGAGGTCATAAAAATTCCTCAAATATTTTTGATTAAGTTGCTTCGTTATAAAAACCAGTTATATACAAATATTATGATTCAATCTTATTTTTTTTTAAGTTATAAGTGAGTCAGTTTTAGACCTATTCTCACCAATCTCAGATAATCTTGTTTAGTTCAGTTTTGTTGCAACTTCCATCTTCATAGTCACTTTTTTAGATTTTATTATAATTAATTAATTGATTTTTAACTTTATACTAATTTTAGAAATATAAGTTAAATTTCACAATTAAATAAATTTGTCATGAGGTATTTTCCCGTGAGAACAAAAAGAGGTAAATTTTAAAAATATATGACAAATATAATGAATCAGAAATTAAATGGGGTTAACCCTTAATAAAAAAATTTCTGAATATGACAAAATTGTATTCATTGTGAAAGATTGACATTTTTAGTTACTTATAAATGTGAATAACAGTGATACAAACTTTGGATAAAAATGACCTGTAGCGTCTGATTTAAATGATCTGTAAAAAAGCACACATTCCGGGATCTTCATTCATAGCAGGCGATGTTTTGATTGGCTTTCTTGCACCATTTGACCCTTCTCTTCAAGTTGTAGCTCAGTATTTATTGTACTCCTAGGTCCTTCATATTTTCCTGCTGTAGCGTGAGAAATTCGGTGCACTAAGAAAACCTTAAAGTGATGCTTTGTTGGTGTTAACCAATGTTTGCTATATGGGATCGCAATTCTGGTCCTACCAGAAAATGATCGGACTCAAGGAAGGACTCCTCCTCTGCGGGTCCTCATAATGACTTTTGTCTATCAGGACCAGGAAAGCTGCTGATCGCCATTTCTTTGGTAACCACAAAATCGCCAACAGTCTTCCGACAATGAGAATTAAAATCTTCATGCAAAAATACACCATGATCAAGTGATAAGTACATGTTACCAAAGCTCGAATTGAGCTCTAGAGCCATCGACGAAGAAGAAATAGAAGCATGTTAGGACACTGGTTGACTGTTTAAAATGGCAGAGGATCAAGCCTGTAGGCTTTGCCGCCAGGAGCATGATTACGGCTTTTCCCTACCACTGTACCAAGATAGAGAGGTATGCCCGTCCTTACTACTTGGCAAGATATTGCTTGAATTGACTAGTCTAAGCCATAAATCTCTAAACATTAGGTACAGGAGCTACCAAGAGTACAATAGGTAAACAATAGGACAGAATCTGCCAAGGATACAGTGTGTACAATCAGGGCTGCACTGAGAATGAATTTAGGACCGGCAGATTCAAAAATTTCGGCCCATTTCAATACATTTTTTTTTAACAATCAAGTAAAGTTCTTTTTTGCTTTCAAAAGTTTTTCTTTAAGCATAAATATGAGAAGAACTATGTGTGTATGGGTAGGTGTGTTTGTGCGTACGTCCGTAGTAATTTTTTCCGGCACGATATGGGGCGAACCAAAAAAATATATCGTCTTCGTTGAGGTGCCGATCGAAGCGTATTAACTAAAGCATGATCTAAAATGATTTTCATAAAATTCGGTTGAGCCGTTTTTTTGTTTAAACGATGTACGTGATTTTTGTACTCGCACGATATCGCTTCGTTGGTGTGCCGATCGAAGCACATTAACGAAAACGTGCTTTGGAAAAAAATTCATAGCATTCGGTCAACCCCTTTTTTGAAAAGCAAAATCGGTCCTGTGCTGCACGAGAAAATTGCATAAATGTCCATTTTTGATGCATTTTGAGTGCATTGCTACACTATTTTTTTAATTTCTCCAGTTCTGTTGGTCGTAGAACAATAAAAAAAATTGGAAAAAATGAATAGACTATCGAACTGATTCGGTATAAATACTTTAAAAATGAATCGTAACCTCAAAAAACCAAAATGTGTGAAATTTTGTTTTAGTTTACTAAAAATGCAATAAATAACGGGAAAAAAGTCGGATTTTGATAAAAATTGGAGAAAATATGTACTTTGATGCTATAAATACGTGGTTGAAATTTCAAAAAAAAATTTCGCTTTTTACGGCAAAAATTGGCAGTTTTCGAAAAAAATTTAAAATTGCCGCCATTTTATGCCAAATCATCGTACGGTAAAATATTTTTTGTTTAAATTGTAGGTTTTTTATGTACTTTCTTGTGAGCATACGCAATACTCATCATCATAAATAGCTCCACAGCCTGTTATTGGCCTTGGCTTCCTTTTGCTTACTATGAAAAGCTACTTGCCAACTATGAAAAAAAGGCAAAAAATTAAAAATTGAATTTTTTAGTGTTTTCAAAGGCCTAAAATGGGCATTTCAAATAAAGTAACGAAGTATTGCGTATGCTCACAAGAAAGTACATAAAAAAACCTACAATTTAAAAAAAATATTTTACCGTCCCGTTATTTATTGCATTTTTAGTAAAATAAAACAAAATTTCATACATTTTGGTTTTTTGAGGTTAGGATTCATTTTTAAAGTATTTATACCGAATCAGTTCGATAGTCTATTCATTTACGAGTTTTTTTCCAATTTTTTGTATTGTTCTACGACCAACAGAACTGGAGAAATTAAAAAAATAGTGCATCAAAAATGGACATTTATGCAATTTTCTCGTGCAGCACAAGACCGATTTTGCAGAAATTTTTTTTTCGCTTTATCTTAACATATGTAAAGAAAAAAACAAAAAAATCCAACTTCCCAACTACATCATAACTTCGCTTTTGAATTTTTTAAATTTTTTTTAAATTCCACACAATCCTTATTAAATAACAGTCTAATTGGCAATTTCCTAGGAGACCGCGAGATTTGTGTTCTTTAAAGGAAATTTTTTTATTTTGTTGTGGGAAAATTTTGTTTTTTTTTCAAAACAAAATTATTTAAAGGAAACATTTTTGATTTAACATTCGGCACGGCCCACCGGGAAACTCCCGGTAGCTTGGTAGGCCAGTCCAGCTCTGGGTACAATAGAGGAATGAGGAGAGAGCCTAACAAAAAACAGAGAGTACTGTCTTTCACCTAGCGAAAATGCAACTTCAAAAGCTGCTGGTTAAAAACTATACGCAGAAAAAGAACTCATGTTGCCTTCCGTAGTAGGCCCTCCAATATGGACTGACTCTAATGGTAACAAATTAAAGAACATGACCTATTTTATGGAAGATAGCTACTATGACCCAAACAGGAACGAACTTCACATGCAATGCCCTCAAATCGCTAATTATTTCCGTCATACAATACCGCATACTTTGATAATAAATATCATAAATTTACATAACACTGTTAGCAGTAGTAGAGTGCACAAGAACCTGACACTTCCTACTTCCTCACAAGATACAATTTCTAATTTACCAACAATGTATTAACCTGCCACAAATTACCAGCATAAATCTCTTCAACCGATAATAATCAACAAATCTAAATATAAATCCTCATAATCCAGGCGAAATCTATCCATCTATGCTAAACAGTCACAACCATATCTAATCAGCATAAAAAAACGCTTTATCAATATCACGGCAGCGCACGGCAAAAGATTGAAATGTTATAAATTTACCTGGAGGTTTTTTTTCGCTTCGCATTCGACATATAACAAGTTCCATAGCTGAAATCCTTTTCATAAATACGTTTTTGTGTTATTTTTATTATTATTAACAAAAATTATTAAAAATTGATTGAAAAATAATGCGAGAAGTTTCGAATCCACCTGAAATTCACACGGCATAAATTCCGGAGGTTTCTTAATCAAAAAAAAAAAAATAAAAATGAAAAATATTCCCAAAAACTCGGCGGTGTAGTCATTATCATAACAAGACGACGATATCTGAGCTTCGATGTTTGTAAGTTTGCTGAGGACATCTTCGATTAAACAGGTGATAAACAAATGTCTTGGCGAAATTCGTGGGAGGTTGTTAATTGTGTGATTATTTTTGGGGAATTTAATATTTTCTTTTTTTTTGATTTTTGAAACGACAATTAAATCATCACAAATTTGGTGTTGGACAATCAGAAAAAGGTCTGGGTTTAATGTGATTAAAAAAATATATCGAATGCGGAAATATAGAAATGTTTATTAAAAATATTTTAAAATTCTATCTTTGGGTTTTGAGGAAAACGATTGTAATTTTTTGTATCTGAACTTGAAATCGTCAAGGTGTACACGTTTTAATCATCATACAAACAAAAGATCTCTTGGTTGACTAGATGCGCGCGCATGTTCGCTACTGTATAATTTTCTAATATTGAAAATTCATTAATCATTAATTTTTCAATTAATACAACTTTTAATTGTTTTTTTTGTTTATTTATTTGTTTTATTGTATAATTTCAGCTCGGCGTATCGTTGTGCATCATAGCAGAGCCAGAACCAGCTGAGGATGGCAAGTACAAACCAAAAAAATATAGCTCTAGCGGAAAATATGTGCCCAACCCGAATGAAGGTATTTTCATCGCCCTTCCCCAGATGGATGGAAGGAATATAGTACTTTGTAGTCGTTTGTTTGTTTGTTAACGATATCTAACCCTACTGACACCGTATAATACTCAACTTTATATATATTATGTGTATATCAAAAAAAAAATATGTAGCCACAATATATAGTCGTAGCAAAAGCACAAAAATCAACAAACTGATATAAATTGGATAAATCCTCATCAGCTAAGAAATACGATACTAAGATAATAATTTTAGTCTAGATAAAACTAATAAATTTCGTTTTTCAGTAGTTCGTGTTACAACAAATTGTGATACTAATCGCTTTAATATTTCTACAAAGTTCCAGGTAGTAGTAAGTTCTACAGTTACTTTTTACCTGTTTCTCAATTCAAAATTCATTTTTTGTACAAAAATTCACAATAATTCAACATTGGCTTAATATTATTCTGTACAAAGTTCGTACACCCTTAAATCAAAAGGTTTGAATTTTACAGCCTTGACATTTTTTCCATAAATTAAAAAAATTCATTTTACCATAAAAATTAAAACAAAATTTCAAAAACATCCAAAATCAGTAATAATTGTAGAAATATTGAATCAATAGTTAACATAAATTCGCATACAATACCTGCTATAAGTCGCCATAGTGCCATACCATATCCCATATCACACCCACTATCATTTTCGCATATATTATGTGTGGCACATTCCATTTTGTCCACGTTTTTACTATTTTGATATCACGTCACACACATCTCAAAGTCATTATTTTTGTCCCGACACACTCATCCTTGAAATTTTATTAACTTTTGTTAGAATTCGCATATTTTTTTTTTCAAAAAAAAAATTGTTATTTACCAACAAAAGGAAGCCCCAAAAAAACACAATCGGGTTTTCTACTCTGGATTTTATCGATTTTAATTATTTTCTTATATAAAAAAAATATTTTTCGCTCACCTTTTCAAAGTCACACCGTTATTATTATGGGTCAAATAGGTAGCCATTTACAAAATTTTATGCTTTCCGGTTGTTAAGGTCGTTTCTGTTTTGATCAGGTGGGCTTTTTGCAATATCTAAAAAAATGTTTTTCAATCGGTTTTCTATCTAGATAAAAAAGGGGTCGACTTGATATTTATCTAGGAAGCGTTATGATAATTTTATTGTTATTAGTTTCTACTAGGTTTAAACTAGTTTTGTTTTTTTTTAATTTTATTTTATTTTGGAGCAATATTTTCATTGTTTTTCATGGTGTTAACTTATTTGACAGAATGCAGATAATCAAGTTTCAATATTTTTCTAAATGTTTAAATTTAAAAAAAATTCTGAAGTAGAGTAAAGGCCTTCGTGGTTAAGGTTGGTTGACTTGAAGGATAACTTCAACATTTTATGTATAGAAAAACAAAATCACAAGACACTTCAATTACTTAATACAAAAAGAATTTTTATAGATGTTTTCTTTTTTTTTTATCAACCAATCGAGAATTTTTATTTTTGTTGTTAAAACTTTTTCTAAATAGAAACAACCTAAAGTAAACAAAAACCAGCAACAACTTTTTAGGAATCATTTGTTCTTCTAACTTTGTATAATCTTTAAAACATTATTGGATTTTTATAATTTTGTTTTGTTAGAGATATTTTAAATAATTATTTAAAAAATCTTTACTTACTAAATCAAATAGAGACAGTGTAAGTTATGCAAAAGCAACGCTAATATCATAAGATTTCGAACTTTTAGTCGGATAAGATATGAATTACCATAGTTTTTTCAAAAAAATATTCTGCAAATACAATTTACTGTTTTCAATTTTACACTTCAAATTTTAGAAAATTTTAAAATTCGCTCATAAACCTTAGACGTCGAAGGCAGGCATAGATGTATCCAGGATTTTTTGGGGGCGGGGTCGGCCCAGAATTTTAATAAAAACTCCAAAGATAGTGTAGTGTAGTTAGTCCAATCCATTCGGTCCGTCCTGAGATATGGTATTCCGAAGATAGGGTGCACTCTCCTTAAGCATGGAAAAGTCCTCTCCGGAGTTGCCGTTGAGACGGAAAGGTTCGCCGAGACTTTTAGGAGCCAGTGGATGTTAAGGGCGCAATACACGAGCGCTCCATTCGACCACGCCACGTCAAAACAACAACAATTTGCATGCATTCGCAATTTCTAGCCCATACAAATTGTTGTTGTTCTGGCCCGGCGTGGTCGGATGGAGTGCTCGTGTATTGGGCCCTTTAGGGTATAAGGCCGTGTCATAGTGATCCAATGCTTCCACAGCACTTTTAACGCTGTTGTAAGAGCGGTACACTACTTGCTAGATTTTGAACTCAGATTTGGAAATTGCTGCATTTGTTTCTGGCAGAAGTTTATTCGTCAACCGCTGTGTTAGCACAAGTTGGATAGTTTTGGGGCAAAATGCTGCATTTGTGTGATACCTGGAGGCATTTGTGTGATACTTACATTTTGTAACAAAGCATCAGAAACTGCTTCGAAATCAGTTTTGAACTACTCGTTATCAATATAACCAAACACTTTTATCAAGTCACAGTCGACTGCAAAGGATGTTCGCAAAGGATTATTGTATACCTCATGATTTTTTCCAAGCTAAACAAAGATATTATGAAGTTGATTTGACATGCCTTCTGCGCTGTATCAATGTTGCAGCTTTCTTGCAACTCTTCTTCTTTGAGCCCCCGACAGACCGCCCTGGATACGCCTATGCTCATATGTTAGATGTTTTTTAAATATACTTAACAATAGTATACTCAAAAATATACTTACGCGATTATTTAACAAATATTTAATACAAAAAATTTGAGTGAAGAACGACTTCTTCATATTCACTTTTCCACTATCCCTCATCACCCATTTCTCCACTTTTGGGATAAGTCTGTAGGTCAACCGACCAATAGCAAACTCTTCCCATTTCTTCTGCCATTCCGTTATAGGCTAGCCACGTACCATCTACCGCCACACTGTTTTTGGCTTCCTTCTAACATACTCTGAGATCGTAGAAGTGCATGCCTTTTCTCGCCAGTATGTCAGAGCCCTAACCAGCGTCCTGACATCATTTCTACAATACCATAACAATTTTCTGGCCGCAAAGCGAAACAGCACAGAAAGAAACCGCTCCAACTTTTCCAATCCAGGCGTGAACATCCAGCATACCAGGCACTGGAGTCACTGATTGTAAAGGAAGTGAATGCCCTAGGCGGTTCCGGAACGATGAATACAATTCGATGATCTTCCTTACCTTCAAAGCTACGAAGGGTAACTAACTCTTTTTGGCAGTCTTAGGTTAGTTTATACTTGATCCTGATCGTACCTTGGCGGTCATATAATATAAAAATACCTTTACTATCGTATCCTATTTTTAAGTTTTCGTAGCCATTATAGCATACACCTCTACTTGGACAACAATAGCTTAAGTACCCAAGCAGAACGCGCAATTAAACTTGAAGTTTAGTAGCGGTACTAAATTTTTTTTGTAGCCACTTTTTTGGAGTTTTCCTTAATTTGGTTATGGTGAATATCTATTACACGGTTTTCGGTTGTAAGTCTCCTATAATTCTCTGGGTTATTGTAAAAAACCTATAGCCCTATGTGCAAGGACCGGCTTTATTAATGCTAGCCAGCAGCGCCTGTCTCCATGTATATTGTACCTGAACTGTATTGCCGCGATTGACACTTAGTTCTACACTATCCAACAGCTGAAGATTATATCAAGTTCATGCGGCCTTCGTCGTAATCAGCTGAGATAATCAACATTTGCGAACACCCGAACGAAGTTTTGGGCATTGATCGAAATGAATGCAAGTTCTTGACTTACACCAAGGTCAAGCAGCATTGGACTCGGTTGTTACTTTGATGGAGGACCACTTGTAAATACCGCGTAATCCAAAATATAATTTAATTCGTTAGTTATAACCGTTTGCCAATGTTCTGAAAATCTATCCAATCCTATTTACACGGGTTCTCGTTTTAAGAGACGAGATAGTCTCCCACTGCCATTTGGGCAACCTTACAACTGGCTTACTGATTTTAATCAAGAATTATTTCCAGCGGTAGTCCAAAAATGAAATATCCAGAGAATATGGGGCGGAGGTAAAACTTTCCAAATTAACTCTGCAATTTTGCGGTTTTCCTTGCCAAATGCTGTCTAGTGTTGTCGTTTTGGAACATTGCATCCTTTCTGTTGGTCAAATATGGACGTTAATGAAACATCAAAAGGGCTTACAATACCGATCAGCATGAACCGTTGCATTTTCTTGCAGCAATTCATAGTACACCCTTGCGGTTCTACCAGCAATACAGCATAACCTTTTTTTGATGCACCATAAACATAGGATCTTTCTCTTACCACGTTTTCCTAAACTATCCACTTTTCATCTCCGGTCACCAAGCGCTCTGAACATTTCTGCCGTATATGGCGAGAAAGATTCGTAAAACGTATGGAAAATCTACATTAAACTTTTCTAGTTTAATTTGTGTAGCATACCATCAAACATAACACAAAACCAAACCTTTAAACGTGGTAAAAATCAGTTCTTCATTCAGACCTTAGTCTGTGACATCGCAAAGCCTTCCTCAGCTAGCGTCATCTTTTAAACAAAACTCACCCCAATAAAACTTTGTAAACCATCTTTGGTACCTTCGCGTTGTTACTGTGAGCTCTCCAAACACTTCGCACTGGTGCAGCTTCCATCGGGTTACATTGCCCCATCAACCAAATATGTACTAATGTTATCTGTTCAAACCGGTTTTAGTCTGGTCAGACTTTTTACTAAGAACCGACAACTCATAGAAATGCACTTTCCCTTATACCGAATACATTAGTATCGATTTCTCCTTCTATCTTTTTAGTTTATTTGATTTATGGTCCAAACAATATTCAACAAAATTATTTATTTTTGAATAGTTTATTTTCCATTTCGACAGTTATGATAATTATTTTATCTTGAAACATAAAACGTTTAATATCTTATCCGACGACCACAGCAGAGGTTCGTGGTTCGAATTAACTCCATGCCTAGTGTGCAATCGCATATAAACATAATAGCGTTGAAGCCATCTACCAATCAATAACTGAAGTCAGCGATCTGCCACGGTAGTAACTGGATGAGTGTTGATGAAATATAACTGCGTGTTGTCATTGTCAGTTCTTCCACTCTTCTCTTTTCTATTTTATCGACTAGAGCTTGCCTTCCGGCATTGCACTCAATGACAAAATATCTAACAATAAAAAGAGACTTACATCTAAGCACCAATCCTTCACATAAAACATATGATTGTCATTTATAAAGGGACAAATTTGTACCCAAAATCTATGATATGCAACTACAAAGGACACGTCAATCAGTAATAGTGGTTTTCACAAATGTATTTTACAACATCGTATTAAGGCACATCAAATATAATCGTAATTAATTTTAATTAGTTTTATTACGACATATAATTTTATTGAGGAAAAAAAATTATATATGTAAATATTTATTAAATATAAAATGCACGTACTAAATACTAAACCATTTTCTCTATCCTTTACAAAATTACTAGTTTTTTTAATTATTTTTTGGCTAACACTATTCTCTTAAATGTTATTCACAAAAAACATGGGAATTTCACTTTACATTTCACACTTAACGAATGACTGATATATTCTCACAACACTGACAAAATTATAACACATTCTCTGGATTTGGCATTATTATTAAATAAATATATACACCGTATCTATGTTTCATCTTTCGAATTTTCTTGCACATTACAAAACCGCAAATAAAGTGAAATATTAATATGAAATTTATTTTTTTTAATATAGGCCGTTACGTACACAGGCCCTATCCTTACATGCATGTCCATGATGACCGCGAAAAGGGATTATACGTACACATCCCAAATCCCTATGATGGCGGTTATGGACCATACGATGGTGATGAGAGCCTATACCGCTATCAATTAGACAACAAGGGAGATTACAGGTATGTTTGGAAAGAATCGTGTTAATATGAATTTAAATATAGTCGTTTTTTTATTGTATATAACATATAATCATAAACAATCTATATTCTCTATTTGCCCAGGTACATAAAGTGTAAATGCATAACTACATAAATATATATGCTTCAAAAACGTAAAACACAATAATTTATTCCAGCTGTCAAATTTGGAAATGACTTTCTTGAGTTAACATTTGTCCTATGACCAAAATGACTCAATTTCAAAAGTTCGGCAGTTTTTCATCTATAAAGCATTTATTTTATTTTTTTAATTTTTATTATTTATTTTTTTAATCTTATCGCGTTGTCATTTTTGACAAATCCGTATGCTTCCACTTCTGTTCATCATTTCTACATAAGGTATCTTCAATTTTCAATTTCCTTTTGACAAAGCGATCATGACAGCAGCTGACTGCGGTGATTGATCATCGAACATCACTTAAAACTCGGCCACCCATGATCAGTTCTCACCTTAAGCGTGATCGGGGTGTGCCAAGGTGTTTTTCATTTTTCATATTCTTTACAAGACATTAAGATCATCACACCTAAAATTTATTAATTTAATCCCATTTCACACATTAGCTACAAATAAAGTCTCGCATTGATCATAAATAAATTCACCTTCATCGGATGCAGTCTGTCTTATCAGAGCGAAAATTTATTGAGTCAAAGAAATCTTTTGGTGTAATTCTTAAGACGAAATCCGTTCTTCAACCATAATTATTTATGGGTCAAGTCATCTGCGACGCTTAAAGGTCGAAACCGAAATGAGCCTGTTTTTAACAGGTGACATTTTTATTGTGTGGGATGATGTAACAATATATATATATATATACAAAATGTGCTGGAAATGAATTTTGATGCTGGGTTCAGGTTTTTTACATTTTGTTGTGTGGTAACAAGCTGATAAAGTGCTGATGATGTATGTCAATGGCCAGTTATTGGCACTAAATTTGATGAGAGGATTAAGATTTTTGTGTAATGTATTGTAATAATTTATAATTTAATTTTGTAATTCGCATTAGTTGCTATTCTAAAATCAAGGTTAATGTTATCAGTAACTTAATGGAGGATTAAGAAAAAGTAAATCGATTTCTTGATGATTATTAATAAGTCATGTGCTGCACGTGACATCGGAATTTGTCCAGTTTTATTATTATGTTATTAGGTACAAGTTTGTTGTTTCAAATCAATATCAAAGGGAACTATTTGATAGTAACTGAACCAAAAGTAACCGGACTAATAAAAAAAACACACAGTATAATTTTATACGATTTTATTTTTCAACGGTTTTGGAGTCGTCAGTGTTTTTCGCGGCAACTGAAACTCGCTATAAATATTTTGCTAAAGTCGAGCTTAGTTTCTAGTTTGTCTGAGCAGATCAGTAGTCATCGATTCAAAGTTCTTATTCTTAGAGATGCTTCGATGACCAACCAGGCCTGTGTCGGTGAACTAAGCTAAGGCGCATAGTTATAGTTAACCTTTAGGCAAGGCGCAAATTGAGACGCGTATAGAGCGTGTGAGCTGACATGACACGAGCAATATGATACGCAAGTGTCACTCGCGTAGCGTGGTGATCCGCATATTGAGACGCAGTTTCGATGTAGCTAGCGTACCACTATAACTGACTTACGGAAGAAAAAATTGTTATTATTAAATTTATGTTCAGAATCAGATAATAATGCTGAAGACGAACTTTTGCTTTATTTAGCGACTAAAAATCCCACCCAATAACTATATTCTGTTGGAAAGGGAAAAATGTGGACAATTGAAAACTACAACGAAGATGAGTGATGCTGATTTTACCAATAACTTCCGAATGAGCCGAAGCCAATTTGCTGAAGTGCATGGGATGATCGAACAAGCCTTTGGCTTAAATAGATGTAATACCCAAAAACTGACCCAACCAAGGAAAAACTTGCAAGGTCTACTCAAATCCCATTTTCCAATTTTGTCTTGATATAGTACGCATCATTTGTGTCATAAAGCTCTCTGTGGCCTTTCACCGCCTCAAGTAATTTTTCTTTTGCTATAGGTAGGCATTTAAAAAGACAGTAAAAAGAAACTAACTAAAAAGGTGGAAGAGAGAAAACAGCAAAATAATATTATGAGAATTGTTGACACGCGTTGACACGACCGGCACGAGAAACTGTGGCTCCACTACAACACCACGCGTGTAGTAGGCGACGCGAGTCGCGCCACCTAGCGTCTCCTTGCCAATTTGCGCGGTTCTATTCGTTTCCATAGTTTACAAAAAAACGCGCTGTGTTTTGCCACCCACACGCTCTATACGTGTCTCAATTTGCGCCTTGCCTTACAGAGTTCAGTGGTTTTGAGTAATGTTCTTATTTCGACTTCTTCCGTCTGGATAACATTCATTTTTCCTTGTATTCTCTCTTTCTAGAAATTGTTAACTAAACTCCAAGCTTTTGGTCTTGACTCTGCTCAGCGAAACCTATCGAGAGCTTGTTTTCTGGTAGATCAATCAACCCCATACAATCGCTGCCGGTGTCCCCGAGGAGTCAATTATATCACCCGCTCTTTCCCTAATATTTATAAATGCGCTGCTCTTGATAGGTCCCATACAACCCACTTCACATCTTCGCTAATGACGGTATTCTAATTCTACGTTACTTTTACGCTTGCGAAAATGCAAGACATTAAACTCATTCTCGATTTATGTCGAAAGAATATAGTCAAATTCAATGCCACCAAAATGAAGTGCTGTCGTATTTCCTATAAAACGTGCAACATTACTCAATCCGTTTCAGTGGATGATGCCGGGCGGATTTCTTAAGAGACGTCAATTCCTACTCCAGTCATCGGCTCTGGCTGTGATATACAAATCGTACATTAGGTTTCTCCTAGAATTCAACTAAAGGGAAGCGGAAACCATCTTAGCATAGTTAGATAAAAAGCCCTGAATTTCAAAGGTTTTTTGCCGGTCTTTGGAGTAAAAACTACTATCTCCAACAGAGATACAAAAAAACACAGATACAAGGCATCTGATCATTAAAACGCTGTGGAGACCTGCTCTAGCCTCCAGCTTGGAACGAAAAGGAAATAATATTCAAAAGATCGAAAAATACTATGAACGTTTTAAGTAAAAACCGTACGTGAAACACTTGGTTCAGCTCAAGCCATATCTGGAGGATAAAATATAATCACGAGATATGCTAAGGCATAGATGACCTTAGATGCATAACGATGCAATTTTATTAGAAGATATGTTAGAAATATTTTCAATAACTTCGGATCTACACTAAAATTGTTAATACCAATGAGGATCTACCTTCAGAAGATTTTTCTATTAAGATTCAAGAAACATTGTAAAAATTATTGTTGAAGCATACTTACAAAAACCAAATGGCAGATCACCTTTATCTGGAGACGTTGTGCAATATCAGAATTTTCATCTTCTTTCAGACAGCTAATGTCAGATTCTTGAAATATTCTAGCGGAAGAAGGCAAATAAAATCATGCTAGCATTTAGCAATTGATGAAGGGCAACCTAGGCGATCGATCTAGAGTAAGCATTACTGAATTGGCTCAATAATTGGCTCAATAATAATGTATTTTTTGTCTTAGATGACCGTGAAGTATATTTTATAGATAGTTCCTCAATTTTAATCAAAGGCTTTTTTTATAATAACAAAAAATACTCTGGCGACACATTTATTAGACAGATACACATTACACTAAATGCTCATCACTGTTGACAAAACCGATTCCTGTTAACTGAAAATTAGAAACAAAAAACAACGTACAGAAACTATACTCGCACAGAGTCAACGCAATCCAGAATGTCTAAAATAAGGAGAGAGGGATCAGGAGGTTGTCCGTAGAAGTGTGGTATCACGTCTAAGATTTTGTTAATAAAACATTTGGAACGATGGAATAAATCCAAATGGAATTATTACGCCCTATTGAAGACGCAATCGAAGTTAGCTTCGAGTTAAACTTGGGGTTTCCCATTGCTTTTTAATACCGAAAATGGACTTCTTAACGTCAACAGTTCAAGTAGGGGAGCCTGAAAAATTCTATATGTCAATGATACTAAGTCTGGTAAACAAAAATTTTGGCGTCAAGCAGTCACAATTAGAGAAATGAATATAAGATCTGGAGCATATTTGTTAGAGTTAGTTAGAGTTAGCGGAAGTAAAACAGAAAGCATAACTCGTATATATAGCGAAGAATACACACTAGATAGCAAATTGCAACAACAGGGTGTTTCAATGATAACAAAATGTGACAATATCCAAATATTTGAACGCATTCACAGACGAAGATATAAACGATAAAAGGACATATAGACGATAGATATAAATGGCAGGATTATCTGGTATTTGCTTAAGTGAAGAATATTAACCGTAACACTGTTATAAGAAATTTTTGGTAGCAGCAAAAGGGAAAGTTCATAAGGTAGCCATTGGACCAGCTATTTTGAAAATTGGGTGAGATGGTTCGGAAAAATGATGAAAAGTAAAGAAAATCATATAGTAAAAATAGTGCCAGAAATACCGAAGAGAAGACAAGGAATAGGAAGGCCCCATTCAATAAGGAAGGTGAATACCATCAATGTTTTTAAAGCGCTAAGTTAAGACACAACACTAGATCAAATTTCATGACGATTGAGCGGTACTAGGAGATTCGATCCAAAGTGGAACAGGCCAAAGAAAACAAGATGGTAATATTGCTGTATAATAAATGGCTTCTAGAATAAAATGAGCTAATAAATTTGAGAAATTATGGTATTGACTGAAGACAGTTCTAATCAACGATATATAGATTTATAGGCCTCGTTTATTTATTCTAGAAAGCAAATGATAATAATTGTAATTTTTAAAAAAAAAAATTCCATCTCAATATGACTTAAAATCAATTGAACTTCGAATGCTTGAAATTTCCTCAATACCATTAACAATATGGAAGTCAACAGAAAAATTTCGAATGCTACCTTCACAGTGAAAGAGTTTCAACTAATTAAAGCGAGCAATTTACAGCTTTGTATTAACATTAAATTGTTTAGTGTAATTAATTGGTAACATTGTAACATACTAAAAACTATACTAAAATACTATTTGTAAATGTCCAACCGCATTCAGCATACACTTTCTAAAACATAAAAAAACCATAAACATTTTTCTTCTTGTAAATAATTTTCGCAGCATAAAATATTGGTAAGATGAACTTATTCTTTTATTTTTCTAATTTTTTTTACTTTTCTTTTACATTTTATTTTTTTAAAACATTTACTTTCAGTTGCGATCCTTCATGTCATATATTCCTCCATTTAATCGAAACAAATTGCATTAAACTTTTTTTTTTAATAAATTTTCTAATGTTTTATATTTTAATCTCATTACAGCCTATACACAGTAAGTAAAGATCCATTTGACAATCAAGTTTATGACATCCCAAGACCTGAAGTGTTGCTTCAATACGGTTTCCCTGAGTATTCCCCAAAAACAAAACGTTCCATTGCATCAAACGATCACAAAATCACACCATCATTGCCCATTGATTCATTAGATGGCAATCAAGATACCAAACCTCTTCTTGATTCACAGACAACAACTACAACCACTCCAAGGCCACGTACCACATACGAGGACGAAGGCAAATGGAGAATCCTACACCAGAAAGAAGAGAAGGGAAAGAAGAAATACGATTATTTGTAAGAATTGTGAAACAATAAAAGTTTTCAGATAGATTTTAAACATAACCAAATCACTAACTATAAACATATTTTTTAGATACTTGACAGAAAATGGTATCTATGCTGAGGAACAAGCTCGATTGGTCAATGATAACGAAGAATCAAGAGGAACAACGGGTAAAGGTTATTACGAATACACCGGAGATGACGGAGAACTATACCGAGTCTACTACCAAACTGGGGAAGAGGGATTCGTACCAATGGCAGACCATATTCCATATCAATTGAAAAAGGCTATTGCTTATATTGCCGCCAAAGACAAGGCAAAGATACAAGCCAAGTTTCAAACTAAAAAATATCAAAATTAGATAAATCTATAAAGCATACCATTCATAAATCATTACTTCATTATTGTACTCGCTCTATAAATGTCATACCTCATGAATTCCTTCAGTATTTGAGTTAAGATCGATTTTAGTTAAGTTTCGGCATAAGACATTTGAATGTCTGTAATTTTTATCCTACAGACATTGTATATTTATAAAGTTCGTAAGTTTTACTACCCTTATGTCGATATAGAAATAAACGAAAATTCACAAAAGTCAGAGGTTTTGTGTTTTTATTTAAGTTGAATAATTGAAATTTTTCAGATTTTTAATTTGCAAAACAGTGCAACACCTGTTCATCAATCGTTATCTCTAAAACAACTACCGACCCAAAACCCACAGAAAACTCGACGACTATCGAAGAAGAGTGCTTTGGCCAAGGAAATAATCTCAAAGCATAGAGAACATATCGGAAAGTCTCATAGTTCATGAATCAATGAGGAGGATGGCAGAAAAGCTGGAGGAAACTAGTAAAATCATGATGGAAGTTCACTCTCCAGGAAGCTACTTCTCGGGTAGGTCTTGCGATTATTCGGAATCAAATGGAAACGAGGCTGAACCGAAATTGAGTTGATAGGATCATGACAGAAGAGGGATTGAAACGTGCTATAGATACATTTTTCCCATTCACGGCTTGCCGAAATATTCTCCGCTTTGCTCCAATGCGACAAGAAGGTCATTGGACTAAAGCTAGGGTGGCGCTATCGTAGGTGCAAATAGTGCACTTCCACCGGGCGCAATTGGAGAGGGGCGCAATTTTTCCATTGCCCTTCAATGCGATAAAAAAATGAGGAGCTAATGGGGCGCAATATGGCATACTGCACCGGGCGCAAAAAACCCAAGCGCCGGCCCTTGTCATCTTGAAAAGCTTTATTCGCTTTTCTATATAGATCTCCTAATAATTCATTGTCTTCTACAAAAATGTGTCTTGTGGTGTTATAGGTTTACTCATAAGTCATAATCAATGGGAAGGAATAATCCGTTCGTAGATTTGTGTACATGAAAGGTCTAAAAAAGCATTTTAAGCTCAGTCATTATTAAATGTTACTAAGTTTTAAAATATGTTATTTAATCGCCTAAGTTCTGGGCTAATTCACAGCAAAACCTAATTATCATTTTTCTTAAAGAATCTATTATTTTTGCTCACAAATTCATAGCACCACATAATATGCAATGGAAAAATTAAATAAAATTATATAAAAAATGAAGATTAAATATGATTAAAAATCGCAATTTCATCCCAAATATGAATAAAACAACAATATGAAGTTTTGCTTTAAAATAATTTTATTTATGAAAGAGTTTCCATAACTCTTTACCGGCAACAGTAAAATATTCTTTAATTCATAATAATTTTCAAAAGCCAAAAAATATGCAACCAAATTCATTCGTTTTAAATAATATCATCATTTTTTTGAACAACGAATACAAAGTTAAAAACAAACTCATTAAGAAGTCACCAAACAAGTTTTGTCATCGCATTCCCAAGCAGCATTCACTGGAATCTAATAAAATTTTCTACTTTTGCACTACCAAAACTTACTTTTTACGTAATCTGTATTTTCAAGAAAATTTATTCGATTTTTTGACTTATTTAAATTTAACATAAATTACGCCATTACAGGAAAACATTAAAAATAATGAAAGCATTAAAATATGTATGTTAAAATGGTATGGTTGTGCCATGAAGTGAACATAGAAACTTCTTCATATCAGGGACTTTACTTTCGGAACAAATCCAAATTTTTTAATGCGAAAAGTAAGTAAAACCAAATAAAATTGTATTGTAATTATCGTTGAAAATTTAACGTTTTTAATGTTGCATTTTTGACTTTATTATTATCATTTTGACATCTTTAACTTTTGTTGATATACCATAAACATGTAAAAATTCAAAAAAAAGTATAGTCCAGGGAAATTAGACAAAAAAAGGCTCAATTACAGAAAAATTCCGGGAAAGCTGAATTTTGGTATGGACATTGATATTATTGCTCTAAGGAAAATGTCACGAGTCCCCATCGATTTGACACTCCGAAACGATTTTACGCGGGGTCAAAGGTCACCAAAAGCGATTTTTCCAAAATATCTCAGTAATGCTCACTTTAATAGAAAAATTATGTGAATAAAGTTTGTAGCTTAGGTAATTTCCTACAAAAAATATTTTATACGCTGGATTAGGCCTACTGGGGACAGCACATGAAAAAAACGCACCTTGTACTGTACCTCGAAGGTGGCGTGGAAAGGAGTACACGATTCATGAGAAACATAACATTTAAAACTCTGTAAATCAAAATATCTCAAAAACATATATGTAGATGTAAACAAAACTGTAAATAGGAATATACAACATTGAAAATGAATATAAAGATCTTGCAAGTATTTTTACCAAATGTTAAAAGAAAAAATAAACAAATTTATTTATAATCTAATATCACAGATTTTTTTTTTTTTAAGTATTTTAAGTCGTAAAAAACAAAATGACACCAAAAAGTTCTCGACAATTTTGAATTAAAAAGATTCTCTTCTTTTCGGACATTATGTTAGAGACTATTCTGCAATAGGACCACCTTGGAACGCGCAGTGTCTGGTTTGAGGTCAGTAAACTAGGGGTAAAGGCACCCGACTACCATCTCAGAGTTCTATGGTTCGACCAGGGTTTGAAAGCAAAGTAAACTTAAAGCAAAGCACAAATTTTTAAACTTACTTCGCTATAGACTGTAAAAGCCGTTTGTTTCATATTGCTGTGAATGCTGTTGCTTTCAAATTACTTAAAAGGTTTCAGGAGCATACTGCTCCGGCTGCAAATGCTTCGGTTTTAAAATACTTTGCTGTGAAATGCTTTCTGTTTGCTTACAGTTTTTCAAAGCTTTGCTCTTCAAGGCTGTGAAGTACTTTGCTTTCCTCCAGCATTTCTTTTCATGGTCCAACTTTATATAGTAAAATGGTATTTTGTGTAGAGAGGTGAAAACTTTTTTTATGTGTATGTGAAAGCCTTCGCAGCCGGACCAGCATGCAAGTTTGAAAATATGATTGCTGTAAAGCAAAGAAAAGTAAATTGCTGTGGTCTGCTTAGCAGCAAAGCAAAGTCAACAGCAACAGTATTAAAATTGCTGCAGCAATTTAAACCCTGGTTCGACTCCACTTAGAATCGTGGTCTATTGTATTTTCATTTTCGCCTTCAGATATAATTTCTTCCTATTTTGTCTTGTCTCCTTACAGTAATTCCGTGGCATAGCCTGTAGCCACAATAAGCCAGGAAATCCTTTAATGTTCCACAAGCACAGGTCTTGTAATTGGCATTGGCAGTCACATCCTCACATCTCTCTCTCTGCTATTTTGCTAGAGCTTACTAATCAACATTGAACTTTAGACAGAATCGTTGAAAGTACAAAAAGGCTTAACTTTGAGCCTTTCAAATTAAACAAAACAAAGTCAACCAATGCCCTTGGAGTTGACCATGCTAAGTGTAGACGTTCAGCGTTTACTATATTTCATCTGTGTCCGAGGACCTAGTCAGCTACAACCAATGATAGACAATTTCTGATGATCATGAAAGTGGCTTTAACTTTGGGAACTACGCCCATTCGTAATCAAATAACCCAGTCCAAATTCTCTAAACTAACGTTTGTAAAATTGCCATCTCCCTAACCCTGACCAACCTTGGGAGACCATCGGACAGATGCCTCTTGGTTCTCAATCTCAATACTAAGCGGATTTCTTTAACCTAAGACAGACCGGTATCAAGTTGACCAGAACCTTTAGTAGCGAGGAGTCAATATCCATGGTAATTCTTTGAAAGTTAATTTTACTGAAAAGCCTTTAAGCCTGGCGCTATGCCAACATATTAAAGTCCTGTAAATTATCCTAGGCCCCACGATGATGGAGTATAGCCAACATACCTACCAACACACCTACCTTAGCTGTAGCCTCATTTGGATCCGCAGTCTATGCTAAGGGCATACAGAGATATTACTTGTCCTGCTCATCAGATTATGGACAATCTTGTTCCTGTAGAGTTTACCATTGAACTTTCCTTTTTTAACACTGCACTTTTCAGGTTGACGACCAGATTGTGAAGAGACTTCTTCGAGTTCGTAACATTTGTCCTGTTCGGATATCTAGAGAAATAAAACCATTGATAGTGTATTTATGAAGATTTTTGCACGTTTGAAGACAAAAAGGTACTCTTTCTTATTTTTAGGATAATACCCGTATTTCCTTAGAAAACATCCTTCCTATAATAATTTGAATTGGCCCGTAAACATATTCTGTTTAAAATCCATGTTGGAATCGCTGGTTGTCATTCATAAAAATCAAACTATATTGTTGAATAAATAACACATTTTTATGAGAAATTGTATAGATATTTGAATTTAAAAAAAACTTCTCAGAAAAATATTCACCGAATTATCAAATCAGGTTTTATAAGAAATATTTACTTTCGCGAGATTCGTTCTACAATATGCGATCAATGAATTATTACTTGTACTTCAAAAACTTGCTCACCAATACATTAAATACGTGATTTATTAAGGAAAATTTACAAGAAATTCAACTGCGGATTTAATATAAGAAAGTTGCACCTTAATCAGTATTCAGAAAGTATATTTAGCAGCTACAAAAGAAAATCATAACGTAAAATCTAGGTCGTTGACGGCAAAATATTGTTAAGATTACAAAAACGAGATAAACACGTGGAAATTATAAATAATCCAAATATATTTGACTTCTACAGACTTTTATGAGGACCACAAAAATCACTCAGAAGAGATTGAACGTTTGCAAATTGAAACCAGAAAAATTAATAAAATTTATTAGTATCAAAACTGCTATAAAAAAGTAATCAATTTTTTTTTAAAAACAAGTTTTCAACTGGAATTAAATTTATAAATCTCTGCGAATCCAGATAATTATTTTAAAGTTGATACACTTACGTCAAAATAAATTATTATTACGATTATTTAAGATTAGCAATGAAATTTCAATATAAAAATATTTTGTTTGTTTTAGTGCAACATCAGGTTATTTCCTTTCACTTTGGTGTTTGTATTTTCTGACATTTATTTTAGCATAAAATTCGCATTATTGCATAACATGCAAAAACCAAACATAAAAATTAGTACCTACATTATTAAAACTTCGTGAATGTCAAAGGAAAAATTTAGAATTAAGAAAAAAATAATTGAATTAGAATAAATAAAATATCGATTATTAGGAAGCAGTTTAATAGACCATAGTGAGAATATTTTGCATAAAATAATAATAAAGATTAATAACCCACGACAAAAATTTTCAGTGTAAATTCGGACACCTCAAAGAAGACTCTAAATTATCAAGTTTTCTAATTAATTATAATTAATTCTAAAAATTCGTTTTCATGTTTAAGAATCGAATGGATTTATTTCTATGCCAAATATAGTTTCTTGAAAAAAAATGCGAATATAGAAATGGTTAAACAGGATTCGAGTTAGTATGAGTGAAGAAAATGTATCATGTGTTCAACATTTATTTCCATAATTTAGAATAAGCGATTAAGGTAACATTTCGAAAGGATAATCCCGAATTTATTTTACTCAATGCTGCTACCGATCAAAGCCAACAAATCATTCATTAAAAAAATAAAAGTTGTGCACTAGATCCGTACCCTACATACTTCTGTTTGGAATTAAGAATAAACTCTTGATTGGGAGCATTTATATAACAGTCTAAACACTTTTTATATAAGATTGTGGTATTTAAAAACACTAAATTAAGTCTAATCTGGTTAGACATATTTCATGCAGTCTCTTTTTCACGCTTTATAGAAACCTCATATCCGTATTTTCCTGTTTTTTATTATTATGTTAGTATATCCCCTTTCTATCATGAAACAAGTTCAACATTTTCAAAACTTGAACTATTTAAACCCAAAATTTATAGTAATTAAAAACATAAACATAAAAAAATTTCAACAAATTTTGTATTAAGTTATTTTAATTTTTTTAACTGCCCAAACCAAATTTCGTAATGTCAGTCAGTCCAATGCTAATATAAATTTTTCATATTCTGTTAATAACGTGTGAGTTAATTAATTATGAATTTTAATTAATTATTAAAAATTTTATATTGCTGATGATCAACCTGCTGCTGATGGTGCCAGAATAAGGTGTCAAGGTAAACATCACATTTGCCTTCATTTCACTTCACGTTTCATTGATTTCTTTTAGAACTGATTCTATTGTTTTCCTCCATAAAAATTGCAGTTAATAATTTGTATGGTGACACTTTTTTTGTTTACCGTAGAGTGTTGCCGATCCATCTTCACTTACGCCTTATTGTGTTCTTTGCTGCAGGTTTTCATCACAAAGGTGTAGTGGCAAACACTTCTTACTGAGAAGCTAAATCTTTTTTCTTTCATCTAATGAGTACCTTGACCGCTAGTTAAGATTGTCATCTTTTGTCCTGACGACCCTAGAACGCAGGCTAGACATATACCTCCGTAACTCCATAAAAGAGGTCAATATGCCTACATTTCAGCATGCATATTGCAAAGTCAGATCGATGGACACTGCTCTTCACAAAGTAGCGCGCACCATTGAATCCTCCCTAGAATACGAACAGTTTACCCAAGCAGCTTTCCTAGATGTAGAAGGCGCTTTTAACAACAGCAGCATCCGTCGCCATCCGGGAAGCCGTTGAGGTACTCGGGATCCATGCTGGAATCAGTGAACGGATCCTCCGCATGCTGGAAACTAGAACCATCCAGAGCAACTGGGGCAATAGCAGTATAATAAAGTCGACGTGCGCGGCACACCGACACAGGGTACATTCCTCCCGCCTCTGCTGTGGCTCATGGCCATCGACCAGATCCTCAAGTCACTAGAGAGCTAAAGAATAAAGGTAAGTCCCTATTGGGACGACATGAAGATATCAGTATCCGGAAAATTCCTCCACACAATCAGTGAGATTAAGGAGAAGGCACTGGGGAAGGCTATCGCTTGGTCCAAGAACTGCGGCATATCTGTCAACCCAACCAAAACCACCACCAACAAGACTAAAATACCTACCTTTAGTCCACCTTGAATTAATGGTTAGCTAAGTCCTTGGGTCTTATTATAGACGCAAAGTTGGGACACCGGCCAATCGGGCATCATGCAGCCAGATTGACCCACTGCCGTACGTTCCTACGGCTTGGATGGGACTGCCGCTCTATCCTGCCTACCTACCTCCCTAGAGATTTGTACCTTAAATATGTCTATTCGAGCCAGGTAGTCTCAAAAAACAAGACCCTGTTCCTCCCTATTAAAGGACAGTGAAACAGACCATGAAAGGCACATTCATCCTTCTTAAGGCAAAGCTCTTCCGATCCTTTAAAGATGGTAATGTACGGCGCACGCGCACTGCCCGTACCAGTGAGATTGTACTCCTCTTTGTCGGAGGACGGTGATTATGGTTCCTAAAAGCAGGCTCATCCTCCACGAGGAAAATCCTACAAGTTGAGTCCTTTACCCAACCAGTTTATAATAACCCGTTTGCTCACATCATTCATACTGCCCAAGCTGGAGAGTGCCCAAAATCCAATTGAGGGCGGATGCCAAATTCTGTCTAGCCAGGGTTTCCGTTTTTAATAACTATCGAAGCGCTAACAACCCGGAACCCAAACAAGGGTGACCCGAATGAGAGTTCCATAAGTTCTATTACCATGTTTATAAGCGGAATTGCACTCCCGGATCTTCAATCCAAAGATAATGGTGGTGTATATCATACATACTACACATGGCTTTTTTTTTTTAACATGAAAAAGTCCACAAGATTAACATCTTATTTGGTACTATAACAATAAAGGCAATTCACAAAGGAAAATACATATTATTAAAATGATTAAAATTAAATTAAAAGATAACAAAAAAAAAAGAAAAGGAAATAAAATGAAAATAAAATGTTAATAAAATACAAGAAACTAAAAACTGAATTTAAATAAAAATTAAATTATTGCCTATAAGCCGATTCTTAAGCCGAGAAGATGAATGCTAAAGAGGATGCACGATAAACCATGATACGCAGCAAGCAAGCGACCAATACGATTTTATTCGTTCTGAGTTTCAAGGTATGCGATCACTCCCCTCCTGAAGGCGGCGAGCGAGCTGATACATTGCAGTTGGAAAGGGAGGCTATTCCACAATCTAACAGTATGTACAAAGAAGGAACGACCACCTAACAGGGAACAGTGTCTAGGAATATAAAATTGCATAGAACGACGTGTACGAAGACGAACAAGACTATCAGTAAGGTATGAGGGAACAGAGGAATTTATGATTTTATGCAATAAACATAGGCCATGCACGTCGCGATATGTAAGGAGGTTGCAAGGTAATAAGGATGAACGAAAGCCAGAAACATGTGCAGATCGATTAAGGTCAAAAATTAACCTTAAACAATCATTGAAGGCAACATTCAATCTATGTTTACATGTGGAGTCAAGGCATATATAAACAGAGCATCCATGTAGAAAATGAGGAAGTATAAGCGATTTTACTAGGGCAAGACGAGTATCATGGGGTAATAGGCTACCATAGAGACGCAGGCGACGCAAACAAGTATAGATTTTTTTCAGAGTGAACGACACATGATCACAACAGGACAAGTTAGAGTTGACCAGTACTTCAAGGTTCTTAGAAGACGAGACCATCTTCAGGGGAATATTTTTTATCTTTAGAGGAGGGATGTTGGATGTATCAAGAAGACGCCTGCTAAGGATTAGTGCAGATGATTTACTAGGATTTAGCTTCAAGAAGTTATTATCACACCATAGGGACAATGATATCAAATCCTTGTTTGTCAATAAAGCGAGGGATATCGTTAGGAGGCTTTTGGATATAAATATGTCGATCCTACATATTTGGCTTATTGTTACAAGCCTAAAACCGTTACAAATCAGGTGTGTCCTCTATGCGCCTTGACGATTTACGTCTTGCTTAACGTTCCTAGAGTTGCCTTGATTACTACCCATGTCTCGTCATATAGAGGATGGATTTGACGTTGGGAATACTTATTCTCAATTTAAGATAGGTGCGTTATGAAGCATTCTGTTATGTTACCAATTGAGTTTGCATATAGCCTTTAAGTATTTGGCTTGTTATGAGGCGCCTAAATTTCTGCCACCATTGACCGGTTCTGTTAATCCTAGTAAATGGCACCAAAAAAGGCCAGGAATGATACAAAATGATTTGCTAGGACATTAGTTTGTAACTTAATTAATTAAGTGGTGCCCCAAGTTTCACGACCTACCACGATGACAACATAGTCCGGGCGGTAAAATGTTGGCCTTTGAGTAGCCCGAGGAGTTCATCCACAGCAACGGAGATAAATATGTCTTTAATATTTTTAATAAAGTGCCCCTCAGCGATCCTTCTACACCATAGGCTCTCAACTTTATTTTGCCCACCGCCCACTTTGAGAATATTTTTTTTCTAGAGCCCCCTTTTCTTTTACTTACTATCTGTCGCGAATCTGAAGCAGCTATTGCCTGTATTGCATTGCCTACTGTAAAGCCGACCCTACACGATGCTATGAACACCCTCCAACGTTGGGCGCTTGATGGTAGGACCCATCGTGCTCGAACTACGAGTGTCCAATGTCAAGCGTACAACGTGCGTCCAACGTTCGTATTTGGACACGTTCGGGCTGATGTGGGTATTGACTCAATCGTTGAAAACCGCCAACGAATGAAACTTTCACGACGTCGTGTAAAGCCGGCTTTATATTAAATATAGTTGTAACATACGATAAGACTCCTATCCTATTTCTGAGTTTAGAGAAGAATGTTTCAATGAGAACAATTAAAACGCATACCATTCAAAAATAAGTGTCATTCACTGATCTGTTTTTAGTATTTTGAAACATTAAAGACAGTAAAAACAGGTGAGTGAGTTATACTTATTTTTAAACGGCAAATACCAAAAAAAACAAGACAGCTGAAGTCTTGTAGTGTTCCAAGAAATTTTTCGGTAACTTTTGGGGATGCTACAAAGGTTTAGAAAAAGGAACCTTATACCGGTTCTACACGTTCAATTTACCGTTCAAGTTTACGATGTTCAACACTTCCTTCTTTTTCGCTCGTATCCAAAATTAGATGTCATTTTCTTGAACATAGAATGGAAAGCAAGAAAAAGTTGAACAGAAATTTCTATTCAACTTTTGATCTTGCCTTCAACTTTATTATTAGTGTGGGTATATGCGTAGGAGTATAGGTATAAATGCATTGCTGTGGCAGCCAAACAATATCTTCTTCTTCACATCAACCACATTTCATATAAATTTGACATAAATGCATAGCACACTTTATATAAATTTGAAATTAGTGTAGACACAACTTAGCTTCAACTCTAGTGCCTACACCAGCTGTTCAATTCAAGACCAAATTTCTAGCTAAAAAAAGTATTGAACATCGCAAAATTGAACAGAAAATTGAACGTGTAGAACCGGTCTTAGCGTTCTACTTTTTGAGTTACAGTGAAATACGTGCGAAAAATTGTTTTTTTTCATATTTTTTTACAAATAAACCTCCTAATTTCTGTTTTTTCCATCGTAAACTATTGTTTTTATTAAGGAAATAAAAGTTGCATTGCTTACGATTATGAAGATACTCTATTTGTGGAAATCGACTGTTGTTTCATTACCTTTTTACTCTAAAACATTAAAATACATTCCATTCAAATTGTCTGCCTTCCCCATCGCCCTCTCTCACCCTCTTCCCAATAAACCCAGTTCGTTCATTCGTTTTGTCTTTTCGGTGACCGGTCATGTGAAAGGGCATTTTACTTTATTAGTACGTGATTAGCGTGTTTGTTTGTCTTTTTTAGACTACATTTTTTTAACCTACCAATGCCCTCACTGTGCCATCTCAGCGCCTCTAATTTTCTCTTCTTCATCTACTGCCCCCATGAAAGTCTCAATCACCCACAACCGGACGTATCGCGCACGTTGAGAATCTATGCTCTACACAAAGGACCGTTAGTTTGCGAGTTTTCAATACAAAGTCGATCCAGTTACAAAACGCGATATTTAAACCTCGTTAACTTCTCGCCTTCTTTGATTACTAACTATAGTGTCGAAGAATGTGTTTTCGAAGACTTCCTCAATATCGAGTAAAACCCTCTGCAAAATTCCTTTGTTTAGCAAAGTTTCTTGAGGACCATCGTAGTAGGCCTCCCCACTTGAAAAAAAAGATATGAGCGCAATGTTGACATTCTCTCTAAACATATTATATATAACCAAGTGCAGAAATTATTTACGAAGGTCAAAATATTTTCCACGGGAAATGGGTGATTAGGTCGTAGTCCTCCTTCAGCGAAATAGGGAAACGACCGAATAGCTGCTACAACGCATACATAAATACACGAGGATGCAGGCTTCTGAAGCAAAAGCTTTTTTTAGACAAGGAGGAGGCATGCAAAAATTAAAAAAATTACAAGTTTCATGGTACCCTTCTTGCCCATTTTTATAATAAGTAAATCACTTGTTTATATTTACAACATTATCATATAAAACCCGCCTTCAAGCTGCACTGCATTAATATTTGTACTTTATTCTATTTTCACTATTTTATTTATACTCTCCTCGACATCGTAGGCAGAAATAATACCTGTGGGCGACTTTGCAAATGCCTCCAAAACTCAATATTCAAATTATGCATTGTGGGTGTTTTATGTTGTTGATCGAGCATAAATTTAAAAAGTTGCCGAGCATAAACAAAACTTGTATTAAATATTTATGTAAATATTATGCTAACATTAAGGAAATGGGGCTATTAGGTGATAATAGCAAAAATGCAAATCGCTTGAATTTCCTCCAACTTTTGAGCGAAAATTTGATGGCGTTTAACGAAAAGTGAAGTAGTGTCTCGCGGGCAGTCACCTCACAAGCCAGCCGCGGAAAGAAAGGGTCTCGAGTTTTCTTATTTATTAATATCTTTGAGTGTGAAGTGTGAAATTGACAAGAAGAAATATTGCAGATCTTGTAGTGATTAGTGCATGGTGAAAGAGGAAATGGGTTTTCAGTGTTTGGTTGTGACTATGTGACATTTTGGACGGTTTAAGTGGTATTATGCAAAAAAGCGGTGAAGAAAATCAGTGCTTGTCCATAATGGCATGAGTGTCATTAAGAGAAGAAAAATGGATTACTTACTATGCAGGCGTGTTTGGGTGGGTCTGTGCAAGTTGCGTTTTAATGTTCATTTACATGTTATTAATATTTAATTTGCAGTTCAGTAGAATTACTTAGATAAGGCGATCTGTCTTGAAAGTAAAAATGGGTTGAGCTGATCTTTACTGCCCATTATTCTACATTACTTTTCCCAAGAACTACAGTATTAAGAGATTCAAGGCTTCCGAGATTTCAAGAAACCCGAAGACGTGTAAAAGATTTCTAACTTGTTCTAGAATCGCATCTTTATCTGAGATCACCGTTTTTGCGGAACCAATAACTTGAACTGATTTAACTGCGGGATGCATGGGTGTGGATAGATGGCGTGTTGTGTCATATAGTAAGTTAATTGATGATTATTGACCTTAGTTCAGTATATACTGAAATTTTAAATGATTTTAATTTTCTTTATTCAATTTTCGTTTTTAGATTAGTTTAAAGCTTGATTCTACTCTTTTCCTTTGTCATTCTTAGCTTTCAGTTATTTTGAACTGAAAAAAAATTTCTACAGAAACTTTTCGAGATGTAACTTTTTACATAATTTCAAATCAGGCAGTGTTGGTGTTTTGTTTTCTCGCGTGCTAATTTACAAATTAAGAATTAAAACGAATCATTTCCAATATAATGTTGTTTTATTTGTACATATAATAAGGCAAATGTGACGTAAATTCTTTATAAGTTTGAAGTGTCGCCCATAGACCGAAATAATTGCCAAATTTTATTATGGTAATATTAATATAGTAACAAACTCAATATGTTATAGACCAAGGGTGGGCAACCTTTTTATAAAGTGGGCCAGAATAAATTTTACATTTTTTCCGCGGGCCGCAGTAGCAAATTGACACCTTTTTGTGACCTGTAATTATTATAGATTTGAGGCGGACTTACACGAGGCAGTACATTTGTCCTTACAAATTAAATTATACTGAGGCCTCAATTTTTTGAAATGTCTCGGTTCAAAAATAATGTCCTACTGGTGTACCGAAATAGATGAGGCGAGGTGTGATTGTAAATATGTACAGTAAAAACCATAAAATAAGAAAACGAGTGTCCCATTCGCTCTGGTTGTTTGAAAGCACAGTTTTTCACTCAAACAACGGCGAATTTCAGAGCGAATGGTAAGCTCGTTTTCTTCTTTTATGGTTTTTCCTCTAGTACGGTTTCTTCTTTCTTACTTCTTTTGCGGCAGTAAAATATCCAATTTGGGCTGGGGCGAGGTGAGTTCGTAAATACGAACTGGAAAGACATTTCTTACTTATTTTGCGGCAGCTACATTTCCAGCTTGAAATTAGGTGAGGTGAAATTGTAAAATATAAATATGGGTCATTCTTTTACAAGAACACCTTTCTGACCGACACATTTTCGATTTGGCTGAAATTTTTTTTACGGGTTCTACATCAAAATAAAGAGATACGTATTAGAGGTTTTTTTTCAATATTTTGGAAAACAGAGGGGATCGAAAATTAGAGAAAATGGTGAATCCAGCGAAGAACCGGAGTTATAAGCAAAGCAAAAAATCACCAAATTCTCAAATTTTCGATTCCCTCTATTTTCCAAAATATTGAATAGAAATAAAAATCCTCGAATACGTATCTCTTTTTTTTGATGTAGAACCCGTAAAAAAATTTCAGCCAAAAAAAATGTACTGGTCAGTTTTTGTCGAAATCTGTCCGGTTTGTAAAAAAATTACCCATATACATTTTAGAGGCATAAGTTTCTTACTTACTCTGAGGCAGTTTAATGCATATTAGAATCAAACTCGTAAAAAAAGGCCTTCATTGGTATTTATTTTCCTTCTCTCTTTAATTTGCTTGTTTTTGTCATTTTGGCATTACAATGGCACTTCGCCTCATTTGAAATATTATTTTTTACTGGCTCAAAAGAAAAAATAGGCACCTCTTACAAACTCATTTTATAATCGAGTCCTACCCAGTACTTAATTTTTAGTCTGCATTCGACTTGAAAGATACTTTAATCCCACTATCCATTACTCGGTCCTCAATGTAGGTATTATACTTTATATACATTTTTCTGTTTCTTTTTCGTGTAACAATAAACGATAATGAGAAGAGGAATAAACGCGAATGAGAAGAGGAATTTCTCATGGTTTCCCTAGACTGTCGAGAACGATTTTATAATTGTGTTAGTGTGATGGATGGGTGAGTCTGACAAATTTTCTGACTCTGAGGCTACCCTGAAAACTCTTGTCTATAAAATCGGTTTGTGAATGGGGATAATAAAAGAAATAATGCATAGTATAACTTAACCCAATGGATGTAAGTTTTAACATTAGTACTTGAACATACATGTTGCTATGTGCGCTTAATGTTCAATTTAAACTAGACGAATTACATCGAAAAATATTTTTTATAATTTTTTCTAAAGATCTCGCGGGCCGGATAGAAACTAGATGGCCCGCGGGCCGGAGGCTGCCCACCGTTGTTATAGACTACAAGCTCACGACAATTTTCGGGGGTCATGTGGCACAGCGGGAATTACATGCAGATCAATACTCCTAAATGAGATGCAAACTTCAGGCACTATGCCGTCACTTTTGCTCGGTACATGTGACTACAGAGGTAAGTTCATCCGGAGGGGTGCTTTCCCCATTAAACATTCTTTTACGGCAATTCTCATATTGATATATGTATTATAAAAAAAAAAGCTCCTAGAACATACCGCCGTACAAAAATAATGGTACCGGAAACCAGAAAAATTTTTGAATTTCTGCAAATTTACACCTCCCGCAAAGGTGGTTTATTCCTGTACGGCATTTGTACATTTCGATTTCTATGCTTTCATAAAATCATTGTGTGGCTATGCCGTACATATTTGCTGGTTAAAAGATGAGAAAAACCCCGACTCAACCCGGCAGCGTTTCTAATAGACTTTATAGGACATCTTCACTTGAGTCTAATCCTCTTTACCATAGACTATTATTTTAGTAGTAATTTTATAACTCATCAGATTTAAACTAAGGGTGATTTAAAATGTGTTAAACGGGGTAGCGGAAAGGCAATTGTCAGATATTGGATGCTGTGCAAACAACAACGATCGAGAGCAACGAACAGGATTTAACCAGCATTGGAGCACATCCTGACCGTTTTGAACGTGACTCCAACCTTTTGGTGATCCAGGTCCAAGATCAACAATTTTGTCTCTGAAATAATCAATCAGATAAAGCTGACAACGCTCTTGACTCAGGACCATAATCTCACGAAAAACATGAGGGTTTTCCACGCGGAAATGAAGCATCTTCGGTAGGCGGCAATACTCGACCAAACTGCATTACGTCGTTGTCAAACCAATATCTGCTATGTGCAAAAAGTATAACTTTGAGATACTGAAAAAAAACGTTCTCCTGTAACATACTGCAACATCTCCTGCACATAACATATTTTTTTTAACGAGTACAGTTCACCATTTAATGCTTAGAGTCATATAGAAGTGTTTTTATACGAAAATTTGCTTAGAAACTAGTCATAATGGTCAAAAGGTCGAAATCACCAAAAAGTGCACATAGCAGATATTGGTTTGACAACGAAGATTATATACTGTTCAGCCGGACCGGACTTTACTTCTCTGAAAAATTAAATCAATGACAAAGAAATGCTTACAACGAAATCATATACACAGTGCTTGATTCTGGTCAAGTGTTATTTCTGGACGCTCTTCGTGATACTGAATAAAAGTTTTTTTTTAATCTGTTTACTATTTTTTTAATATTTTACCACAGCAAAATCATCACAAGTCACAATTTCCAGAAGCCGCAGCACATGAAGCTAAGGTTGCTGCTTGAAGTGAACATAGAGTTTTCGTGATATTAAAGAAAACATGCCTTTGATTTATAATTTTAAAAGATCGAAGTAAAGGACATGGACAAAAAATACATTCCATGTACACATACAAAATTAATATATTGTATAATAAAGATAGAAAAATGAATTAATACGTAATTTTTAACCTCTCTGAACTTGTCAGTTTTATGCAGAGATGAATTGGAAGTACTGTTTGTCAACTTCCGCCATATAGTCCAGTCAAAATTGATTTTTGACTGAAGATAATTCGGAAGTTGCTGAAAAATGGTACACCCCTTGAAAACATCATTATACATAAAATGTCGAGACTAACACGCGATCGGTCGCCGGGAAATATTTTTATTCAAAGTCAAAGGGTCAAAAAATCAGTTTTTTGCAAATATCTCTTAAACGGTAAGTCTTATCACAAAATAGTATTTACAAAGTTTGTAGATTATGCGATTATCTCCAAAAAAAGATATTATACATTTTCCCGTACGAATTGCCATTCATGAGATATCGCCGTTTTAAAGATTTAAAATACTCATATGCACTCATAGCGGTCATCAGACGTTGTTGGAATACGTGGTTAATATTTTCAGGGGTGATTCCTGGATGTGTTTGGAGAAAAAAATTGTTGTAGAGAGGGCGGCTATCCCCACTATCCACTAAGAGACAGGGTGTTTCCGAAAAAAAAATTATTTTTTACAGTTTACTTAAACTTGAATTACTCCTAGACTAATTATCTTTAAGTAACATAATAAGGCTTATCTTTTAAGTAAATGTGTATTCTTTTATTTGATTTAAAGGACAGAGACTTGAGTGACTCCGTTTAGAAGATACGTAGGCTCAAATCGATGCTTTGCGTCTTGACCTGGCAGATTTCTTCGTTTTTCTCAGAAAAATGCGTTATTATCGGTATATTTTGTTTGCTTCTCTGATGCACCAACTTATTACCTAAAATATTTCTATACACAATAATGGTGTATTTCGGATAGTTTTCTAGGTAGTGAGTTTTATCGTGAACAGTTAAAAAGTTAGTCGTCATTCAACTTCGGCATAATTCTGATACAGGTGAAAATCGGTACAGACGTTAAAAACATCATTATAAATGAAACGACCAAGGTCCCCAAAAAACTGGCTTATCCAAAAAAAAATTATTCGATGTCAAAGGTAAAAAGCAGTTTTTTTCAACTACCTCATTAAAGGTGTCTTAACATACAATATTTTTTTTCAAGGTATGCAGTTTAAGCGATTATCTAGCAACAAATGCCGTACTTTTGTTTCGTACTAATTACCATTCATTAACCCTTACAATAAAAAAATCAATAAATAAAAAAGTGCATTTGGTTCATCCACTGTGGCAAAAAATGCAAAGTACGGCATTTAAAATGTTTTCCCAAAAAATAATTAGTCCAAGAGGTACGGGGAAATATATAATATCTTTTTTTGTAGATAATTGCATAATCTACAAACTTTGTAAACACTATTTTATAATAAGACTTACCGTTTAATATGTATTTGCAAAAAACTTTATTTTGAGCCTAAAACCCCCTAAAAAGTGGGTTTTAAGGGGTAGAGAATAAGTAGACGTTATAACCCCTTATTAAAAACCCTAAAAGGAAGCTCTTTGCCAAATTTCAGCCTGTACCCTAACCTTTCCGCTATTTCGCTTTTTTTAGGTTAATTTACTTGTACTGCATACATATAATGAAGCTGTTTACGTCTAGTCTGTTGTAATGACAAGTTCCTTGAGTTTTTTATTAGCAATTTAATATGCCAATATTCACGAACATAAAACACCAAAAATTATTGGTGTACACTCAATTCGAAAACTATGCAAAGGCCCATACAGAAATTGGCCATGTCCTTTGTATGCCCTAAATGCAAAAACTTCAATACAATTGAATAAATACAATATTTATGTGTTCAAGCTAGTCTAGCTATGATAGAGTTCTAGGCCAGTGATTATCGAAAATGACTTTTTTGTATTCTCAGATACGAAATTAATTTAAGTTTTATTTACTGTTACAATTAGGTGTGAGCACTCGCTCTTACTTTGATTGAAACAGCTAAAATAGTCCACTACCTTAAAGTTGCCTCGAGAACTAAATCATTCTGAGTCTGCACTTTGCTACATCTCTTAATAGAAAGAAAGAATATATCCAGCATTTATCAGGCTAAAGTGGATTGCAATTCTTGAAGAATACTTTTCATAGCTGAAAGAAAGAGCTGCTGGAGAGGTTGACACTCCACACTCTGTCACAAGGTTCTCCGATTAATTTCCCAGCGGGGAAGAAGAGCGCTTCCACACGGCAGTTAATGCGCTTCTTTGGAAGCACGGAGTGCTTGCCTGTTCCATTCCACTTCATTGCCATTTTACATGGGGATGTCATCAGAAAGATGCGCTTCCCCTTTCTTTCCTTAAACGCGCTTCTGAAGCTTGTTAAATGGATGCAGCGGGAAGCACTTGCGATTATGGTTCTGTTTGGATATGCGAAGCTTTTAAGCTTTTTTTTAATTAAAGAGGAAGGAAAAGAGCTGAAGAGAGAGTAAATATTTCATACTTAAAAACAGAGCACTTTTGAGCATTAGACATAAGAACATTTTGATATTCACACAAAAATTTCCAGTTATGCTCCTTCACAAATCACTACTCATTAGTTGCTCAGACCTATGAAAACTGAAATCAAAGCAAATCCACAGGGAATTGTCATGTACAAAGAGAATTCGCAGCTTGCATCAAACCTACTTCCGATACGAAATACTCTAGAAGCGCATCACTAAAGCTTCCAGTGGAAGCACTTGCTTTATTTCCCGCTGGGTTACAATATCACTTTTTTATGTGAAAGTCTAAGCTTAGGAATCATCCTATGTATTGTCAGTCTGTCCCCAGCGGGAAATAAAGCAAGTGCTTCCACTGGAAGCTTTAGTGATGCGCTTCTAGAGTATTTCGTATCGGAAGTAGGTTTGATGCAAGCTGCGAATTCTCTTGGTACATGACAATTCCCTGTGGATTTGCTTTGATTTCAGTTTTCATAGGTCTGAGCAACTAATGAGTAGTGATTTCCCAGCGGGAAATAAAGCAAGTGCTTCCACTGGAAGCTTTAGTGATGCGCTTCTAGAGTATTTCGTATCGGAAGTAGGTTTGATGCAAGCTGCGAATTCTCTTGGTACATGACAATTCCCTGTGGATTTCCTTTGATTTCAGTTTTCATAGGTCTGAGCAACTAATGAGTAGTGATTTGTGAAGGAGCATAACTGGAAATTTTTGTGTGAATATCAAAATGTTCTTTATGTCTAATGCTCAAAAATGCTCTGTTTTTAAGTATGAAATATTTACTCTCTCTTCAGCTCTTTTCCTTCCTCTTTAATTAAAAAAAAGCTTAAAAGCTTCGCATATCCAAACAGAACCATAATCGCAAGTGCTTCCCGCTACATCCATTTCACAAGCTTCAGAAGCGCGTTTAAGGAAAGAAAGGGGAAGCGCATCTTTCTGATGACATCCCCATGTAAAATGGCAATGAAGTGGAATGGAACAGGCAAGCACTCCGTGCTTCCAAAGAAGCGCATTAACTGCCGTGTGGAAGCGCTCTTCTTCCCCGCTGGGATCGTGTCATTCGGGTCATGCTGCCATGGCTGGAAGTAAGCTTAGCCCGAAAGATAGGAAAAACTAGATAAAGTTACATATAATGGAAGCTGTTGGGTGCTGTAAAAGGTTGCGAAGAACTTTTCGTTTGAGCTCTTGCATGTGTCACTAGTTTGGAAACACTCACTGCGGAAGGCTGTTCCAGAGTCAAGAAGTTCTATTTAATGTACGAATTTTTCATCTTATGTAAGTATGCAGAAAACGGTGCCAGCAGGCTATAGGAGCGAGCCGAGTGGACTAGCCTGGTGTTAGGGAAATAATTTTACCGTGGAGGCAGAAGGTTTCTTATTTCATTTGAATAATGGCTATGACAGTAGCGCTAGTATCTAGTCAGGGTGGCTACATTCCTGGGGTGGCTCATTGAGTCAATTGAGGAACAATGTAATGCCTCCGATGAGTTAAAAAGGCGCCGTTTTGCACTTTATTGAGCCATAGCCATTCAGCTTTACGTATGCCTATACTTTGGTTGAAGTACTCTGTTAGATGTATAGAGACCATTTTGATTTAAAGCTGTACTGCTTGTCTCTAGTATGTAGTAGATTTTAAGATACTATATTAGACTTTTAAGAATTATTGTCTCCATAATTTTTAAGAGAAAAGATATAAGAATCCTAGTTTCATGAAAACTTTATTTTATTAGAGACTAGAAGATATTGTACATGTTTACTTAGGATATAAGTAAAGCCCTTTCAAACAGCTTAGTAATTTGTAAATATTATTTTTTTTTATAAAACGAGAGTTAACTTCTAGCAATTATAAAAAAATATAAATATGGTAAGTAAATTTGAAATATTTCCAAATCAAAACTATTCATCAGGGTTTTTTATACATATAATCACTAAAAGTATTTACCTGTAAATAAAGTAATTTTCAAACTATGAAAACCGGACTTACTTAAGATGGTTCACAAAACCGTTTCCTTTAATGAGAAAATTCCTATGCACACTTCCACTACTCTTCACCTTTAACGAAACCACAAAATTATGTGAATTTAATTCCTTAACACCAGACCGATTCCAACACCATAAAATTTCGTTGATTAAATATTGATATTTGATCTGTTCTAACTCTGTAGCAGCATCGAATCAGAGAGGGTATACTCATAAATAATAATCAAAAAATTCATAACATATTAACAAAAAAATATATTTTAAAATCTCACTTTTGCACCTTTCCAGCAAAACTTGTCGCCGTGAAATAAAAAATGCTCGATAGAACAAAAACTTGATTTATTTAAATTTGTATCTAGAACGACTATTTAGTATTGGGAGATTCATAGCATGTGAAAGTATTTCAACGGTCGGTCAGATAGTGAACACCTTCCTTATTTGTGATTAAATTAACAAGTCGATTACAACGGTGCTTGTGTTTTTTACGAATTTAAATCGAAAATACCATTTCAAATTTTAACAAAAAAATTCTTAACCTGAAATAATTCTGGTGATGACTTTACTTGGCGGAATTTTATGAGATTAAGTTGTGCTACCCCCGCAAATATCGTCAGTACAACATTTCAAATAAAGCCACTCGCTAGGGGGTCTTCTAAGTCGGGTATAAATTTTAGTAAATATTGGAGAAAGCCAGCATTTCACTTTCATCTTCGATATAGAACAGAGTGTACCTGTTTGTGCTATTAAAAATGAAATTAATACTAGTAAGAATACGAGATTAAATAGTTTCAGTGATAAGTGTAATACAATGTTTTGTTCTTTTTACAGGCGTTATTTGCTGTGCAGTTTGCTGTTGCCGTAGCGCAATTAGATTCGGACGCAAATGCGCCATCTGGTGACGGTGATAGTGAAAGGAATAGAAGATATGCACTCTTAAATCACTATCAAGCGTACGACGTTAAGTTATATTCGAACGAAGCCGGCCATTCCGGTTATGTTATTTATGGTGCAGGATATGGCCCAAAGGACTTCCAACAGCAAACAGCTTCAAGCAATACTTTTGCAAAGAAAGTAACTCCTGCATACAAGCCGCAAGCTTTTGCTGCTGCTGCTTCTTACAATACAAGGACAACAGCTAGACCAACAGTCAGAACTACTCCAAGGAAAGTTACAACAAAGAAGCCTGCTTTTACTAGCAAATCTGTGTTTGGTAGCTCATCAGCCCAGTTTACAACTGGAAAACCTCGACCTTTATCTAAACAAACATTTGCAAACGCAAAAACCAATGTAAAGACGACTGTTAGAACTACACCAAGGCCAGCACCAAGGCCTACCCCAAGGCCAACACCAAGGACAACACCAAGGCCTGCACCAAAAAATAAGAAACCAGTCACAAATCTTACTCCGCCAGTTGACTGCAGATTATGCAGCCAGTACTGTAGCGCGAAATTTTACTAGTCAGTCAATTGCCATCTTGAAATTTGTTTTCTTTTTTGTTTTATTTTGATAATTGAAAATAAATGTGTATTATTTAATTTAGGATAATTTCACATTGGTATAACAAATCTGAAACAATATCTGTAGGTGTTATATTGATATTCTACCATCAACAATAGTCACTGTCACCATCTCACAATCACGTCAAAATTGAAGAGTTGCAAAATAATAAAGCCGCAGCTATTGATAACATAGTAGCTGAAATCATTAATGCAGATTCGAACAACGTTGCTACTCTTCTACATAAACCCTACAATAAGATTTGGGAAGAGGAGAATATGAGTGCAATGAAAATTAATTCATCATCGAAACCCCGAGAAAGTGAGGCGTTTGTTTGCAAAAATTGGAGGAAGTATTGATGTCAAACAAAATCCGTGGATCACTTTAATTATATACTATCGTCCAAAGTGATCGTGCATCTCAACAATAATCTCAATCATGGAATAATCTTTAGATTTTAATTGGTCCTTATACCCAACAGTTTTATTAACAATGCGGTGGCCTTTAACTGCAATATGTGGAAAGGCTTAAAGGAGTTCCAGATAAAGTAGTCTAGAGGTTTAGGCGCCCGACTGGGAAATCTATGGTTCGATGCCCCGCAGACCTGATATTGCAAATCTCCTTTTTTCTTGCCTACATATCATTCCTTTAAGTCCAGTCAAAATAGACGAAAAACAGCAGATATTGATTGATAAATGGTAAGTTGCGGAAAATTGGTACACACCTTAAAAACATCATTATACATAGAATGTCGAGACTGACACACGATCGGTCAGGAGGACATTTTTTTATTCAAGGTCAAAAGGTCAAAATGTCATTTTTTTGCAAATCTCTCTTAAATAGTAAGTCTTATCATAAAACAGTATTCACAAAGTTTGTAGATTAAGCGATTATCTACAAAAAAAGATATTATACATTTTCCCGTACGAATTGCCATTCATGAGATATCGCCGTTTTAAAGATTTAAAATACTCATATGCACTCATTCGCCATTTGCAAAGGTCATCAGACGTTTAATAAATCCTTTGTTGGCCTACGCGGCTAATATTTTCAGGGATGATTCCTGGATGTGTTTGGAGAAAAAAAATGTTCAAGCGAGGGTGGCTATCCCCACTATCCACTAAAATACAGGGTGTTTACGAAAAAAAATGAATCTTTTTCAAATTTACTTAAACTTCAATTACTCCTAGACCAATTATCGTAGAGCAACGAAATTAGGTTCATCTAATTCTGAGGTAAATGTGTATTCTTTAATTTAATATAAAAAACAGAAACGTGAGTGACTCCAGTTAGAAGATATGTAGGTTCAAATCGATGGGTTCCATGTTGACCTCGCAAATTTCTTCTTTTTTACCAGAAAAATGCCTTATTAACAGTATATTTTTTTGGCCTTTTCTGATGCACCAAACTATTACCTAAAATATTTCTATACACAATAACGGCGTATTTCGAATAGTTTTCTAGGTAGTGAGTTTTAACGTGAACGGTTAAAATGTTAGTCGTCATTCAACTTCGGCATAATTCTCATACAGGTGCAAATTGATACAGCCCTTAAAACATCATTATAAATGAAAAGACAAAAGCTTCATTTAATTTAGCATTCGAACATAACATATTTATTCTTAATAAGTTTAATATTTCAAGATATTAACTACTCAATTTTTAAAGTCTCAAGTTCTAAAATGACCTAAACACTTGATCTCACTTCTTTTTATAATCAAATTTAGATTAAACCCGCAAAGTATGCAATTACAGAATGGCAAAATATCCAAATTTTACAGTTAAAACGTGATATTTTGAATTCTGTGAACTAAAAAAAGAGTCTTGTATCTATTTTGTCACCTATTGACATACCTTAACTATTCCAAATTAATTTATTCTATTATTTGCCTAAAATTCAGAAAATCGTTGGCATTGATTAGACTCTATAATCCATGTCAATGATAGGCGCTTTGCGACCACTACGAAAAATGTATGCAATAAAAATTTGTATGAAAATTATTGTTGTCTCGAAAAATGAAAATGATTTAATCTCGAAAGAAATTTATTTTAATGAACTCAATTCTGTAGAAATGTTATTAATAAATACTGCAATTAAGAGTTTAATACTGCATGACAATCTTTCCTCAATTTTTGAATATCTTACCACAGCAAAATAATCCCCAAGCCACAAAGCAAGAAGCCGCCACACATGAAGGTAGGGTTGCTGCATGAAGTGAACATTGATTTTTTGTGAAATCATACCTGTTATCTTTATTTATATTTTTAAAACATCGAAGCAATTTTGAATTCAAACAGTTAATTGCAAAAACTTCAAAAACATTGAACATTATTTATATGTGGTAGTTTTCTTGATGTGATGAATATTGTTGCGTTTTCTTGACTTAATGGATTCGTAGGATTAATTAAGGAATGCACTTTTCAAATGTTCACACAAAACTTCTTTATTAACAGACACAATTTTAAAGTTTACTAATTACCACTCGCAAATTAATATCTTTTCCTAATAACTAGTAATTATCATCTATAACAATAGTTTATTAGTAATGCTTTACTTAATTATTAAACTTTTCGCTTTAGGTAGTTTTGATCAGTTTCATTAACCAAAAACTGACTGACTAACTCCTTTCCTCCGCAATTTCTAGATCTTTCTTCCTAAATTCTAATTCTAACTATTATTTTCTTCAAACATTCGTTAAAACACTATGTGAAAGCTTTTCCACACTTTTAAGTTTCCTGAATATAGGTAAACTTGGCAGACATTTGAAAGGTTGTACAGCTTTAACCAATGTTCAATTAGTTCTAATGTGGGTATCTAAACTAGTATTCATTCAGCAGCAGCGAAACCGTTTTTGGAAGTTAATCTAGTCTACACTGGAATTTTTTCATCGCGAGTAATTTTCTTGTCTTTACACGGAGATATCTGTGTGTGTGTCGATAATTATGCTTGCTACTCGCGATTAAGAAAGTAGGCGAAGGCGAATTGGGTATGTGTTAAGTTTTCACACCAAAATTTCCTCGTGAACAGGTTACTACAGTTCCCGCTTGCCCTTTCTATACCTCTCTCCTAAAAACCCGGTTCTACTGCTGCTGAAGCAATACTAGTTTAGATAGGGCCAATGGATGGCGTAACATTACTGCATAAATCATGACAGGGGTATTCATGTCAACCCTCGTAAATTGCGTAAACGTAGTAAACGGCGTAACTAATGTCACATTTACGACATTAGTGTAATTTATTAAATTACGAGGGTCGAAAAAATTATGCTGATAAAAAGCATCGTATTTATCGTAATCTAATATTAGTGCAGTAAAAAAAGGCCAAAAAAAGGAAAAGATAGGTATAGTCTGGTAACAGCAAGATTATGAATTTATCCTGTTTGGGGTATCACCAGGAGTATCTTCCTAAGTTTTGAATCTCGTGAACCTTGTGCTACTTTTGTTATAAAGAATTAAAGTTTTTCACCGCGTTTTTCGAGCTTAAAATGTGAATTACTCCGGTTCTATAAGTCGGATCGGGGCAAACTAATTACCAGTCTCTTCGTAATAAAATTGTATTTACGAACTGACTTGAGTACCCCTAAGTAGTATAGCTATAATGGTTCTAGGCCGGTGACTCATCGGTTAGGTTTTTGGTTGTGTTTTCGGATGTGGATGTGGTCTGGGGTGTGAATGAGTAGCAAAATTGGTTGAACTTCGCTGTAGTGGGGTTTGTGTTTTCGGTGTACTTTTGGGGTAAGGTCCAAAGCTGGTTCTGTAGGAACAATTTGCCTTTGGGTGTTTTAGTTGGAGCAAAAGATGGGTTTGTTTGCCGAATCCTTTTTTGGGGGTTTAGTTCGGTGGTTCTGTACGAAAAATTTGCCTTTGAGGTTTTAGATTGGGCAAAAGGTAGTCAAATCCACTTTGTGGGTTTTAGTACAGCGAAAGCTGGTTCTGTATAAAAAATTTGCCTTTGGGGGTATATATCACCAAATTAAAGAATTAGTGAAATAATAGATTCTCAATACTACTGTCATACACAACAGAAGATCTAACTTTAATAAACAAAAAATGCAATGAATAAAAAATGCAATGAAACGCCATTGATATTGAGCGGTGATTTTAGTCTAAATTTCTCCAAGCCAGAAGCACCACCACTAATGGACTTCCTAGATAATATATTCAAATTGAAGCTGAATAAAGATAAAATAATAGCAACAAGATCTCGAACGATTGTCGCTGCATTTTGTAGATATTTTAATGAACTTAAATCACGTACTTTTATATCCTACTTTAGTTATCACAAATCTATCATTTCATTTTTGATTTTAGTGAAGATTTGAATAATATAGAATTTAATTGTTCGTTTTCTCTACAAATTTCCCATTCGCCTGACTTTGCTCTTTCACGTCTAACGTGCTTGGCGACCACTCATTCACTTTTTTCTGCCAAAGTTCCTATTCCATTCATACATACTCCAGCTACAGAAACTGATTTGAATAGGTTGATTTTGCCCACTATTTGCAATAACTGGATTTTTTCATCATCAGCAACAGATACATTCGAAATTTTCCACAGCAATTTATTAATTTGAAGACTTATATTCTCATCACCAGTTGTAGTAATAATAGCATTATTATCAATTCTGTTTCGCTTCCAGATCAACTAATGTACTTCAGTAAAATGAAATGTCCCTTTTAGAGAAATGCAAAGAAAATCCAATTTTTGCAAATACTTCCTGCAGAAAATTTGCTAATTGCATTGATACTAATCCGATACCTCAAGGTCAACTTTGTTTACACAGGTGCATCTTGTGAACATTTTAAGCTTTGACCCAAGTGTGTTTCCTCAAAATAGATGAACATAATCAAACATGTATCAAAAATTCACATATAAATTTAATGCTGTGAAGTAAATCATCATCAGTTCAATTCAGCATAAAATATCCAAGACCAGAACCATGACGTAATATCCAGTCCATTGATCTCGGATCGATGTAGCTATACTACTACTATTAACATAAGAGAACATAGAAGAGTGTCACAAACTTTCCTAATCGACACAAAAAGTGGCAATTGATAAACATTTATTACTTTTTAAAGAAAAACACTATTACCCTAAATAGTCCATTAATTAGAAGCTTGTGCAATAATAATTAATATAATTATTGTAATCGGAGAAAAATGCGGGTAAAGATTCATAGAGTGCACCTGCTCGAGAGGCGAAATGGTAGAGATGGAGACTAACTGGTTTACCTATTGTTTGGGGATCACCATTCGATTTCGTTTATTATTCCGATTTCGTTTATTTATATCTCTCAAGAAAGGTGTGGGCGAAGAGAAGAATTTTAGTTGAACTTGTTTTTGTTTTTTTGATTAAAAAGCGAAAGTGTTTGGCGGAAAAGAAATGTTGCCTGAGGTCGGGATAAATCTTGTTACTGGCTTTGAGGTTGGTCATCATATTGAATTATATCATTTGGGAGCCTGAAAAAAGATAAGTTGAATAAATCAAAAACAGTTCAGTCAATCAACTATTTTTATTTTTATATGAACGAAAATTCTTTAAAATAAAAAAGGGGATCTGAAGAAAAAGGTGAAGAATTAAAAATCAGTTTCTTCTTCTTAAATAGCGTTGCAGTCCTTGTAAGATTTCGGCTTCTGGAAGAGTATTTTTCTAGTCGTCTTGCTAGTTCTCTCTAATTAGTTATACTTAGTCAGGCGCGGATCTAGAATTTTGTTTTGGGGGGGTCACGGAATTAAAAGTGGCGGAAAAAAATTTCTACTCCTAAAAAACAAAAACAAAATTAACAAAACGAACAAAACTAACCGAAGTTTCTGGTGGATTAAAAACAAACCTGCCCTACGAAAACGTGCCCTAATGTGTTTTTGAGGAAGACGCGCCCTTTATTGTGAGTGCAGCTAACTTCAGAGTTTGCAAATTAAAACATATAGAAAGAGTATAGATCAATCTGTTGTTGATCTTGAAGGTTGTTTTTTTAATTTGCAAAAAAGTTGGGTCGGTTTTGGGCGTTTGGTTATTTTTTGTTTTTGTTTTTTGAGTTGGGTCAATTTTGTTTTTTAAACAGCGAGCGCTTTTGGGTAGTGCCGTTGCTGGCATATGTGCAAGGTGTGCACCTTCACAGGGCCCCGCGTGTTTGGGGCCTCGCGAGTGAAAAATTGCTTTGGCAATAAAAATCATTTGAGTTCATTATTTGCATTTTTATTTCATCGAATGGGCCACATAAATGAGTCACACAAATCAGCATATGGGCCATAATTGTGCCACGGGGACGGATTCCTGTGGAGGGCAACCCGTGACCGAAGCGAGCGAAAAAATTTTTTGGACTCTCAATTGCACAGAGCGTCTCAATTGTCTGGCCGCGGCACTGTTTTTGGGGGGGGTCATGACCCCCGTGACCCCCCCTTAAATCCGCGCCTGTACTAAGTTATTGTATATCTTCTAGCATGTCATCCATCAACCTATTTCTTGGTCGTCCTACGCTTCGTTTTCCTGATGGTTTACATATAAGGTGGCTCACAAAAGTGTTTCCTTTACTGAAAGAATTCCTAAGCAATCTTCCACTTCTTCCGACCTTTAACGAAATCACGAGATTATGTCAATTTAGTTGTCCAACACCAGACCGAACAACATAAAATTTGGTTGTTTAAATATTTATATTTTATCTATTCTAACGTTGTTGCAGCATGAAGTCAGAGGGACATAACCATAAATCACAATCAAAAAATGCATAACATATTAATAAAGAAAAATATTTTAAAACCTCACCTTTTGCACCTTTCCAGCAAAACTTGTTCCATTTCAAATTTTAACAAAACATGCATAACCGGGAATAATTCTGGTGATATTTTTACTTGGCGGAATTTGATGAGATTAAGTTATGCTACCCCCGCAAGAATCGCCTGTGCAGGATTATAAATAAACCCAATCGGTTTATTAGAGAAAGCCATCATTTAACTTTCATCTTCGACATAGAACAGAGTGTATTTTTTGTGCTACAAAAAATGAAATTAATACTAGTAAGAATACGAGATTAAATATTTGCAGTGTCCAGTGTAATACAATGTTTGTTCTTTTTACAGGCGCTATTTGTTGTGCAGTTTGCTGTTGCTCTAGCGCAATCATATATGGAAACAAATGAGGTATCTGGAGATAATGATAGTGAAAGGAACAGGAGATTTGTACTCGTGAATCGCTATCCACAGTACGATGTTAAATTATATGCTAACGAGGCTAACCATTCCGGATTTATCATTTATGGTGAAGGTTATGGTCCAAACGACTTCCACCAGTAAACAGGGGTCAGAACTACTCCACGGATAGTTACAACGAAGTATCCTGCTTTTACTACCAAATCAGTTTTCAATGGTTCACCATCGCGCTTCACAACTCCAAAACCCCGAAAAGTATCTAAGCAAACATTTGGAGGCACAAAAACCAATCATAAGGATACTGCTAGAACTACACCAAGGAGAGTTTCAACAAAGAATCCTCCTTTTACTACCAAATCTACGTTCGATGGTTCACCACCGCACCTTACAACTGTGTCTAAACAAAAATTTGGAGGCACAAAATTGGGCGATAAGGACACTGGTAGAACTACACCAAGAAGAGTTACAACGAAGTATCCTGCTTTTACTACCAAATCTTCGTTCGATGGTTCACCACCACACTTTATAACTGCAAATACCCCAACTGTATCTAAAGAAACATTTGGAAACAAAAAAACCAATGATAAGAAGACTGGTAGAACTACACCAAGACCTACACCAAAAAATAGGAAACCAGTTACAAGTCTTACACCTCCAGTTGACTGCAGTTTATGCAGCCAGTACTGCAGTGCGAAATTTTAGTAGTGATGGAATTACCATTTTGAAATTTGTTTTATTTTTTGTTTTATTTTTATAATTGGAAATAAATTTGTATTATTTAATTTAGCGTGAAAACGTGCTTTTGTCTAACAAATCTGAAACAAAATCTGAAGTTCGATAAGATATTATTATGAAATTTGTTCTTCCAGTGGCAACCAAACATACCAAGTTTCTGATGCACTTCCAAAAAAATCTAGTTTCTATGCATAAAGCAATCAAAAATTTTATCATATCATCATAGGCAAACAATTGAATGACTACGATTAGTGACGTTTCACATTTAAGAAATTCTTTTCAATGTAATAAACTAATGAATATGTCTCATAACTACCCACTCAAATAAATGAATATAATCAACCTCAACGAGCTGACATTTAAAAACCATAAAGCGATCACAAATTTTATGATAAATGTCATCATAGGCAAATATTTTCCGCATTTATGCCGGACCCACTTTGGAATAACAAAAATAGATCTTCCAAATTAACTGCTATTTTTACAGAGATATTTGATGCTTATCATAAATTGAAAATATCAAATAAAAATTGCATTTTATTAATATTTAGGTGGTTGCGCCCCAAATTTGTAACCGTTTATACCGGTTCTAATATGTAAAGCAACTTCAAAGCGGTCCCGGCATAAGCGCTAATATGTATGTCATAAACTAATATATATCTCAGTAGAATAGCTATGTCGGTACCAAGCCCCTTTGATGACTGATCGGTTATGAATTATTGGGTTGTGGTCGTGGCTTAAAGCTTTTATTTTTCGGTGTGGCTTGGGATGGGCTTTTAGGTTTTAGCTTGGGTTGAGGGTTGGGTTTAGGTTTATAACTTGGGGAGAAGGTTGGTGGCTGCCAAGTTTGATGATTCATTAATAATAGGAATTAGAGTTTGCTTAATAATTTCATCTCGTTTAAAACTTTCGGTCTGGATAGGGATCTGGAAGCTTTAGCTGTTTTATAAAGTTCTTGTCGGTTTAGACTACAAGCCCCACCTCCTTTCAAGCTTTGGAGACGAATTCACTGGTTGGCAGAAGCTCGGCAGGCGTTTGGTGGAAAATTATCGGGAAACTCTGCTAGGATTCTGGGTGGAAAATTCTCTGGATCTAAAAGTCACTGTTGGAAAATAGTGATTGGATGGGAGCTTAGTATGTGCAAAATTTATGACGTAAAACGCATATTTTTTTTTAAACTGCCATAAATTGCTAAATTTTTCGATATTCAAAATTCCGGCTCGACATACTGTAACTACAACTTTATTTTACAGGATTTTTTTTGAAATTTGCAGATCGATCAACATTTACTGGAGATATAATGCCGACCGTGGAGCAACTTTTTTTTCTTAGTGTTGTGGATCACATGATTTTTTACCCTAGTTATTTTTGTAAAAACAAAGTGGAATAATTTTTTTTATAAAGTTTAAATACCAATAAACAATGTGTACTATTTATTTTTATTAATTTCTATTGTTATCCTTACTAAAAAAAATGTTCCTTTTAGCGCATCTTTGGCGCTGCTAGACGTATGTAAGGCCTTAATTCGTTAAAGCAACTAAGAATAAGAACAAGGTAAAATTACTACCTGCTTTTAGAATAAGTTCATGCAGGTAGTTTAACCCCTCTCCTACCGATCTTCAATTCTTGCGTTTGCAAAAGACCGCATTATTCATGGACTGGATTAATTGAGTGTTTTTCTTTCGCCGTGCGACGTGTCTTTTTTTCAAAATCCAGACAAAACTGTTGGAAACAACTTCTTCAAATTCAAAGACAACCCTACTACCATTTTCTTCCAACCAAAACTAAATTTTTTTGTTTTGTTCTTGCCTACTTGTCCTCCAAGTTAAATTTTTCAACCTAATGTTTCTATCGATCTTTACAGCGATTGCTTATCTATCCGAAGATTATGGATTAAGGATTGATTTAATGCAGAGATTATAATCAAGGCCATTAGACATCGACGTTGAAGGCTAGAAGGCTTATTGATTAAGGGTGAACTTCTTAAAGGGGATAAGTCTCTTTAAATTCACCTGATCTGCGCTATCGTTTCTAATAAAATGATTAATTCCAGATCAACTCCGAAAAGTATGCAATTACAGAATGGTAAGTTATAAAAATTTGACAGTTAAAAAGTGATAATTTGAATTCTCATACCTGAAAAAGGCGTGCATATATTTAACTGAATTATCATAACTTAATAAGAAGAAATTAATTACGTCTATTATTTGTCTTAAAGTCATAAAGCGGGTATGCAATAAATTTTCACCATTTTTGAAAGTGTATGCAATAAAATTATTTATCGAGATTAAGCCAGTGGCGTTATAGCTAAAATGAAAACGGTTTATAAATAGTCTCAAAGATTGTAATATTCTCGTTCAAATTTATTTTTTTAACTGTAGAATTTTAATTAATAGCTCAAAATAATCACTATTCTATATTATATTCTCTTCCAATTCCAATATTTAAATATCTGAAAACAGAAAAATCATCTCGTATTAAAAATTCCCAAGAGCCGCAGCACATGAAACTAAGGTTGCTGCACGAAATGAACATAGAATTTATGTGATATAAACGAAATCATTGGTTTCAATGTTGTCAATTTATTTTAAAAGGTCAAAACAACTTTTAATTGGAAAAATTTAAATGCAATAATTTCAATTAAATTGAATAAAAATTTAAATGTGGAAAGTGACTTTCTAGATGTTGAATATAAAAACAATTCGTATGCAAGGAAGTATTAAAACTTGTGATTGAGATTTTTTGTACGAAAAAATAAAGCTTAAATATAACTATTTGTATTATCAGTCCATCATGTCTTTCATATCATGGTGAAATGCCTAGTAGTAGATTTTATTTGAAGGATAGAAGAGAATGGGATACATTAGGAAGCTGGCGAGTGCTTGAGAAGATGGCTATAAACCTTAACTTTAACTCTGGGATGTTAACTAGTTTGGAAATACTAACTGCGGAAGATTATTCCTCAGTTGAGTTGAACAAGCAAGTTCTACTGGAAAACATAATAGCAGGAAATGCTCCCGTCCAATACTACGGCTACAGAATATTGCCTTCAGTGATCGAACAGTAGATAGATATCTCGCAGATAAAAACAGAGCAATATTTTGTAGTTAGAAAAACTGGACAGCATGGCGTGGAGTAAACTGCGCATTTGTGAGATGGCCGTCGGCCCTAACCTACCAAGATGGATAGCACCTAAGATGGACAAGAAGGGCGCGAGACTTCACTTGCATGACACTTTGCCTTGAGAAGGATGGGTCTGCCTTTTATGATTTCTCTCACTGTATTGCGATATCAAGCACCAGAATCTCTTTCTTTGACGCAAGCTGTCTCGAAGAAACAAGTCTGAGGGACAAATCACTATGCAAACTGCTGAATGTATTCAATCGCTTTGATTCACAAATCTTACCTATAAAGGATGTTGGACAATAGCCCGAGTGAAGCCCGTGTCATTCAAAGAAGAGCTTCCACTGGAACCGCAAGCTCTATCTAATACAGAAAAAAAGAATGAACTAGATGGTAAACCACCAAAATCAGCACGCAAGTTAACACCACCAGCTCTCATTCAATATTACCGCGAAGGACGCCTTTTTCAGCGATCAAACTGGTTATGTCGTTCTGGCTTATTATGTTTAAATGTAATACTGAGATAGAGGGCAGGAAATTACTGTATAGGAGGAAGACAAGAACGTGCATAGGAAAACTGAAAAGTCGAAGATTCATAACTCTGCGTCAAATCGAACCTAGAACCTCGGGGATGGTAGTCGGACACCTTAATCTTTATACTACCGCCCCTTCACTCGCATTATCCATTGTTTATTTTTCAATCGAGCCTATTGAAAAACTGACACTAGTTTAACTTGTTTTTACACGACTTCCTCAAAAAGGAGTGTACTGTTTTTGAATTGTGTTTATTAGAATTTTAATAGTTCAGTTATCATAGTTTTTTTTTCTAAAAGAAAGGAATTTTTGAACGCAGTCAATTTACGAACAACAAGGAACACAATTTATACGAGGGATTATCGAGAAAAAAAGATTGGCAGCTCAGCCTAAGGGGCCTATTGTGGAAGTGGAATCGTCATTGAAACGACTCGACTTTTTGAAGTCTATCAAAAATTTTTTTGGTATTGTGAAATAGTACAATCGACTGATTGCAGCGCCACGATGTGACAATTTAAATTAGTTGGTAAAAGTTAAGTGTAATTGTGAATTATTTTGAACTAGTGTTAAGAAAAATTAATAAAAAAAATGAATGTCTTTACCGCTTTATTAAATGTAGATAATATAAATATTAACGCAGCAAGAGAAGAACGCAGGTTAAATTGTAAAAGAAGGCAGATCAGAGACATTTTTAATACTTCAAATTTGGATAAAAATTGGAAAATAGTGAAAGTTATATGTATTTAAAAATTTTAAAGATATTATCCTTAATATATATTTATAGCTTTGTCCACAATTTCAGGATTAAGGAGAGATTTTTCTTTATTAAATGAACTCATCAAAAAGAACATCTGACGAAGAGATTTTTAAAGTTTTTGAAGAATTGCCTTTTATTGCTGAAAATTTTTTCCCTGCAATTTTTTAAATAGTCCATCTTTCACAGCCCAAATGACAGAAAACAACAGAATAAGTGTCAAGTTGACGTCAAAAATGTAATCGACTCATATTTATACTTTTATCTACTAAATTCGACAACAATCGACTTTCGAAATTTTTACATCTTCCCAAAGTCGTCAAATTGACCACATTCACAATAGGCCCCTAAGTTATATGTTATTTATTTCTTTGTAACTTAATTCTTATTTTGTAGAAATTAATAAAATTAACGAAAAGGACATTTTTACCTTCGGATTTTTGGTGATATTTCACAGAGTTCTAATAGCTACTATGCAGTGGTTTTATTTAATTTTGGATACTTGATAAGATATTACCTCGAGTATATTACTTAGCTGTCTCGTGTCAGTAAGATTTTTTTATTTTTTTTTTTAAGATTTTTAAAAAAATTTATTGAGCTTCAGTCTTGTTTAACAATGTTCTTACAAAGTTTATTCTGGGCGACTTAAAGATATGTCTGGGCTTTTGCATTATTGTTACAATTTTAGATGGATCTGTGTCCAAGCCTCTGTTTAAATACAAGTCTACTAATATATTAAAATTGGGTTTGTTTTGCACTTGCTCTCTAGCGCTACAGATATTACATTGCTTTCTTGGCTGCAAGATAGGGTTTTTTTTTAAAAATATGATAACAACTTAAATACTAGGTTGGCTACATTCGCCTACACAATTACTTATTTTAATAAACAACAAAATAACAGAATAATAATTTCGTATGTGATAATATTTATATTCTAAGTTGTACGCATTCCTATTATTCTATATTAAAAATAGGTTAACACTAAGTGTTAGTATATAACAATCTTTTAATAGAATACTAGATATTTGTCCATAGGTCAACGAAATAAGACAAATTCTTTGTGGGATGTTTTCTTAAATTCTAGGGAGACTATTTAAAATTATAATTATTCATTTTTATATGCGTATATTTTGGTATTATTATTAATATTATTTTTATTAAGAAGTTTTTTTTTCATCATATGTTATTATTTATTACTATTTTCTTATTTACTATAACCTAGGGAATTTAGAAGTACTAGTCTTAATTCAATCATATATTTGGGTGGTTTTCATTAGTGTATTAAGTTAGATTTTACTTAACTTCTACTTAGTCTAGTATATTGAGTGGAAGTTATTGTGATTCTACTACGGTGAAGGTTTACCCAAGCTTTGAATTTAGTTTATCCTCTAATATTGGGATTTATTTTGTTATTATAGAAAGGTGGTAGAATACTACCATCGTTTATTATAGATAAAAACCTAGCTGAGTCTGTGTGGAGAAGGTGTACTGGGGAAATATAAGTTTGACCCAGGATTGATTGGGCGTCATTGGTAGTGGCTATTTCCCTAATCAGGGAATTTGGGTGTGACACTAACTTCGCGAGTCTTTTTTGTAGCATTGAGAGTAGGTAGCTTAGAATCGGCGTCACTTTCGATTTTTCATAGATTACCTTATTGGAGAACCATTTGTTTTCCGTGGCCATATACATTGATGTACAGTGCCTAAGTATTTTCCTTTAAAACAACTGAACTTCTTTCGCCACAGTAGAGGAACAAGTGCACCAGATAGAAAAGGCGTATGAGAGTACAGGTCTGATGATAGTTTTATACATTAGTATTTTTGTCCTGGTGTACAGTGTTTTAGAGTTTATCAACGGTTTTAGGTTTGACGCCACTATCTGTGCATTTTTTAATTTAAACCTAACGTGAGGATTCCATTTTAGCAAGTTATGGACGTGCACCCCCAGGTATTTAATATTATTCTTTGGGATCAATAGATGACCTTTTATGTTCACTCTTATGTCTCTCGATTCTTTAGTCGTGTCAGTAAGAATATTGTTAATATGGTGCAAAAGAGTTAAACTAGTACTAGTAAATTCTTGGTCTAAATACATACATATATTAGCATAACTTAATTAAACTGGTAACACATGGTATTCGTATACCATATATTTACTAACAAAATCCTATAATTTAATTTCCCACAATCTAATCTATAAATAAAATCTCTTTGTTATTTACCTTAATGTAAAGCAATATAATAAATTTTTTTTTGTTATATAAATTTATTCATTGTTTAGTCCATTGTCACACATTAAGTATCTCCAATATGGAATACCATTTCCATTTTATTTACTAGTCTTTAATATATTATGCTGTTAATTTTTTTTTTTGGTTTATATTAGCAGAAAAAAATTTTAATCCAGACAACACCCACGTTCTAGAATATAATTAAAAAAAAGGAAAGTGAAAAAATGTCGACATATAAAAAAAACATATGATTAGGTCAAAACAATTTTTGGTATATTTAAAATGTTTTAAAATTTATAATGTTTAAAAAAAATAAATTAAAAATTCAATACAGTGTTTCTGTGTACCATTTTACTTTCCTTTCATATTTTTTTAAGATCATGTATTAGCATAAAATGCAAATTATTACATAACAAACGCAACGGGATAGAACATCAAGAAACGGAACAGATTTTTTTTTTGGTGTTTAACTTTTCAGTTTGTTTATATGCCAAGAAGTGGATCAATATACATATTTCCTCTCTATATATATATGACAACAAATTGCAATGAAATTGAATAAAATGTCCATTAATAGACAAGATAGTAATAAAAAAATAATAATAATAAATACACAAAGAATGATTTTGCTTAAATTAAAAATAAAATAAAATATTCTTTTCGGAAACAAAAAAAAATAAACAGGAAAAAAAGCATGGACTATATTTTTATACTCCTACAAATTTTCAATGTCACATCGACACCTTAAAGAAGATTAAAGGAGCAAGTAGTAATTAATTATAATTAATACAGATTAACCACCTTCTACCATGACGAAAAAGCAGCTTCCGCAAGGAAATCTTATAAATATTTTTTTTGTAAATAAACATGATTTTGAAGGTCGTATGGTAATTTTGATTTTGTGGTGGTTTTCTTAAAACACCCCCAAAATTAGTAGTGGTGTCTGTAGAGGCGTGTGTTGTTGTTCTTAATTAACATTAATTAGCACCAACAAATTTTGAAAAAAACAATATTTTATTTAAGTATAAACAAGAAATATCAAAACATACTTTTTTTTCTATGTTTACTAAATAAATATTTACTTTTTTAAATAAAAACGTAAAAATAAGAAAAAAAAATTATAAATGTCTTCAATAATTTGATTGAACAAAACTTGCGTCCCGCTGAGTGAATTTTTAACGCTTTACAAAAACTTATTAGTGTTTCTGGACACACTAAATTAGAGGCATTTAAATTAGAGCCATAAATAAATATTTTAAAAAAAGAATAATAATCATGGAGTGTTTTTTTTTTCTTTTTTTTTTTGCTTGCCTAGACCATCTTCCGTTTAAATAAATAAATATTCATATGCAAAGCAGAAGCTCTGTTGTATTTTTTATGAGTCTTTTATTTTTTTGGGTAGCTCTACCTGAGAAAGTTTATTGATCCACTCGTGCGTTGTGTTTTGGTCACTGTGTGACAACTGGAGGCGAATATGTCTATTAATTTGGCATATATATATGTGTGTAGCTATATCTCATTTATTGATTAAGTAGATCAAAAACATGAGATCCAAAAATCTGGAAGCAAGTCTTTCAGGGTTATCCCGGTTGGTCTGTCTGTCCATTTCTTCTGGTCGGATCCACCTTTCAAGAAAAGCCCACACGCCGGGTTTTGCAGCACTGAAAGGTCAGGAAGTGACATAAGAAAATGCATGGAATTCGCCAATTTTATTTAAGTTTTTTTTTTTTGTAAAAAAACATGCAAAATTTTGAATACCAGTATTCACTCTCAGAGACATTTTATTACTGCATCTATTTTTTTTTTAAATTTTTTTTTATAAATAAATTCATCTTGCAAACGACTTTTAATCATTTATAAACTTGGACTATTGTGGCCTAGAATTTATATGATTTAAACTGGGTTTATTTTAAAATAAAACTCATGATACACATTTTTTATGTAATTTTTTTTCTTCATTCAAAACTATCATCATTAATGTTTTTTTTTGTTTTAAAAAAATTTTTATTATGCGGTCTTGAATATTAAGGCAATGCTAGCCATAATTTACCAAAATACTTCGACTAGTTTTAGATCAATTAATTTTTCATCGAATTTTAAATATTTTTTTTCTTGTTAACTAATTTTTTTTTTGATTAAAAAAAGAAGGTGTTAATAACTAATTAATTATTAAATTAATTAATTCATAAATATGATTTTTTTTAATATTTTAATAACAAACTAATTAGGGTACCTTTTTATTTAACACTAATAGGTTTCGACATAATTGATAACCATTTAATATAAATATGCGTGTTTTTTTATTTGGACAATGAAAGGTGTTAATCAGGCTTCTATATATTCCACAAATAAATTTAATCATTCATAGATATTCCCAGTAATAAAAATTCCAGAACCAGAATAATTATAATATTGTTGCTATTAATATCAGGATATGTTAAAATAATGTTCTAAAAATTCAATGAATTCGTTCAGTAGTAATTTATTCAATATTCTTTAAAAATAAAACACAAAAAAAAGTTATGGGTAACACCAAAAACATGGGCAGCATGCGTCTTTGTGGGTGTTTTATGTTTGTTTACTAAGCATAAACTTAAGTATTGCGCAACATAAAATAAGCCAAGATTAGTCATGAAAATTTCATCGAGGAAAAAAGGAAACGAAACGAAATTGGTGGAGTGTGTGTGAAATTTGTTGGAGTCTTATCTTGATGGCATACATTAAGTGCTTGATGGTTTTAGTCTAGAATAAAGTGGTAAAACTGGCTACTTAGAATTCTCTTACTAGTAAAAATAATTAAAATTTTTCTAATACGTCAAGACACACCCTCATTCTTGAGTTTTTTTTAATAGTCTCAAGAAAAATTACAAAAAATGTTCTGATCTACTTTTAAATATAAATAAGATCACCTCTTGCGATGTAAGTTTGCTCAAAATAGAGCAATTTTTGCTCTTTTTAAATTTTATAATTTTTATCAATCATGTCCTTCTTACTTGTTTGTCCGTCATAACATGGGTCCTGCGTGATATAATTTCGCGTAGTAACTTCAATACGTACTTTTGGAGCTGATACGCCACCCGAAGAAGAAGAACCGAAATAGGCTGAGTTCGTACATTGTGCTTGCACCTAACTCTGGTTACACCTTGGCTAAATCCTTTCAAGCTATCAAAACTCTCTTCTTTTGTTTGAAGATAGCGGAGAGAATTGTTTGCAGGACTATAAGAGGCCCTTATCTTCTCTATCAATCTTTTTTCTCAGCGCCCGTACCAGGTACGAGTAGAAGTCGTCTAAAACAGCGCGGCTTCAAAGTCAGGCCCTTAAGTTAGAAACCGAATAGAAGAATTGCGGTTGCAGCGTTTTTTTGATACTTTGGCAGACGCCTGGCTTTTCACAGACATAAAGCATAATGGATCATCCTGCGACGTTTCTAATGCTGCAGACCAAGGAGCAATCCGACTCCAATTATTTTTTACTCCTGCCCCAACCAACATAGGTTCAAAAGGAATTGTCTGGCATATTGAAAAGACAATTGGATTGGGCTTATTCGGTTTCTCCAAGCGACTGAATGGGATTTGTGTTTCCGCAGCAAAACCCCAATTCGAGGGTCTTGATAATTTTATAGCCAAATTAAGCACGATGCAAAAAAATGGCTCCATTGGTATAAGGGTATCCCATCAAGTCAAACAGAATTGGCAGATGCAGAGGTGAAAGGAACTGAATCGACCCTGGACGACGCTAAAAGAGGATAATTCATGTCTGTAACTTTGTGTAGCAGCCGGGTGCTGATAAGACTATCCAACTTGGAGGTGAAGGATTAAACAGCAATGTCATATTTCCGATCAATTTCATTTGAGGCATCCTATGGATCCCCGGACAGTGGAGACAGAATTAAAACCACACTAAAATACAGTGTATCTCAGAGCGAATCTAGGATTCATCTCTTACAGACCGCGGCAGGCAACGTTTTTCGTGTGACTTGCTCCTACCTCGATAGACAACCATGTCCCTACACAATGGTGGTGTAAGAAACTAAAATAACTAAAGAAGGAGAGAATTTCAAGGCCAAAAGAAGGGAAATGAAGAATGAATTAGACGATGAACTTCTACTCCAGCGGGGGGATCATATCGAAAGCTTCGATAGTGATGCAGCGAAGAAACCGACGGACGGAAATTAATAGGACCCAAGGAAATCCTACTTTCTAAGCAGGTAAGTTAGCACGGTTTTGGGTTATTCGAAATCGAATGGCAAGAAGACTGAACTGATCTTCATCTTAAAGGATCACTACATCAATTGTTGAAAATAGCTGCCGCAGTACAAGTTCAAGGTAGGAAGATAGTTGGACTTTCAAATCGTAAAGACTGCACAACCCTCGGCGCATCTGACGGGAATGCAATATAGGCTCATGAAAATTCCAGTTCGCGTGAAAGGAATCAGGGAGCCTATGGAAAGAATTCCAAAAATTAGGGTGACCAAGAGGTACAGGGGAGTTGGAGCGCATGGGGATGGGGAAATCCACACCCAAAATATTTCATGTACACCTAATAACTCAGAATGTTGGAAGGCCGTATCGGTCGCTGGCGACAAAGGAACATGGTCGAAGGGCCGCATGCAAGCAAGGCTTTTCATGCGAAAACTAAATATATTATATTAGAGCTAACAAATTCACGGCTGGTCACACAACATGTGTGTGATGTCCGGAACAAATTTCATAGCCGGTAATGAATGTGTTAAGAACTTAGCCTAAGCTTTTGAAACCCCATCAGACCAGCATTTGAAAATAGGATTGCCTCGGGGGCATGCCGAAAGAGGGATTTCCCCATGAGGACGCCATGTGGTAAATGAGGGACATGCCGAAAGAGGGCATTCCCTTTAGTTTCGCCATGAACACCATACAAAAAAATCACCGATACTGAAGTGAGGTATGCCTTATCAGTTTCTCATTACAAATGAAATGGGGCAATCCCAACATTTGCCTTAAGGGTCGTCCTCACTACGCGGACTTAGATCCCCATTGGCCTAAATCTACATTGAGAAAAATTCAATTTTCATTTGCAAGGCCGTCCGTACTTACTTTTTTAAGTACAGCCTTTTGTCCTTGTAGTTTGGCCGTACTGTCTTTGTCATTAAAAAGGTCGTAAAAAAGTCATTAAACTCTAAATGAAAAAAAGGCAAAGGGCGTAAGAGCTAAGTCCGCGTAGTGCGTATCCACCATTACGTCGGAAAGCTTTTTAAAAATCTTCAATTGTTGCATTGTTTCATATTTCAGGCAATTATGTTGGTGACAGTGAAGGGTGTCATTTAACATGCTCAATAGACTGGTTCCGGTTCAATTACAGAGGTCAAACAGCATTGAACGGGACCAGTACTCATTTGGGGGACCACATTGGAAAAACGACACTCCCGTTTAAAAGTATAAAGTTTTCGAAACCGGGGCAGTTATTCTTAAATTTTTCAGCCTCTTTTTTCCACTCGGGATCGCCGGGTAGCAATAATTTTTCCTCAAGAGGGCCAAATGGAGAATTGCTTATGACGAGGCGCGAATGAGGCAAGGCGTTAGATGACCTGCATGGGCTTTATAGAGCAAGCCACACGGGGTCCAAATGGGGGAGTGGGTCTAGACCAGAGTTCGGAAATTCAAGTGCACACAGCTCACGTACGTGAGTAATAAGGAGAATTGACAATTACTCACGCACTTGAGCTGTGAGTAATTGAATTATTTCGTGTGCGCACATGAGTCGAAAAATGAGTTTTGAGTCGTTCGTGTGCGCACATGAGTAATGACCGCGTGCGCACACGAGTTTGCGTTTCCGTACTCTGGTCTAGACTCATAGGGCCCTATCTACACCCCCTCCAAATTCTAGTCGGGCATAACCACTAACTAAAGAATTTAAAACCATATAGCTCAAGAGACCACTAGTAAATAAATTCACCGATTAACTTTTACATCTTAACGGTTATCTGTTAACGTGCTCCCCACCCACAATAAATATGCTCCGCCACCCCTGAAGAGGTATTATAGAACCCTAACAGGTAACGGATTTCTCCCTTAAGGAAACGGGAGGATATACGTATATTTCATATTCCAAAAGCTAGAACTATGCAACGTGAAAAATAATGTGACCCTAGCCTCACGGTTACGCAAGGATCAATGGTTTGCAAATGCATCCTGGTAAAACAGGAACCACGGTCCACCTTCGGAATTGTGGAGTCCGGAATCATACTTTTCTAAGGAGGACTAGAAATGGTGGAGTGCTGTAATCGCATGCAGGCTAGCTAAGATGGAGCTTAGGCTCCCAAGGGTCGCAACAAGAGGAGAGATCCTGAGCATTAACCGAAGATCTCTCAAATGGTTTGTGGTACTTACCGCGGATCATGGAAGTATGAAGTATTACCTGAAAAAAATTAAAGCTCTTGAAGATTAATCCTGTCGACTGTACTTGGACCAATCCGAAACTGCCACGAATATTGGATGCCATTATTCGGCAGAATGGATCGTAGAAGTATGGGCTAAGAAGTCTGGCTGCCATTGCGCAGATCGTGGGTTCTAGTCCTAGATGTCTTCCACATGAAAAGAATGACCACTGGTACTTCGTTTTTTACGGACTATAGGATATGATATAAGTAAAATAGATGTTGATATTATTTGCTGTTTCTAAGTGAAACTTTGAAGCTCTGTCCCCCTTTACACATTTGGTTACAAGTACAATGTCTATTAGGAGGATTGTTTTCATGGGTGTTACAGGTACACAGTACTAAATAGATACTAATCGTAGGAGTGATTCATGTAAACAGGTAAACCAATTTCCCGATGACAATTTAGTTATTATTAGAAGCCTTTTCTATTTATACTGTTAAGAACATTTTACGTTATTTAAAAAATTCATTCATAAAAATACTGAAATAATTTATATCTGGCAACGCCATAAAAACCATAACATCATATATCCAAAAATCATCAATAAATATTTTAAATCTATTTTTTCCATTCTTAAAACGCGCTAAAGGTGTGAATAATTAATTAATTACTAATTTAATTTATTCAACACACTTCAATCCCCCCCGATAAAATCTCGTTAGCGCCCGAAACGTAATAAAATCTAGATATGACAAATGATAACAACAAAAGAAATTAAAAAACCGATAATTTACGACCCAAAAGGCAAATAAATAATGATTGATACAAAAATCTAAAAACAAAATTAATTTAATATTCACAACAAAAAAAAGAATAAAATATCTGGATTAAATTTATTTCCGCTGCGGCCAAGAGAAACAGGAAAAAAATCGATATAAAAAATCTGGATTTCGGTGCGACAGCAAAAAGGAGAAAAAAGGATTTTTCTAAACAATCTAGCGCCTTTGACAGCATAAGAGAGTCGTTGACAGACGCGTCTTATTGTTCCGTTGTAAAACGTGCAAAGCACGAGAAAATGACGATGCAAATACTTTGACCTCACCTGCTAAGACACCTGGCGAGTTCTAGTGGAAGAAGAAGACTGTTCCGAATGATAACGGATTGGAAGACTCCAAGTCTAAAATTTTAACAAAATTTATTCATAACAAGTCCCGAGAGTAAAAAAAATAGTGAAGTTTTTTGGACAAGATATTTTTTTGCACAGAACCCAAATTAAATATGGCTGATGAAGAGATGCTTTAAGAAAACAGAGATGATCTTAAGTAAGAAAAAACCAAGTGTGTTATGCAACAAATACAACCGCAAACACTATTTCAGCGAAATGAGATCAAAATTAAGATTTGCCGTAGGTAGTAGATCTTGCTCTTTGTCTGTTTAGACTAGAATGGGATTTTTTTTTACATATAGTTGATCTAAGTTGGTTTAACGTAATTAAATATTATTGGCTTAAAATCACGAATATCAACAAAATCAATTAGCTCTATAAATAAATATAACAAAAAACTACCATTTTCAAAAAAAAGCTTTAATTAATTATATAGAAACAGATGTCAACCAATTTGTAGCCAAGCCTAAAAAGTTCAAGAATGTCGTTTGTTTACCCATTAGATAGTGGAAGTTCCAGTATCAGTAGCCTAGGTTTAGCCGTCCGACTACCATCCCGGGGGTCCATGGTTCGATATCGCGCAGGGCACTGGCTTTCTTTTTTCTGTTCCTCTCGCCTAGATAACATTCTTTCTTTTTGCCTTCCTTTTTAAAACAATCCCTTCCCCTCATCTTACCATTGCCCTAAGAGAGTATTACGGTTGTTTTATACTTCATTTACGAAAAATTCAAGTACCATTCTCATTATGTTCTATTAAATTCATAGTTTTTCCATCGAGGTAATTTTGAAGACTGCGTCACAACTGATAATCCAACGGTGCAATGTCCGGTGATGAATGAATACTTTTCGTCTTGAACCCAAATGTGGCTTAAGTCGCTCAAACTGCTGTCAAGAAGAATTTTTATGTGATAACCTAAGCTCTCTTTTTAATGGAATCACCCTTTTTAACATCAGTCGTCATGTTGTTCGGATCATAGTTCTATGCCTAGCAGTAAACTTAGCTAGAAGGATATAAGGGCTTATGAAAGGATACGTGGAGTGGGGAGCCGAAGAAGATTGCGATATACCCTACGTGTGAAATCTAGGTTGTTATACGAGTTTGGTAATACTGCCTGTGAAATTTGTTCTGCTTATAAACGAAGTTCTACAAGACCGTTCTAAGTGCGAAAAAGGCGTAGGTGTGATCCGAGCAAGCTAGTCTTATATTGTGTTAAGATCAGCGGAGCAGACGATATGATACAGCGATAAAATTTTATCAAAGCTGCTATATTACCGCAGTAGCGCAGTTGCCCACATTTCTAAATCTGCCAAGTCATAAGACACAAGCTTTTGTGACTCATGCTTCTAATTGATAGTTTGTGACTATTCTTGTAACTATGAGCCGTTTTGGTATTCTAAGTACAAGAAAAATCACCAAAATATCACCTCTAATGGTGTATTTGTATTCGTGTAATGAGATAAATCAAAGTCTGAGCGACAACTAACGAAGGTCAGAAAATATTGATGCATTGAGGGAGAGTATATGTGAACGTTCGAGCACCTCTCATCAACGCTGTCTGTCTGTGAGAATGTTATAAAAAGTACGCTAGAAACCTGCTTTTTATCCTCTTGTGACCTACTATTTATACTCACAATTTTGATAGATGTTGTGACTGTTTGCGGATTGGCAAACTGCAAAATTAGAATGCCAAATTGAGTTAAGGGCTCACCACAGACTTGTGATTGCGTTGCTGTAACCAGGCCAGACAAAACAAAACGATGTATACTTTGGATAAAGTTCTCTTCTTGTATGGTCGCCAGTAGATTTTTGTTGGTCTAAAGCCGTATTGCTTATCATATAACATACGTTTGGATTCCAAAATTCCATACGCGTTATATTTTTTACTAGCTGGGACCCGGCGCGCCTATGCTGCAGCCATAAGCCAATAGGAGTAATCAGTTGATATGAATTTTAATAAACAGTAGCAGAGTTTGCAAAAAAGGCAATTTTTTGGTATTTTTGATTCCAAATAACAAAATGTGAAACTATTAGGCAAATTCGTCGGCCATATTGGCGCGGCCATTTTGAATTTATAAGTTCTGATCATAAATTCGTTATTTGCTAGCTAAAAAAACCCCAGATATCGATTTTCATTGGAATCGGAACACAATTGGCAAATTCGTCGGCCATATTGGCGCGGCCATTTTGAATTTATAAGTTCTGATCACAAATTCGTTATTTGCAACTTTAAGAACTTTTTTTTTTGCGAGGGCGCGTTTCGCTTCTTTTTTTTTCTTTTGTACCAAAAATTTTCTCTGCAATTACCTTTTTTCTATTTTCCTTGGGCGCCATCTACCGGAGCGTATTTGCGCCATGCGGTTTACCGAGATTTAGTCAAAACGCACATTCTGTGAAAGCTTCAGCTCAATCGGCCGTCTATTTTTTGAGTTTTAGTGTCGCATTACAAACCAACAGACATTCATTTTTATATATATAGATTATCTCATTGATTTCGGAAAGAATAGAAGAACTTGCTATTGGTCAAAATAATTAGAGGACTTGTTGGAATCACCTATTTTCTGTATGGGCTGAAGTGGGCTAATTTAAGTCAAAATAGTCTATATAAACCTGGTTTAACCAAAGGTAAGGCGCATTTTTTAGGAAGAAAAGAAAATAAGTTTTCAGGTCCAGTTGGTTTGTTGACATCAAACTCCTTGAGACACCTGTGATCTTTGCGAGTCCTGGAGAAGACTGGAAAAAAAAAGTTCATTGAGTGACCGACTGGCTCTAGGCCGGGGGTGGCATAGATTTATTATATATCTTTGAACGCGAAGTTTGAAATCTTATCGCGCTAGTATTTCGTGAAATGATCCCAAAACATGTAGTATAATCCTAGGGTGAAAGGCTTTTCGGTTGTCATGGGATCGATTCTCACTAGGAGTTAGTACAACTCAAGTAATTTTAGAATGCATAAAAATATTGAACAAAAAGTTCACCTCAAACTTGTGATAAATATTTCCTGCGTTGAATCGGCGAGAATTTTGAAAAACCCTACGGCAAATCAATTTTATCGAAAACACGAGCATACGAATGATACAAAGCATTCACAGAACGTCGAAAAGTTATCGAAGACTTGCTTCGTTCCGGTTGACTTTCAACATCTTCAACTAAAGAAAACATCGGCATAGTAAACGAAATGCTGATTCAAAATTGTCATTTAAGCTAATTGTACTTCATGTTATGGTCATGTGAAACGTCTTGTTCTGTAGGTAGGTGAATTTCCTTCATAATGCAAATATGTTGCTCAAGACATTAGGACCCTACATTTATGTATTAAAGCCTCCTTCTGGAGGGGCTTACAACCAACATACATTATTATTTTCGCCAGACTTGAACAAAAGCTCAACGAATATTTTTTGGTTCTCCAGGCCCACGCTGCCAATTCGTGAAAAATGTTTTGACTCCATTGAAAACATAAATCTTTAAAGTCCGTCCCAGAAAGTGTCAATAAAAATTTTCTGTCCATTGGCTTAAGTTTATCGCATCAAAGCTGAAGCTGGCGAAATAAATTTGAATGATTAAACAACTCCGGTATTTATTTCACAGAGTACCTGGAACCTATACATATAATGCATAATAAGTGTGACTGGTCAATGTGTAAACCCGTACTGAGGTACAGAAAGAATGTTCTAGCCCTGAGAGCGACAAACCCTTCCACCGAGGTTAACATGGCTATGTTTTTCTTAAAAGTCTATATATACTCACTTCTACAGTTACTTCCGAAAAATTCGACTGTGAAACAATCTTCGAGTTTGTCTAGAATCCAATAGTTTAAACACATTGTCTCTGACACCATCATTTCAGACTCCGCTTAATCCATACAATCCTTCGTCTATCCTTTGATCTAAACTTACTATTGGACCAAACGACATGATGAACTTCATACAACAAAATATTGTTCTGAAAAGCTTTGCCGCACGATTTTTTCTATGATTGAATTCTTTTTCGTTTGAAACTTGGGCATTTAGCAATGGTTTATGAAAAAGTACACTAATTTTGGATATTTGTTGTTCTTTAGCGTTTCGAGGGTGGTAACAATTTGGATTTAATAGTTATACAGTGGTACAAAAGTCTAACCGGACAAACGGTTGGTAAATGTTTGAGGGGGGTGAAAAGGATGATGCAGTTGGCCTAGCGGGATGCATGATACCACATTTTTCTCCTTATTTTGTTTTATATAATAATTGCGAAAAACATAAATCAAAATTTATTTCCAAACACTAAAAAAACAACAACAACAAAAATTTCACTCATATTTCTTTCAAACGTCTAACCGGACAAAACAGAAATGATGGCAAAAAACATAAAAAAAAGATATTTTTCAAGGATTTTTCAAAAACTAAAGTATGTTATTAGTATTTAGTAGGGTATCCTTTTGATTTCACAACAGCTTCGAGGCGACGGGGCATAGATTCCACCAGTTTTTGGCAATATTCGGCCCCAATGCTATTCCACTCTTGTTGCAACGCGGTTTTTAATTCGGATTTCGAATTAAATGTCCTTGTATAGACCCTCCTGGACAACTCTTCCCACAAATGCTCAATTACGTTTAGATCAGGCGACTGTGCGGGAGTTTGTAGAAGTTTAGGGCATTTCAAAATTAGCCACATCTTCGCCACTTCGGAGGTGTGCTTGGGGTCGTTGTCTTGATAAAAGGCGAAATTGTCCTTTATCCCCAATTTTTCTGCACTTTGTAGGACGTTTTTTTTGAGGATGTCTAAATAGACATATCTGTCCATAATTCCATCAAAAAAGTGCAGGTTTCCCACTCCAGAACTGGACATACAGCCCCATACCAGCACTGACCCACCTCCGTGCTTGACTGTACCGCGAGTATTTTTTATTTTGAACTCCGTGTTCGCCCTTCGCCACACATAATGCCTTCCATCAGATCCATGTAAGTTGAACTTACTTTCGTCGGTGAAGAGAACCTTCAAATTCAAAAGGTAAAAAGTAAAAAAAATATTCATGCGGTACACATAATTACAGTTTTCCAAAAATCTTCGCTTTTCAATAAATACTCTTTCGCGAATTTCACGCGAGCTTTTTTGTTCTTAGGGCTAATAAACGGTTTTTTCCGTGCAATACGACCGTTTAATCCGTTATTTCGGAGGACATTTCTTATGGTTTCATCACACACATTTTTTTTCAAATTTTCGCGAACGAAATTGTTTATTTCTTTAGCCTTTTTGAATGGGTTGGCGTTAATCTCTTTCAAAATTGCTCGTTCATCGCGTTCGTTTAAAATTTTTCCTTGACCTTCGCGAGATGCATTCACAATTCTATTTTCAATATTGTACTTTTGGATAATGTCATGAACCGTGGGTTTACCTCTCCCGACAATTTCACTAATATTTCGCACAGTTTTGCCTTCAAAAGAAAGTTTTATTATTAATTGACGCACTTCAAAACTAGTGTGACTTCTTTTAGTAGCCATATTTCCAAAATAATAACTTTCTTCAAAAATTCAACTAGAACTGATCGTAATAAGGCCCCACACCGATTGCTTTGGAAACGCAAAAGAATTCCGTGGAAAACCGTTTTTGTTGTTGTTGTTTTTGCCATCATTTCTGTTTTGTCCGGTTAGACGTTTCAAAGAAATATGAGTGAAATTTTTGTTGTTGTTGTTTTTTTAGTGTCTGGAAATAAATTTTGATTTATGTTTTTCGCAATTATTTTATAAAACAAAATAAGGAGAAAAATGTGGTATCATGCATCCCGCTAGGCCAACTGCATCATCCTTTTCACCCCCTCAAACATTTACCAACCGTTTGTCCGGTTAGACTTTTGTACCACTGTATATGGAATTAGTATATTATAATAAAAAACTGTTTCCTTATCTTTATCAAGAAATGTCGACTTATAAATACAATACCTTCAATGTACACAGGATGAGATAAATACTCACAATTAAAGTTCATTTATTAAAATGCGAATAGTCTTAGTCGAATAAATTTGTAACTATCCTTTCTATTCATGTCTGGAAAGCTCACTCTAAATTCGCACATATATCTTCTAACAAAAACCAATAAATATGAATCAAATCTGTCAATATAGTAATAGAAAAGATTTACGAATAAAATAATCATGAGATTTACGAGAAAACTTGCAAAATAAAATCTGAGTGAAATAATCTCTTTCTGAGTTAAATACAGGTTAGATCTTAGCTGTATACTTTAAACCACCATCGGCCTATCTAATAAAGACGTGCTGCTGAACTGTGTCTAGTTTTCTAGTCATGGTGTTAAATCGTTATACAATTATCCTGTCTCGAGAAGAAAATTTATGAAAACTTAATGTCCGCACGTTCATAGCCGTGTTGTTGATGATAGGCTATACTGGAGTGAATTGTAATCAGAAATAATGAAAGTATTGTTTGTGCACCTTATGGCAATGCCTTACCATTATTTTCAAGTTTCTGCTTTGAGTCGAAGTTCTATTTTAATTATTTTAAATCGATACTTAATAGATTGGACTATAAAAAAACTTCTCCATAAAACCGTTGAATATTTGACATTTTGACGACAAATAAAATACACAAAAATAATTTGATCTCTTGAGAATTTTTTAGTCTATAAATGAGAGTGTTTTTTGCAATATTTTATGGAGATTTTTATATAGTGAGAAGTCAATAAAAAATTTCCGCATTTTTTTTATGAAATTAAAAACGATTTTTTCATGTTTTAATTGAACTTTATTAAATCAAATGTGAGCCATTTTGGTTGATGACGTTGGTCGATAAATGAATGCAAAGTTGCATTAAGGGGAGCTGTTCATTTCACCGGGAAATACTAATTCATACTATATGTGATTTTAGGCCTAATTTGAAGACAAATAATATAAAGTTCTAAAGTAGTACTACTTTTATATTAAAAAAGTATTGTTTTTTTAGAATGGTGAAGCTACTAATAAATAATATACCAAAGTCTAAAAATCTGACTGAAGAACACACCCACAAAACTTCTGCGAAAGAAGTCGGGAACAAGAGAAGATTGTACGAGGAAATAGCAACAAAGGCGGAGCAAGCGACTTAAACCCGCGATATTAGACTTGATTGTTCAAAATAATTAAAAATATCAGTGTGGTGGTTAAACCACGCACCGAATCACTAGTCCATCATAAAGTTGAAATTTCAATAACGGAGGGAGCATGATTAATCCTAAAATTGGCGGAACTCTTTCAAGAAGCACAACACTATCACTAACCAACTTCGGGGCATTTAGCTGCCTTGAATGGTTACCCCACCCCACCGTTCTAAAACACTTTCAGGCGGTAAATGACAATCAGGCTGTGTTAAATAACCACCACTGGAGTTTCCATGCACCGCCTTCCGTAGGTTTACTCAGAGTAAGTGTCCAGGGGGGGTTGAGTAAATTTTGGTTAAATCCAAGTAAACTCGGGGGGCAGTCGCCATACACTTTGTTCTGCTCTCAATATTAGCTGTGTTCCAAAATTCGAGCAAAGTACTCGCAAGCAGTTGGCCTACTTGTTCCTACTTCTCAACAAAAGCATGGGGCATGCCAAAAGAAGGTCCTCATGAAATCAGCGATACTGAAGTCAGGTATGCCTTATCAGTTTCTGATAAGGGCCCTATGAGGCAAACCAAATGAAATGGGACAATCCCAACATCTGCCTTACGTATTCGGAAAACATACTCATACAAAACTTTAGTTCTTGTTGTTACATTGCTTCATATTTCAGGAATTTATGTTGGTGACCATGAAGGGTGTTATTCAATATGCTCTATAGACCGGTTCTAGTTCGATCACAAAGGTCAAGCAGCATTGGACGTGATTAGTACTCACGTGGAGGACCACATTTTTAAAACCACACACGCGTTTAAAAATACATATAAAGTGAGCCCTTGCCACTTTATTCAACGCCTGATTGAGAAGGAGGCAAATCAGTTCATGCCTTTTACGAAATCCTTTTATAAATGTAGTATTGTCTGGAAAATGCTTGAGATATGTTTAGGTGGCTTGTCATATCAATTAGTTGTGGTTAACTTACATTATGAATATTTTTCCCATTATTTTTTCAGTATAATTTTAACAGTGTATGGTTTACAATCTACTTGAGACTCTCACTGCGCCACTAGAAACGCGCATAGAAGCACCGTGAGTTTTCCTTTTGATTTGAGGCAAACTCTACCTACTTTTTTAAGGATTGTCTATGTTATTGCTGTTTTCCAGCCTCCTCCTTCTACATTTTAGTTACTGTTTGATGTAGCATTCTGATCATTGTTCACCAGCATATTTGAGATGTTTATTTATTTATTTTATTTATTTATTTATTTATATTTATTTACTACATAAAGATAATTATAATCTTAACACGCTTTAACACGTATGTACGTTAAAAACAATGGAAAAAAGTACATATAAATCAATAAAAAATTAAACTAAAAGTTTACTTAATATAAAGAGAAGGGGTGTTCTTTCTTCAAATATTGGTAGAGCTTCTATCTAGCTCTTCCGCTGCCACAAAACAATTCATTAAAATGTTTTTCCAATCGCTCCAAGATGTGAATGACGTTATTATACCTTGGAGTCTTCGATAACATCCGCGTGCCCGATGCGGTACCCGCTCTCTGTACCGTTATAGTTTACACCAGAAATCCTTCTCTCATGCTTCTTTGTTTGGTCTGTGAACACTTTTTTTCTCTTCACAGCTCTTGATATTTCTCGTCAGGTGTCCGTATTCAATAAGGTTCTTGCATTGTTTGGTACGTTGGATTCTTACGTTCAACTAATAGTAGAACCAGGCGTTCTGATCTTTGGATCAGATAAAGCAAGAAATACAAATTTCAAGGCGTGCCAAACTCTGTTTTGCACACAAACTTAGTACCCGTAACAGTCAAGCTGCTGCCATTTCTATAAAAGTTCTCGTGAAGCTGTGTCGACGTAAAGCCTATATCCAACCTCCCGACCTAAGCTTTTCGTTCATATAGTCGTCGTTTCGTCCTTGTTCACTGTCGCCTGTTCCGTGATAATATTATTTTTTTATGAATCTTTAATCCCGGGACACCCATATCCGCACCGTGTCCGCAACGCATGACGGCCGAGTGTCGAACGACACACGGAGAGAAAGTAAAAAGTTAAATTTTACAAGTAAGTCCCCACTTTTCCGCGCGCCCGTGTCCGCACCGCGTCAAATTTTACTTGTTTAATTTCTCTCCGTGTGTCGTCCGACACTCGGCCGTCATGCGGTGCGGACCTGGAGCGGATATGTGGGTCCCGGGCTTTATACTACCAGACTTTATGTCGTTAAGGTCATGGTACAGTGTCTAATAGTAAGCTTGCTTTGAAGAATAGAGGAGAATAGGTAAGGTTAGAGGGGGTCTGGGGTGTTCGAGCAAATGATGAACCTTACGTTTGAACTCTAAGATGTTGTACGAGTTCGGAAATACTGACTGAGGGAGATTATTCTACAGTCGAGTTGTTCTATTCATAAACGAAATTCTAGACTGTATAGTATTGTGCGGGATAGGAGGGCTGTAGGATAAGGGAGTGGGCCGAGCGGGCTAGTTTTGTGTTGCGGGAAAATATTGCCGGAAAAGTGGGAATGGAACAGTCACTATGGTAATAGCTATAAAGTATAGAGAGGGCTTCTATATTCCTACTGTGGCTTAAAGGGTCTATAGAGGCGCGAAAGGTGCCATCACCAATGAGTTTGATGGCACTATTTTGCAGCTTGTCGAGGAAAGGTCTGAACTTATTAACCTTACTCGAATAAAAATAAAAAAATTGCCTTACAACGGGCGAACACCGGGCGCTTGTCTTTTTAAGGGACATATGATGGCCGTAAAGTTTTTAACCATTTTTAATGGAAGCACATACGGCCTCACGACGGCCAAACTTGACCAAAAGATTTAAATGGCCAAGTACTTAGCTGTACAAATGACGGAAAAATTGAGCCAAAAAAAGAATCTGCACCAAATGTTTTGTTGAATGTCTTTTAAGGGAACTTGATCATTTTCATTATGTACGATGGTCCTTTCGAATTATTCTACTTAAATATAATCGATGCACAAGAGAAACGAGCTCGTCAGAAGTTGGTTTGTTCTTTGTTGTAGGTGAAATTTTCTAATTTAACCGCTCGAAGAAAAAAATACAATCGAAAAAAAATAAAACATTTACTTAATTGCAGTGTGTTGATAAAAATTTGGAAATTTTCGAATTCGAAGATATGAGCACCGGATTTCATGATGTTTTTCTCACTAACTACGCGGTGAGTATTGAGTTTTGTTGGGGAGCGAAAGACACACTTTCCCTCCAAAATGATTTCTTCTTTGAATAGTTAAATTGCGCCAATTTAACGAATATTTTTGCCGCGTGTCGGCCTTGAACATAAAGAGAACGATGAGATTACGATTATCCGTTTGTGTATGCGTCTGATTTATTATAGGGGAACCCAATTGCATTAGGGTGTGTGAAAATATCTCTATATAGATGTATGTATATTAAAAAGAATTTTTTTTAATCGCATTATATACAAGCAACTGGGGAATAATATTAGGCGTACATTCGTCGGTATGTGTGTGTGGTCTAAGGCCGAACTGTCCTACAACCAGCCTTCTGATGCCCGCCACATGGCCGAGGACTATGTTTTAATCACGGTCGGTGTTCGCCCGTTGTAAGGTCATCTTTTATTTTTACTCGGCTACGCCAATCTTAATTTTTTATATAAAGGACTTGAGCACAGAGATAAGCCCTGCGTAATCCATCTAGAGTGCAGTTTCCAACAGTAAGAAAAACCTATAATATTAGCCTATCCTTTCTTTTGCGACAGTTATCGATTGTATTCTGATGATTCCAGATATAGTACATGTTACCCTGACTCTACAAATGGCTTACCAACCAAAGTATTCTTTACCTTGACTATTACTATATAAAATAAAATTAATTACTAAATTGAAATCTATGAGTTTATAACATTTTTAAATAATTAATTTTCTGTTTAAAAAAACAAACCCTGTTTATTTCTTCTTAAACTATTTGAAAAATAGCCTCGAAAATCGCTTGCGCCTTCAACCATGATAAAGCATTATTAGCCAAAATGAAAAAAAAAACATATTAATCTCAAATAAAAATATACTCCTACATTATCTAAATAAATCAACATTTTTATTTGAAAAAAAAAAAACAAAATTTATAAATACTTTTTTCTAAGAATTAAAAATGTTTCTGTTTTTTTTTCATATAGCATATAATGGTCATAGAATTAAATTAGCAAAATTACCATTATATAAGAGAACATATTAATAAATTACCAAACTGGACTAAAAATTTTCTTATCTAAAATATCGCTTCTTTTTTATTTTGTTAATATGAAAATTCCTATGCAAAGCTCTTACCTCAACATTCTACAACTACTGTTCACATTTAACAAAATATCAAAAAAAAAGTAGAAAAAAAATAAAAATCTAGTCTAGGTTTAATTGCATAGCAGCAGTTTCAATAATGCTGTAGTCTGATACTAAAGATCGTTTGATCTTCAAGTCTAAACTTTTCTCGTCTATGGTTTGAAAATGACCTGTATCACATGACATTTCCCCCCCCCCCCCCAAAAGATTTAAGATAGTAAAATAATCATTAATATTCTAGAAACAAATAATATATTGATAAAAAATCATTAAAAAAAATACATAACTGTATCAACCCACTTTTGAATTTCTCAAGACAAAAGTGATCTAATTTAAAAAGCATGATCCAAGAACCTCGACAAATACAAATTCTCTAAATAACCACATTAAGAAAAAAACTAGAATATTTGAGAATTATTGTTATTACTTGGTCTAGAAAGCAGCGCAGCAGCAGACACCTCGTAAAAGCATACAATTTATTTGATTGTGCGAATAGTAATGATCTTCCTTATAGGTTAGAAAATTAGCTAAGCAATATCACTTTTTTTTTAGTAAAAGCGTCAAGAGTTGTCCAACTCGTTATGGAAGCAAACATATTTAACGATAATCGCTCCAATTTTTCCTCAAAAAAATAAAAAAATGTGAGAGCTCACAAAAACATCACAAAAACCAATCAAAAAAAATTTATCAATATTCATTGAAAAAGTAGAATCGACACACAAAAAAATTATGTCGAAGGAATCATGTTTATTCTTGACATTTTTTTTGTTGTTGCACTAGTAGTAGCAAAAGATACGATTTAGTACACGATCCAATTAGTCAAGATCGCTTGTAACATGATTTGGCGTCGTCTTGAAACGTTTAAGTAAATTGCACCTAAGGCTGCCAAAACACGATTTCTAATAAATCTTTGCTCCAATACCGAAATGATGCAGATGATGACTTTATGGAGACGTTATGACGGCTTTCAGCTGTGCTTCACCACCCAAAAGCACTATCGACAGCTCAAGACAAGATCTGAGATTTTTGCGGATCCACAAATGATCATCTTGAGTTGAGGCCGGGGTATATAAATTTTAGAAGCCCCTTGGAAAAGATCACATTCCGCTCTCATCTTCAAAGTAGAGGAGTTCTGTGTATAATAATTTCTTGTGTGATATTCAAAATGAAATTTTTAGTACTGGTATGAATCTGAGGATATACTTAGTAATTAGTTAATATAATTAGTGATATTATTATTTTAATTACAGTTGGTGATTGTTGCTCAGCTAGCGGTGGCTCTAGGACAATTCAGTAGTCCGTTTAGCTCAGCAGCAGCTAGATTTGGCGGTGGAGCTAGGGCAGCTGCCGGTGGAGATGATGGTCGCTATCATCCCCGATCTGGTGATGATGGACACTACCATCATCCAGATAGGCAGCACGATGGCCACTATAATCCCGATGATAGAGGCCAGTATCATCATGAAGGTGATGAACGTTCAAAATACCATCACGAAGGAGAAGGAAGCGGAAAGTATCATCATGAAGGTGAAAACACTGGACACTATCATCATCAAGGAGAAAGCAGCGGAAAATATAATCAAGCCGCTAATCAAGCAACTAGCTCCTCCAATTTAAGTCCAAATGTATTTGGAGCATCATCAGCTGGACTAAGAGCATCAGCATCATCAGCCGGACAAAGAGCATCAGCACAAAGAGCACAGCCTGTACGACCACAACAAAGTGCTGCTAGCCGATTTGCTCCACCCACTGGAAACAAGATTATCCGCTTTGAAAAGACACAAGACCCCTTCACCAATAACTACAGATACTTATACGAAACTGAGAACAAAATTCTCGGAGAGGAAGCTGGCAACTTCAATCCTGATCTAGCAGCTAATGGATACTACGAATACATCGGTGATGATGGTCAAAAATACCGTATCGACTATACTGCTGATGATAGAGGATTCGTTCCAAAGGTGAGTCTTTCACTAAATATTCAATCCGAAAAAAAAATAACTTAATAACATTCACTTTCTTTCACAGGGTGCTCATATTCCAGCTGGTCTCGAAAAAGCCGTAGAATATTTAGCTCGTAACTCTTAAATATAAAAAACAAACGACGGGGAAACAAAAATCATTATAAATGTTAATTATTATTAATTAATGGCTGTTAAATTTTACTTTTTCTTTTGATAATTTAGACGTAAATAAATAAAAATTACAAATATAATTATTTGATTTATTCATCTCCTTCAATATCTTAAATATAATTCACAAGGACACTTGTAGTTGCCTCTGCAGTTTTTGTCATTCAAAGCTGTGCGCCAAAATCACACCAAAAATTAATCGACGAAAAAAAAATTGGCGCAAGGTAAAAATCTCTACAACACTGACTAATATCGGAAGAAGAATCTTGAAGTGTCTAGTTAAATAACGAGAAACAAATCCAAGCCCTTGAATGCGATTAATCGATGCAATAAGAGACATGGGAGTCTGCGCACAGCTTCAGCGCGTTGGCTTATTCAATTTTGTTGCTAAATGGCGGTCGCGCATTTTGTTTTATGATTGCCACAAGGAAGACAATCTTTTACCTACATCCATTTTAGGTAACGATTTTTCTATTTATTTTTTATTTTTTTAATACATTTTTACTTGAAGAATTTGAGATAAAAAAATAAATCCAAAAACAATTTTTGGTTTTGTGAAAAAAATTAATCATCTTTCGAGGCATTGTGGCACTCTTTTGAGATAAAGAAATACTGCTTTAGGCAAACTCTATGAAAATGACTTGGGTGTTTAGGAGGTGTGGTTAACGTGTTAAAAAATCGAGAAACAAAAATTACAGGTAAATTTTTTTTTTAGATATTTTTCAATTTTGGTAAGATCTTCTCTATTTGAAATGAGATTAACCTTCAAGTTTATTTGATTGCTTGTACCCAAAAAAGAAATCGATTTAATTTTTATTGATATAATAACCAATAAATATATTTTTGTTTGTTTTAAGGCAATTCGATTTTTTTTCTTTTAACAAAACGATTGTGGTTGAGGCTTTTATTCTAAAAGATTCTTCTTTCCACTCTGTTTTATGTAATTAACCCAAAACTTAAAAAAACTTGAATTCAACCATTTAAGATTTTTCTCCGGTTTACTTTTTAGTTTTTTTTTCGTTCTACCCTAATAGGGGTTCGATTTTGGACATATTTATAACCTTGAATAAAAAGAGAATGAAGACTCTTGTTGTACCAATTTGATTTATTTATTGACTCGCTTTAATGTGCACTTTATACAATTTAAAATGAAATTATATATGTATAAGAAACTAGAATAAAATCACACTATACATTATTATCACAAAATTCACAAGTTTCACAATACTTTGAAGAATCACAACCCTTTTGTCATTATTTTTGTGGATTACAAAAATTTACCTAAATCCTAACTTCTACGAATGGTTCTGTCAGGTTATTAATATTTGTTTTTATGGAGGACTAAATTTTAGAGTTAGTTCTTCTTTGTACTCCCGATAATTCTACCACAGAGTACACAGAGTTGTAATCGAAAAAATTGTAAAAGAAGAATAAAATACCGCCAACGCCATCACCCGGCTAACTCTACCGACTGATATTACCGCGCGAGATCTCTGACTTCGCTGATCGAGTAAGAGTTTTATTGCCTCGGTATGCTTATATCGTTAAAAGAGAGAAGCCAAATTAATTTCGGTAAAGAGCAAAGGTAAGTAAGGAGGAGGATATCTAGGCGGGTTAAGTGGTTAAATGAAGAAAACCTATCATCACGTGAGATTCGAACCCAAAACTCTAAAATGGTAGCTAGACTAAACTTTTTCTCGCTGGGATATTGAAATTATTCAAATGCCCTAGTTCAGTATTCTAGTAGTACTATTAGTGCTACGGACAATATCGTTATTTTCGAAATTTATATTTATGCTTATGTTTTTTACGAGGAACGGTAGGACGAGAGTGAGTCAGACGGGAATGCCGGAAGTAAAGATCACCGATTGGTGCTCTGTATGGCGTTTTTTGATCATTCTGATCGTGGGAGTTTGTTCGCTGTGGCTAGCGTAAACTTGCAAATTAATTTAACGTAAAGTTACCCCTTTGCATGCATCCTTTAGGTTCCGCATATGAGAACCAAGACGAGTGAGTAATTCTGAGTTTTCTAATGGATTTTCATCGGTTGGTATGGAAATCGCATTGGCGTGTTTCAAATTTTGACCGTATACAAACTGTGCTGGTGAGCATTGTTAGTCAGTCTTGATTTCCTTGCGGATTCCTCACATGAGGAAGGCAAGTATACACTCCAATGAGTAATGTTGCCTTAATTGTCCTAATTCGGTAAGTACCGAGCAGTTCGGTAACTTCATTGAAAAATTTTGTTTTGAATAACATTCTTTGATCAGTTAAGATTTCAAGGAGTTTGCCGAAACGTGGAACGAATTCAGTGGAACGAATCTTTTTGGCACTGTTGAAGCTGGTATATCCCAAATTGGGTAGGCTTCAGGCCATCTCGTGAATCGGTCTACTATTTTTAAGATGTATCCATACGCATATGGTCGAATCTATTATTTGGGACTTAAAGGTTTTAGTCCGGGGAAATTAGCAAAAAAAACGCACGAAAGGAGACAAAATTCCAAAATGGCTGAAAATTGGTACACAGCTTCCTTGGAACTTTTTAAGAAAACAATTTCGGAATCACAAAAAAAACTTGGCCGCCGGAGATAACACTTTTTGGCCAAAAAATCACTCAAAAACTGGTTTTTTCGAAAAAAAAAACTTTTTGATCAGTCAATACGAACGTTTATTGCCTACAAAAAAGCCCTCTTGTCATTTTTTCGAAAACCTAACCCTTTCGAAGTTATTTAAGGTCAATGTTTTCAAAAATCACTTTTCGGCCAAAAAATACTTTGAATTATTCGGAAAGGTAAAGGTTAAATTACAAGAGGACTTTTTTGTAGGCAATAACGTTTCGCATTGATTCATAAAAATTTTTTTTTTAGAAAAAACAGTTTTTGAGTGATTTTTTTGCCAAAAAGTGATATCTCCGGCGGCCATGTTATTTTTGTGATTCCGAAATTGTTTTCTTAAAAAGTCCCAAGGAAGCTGTGGACCAATTTTCAGCCATTTTGTTTCCTTAAAATGCTCATTTCCTCGGCCTATTTCTGTAAATTTAGTCTATCTTGAAACTTTCCATTTTTGCCCACCAAGCCACTATCGAGACCACTGATTGCAGACTGAATTGATCGCTGGCCAGCAGTATTTCTTTGCGAGGGCTCATAGTATGGCACGAATACCAGTGAGACAGGCTTTGTTCAGAATTAGACGCTAGCCTGCGTAAAATAAGTGGGTGTAGTGAGTTAATAAGGCATACTTGTAGTGTCATGCCTTACAATTGCCTTATCAAGACCTGATATATTTTTAGGTTTTGCCAAAGGTAAATTTAAATTCTAGTCGGGTATCCCTCAACAGCGGAATTTCAACACACATCTAAAGCATTTACTTTCTTCCATCTGTATTAAGCGAGAAATTGCTACCCATTTCTTTACCTGCAATGAAGTGGTGCCAAAAAAGCGCCTAATGTTGCAAGCAGAGATAACAATATCATGGTAGGAACCTTGCGAACCAATCACCATAGAAACGGTGCACTTCTCCTCGTACCTATAAAAGTATGTCATCAGGCAGGGAAAACATAATACCAAATATGGTCTGAAGTCGCTCAAGAAGATTTTTGTAAATCTACCTACCTAGAACTACCTACACTAAAAATATGTGTGCACTCCTGGAGTAGGGTCAAAGTGATGGGGATGCACCCAGTGATGGATTTACCCTTAGGCCCGTGAGGCCCTGGCTTAGGGCGGCAAAATTTTAGGGGCGGAAAAATTTTAGGGGCTGGATAATTTAAAAATTGGGTGAAAAGCTATATGGGTGCAAGAATTGGCCAAAACAATCTCAACTTGCATTATTGTCTATTGGAGCAAAATTGAGCCAAAAAATTGCGATGTTTTCGCCCAAGCTTAAGCAAGAAAAAGTTTATTTGATATGTGATAAGTCAATTTTCAATATTTTTCTACGACCAACAGAACTGGAGAAAATAAAAAAAATAGTGTAGCGATGCACACAAAATGCATCAAAAGTGCACATTTATGCAATTTTCTCGTGCAGCACAGACCCGATTTTGCAGAAATTTTTTTTTCGCTTTATCTTAACATATGTAAAGAAAAAAAAAATAAAAAATCCAACTTCGCAACTACATCACTATCATATGATAATTATCCTCTACTATCTATTGTGAACGATATTGTGCGCGGTAGGAAATTTAATAAGATTTTATTTTGCATTTTAGTGGGGAAATGTGAGTGCAGAGAGAATATGTATATGAACAGTGAGTGCAAAGAGAAAATCTAAACAAAATGTATGCATTATTTGTTCGTTTAATTTGATGGATAGCGCTTGCACAGTGCATCAGTGCATATGTGAATAGAAAAATGTTCAGTATAGTTAAAACTGTACCTGGCTTTCAAACCTTTCCCTATGGACGTACTTGAATACAATATATATTCTGACCATCTATGAAAAAATACCTTTCATTTGATATATGTTTCATTAAGATACGTGCACCGGAAATAGGTTGAAAAGGGATCACAATTTTTGGAAATAGGTTGTTATGCTAGCAAGATATGTTGTATACTCTTGTTGACTAATCTAAAGCTTTTGATAACGTCAATCATTCCGTCCTTTTACGCAAACTCTGTACACAATATCGTTTTACTTCTTTTTCCCGTTTGCTCATGTATAGGTTTTTAGCTGCTCGTTCACAAAAGGTGAAGATTTCCCATTTAATTTCCTCTCCTGCCATGCTTTTTGCAGGCGTTCCCCAAGGATCTATCTTAGGCCCTCTACTGTTTAGTACATATACAGTATGTATCCGTTAAGTTTACAAAGCGGCGGGCTGTGGATAGGTTTTGGATAGATGAACAAAAAATACTCTGTATTTTTGTAACCCTACCCAGTAGGAATTCTAGGTAGCATTTACCGATGGAGCACTGATATAAGTAGTCATCTGGTAAGGGGTACTCCTATTTTCTTAGGTGTTAGAAGAGCCCTTATATAACGCATTACAAGAGAAGGCAGATTGTAAGGGCTAATCCAGAATTAGACCCAAAGAAGTTAGAAATTTGCCCGATGACTCAAATACCATTCCAAAAATACGAAAACAAATGAGTCATCGGGTAAATTTCTAACTTCGTTGGGTCGAATTCTGGATTACCCCTTACCATCTGCCTTCTCGTGTAATGCCTTATATAAGGGCTCATCGATTTAGTAAAAAGTAAGGCCTTACCTCCTATGACATCGTGTGTAAAAATAAGTTCTTCTGTAAGGGGTATGGTAAGGCCTACCCCTTACTAGTGAGGGCTCATTTCAGTACTTCTGTAAGCTTACAAGTCCCACTGGGATTGTTTACTCAAAACTTTTACTCTCTACCGGTGGTGCTCTGATAAATTTCAATCAATTATTTGATAAAGTTATCTTTAAGTTCACATAAAAATGGCAGTTTTTCTCTGTATTTATGACAACATCTTAACTGTATTTAAATTTTACATTATCGATTAATATTTTTTTTACTCAGCAAAGATTTTCACGATTGCTTGAAACCGGGTTTGTGAAATTATCAATTATAAACGGAAACCCGATCTACGTAATTTGTTTTTTTCCTCCATCGTCGTCAAAACAACTTTGAACACAATTTTTTCTCCTTGCATCACTCATTTAATATTAACTTTTGATTACAATAATTATATGCAATTTTTAAAATGAACAAAAAAATGGTTTATAATTCGTTATTTGCTAGTCGCTATGTTTCAGAGCCTGATTCCCAGAAATTAATCTCCAAGTGGGTGCTCCGATGACCCATCAATGCTAATTCCATGTCTAGTAAACATAAATCATCAATGAAGCATTAAATGTAGTACACCCAATTACATCAATTGCTCTGTCATTAAAAGGCGTGAGTACTTGGCATTGAAATACTGCATCATGTCGCGATTTTGTGGGAGTTCCTGAAACTGACACCGCACTGTCGATAATGATGAAACATAGACTACTTTGCTAGGGAAGACACCGATTGGGAGGCATGTGAAGTATGCGGATTTGGAAATTGGCAATAATGATGAAAAAATTTAACATGGTTACCGCTTCCGTGTTTTTTGACGCCTATTTGAAATATATGTAGGAGAAATTTATTAGGAAAAAATATGGAGCAAAGAATGTCGATAATTGAAGGTACATACCGGGTTTTTCTTTAGGAATTGTTTAACTTTATCAAAACATTTTTTTTAAATAATCCTTGTTAATGTAATGCTATGAAATATGTGAGCAGTATACTTTTCTATTTTCTACCATAAAGAGGTGCTTTCGTTTTACTATAAAAGCAGTTCTGCCGTGCAAAGGGCGAAAGACCTATCTGCAAAAAGCTCGTTTCGAGAAAAACGCGATCAAAGTTTTCAAAATACATGAAACCGAAGCAAATACATAAAGGGCACTTTCGAGAATTCACCATGGTAGCTACCGGTCGAACCAGAAGTTAATTTACTATGGTCTAAAATTGATCACTTACCATAAGTCACCAGTCACCATGTTCAAATATTCACCGGTAAGGTAACCACAGTCTCACCATAGGAACCATATTCTTTTGATGGTTGAAGTGGTCGATTAGAAAATCATTTACGTTTACGTCGAAATTTTTTTTAGAATTCTGAGTTTTTCAGAGTGGGAAAGATCTGTGATATAAAGGGACTAATTAAGTTTTTCTGCAAATATATAGAATTTGTAGTAAACTGCGTTTTAACTGTGAAAGTGCATTCAGTAAATTTGTATGTAGTTATTTATAAAAAATTAAAAACAAACGCTTGTACTTGAAAAAATACAAATGTTAAAATTTTGTTCGAATATCAACCACTTAACCACATCTACCACTCGGTAAAAACTAACCACACTAACCCTGATCACCTTACCAATATGGTAGCGCCACCAAAAGGGTAGCTACCACTGGTGAATTCTCGAAAGTGCCCAAAGTAACTGTGGAAAGTGATAACTTTTAATTCAAACGTACAATCAGTCTGAAATTTTTTAAGGATAAATATGAACATTTTATATCAAAAAATGCATACAAAGCCAATGCATATGTAGGTCATTTGTCCTTTGCACAGCAGAGTTGGGGTGGATAGAGGGGGTATCCCCATAAAACCCATAATTAAGGACGTGGCGCTGAAAGGACACCACCGCTCTCGTGAAAAACCTTTATGTAAGCATGTCAAGTAACGGATTAGATCTCCCATTTTAAATTTCGAAACCTCTTCCAAGTCTTAAATGTGGAGGTTTCCACCTTATCTGATCCTAGCAAGAGCGAAAGAAAATGTTCGGTTGTCTCTGTGGCGTAAATTAAGAAGAAGAAAATTGGAAGAAAATTTGGGCTTGTAAGGATTAACCAAAATGAGTAGCACATAGTACAGGATCCGTAGAAGAGCGACCTTCACCAATCGAGTAGCCGAATGAAATATTTTTTATATGATAAAAAATATGCTAACAAACGTAACGGTGATGGGTTGCCTAGCGAAATATGTTCAAGGCTATATTTAATAGACGTTTTTTACCCATTTTCCGCCCTTTTCTCTAGTTTGAGGAGAAACTATGCATTTCGGTGAAAATATCAAAAAAGCAAAGTTGTAGAGCATAAAATTTCCTACAAATTTTGTCTTCACTGTTTTTTTTCGAATTCCGCATAGTTTCGCCGCTAGCCGCCGTTTTGCGCCTTTTTTAGATTTTGCGACAAAATTATGCTTTTGTATGAGAAATGAAATGAGTAGTTATTGCAGTTTTTCAACGACTTTTCTTTGGACGCTTGGATTTATCAACAGAATTGGACCTTCCCCTTCTTTGGAGGAACATTCCCGTCATCCAGGGAAGCAGGGACCCCAGAATAAAACGAAAAAAAGCGTGGAATCGCAATTACCCTTCTACAACAAGCAGACCCAGACCGCCGCCGCTCTGCCCTAAAGTTCTGGACTTACTAAAGGGCCAAGGCGGAGTGGAATTGGGAAGCCCACGGAGCTTACCTGAGCAGACCGAAGACAGGACTGCGGTCGCGAACTTGAACAGTCAAGTGTAAGCGACAAGCCACTAGGCAGGCTGCTGAACTTGTTCCAGCGGTCTGGCCCTGAAATATGAGCTATAGGAGGATAGTACAATAGGCCAAGCGAATGGCGGCGGTAATTTGGGCACAATACTTCACCAAAAAAAAGACACGAATTTGACAAACTGGATTTTCTTACTTCACTTAATGATGTTGAGGAAACTTTTTATTTTGGCACTCACTTTTTATTCCAGGGTAAAAGAAAGTAACCAGACCATACATGCATGAAAACGCATGAAAGCAATTTCCAGTCCTAAAGTGGGACTTGCGCAGATTATTGCTGGGTGCTGACTATACGAAAACTTGTATCTCCTAAGAAATTCTAGGCAATAAGATGCTTTTTGGGAATATGCATTTTTCCCAATGCAGATCCTCGATTAATGTTATACCTAGGTTAGGTTAGGTTAGATATGGCTGAGCTGCTGGTTTAAGCTCATACACTTAGGCCAAAAAGATAGGCCCATTGTGACGCCATAGTGATCCCACTTTAAACCGGATGTTAAAATGTCGTTTCTTCGCTAAACCATTTCGAGGAAGTGATAAATCTCCTGAGTTGCGCGATCCCAATCTTCGAGATTTCCGCAAACGTGTTTAGAAAGGGTTCACCAAATGTGGTTAATCTCCTTCTGCTTAGGGCTGGGCAATGACAGAGGAGATGTGGTACACTCTCCGCCTCCGGATTCTTACAGCTTCTGCAAAAATCGTAGGTCTCAAGACCTAAGCGGGTCGCAAGCGTCCCTATCAGACAGTTTCCGGTCAGCACTTCCACAATAACTGAGAGATCTTGTCTCCCGAGGCTCAGTAGTGAAGGGGTCCGCCTGAGATCATAAGAGGGCCAGGTTGTTTTGGCCAAGGTGCATTTATTAAGATCCCTCCAATGCTCCTTTGCTTGTTGCATTGTGTGCTGTTTGCATTGGAGTTTAAAGGTGGCCCAAGGCATACCAACCCTTTCCTTTCCTGGAAGGAGAGTGGCGGTCGTGCCTTTCCTAGCCAGTTCGTCAGCTTTACAATTTCCCTCTATGTTTCGGTGACCAGGCACCCATACGAGGAGGGTCCTGATTTGCTGAGCCATCTCGTTCAGAGATCTGCGACATTCAGAGATAGTTCTAGAGCTGTTTGTGCAAGAGCGCAGGGCTTTCAGAGCCGCCCGACTATCTGAGAAGATGTAGACAGTCCGACTCCTGTCGCCCCGCTGGTTGATTAGTAAAACAGCTTCATGTATGGCTAGAACCTCCGCTTGATATACACTGCAGTGATCGGGTAGTCGGAAGGAGACTTCAATTCCACCCTCTGGGGAAAAAACACCTCCTCCTACTCCACCCTCGAGCTTAGATCCATCATTAAAGAAGTTTATGGCATCTGGAAAACTGTGTGGTATATTACTCCATTCACGACGTGAAGGGATGTGGACTCCGTAGTTCCTCGTGAAGATAACCTCGGGTATACAGAAGTCGGTTTTAGTGGGGTCGATCACAGAGTTTAACACCTTCGTGTCCTCTCCCCGGATTCTCTTATTCTAAGGGCTGCGATGGTTGCGCTTTCCCTTGCCACAAGATGCAAAGGAGGAAGGTATAACATAACATTTAGAGCATCTGTAGGTGTGGAGCGAAGTGCTCCTGTTATGCATAACTCCGCGCATCTTTGTACTTTCTGTAGTTTTTTTTAGCACCGTGGACTTACTCAAGGTTGGCCACCATACTAAGACTCCGTATAGGAGTATTGGGCGTACGATCGCCGTGTATATCCATCGTACTATGTTAGGAAGAAGCCCCATTTCTTTCCAATGGATTTTTTGCAAGCGAAAAGCGCTATGTTCGCTTTCTTAATGCGCTCTTCTGTGTTTTAATTCCAGAGGAGTTTTCGTCCAGGACTACTCCCAGATATTTGGCGCTATTGCTAAATTTGAGCCTGACATTGTTTAGCCGTGGGGGTGTTAGAGGTGGGGTTTTATACCTCCGCGTGAAGAGGACCAGTTCCGTTTTTACTGGGTTAACGCTGAGTCCGCGCCAGCAGCCCAGCTTGAAAGGGCTTGTAACGCCGCCTCCATGAGATCACAGAGGACTTGAGGAAACTTTCCTTTTGTGATGATGACAACGTCATCCGCGTACGCCAGGATGTGATGGCCTTCTGCCTCCATGCGTCGCAACAGCTGGTTCTTAGTTACGACCCATAGGAGCGGGGAGAGTACTCCTCCTTGCGGGGTGCCTCTATTTACGGCCCTATGGACCGAGCAGTCGCCTAGGATCACGCTCACCATCCTACCAGTAAGCATTTGATGCATGAGAAACACCAGTGATGCCTCGATCTCTAGTTCTGTCAAGGCCAGGGTAGTGGAGTCCGGGAGTACGTTGTTAAACGCTCCCTCTATGTCAAGAAATGCCACTAATGTGTATTCCTTGACCTCAAGTGATTTTTCGATGGTTGAGACCAATGAGAGCAGTGTCAGTAGATTTGCCTTTTGTGTAGGCGTGTTGTGCGCCAGAGAGTTCCGAGGTTAGTATGGTCTATCTCAGATGTAATTCGATTAGCCTTTCTAGAGTCTTTAAAAGAAAGGATGATAGGCTGATTGGCCTGAAGTCTTCGGGTGTTGCGTGGGAGGCTTTTCCTGCCTTAGGTATAAAGACTACTTTCACATCTTTCCAAATAGAGGGAATGTGGTTATTCTGAAGGCACCCGGTAAACATGGCCTGCAACCAGGGCATGATATAACGAAGGGTGCGCTGCAGTTGTGCCGGCACTATGCCATCGGGGCCTGGTGATTTGTAGGGCTGGAAAGTGTTTACAGCCCATTTAATTCTTGCTCTACTTATGATAAATTTGACCAGCTGTGGTGAGGCTGCCGGGGGAGGGGGTTATACCTAAGATGTGAATAAATTGGACAGACCTTCGTTCCATGCCGTTCAACGAGATAGAAAGAAGGTCGGTGGAGATTTTTAAGACATTAGAAAGTACTTTATTAAGGAGACGTTAAGTCCTACACGGTTTTTACGGCCTTAGTCAAGAATGAGTTCGATGTCCCCCGTTGATAGAATTTAGCTTGACTTCGCGATTAGGTAGACAAGGTCTAGCATGAGCTTGTCTTATATCGCCAAAGCCGTAACAGTGACACAGTGTATTGTCATTAGCTAAATTGTGAAGGGGGTTGCAGGGTAACGAAATCATCGAAAGGTCATTTATAAAGCCCAGGGAAAGATCAAATGATAAAATTTATCTCTGGCGATACTAATAGATGATGTAGGGTTTAGACTCGACGCCACTTAATGGACATACAGAAAACAAGTTCTATAGAAATGAGTCGACACCAGTAAACTTGGAGTTTATTCAATGGATCCGAATGCCATACTCTGTCAAAACTCTTGGATATCTCTACATAGAGCAACCAGACTAAACTCCCCATAATTATCTGTACTTCGCCAGTAGGCCTCATTTGTACAGTACTGTTTCCTATCCACTATTTGGTAAGATATTTTAAAAGATTTTTATTGATTATTGTATCCATTATTTTAGAGTGAAGTAATTGATATTAGGTGGTAGTAATCCATTGTACATTAGAAAATACATTTTATTTGCAACATTTAGATATATTACTTAAAAACGTATAAACTATCGCCAAAACAACATTTTCAAAGTTTTCATTGTAACTGTACTTAATTAAACAAATTGCATACGTTCAGGAACTACAAAATGTTTTCATGATCACGACTGCACAGGCTGAAAAATCAACGATCTTCGAAGTGAATCTTCGGTGAAAGCTTTTTGTAAAACGGAAACTTTAATCAAAAATTATATAATAATTATTTTAACATAATTTGAAAATAATGAATTATAGTAGTAATTTAGTAAAGTTATTCCCTTTTATAGAATATAATAGATTATTATTTTTTATTTAGTAGTTCTGTAATCTACCTAAAAAAATACTGTAAACATATCTAATTTCATTTATAAATTTCACGATTTATACAAAATTAATATTTTCAAATTAGTTTTCAATATCTCCTACCATCAATCTTGTCATTTCAGATTAATAATCCGCATCGAACAGAATTATTAACTCGCTGAAAGCTTGTTAATTTACTACCAAAAATTAAACAAAAATCAATGGAAGAAAAAATTTCACTGGTTTATAAAAAAAAATTGATTAAGCAAATATATGGATCGTTTTTTTTTGTTTTTGTGGTTTTTGTCTTCTTATCTTACTTAAAACGAAAATCTTCTCTCTTTCACTCCTTATCATCTACTTTGGATCATCATAATTCCCCAAAAAAAAAATATCGATAATAAATATGAAGACAAGAAAACCGTCACCATAGATAGGAGAACCTAAAAGATGCGCGCGCTGCTGATTTATGCAAAATCATAAAAATTTTAATTGTAATAAAAATTGATTATGTCTAGGGAAAAGTTAAATCTGATAATTATAATAAAAATTGCTAATTAACGTGTTAAAATTCAGATATTATCTATCAGTCACTTTCGTTTGTTGATTTTTATAAATTTGTTGATTTTCTTTTTTATTTTTTTTTGAGCGATGACTTTTTTAGATTAATTTAATTAAAGCAAAAAGAGTTCGATGCACAGGAATTGATTATTATATAACTATAAATCAGTTAATTAGAATTTCAAAAAAAAATCGAGAATCCCTAATAAATAATTCACATTTCTTTCAACTGACAAAAAAATTATCACTCAAGAGATTGATTGATTTATGACACCTGCGTAGAGGAAAAAATACTATAATTTATTACTAAGTGAAAGCTTCATGGGGTGTAGACTCGAAAGTGTATTGAGCAAGGAATCGATTTTAATCAAAAAAAATTACACTATTTGCTATGGTTGTGATTTTTGAACAGCATAATCAACACAAAATTTTAAATCTTGATATGAATTCAAATCGGGTGTCAACTTAACCTACATTGGGTGGAAAAATAATATTAATGTTGGTCGACCGTTTAAGTTCGAAAACACCAACCAACGATCGAGATTTTCATATTGGGTAGTCAGTATGTCCAATTTTGAACTCATAAATAAATTTGAATGTCTTGAAAATTTCTTATTTTTCAAGGACTGCGCAAACGATACTCATAAATTTTTTTTTAATGCACAATTGATAGAGACTTATGGGATTTTGAATAGTTTTTACGATGATCATTTACTACGGAAAGGAGGAAAAAAAATTTGAATAGTTTAATATATCGCATAAAACCGTAGAGATTTAGTACCACTCAAAAAAGTTTTAAAAGATAAATGCATAAGATAAAAAAATATATATTTATATATCCAACAAAAAATGAAGTAATCGACCCTTTCGTAGGAATAATTTCTTATACTCTTGTTTCTGCAAAACCTTGAACAATTTTTCAGGTCATCATCATTGATTTGCATAAAATTCGAAACATCAGCAAAAAAAACTTGAAGTTGCACTAATCAAATTCTATCATAATTTTATTCAATATAAGCGTGAACATATATAAAATATGAAAAATATGTGTAAAAGATAATTTATTTTAATTAATCAACATTTTGTTTGATTAAATGAATTAGTAACGATAATATAATTAAAATATTTGCAAATATATTTCGTTATTATTTTTATTAATTTTGAATTAATTTTTACGTGTAGATAAAAATTTTATTAACCATAAAAACTCGAAATGTTTAATCATAAAATAAAAATAATAATATGACCGGTGTTAAAATCAATAAAAATGCATTTTGCAAAAGTAGAAGAATTGAAAATATTCGAAAATAAAACGCTCGTCCAAAAATTATCATATTCATAATGGATTTGTATAGGGACGCGTCACCTTTTTATTGATGTAGTAAAATAATTTATAATTTCCGTTTATATATAATTTGAATTTTTTTTTTTCGTGATACTATAAATTTTGGGCTCGAATATAATTAAATGAAATATTTAACCAGTTATATGATAAATGTGAACGATATTTTGTAACAGTAATTTTTTGTTATAGACTTATCGAATTTTGAATAAAAAATACTGTTAACATTTTTTTTTAGATTTTTTTTTGAAATTTTGAATGAACCAAAAATGTTCGTTGAAATTATCCAAACAAATGCATCTTGGTTCCTATTGTGTATTCTTTCGACGCCGGCCTCCTTTTACATAATTTTTCGACCTGGGCATAATTTTTCTACCGGCTCACAGCATGATATGATTCGTCGAGCAAAAAAAGGAATTTGTTATCATAGAAAAACTTTCCACTGTTTTTCTTTATTATTAATTCAAAAATGTATAAATGTAAAAGAAAATAGCGATGTAGTTTGAGTTGATGGCAACGTAATTTTTTAAAAGGTGGAAAATTTTGAAGATTTGCTGCCCCAAAAAACCATGCGCGATGCTAAAACCATGCTGGCTAAAACCATGCGCGAGCTTTATATCCTTTCATAATTTTCCGGAGCGTATCGAGACTCTTGCAAACTGGCTCATGTTTAGCACACACCGAAAAAGGTGACTCTAATAAAACCCCTCTAACTCTTGCAAAATAGAAATTACTTCTATTCCTTCCAAAATCATGGACACACTTATCGAAGAAAACAACTCAACTGTAGAACAACCTTCCACAATCGGTATTCCCAAACTCATATAACATCGAAAGGTTCAAACGGATCATTCATGAGCAAAACTCTCAATGCTACTTCTTCTTCTAAAATGGCGCAAAATTCCTTGTAGGACTCGAACCTCTTGAAGTCTCTTCTCCATTCTATAGATAGGTGACTCGAAGTCAAAAAATTAGACACGAACCAAGCGAAATGGGAGAACTTGCTCGAGAAAAAATGAAAACGACTCTTATCAGCAAGAGGATAAAAAAGCAAGCCAGAGGCTCAGCTTTAGAGACCACTTGCTAGGCACACTGGACAACCTTAGCAATTGCCAGAATGCTACCTAATAACGTGGTCCCCAAACCATGTAGTCGATTTCAATTAAAAGAGTAGTTAGATCAGTCTTGCTCTATGTAGCACCAGTGTAGAAAAGAGTAGTAAGCATGACGACTCACAGGAAGAATGCGATGGGAACATTTCGCTTAAACGTCCTCCGAGCATGCTACGCCCTTCAAACCAAGTCTGATGAATCAAAATGCGTGATTGCAAAATGGATCCACATTGACATAGTGGCGAACTAGGGCAGATACATTCATAAACCAAAGTATACGAAACGGTACGAAAACTGCCAGACCCATTGCCGAATGGTAGAACAGATGAAGTGAATCTGATAAGGAGTGATAGACCCACAGATTCTTCCCGTACTGGAAATGGGAACCGCGAACGAACGGTGGAAGTGAGTAACGCGACGTCACGTGAATCCTAAATTAGCATGGAAGAAATGATCTGCAATAACGCAATTGAGGATGTGGAATAAGTCCTCGTTCAATGCCCGAGGCTCACCCAATACAAATGCGATAAACTCTCCTGCCGAAACAAAACTAATGTCAGCTTAATACCTTGGATGACATTCTAAGGTTAGAGGATGGGTAAAAAAAGGTGGGTAGCGAAATAAACGTCATGCACAAGGACTTGATAATGGAGTGGGTCGAATATGGCGTTTTCCATGCATGATTGGACGGCTTAAAGGTGCGCTTACACGGGCAATTGTTTGAGCAATAATCGTCGGGCAACAGTAAAGGACCAACCTGGAGTAATTCAAGCAATTTACGGTAACGGCAGCAAGCATCAATTTGAAAAAAATATTTTGCAACAACAATATTGAGCGATATGGATCAACTCCAAGAAACTAGGCAATATTTTCATACACGAGCAGTTAAGTTGAATAACTATTGCTCGCTATGGACGACGTTGTTCTTGCGCTTTTATTATCATGAGTCAAAAGCAAAAAAAGAAGAAAACGAACAGACGTATTTGGGTGCGACCTTTTTTAGCAAGAGGGAAGCAATCTTCATTGTGTCAATTAGATTTTATTTAAAAACTTTAGTCGAATGTCCCGAAGTGATTTTGAAATTCTTTTGAATAAAGTTGGCCCATTAATTACGAAGCAGAAGACCAATATGAGAGAACCAATTTCTGCATCGATGAAACTTGCCTTAACCCTTCGATTTCTGGCTACTGGTGATTCATACAAAAGTTTTGTGTATCTGTTTAGAATTTCCCATAGTTGCATTGCGAGATAGAAAAGAAAAATTGACTTAAATTTCCATACCTACTGGATTTTCGACAATCTGTGTCGACAACATTGAGCAATATGGAATATATGATGGAGCAATAAAAAACAATATTGTCGAACAATCGCATTTTATTGAAATTGCTCCAGAATCCTCCACTAATTGCTCCAGATTGCTCCAGTACTATTGCCCGGCGATTATTGCTCAAACAATTGCCCGCGTAAGCGCACCTTAAGTAGCTAAACACTGCCCCAGGAATACCAATTTTGAATAAAAATTAATCGACCGTCTTGAAATAATTGCAAGCGCATTTCTGCCAGTATAATTATGGTGATACAGATAGCAACAGAATTGTCGTTCCTACTCCGGGAACACAAATCCCAGTCGCCTAATTGGAATAGGAAATAAGATAATTAACTTTCGCAGAATAGGTACCTAACAATTTTTTAGGAGATGTGTATGTTAGAGCATAAGATTGACTTGCGAAATTGGATGTTCTGCTTCGATATATTACCTAGTTGGATGGGCGGTAGCGAACGTGGCGAATTATTATTATGATTACTTTTACGCAGTCTTAGGCCTGATGCTTATGCTAGTTTATTCTGTCGTCTCTCATAATTCAAAGCACAACTCGGCGGAATACAAAAGCTACAATCATGTACCTCTGGGATAGTAATAGGCTCCCTTAACCACCGGTTCGCCAATTTTGGAGGCTCAATACCGAAGATGGAGAAACAACGCCAACATACACTGTAAAAAATTTCTGTGGTAATTTTACAAAAAAAATACTGGAAGTTTTATTCACAAGCAGTTTTTTATATTTGCAATATATATTATTAGGAATATTCCACATCTCCTTTACATATTTTTACCAACTCTGTAGTAAATATACATTAATTGCGGGATGTAAAAATACAATCAGTATTGACGCTTTCACTTCATAGTTTTGTAAATTTCTAAAACTCTTGTGTTGTAACTTTTTACCAGAGAGAGGTACAGGGAAAAACGTAAAGCTAAAGATTCCCGCCCTGTGTCAATTTGCTTGACCCTGCCTGAAATATTTTCAAGAGCCAAATTTTATTCCTAGTTAATGCCCACTTCCTACACATAAAAAATAGCATTTTGCTCACTAGGACTTAAGGGCCAATTCACAATGAAAGCTTCAGGCTGCAAGCTTCATGCTGCAAGCTTCAAGCTTAAGCCGACTTTGGCCCCATTTGAGCCCTGCAGCTTGAAGCTGTGAATGTGAATCGCACATAAATCCTACAATCCTAATTTTTGAAGCTTGAAGCTTTCATTGTGAATCGGCCCTAAGCATGTACGTGAGGCAACGTCTAGCAAAAATTTCTTGGCTGTTACAAGAACTGCCCAGACCCTGACCAAAGTCACAGGTCTGACCTTAACTTAAGAACAATCGGGTATATATGCTTAGTATTCCATTGTTACTTGGTGTTGAATTATATCTATGAGAGGGAAAATTTAAACCTTACATTCCAATGAACAATTTGTAATTTTACTGAAAATATAAATTCTAAAATTACGCCTCTTACCGTAAAATTACAGCACAAAGTTCAGTACATAACATTGATAAATAATACTAAGAAATATTGTAATTTTCCTACAAAAATGCACAACATTCTGTAAAATATAGGTCACATTCATGTAATCAACATTTACGTTATGCAGTATTGGAGATTCTCAATTTCTTTATGTGAAGTTACAAAATTTATTGTAAAATTACAATAATTGTGTAGTAAATTAGTATTTCATATCGCGATTTGTAATTTTACTGTACATTTGCACTGTGAATTTACATAATTTTTTTTACAGTGTAGCTTTCTATTCTAGTAAGCAAAACTTCGACAAAGGAAGGGGCTTGAACATGATAGGGTACACTGACTCTGTACAGAAGGGATTAAACCAACATACGGCTCTATTGTGAGGTGGCCCGCTCTTGGAAAAGAATTTGACCAGCCCAAACTACACTGTAAAAAAAATATGTAAATTCACAGTGCAAATGTACTGTAAAATTACAAATTGCGATATAAAATACTAATTTACTACACACTTATTGTAATATTACTATAAAGTTTTGTAATATTACTAAAAACTTTGTAACTTCACATGAAGAATTTGACGTTTATTAGGAATATTCCCAATAATATGTGTTGTAAATTTACAAAACTGCTTGTGAATAAAACTTCTACTACTGTGTTGGAAGTTTTTTTTTACAGTGTACACTGTAAAAAAATATGTAAATTCACAGTGCCAATGTACAGTAAAATTACAAATCGCGATATGAAATACTGGATTACTACACACATAATAAATCTTCCAGTACGGTGTTGGAAGTAATTTTTTACAGTGTAAGTCAAGTTCAAAGAATGGCATGTCTTGGAGCAGCTCCCACTAAGACAGACAAATCTAAAGCCAGGTCTAATAACGACCAAGCTGCTTGAAACCGACCAAAAGAAGTTTTCTTCCTTAGCAATGAGGTACAGGATCAATCTTCAGTGGGTCACAGGAATATTCAACGAGGAGGTAAATAAATTGGCCAGACTAAGAGCAAACCTTGTAAACACGACGCTGGAGAATGCACAGAAAAAAGTTGATGTCTATTCCTATTAGGAAGAGAGCTATCACCTTTCAATTGCATGCATGGTGGAGGTGTTTAATATCGCGCCCCAAGACTAGAAAGACTTGACCTGACTACAGCATCTGACCAATAACCACGTGACCAATTGATAATGCCGCAGAATAGCATCGGCTAAATCGTTTTCATCATCACAGGACACTGACCAATTGAGAAAAAATGCGACATCCACACAACATCTACTACAGTATGTGTAGAGAAACAGCCCGAAAAGACAACCTAACATTTTTTTGCAGTTGTCCGGTTCTGGCTAAGATCAGGCACGTTGCATTTTCAAAACTTTGCTTAGAGGGCTTTGGAAAGGTTTCGAAGCTCGCAATGGAAGATATAATTTGGTACCTGAATATGACAGAAGTTAGTCCAAGCACACTGCCATATACTTACGTAAAAGTTGTTCACGACTTATGTAGTTACAAAACAGGGACCTTTCAGTGCCAATTATGATCCCGTTCATGGTCCTTGCGTGGGCTACCGCCTATAATACCTACCTACTTAGTCTAACAAATTCGATAAATGTAATCTTCTATCTTCTATATTAATAAAATAAAGTGTCTGTGTGTCTGCTTGTGCGTACCGTCACGCGTTGGAGCCAAACTAGATGAGATAGAAATCTTTTTTTTTTTAAATGTATGGATACCCCAACAGGTGACTAAAAGATACCGTTTTTCGAAATTTTAATTAGTGTTTTTTTAATTAATTAATTAGTAATTAGTGTCACCATTTTTTACTTTCTACCCCTCTTTCAACTTGATTTTGACCCACTTTCATGTAACCGATCAACCCCAAATGCAAAGTTCGCGTGACAATGTAATATGACATTTTTGTAAAAAAATTAAGAAGGCGGTTCCAAAATGGCGGACGAATTTTGCAATTGTGTTCCCCGGCCCCCGGCATGGGTATGAAATTAAAGGGTAAGACAAATAGAATACAATTAGCTGTGTGGAGTTATTCCAAAATTAAAGTGGCGGCCAAGGGCCAACACAAAATGGCGGATTACCTTTTTCTTTACAAACCACTCGGTATGGGTATCAAACGGAAAGGAACAAGTGGAATACTGCTGTGTGGCGTCATTCCAAGTTCAAAATGGCGTCAAACACAAAATGACGGCCAACACAAAGTGGGGGATTACCTTTTTCTTTCCAACGCCCTCTGTTTTATCAAATGAAAGTGTATGACGAGTATAGTACAGTAAGCTGTGTGACATCATCTTAAATCTAATAAGGTGGTCACCACAAAATGGCGGAAGACATAATAGTTTAGGAATTTCTTCAAAGAGCTTCAGGATATACTATATTTAATGTTCTGCAACTTTCAGTGATTGTCCTTTTGGCTACAGCAGAAAATAAAATATATAGTTTACAAAAACTGAAAAATACGCTTTTATTTTAGAATTAACTAAAAAGTAAAAAATAATTTTGAATGTAAAGTTAATATATGAGATAAAATAAACACGAATTCTTTAATTTTTTAAACTATATATTTCATTTTCTACTGTAGCCAAAACTGACAATCACTGAAAGTTGCAGAACATTAAATATAGTATATCCTGAAGCTCTTTTAAAAAATTCCGTATGTCTGTTGGAAATGTGTGTGTAATGTATTAGATTTTTTTAGGGGTACCAAAATGTCCATTTTTAGGCTTTACGGTGGGTGCCAAATTTGCAAAATATATTACTTTTTTGGCGCTTTTTTTGGAAAAAACAATTTGGTGTGCAGGAGGGCGCCATGAGCGAAGTTCTGCACAAGGCGTCTAATCCCCCGGCATAGCAAAAATATGTGTCTGTTGTGCACGTAGAATATGTGTCTGTTGTGCACGTAGTACACAATTTTTCATCGTAGAATTTTAAAAAAGTTGTAACATACTCTACATTTTTTTAAATATCCAAAATCAGTTTTTTCAGATTTGTTCTTTTTTTCATTATACCTTTTTCCTACCGCGGACTGTGCACACATAATCTTTTTTATTAAAAGGCGTTGCAACGACGCAGGTTTTTGCTAGTTTTATAATAAATAGAGGTATCAAATCCAAAACCGGTAAAAAAGTATTAAACGAGCCATTAAAATTCGAAGTACAGCAATTAATAAATACCAAGAATAAAGAAGAACTACCTTAAGATTTGTAAATCTTGATTGAAAATTGTATTCATTGAATCTAACACCGTTCAACCATTACATCACGTAATAAATCAATTTGCAACAAAAACTTTTAAAATGTCATCATCTATCATAAACATCGTATTTTCTCAATCACATACAAAGGTGCAAAACTAGTTTTAATCAATTCAATATTAAACTTCCTCCAATCATAAACAGTATACATATATCAGTTCTATTCAATAAATCATAGTGCATTATATCAATTAATCAGCCAATTGTAAGTGTACCGTTCTTTCGCCATCTATCATCGACCAAAAACCTTGTATCTACAGAGTTGCATCAATATCTGAAATAAAAACTGCATTTTACTTTCCCAGAATATGAACACAATAAAAAAAACCGACATTGCATCTCTCATCTCTCAAGAATGTAACTTTTTTATTATAAATTTATGCGCATGCGAAATTGGTTTTATATTTCAAAATATTCAAAAACGTCCCAACCCATTTCTAGTAAAATTGGTCTGATCGGAGCAATTTTGCAACAACAAAGACCCAACAATCACCTTCTTAGATGTTTTATGAATGGAGGATAGCCGCACAGAATAGCGTCGTTTTAAGACATTCGAAACGAAATTAAGCCAAATATTTTTGTTTTAAGGTTTAATCGCAAGGTAGAAAGATGCATTTTGCACAATTTTTGGATAAGATTAAAAAATATTATTTTTATTTTTATGAAGAAGAAAAAAATTTTGATATTTTACGAAATTCCTTAAGACAATGGCGATACAATTTTTGAACAAAAGTCGACCCAAAATCGCCAGTTAAATTTGTACCTAAACGGCTACAAATCCATAATGGTACCACCCCGCGGATTAAATTTACACAAATTAGCCGGTGAATGCCCACGTAACAAGAGAAGTTTTGGTGATAGACCAGCTTCGGAATTGGGTCCAATATTGTTTTTCGGTTATATCAATCCGTTTCAAAAGAAGCCTCCAAAAAGTTGATTTGATACAATAACAAGAAAAAAAAATATAACAAAAGAAACTCGCAGCTCGACAACCATGCGACATCTAGCGGCGATTAATCAACAGCTGATTGATGCCGGTGCGTCGACTCTGTTGTGTGTTTTGACTAATTACAATAACAATTAAAAAGGAAACTTTTGTTGCAAAAAACAACAACACACAGAGACAACGAAGTTGTGGATCAGGTGTTTCTTGAGGAAAGTATAGCATCGCCGGCCATTGGTATTGTGGTGGGCCTTTGTCATTTAGAGTTGCGCGATGTCCCTGTTGAGTAAATATTGATTTACATAAGCCCGCGCCGTGCAGTAGCCCAAGCTCGACAAGCATCGATCCATGTGCCATCTAAAATATACTACTTTGCCACCTGATGATCAATCCGAGCTTTTGGATATAGACCCAAAAGTTGATATGCTGCGCTTTCTATATACTGGTGTGTGGTCTTTGCATATGATAAGGCTGTTGGACAAACAAGCAAACAAACAACAACCAAAAAATATATTCGGAAAAAAATTATTTGAGAAAAAAGAAAACACCGATTGAATGGGTTTGAGAAAATGTTAGTGTCGCCGACGTATAGTGTCCAATCATTTCGACGTATATAAATAAAAGTAGTTCAGATGCCGAATATCAGTTCTCACATTGGATTACCACGATTAAGATGTCGTCCAAATTGGTAAATAGTGCGAAGTGATTAGTGAAAAAGGATTAAACAGAATTAATACAGAAAAAATTTGTCGGTTTATAGGTTGTGTTCGCGGCTTTAATTTCAATTGGATTATGTTATGATCTACCACCGAACGATGTCCTTCCACCCTATAGCGCGGCTGGCAGTCCTCCTGGATATTCATCTGCTTATCAGAAACCAGCTGGTGGTGGTGGTGGTGATGCCTCTGGATCATATGAAGCTGGTGCACATCTTCTAAGGCAAGAACAGCATATCGATCCAGATGGCACCTATTCATTTGGATTTGAAACTGATAATGGAATTCAAGTACAGGAATCGGGTTTCCCAAAGGATCTTGGCAATGGTGAAACTGTTGAACAAGTTCAAGGTAGCTTCTCCTATACAGCACCAGATGGCCAACAGATAACAGTTCAGTATACAGCAGATGAGAATGGATTCCAGCCAACGGTAGGAAATTGTGTTTTTTGAGTTGCATAACAATAATTTTTTTGTTTTTCAAATTTTCAGGGTGACCATATTCCTACACCTCCACCAATCCCGGAAGCTATATTAAGAGCGTTACAATATATCGAACAGCACGGGGGCGGCTCGGAACGTTAAAGCTTAATCTTTCCTACTAATTGTTTTACTCCTCGCTAGTATTATAGGTTTTTACTTTAAGTGTTACATTCATTATAATTATAAAAAAAAATCACCAAAAAACAAAACCTTAATAAATTCTTTTTATATAAAAAAAACACCAATTTTATCACCAAACAAATTAGCAAACAATCCGCAGATAATTTTCTTTAGCAATTATCGCGACCGTGTACCCTTAATACCTGACCAGGTACGATTGTTATTAAAGACGTTGCATTCTCTATACACGATTGTGTATGGTCGCTGGCTGCATTGATGCGGTGAAATGAAGAAAATGACATAACACATATGGACCTAACTTGACCACACAGAGAACATTGACCGTCGTTAAAAATCGACCTCAAGTGAAAGACCAAAAGGCCAAGATGCACTGCGGTGGATTGTGTGGTTATCGGGAAGATGATTTTTGTTTAAAGTCTGTTCGTCTCTTGTCCGGCCAATCACTTTTAAACAGAGGAAAGATCCTCGTCGTATTATGCGCTCACGTATAATATATTGGATGCATATGATTTTAATTTGAATGGATTTGGGTCGGAAAGGTTGCGCAATGCCGGACATTAGCGGCTGAAAGTGATTTCTTCGATTAGACTTGGATTAGATGAAGTTTTTTCTTTCTTGTTTTCAGTTTGGGTTCCTCACTTTTATTGATCGTTAAATTGAATGTGATTGTTTAATTTGGAGCATAAATTAGTGGTAAGAGAGAAAGAAGCGACAAGCAGGAGATTATAGGTAAAAATGAAGAATTTTTCCGTTATGAATTTTAAAATATTATAAAATTTTGAGATTCTACATTTTTGTTGATAGTCTAGTCGGATAGTCGGATCATAAAAAATTGGGTGCAATTTATTGCGAGGAAGCGACGTGTGGTCTGTTCGGATGTTCCGGGGATAATTTTGACAGTGCAGCCTCATTACTATGGTAGCTTAATCTTTCCATGGACGAGCCAATGATGACTTTACGGGCTTATTTTTGCAATTTGTGGATCATAAGACAAGGCAATCTCTTAGGTCTTGGGGAGAGTTCCATAGTAGAGCTAGGAAAACGAAGAAAAAACGTACTCCTATTAGAATGTGGAAACGCGGAATTATCAGATTACTATTTCTATGTAATTGTGAAAGCTGCACAAATTGGTACTGCACAACGAATTCAAATAAGGTGAAATATGGCCAAAACGGAGTAGCGTATAAACAAAGCGTACGCAATCCATAAAGACTACTTCAAGCTTTGTTGTGCAAAACAAGTCTAGAGAGGAAAAATGGATACGGCCATGTAATAGATGAGGTAGAAGCAAGGCTTTGGTAATTCATACGGGCAGCGCTTTTAAAGAAACCGCAATGAAACCTTTTCAACAAAAACCCATTTGCTTTATCACAGCAGCAGGTCAAACTATTCAGAACAACTCCTAGATTTTTTAGTTTCTCAAGGTAAACGATTTCTCGTAGAACTGGACGAGATATGGTAGAGTGAGAAAAAAATACAACGGACTTTGCTGGATTTAGCTCTAACAGATTTAACGTCGACAAGCGCAAAATACCGCACAAGTCAGCCTCTCTACACAATAATGGATTAGGCCTTTTGGTGCAGAAATATTATTAGGATGAAGCCCACAAATATTACAAAAATCACAATAAAAAGCCTAGAAAAAGCACCTAGCATTTTGCCGATAGATGGCGTCAATTCAAAACTTGCAACGACCTTCTTTCTATCTCAGTGGGCAGTGAGAATCTAACGGCTGACAAAACTCTTAACATCCTAGGGGTATCTATCTTTAACTGCGGATCTGCGATGGAATGATCACATATTCCAAATCACCAAACAATCGTCGCAGTGCCCAGAGATGCAGGTTCCTTCTCCAGCCAGCTGCCCTCAGGGCCGGCGGTTGATGTGGGTTGAGTGGGTAGTTCTACCCACTCGAAAAATTCCGAGTGGGTAAAATACCCACTCGAATTTCGAAAGCACACGGAAAAAACTTTTGAACTGTGAGAGTTCAAATATACTTGCTTGTTCAGTTCAATTTAGCGTTGAATTCCTGGAGGTATCGGGCTCTCGGGCTCTCAGAACGCAAACTCTGGGCTTGCAGTTCGTAGCTCAGTGTCTATATCACCGAGATAGTCTCTGTTTGTAAACCAAAATATATACCTTGAGCTTGGGAGAGCGAATGCCATTAGGTGTTGCGACAGTTTCAGAACAGAATAGATATATATATATATATATATATATATATATATATATATATATATATATATATATATATATATATATATATATATATATCTGTACTGAATAAAGATCGATAGATTCGTGATAAGGTTGAAAAGAAAAAACGAGGAGAGTGTGGATGATGTCATCAGGCAGCAGAATAATGAAAAGGAGTCTACTGCCACTGCTGCTGGAGCCGTCGACGGAAGTAATAAACTAGTTGATTTAGCTAATACTAAAAAACGTGAGTCTCACTAAAATTTGCGTTTTCTTTTTAATTATAAACTAATTGGAACCCGATGCGCCTGGCTGCACCACCCATCCACGTAGGCGCTAAGTGCCTCAGGTGGTTCATTCAGTTGTGGCAAACCTACTTTGCCATTGGAACAGCACATCCCAGGTGCTTCCTTTTGAAATTTTAAAGCATGACAATATTGTCATAATTAATCCAATGGACCAATCATAACATTGGGGTGCAGGGTGTAATCGTGATATTTATTGGAATTGAATGCTTCCATCTTAAAATCGGTTCTCATTCTAAAAGTAGAAGCTCTGGTTCTTTTGTCTTGTAGCGTGCGTCGTGATATTCATTTGTCTCACCTGTCTGTTTGACTTATCAATTGAATTTTTCTTGGTTGGCACTGTGATAAATTTACACTATACTCATTATACAAAAAACAACACGATTGAAGAATTATATTTGCAGCATATGTTATGAATAACATATGTTTCTAATATAGGGTGTACCCGCTAAGTTTACAAAGCGGCCGGCTGTGGATAGGTTTTGGATAGACGAACAAGAAATCGTAATGAGCAGGACGTGGGAAATCGTAACCGCTAGAGCGTTTTGAAATTTTTTTGGTAGAATTTTACATATCACCCTGTATTTTTGTAACCCTATAAGCTATAGTTGAGCTGAAGCCTTTTTCGAGCGAATTTGAAACGCGTCGAGCATTTCTGGCGCCGCAAGTAGAATTTTGCAACTAAGGCCGCGTGCACATTGAACAGCGATGAGCGGTGAGCGGTGCGGTAAGCGGATATGTGTGCACATTGGTTTGCTGCAATTTTCGGGTTATGTAGAGAGTAGTCTGTGCAAAATGTTGTCAAAAGCGCCTAGGCGAGTTCTTTTGCTTGAAAATTCACATTTAAAAATAGAGCAAGATCCCAAGGCCGCCAGACCTTACTTATTTTCTCAGAAACCATATGTATGGGATTAAGTAGTGTAAGTACATACTTTGAGTGTATGCGTACCTGCTAGCTGGGGCTGACGGCCAATTAACAGGTACTCGATGGTAAAGGTAAGCAAAATAGTATTCACATTTCTTTAAGTTTCAGTGCTGATTTTTACGTATGTTTTAGGAAATATAGTTAGAAATTAATAATCAATACTGCCAGACACTTTTCGTCGGCGATAACTTTTGAATGGGACCTTTTATAGATAGAGGGGTTCGGGTGTAAAAAGGGTTTAAAATTGAAAAAAAATCTGTCGCTGGTTATGTAGGCTCTATTAGGGCTAAATAACCGGTAAATACTAGTGGCAGAAATGTTTGACCATTTGTTGTGGTGTGGGGGGAAACTTCAGCTGGGGATGGCTTAGGGAGGGTGCAAATGGTCAAAAATTCCTAACCCCTTTCTGCTGAAAAACAAGAATATTGGGATTTTGCTCACACTTTAAACCTACATATCTTCTAAACGGAGTTACTCAACTTTTTGATCTTTATATCAAATTAAAGAATAGACATTTACCTAAAAGGTGAGCCTAATTTTGTGGCTTTACGATAATTAGTCTAGGAGTAATTGAGGTTTAAGTAAATTTTAAAAACATTAAATTTTTTTTCGTAAACACCCTGTATTTTAGTGGATAGTGGGGATAGACCACCTCTCTAGAACAATTTTTTTCTCCAAATACAACCAGAAATCACCCCTGAAAATATTAGCCACGTAGTCCAACAAAAGATTTATTGAGTGTCGGATGACCTTATACTCGTCGCGAATGAGTATTTTAAATCTTTAAAACGGCGATATCTCATGAATGGAAAATCGTACGGGAAAATGTGTAATATCTTTTTTTGGAGATAATCGCATAATCTACAAACTTTGTAAATATTATTTTATGATAATACTTGCTGTTTAAGAGGTATTAGTCAAAAACGGAATTTTTTTTAGGGGGTGGTCTTTTGGGGGGCCAAAAATCGAAAAGGGGCGCTTACATGATTTTAGTTTTGACTCATAATGTCTTATTTTAGGTCAAAGAACATAGTCAAACAGAAAAACCCGGGCTACCTTTCGAGCTCATAAAAACTTACTTCAAGCTTACAGTGCACAGTCTGCGTTAGGCAAATAAGTGTTTTTTTTTTATATTTTTTATTAATAAATATAAAGAGCTTCAACGCTTTTATTTCTAAGTTAAAAATTTTTTATTTATTTTAAATCTTATCCCTTTTTCCTATGTATATATATCCTCCCGGCCAACTACCCACTCGGGCTGAACTCCAACCGCCGGCCCTGGCTGCCCTAGTTACAATTTACAAGTCCTACATTCGGCCCCGCCTTGAATACAACTCGTATATCTGGGCAGGCGCCCCAAACACCACCTTGGCTTGTACGATCTATTAAGCTATTTAGAGGATGAACAACTCTATTCCATGAAAATCTGGTGGATTGCCAGAACGACAGGGGTAAGATGGCTCTCCAAGAGGGTCGCTGTAAAGAGAAGGTTCGAATCGCAGTGGTAGCTTCTAACTCTCCCGAAGGTAAGCTGACGGATGAGCAACGCTCCTTAACTTTTGGGATCCAGATTGGCTCAAATGCATAAGGCCTCGAAAAAGGCGACTGGTCACCTGTTGCGAATCTACGAGTCTTTGTAAATCCAACTCAGCGGTAGTTAAGGACGATGACAAAATTCAAAAGAATCTTAAAATTTCTCTAAAGAAGACCAACGACTCTTTCACCCAAACTAGAGAAGATACCTTGACGTCATTACTTCAAAGGTACCCTTGCCAGGCACAGCCTTTTATGAAAAGGAAAAAAGCGAACCTCCATTATCCCATACTGCCATTATTTCTTACTCTACAAAATATTCTCGATGGAATGGAAAAAATTGTCGACTGGAAGATAAAAGGCTCCTACAGTATGAGTACCAGAAGAGGAAGCCCACGGAGATGGTTCTCCAGAATCTGATCGTCAACCTAGAAAGAGAGAAAGATCTTTTTCAGCAGAACGCTCAGCTTGGGTGCACTGGCCAATCCCTTTCAAGCAGGGCCGGCGCTTGGTTTTTTTGCGCCCGGTGCAGTATGCCATATTGCGCCCCCATAAGCTGTTCATTTTTTGATCGCAGTGAAAGCAATTGAAAAAGACGCAAACACTCTGTGTTTCTTTTTTCAAAGTTTAAATTTTTTTTCAGTGTTAATTTCTGAAATTACGCCCGATGCAAATGCACCATTTGCACCTATGAAAGCCTGTGTGCAATCAGGATTTGGTTCGCGATCTTGCTTTTATGCTGGGTTTGCTTGCGCTTTAACTTCACAAAACTATCCCGCTAATGCTGTTTCTTTAAGCCTCGTACTGCTTTAGCTTCTGGTAGATGGCCTTCAGCGCCACTGCCACCATTCTCCACAAATCCCCAACCTCATGATCTGCTCCAGGATGTGTTTCGGTGTTTTCCCTAGCACAATCCTGGGCTCAGTAAATCTATAGACCTGTACACTCGAATCTCCGCAATAGAGGTCTTTTTGTCATTCTCCGAGCCTTCATATTTCAAGAGATAATAGGTTGTCACTGCACTGCATGTATTAGTTCCACTGTAGAACTCTGCATAGAATAAAAACAGTTCACCTTGGCAGCCTTCCTGAACATACAAGGCGCTTTCAACAACTTCAGATTGCGCCTCGTCCAATTGCGCCCGGTGCAAGTGCACCATTCGCAGCTATGGAAGCGCCGCCCCTGCTTTCAAGCATAAATGTATGCTATACTGCCGCAAGCCTACGACTACTTAAGAAGGGTGTACGCTAACCGGCAGATATTTTCAGGTAGCCATTAGAGCGACGGGGTCCCGTAGGGCCAAGTCGAAACTATTTCAGAACTTTCTAGTTTCTTGAAGTTAACTCCAAGCCAGTGCCGCGGCACCCATATGTGCAGACTGTGCATTTGCACTGGGCGGAGCTTGGGAAGGGCGGCATTTTCGCAAGCGAAGCGAGCGAAAAATGTTTTCAATATATTTTATAAACGACGACAGTCGCCAAAAGACAAGGCATTTTTGGCGATGAGCGCAAAAATTTAAATGAGCGGCGATGATAAACAAAAATAAGACAAACATCAAGCACAACATTCAATAGATTACCAATAATTAATTAGCACACGCAGCATATACACAATAAACAAACGATGAACGAAAGGCGACACAAAAACAACCCAGTAGGGAATAGAAACCTTGTAGAGTCGATTCCGTACATTATCCTTCGAATGCGTAATGTATACTTTCGAAACATCTCTTCGATTAATTGCGAGGTCCTAGGGTCGAAGGCATAACGATAACCTTTTGCATTACAATTCATTCCAATAAAAAGATATAAGCACAGATAAGTAAAATGCAGATGCCCAGTCGAATAGGCGAAACGTGTTCCATGTTGCCGAAAGCGATCCAATCAAAATATATAACTGTTGCGGCCATGTAGCTGGCTAGAGCATGGCAACTTTGGGTCGAGTCCCAGAAACAGAGAGCAGCGTAAAATTCTATGGTGTGCGAAGCAAAATGAAATGAATGTTGAGAGTGACGTGTGCATTGCAACATTGAACGCAATCCCTCTCGATTCTGAAGTAAGAGAGGAACTGTACTAATATAAATGACTTGGTTGACTTTGCCAAATAGAAAGAAAATTTATTTAATTAACAATTTCTTATATACTAATTCCTATACCTAAAGAAAAAAAAAACCTGCGAGCGAAAAAAAATTTTGTCCGTAAAGGGGGCGGCATCGGCGAATGTGAACTGGGCGGCAAAATGCCTAGCCGCGGCCCTGCTCCAAGCGGTTCCTTCCTGTGATGTCTTGCAATATGGCAAGGGAATTATTGTATCGCAGTAGAAAAGATACGTCGAGCCACTAATTAACTTGTTTGTTGGTTACTGCACCTTAAACTACCACCCATGGAGGATCGGGAAAGTGCATTAAACTTCAATTTCTTTGCCAGTGTCGCACGATGGCGAAGAATTCCGTCTCGTTGTTTGGGGCAACTTTACTCTTTTCGACAAATCTCTAAAAACTGATGAACTTGTTCAGTCGGTCTGACGAACAAATCTGGGGTGAAAATGCTGTCAAGAGTATCTCTCATTGGTCCAAGCTGCAGGCGGCCTCAGTACCTGTCGATCCTATACTTCATTATAAGAAGAAAATAGAAGTAGAAGACCTCAGTAAGATATATCTTACCTCGGTTTGTAACTGTGCCAAATTGTTTGTAATAAATCTGTAAGCATTTTCGGTAGGATCAATAGTTCATCGACCTCAAGATTGTTATTATTTTTTAATTATAATTTTTTAACTATTAATATTTCGACAGACAAAAGAAAACAACTCCCGATAAACTTATTTGGTGCCCACGAGAAATACAATTTAAGTAGACTCACAGTGGGTAAAACAGTATGAATTTTGAATACAATCTTGTTAGCATTACTGAAACCATGTCTACTTAGCCCATGGCTTACGCTCTTCATCTACAGATACCCAGAGATTATAAAGTGCTTGATAATCGCTTACAAATTTATTACCTGAAGCGTAAAATAGTTTTGAGTACATTGGTTCGAGACTGGAATTTTAACACCTCTTTAAAAGAAGCTTATTAAATAGTACGAGGTAGAGTACCCCATAACATTGCAGCACTGGGCCATTGCTCTTTCGCGGACCATGAATAAAAGCCACACGCTAGAAATTAAAGAGATTTAATTTTATGGCGAAGTTGTCTTCCACCCACTTTGTGAAGATCAGGTCAATTTTCTTTTAAATGTCAATGCCATTCGTCATCATGCAAAATATAGATCAAGTGTAGATGTTTCGATGCTATTAAATTCAATTTTATCATAACTAGCAATTAAAATCTTCATTAATACACTTCTATAGTGATAACCTAACAGCGATCCTCATTTTAACGATCATTTTTCAGGAATATAAAGACTTTTATTGCCTCTATTCGTCAAACAACATTGGCAAATCAAATAAAACCAAAAATATAACACTTAAGCACAAAAACAAAGCAATTAATAAACGAAACAACATTAAGAGATTATTGAAATGATATGCTAAGTGGCATTGGGAAAATTCAAATCTTTGAAGATTACAAGAAAAATACAAAAAACAAATTTGGAGAAATATTAATAAAAAATATGATTAGTATTAGCAAAAACAAACAAGTATGTCATTTATAATAACGCTATGAGAAACAGTATAAAACTAATATGATTTTAATAGTTGCCATACTATAAAATTAGTTCGAGTTTATTTTGTTAATAAAGCTGTTTGGAAAATTAAGCATAAGAATATGAATGAGGCAAACGCCTTAAGCTGTGGTGTCTTTATAAGGTATGATAAGGTAAATTGATATTACAAATCACATTTGTTAAAGCCTATTTTGTGTAGAAATTTAAGTTCATGGTGCGAAGTCTAGTAGTAAGCCTAGCTTGAAGGACATGGACATGGCTGACGGAAAATTAAAATGGCGGTCAAAACGGAACCAAGTGCGCTCGAGAAAATACTCAGAGTGCACTTGAGAGAGGGAGTATTGGCAATGCAATGAAAACAGCAAAATTTGGTATTCATCCGTAACTCAAACAAGCGTGGGAGCCCTTGTCCTTCATATAAAACTAGCTGGGACCCGGTGCGCCTATGCTCCTCCCAAAAGCCAATAGTAGTAATCAGGTGATATGAATTTTAATATACAGTAGGAGAGTTTGAAAAAGGCATTTTTTGGTATTTTTGATTCCAAATAACAAAATGTGAAGCTATTAGGGATCTGACATTTTGATCGAGACAATAAAAACCTTCCATTGACATGGCATTTTTCGAGATATGAATTTTCATACATTTACTACCTTAAAAACTCCCATATACCGATTTTAATTGGAATCGGAATACAATTCGCAAACTCGCCGGCCATATTGGTGCGGCCATTTTGAATTTAAATTTTGATCATAAAGTCGTTATTTGCTACCTTAAAAAACCTCAGATACTGATTTTCATTGGAATCGGAACACAATTAGCAAATTCGCCGGCCATTTTGAATTTATAAGTTTTGACCACAAATTCGTTATTTGCGACCTTAAAAACCCCTAGATACCCACTTTCATTGGAATCGGAATAAAATTGACAAATTCAACCATATTTCTGCAGCAAATTTGAATTTCGGTCATATTTCGGCGGCCATTTTGAATTTCGAAAATCGGGCTTCGAGGTGTATCATATGAGACCTCCACGGAACTTCATGCAAAAATACAAAGCTCTGCGATGATTTTCAACGAAGCTCTCCATGACAGCGCCATCTAGGAGTGGCTTTAGAAAGTAATAAAATAGTCTACGTTCTAAGTTTGAATGTAAATAGCACATGATTAAAATTTCATTAAGATCGGTTGCACGGTGTAGGAGCCTATAGCGATCATACATACACACATTCATTTTTATATCTACCTATATATATAAAATTCGATGTATGTGTGTATGTATGTATGTTCCCTAATAACTCCTAAACCATTCAACCGATCGCCACAAAAATTTAACCACATATTACTTACATCAAGAGGGTGGTTTTAGCATCGGTGCCTACTTTCAAAAATCACTCCTAGGGGGCGCTGTCTTAGAGAGCTTTAAAAAGCATAATAACATACGTTCTACGAGGGTGAAAATGTATACGATGGGTACGAGAAAGCGATTGGTGATGTCCATTACTTTCGCAAAGATGGCGGTTCCAATATGGCGGCCGAATTTTGCAATTGTGTTCCCCGACCCCGGGTATCAAATGAAAGGGTATGACAAATAGAATATTATTAGCTATGTGGCGTCATTCCAAATTCAAAATGGCCGCTTACACAAAATGGCGGATTACCTTTTACTATGCAAGCCATCCGGTATGGGTATCAAATGAAAAGGTATGACAAGTAGAATACTATTAGCTGTGCGGCGTCATTCCAAATGCAAAATGGCGGCCAACACAAAATTACAGTATACATTTTTCTTTACAACGCCCGGGGCCCGCCCTCGGTATGGGTATCAAATGAAAGTGTATGACGAGTATAGTACAGTAAGCTGCGTGACGTCATTTTAAATCTAATATGGCGGTTACCACAAAATGGCAGAAGACATATAATAGTCTAAAATGTAGAAAATAAAATAAAGTTTAAAAAAAATTAAATATACACTTTTAAATTAAAATGAACTAAAAAATCGAGCGAAGTTCTGCACAGGGCGTCTACTCCCCCGGCATAGCAAAATCAAATCGGATCGATAAATGCCAAGTCATGATGGTTTTTATTGTCTCGATCAAAATGTCAGATCCCTAATAGTTTCACATTTTGTTATTTGGAATCAAAAATACCAAAAAATTGCCTTTTTCAAACTCTCCTACTGTATATTAAAATTCATATCACCTGATTACTACTATTGGCTTATGGGTGCAGCATAAGCGCACCGGGTCCCAGCTAGTATATAGAATATTATATCTTGTGTATAAAACATTATATCTCCTGTATACGACGGACAAATTTTAGAGGTTAATCTACAATAGATTACTTCCCGTCATGGACAAGGAAAGAGGTCTGTCAGAAAAGTAGGCCAATTTTCGAAAAACAAGATCAATGTTTGAGGCTGTCAAATGGTAACTAGGACCGCAATTGATAAAATGAGCCAACCTTCAACTCCGAAAGTTGGTACAAGAAAATCGAGTTCGAAGCCCTGTGCGCACGGTGCAGATCATCACCGATCAGACAGGCGGCTGCACTAACCCCCAGAACACAATGAGGCCGACAACGTCAAATTCTACGGGAAAACAACAACAATTTATATGAGAATTGTCGTTGTCGGCCTCATTGTGTCCCGGGGGTAAGAATCGGGTGATAGACCGAAGATATAACGGCTTCTCTGCGGGGTGAATCCCCCCTTGGATAATAATTTTCAATGGGGTACTAAAGCTACGTTCTTTGGAAGGAGAAGGACGTCTTCGATTTATCTATCTCCTATTTCGGCGTGATGATGGACAGAAAGATTAACTGCAGACCACACCAGAAAAGCACAACCAAATGAGTGTCTGCAACTGACGCAGTATGACTGCGAGTATGCTGCCAAACGTAAATGATTTTCACCAGTTGTGACGGAAATCGATTTGGGAAGTCTCAGCCCGTGCTTCGAGCTCGGTTGGTGACCATTGTAAGTAAGTGCATATGCCTAACATGACAAAGGGCAAGTCTTCACTACTGTGATTAGTGTTGTCCCTTGCTATTAAGGTTGCCTTTAGTTGCCCGTGGAACCATTCAACCATCTCGTTTGCCTGCGGATGGTAGTCGGTTGTCCGGATTCGATAAGTGCCGAGTAATTTTTCAACTTCATTGAACAGTTTCGATTCGAACTGCGAACCTTGATCGGTTATGATCTCAAAAGGTACGCCGAATCCTGGGGCGTATTCAGTGACGAATCTTTTAGCCACTGTTGAGGCCGAGATGTGCCGAATTATGTATGCTTCAGGCCATCGCATGAATCTATCGACTATCGTTAAGATATAAGGGTATCCACGTGAAGGAGGAAGCGGTCCTACTATATCCTTATGAATTTATGAAATCTATTATTTGGAAGCTTAAAGGATTCAAATGGAGATTTGGTTTGCGTGGACTTGGGGCAACCTAGGCATGATCGAGATCACTCATTGCAGTCTTTATTTATTTTTATGTTCGGAGTTGAACGTTAGTCTTTGTAGGGAAGTGAGTATGTAAGGCCTAGGAATTCCCTGAACTAGTTTCACACCAGACCTGATGGGCGGTATTGATAATGGTATTGGTGTGAGGACTAATTTTATCCGTGAGTCGTTGCTGGGGTGCTCTTGTAAAGACTTCAACTCTGTGTCATCTTCTTCAACCTGAGCTAGTGTACGCAGATCGAAGGTGGCTGAGTCAACGTTGTCGGTTGTCAGTGATCGCGACATGCAGTCTGCGACATTTTGTTCTGATGTCTATAATAAACTGGCTGATCAGACCCAAATGTCTGGTCCATCTACACTGTAAAAAAAATATGTAAATTCACACTCCAATTGTATAGTAAAATTACAAATCGCGATATGAAATACTATTTTACTACACAATTATTGGAATTTTACTATAAATTTTGTAATTTCACATAAAGAAATTGAGAATCTCCAATACTGCATGACGTAAATGTTGATTACATGAATGTGACGTATATTTTACACAATGTTGTGTATTTTTCTAAATCGTTTATGTATGAAAATTACAATATTTCTTAGTATTATTTTTCAATGTTACGTACTAAAAAAATCTTTATACTTTATACACTTTATACTGTAATTTTACAGTAAGAGGCGTAATTTTAGAACTTATATTTTCAGTAAAATTACCAATTGTTTATTGGAATGTAAGGTTTAAATTTTCCCTCTCATAGATATAATTCACAGGTAACAATGGAATACTAAGCATATATACCCGATTGTTCTTAAGTTAAGTTCAGACCTTTGAATTTGGTCAGGGTCTGGGCAGTTCTTGTAACAGCCAAGAAATTTTTGATAATGTTTGATGCTTAGGGCCGATTCACAATTGAAGCTTCAAGCTGCAAACTTCAAGCTTTAAAAATTAGGATAAAGGGTTTATACAATGATTCACATTCACAGCTTCAAGCTGCAGTGCTCAAATAAGCTCAAAGCTTTCATTGCGAATCGGCCCTTGCATGGTGAACAAAATGCTATTTTTATGTATAGGGAGAAGGCATACACCAAAGTTTTGGAAATTTACAAAACTATGAAGTGAAAGGTCCAATACTGATTGTATTTTTACACCCACAAATAATGTATATTTACTACACAGTTCGTAAAAATACGTAAAGTAGAATTGGAATATTCCTAATAATATATATTGCAAATTTACAAAACTGCTTGTGAATAAAACTTCCAGTATTTTTTTTGTAAAATTACCGCAGACATTTTTTACAGTGTAGGGAATCGTTCAGTCTTTGTGTGGGAGGCACGAACCAGTAGTTTGTGATCAGTAGTGATCACGAAATTGTGCCCTTCAACGGAAGTGTTTGATCGCAGCGTAAGAAGTTCGCGACCAAATGCAGAGTAGAGATTGCCACCGATGACCGTTGAATTGTTCCAATACACCTCTGACAATGAGTGTATAAACAGAGGCGTCAATCGTTAAACTGTATTTTAAATCCTCAATTGGATGGTTCAGCAGAGTTGCTTCTGCCATTGAGGTTTGCACCTTGAGGAATGCTGCCTGACATTCTGATAGCCAGGTAAACTGTTTATTGGGACGCGAATGGTTGAGAAGGTATCTTAAATGTTCGTTTATCGGCACCAAAATTTCAGCCAATTTTGGTATAATTCGGTGATAGAAATTCACCATTCCCAAAAACTTCTTGATCGATTGACAGAATTTGGGCCGCGAGATCAACGATAGCCTGAACCTGATCTCTTGTGCACCAAAAACGCATTTGTAGCTTCATGGTTAAACCGAAGCTGTCGGTCATCCTCGGTTTTTCTGGCGATAATTATATCGACCAAGTATACACAAACGAAGTCGAAGTTTCTCGTAGCTTTGTTTATGTGCCTTTGAAAAGTTTAAGCTGCATTCCGAAACCCGAATGGCATACGTGTAAACTCATATAGGCCGAATGGCGTAATGAATGTAGTCTTATGCAGGTCTTCTGGGGCGATTGGTATGTAATGATATCCACGTACCAAATGTACCTTTGAAAAAATTCACGGAGAAGTTCTGTATATGCGGGATCAGATATCTATCTGAAACAGCGGCAGCATTAAGGCGACGGTAGTCCCCGCATGGCCTCCAATCATGCGAGTCCTGTTTAGGAAACAAATCAAGTGGAGGTGCTGCGGGGACGACGAAGGCCGACAAATCCCCAATTGGACCATGTGGTCAAATCTAACTTTGATACTTTCAGTTTCTCCGGATGGGATCGCCGATCGGTGACAAAATTTAATTGCCCATTAGTCACAATGTGGTGTTGCAGATTGTGTTTAACTAGAAGCTTAAAACTGGGAGGTTTTTAAACGAGTATGTAGTACTTCGTTAACAGATTTTTGTATATGCCTGTAATTTGGCATGGGGTAGTCTCGAAATGGTAGATGGTGTGGCTCTCGACTAAATACAGATTTTGAAATTGACGGACAACTCGAACTTCGTTAAGAATTCCGCCCCGATAACGGCTTTAGTGGGGTCGGCAATGAAAAAGTTGTGAGCAATGGTCGGTGTAAGTCAAGATGGAGTTCAAGCAAATTTGTATGGGCTTTATTTTTTCCACATCAACTAGATCTTAATAGCGTTTGTATATCTCGGTACAGTGGCATAGCGTAGTAGGGGGGGCGACAAAATTTCACAATAAATGATAAGATATCTTGTAAATATTATTTTTGTCGCACCTACGATTCGGACCAATCGAAAAGAGCACGGAATTTTTCATTACTTATACTGTGACGAAATCGAGGAATCCCCTTTCTTTAAATGAATGTATAATAATGACGTCTTGCTCATTGTAGCGACTGGCAACACCGTCTGTACTGACTTGCAGGGATTCCCGGAATTTTAATGTGTGCTTGGATTGTTTATGACTAATATTCAAGAAGAATGACTTTTATCATATAAAGAATAGTGTTCAATCGAAGGTCGTCTCAAAAGTAAGTTCCACTATTATTTTAAATCCGTGTCGTTGGCGGGAAAAGTCGGAGAGTCTCAGGGAATTCGCGTATAGTGGCAGCACTGTAAAATGTCTATGCCCGTGCGTCGATCGATCCGACAGTCAGGCTTCAGCCACTATGGAGACAAATAAAAGCGAAAGTTGTGGAATCCGCGGGAAAATGGCAAACGTTCTTTTGAGATTCTAAAGGGGTGTTATTGATCAATTACCTGCCCCGTGGGACCACAATCGCAGCTGCACGCTTTTGTGGGGTGTGACAACAACTCAGAAAGGCGATTCAAAACAAAACGAGAGGAAGTTGACAAAAAACCGTCCTATCGCTCTGCTGAATCCAGAAAATACACTTCATTTGGAACGAGTTTCATTCCAACGAGTTTATTAGATATTAGAAAAACTAATCAATTTAAGGTGCTTGTGACCCTTAGTCCAAGTCTTTCCATTTAAACAAAAAAAAGGCTTGACGAATGTTATGAAATTTTTCTCAGAGCCTGTTTTCGTTAATACGCACCGTTCGGCACCTCAACGCAGTCGGTATCATATTTGGTACGGGCAGGTACAAAAATCGCGAGCTTCGTTCAAACAAAAAAACGGCTCGACCGATTTTTATGAAAATATTTTCAGATTATAACTTCGGTAATACGTGTCGATCGGCGGCTCAATGAAGTCAATATCATTTTTGGGTCGCGCGATATCGTGCAGGTACAAAAATCACTTACGTCGTCTAAACAAAGAGACCGCTCGACCGAATTTTATGAAAATCTTTTCAGATTATAACTTCGGTAATACGCTCCAGTCTTTATCAGTGTTGGTTCGCGCGAAATCCTGCAGGTATAAAAATCACTTACGTCGTTTAAAGAAAAGAATGACTCGACCGAATTTTATGAAAATCTTTTCAGATCATATTTCAGTTAATGCGCTTCGATCGGCACCTCAACGATATCTTTTTTGCGTTCGTTCAGGAGAAAATGACCACATACGTACGCACACAGACACACGCATACTTCTTCTCAAATTTTTGCTTAAAATGCTATTGGGACCTTGACAAATGAAAATACGTTGAAAATTACGATTTCGATTTTCGGACCGATTACAATAACTTCCCTATAAACTGGGAAGTTAATAAGAGGGCGGCTGACACCCCCGTAACGCCACTGTCTCGGCATTATAGAATCTTCAGAATCGTGCTAATTCTCAAGCTGAATATTTTTGGACGAAGCCTGGGCGTTATTGTGGCAAGCACATTTTCCCATAGTCTGACCACAGTTGAGAATACAAGCCAAGGCAATCCAACATTGACAGAGTCGTTATAGCCTTATGACACTGGCTTTTTCGTAGGCTGAAAATGCTGCCTTGGCTAGGCTGAAACCTGAAAGAAAAAATTCAAAGGAGATTTTCCCATATGTAAGAGTGAGAGGAGTATACTCACACTTCTCTTGGCTGGATTTTAAGTGTTATAAAAAGTCTAGAAAACTGTTATAAAAAGCATAGGAAAAGAATGAATTCATGTTCTTTTTTCTATGCCTTTTATAACAGTTTGCTGCATCTCTAGACTTTTTGTAACAGTGAGTGAATAACAATAAATTGAAGTGATTATAAATATAATTTAAGTGATTATAAATATATAAGAAGTGGAAATAAATATAATTGAAGTGACAATAGATATATTTAAAGTGAAGGGGTAAATGTTTAGAATTGGGGCTCCAGAGTAAAATCGCTCCAAAAAAAATTTTGAGGTGTTTACGGTGATTTTTGAATCTCCCAATAGCAATTTCAAGGCGGGGAAGACATATTTTTCTTATTACAACGCGAGGGTGTTGCGAATTGGGGGATTCCTTCACTCACAACTATCTGTTATAATAATCAGACAATCGTTCTTACTCTCACATGCAATCTCTGTCACACAGTATAACAGATTTCGTCATTTTCACCCTAGCCAAGGCATCATTTTCAGCCTACGAAAAAGCCAGTGTCATAAGGCTATAAACTCTGTCGTCTCCTTCCAGAATTACTTTTGAAAAGTGTGGCAGCTAAGGGTTAAGCAAAATTTTAGGTGAAGTTTTATTAAGGAATCTTAAGCGATAGTGTTTTCATTATAAAATTCAATATAAGTTTGAATTTAGATTGAAATAAATTGCCTCTTTCTCAACTGGACTTTTCTACGTAATGCATTTACCATTTCTAAAACATTCGCCGACTTATGTTAATTCTATTTGACAACCGACAATATATTATTAAATGGTTTTTCCTTTTGTCCGATAAAGTCATCATTTCAATAGATTTTTGTAGAAAAAAAAAACTTTCGTCCATCTCTTAACGAAATTCTCGAACGTTTAGCTAAGATCCACGCATATCCCAAATACAGTCGTCATTACTATTATTATTAATTAATTAATTTTTTTTGTTAATCCTTGGTTATGTCCGGACAGTGCAAATTAACTACAAAAATTTTCTTTCTTATTCATACCGTTATAAGTCAAAGTTCGCATAACAAAATTTTTGACATTCATCGTCAGTGCCCCCAACCGAAAATGTGTCATATTTTATTAATAATATTATAAAAGCATCGACCGGTGAAAATACAAGTTTTTTTTTTTAAATAATTCAGCTACTGATTATTTTATTTTTTTGAAATATATTTTAATAACAAGAAAGGTGTTAAAAACATCATTAAAATTCATTTTACCTGACAAAACATAATTTATTATTTCCGATAATAAATTCGCTAAACAGGTTCGTCGCTTAAGTCTTTTGTTTCAGGTGTGTGAAACTTGAATTTAGTGAATTTCTGTCGCGTCGCGGTGAGGTTTAACTCTGTTTTTTTTATCAGGAATATCTTCTAGTCATTTTAATAACTCATTTCAACATTAAATATCTGCGACCATGTCATCTTACTATAATTTGAAATTAATCGCAAATATTTTTTTTTTGGATTTTTATATCGATATATACCTTGCGTAACAGGTGAGATCGGTGCATACTGGAACAAGTCAAAGTTGATTTTCGATTAGATGCCTGTGGGGGTTTTTGTAATATCATCAGCTAAATACCAGTTAAAAGTAAATAAATTCCCCAAACTAGGAAGAAAATTAATTGAGAAGACGACTGATCAATGCTTTTTGTATATATTGCATTCGTTGTGGAAGGTTGAAAATTTTTGTCACGGATTCTTCTTTTAGCTTCAGGTGAGACTTAAAATGCATTTTGAAAATGTGCAGTTATATAAAGATGGCTAAACATTTTGACTGTCGGTCGTGTCGTGACTTTTTAAGGAAAAAAGGCAAAAACCGGCATTTTATGAATGACTTTTATATGAACATTTAGATTTCAAAGGGAAAAAAATATTTTATTTTTTTATATACAATATTATTCACATACAGATATAATAAAAACGGTGAATTTTTGAAAGTAGCCAACATGATTGTCTAAATTTATGCAAATACCGGATGATTTGTTTTTGGTTACTGTCCGTTGTTGTATAAATATATCTAAATATAATATTTCCACAATGTTATGCACAAAAATACAAACACTCTGCCCACACATTAGTTGCATGTTATATGATCGCTTTTGGTTATAGATTTCAATATATTCCGTCAGATCGTTTTACTAAAAGAAAATAACAAATTGTTGCAATCACGTTGACAGATTTGAAAAGTTTTATTTTTATTGAATAACGAATTTTTCACAAAACACTGAAATATTCATAAGTTCTCACTTGATAAATTTCATAATATAATTAATTTCATTGGAGTTTTGTTTTCCATTAACTTGGCAGTATTTAATTGGTTTTTTTCATGCTCATTAATAAAGGCAGATGATCACCTGTTGTTCCCCCATTTGCGCAATTAGCTGTCGACTAGTTATATTGCGACTTAGGGAAATTTTAATGCGGAATTTTAATTTTAACTTGCATGTGAAAAATTAATTAAAATTGATATTGCACTTAAGCTTAAGTACTAAATGGCGACTTATTTTCTTAAAATCAATCAATCTCACCAGATTGCTGATCGGAGACATGAATTAAATTTTGCGCCTTGCACGTTGCCTAACTATTTAGGACTAATAGAAGTGCGATCATAGCCGGGAAAAACATTACCGGCTGTTGACACTGGTAAGTGGCCTAAAGGAGACCCCCTTTAGGAGAGATCATTGCTACCCGATCTCGAACGGAAAAACGAGCCCGAAAATTTTGAGATTTTCCGCGTGGATATGTGGGTAATAACTGCGCCGATGTCGAAAGCTATAATTTTTTAAACGCGAATGTTGTTTTACCAATGCGGTCCCCCAACTGTGTACTAATCACGCCCAATGTTGCTTAACCTCTTAGTCCAATAAATAGCGAAAAAAGCTTAAATTCAAAATGGCGTCATCCCACCCTCTGGCTAAACTTACAGTGAAGGAAAACGCGTTTAATTCTATATCTCAAAAACTATGCATTTTACGACAAAAATGTATATTATCTTTTTTGTAGATAAATAAGTGATTTAGCTTTCTCGTTTAGAACTTTTTTGTGTAAAGTCAATATCTAAGGAGAAATAGTGCTTCAAACTTCATATATCACTTTCTTTGCACTATATTTTGTGATTGGTTAATTCTACATAAAAAAATCTTCATAAGACTAATAGAACACCCGATTATCTATAATTTTTGTTATTATCTTTTTTTACGTAGGGCTAATATTGCACCAGTTATGGCGCTTTAAGTGCCGAAAAACGTAGATTCAAAAGTAGTTTTTTCCCAATATGCAGGGTGAATACCGCTAAGTTTACAAAGCGGCCGGCTGTGGATAGGATTTGGATAGACGTACAAAAAATTTTATGGAAGGGGGCGGTAAATCGTAACGGTTTAGCAGCTAGGGCGTTTTGAAGCTTTTTTGGTAGAGGTTTACATATCACCCTGTATTTTTGTAACCCTATGATCTATTTTCATGAAAAAGATATCAGTGTACGTATAATACTCCCACCTATCTAAAACTGTAAAAGTCTACCCTATCAACTTCCAGAGCAATGAGTCATCAAAATCAAAATTTCTTTTTTTTTAACTAAAATTTCAACTAAAACCACCACTCCAAAAAATGCGTAGTTAACTAATATTTTTTTTTTGCAAAATTGTAAAACTTGGACAATTTCCTATGAATAATGTGTGTACAATTTTTATCAGCTTTGTAAACTTAGCGGTATTCACCCTGCATATTTGGAAAAAACTACTTTTGAATCTACGTTTCTCGACACTTAAAGCGGCATAACTGGTGCAATATTAGCCCTACGTAAAAAAAGATAACAACAAAAATTATAGATAATCGTGTGTTCTATAAGTCTTATGAAGGATTTTTTCATGTAGAACTAACCATTAACGAAATATAGTGCAAAGAAAGTGATATATGAAGTTTGAAGCACTATATCTCCGTAGATATTGACTTTACACAAAAAAGTTCTAAGCGAGAAAGCTAAATCACTTATTTATCTACAAAAAAGATAATATACATTTTTGTCGTAAAATGCATAGTTTTCGAGATATAGAATTAAACGCGTTTTCCTTCACTGTAAGTTTAGCAAGAGGGTGGGGATGACGCCATTTTGAATTTAAGCTTATAAAAATATATAAAATCATTTGGTAAAAAAATTCGCGTGCGGTATTTTTTGCATTACGAAGGCCTTTTTTTCGACCTATTTATTGGACTATCTGTAATCGAACCAGAACCGGTCTATTGAGTATGCTAAATGACACCTTTCACAGTCACCAACATAATTTCCTGTAATATGAAGCAATGCAACAACAAAAACTAAAGCTTTGTATGAGTAAAACTAAAGCTTAAGGGTGTTACTTCAAAGCTTTCTGAGTACATAAGGCAGATGTTGGGATTGTCCTATTTCATTTATGATGAAGTTTGCCTCACGGGGCCCTTATGAGAAAGTGATAAGACATACCTCAATCCAGTATCGCTGATTGTGTGGTGTTCATAAGGAAACTGATGGGAAAGCCCCCTTTCGGGAAGCTCCTAATGGTGTGGCCACACTACGCGGTCTTGGGTCGTACGCGCTTTTGCCTTTTTTTTTTCATATAGAGTTTTATGACTTTTTTACGACTTTTTTACGACTTTGTCCATGGTAAAGCCCGTGCGGCCAAACAACGCGGACAAAAGGCTGTGGTTAAAAAGGTACATTGTGCGTCCACACACTATGAGCTTTTCAAAAGCGCGTACGCCGTTTCAAATGAGAATTGATTTTTTCTCACTCATGACTCAGAAAATTGAAAGATCACGCGCGCTTTTGGCTGGCCGTACGACCAAAAGCGCGTGGATTCTAAGTCCGCGTAGTGAGGACGGGCCTTAATTTGCCAGATGGGACCCTCGTGGAGAACCTAGTGGGAAATCCATCTTTCGGCATGCCCCTCATTTGCCACATGGGGCCCACACGCTGCATGAGGCAATCCCCGTTTTAAATACTAGTCGGCTGGGACTAAAAAGCTTGGGCTATACATATAGTTATGAGTTCTTAATAGCTCTAATATAATATATTTAGTTTACGTATGAAAAGCCTTGCTTATGTGCGGCCCTTCGACCACGTTCCTTCGTCTCCAGCGACCGATACGACCCTCCAACGTTCTAGGTTGTTAGGTGTACATGAAATATTTTGGGTGTAGATTTCCCCACCCAAAGCGAAAGTACGTCTGCACATTTCCTTCCCTCTTCACGCTATCCGCTGCCCCTGCTCTTAAGTTTGTGATCCTACTTCCTCCAATAATAGAAAAAATTACAAAAAACCTAATCAAGCAACCAAATAGAAAAAAGCAAAACAAAACCTTCAATTAACAAACCTAAAAAAAAGTACAAAAGTGCAAATATTTTTAATTTGCAGTAATTGTATGATGCAAAAACCACTCTTTCATCGTCGGTTAATTAATTGCCTTATTTACATTATTTATTGCACTTGAATCTAATTGAACTATTATCGTACAATCTTTGGAACACTTATACATTTTAAGTAGCAGAAAGCGCGGAACTTGTTACTGCCCATAAAAGTAAATTAAGAAAATGTAATGAGTTTGGAGTTAACTGCAAACTTGCGTAAATCTGCGCTTAGGATCCATTCTAGAAAAAAACGTGTATCTAATTTCACTTCCCAAAACCAGTCGAAACTAGGTGATAGTCCAAGAACTCGTGACAGAATTGCAAAGTAATTTTGCAGAGGATGGGCCTTTGATATAAGTTAGATTACTTAAAGCACAACCGATTAAGACTACTCGCCAGTTCGAGTCTACTTAAGTTTCAATTTTATGAAATTTTGAACTTTTCGATTTTTTGACCATGGAAAAAATGATATTTCAGAGGATGGGACTTGGTATATAGGTTAATTGGGTTGCCCCCAATTCATATTCCGACTCCCATCTCGTTTGGAGGTTTGGTTCGACTTTTGGGAATTTTTGAAAATGTCTGTCCGATCTAGATTAGCAAAGTGATATTACAGAGGATGGGGTTTGGTAGTGTAAAGGAGGCTCAAAGGGCTTGACCGTAATAAATTGATTGACCCTGACAATGTGCCCTCTATCTTAAGAATTGTACTTCTCCTTCGGCTTAGCTGCTGCGCAAAGTTTTTACTGGCGACCGTTTGACAAAATACCTCATCTACTGACATGTCAATACAGCGCCTCCTTGCTTTTATTAGATTGGGGTCTGGTAGCTCCAGTTACCTCCAATGTTTTTGACAGAGTATCCAGCTCTGTTGATTAAACTCCAAGTCCACTTGACTAAAAATTATACTCGTCCGTTCTTGGCCTGAAACAGGCACGCACAACGTCAAAGCGCCTGTACGACTCGCAAATAAGACACCGTACACTTGAGTAACAATTCTACTTTTCCAAATGCAGCCCACTGAAGGCACGTATCAATAAAAGACACACGGAATTGTCCAAACGGAGCACGCTACGCTCACACTGGCACTTACGAAATTGTATAGAACAAAGAAAACGAGCAAATATCTTGATGACCATAAAGGGGTGCCGCCATAAGCATACTCAGTAGACAGATTCTCGTTCGATTGCGTAGGTCAAGGAGCATTGGAGTTTGTTAGTACGGGAACCGGTCATAAAATCCCGGCCAAAATATCCCCGACAAAATATCCCAGCCAAAAAATCCCAACTAAAATATCCCTTAGACCAAATATCCCGTAAAAAAATATCCCTTAATATCCCGGCCAAAATATCCCCGACAAAATATCCCGACAAAATATCCCAACTAAAATATCCCTTATACCAAATATCCCGTAAAAAAAATCCCTTCATAAAATGAAAAGATTTGTTTATATTATATTTCTATCGATCTTTTATAACAATATACAAAAATTCAAACGATAATTTTCAAGAAACAAAAATTCCATTGCTTAATTAATTTAATTAAAAAAAATATGAGTGTGCTTAAGACCACACTTTTGAAGTAAAACTTTTTTGCTAACAACCGCGCAATTATTAAAATATTAATAGTAATATGCAACAGATATATTGGAAGGTCTGTCGGATATATTGTACGCTTTCAGAAAAGTCAGCCGCTTAGCTCCCAGGAACGTTCCTCACGAACTTTGTGGATGAAGGGAGAAGTGGAGTGGTACCTCTCATCATCCCCACCTTCTCCCTCATCCACAAAGTTCGGACGCGCCCTTTCTGATGAAAAATTAATATTAAAATTGCCACTCAAAATCATGGGAATTTCGTTGAAATTTCGACCTGGTAAAATTGAACCGTCAGAAGTGGAGATTGTCATGTATGAATTCCATTATTTCTCGTCAAGTTTTATGCGGTGATACAAAAATAACTACCATCAAATTCATTTGTGCATTTTCTGCCATAAATCTGCCTACACACACTTCATGGTGATTTATCGTGACTAAATGATATCGTTTGTAGTATGTCCGTATGAGATGTTAAAACATTGGTGGAATCTTGCGATCGATTTTTCTTTACAACCCCCCGACATGGGTATCAATCGAAAGAGTATGACGAGTAGTATCAAATGAAAGAGTATGACGAGTAGAATACAGTAGGCTATGTGACATCATTTTAAATCCAATATGGCGGCCACCACAAAATGGCGGATTACCTTTTTCTGTACAACCCCCCGACATGGGTATCAAATGAAAGAGAATGGCGAGTAGAATACAGTAAGCTATGTGACGTCATTTTAAATCCAATATGGCGGCCACCACAAAATGGTGGATTACCTTTTTCTGTACAACCCCCCGACATGGGTATCAAATGTAAGAGAATGACAAGTACATTACAGTAAGCTATGTGACGTCATTTTAAGTACAATATGGCGGCCACCACCAAGTTTTCACAGCATGCAACAAGAAGTTTGAAAATATGATTGCTGTAAAGCAAAGCAAAGTAAATTGATGTGGTCTTCTTAGCAGCAAAGCGAAGTCAACCGCAACCGTATTAAAATTGCTGCAGCAATTTAAACCCTGGTAGTTACTGCTTGTATCATATAATAATTAAGATACAAACTATTATTAGAAAATTTTCATTTTTATTGAAAAATTTTTTTGAATTGTATTTTTTATATTTTGCAATTTTTTAAATGTTGCAAATTTCCATACTTTTAAAATTTTGAAATGACAACAAATTAAAAAGGGATATTCCGTTGCGGAATATTTTGTATGGGATATTTTGTTTTGGGATATTTTAGCCTGGGATATATATCCTGGGATTTTTTGTCGTAGGATATTTTGTATGGGATATTTTATTTTGGGATATTTTAGCCTGGGATATTTATCCCAGGATTTTTGGTCCTGGGATATTTTGGCATGGGGTAGTATGTTATGCTTCCGTTAGTACTTAGTTGGGAGACCACTTGGTAAACGATACTCGCGTTCGGAATAGTCGATTACAAATCCATTCATATCTGTAACAGAGGCGTGTGTGTGGGAGCGTGTCATAATAGTACCGGAACACATTTGTTCGCTATGCCTGCTAGTTACGGGCACTTATATGCTTCTAAAAATATTTACGTCTGTTCTACGTCTGTTTGCGCGTAAATATACCAACTAATTATTTTTACTCGGGCAATTTGCCTTGGATTTGCTTTCTGTTGTCATCTTTTCTTTTTGATGGGTGTTACTAAGACCCACAAAATGCAATTTTATTAAAGATCTTACTACTCTGGCATGGCGGTCATCAAATGATTAAACTGTCTTGATGTACAGAATTGTATTAATTTAACAAATTCAATGATTAATTTTGCTAAGACCATTACTGTGAAATTAGGAATTTATATATGTAGGACAGAATAAATAATTTTTGATAAATATAAAAACGGAAATTCCCAAGTTGAAGGTGTCCGATGACAGTCCAATCTGATAAATTATTCATAAAATACGATTAAAGCTGCAAATATGAAAAATCGATTTTCGATAGTCACCCAACCACAATTTGACTCATTCAAATCAGAAAAATAGAAGCGCAAAATGCAAAGACTGACTTATGTTAATCCGTTTGCAGTTGTTTTATTTCGCCAACCAAAGAAGGCAATCCGCACTACTCTCAAATGAAATCGAAAGTAATCTCGACCATAAAACTGCAGAATGCAGATGCGAAATTTCAATGCAGCATCATCGGAAAATGTGAAGGTTGCGGTCCGCAAATTGACCGCAACGTGACGAATCGGAGCCGTCGATGTCGCGTGGAAAATGTGAAGATGTCAGCCCAGCAGCCCCCGGCACACAGCATCACCACCGATCGCAGCTAGTTAAAAGTCATAACGGTGTGAATTCCATATCGTGCCATTATATTATTAAATCACACATCTGCTCGAACACCTCAAGTTCCTTCCCAGGTATGCACGGGGCTATGACGAAGTCCGTTTCAAGCAGTATGCAACAATTGCTGGCAATGCAACAAAGTCTATGCATGGATTTTTTTACACGAGAGAAGCCTGTGAACTTTTCGCACGTTGAACAAGGTGCCGGCGCGTCGTCGTAAATGACTAGTTAAGAAGCTCAGGTAGAACATGAAATTAACGACGACGACGACGGTGACCCTGGTGTGTTTGGTATAGTCTTCTAATGCAGCGATCTAAATATCAGCAGTCGAAATTGCTTTTAATGATGTGATTATGGCACGGCTTATGAATGTGCATTTTTCCGAATATCCATTTTTTACAGACCGCAAAATGGAATAGCTTCGGCTTGTTATTCGTGGTTAGAGTTATGGGGATCTATTGCAGACAGCAGGTAACCTGTATAAAACATAATGGAAAATTGCAACTGATATATATTCAGAATTATACTCCACACCCTTATGAACATGAAAAATGTATTACCGCATCAACAATGCACATATATAGTAGCAAAACCGCAATAATGGTTTCTTTACGCAGAAAAACAATTTTTCATACATATATCATCTCTCGGTGTTTTGGAATCTCCTCAACTACAGTTGAGGTTGCGTTGAAATTTCAACCATTGGTATTGAAGGTCGAGTTCAAATTGAGTTGTAATAAAGTACAAATGACAACAAAACATAACCTCCGCGTAAACTATTCCAAAAAGTATTAGTGTCGCTTCAACTCGACTTGGGTTTATGAAAAGATTGATTTCTCAATCACATACATAAAATGGAACATAAATTTCTCCAAACAATTGTGCGACTATTTTAAGCAATAAAGTAAATGTTTTGTTTTCTTCCAATGTTTCCAATAATTCCTTGGCCCTCCATTGTCCGCTATCTACATGAGGAGCGTAAGGTTTATATTTCGGAACTTCAGTGAAAATTATTCCATTTTGAATGAATGTTTTATTCAATTGAAAAAATAAAATATTAAATCTATACATTTCACTATGAAAACCTTCTCTCTTTATTTGTTCTTAATTAGGCGACGACGGGTCCAAAAATTCGGCGGCCGCTACTTCGACCTATTTGTACTCTTAACACCACCTATACCTCAGTGTAGCAGGCTAGACGGTAGTCTGCCTAAGCAATTGTCGTTTTGACTTACTTGTTCTAGCAAAAAGGCGCCAAACACCCACCCCCTGCCCTTCGCTATCACGGGACTGCGCTCTCTACCACTGGGAATGGTAGAATGGCCATCTGACTAGATATCATCAAAACTTAATTCTAACTCAGGTTTCGATGATAAAATCTTCACTAAAGAAGAATGGAAACACTTCCGGCCTGACAAGAACTATAACGTAGTTCTATAAACAGATAGCGCCAAATCAGGGTCAAGTGTAGGCCGAGCTATCTTGTTTGCTAAATTTCCAAAAATACTTATGCTGTCGATAAGCATACACCTCTGCTTGAAAGACAGTTGCTAGGGTGCCTAGGAATTTGATTGGCTTTCCAAAAGATGTGCCAGCGTATGAGTTAGTTTCAATCACAACTACATGGAGACTATACAAGGAGCTTAAACTCCGTGTTGTCAATTTTCGTTTGATTAATGGTGGCGCTGCTGTCAAATGTACCCCAAAAAAACCCCATTTCGACTAACTTAATTTTGAACGAATCGTCGAAATAGGTCAAATTCAGCTAATTTCATGTGGGGTACATCGGACAAAGTTGACATCTGTGGACAAATGAACTAGAAGTTTAGTTTCTTCTACCAATACATTTCCTGCCATTTTCCCATAAGAGTTTAAGCTCCTTGTATAGTCTCCATGCACAACAAACTGAATCTGATGTCATTTACAGGAAAAAAAAACAGTTCCAGGACTGACAGTACTGATCCTAGCTTTCAACAACAAACCAAATACTTAGGAGAATAGATGCGAAACCAAATGCATGGACAACGGTGATGGGTAGGACGCGACGATCTCCTGGGGCTTGCCATAGAATCTGTGGATCTAGATGGGGTCTGAAGCCAAAGAACTGTACTGGATATCAAGTTTACCAAGTATGATATCAAAGTATGACCCGCCGGTTCATCACCCCTCGGCTATTTTTACATCGTCGACTGTAGACCTGGAGACTCTATTCAATTTGGTACCATTCCAACAAAACAACGCGTCAAAGCGCTAATTTTTCCTTTGATCGCAATGGAGGCAGCCCTACATCTACCTATCTACCTTGGTACCACTTCATTTTGAAGAAGAGGAATCCTCTATAAGCTTTGGGCTGAGGTTGAGACGGTGTAACTAAGTGGGAGATGGTCTTCAACGGGCACATTCTACAATTGGCAGTGTTATAAAAGAGATTCTTGAGTCCGTAATATATGTAATTGAATTGAATACCCACGAAAATCTCAGTTTAAGCCCCCTTCTGTAAAGACAAGCTATTCTGGGTTGTTCCTAATAACCTAGGGATGACCTCGAATGGTACACGGCCACCGCCAAGACAAATGTTGGTGTGGGTGCCTGGACCTAGAACAAAAGCCCTATCATAGCAGAGCGTTCAGTTCCTCTAGCTACTGTCTCTCGTATCGGTCCAGAACCAATTTGATGAGGAGGGCCCTAAACGATTGTGCTGTGATGAAATATATTGAAGACTGAAACTCCAAACACAGCGTGGGGTAATAATAATAATAATAATAATAATAACATTTATTGGCATAGCACAAAGATTTGACATCTTAACTGTACAAAAAACAGCGGAAAAATACAATATTTTAATAATTGAAAAAAAGAAAAGAATGTGAAGAGAAGATAAAAGAGAAAGAAAGAGATAAAAGAGTGAAAAAGAAAGAATCAACTAAAATAATCTTTTAAAAGCTTGCTGAAAGTTCGGCTAGATGTCGCACTCCGAATACCCCGGGACAAGGTATTCCACTTACGCGCTACGTGGACAAAGTACCTAAGAACGATCGCCAAATAACGAGTTGCACCTAGGAATCAATATTGTAATCTGCCTATTGGATTGTAAGAAGCGGAGTTTCTCAAACAAATAACGAGGACACATTTTATTCATAAGCTTAAAAATAAATTTTAGTTCATGGTACGAGCGGTAGTTTTCAAAAGTAAGACCCAGTAAGCTGGATGCATATGGTGTAATATGATCATGTCGTCTTAGCCTATAGACAAAACGGAGACAATCATTAAATGCAACTTCCATTTTTCTCTTACACACCGAATAAAGCTTGGAGGAAATTAGGCTACCATACCTCAAGTGGGGCATAATTAGAGCAATCACAAGCATTCTTCGCATATCAGGTGTGAGAAGGCTAGAGCTTACCCATAGTTGACGTAAGCATCCATAGACTTTTTGAAGAGCTCCGCTCTTATGACTACAACAGCTAAATTTAGAATTAAACACAACACCTAGGTTTCTGACTGACTCAACCCCCGTGTTCTTTTAATGAACTGGGTTTTGAGAGCTTTTGAGTTCCCATACAAAATCGAAAACCCAGGTTTTATCTGGGTCTTCTGGTTCTTCGATTTTGTATGGGAACTCAAAAGCTCCTCAAAAGTTCTCAAAACCCAGTTCATTAAAGAACACGGGGAACATAAGGCAAGGCGGCATCATTTATTACAATTGGTGGGGCTTAATACAATCTTTAGGGGCAGTTTATTGGTAACAGTCCAATCAAAAATCCTCCTTAGATCATCGTTAAGTCTGCGAATACACTCAACAGTTGAGCCGATGGGCATGCTTATGTAGATTTACACATCATCATCATATAAGTGAACAGATGTGTTTTTAATTACAAGAGGAAGGTCATTAATATAAATGCTGAACAGCAAGGGACCCAGAATAGAGCCTTGTGGAACACCACATCGTAGAAATATGGGGTTGGTGAATTTATCCTGGATTTTAACGTTTTGAGAACGCCCAGATAAGTAGCTAAGCAATAATTCCACAGCAGTAGGACCAAGACCGAAATTACTACCAAATTTCTGTAAGAGCTTTACATGATCAAAAGAATCAAATGCCTTCGAGAAGTCGAGTGAAGTAAAGAAAGTTACTTTAGTTTTGTGAAAGGCATCATAGATATCAGAAGAGACTTTTAGTAGTGCAGTTTCACAACTGTGTCCAGATCTAAAGCCAGATTTCCATTTAGAAAGAAGACAGTTTTCTTCAATATGCGAAATAAGTTGCTTAAAGATTATTTTTTCGAATACTTTCGACAAGAAACATAGAAGACTAATTAGACGGAAATCAGAGGGTTGCAAAAGGGAAACTGTTTTTGGGATAGGTACCACCAAAGCTAGCTTTCATTGTGGTGGAAATTGGGAACACGTAAGACAGTATTTGAAGATATGCATGAGCACATTTGATACAAACGGTGCGATGATTTTTAAGAATTTGGGGGGAACGAACAGCCTCAGATTTTCTAGAGTATAGTGTAGAAAGAAGTTCATCCTCGTCAATGCAGCGAAATGCAAAGCTATCAGAAGAATAATTTAAGTCGAGGGAAGACGAGTTACAGACTGCATCGGAGGTGGCAGAAAAGAATGCATTCAGGATATCGGGATCTACCTCTGCTTTTTGGTAAATTTGACCAAAAGCTCCAAGATTGCGGAGGTTACTCCATAGCTTCTTTGGGGGTAAGCTTGTGTCCAGCAAGTTACTAAAATTGGTGCGTTTAGCTGAACGAATTGGCGATACTTTCCTATTGCGGGCTCTTTTGTACAGCTTGCGCACTTCCTCATTACGCGTCTTCTTATATCGATGATGCAGGAAATCCCTTTCAGTTATTGAAATATGCACTACACGCGTTAGCCAAGGGCACCGTCGTGGATAAGCGCTTATTAACCTTAGAGGAACAAACATTTAATATAAGGGTCTAATAGAGTCATAAAATGCTTGAAGTTTTTCATTTATATTATCGCTTGAGTAGACAGGATCCCATGATAATTCTCGACACGCAAACTCAAGTTGCTGCAAATTTATGCGTTTGAAGTCACGGAATGATATTATCTAGAACTGAGGAACAGGCTGAAGGTGCATTTTGTACGACAAAAATAGAAAATCATGATCAAAATTACTGGGTGGACTAATTTGGTTATGAAACAAGATTTTCTGAATGTCATCGACCAGAAGATAATCCAGCTGAGATGGAACCGTTGCATTAAAGTAAGTAGGTAAGCTAAGCTACTCAAGCGGTTTCCTTTTGTGCAGTTTTGCAATACGACCACTGAATTGTTGGGACGCAACAGGAAAGATTTCAGAATGCTGGCGCAAATTGTGATCGGAATTCTTGTCGACCCTACAACTCAGCAAACATAGAACAAGAATGCAAATTATGTGCCCTTGCACTTGCTCCCTTCCGACCTTCCACCTGCAGTACCCTTAGATTGACGGAATCCTTGGCTTGTACCTTAATAGCCTATGGCCATATCAATATCGTGAACTTGCTCCCGAAGGTGTGCCTGGCACAACCACATACCCTGGTTACATGACGCTCGAAATTGATTTGAAACATATTTGAAATACATTTCGATCTTATGTAAACACAGATCGATTTGAAAAAGGATTGACTCGATCCGATACAAAAAAAATTCCTTGATCGAATTGAAATTGAATGAAGAATGCGCATGTAAACACAAATTGGAATTAGATCGAATTTAATTTTGACGTTTTTAGGTTACTTGGTTTTTTTTGTTTGGACCGTTTATTTTCTGTTTACAAAAGATTTTGTGTTGTGAAAAGTGGTTTTAATCATGACTAAACGAAATATATGGACAAATGAAGAAACAACATGCTTGCTTCTATTCAACATCCAAAATCTCTTCGGCTTCTTCTTAGGAATGTTTTGTATGGCAATAGTAAGCATGGCTTAAAAGTTGGATTAAAAAGTTTTAAACTATTAATTTCCAACTTTTTGGATAAATTTCTCAAAAGTCTCCTTCTTCTTATTTTTACATGCTGATTATGTAATTTCAAAGTAACCATTAAATTCTTGAAATAAGCAGAAAAAGCTTGAAAAATGAAATAATGTTCTTCACTGTATTCCATTATTCCAACTTGGCATTTATCATTCGTCAGTTTCAATCCTATTTGGATTTAATTTCAAATCAGTCAATGAAGAAGAACCGAAAACACAGATCGTATTTCAAACCACTTTCAAGTCGAGCTTTCGATCGCCTCATGTAACCATGATAACAACGGACTACCTTCTCCCTAAATTGACTTTCAGGAAGGACTTCCCCATCAAGATACCGCCTAGAAGAAAGTGAATAGTCTATATTAATAAAAGAAAGCTTCTGTATGTATGTATGTATGTACGTATGTGTGCGCTATAGCGGGCGCACCAGTACGCAGAGCTTCGAAATTTTGCAAGAAGGTCCGTTGGGGTCTTCCCTGAAACACCTCGAAGCCCGATTTTCGAAATTAAAAATGGCAGCCGAAGAGTGACCGAAATTCAAAATGGCCACCCAAATATGAATTTGCAAATTGTGTTCCGATTTCAATGAAATTGGGTAGCTAGGGGTTTTTAAGGCCGCTAATAACGAATTTGTGGTCAAAACTTATAAATTCATAATGGCCGCTGCAATATGGCCGACGAATTTGCCAATTGTGTTCCGATTCCAATGAAAATCGGTATCTGGGGGTTTTTACTAAGGTAGCAAATAACGAATTTATGATCAAAACTTATAAATTCAAAATGGCCGCACCAATATGGCCGATGAATTTGCCAATTGTATTCTGATTCCAATGAAAATTGGTATCTGGGGGTTTTTAAGGTAGCAAATATCGAATTTATGATCAAAACTTAAAAATTTAAAATTTCGGGGCCAATATGGTGGACCAATTTTACCAAATAAGTGTCTTTTCCCTGTCAGCTGTATGTATGTTGTTCAAGAGATGGGAAATCGGGAAATCTTCACGTCCTATCTCCAAATGGAAGAATATTGAACATAGTGTATCTTGGTCATTTCCACTATTGTCGTGAAGTTTGCCACGCGATCGAGTGTACCTATAAAATCCTCGACGAATAAAATTTAAATCGCCAAAATTACAAAGAAAAAGGAAGGGCCCTCCACTGCCATCACGAGGTTAAACGATGCCATCTATCGCATCCAAAACGTTCGATCGGAAAGAACGGGACGGAAGCCGTGTTCGGGACGAACACTAAGAAGGGGGGCAGTGTAACGGCTAACCGAAAAAAGAAAAACAAAATTATAAACCGTCCCCCACGCAGGTTGAATTTTAAATGGGATTTAACACGGGTTTCGTTTTTTTCAGCCAAGCTTTGAGCACTTGATTTCCATCGGTTCAAGGTGAAACTTGGTATCCTTAGGTTTTCGATACCGCTGAATACGAATATCATGTCAAAAACCGGTTTTAACTAATGACAGCTGTCAAAAAAGCTGTCAATAGAAATTAACCATATAAAAGGTATCCAAAATCATTTTATCCCGAATTGTTGTTTCTTTCACTTTTCTCCTATCGCGGAAAGTGCAGACATAAATTTTTTTAATTTAACGGCGTTGCAACGCACACGGGTTTTTTGCTAGTATAGAATAAAGTGGAACGTGACTTTCGTCAGGAATATAGATGGAAACGAAAAAGCCTAAAGGAGCGTGTCTCCGGGTTCAGAGATTGAGATGGCCAGTTGTGCTGGGCGAGGTCAAAAACTCTATTTTAACTACTAACCAGCGAAAGGTGGAGTGCGTTATTGACTTGGCCCACTTACAACAAAGGACGAACAATGAGCCTCCTAAACAGACCCCGAAGAAGTATTTTCAGTATTACGGTAATCATCACGGGTCATTGCTCTATAGGGGACACACTGCAAACTGGGTATGCCACACAGCGTATGTTGCCGTAGATGGGGGAGGCGTTGATGGGAGAAGGGAGAAACCTTCGTTCATTTTCTGTGTGAGGGCCTGGCCTTGGTTTCTTTGATAGTAAGTCCGTTTTCGAAGTTGCCTTTTCTACGGCCAAAAAAGACCCATTGGGTCCTTTTCTAGAGCCATTGTTTTAACTATAATGACTTTGTCATCTTAGATATGCTAAACAGACTTATTAAGAATTGTACTCCAGGTTTCAATATTTCGCTTCGTACCATTTTTCAAGAACGATGCTGATTAGAATAGAGTATAATGAGTCGCCGGGCCCGGTCTGAGATCTGTATTCGCTTGAAAGGACACTGATACGTTATTCGGAGCTCTTACTATATTTATCATCAAAATCGATGATGTTTTAGTCAATTGAATTAAATGATCTACAAAGCCGGGTTCCACCATTACTTCATAGTTTTTGGATTGTTGAACAATTACCCTAGCGACGGTTACCAAGAGTATAAGCTAGGCTGTGGATCAATCTTCCGCAATCAATATTTCTGAATTCTTACAATATTCTAAACTTCAGATGTAGGCTATATCTGAGCCCTCCCCAGATTCTTTAGCTATTCTCCTCTTCTTTGCTTCCAGCTAAGCTTACTACTAGACATTGCATCACGACCTAAACAACATGACGATCTAGTACTTTAAAGAGCATTCCTAATCTTGGCTATTCCACATAAAAAGCATGAGTTGTTAAATGTATGATCATTATATTCCAAATAAATTCCAATTTAACCAATTAACACACATCGATTCTTATATAATCATCCTCATTGACATTATGTATGGCTGATCAGTCACAGCTATCAATTTTCCATACCCAACGCAACAACAACAGCTGAAAAACGAGACGTTAGCAGAAGATAAACGCTTCTTAAAAAATAATATTTCAACAAATTCTTCAGAAATTTCGCCACCACAAATTATACAAGATTCACTAAAGTAGTAAGTAACTGCAAACGCGAAAGTCATTGTAGCCAACAAACTTAGCGGTGCTTCTGCAAGGAAACTATAAATTATATGGAAACCAGACTTTCATTGCTCATATATCAAATTTTCAGCTGATTTCAAGATTTCACACTTTTTTTCTTCAAGATTTTCCAAATGCAAATCTATGCACAAAATTATTCATGTTGTAAGACTTTGCGTCGAGTTTTGTTAGGAGGACGTCTTTAAGAAGTCTTGTTTACTTACTAAAATTTCATAACTTTTTGCAGAAATTGACAAGAAAATTGATAATACTAGTTTATTGGTTGGTGGTTGGTGTTGAAATATAAATTTATGTTAGAAATTGTCACTTTCATTTAATAGTTTCATTCAAAACACACAGTAAAATTGATTGATGATTGAATGCTTCCCATTCGAAGATGCTGTGATCGTTATGACACTCTAAATTAGTGTAACCTGGTTCCAAAAATGTAGGCTCTATTAGGTCAATTAAACGAAAAAACACATTTTAGGAGGTAGGTAGGTGTAGGACAGGACAAGCTCAATCCAACTATCGAGTACGGGGATAAAATTTGCACTGAAAGGGCATCGTTTTGTAACCGGACCGGACCATGAAAATTTTAACGTAAGCCTCGGAACCTTCCCAACCCCAGCTAAGAATATTCTAAATGTAAGGTATCTGATCCTTGCCAGAACCAAACGACTACAAAGAAAATGTTGCGCTTGTTCTGCCATACGATTACGATACGGTCAGTATCCTGCGATGGTCGACAAATTTTTATCGATATCCCTCCACGTCAAGAATCCGTGTGATCCCTGCTTGCTGTAGTCAGGCCTACTCTTTCCAGTTTTTTCGCGTTGTATTAAACATTCCTAGTACCTCCTACCTAAGGAAAAGAGCTCTGTTCAGTCGCTTTATTGTAATTCTTTCACTTAGCATAAGAAATTTAATTTTAAAAATTCAATAATAATTTAATTTAAATATTCAAAATTTAACGTCTCATTTTTCATTGTAAATATTCACACTAATCAAAATGTAGTCACTGAACTTATTTCAATTTCCTTTATATAATTCTTTTTTTTCAATATAAGCCACTTGGGCACTCTCGTTGTAGCTTCAGAAGAAGATAGAGTTCATATTGTTCATTTTTGTTTCTTTTCAAAATAAAATAGTTGTCGGGTTCAAGTTGCGTTTTTAATTTCGTATTAATAAAAATTTCATTATAATTAATTGTAAAAAGGCTTACAATTAACATTTTGGCGCCCGAGCAGGGACATTCCCGAAAAACAATCAAAATATTAATTAACTTTGGTGAAAAATTGCGGTATCGTGTTCCCATGTGTTTCACCGCAAAGTGCGGAATCCAAAAAATAAATCGAGTGTAATCAGTGTACTTAGTGCAACAGCAAAAGTAAAAGCCTATAAAAAACAACAAAAATTACCAGCACGGATTCTATTTTGCTGACATTTTGTGTAAAAATTGGAAAAACAATAGGCTGCAGATTCATCAAAAAATTCCATCGAAGAGCACCAGGAAAGACTCCATGCTGCTGGCATTTTTTGTTTAAACTTTTAAAACAATAGGCAGCAGATTCAAAGAGTTGATGTCGACTGCGCCTATTCATATTTTTTTACTAAATTTCAAAGTTTATTACAATGTACACATTTGTAATTAGATTTCTTTTAGGAAATTCTTCTGAGGTATTTTGCTAGTTCGGATTCCAGGCTGCTGGCCTTTTATTAAAAAATTCAGAAAATAATAGGAGGAAAATTTAAAACTAAAAAAGAAAATTGGTATCTATGGTAGTGGGCAAGTACAAAACCTTTGTTAATTCTTAAAACAAACTAAATTATATATATAAATATAAAGTGCAAAGAAAACATTTTGATATTGCAAGAAATATAAAGACATATTTTAATATTAGAAGAAATATAGACATATTTAAAAATAAAAATAGGAGTTGAACAACAAAGTTCAAAAAGACAAAATTTGTGAATTATAACATAATAGGTGAATTTTCTAGTGGTTAAATTGAACTAATACGTAGCTTCTGTAAAGTTATAGAAAATCGAACGATTGACATATTCACGCGGAATTGACATTGAGTTTATCTAGTGATTTAAAATAAAATTGGTTTTCATTTCGAAATAAAATAAGATAATTTGCGAAAATGGCGGAACAAATGACAGGACTTAAAACGCAAAGAGCATCTACGAAGGGATGCATTACGCGCATTAAGAACTTAGTTGAACAAAGGGCGGAGCTTTTAACTTCTACGGAACTTGAATGTAGGTTAGGTATATTAGAGTCGTATTTCAAGCAAGCTCTTTCTTACCAGACTTCAATCGAACAACTTGCCCCTGACGACAATAACGAAATAAAAGTTCGAAGCGAGTTGGAGGAACTTTATTGTGCGACAAAATCCCAATTACTTTTGTTAATGAATGGTTCTCGTAAAGCTAGTTTACCGGCCACAGATTTCGGGAATAAAATAATAGTAGGTAGTACTTCCACCAGTAAGCTTCCTAAACTTCGATTGCCACAATTCTCGGGCAAATATACTGAATTTCCAAACTTCATTGGTTGCTTCACTAAATTAGTTCATTTGGATGACTCACTCTCCAATCTGGAGAAGTACAATCACCTTTGTCGTGCCTTAGCGGGGCAGCCTTACAAACGGTAAAGGCATTCGAAATAACCGAAGATAATTATGAAAAAGTTTTGGCTCAGCTGAAGTTGAGGTACGACAACAAACACCTTATCTTTCAAGAGCACATTGTGGAACTCTTTAGCTTGCCTAGAGTTAGTAAAAATGATGCCAGCCAATTAAGAAGTTTGATCGACAGCGCTAATGCTCATTTAAGTGCGTTATATTCCATAGGCTCAGCAGAGGATATTGCGAACGCTTTTCTCATTCATATAGTTAATTCAAAGTTAGACAGGGACACCCAAGAGTCTTGGGAATCTGGAGTCGATTTTTCAAAGCTACCTTCTTGGCAACAATGCTTCGATATATTAAGCAAACGTTCGCAATATTTAGAATCCCGCGGAGTCAAAGTTAATTTTTCAGAAAGTGGCAGCTCGCATCGTCAGTTTTCGAGGAATAAAATTAGGCATGACAAACATGCAAGTAGCCATCCAACTTCATTAGCAGCTATACAATCTTATTGTGCCTTCTGTGAAGAAAAAGGACACGTTATTTACAAATGTAAAAAATTTCTGGAGTTGCCGGTAACAGAAAGATTTGCAGCAACGAAGCAAAAATTATTATGTATAAATTGTTTATTCAAAGGACATCCAGTAAGACTATGCAAGGTGCAAAAATGCCGCGTCTGCGCTTTGCCTCATCATACACTTCTCCACAGATACACATCATCCCCAACAACCGTCGATAACGTTCAATTAGCCTCGGCTGCGAAACCTTTTGCCGAAACTACGATAAAAAAGGGGGAAAGTAGTAATAATACTACACTACAAACGCTTCTTTTAGACAACGACGAAGATTACGTTTTCTTAGCAACTGCCATCATAAAAGTCAAAGATAAATTCGGTCGCGAATATCAAGCGCGCGCATTACTCGATGGTGCTTCCCAACTAAACTTCGTAACAGAGAGATTTGCTCAATTCCTCCAACTGGCAAGAAACAAGGTGGAAAGTAGTATTAGCGGCATTAATAATATACATTCACGAATTCGATATTCTACTGATCTGGCTATAGGATCCATGGTAACAAATTATCACACAAATCTTCACGTTTTCATCCTTCCAAATATTACTGGAGCTCATCCCGAGAGGGAATTCGCTGTCGATAGTTGGAAAATTCCACAAAATATTCAATTAGCCGATCCACGATTCTTCAAACCCCAAGGAGTCGATGTGCTTATTGGCACGGAATTCTTCTTTCTGTTACTTTGTGTGGGTCAGATTCAGCTGGGTGAAGGCTTACCCATCCTGCAAAAAACGGTGTTCGGTTGGATCGTCGCAGGAAAATATTCTAGTCACCCAACTTTGGAAAATAATTATAACTGTCTGATATGTGAGGAGTCGGAGTCAATTCAAAGTAATACGGAACAATTATTGTTTAATTTAGTTGAAAGATTCTGGGAAGACGATAGCATCGAATCATCAAGTATACCGCTTACGGAGGAACAGAAAAAATGTGAAATCAACTTCAAAGAAACGATGCAAAGAGATGTCCAGGGCCGGTTCGTGGTTAAGCTTCCGTTTCGAGATCACCCAAAGCAGATTCTGGGAGAATCTTTGGAAATTGCAAAAAATCGCTTTCGAAGTTTGGAAAACAGGCTTACAAAGAATCCAGCCTTAAAGCAAATGTATGCAGAATTTCTGAAGGAATATTTAGAGTCCGGTCATATGGAAAGCATCTCAATGGCAGACGTTCCCCATACACATTACTTTATGCCTCATCAATGTGTTCTTCGCCCAGACAGTTCCACTACTAAGCTGAGAGTGGTTTTTGACGCATCCTGTAAAACCTCTTCACATAAATCACTTAATGACGCGCTAATGGTAGGACCCGTGGTTCAAGAGGATATATTCTCTATTATGCTTCGTTTCCGTTCATATAAGTACGCTTTGACGGCAGATATACAGGCTATGTACCGGCAAATTTGGGTGCATCCTGAGGATAGAAACCTTCAGTTGATTCTGTGGAGAGACTCACCCAAGGAGGATCTTCAAGTTTTCAGACTAAAAACAGTCACGTATGGGACTGCCTCGGCTCCATTCCTGGCAACACGATGTCTAGTTCAGCTTGCAGAAGACTTCGTTAACCAGATGCCCCAAGCTTCAAAAATCATCAAACAATCTTTCTACATGGATGATCTTCTTACCGGGGCCGATGAAAGGAAGGATCTCCCTCGCATCAAGAATGAGATTGAATTTATATTAGCCTCAGCTCAATTTAAATTACGCAAATGGTACTCAAACGACAAGACATTTCTGGACAATATTCCTGAAGATTCAAGAGAAAAAACACTAAAATTTCATGACGTCGATGCGGTCAAAACTCTAGGCGTTGTATGGGAACCAACAGCAGATAACTTTAGATTTCATTTCAAACAAAGTCTTAGCCATTCCTCAAGGATAACCAAGCGAGCAGTTCTTTCAGAGGTTTCGCGCTTATTCGATCCGCTAGGTCTTATCAACCCAATTATAGTGAAAGCAAAAATATTTTTACAGGAATTGTGGATACTGAAGCTCAACTGGGACGAATCTCTTCCACTGCTTCTTGAGCAAAGTTGGAAAGATTTCATGCTAGACTTGCAGGGATTAAAGCATCTCGAAATTCAGCGTTTAATGTTCTCCTCCAACGACTCCATCAGAAATGAAATTCATGGGTTTGCAGACGCTTCAGTGCGGGCGTATGGATGCTGTTTATATATCCGCTCCATAGACATAAATGGATCCATTTCTACGAAACTTCTGACCGCAAAGTCGAAGGTTGCGCCAATAAAGTCTCGATCTTTACCTTGCCTGGAATTATGTGCCGCACTATTGCTTTCAAAACTTCTGGATAAGACGCGCCAGAGCATCGATAAGAAAATAGACGACATAATTCTTTGGACTGATTCAGAAATCGTACTAGATTGGTTATCATCTCATCCATCGTCGTGGAAAACCTATGTAGCCAATCGTGTATCAGAAATCCAAGAGCTCACAAAGAGTTTGACATGGAGACACGTGAATTCAAAAGCGAATCCAGCGGATATAGTATCGCGAGGAGCTAAGGTGGCGGAGTTGCAGACATCTATATGGTTTTCCGGGCCAGCATATCTTCAAGAGCCCTCGAATCTCTGGCCACCTAACAAAATTCGAAGAACTAATATAGAGGAAGTTCCTGAAAGACGCAATTTGAAAACTATACTAGTATGTTCAAATTCGGACAAATTTTTAAATACAATTTACGAATGCAGCGACTTCACGAAGAATTGTCGCCGAATCGCACTGGCAATCAGATTTTGGAACAATCTCCAGTTGAAGAAAGAGAAACAGAATATCGTAAGCTCTGAGATAACATCCACAGAAATAGACATCGCATTTCTCAGAATAGTAACCTGTATTCAAAAATCTGAATTCGCTGAAGAGATAAGGTTGCTTCAGGACAAAAAAGAGGTAAAAAGTCATGTAAAAAATCTCAACCCTTTCTGGGATGAAAGTTCTGGTGTTGCATTATTGCGAGTTGGCGGCCGACTAAGAAATTCTAATTTACCCTATGAAGCCACATTCCCTATCCTCCTTCCCCGCAACAATCCATTTGTAAAATCGTATATTAATCACTTGCACATTAAAAACTTTCATGCAGGTTCTTTAGCATTGGTAGCCATCCTCCGGCAGCGTTTTTGGGTCGTGAATGCCAGAGAATACACCAGGAAAATTGTTCGCTCCTGTCTTCATTGTTTCAAATATAGACCACGTCTAGTTCAGCAGATCATGGGGGATTTACCAAAAAGCAGAGTCAACCAGTCACTTCCATTTTCTCACTGTGGGGTTGATTTCTGTGGACCGTTCCAGACCACGTACCGCCAGAGAGGAAAGCAAACTTACAAGACTTATGTGGCTGTTTTCATCTGCTTTTCCACAAGGGCTGTTCATATTGAGGTCGTATCGGACCTCACATCAGATGCCTTCATTGCAGCTCTAAAACGTTTCATAGGCCGAAGAAATTTATGCAAACATATTTACTGTGACAACGCGACCAATTTTGTAGGAGCACGAAGACTACTTAGTGAATTTAGAGATGCCTTTCTGAAGCAACAAACTCAGTCCGAAATCATCCACTGGTGTTCAAATAACAGCATTAGCTTTCATCACATTCCACCTCGATCTCCACATTTTGGTGGGATTTGGGAAGCTGCTATTAAATCAGCAAAAGCCCATCTGTATCGCACGCTTCAAGGGTCTCTATTAACTTTCGAAGAGCTGGCAACAGTGATGGTTCAAATTGAGGCAACTTTAAATTCACGACCCATTACACCCCTTTCTTCAGATCCAAACGATGAACAGGCATTGACACCTTCACATTTCCTCGTACAAGCTCCCATATCTTGCTTTGTAGAACCAGATTTGTCCAAGCATAAAGTTAACTACTTACATCGATGGCAACGACTTTCCGCTTTACTGCAACATTTTTGGAGAAGATGGTCGAAGGAGTACGTAAGTCAGCTTCAACAAAGATTTCGGTGGCAATCTGCGCATAAAAATATCACGGTGGGAATGTTAGTACTGGTTCATCAAGAAGACCTACCCCCCTTCAAATGGAGACTCGGCCGAGTTGTTAAGACAGTTAAAGGATCAGATGGTCATGTACGTGTAGCAGATATCCGCACTTCAGGCGGCATCCTTCAAAGAGCAGTGCATAAACTGGCGCCTCTACCAATGCACGAAAGTGATTGAAAAGATGTGCATCCTTTCAACGGTGGCGGCATGTTCAGTCGCTTTATTGTAATTCTTTCACTTAGCATAAGAAATTTAATTTTAAAAATTCAATAATAATTTAATTTAAATATTCAAAATTTAACGTCTCATTTTTCATTGTAAATATTCACACTAATCAAAATGTAGTCACTGAACTTATTTCAATTTCCTTTATATAATTCTTTTTTTTCAATATAAGCCACTTGGGCACTCTCGTTGTAGCTTCAGAAGAAGATAGAGTTCATATTGTTCATTTTTGTTTCTTTTCAAAATAAAATAGTTGTCGGGTTCAAGTTGCGTTTTTAATTTCGTATTAATAAAAATTTCATTATAATTAATTGTAAAAAGGCTTACAATTAACAAGCTCTTTTTAATAGATTTCGACCAACCTTGGACTTCAATATAGGCCGCTCCTAGTGCCTTGGGCTCCTTGGGTATCCAATAACTGCAGTATACAGGCTCTGCCAATGAGTTCGTCTGTATTGAAGGCTTTGAAGTTCAGTCTGGAAAACATTGCCAAAACTAGGCAGACGATAGTATTTTGGAGTAGTGATGAGCAAGACTGGTCTTGCAGTGGTCTTGCATTCTTGTCTTTTTTTGCACATTTAGCAAGACCAAAGCAAAACCAACACAAGACAGGACAAGAAAAGACTGTAAGATCAAGATGGCAAGACTGCAAGCAAGCTAAATGTGCAAGACCAGGCAAGACTGCAAGACTAGTTTTGCTCATCGCTATTTTGGGGGTTCAGTAAGACGAACTCTAGCGCCTGTCAGGCCGAAAACCGAAACCTAAGTTGAATTAACTTTCGATGTCACGCCCTTCTATCATTCCCAGTGGCAGAAGGAGTAGTCTATTTCTGCGACCATGACTCTTCTTCTTATCGGTATAGCTTATACCTACGCAGGCTGCCTGATGTTTGATGTATGGATCACCAGATCTTTAGTGGAGGTTACACACAATATTATGTTATATGCTTTTGCAAGAGCGGGCCACCGCCTGTCAGAGCCGAATCACTACCGCATAATGCCAATGCACCAATTGTTGCTTGAATCCTCATATCTTACCGAAGAAGTGAGTACTGTTCTAAGCTATGCTGACCTTTGTTGCTCTTCCTGAGAAATTAAGCCTGCAACTAGGATTTGAGTCCAAAGTGAGACCCAAATACTTAGCTGATGGCAACAGGCTTACTGCTCGACCACTAAGTAGTTACTGTCCTTTTGCTTTAATGGATTGCTCACAGTGGGTGGACTATTCGCTAACCTAGGAGCTATCTGCATAATCTCTCTGATTGTGGAATGAAACATTTCGGATGCTAAAATCGCCATGTTGTCCGCATAGGTGACTGCCTTTATTCTATCTTTCTTTTCAGCTCGAGGAGGATCCACTGACCAATACCATCGTAGATCCCAAATTACGCCAGGATCAGCTAGATGGCTTTGCTGCTGAAGTTGATGAAAACACTTTCTATGTCCAGGAAGGCTGCTAAGGTAAACTGTTTGTTTGAAGTATTCTCCTTCGGAATGGAGATCACTCTAACCCTATTCCAGGGTAGAAGCATGAAGGTGAAATATAGGCCATTGTTATAAATTGAAATCAGGCCATGGACCAATAATTTTATGCGTCTTCTGGAAAATAAGAAGAAAATGTTCACTGAAAAACGCACCTTTTCCATGATGATGGTTTGGAAGGGTTTACTCCCATGATACTGATCTGTCAAATCTGTCAAGAGACCTAAAAATAATAAAAAAGGAACCGGAATTAAAATTAAAACCAAAAAAGAAAATTCTATTCAAGCAAGTGGGGAAATGAAAATGGCAAACGTTTTGTACATTCCTAGACGTACGTTTGGGCGAATTTAAATTCCGACGACAAGAGTCACAGTGGCTCTGTTTGAAAATAAATGAGCTAAAAATAATTTCCTTCGTTTATCTTCTCTATTTTTAAATATAATAAACAAAATCTTAACTACATGCCTATCAAATGGATTTTTCTGATGAATTGTTTCATTACCCTTTTATTACCTTTATAGTTATGACCTCGCAATGGATGCTTTTAATCGCTATGAAAATTAAATGCAACCGGGTTTTTGCTCAATAACGTAATTCTATTTATGCTGTGTTTAATTAAATTTATTATTACTAAAAACATGAAGATATTATATTGCTTTTCAGAAATGTTTTCACAATAAATTTATTTTTATGTTTTAAATGACATCTTATCTTCAGTATAACGGCCTTTGTAAAGATGTGTTTTATTTCGTATTTCCATGGCATTGTTATTCTAGAAAGATCTCGTTCTTTTAATGTGTAAGAGAAGAAGTCAGAGGTTAAAATTCCCTTTCTACCATATACAACACTATTATACATAATGGCGCAGAAGCAAACTTAAAATTCTAAGATCGATGATGAAGGAGACTCTACCCGACTTGATACCACTCCGCTATAAACGCTGCACTGGGGTTAAGATCGATTCTACCACTTGGGTCTTCAGCGGGGACATTTTCCGACAATCAAAGTGATGGGAAAGATCCTAGAAGAGGGAATGCTCCGTAAACATTCATGATAATCTATCCTGGAGTTTCTTTAAGATACCATAGCGTGGACTTGTATTGCACACGGATGGCATCCAGGCAGAGAGGTGATAGTCCTGAAATCTGGTAAGGTCAGGGTACACCATTCAGCTTAGGCACTCTAGCTACTTTCTTGCAAGCAAATCAGAACACTAAAAGGGCTCGCAATTGCAAAATCTACAAACAAAGAAGGGCTTAGGCACTACTCACACGGCGATACTCAAATCTCGGATACTCGGCGACTGGGATACAGAGACTTGGAGACTCGAGATTGTAGTTGCTCGTCATCTTCAAGGCCCATTTACAATTATGCGAGACGCACATGCAAGTCTAGCATCCGTGTATCGCATAGCTGCCAAAAGTAGATTCAATGCATAGAATTAAACCTGCCAATCTACAATGGGATACGTGGCGCGGATGCGTTGCGAGAAATATTCGGAAAATTTAATATTTACGCATGCTAGATGCGTGTGCTTGCAAAATTAATATGTCAGAATTATTGTGGTTGTGTTTTCGTGAACAAAATGAAGTGTTTCTCCCTGATTTTTCTCAAATTAAATAAAAATAAATAAAATTGAGAAAATCTGAAAGTTTTAGTTGTGTTTTAAAATAAAATTTGACAACCTTGTCAGGTGCGTGATTGTACATTGCATTGCAGGGCTTCACTGATGCGAGACTAGTAAGCGATTCTTGCATGCGAACTTCGCATGGGCCGTCACACTGCAGAGACTTAAATTTCAAGTCTCCTATCAACCTACCTCCGTTTTTTTATTCAGTGCACTTTGCAAAATGTCTAGTGACAGTAGTAGTTGTTATCATTTCGTTCTCATGCCTGGTACGCAGCTCAAACGGAATTTTTCGCAACGGAAAAATTCCGTGTAGATTAGTGTGGAGAAATAGTAAACAGCTGAGAAAAGGGGAACAGCTGACGGGGTTATGTGTCATTTTGGCGTGCAAGTTGTTTGAAGGAACTCGTAAGCAATTTGGTAAAAGTGTTTTTTGATTTTTTCATCTCCATCCTGCATTTTGCAACCTGTTCCTCTACTTTATTCACCTCTTAATAACCACTTGCATTAAGTGACAGAATATGGGAATGCACATTTATATGTCCGGGCACGTAATTCATAACGAAACAGGTGGAGAATCAATGCCATCTACAATTAACTAGGCATACTAGCAAAATTCCCACGGAGCTGCGTACCACAAAACGAAATTACAAAATAAATTTTTCGCTATTGATTTCGTTTACGTTTTTTTACATACATTTTATATGGAAAATTTCTGGTTGCTCACTTGCCGAGTATCTGCGACTGGAGTATCCCCGTATGAGTGCCGCCGTCTTAGACCAAGCCCAAATTAGTTTGGCAACCCTAGCACCCTCAATAACCTGGATACGCTCAGTCACCCTTTAAGCCTAGTATGGAGCTCGCACGGAATTCCGTTCAGCATTTTTGGTAAATATTTCTACACGGAAAAATTGCGTGTAGAATACCATGGAGAAAAGCTAACAATTGAGAAAAAGCGAACAGCTGACTGCTAAAAATCACATATAAAACCACGAACTGACGGCAATAGCTGTTTTTCATTCGTCCTGTCAAAATTACCTAACACACAACACGGAGTCTAACATTTATTCCGTTCCAACATGAACGAAAAAAAGTCTCCAATTCCCTGCAAGCCACCTGTTAAGGTCCGGTTACACGCAACGATCTGCTTGTCCAAATTGACTGGAGCAAAGCAATTGGTGCAAATAAACTGAGTGAACATGAATCGGCTTACAGGCAACGATTTATTTGTACAAATTGACTGGCGCAAGTCAATTGGTGCAAATAAAATGAGTGAAAATGACACTAAATGACGCTAATTTGACACGATTTTTATATTATATTGATTATGATAAGGTCGGAGGAGCGTCATGGAATTTCACCATTCACCCAAGGGCATGCTGAGGGCTGTAGCGGCGGCTTGAACATCGTTTAAACGCTCATGCCAAAACACCAACCTCAAGCAGATTTTCTAAGAACACATATTTTGCACCAGGCAACCGTTTTGGCTTGCGCCAGCCAAAAATTTGCGTTTACACGCAACGAATCACTTGCGCAAATTGACTTGCGCAAGCCAATTGGCACAAGTAGATCGTTGCGTGTAACCGGACCTTTAGAGAAAGAGAATTGCACAAGCTAAATATTACCAATAGTTTTCCGTTCGAACTGCGTACTCATAAAACAAAAAGGGCACGGAAAAATTTGGTGAACGGAATTCCGTGCATCTTTTTACGTGTATTTTATATGGGGAACGGAAATCCATTCGAACTCCATACTAGGCTTTATGTGTAATTAGAGCTTCGCTGTCGGACACCCTGACAATGCAGGGCTTTGGCTCATCGGTATAGAACAGGCTGTTCAGGCAACTACGAATTTCGTGCAAAGGGCCCTAGCCGATTGGATTCAGATAAAATAAACCGAACACGGGGATTCAGACGTGGCCTGGGGAATCCAACCCATTTATTATTGAGTCACCTCGCAGCACCGCCAAGGAATTACTAAAGTGCTGCAGAAAGGATGGCTGGACCCTAGTTGGCTTGGTTACCAGGCACTGAACTATAATTTACCACCTACAGAAAGTCAGAAAGGCCGAGTAATACACTTCTGACCCTAACAAAAAACAGGATCTCGCTGTTTGGCACGACCTTGTTTGCCCAAACAAGTCTGGGGGACAATTTAGGCAGATTTCTGAGTGTGTTCAATCGGTCTGACATACAAATACATGGCCAACTAAGAGAACATGATTTATAACCCAGCGGGAAAAAATTGGAAGCGCTTCTCTGGGGAGCTAATTTTGAGCGCTGCCAAATATGCTCCCGAGGGAGCATTACTGGATTTTTCAGAAATTTTATAGGACGAAGAATACGGCGATTATCTTGTTGACCCTAAAGGGTGACATTAGCATACTCAATAGACAGGTTCTTGTTCGATACGGAGGAAAAGCAGCATTGGACGTGGTTAGTATACTTAGTTGGGGGACCGCTTTGGTTAAACCAAACTCGCGCTTGGAAAGGAAAAGGCAACTACAAAAGATGAACAAAAATAAAAACTTTTCGGCACCGGAGCTTGACCTTTATGAATATATAGCTCTACTGTAGATATTTAAAAAAGCTTTATAATGCTCCTTTTTGTCTCCAACTCGTGCTTCTATGGGAGCTCAAATAGAGTGCTAGCCTAGGCGGATATCTAGTGTTAAAAAATATATGAAGACGGAGCGGAAAGTCCAAGCTTCCATGGGAGTGCTCTTTATAGCTGCGTTCCTTTTCTGCTAATTTTTACTATTTATTGCTCGCGAGTACTCGCAGCTACACTTGCTCTAACATAAGAGCAGATAACACTTTTAGTTACGCAATTAAAATCCGCTAGAGGAAAGCTCTCATTTGGAGTCTATTGTGAACTATTTTAATTACCCTATCACCCCATAGATGGCTTTTGATTGTTTTGAGCTTTTTGATATAAAAACGTCTAGAAATAAAAGTAAAAATAATAAATTTATAAATAAAACAAATAAAAATATAAATAATAAAATCGTATTAATTTAAATTATGTTGTAAATTATTATTCTAACCTTTCATTTGTATACAATCAAAACATCAAAAATGTTAGGTTAGGTTTTACTCAAATCAATAAATTTTGCGTTCCTTTTCTGCTATGCTTTCAAGTACTAAAAAGTGGAAAAGGAACACAGCTATTGTCTTTAGAGCACTCAATTTCCCGATGGGAAGCTACAAAATTGGTACTCCTTGGACCTAATACTACACTTAAGGAGAGAAAAAACCTGCTTAGACCATTCTATAATAGAATTTAATAACCGTGTTCCTTTTCTGCTCTTTTTTACTCGTATTTACTTGGAACTACTCCTGCTCTCACAGAGAATTCATAGGTTTTACTCATATCGACAAATTGTGCGTTCCTTTAATTTTTTACTCCGGAGTACTTAAAAGTAGAAAAGGAACACGGCTAATGGCAAACAGGGAGCTCCACTCAGAATGGAATGAGATAATCCAACGCCAATATGCAGTCTTGCTCCATCTGCTCCTATTGATGATGAAACATGAGATGGCTTCCTTGCTTATGTTTACAAGGATTGCAGAACACCCCGTAGGAAATTTCTGTAAAGAAAGAAGAGAAGTATGAAAGAATGTTATTTAGGCAGAAAGAACGACTATGACCCAGCGAATTATCGAACCCCATACCTCTGCAATGGTAGTCCAATGCTTTAACTCATAGACTAACGAGGCTGCAAGCTACTATGAGCGAAAAAGTGTTAATAATAGTAAAATCAACACCAAAATTATACAGCCTTTGTCGAAATCGAAAATTTGTAAATAAGCTGTTTGTTAACAAAAACAGAATATTTGACATTTCTAAGACACCATTTTTCAAATATTTTAAAGCTTGAATGTCAAAGTTACCACTAATCTTGTCTCTAATTACTATAATAACAAGAAAAAACCTCAAATCTAGCCACACTAGCATAATTTTTCTTAATAATTTCCATAATTCCCTAAGGTTAAGCCTAATTGTTATGGCCAGAAAATTATCGATTAGCTACACTCATCTGAATGCCTCGAAATCAAATAAATTAAGCCGTTTTCAATCGTTTTATTATAACATAAAAGTGAATTCCTAGTTTTGAAAAAAAATATAGGTTAATTTCAGTTGGTAGCCATTTTAATTGTGGTCACAGGAATTTTAATTTCGCAATTAAAAAAAAAACACACATCCAACGCCCACAAGACCTTTCTCTCAGATTAAATTTCTTTCCACCAAGCAAGGTGAAGTCAAGGTCAAATTCTGATGTAATTTACGAGCTGTAATAAATTTAAGATGAAAATCCAACACCAGCAAATTGTTTATAATATAAAAAAATGCAGAAGGCACATTTATTTTTTCGCTAATTTTTTTCGCCTTTTTTTTACATCAATGAGCTTCAAATTTTCATGAGTGGACTTCCTCACCTTGTCCTGGAAACCGCAGTCACCGCACACAACCAATGGGGTCTTCACCATAAACGTGGCTCGCAATTCAAATAAAATGGATTCAGTGAAAAGTGCAATCAATAAAATATTTTTTTTTCATAAAAACAAAAAAAAAAGTAATAAAAAAAAAGGTTTTGCGGTTTTAACTTGGGATGTTTAAAGACCATAAGAATTGCTCAAGTGCAGAAGATGAGCTCGAGAGACAGATGCCGCCAGGTGAGCATAGTGCATTTTATGCCGATTGCCGCCGGTATGGCAGTTTGGCTAAGGCATTAGCTATCAGGCGCTGGTCTGCGGTTGCTCAGCCGGTTTCTATTTGTTCGGTGTTCAATTACTTCATTTGAATTTAACATCAGAAGTACCTGTTTTGATATCAGAATGAAAATGGGAATGGCAACATGCGCCGGCGAAAAGGCACGTTGCGAAACAAATTGTGCTGCCAACTATTGATGCGATGACTGATCCATGCCCAACTGCTGCAATTCTGACGCCAGTACTTCGAAAAAAATGTCATTCTTGGCATTTAAAACTTGTCCAGCAGGGTCCAGTCAAAGAAGCAGTTAAAGGCTATTAACAAGATATTTAGATGCTAATTTCTAGTTCTAGTTGCTTTTCCAATCGCGTTGACCATTTTATTAAGTGATGTTTTAATTGTGATCGTTTAGGAAATATGATCGCTTCGATAGTCGGTATATCTTATTCGTAGATGGTGATGTTGACATGTTTAGCATTGACACTTTGTGTGTAATGACAGAGAGGACTTGTACACAGGCCCGCCACAAAGGGGGGGAGCAACTGGGAAGAATTGCCCCGGGCCCCAGGCCTAAGGGGGGCCCGATAATAAAAGTCAAGACCGCCATATCCCTGCTTTCTAATTGTCAAGCAAGCACTAATCGAGAGCCTGAAACCCATGAAGCACTCTAAAATATATGTTATGATTGTCTGGATATGGATTCTTCTACACATCTTATTTAAATAGTAAACACTATTTTTCTTGCATTAATTTTCGCAAAGTCGTCGATGACAGCAGCACCCAACCAGAAAATTCCGGGTGGGTAAAATACTCTATATCCACTCAAGAAAGGCGTTACAACGTAACTCACTTCTCCACACTCCCTCCTAACCCATCTATCCACGTTTGGAATAAGCCATTACGTTAGAGACTCGCAGTGCGTCATCTGTCGCCGCACTGAATTTGTCTCCCCTGTAACATATTCTGGATCATAGAGACGCATGCCTCCTCTCGCTAGTATCTCTATGGGAATAATTTTCCTGCTTCCGCGCACGCCGCATAGTTGGATTTTTCCCTGTATGCATAGCATGCGCCAAGGACGCTTATGCTGGAGACAGATACATGCGTTCGTTGGTGCGTGCGGTGATTGATTTAATAGAAGTTCGTGCATTCAAATATAAACTGACATATAGTTACATAACGGAACGCACGCAACGCAAAAGTTGGTCTAGTTCCAACTTTTCCGAATTGCCACATTCGCCATAGCCTCAAATACCCAAACACAAGCACACACAACAGACACATGCAGTCGTGGCTTCGATTTTTTTTGGCTTGTAAGAGACTAGACGGAACCCAAGCACGCAATTGTCTGTCAGCAAAAATTCGACGCATACACTGCACGCACTGTACGCGCGCACGTGTCTGTTTCCACCTTTAGTCTGTATGCGGCCCTCCATTTTCTGCCATAACCCATCTTGTTCAACGCTGCTGCCCACACTGGCACTGCGTAAAGCTAGACTGAGCTAACCACCCTCGCCATCAGAAGGTGTCAGATCGTTCTAGGGCTCCCACAAATTTTTTTTAGCCAAAGATTTTTTGGAATTTCAAAATCCTTAAAAGGCCCCCAAACATATTATAGCCCCAGGCCCCGCAAGGTGATGTGGCGGGCCTGCTTGTACGTATGCAACCTGTGTTTTGTAAGGAACCACATCATTAACCGACTTCAAAAAAGGAGGAGGTTATCAATTCGACGCATAGGTATTTTTTGGTCCTGTTCACGCATAACTTTGTAACGCAATGACTTTTTTGCTTTTTTTCATTTTTGTTTGAAAGGGTAGTTTCCCACGGTGGTCCCGTACAATTTTTTTTAAATTCTGATAAAGGAGTTCGAAGGTAGGCGTAAAAAACTGGTAAAATTAGTACACCTTGAACGGATAGAAGTATTTTCAAAGGCAGCGATCAAATTACTTTATTGTTGCGTGCTCGGGAAGAGGCCGGTGGATGAATCAGCAAAGGCGTTGACCTGCAAATAAAAATTGCGGGCTCAAACCCCGGAGGGTAGTTCGACTTTTTTTCTTTTTTTCTCTTTCTAAAATCCATTCTGATTGGATTAATGTTGTAAAGAATTACAAACTCTTCGGTGAGCAATTTCATGCATACTCTACTCATGCAGACTGTAGAGAGTATTCCTTTGGAATGAAATTCTATTTAAAGCAGTTTCTGAAAAGCTTTATTTACGGATTTAGCCATCTTGTTGTAACAATCTCCCGTAGCACAACGACTGAGAGGCTTGCCTCTCGTCCTCGAGGTTGCGAGTTCGATTCTTTGACCTGGAGCAATTCTTTTTTCAATCGACACAATAAATATTTCTTTTTAATTTCCTTTGGGGAATTTTTTTTCTTATTAAATAAGTTTTTTTTTAAATTGCTCCGAAAATACGCAAATAGATTACTGCAAAAACTATTTAGCTACTGCCTCAATTCTTTTCGACGGCGCGCGGCTGAGTGTCATACTTCTCGTAATAAATATTTTTTTTTATATGGCCCCCGAAAAAAATTAACGGACTAAAAAGTACGAAATAAAATAAATTTTTAAAAACCGACTTCAGAAAAACCAAAAATAATGCACAAAAAACCAAAAATAATGCACAAAAAAGGATAAAATAATTGTTTGAAATTCTTTACAACATTAATCCAATCAGAATGGATTTAATAAGAAGAATCACTTTTGAAGACGGTGCCAACACCTGTTTTCGGGGTGATGTATTAAGGGCATAAGGCTAACAAAGAAATGAATACAATTTTCGCAGCAATAGTTAATGCAATGAAAGTCAACTACTACCTGGCACCGTCTTCAAAAGTGATTCTTCTTATTAAATCCATTCTGATTGGATTAATGTTGTAAAGAATTTCAAACAATTATTTTATCCTTTTTTGTGCGTTATTTTTGGTTTTTTGTGCATTATTTTTGGTTTTTCTGAAGTCGGTTTTTAAAAATTTATTTTTTATACATTATATTTTATTATATTTGACATTGTTCTATGGATCCCGAATAGAGACACTTTTTGCTAATCTCTTTTCATCCTTTTGCCTATATTCATCTCGGTGCTTGCTTTAATTACTCCCTTACCTCGACTCGACTAGTTATCGCGACCGCGTCTTCCAACCAATGGAGTCCTAGATAACAGGCCTTCTACTCGCCAGGGCCAAATAGTAACACAAATATCAATAGTTGCCTCCAGGCACACTTGAAAAGTGCTCTCATCACGAGATCTCCCTCTTTTCAGTTGATACTGCCCGATCTTTCTTCTAATTGTGACATGCTGCAGCCTAATCAGTATCTTGGTCTGATCACAGCATCTAGTCATTTCTGGTGTTTCTTAGTCGCTCATTTCTCGGTCGTCCCGAACCTAATCAGACCTCCGTCAAAGGCAGCAAGCCACAGAACCTGCGTGATGGACATACAGGAGCCGTGGATCTGCAATAATAAGATCAGTGATCTTCAGTGGCGGACTAAGGGGGGGGCGGAGGGGGCGGTCCGCCCCGGGCCTCTGGTTCCTGGGGCCTCCAAATGTCTACAAGTTCCCTTGATCAAATCCTAAACAAGGCTTTTAAAATAAGGGCAGTGCCTACCTAAGTGGTACTTTGGAGTCGGAGGTCGCGTACAATGTTCCCGTAGACACAAATAAGTACAGCATGTAATTATTAAAATGGGTCTTTACTGAATCGTTACCCTCTACATCGCTTACATATACTTCAATACTTCTTGACCATTTTCATCTCGGTTGCATCATGCAAGAGGAGTTTTTGTAAACTTAAGCCTAGTGTCCACTATAGAGTTTTTTGCGTAGAGCTAGAGAAAACTCTCGCGTAGAGATGCGTAGAGAAGTGTATACACCGTCTAGAGCTCTACACATGCTCTCTACACCCACTCTACGCGCTCTGCATTCTACACTATAAAGTGTATACGCAATTTTTTTGTGTTTGGTAGAGCTCTACATCTGCTCTACGCTCTAACAAGCATGTTTGATAGAGTTTTTCTCTCTACAGTATTCATTCTTATTTGCGTTTCGACTGCGCTTCGAATTGTTGTACATAGGCGCAGTGCCGCGGCCAGACAATTGGGGGCCCTGTGCAAAAATTCAGCGAGGGGCCCCAGAGTCTCCAAAAAAAAATTTCTGTCATAAAGACCCGTCCCCGCGACAGAATTATGGAAAATGGGCCCCATGTAATATTTAGTGTGATGCGAGTTCGTCTGATATGACCCATATGCTGATTTGTATGACCCATTCACTGAAGTAAAAATGCAAATAAAGAATTCAAATGATTTTTATTGCCAAAAAAATGTTTTGCTCGCTTCGCTCGCGGTGCCCCAAACACGCGGGACCCTGTGCAGTTGCACACCCAGCACATATGCCAGCCGCGGCACTGCATCGGCGTGTTAAATAACAACGAAATTCGAATACGACATACGCAGAAAATTTTGGTATGAAGATGTATCTTCTTCCGTGAGCTCATTCCATAATTCTCGATACATTCCAGCGTTTTGTTTTCTTTTCGCAATCCAATCTCGCTCTCAACATTTCCTTTCCTTCTTTTGCCTTCTTTTGGGGAAAACTCATTTTATTATTTTTTTGATTTCTATTAATTTCCTTTAAATTTTTTACACAATATATGTACGTACGCATCTCTGAATAACTGAGAAATTAAATGAGATGCAAAAGTTGATGGCCGCAGTTGCGCGCTCTACCATACGACTCTACAGTAGAGAAAAACGCATCTGCAGTGTACTCAGTCTGTAGAGCTCGTGGTAGATCTCTACTCAAAATTTCTCTAGATCAACTCTACGGGCGGTGGAGTGGTAGAGAAGCGCTGTAGAGTACTTACTACAGGTAGAGCTCTACACGCTACGCTCTACATTCTACCGAAAAAAACTCTATAGTGGACACTTGCGACTTTCGGAATCGATGGGTAATTAAATGCTTTTCCTACTGGGAAATAAACATATACACACACACTTGTCCATACAAATGGCAACTGAATAAAAGGCTTCTAAAATTACATCGACTTCTTAGACTGAGGGCCTCATTCAGCTTTGCCGCCCCGGGCCTCTGACGGGCTTAGTCCGCCACTGGTGATCTTAAGCACTCTATACGAATGACAAAGTGAGAATCTGTGAGGGATGGAGTGCAGAGGGTCTTATCACAGCACTTGTGCCTGCCAGATCTCTCAGCTGCATTCATGGATGTACATAGAATGTGAGGCTTTTCTAATGTCTTCAACCCACCTTAGATACTCAGCCAACTAGGGAACTGGATGTGAGCGTGAGAAGTTGGTGCGATAAAGGCACAGCGTCAATCGTTGTTTTTGACACCATCTGTGCGAGGCTAGACAAAAAGTAGTAATAGATATTACCCTCTGTATGAACGGGAAGGGAAACCGACTGGTAGGTGATTGTTTGTGAAACAATATAAGATCACCGAGGTAACCTAGAGATGTCCGAGTAGAGGAGACCGAATTCGTCCTTTAAGTCAACTTAAACGATTCTACACCAGCTATACCAGTTTTACAATGAGACGAGCGTGCTGTGGTTCAGACCACTATGTAGTCAAGGTGAAATTGAGAACCCGGATAACAACCAAAACGCATAGGGGCAAACTCAACCAAAATACGATATAGATAAGCTGAAACTGGAAGAAAGAAGAGATGCCTACCAGCAAGCTGTCGTACAAAACTTGAGAGAGGCAGAAGAACAGCCCAACATCAACGACAAATGAGACCAAATTAAAAGCAGCATAAAGGGGGCGCCAGAAGAGGCACTAGGCTGGGGCCCCAGAGAGACTAGAGCTGACTGGCCGCAATTGAAGAGAGAAACCAGAGCCACCGGGAGTACATCGCAAGGCCAACAAGAGCAAGGATGGAAGTCTTCAAGCAAAAAAGAAGAATCGCAGACAAGCTCTGCAGAAAGAAGAAGAGAGAATATCTAAACAGGAGGATCTTACATATACAGGAAGACTTCAATGAAGGGAGAATTAGACAAGCGTACAAAGGAACTTGCCAGATCACCAATAAATTTCAGCCAAGGGCAGACATCTGCAAAAGACATAAATGGGATCCTATAAGCAAACCCTGATAGGATAAAAGAAAGGTGGAAAGAATATTTTCAAAACCTATTAAATCCTACTCCCATACTAAGCGATTATATGCCCAATATATAAGAAAGGAGATAAATTAACCTGTAAAAATTACAGAGGCATCTCACTCCTCAACACCAGCTACAAAAACTTCACAATCCTTTTGAAACAAAAACTAGAACCTATAGCGGAAAGCCTTATAGGAGAATATCAAGCTGGTTTTAGGACAAACAGGTCAACATCGGAAAAGCTCCTGACCTTAAGGGCCGAAACACATCCAGGCTGGTTTTAAAGCTAATCTCTCAAAGCTTTCCTTGAGGCGAGCTACAGAGCCGTCCGCGGAATTCTCAAAACACAATCAACCTAGCTGATGACAGTTGTCAAATTTGCTAGCGATTCGTAAAAAATGTAAAATTTGCAAATCATTTAAATAAAATAAAATTATTGGCCTGGTTTTATTGTTATTTTTATCAATACAAACTCGCAAACAAAATCCCAACCTCAAAATTCAACTGTGAAAAGCAAACAAGAGCCTTGGCCGAATTCAAAGTCCAACATTGCCGGAATTCCGACAGAGGCTAGCCTTGCGGCCATCTTTGTCGAGGCCTGAATTTGCGAGGCAAGTTTTAATGTGTTCAATCCCATTTAAACGTATAGGTTGGATATTCTTGCAGCCAGCTTCAGGCTTGGATGTGTTCAAACCACGCCTGGAAGTGTTTCGGCCCTAAAGCAAATTATGGAGAAAACCTGGGAAAGGAATGTAGATATATACCAGATATTTGTCGATTTTCAACAGGCATATGACTCATTAAACAGAGAGAGGCTGTACGAGATCTTAGTCAGAATTAGTAGTCCCCTCAAAGCTGGTACAACTGATCAAATGCGCAACAAATAGCTTACTGGCGAAGGAAAGGATCCAAAATGTTATAACAGAAGAGTTCGAAGTTCGACAAGGACTTAGACAAGGGGAAGGGCTGGACCCAATGCTCTTGAACCTCGCTCTAGAATGGGTGATAAGGAAAACGTCAGGCCAGAGAATTGCATCAATAGCAACACAGTCGGTACAATTACTTGGTTATGCGGATGACATTAACATCGTGGGAAGGTCCTTTTTGGCAGCAAAAGAAGCTTATGTCGAATTAAAAGAGGCGGCAAAGGACATAGGCCGGAAGATCAATGAAGAAAAAACTAAGGTAATGCAACAATCCAGAGCTGGAAGATTTAGAAGAATGTGGAGAAACTACCGACGAACATAACCTAGAAGTAGTCGATAAAACAGTCCACCTTGGGTCTACAATCACAAAAAGAAACGAAGAAAAAGAAGAAATAACTAGACGAATACTATTGGCTAATAGAGCGTTTTATGCCCTAAAAATACTGCACTCCAGATTTGTGCACAGAAAAACGAAACTCTCACTCTACAAAACAGTAATACGACTAGTACTTTGCTATGGCGGCGAGACTTGGACTATGACCCAGGACATAGAGGAACGAGACAACAGGTTTGAGAGAAAAGTCCTCAGGTGCATAATAGGCCCAACCAGAGAGGATGGAATATGGAGAAGGAGATACAACAGCGAGTTGTATGAAATTTTTGACGACCCAGGACTCTCAACTTTAATAAAAATTAACAGACTAAGACTAGCCGATCACGTATAGTCAGCATGGAAGACATTGGGCGTGTTTAAACGTAGTTTACATTATGCTAATACATTAGCGCTAATAGAAAAAACGTCATCATTACCACACAATAAGTATAATGTAAACACATCTCCTAATTGCGTTAGCGCTAACGCCATTAGCGCTAGTAATGTTGGTAGCCCTCCAACTTTTGTGCTAATTCAGTTTGCTAACGCATATTTTAAGATGGCGGGGACAACTTCACAACAACAACAACTTCACTATTAGCGAACTGAAATTTGCTAATGATGTAAACAGACATTTTCTGCTAATTTATTAGCAACTAATTTATTAGCGCTAATGAATTAGCATAATGTAAACTACGCTTTAGGCACGAGTTATTTTAACTCTGTTAAATTAGCGCTGTTAACTTAGCACCGTTTCTAGCATGCCATTTGACAGTTCTAATTCTACAGCTAATAACAAGCAGCAATAATAACATTTCTCATTTTACAAATAATAAAAAGCTAAAAAATGAGTAATAATAATAATATCTTCATGCTGTATTGAAATATTTCAAAAATTAGTGGCTTACAACAAAAATTTACAAGCAAACGTCAATTCATTTTGGCTGTGCTATGCTAAGCCAAAAAGCAGAAATAAGTTAGCTAACAGCGCTAAAAAAATTGCTGTTTATGCCGTTGTTAACTTGACTAGCTCAGTTAAATTAACTTGGGTCTAAACGCGCTCAATCGCATCCCAAAACGGCTTATGATATCAGCAATTTCGGGAAATAGACCAGTAGGTATAGACCCAGGAGACTCTGTGACGGCTGACGCAGAGACAATGGCCGGGTTTATGCCGAGGACACTTTGGTGTTGCCTGACATCTTGGAAGCGGCATATACGACAAGAATTATCGGCGCAACCTACCAAAGTGGATCTGCTTTTTGGCGTGACCAAACATGTGGCACTGCCGGGAAGTTACGGTATAAACACTTTAGACTTTCTGAAAATGTCAAACGACGTAAACAAAGTGAAAAAGTGTAACATATACATACTTATTACGTTTATTTTGTAACTGTTTCCAATATAAAATACTTTTTGCGCGCTTCAATTGATAATTTATTAATATTTTCTCCATTATTTAACAATGGTTTATTACTGATGAGAAATGTCAAAGGTGTGATAATAATTCTCAAACGTTTCGGTTAAAACGATAACCAAGTTGGAAGCTCCGTTTCATAAATTCCAAAGTGTCCGCGGCATAAACCCGGCCAATGCTGAACATCCGGAACTAAAGACATGCTGCAAGGGACCGTCAAACATGGAGAAATTCCCTAGAGGAGGCCAAGGCTCGATTTGGGCTGTAGCGCCATCAGATGGATGGGGATTCTTTTACCTCTGTGAACTCTGTGCTTATATGACCAGGGGAACTCAATGTGCAGACTGTCGTCGATGTGGCAATTATATCATACGGTTTTAGTGCAGACATTCTGAGTACGACTTCTGAGTTGTAAAATTACGGTAATATCTTCGTTACGAAGATTAAGGTTCTAGAGTTTCAACCAGTCAGATTGGTTTTTAACGTGACTGCAATGTGTGCCTTGTCGAATATGTACTAGATGTGTACCTGGACTTGACGATGACCTAAAAACCACCACTTTGAAGAAAAAATAAGAAAAGCGAAAACGGCACTTTACCAGTCTACAAAAATGTGTGGACTAATAGTGTAGGCTCCCATGACAAAAAAGGTATCCCATAAAACACTTCCAAAGAGATCAAGGAGGTGTTATGTAGTGCATTTTTATAAAAAAAATAATTTATAACAAAAGGTCTGTCAGAAGTTAATTAACAAAAATTGTCAGCCAGACAAATTTTTTCAAAAATGGTTCATTATTTATTACAAATTGTATAAATTTCAAGGTGTTTTGAAAAAAAAAATAATTTTTTTTAGCTAACTTCAAAAATTCATAAAAAATAACAATAAACAAATTTTTACTAGTCTGGCGGGCGTAACATGTTTTTTACATGTTTTTCAGCCATTCTCACTTTATAATTTTGAGGTGTTCTATGGGGTACCTTTTTGGTCATGGGAGCTTAGACTATAGCAAAAAGAGCAAAATTAAATTGTATAGGACGAAGAAAACTGGCAATTATCTTGGTGACCATAAAGGGTAGACCGGTACTCGTTCGATTGCGTAAGTCAAGCAGCATTGAACTTGGTTAGTACTTAGTTGGGAGACCACTTGGTAAAACGAAACAATGGTGGATTACGAATACATTTATACATATCTGTAACAGAGGCGTGGGTGTTTGCAGATATGCTTTTAAGGGGTTAGTCTACTGTTAAAATGCGAAAAATGAGCTTTTTTTTATACTACTGTGTAAAAAAAACGGCAAAAGATAGCGACTTGAAATTTTATATGCTCGTTTATTAAACTTAAAAGTTTACATTTTTATTGTTAAAAAAAATTAAAAAAACAAAATGGCGGCCACCTCAGGCATTCACTGTAGCACTGCCTGATGAAAATAAAAATATCGTGGGGTAAGATCCTGACAAAAATATAAATCTGTAATCACAACAAAAAAACTATTCTATTAGTTTTGAGTACAATCAACGCCCCTGACCTCATTTTAGGCGAAAATATAAGTTTTTTGTGATTTGGCACACATTTGCACATAGCTGTGTTGATTTTGGTCATGTTTTTATTTGAAAAAGTGCTGCCAAATCGCCAAAAATTTATTTTTTGCTCTAAATTGAGGTCAGGGGCGTTGATTGTACTCAAAACTAATAGAATAGTTTTTTTGTTGTGATTACAGATTTATATTTTTGTCAGGATCTTACCCCGCGATATTTTTATTTTCATCAGGCAGTGCCACAGTGAATGCCTGGGATGGCCGCCATTTTGTTTTTTTAATTTTTTTTAACAATAAAAATGTAAACTTTTAAGTTTAATAAACGAGCGTATAAAATTTCAAGTCGCTATCTTTTGTCGTTTTTTTTATACAGCAGTTTAAAAAAAGGCCCATTTTTGGCATTTTAACAGTAGACTAACCCCTTAATAAAAATTAACCAACTAAATTATTTTTACTCGAAAAAAGTAAATTTTTATATGGCATCCGACGGGAACCCAATATAAGGCAAATGAAGATCCTGGATCACGGCAAAGAGATTAAAGGGTTTGTAATACTTACGAATGTGACCGAGAGGAATCACAGAAGTCTTATATCGCAAGATATATCTATTTTCATGTACGGGGTCGTGAATGTCGGAAGAGCTGGCTCGGGAGTTTCTGGAAGGATTTATATGCACCGTGCTAGCTGAGGTCTGGGCAATTAGACCTCAATTTACCAAGCATAGAAATGTTGTAGGCCCGGCAAAGTTATATGGCTGTTATCATGACGACTGTTCGACAAAATTTCATCCTTTCCGGCCTAAGCGGTAATTAATATTTTTCCGAAAGCAAGATCACCCCGCTCTCGGCAAAATGTCACAACTTTCAGAATTCCTCTTGTATACATTGCAGTTTAGGAATTCCTTCGTTAGTACTTGACTGTAGAATAATTTCCGATCTCATACAACAACCAAGAGTTCAAATGAAAGGATCCTCGCCTTCTCCTTCAGCAGTCGCAAGACTCCTATTTTTCAATCTTCCACTCAAACTTACTACTACACCTTTTCCAAATGTAATTCAGAAAGCGTCAATTGTAATTCAGATTAGTCAATTGTAATTCAGAAAGTATCAATTGTAATTCAGATTTGTCAATTGTAATTCAGAAAGTATCAATTGTAATTAAGATTTGTCAATTGTAATTCAGAAAGTATCAATTGTAATTTAGAAAGTATCAAATGTAATTCAGATTGCATAGTCAATTGTAATTCAGAAAATTTCAACATTCATCTCATACAACACTGGTAAGATATTGGAAATGAACTGGAAGATTTGGTAATTGTTTCAGACAACGCATCTTGCCATTCAAACCTAGAAACAGTTATTAATGGAACGATGGCGTCTCTGCTGCGGCTAGGCCATATTCGACAATGCTTAATCCTGTCGAGACTTTTTGGTCAAAGATAATATTAGAATACCCAGCGTTACAGGTCCTGGTGCTAATCTGGACTGATCTACTTGGAGGTGATAATAGCTCAGGCAGCTTCTGCGTTCCAGACAAAAAATTCCTGTTGCAGAAATTTCTGCAATTGGATGAATGTTGAATTTTTCTGAATTACAATTGATACTTTCCGAATTACAATTGACTAATCTGAATTACAATTGATACTTTCTGAATTATAATTGATACTTTCTGAATTACAATTGGAAAAGTGACTTAGTACGACATGACGGACTGGTAGTATATAGTTAGATAAGTTCGCTCCCATATAAAAAATCAGTGATGCTGACATGCCGTTGGGATACCCTGCATTGCGATTGCGATTAGCCCATCACTGGCTTTAGAGTATGTCCCAAATCTAACTGGGTGTGCGACACAAAATAATGTGACTCTAGCCTAGGATAGATGACACACAGGCATCAATGGAAAGATGAAGACTGACAGCTTGGGAAAGCAGTGTTCGACTTCGAGGCTCGTAACCTTACTCTACCATCGAAAAATGAATTGAGCAGTGAATTAGTCCACCATATCCTCACTGAGAAAAAGACGAACACTCTTTATTATCCCTATTTTCCAAAACAAGCCAGTTTGGATATATGTAAAAAGTCAGTTAAAATAAATATATATGTATAAATTCAATCTTATTTTCGCATAAATAAATTGATAAGCTTAATACAACAAAACAAACCTGACCCAGAATGCATCTCTCTTCTATTATTTACTTTACAGCATTCCATATTAACACTTTCAGCTCAGTTAACTTTTGTTTACGATATCTTGTTCAACCGACCCCTGCAGTTTCCATATGTATAAAATTACCCATTGTCAATCTAACTACCAGAAATTAATTAACAAGGTCTCTGGCGACGCATAGTTTGCATCTAATTCAGTCATTTGATGGCTAAGTTGAGACTTGCGATTAATCTGGTGGAAAGAGCTCAGTCGCAAGTGATTTATTGAATCCGGGAAGACATTTCGATTGGCTAACAAAAGTCGACAGATGCACTCACCTATCAAATCGCTGTAGCTGCGACGGGAATTACATCGATCTGTAAAGGTATCAACTATAGCAGCACGTGCTTTTCAGCTAGAAAACATGCGCGCCACAATCCAGCTAGCATCAGATTCCGATATTCTAGCGGTCTTTCTGGATACTGAAAATGAAAACTGTCTCAGCGGATTATGGGCAACTGTTGCGTAGATATTTTGCAGCAAGCTCTCTCATATTCAGCTCGACGGTCTAGTAACTGACACTGAATGGTTGAGTTGCCTTGGTCAAGGTCGCGCCATTCGGCGGACACAGAATGGACCTAAGCTGGTATGTCGGACTTCTTGAACGAGTGACCTAATCGAGTTCGCTCACTCGGCAGCAAATGTTGCAATTTATATTCACATAATTGGGTTAATGTCGTTTCTATGCACGCGTCACATTGATAAATTCGTGGAGCTCTGAATTTCCATATAATGACGTTAATCTTGACGGTAGGACTGCATCGTTTGGTAAAAAGAAGTCGCCAACGAAAGTCCAACGCGGGAAGGTCACACCGTGTGTCTCCTTAGCTCTGTTAGCTCAGCATCAGCGTCTTCCGCGCCGTGTTTTATTAGGTAAGTCAGTGTAAATAACAATTCTGTGAAACTGCCAATAGTGCCTAGCCCAGCGGCAACGCCAGCACCAGCAGCAGCACATCTGAAAATTACTTAACTCGATGGGGCCCCGAAGCCCCCGACAATCGCACGGAACACTATGCAAATTCAGGTGAGGAGGTGATTCAATCGTTGACAATCACATCACGACCTCTTGAATGAGTTCGCAATTTGACCTAAAGAAGCCAGATGAGTCGCTGATTGTTCACTGGCTTCGCCTCTTTCGGATTGCAGATAAGGAATTTATCAGATTGCAGGTAATAATGGGAAGGAGGCGCATAATTTTATTGGAATTGGGTCTTATGACAGTATTGGGATTCTCTTGCAGCGAATTGATTTTGATTTTGCATCGTTTTTTTTTGTGTTATGTTTTATGCATTTTCAAAACGATTTTTAGCAGAGAATGTCATTCAGAAAGAATCTCAACGATGCTTCAGTCTAAATCCTGTACGAGATGATGGTGGGCTAGCAAGAATGTTTGTTGAAAAGGTCAACGTATCTTATGACATGAGTTGTTTCTTCATTATTCAAATTAAAATATTTTTAGAACATTACTACGAATATTACTCATGGATACATTAATAAAAAAAAATAATCAACGTACAACAAGACTGGATTGTAAAATTATAGTATACTAGTAAAACCACTTAGTAAAATCAAACGCCATTGATGTTCAACGCCCTGATGTCATCACAACGAAATTGAAATATCACCGAAAATTTCATTCAAAAAAACGTTTTGCAAAAGCTAAAAGCCCCAAAATGAGTGATCAAAATTCGAGGTGGAACGGGCGCGCATGTTAAGCCATTTCACGGATTGTTTCATGCCACCATAGATCATTATGCAAACCACTCAAATTGGGTGTCATTAGTTTTGGTGTTTGGTCTATGGTACCTAGGTATAAGAAAAAGTTTTATTTATCGTGTTAATCAGTGAAATCATCTCGTTAGGATTATTGCATGTGGTAGGATCATAATGGATTTTTGAAAGATAGTTTTCTCAAGATTTTATTGCTGTATTTAAGAGTGTTTGCCAAGGGCAATGGAAGTTAATATCAGAGGGTATTTTACTACATTTTTAATATAAAAGGTATTAATTGATTCTTATTATTTTAAAACGAATAAAAATTTGAAATGATTTCGTTGCGAATATATTGGTAACGAAAATGAAAAGTATAAAAACTACGCCATGTCTGAAAAGTTTTGAGCCTCAATATTAAGATGGCGTTGCTCGACAAAAACATTCTGGTACTTCAATGACGACTGAAAATTTGAGACATTTTGAACGATTGGTTCCTTTATGTAAGTCGTTTGTGTTAGTCGATTTATATGTTTTTGGAAAAATGAAAAAAATCTAATGTCTTGCCGTAATTAAATACTTTCATTTATAAGGGAATATGCCTGCGTAAATCAAAACCTAGTTAGACTCTATATCAAAATCGGCCGACATAAGTGGCTTGGGACTTCAGATCTAATTGAACTGGGCCTATACAGTCAAAGGACATATGGATATCCTTCACGGTATGCCAAACATTTCAATTAACCCCGTATCCGACAATATCATTGCTGAACTGTGGTTCCAAAGGAAATTCAGGGCGATTATTCGTGATCACTCTGAATGGGAAGAACTTGTCCTTACGGGGATCCAAGAAATCGTCACAAATTTACCGACGAATCAAAGGTGGAACATGGTACAGGGGCTGACGTCGCAGGACTCAACTCCCGAGTAAAAATTTGTCGTCCGCATTTGTTCGCTATGCGCGCTAGCTGTGGCGCCGTGGGTGCTATTGCGTACCTGATGCTGGCTAGCTGCGGGCTAGTTTCATTTTTACTCGGGCTCCTCCAAGGTCTCAATTGCAATGGGTAGGTGGATCTCTGTTTTTTAGATTGAAATACATGCCAGTGAGACCTGCGCAAGGTTCAACATTGAGAGAAGTTTGGAAGGCGTCAGTATTAAAATCTGCTCATCCTGGCAAACTGCCATCAACGTGGAGGTTTTGAGGTGATCGCACCAGCTTAACTTTTAGTGAGCGTTCAAAACGGCCAAGAGCTGAGACCACCACCGATAACATCCAAAATGTTTACCAAATGATACTGAGCCACCGGGGAATTACGTTTAGGGAAATAGAAGAAGCTATTGGCATATTGCTCTATTAGTTTTGGAAAAAAATGGTAGCCTTTTCCCGATAAATGAACATAAACATAACATAGATGAACATAAACATAACATCACATCGAAATTGGTTCATTGGTTGGAAAGTTTCCAGGCAATTAAACGAAAACGACCCAAATTGAATAATAGGAAAGGTTTTGTCTTCCATCACGACAACTTGTTTGATGACCAGTCAAAAATTGGGCCAGTGTGGTTTGGAAGTTTTTATACATCCACGACGTACCTTCTCGTAGCAGCCTCAATAGAATAAAGCTAACTTCAAAAGACACCTGTGAAAACTACTTGATTCAGTTTTCCAACCAGAAACCTTAGACGTTCTTCACCGATGGAATATTAGGTTTAAGAAAATTCATTTACACACTTTAAGTAAACAAGTTTAATTTTACTAAAACCCCATCAATTCATAATGGGGCCTATTCTGTCAGTAAAATTTTATCATTTTATGTTATGTTATGCCATAATATAAAAGATTTCTCTAAAATCCTATTCTGTCCGACAAATTTTATTTTATTTTATCGATCATAACATAAAATATTTCCTGTTACGCTTCATAACATAAAATAATCTAAGCAGCACATTTTACAGGTATTTTAACCCATTTTATGAAAATAACAGACGGGAATTGACATTTGCGAGAAAGTAGTTTTCATTGAATTTTGAATTAAATTAAAAATTAATATGATAAAGGCATTAAGAAAATTGTATTTTGTCAGATACTGAAACAAGGCGCGCTTTGATTTTGTTTGTTTTGATTCATAATTTTATTTGTTTTCATTTTCAAACGATCAGCTGTTCAAAACGTAAAAGAACCCATAGCGGATTGTACTAAATATTTTATGTTATGTGTTCATAAAATACTTCATAAAATAGTTTTAAGAAAGCATGACATAATACGAATTTTTCAAAATATTTTATTTTTATTTTATGAAGAAGAAATTTTATCATCATAACATAACATAAAATAATATTTTATGAAAAATTACAGAATAGGGCCCAATATTAGATTATTATCCACAACCATATTCCTGAGATGAAACAACCGTCAAAAGAGCAGACTGCGAAGAGCAAACCTGTTTTGAAGAGAGTAAAGAGGGTTGCACCATCCGACAAGGTGTATAGTCATGGAATTGTGATCATCAACTATCTTGAAAAGGGTAAAACAATAACAGGAGTATACTGCACAACAATAATTGATAAGCAGAAGCTAAAAATTGCAAAAAATTGGCTTACCACCCACCGAAGTCACCAGATGTCGCCCCAGGGAAAAGCGTTTCAACTTAAAAGGAGACTATATTGAAAAATAAAACTACATTTAAGCGAAAATATACCTGTTTCTATTGAAGCTGTTGCAGCTAAAGAAATCATAGAAACTAAAACTTATAAACGGTTTAGGTTGCATAACTGGGACAGCTAATACCTTTAGATAGAGGTATCGGGTACAGGAAGCCGTACCTATTGTACTCTTAGCAGCCCCTATAACTCAGATTTGCAGGCTAGGAAGCTTAAACAGGCCAAAGTCAACAGTCAATACTAACCTTGAATCTGAAGGTACAAAAAGACCACTATGCCAGTGAGGAACAATACATAAAGCTGGTCCGATGAACGAAGACTGTAAAATAAAATCTTGCATAGCCTTTAATAGTGAATGAAATGGAATAAGGACTTTAACTTATACAAGGCATATTGTTTGGAAATTTGGAATATATAATGTCAGTACAGGGTTTCAAGCTGGTAAAATTCCAAAGACACCGGAGCAAATACAAGAGTAACAGCTGAGATTGATAGCACAGCTGTGAAAAAAAGCTCCCCGCCATATACATATAGACAAGGAAGCAAGGAAATCATGAGGGCTGCGAATAGCTGGTTTGAATAATTTAATAATACAATCGGTTTTCCATACTATCCCTTCTCAAAATGGAATATTCTAAACTTAGCAAACATGGTATTAGATCAGATACGACATCACATTTAGAATTAATCGTAAACTCCAGCGTTTTTATAGCTTTTTAATATTGAAGGTTGAAAGGTAACTGCAGTAAAATTATGAAGCCAACAAAAATACTACACCTCATGTTTTCAAACTCGTAAGGAATTGGCAAATGCTGTCGTTATTACGATTAACGCACTAAAATAAATTAATATTCGTTGAAAGCGACAATTTATTTTTTCTGAGAGTTAGATTCAGATGTCGGCTATCCACTCAAGGAAAAAGAAATAACAAACAAAAGAAATTTGATGTTGACCGCCTCCAAGAACAGGCTGTATTGGAGAGGTATCAGGCAACACTAGCAGAAAGGATAGGTCCAAACATAAATAATTCAGACACGGTAGAGGGAAAATGGATAAGTCTGAAGACGACACTGACAGATGTCACGAAGCAAACTGTAGGCTACAAACGCGCAGGCAGAGCCAGTGAATGGTACGACGAGGAGTGCAAAACAGCTATAGAGACCAGAAATAAAAATAGAAAAATATACATAGAGAGACCGACGAGGAGCAAGAAATTGAATTACGAGGAAACGAGAAGAACAGCGAAAAACATTTGTAGGAAGAAGAAAAGACAATTCCTCAACAATTACATCTTGAGGGCAGAGGAAAACTTTAGACAAAACAAAACACGAGAAGCATACAAGGAAGTAAACTTCTTCAAAAAAGGCTTCAAACCCTCCTCCGGACTGTGTAGAACAAAAGAAGGCACTATAGTCACAGGCAGCGAGGATGTAAAGAAAAGGTGGAAGGAATTTTTCAGCGAGCTGCTGAACGGAAATGAAAGCATCATACGTGTACCAGAACCCCGTCTACCACATAACGATGACACCAGAGAAACAAATGTACCAACCATGGAAGAAGTACAAAGTGCCATAAGAGCCTTAAAAAACAACAAATCTCCAGGAATTGACAACATCCCAGCAGAGCTGATAAAACAAGGAGGCGAACCGCTTGCAGCAGCTATACACCAACTACTATGCTGCATATGGAGGAATGAAAAAATGCCTGCAGAATGGGAGCAAAGCATTATCTGCCCAATACACAAGAAAGGGGACAAATTCAACTGTGCAAACTATAGAGGCATATCTCTTCTAAGCACGGTATACAAACTAATGACCAACATTATCAAAGCCAGACTGGAACCTTATGCAGAAGCCGCAATAAGTGAGTACCAAGCTGGATTCCGAAGAAATAGGTCAACAATAGATCAACTCTTTTCAATAAGGCAGGTCCTCCGAAAATGCTGGGAATACAACATTGACGTGTATCAACTTTTCATCGATTTTAAACAAGCATACGACAGCATCGACAGGGAAAAAATGTATGCGACGATGTTGGACCTAAACATCCCCCTCAAAATAGTTAAGTTAACAAAAATGACAATGGAGAACACAAGGTGTGCAGTCAGAATACAAGGAGAATTGACGGAATCCTTCCCAGTCAAGCAAGGCCTAAAGCAGGGCGATGGGTTGGCACCCATGCTATTTAATCTCTGCCTAGAAGGAGTAATTCGCAAAGTACACATTGATGCGAACGCAACCCTGCTTAACAAATCAAAACAGCTGGCAGGATATGCCGATGACATAAGCTGCCTTGCCAGATCACTGTCATACCTTAGAGAAATCTTCACAGAATTAGAAGATGAAGCTAAACACATAGGGCTGCAAATAAATGCAGACAAGAGCAAGATTCTAATTCAGTCGAGGGTGGAAAGAAGAAGAAGAAACCACAATACCACCTGGGGAGAATATAACTTCGAACGAGTAAACCAATTTAACTACCTGGGGTCCACAGTCAGCGAAGACAACGATGAGACGATAGACGTGCAAAGAATAATAAACGCCGCAAATAGAACATACTTCTCACTACTGCCAGTAATGAAATCCAGAGACATCCACAGAAAAACGAAAATAAGAATCTATAAAACGATCATACGCACAGTAGCTACGTATGGGTGTGAAGCATGGAGTTTCTCCCAAAAGTCCGCAGATAAGATGGATATATTTGAGAGGAAGGTTCTCCGAAGGATATACGGCCCAACCAATGAAGATAACGCATGGAGAATACGCTACAATCACGAATTGTACGACCTATACAAAGAGTGTAAACTTTCAACACATGCCAAGCTACTGCGCTTACGTTGGGCCGGCCATGTCCAAAGAATGGATGACTCAAGGATACCAAAGAAAGCCCTATATTTACTACCAGATGGCAAAAGACCAGTTGGCAAACCACGGTCAAGGTGGGAAGACAGTGTTAAGGCTGATGCAGCAAAACTCCTAAACATCAGAAACTGGAGGCAAGCTGCGCAACAGAGAGAGGTCTGGAGGAAGAAGCTGATGGAGGCCAAGGCTCGAATTGGGCTGTAGAGCCATCGAAGAAGAAGAAGAGAGTTAGAAACGCTAATAAAATATCTACAAGCAGTTTAACTCCAAGGTTTTTAACAAAGTTTGGCATCATACTGTAAAAACTGGATTAAGAGTTTTCCTTTCCAGTAATGCAATCAAGGTAGTATTGGATGGCGCCAAATGTAGAGCCCTCCCCATATCTTCTGGTATTGTCAAGGCCCAGTTTTATCACCCGCTCTTTTACTATTTTGATCTATTAACGACGTAGCGCCTCTGTGGACCGGTTATTTTTTCCTGCATACTTTTAGGATGTTTTTTTTTCTAAAAGCTTTATGGTAAATTATTATATTTTTATTATAACAAAGTATTCCAAAAAATTTAGTTAATATTTTCTGTAAGATGTCATGAAAAAAATTGTGAAAGACGGACTTGTGTCATTTATAAAAATCTTACGGTCAAGTATGAATGGAACACAAGAAATCTTTTCACTTTTATTTTAATTGCCAAAAACACTTAGCGGACAAACATGAAGTCTTCATATTTCATGCATTTTTATATTTTCCACTACTTTTGAAAATAAATAAAACATAATCAAACAAAAAAATTTATTTATGTCTTTTTCCACTACAAATAAATCATACATGTGTTAGGCTAAGCGGCCATGAATCACGCACAAAAGTTAATAATATTTCATTTCAATTACTCAAATTAATTTTCTGCATTGGCACGACGCATAAACGTAAAAGCTCAATCAAATAGTAGCCGCACTAGACGTGTTAACAACAATGTGAACATATTTCCGATGGGATGAGAGCGGTTGGTTTTTTGTACGAATATATACACTTTACGAGTCTGTACCCGAAAACCAGTTTTTTCACCTTTGACCCGGAATGAAACTTTTAGCACAACCTTCACCGTTAGAGACTTTTAATATTTAATTTCCAATTATGTTTTCAGGTTTGTACCAAACTTTAAGACAAGTGCAAAAAGTTGATCGCTTTGGCCGCAAATACCCCAAGATAGGAGATTGTCATACCGGAAGCATACGACTCCGTCAAATCGAATGTATGAATTACATGGTAGTCAACAAGGAGGAAAGGTCAAAGACAAAGCCAGTTAAAAACTAGAACCGTCAACAACAGCAGAGGTTAAGACGATTTGCCGTGGTACATCCCATCGCAAAGTCCTTTCACTACTGCTAGGGCTTATTCCTGTGAAAAGATGCTTGCAACATTGAAGAACAACAGAATAAAAATAGTCGCTGGAATCCATTAATGGCTAAACATCAAAAAGAGAGCAAAGAAGGCCAAAATTGATTTCTATGCCAGTAAACAGACCTTTGACATGAGATTGGTCATAAATCCACATATCGATCGAGCGCTAACTCTGCACAGTAATGATTGGCAAAGTGCTGACATATGGGGGGGTTCTTGCAAACTGCTGCCAGGTGATCTATACATTTGTCCTCAAGCTACAGTAAGCGAGCTGTTGGATGGAGTAGACGTATAAACACAACATTGCACTGCTCTTTCTCCACTAAGAATGAAGGGCCAGCTGGCCACATGGCATCGAAAGTCACTCGCTAAATCTCCAAAAAAACTACAACCTGCGCAATTCTGCTAGTGACTTCCAACCGGAACTGCTTGCGATCGTTAAAGTCTAACTAGCAATACAGATAAAACTAAAGTCAGGATCTAGAGTAATCCTGCTATAAGATACCCATGCGTCTATCAAGGCGCAGCATAATGCCTTATTCTCACATGAGGGCTCTGGTCAGGATGAGCTTTCTCCTTTCTACCATACTCATTGGACTTCTATGGACCAATATCATTGCATTCGTCGGTCCGGAACTGGCTATTGGGGCACCCACCAGTTTGGTGAAGAGGGTCCTGGATGAAACACACCGAATGCTGGAAGTTCGTACCCGGATTGACCAACGGTAAGCGGTTTCTTCCTGTGCCGTCTCTTAACGTGGCTAAGGAATTGTGGGGCCGTGATAGAAAGGCTTTTTTCTTTTGAGCCAGTACAATGTCATACTTCAAATGAGGCGAGGTGCTATTGTAATGCCAAAATGACAAAAACAAGCAGATTAAAAAAAAGAAAGAAAATAAATACCAATGAAGTGCATTTTTACAAGTTTAATTCTAATATTCATTAACTACATAAGAGTAAGTAAGAAATATATGCCTCCACAATGTCCAGCCACGGACAACTAATTAGAAACAATTTCATAAAAATTGCATTTATACATTTTTTATTTTTTTATGTAGCAATCCTGTTAGGAATTCATTATTGTATTGTTATTGATTTCTTTCTATAATTATATAGTTAAAAAAAATTAAGAGACGTGGTGGGAATTCTTTAATTTGATTCCTACATAAAAACTGTATAAATGCAATTTTTATGAAACTGATTCTAATTAGTTGTCAGCGGCCATATATTTATATTTTTCAATCCCACCTCGCCTAATTTCAAGTTGGAAATTCTGCTAGTAGTAAGAAATGTGTCTCCACCACAAAATTTCACTCCCTCAAAAAATGTAAGAATTGTCTCTTCAGGGCAAAACCTCACTCCCTCGAAAAATGTAAGAAATGCCTCTCCATCCAGTTCGTATTTACAATCTCACCACGGCTGTTTAAATTGGATATTTTACTGCCGCAAGAGAAGCAAGAAAGTGTCCCTCCCGTTCGTGTGTACAATCTCACCTCGCCGCAGTTCAAATTGGATAATTTAATGCCGCAAAAGAAGGAAGAAATGTCTCCACTAAGTAATTTACAATTGCCGTGTTTTTTAATCTGTTCTATTCTGTTCTGTCCTGGAACATTAAAAAAACGGCAAGGGAAATTTTCATTTTTATTTACATAAATTACGGCTTTGGGCATTTTAATTTCTTCTTATATTCTAAATTTCCCTTTGTTCTGGATAGTGTTCTTGATAATTATCGGGGACAAGACTTTTGTATGGAAGCTGTTCTGTTCTGTGCTGGAACAGATTAAAAAACACCCCTAATCACACCTCGCTTCATTTATCTCGATACACGCTCATATACCAGTAGGACATTATTTTTGAGCCGGGATATTTAAAAAAACGGAGGCGTAAGGGAAAAATGTACTGCCTCGTGTAAGTCCGGCTCAACACTAGTCTGAATAGTTATTGCCTGGATCACCGAACACTGCAAAAAAATAACTTGAACACGTTGTTTCTTCGATAGATACTAAACAATAAATTGCTATCGACTAATATTCACAACTGTCAAATATGAACTGACAAATGACAGCTAAACCAAAATGGTGGCCATAAAGCATGGGCCTGAAACATAAAACACACCCTGTACCTACACAAGGTTACAAAACCATGCTTTCTAGCGCCAATTGTGTCTCCGTTCATGGTCCTTGGATGGGGGCGCAGCTGCCTGTAGCCCAACCTTCCTACAAATGTTTCATTTTATTCGATTTATTTCTTGATCTGAATCTTTAAACTTTACTGGATAACAATATAATAGATGCTAGTTTTACTTGAAAACTATTAGTAAATAGACTATTAGTAAAATTAGTAAAATAATTTAATGAGCTTCAATATTTATGGGAAACAATAGTTTTCGAAAAAAACCGTGAAAAACAAAAAAATCCGCTTTCGACTCCATAAAAGTTGATATGGATCAAATTTAGGATTCTTTCCAGGGTTTCATTGGGTCATTTAAAAAATATCTTAAGGCGATAGTGGGCTAATAGTCATCTTCTCAAATGGTACTTTATAACATGTACATTATGTCTACTTCCAAATTAATTTTTTTTTTCACAATACCATAAAAAATATTAAGGGCATCCTTGAAAAATATACTAAAAAAAATTCCCCTTGCATTCCATTATGAAAATTGCTACAAAGTCCCATTATCGGCATCTACGCAAGAACCTTAATCTTCCAACAAGAGACTCCGGTGTCATCTTTAAAATCGCATTTACAAAATTTTCCGTTGGCCGGCCGCGACTGCAGAAATGTTGAAAATTGCGACACTGCCGCCAAATGTCCATCGCTCATTAGTCGGTGTGAAATTACCACGATAAATAGTAATCCCAGTGGCATACAGATACACCACATACGGGAATATACCGACAGATTTAAGCAATAAAATAAAAAAAAAACAATGCAAGACAACGAAAAAAAAAACCTTTTCAATTTATGAACAAAACAAACTTCGGTAGAAATTAGCGGTGGCCATTGCCTATTTACAAGTGTTTTACTGTGCACTTATAAGTATGAGACAGCCCCGCACCGCCCGCAAGGAGAGAGCACACCAAAACAAACTTTACTCCCCAGAGATGCCGGTGGAGCGGTCAAAGCTCGCGATGCATGTCGTCAGGTGGTTGGGCAAACTATAGCCTGGGATGCAGGCAGATGAATGCATCTTACTAGCCCCCTTCGATGGTGAGACACCGATGCCCTCCCCCGTACAGGAATCTGAAGTTGGCCACTTGCAAAATCTTCACATAAAGGTGCTCCCCGAAGGAGGGTGGGGGCGCCCGGTATGGTATGGGATCGAAACCCCGGCATCCATTATTTTTCAAGTGTTGAATAATTGGAAAAGAGGAAAAGTTCATGCTCACCAACAGCCGCGCCGGGGAGCATAGAACAAGTGAAACCCCATATATTGGCGATGAAAAAAAAAAAAAGAAGAAATATCCAAGCGCCATGCGACATTGAGGGGGAGACATGGGATTCTTGCACCGGTAGTTGCAGATATCAATAGCGGTGCCCCATCTCAGGTGTATATATACTGGGCCTCCCTGTACTTACCGTCATTAAATCTCGCATTGTTCACTTAGCTCAGATCGCAAGTAAGAACAAGGCGTTAGCAGTTATAACTAAATAAATATAATCAGTGACTTAAAGCCGTGATTTTAGTAGTAGCAAACGAAAAGTTCTTAGTCTATAGTGTTTTCGGTGTTGTGCGATTTTTTTTTCTATCGCCTTGTTTACACTTTTGTTTAAGGATTACGCGCTTAAAATCTAGTGGAAAAAATATGAAAACCGTAAGTGTGAAAACTCCCGCTGTTAGTCGTGATTGCACCAATAATAATTGCATAATTATTATTCGCTTATTTGCTTGGAGGCTGCGGGTGCTGCTCCGTTGTTATGTGAACATTCCTCACTGCAATAAAGAGTCGTTAATTGAAAGTTGGAATGATGCCCCACGATGATAATTGGCAAAAATTTCGTAAAATCTTTCGTTTATATTAAAATTGAGAAAAAAAAACAAATTTTTGCTTGGATTTCTTATTTGTGATTATTGTGAGATGTCGAGTAAGATATGTCTGGGGTTTCATTTCAATATATTTAGTGATTAGAAATTATATTACGATTTATTTAGTTCATTTCAAATAATTTAAATTAGTTCATTTCAGTCAAATAACAAACAATCCGTAATTCTGCTAAAATATTTCTAAATTTATTCCAAATTATTACTAAACTGTTCAATTCAATTCAAAAGAAAAGGCTCATTGTTGAGTCTGAAAATATACATTTTCTCCAATCTTAAAATCTTAGAAAAAATACAATGCATGAGAATATACTGATTCAAATATTCAAATTTATACATACATACTTCTCAACGTTAAACCATATTTTAATACCGTATTTTAAACCATCTTTCGAAATATCCAATTATCTTTTCTTTCATTGTGTTGTCATTTACGACTTCTTATTTTGCTTCTGAAACCTTTAGTATGACAAACATCCTTCGTAAACATAACAAAGAAAATTACTCACAAACATATTTGAGCTTAAACTTATCTACATTTATGCCCTCGCATAGCTCAAATTGAATAAACTGTACTATCGACTGTATTGTAAAAAATCCACTTCGGAAATATTTAAATTATTATTTTTAGAAGAGTGAAAAATTACTTTTGAAAATTATTTTAAACAAACCCAATTTTTTCAAGATAAACTGCACTATCGACACTACACATTATCTTTTCCCCGACTTTAACAGAGTCATATCCTTACATTGTGATGTTAAAACTACATCACCAGCAAAGAAATTAAAATAGCACCCACAAGATCTCTCGCATAATTGAAGTAAAAACCTATAAGCTTGAATGCTGTAAATATAAGGCAGTTTTCATAAGTCTCAGTTCTTTTTTTCTTCTTCTTAAAAGGAGGACTTGGATCTCTTTCCGCCTCTTCTCCAGTCTTCTCTTCCAGTCATATATATTTTTTGATTTCTCAGTTCTTGTTTTACCATATTAAATTCACTATGTATCTTTTTTCTGCATTATCGACATTCGCTTGAAAGCCAGGTAAAACAGTATACATATAAAATCAATGCTTCGAAATTACCTAATTTAATCACAATTAAATAATATGAAGTAGACGAAACTGAAACTTATCCAAAAAACGTACTGCATTACCCCAATTTTATTAGCAGAGCTCGTTTAAAATTTCCCTATTAGTTGTTTAGTTTTCAATTTTTATGAAAGTGCTAAATTTTGCTTAATTACATATAAATTTAACAGATTCTGTTCGAAGTCCATTTGCAAGACAAATACATTATTTAATAAATAAAAAACTTTACACAAACCTAGTATAAAGTTTTCTAAGACATCGTAAATTTCTAGGGTGCTCCCTTTAAAAAATACGCATCACAACCTGCTATAATTTCCTCATTATTAGTTCAATTTAATTTTTAAAAAACTGCATCACCGACACCTCGTAAAAACTGCATTGCCGTCACTTGGAAAGATGAATAATACAATCCTTAAAGAAAATCAATTCGTTGAAGAGCGTTTTAAGTATTAACGACCTGTGTGAATTCTATGTGTCGATAATACAGTATTTAGTCTTTAGGCGAGGAAACTAAATTCTTTGACTGGTGATTAAATTAAGAGAAGAAGTTTGATGATTTCCAGCTCCAATTTTTTTTTTAAAAATAGACTGATAATTGAATTTAGTCATTACCAGAATTCACTCAGCAATTTCTTATTTTTTTTGCAAGTATGGAAGTTCGCAATTCAATTTAATCAAACATTCTAGGCTTGTAATGATTCTGAAACATTTAGAATGATTTAGTGTCCTTTGTAAACGCGTTACGCGATAAAACAAGAATTTAACACATATATATCTGGAGCTATTCGGTCGCCGGGACATACTATTCTATAATTTTATATAACAAGAACTGCATTATCATCACTTTTAGGGAATTTTCTCATTCACTACTATTTTCATATCATGTTTTCTGTTATGTGTAGGACACCTCGCAAACAATTAAACTTTTTTTTCCTATCATATGACCTCAAAACCGCATGATGGATGTCTCTTCTTTAGTAAACCGAGTCATAGGAAGATCAGATAGCAAAACATCCAATGTCTGAAGTAAAGCTTATCCCACAAAAAATATTAAGTAATAAATCCTTGATAACAATCTTAGTGTTACAGCATCACACTTTATTTCGAGCGAAAGAAAACTATGAAAAAGATTTTTATCGTAGACTTAGCGAAATTTAAACGTTTGGTAAATCACAAAAAAGTAACATTACTAAAAATGAACAACATTTTTTCTTTGTCATTATTTTCGCCAAAAAAAAAACTACACTCCAAACTAACATTGAGTACGTGATCATGACTAGTAACTTTTTCAATGAAACTCCAAAAAAATTGTTGTTTTTTTTTCCTAAGAGAGAAAATCAAGATGAATGCAGCATCTGACACCTAGAATACATTGAATAGTTTCCAAAATTCATTTAATGATAGTGCAAAATGCATATTCCCATGTCAAAATTTTTGTAGTTTGAAGAATGTTATTACAATGGCCTCCGCGAATATATATCCAAAAAAAATTAATTCTAGGTCATCACGCCATCGGATAACAATGGAAGATGTTAAAAGTCGTATTTTTTTCAATTAATATTAATTATTATTTCCGTTTTTAATGATATCATGGTAGCCATTCACTTTTATTTAAAAAATATCTAAAGAAATAAAAACAAATCAGGTTTTGTGTATGTATTTGTATAAATCTTCTTCCCCAAAAAAATCAATCACTGACCATCCCGAAAGCGGTAAGAGTAATTTTTTGTGTTCCAGAACACTTCTTCCGCATTTTATACAATTTCATCATAGCTTGTAATCAACCTTAAATCGCCAATCTGTTGATGCGCCCAACAACCTTCCCGAAAACTTAATTCGTTAATTTATTTTGACATTCACAGATAAACGAACTTGATGCAATAATTTCAGTTTGCCACCATAAATCTACAAAGAGAATTTTTTCTTTCAATACTCCCCCAAAAACAAAAATACAGAACCTAAAAATTTATCTAATCGTCAGCGTCAAAGCCCCAATAAATCACTAAAAATTTGTGTAAATCAAACTAAACGCCATTGAAGCTGCCCAGATTTAGCCAAGAAACAAAAACAACACAAAATAACCTGATCCCATTAATCAAATAATTTCCCACCTTACGCCTTCATGTATCTAGATAAGCTGTAAATGCCAAACTTCCGGCATCATCACATTGGAATATATTCAGCGCCGTGCCGCTTATCACCACCCGCCGATCGTAGTTAATAGCTGAACCCGGCTTAGTCTGGCCTAAGGTAACCAGCTACAAAAAAAAAGCTCAAAAAGTTCATCTGATATCGTAGTGAAGAGCCACCAACATTCACGGAGTCTCCTACTGATATACAGCATCATTGTATTACAGCATGACGACTTCCATGACCCATCTGCCTTCTAGAGACTCCGGTAAAATCCCGGGGTACATTGCACAAAAGCCAAGAGAGCCAAAGAATCGAAAAGGTCAATTGTATGCGCCAACTTCGATGCCGACGACGTCGTGATATACCACGCTCTAGTATTTCCCGTGTTCGTCTCCAAAGATAGCGGATAGCCGTCGCTTCCAAGCCCAAGCTTACCTGGGACATAATAACATGCTCGAAAATTATCTAGATAAAACGATCAACGGAATGCTCATTATCCATGGGATTCGCCGCGTTAAAAATTCAAGTTTATATCCCGCAGCTGGATTTTGGCTGCGATCGATGCTAATTTTCTGCATTTCAAATTACACAGCCACCAAATAGCACTCGATAGTCGATAGTGCATCGAATACGGTCTCACGTTGCATAATTACACCTTTTGCACCATGATAACTCTTTTGTCTGTTTACAAACCCAACGATTTTCTAATGCGTTGTCGTCTGCACCGCAATCACGCGTTAAGTTTAATTTCTTTATTGACTGGTTGCTCATGTGTTAATTAAATACCAGCGAGACCACTTCATCATAACTAATGGATTTTTCTCTGTTCTTTTTCACCTTCCAGGAGATCGTTTTGTTCGTCGCGTTGATCGCATCAATGGTAGCTGCAGCACCACAAGGTGGAGAACCGATCGCTATTATTAGTCAAGATTCCAACATCGAACCTGACGGATCCTATCAATACAGGTAGGTTCAGTTCCTGGCTAAATAAATTTATCGTTTTGCATAACTTACGGAGCTTTAAAAAATTCATTCAACAGTGTATTACAAAAAAAAATTATCTTTTAAATTCCAGTTATGAAACAGCAAACGGAATCAAAGGACAAGAAACGGGAACATTAAAAAAAGCCACATCAGCTGATACCAGTGATGTAATCATTGCTCAAGGATCAGTCAGCTACACAGATCCCGATGGCAATCAAATTTCCCTAACATACACAGCTGATGATGAAAATGGTTTCGTGCCACAGGGTGATCATCTTCCAACACCACCACCAATCCCACCAGCAATCCAGAAGGCTCTTGACTACTTGGCCAGTCTTCCACCATCCAACAATCGTCGTTAAAAACATTTTTTTAGGCAAGAGGCTCCAATCATCCAATTGACAACCAGTTACCAAAAAAAAACTATGCCTGCCCAAAAATCAGCTTCAAATTGACCAAATTTGGAACTGATAATATGACAACGGATCGTTTTTTTTTAATTGAAACAAAAAATACTCGATAAAGAATCTATTTTTCTTTCTCTTTTTTTACATATTGTAGACAATATTCTCTTAGAAGCAAATGCGATACAAAATTTCTGTATTATACTTTTTTATTATTTTATTTTTGTAACATTCATCTGTTGAACAACTAACGCTGTGAATACTATTAAGATGTCTTGTATATTTTTTTTCTATTATTTTTCAAACAATTTTTTGATATATAATATCGCAACAAAAGCACAAAAAAATGTTAGTTTTAAGGCAAAATAAAATGTTATGTATGTGTATTCAAAAATATTGTCTTTGAATTGTGTGTATTTGAAGAAAACTGTAGGTGGTTTTTGGTATCACCACTTAATATTCAAGGGTTCACCCCGGATAGTCCAGTCTTACCCCGGATAGTCCAGTCAAATGGTACATTCGCTGAACATTTTCTGAAAACAGCAATTTTTTTTTGTAATGTGTAGGGGGGTTGGTTGGGAGTATAAACAGGGCCACCCTAACCACAGGGCTAAATGGGCTGTAACCCTGGGGCGCAAGCCTTTTCGGGGCGGCAATTTTTGTTTGTTTTTATATTTTTTTGTTATTTTTAGTTATTAGTTATTTTTATTTAAAATCTTTTTATAACAAAAATAACCAAATATCCTGTTCTAATGTTTGGTTATTGGTGCTTTTAAAAATTTACCAAGACTACTTTCAAAAGCCTGCAACAAAAGTTGAAACTGAGGGGTTGTTAAATGAGTTCAACTCACTGAAAACTGCTTTTGGAACGAACTATTAGAGATATAGATAAAACTAATATGTATATCACTGCAATAAGTAGCTACTAGAGTCCTTACCAAAAGAGATGAGGTATCTCAAAAGTGGCAGTTTCCGTCGTCGTGGTCACATGCTATGGGGGGTGTAGTTGCGTCGCAACATGTCTTATCCATGTGCGCAATTTCTATGGAGTTTTCATTTCCCCACATGCGCGAAGATACCTGGTCTCTTTTAGTACGGACTCTACAATTGAAAGCATTGTTGAACAGGGTGGCCACTTTCTGGAAAACCTGGAAAAGTCAGGGAATTTAAGAAATATGGAAAAGTCAGGATATTTTCATCCAAATCATGGAATTCTTTCATCCATGATGAAACATGTAGTAAATCTGATTTTTTTCAACGCATCTGAAATTTCGAAGAAATCGAGGAAATTTTGCGAAAAGGCGAAAAGTTACCTAGCGCAATTATTAAAGTTACCTGTCGAAATTATCGAAATTCCATTGCACTGGAGATTAGTCAATAAAAATGAAGAATAATAAGAAATTGCTTAATATACATACTATAACGTTTCTGAAATTCTAAAAATAATTAAGACTGCACTAGATTATCAATTCTGTCCTTTACTATTCGACCGCAGCTAACTTGATTAGATCCTTCTTTGAAGCATAAAAATATCATGCTCTTTCAAATCTACTACAAATTGGAAAGGACGGATTAAATGTCAACTAAGTAGACATTTTTTGAAGAAATAAAATAATTATCGTTAGGAAATATTCCTACGTTGTAGATGAAATTCTACCTCTCACCGATCCATATGGGATCTGATAAGCAGTTAGTTGATAACTAACTATCCCCAAACTATTCCAAAAACCCGTGTATGATAAGATATCCCCTTTAATCGACCACCTCACACCCCATGGTCCTAATTTCCGAACTGCTTTGTGGTATGGACAGCGGCCATCAAATTGATGCTATTTATACTGACTTCAGCAAGGCCTTTGATAATGTAGAGGTAGACCATCATACTAAAAGCTTAAAATTTGGAATATAAGGTTCGGCCCTTGAATGGATAAGATCATATCTCTACGCAAAGATCACATGTTATCAGATTCCAAGCATTCCTTTCCTCAGGGTAGTCAACTGAGCCCTCTGCCATTCAATATATTCAATTTATCTCTAGTTTTATGATACAACGTAAAGTCTAGAAAAAATTTAAATATTGTCTGGAGAACCTGGACAAGTCAAGGAAGTGGCCACCTGGTTGAATTATACGGTTCTTTAGAAAAGTTTGTACAGTCGAAACTAAATACAGAGTCATTTATCCTTTACAAATCTGAAGATATAAAATTGTGATGAGTACAGATGACGAAAATACGCCAGAAGAACTTAAATTTGATGCCAATTACGAATTCCATATAAATACATATTATGCTATTATTTAAAAAATAGTTTAAAACACCAAACGATACCGATTTTATTTTAAAATGAACGAATAAGTAAAAAATAATTTTGAATGTAGTCTTTTGCTTCAGCCAGTATATGGGAACAACCTACCTTTGAAAATCAAGCTCAGAATAAAACACTAATGAGGTTATTGGTAAAAATTATAAATATAACTTGCTTAAATGTAAAAAACCGTGGGGCGCTGTTTGCCTTATATTCTTATTTTATTAATACTGAAACTTTTTGTTAGCGCCCCATGCGTTTTTACATTTAAGCAGAAGTAAGAAAAGTCTAAAAACGTGGTTTTGGTTGAAAAATTGACATTTTCACTCGCGAATGAGTCGAAAAGTATTGACTTTCAGAAAAATGTTTATAGAACAAATGTTGCTTAGAATTAGCCAATCTAAAAAATAAATTCACCCCCGAGAAGGGGTGGCATCCACTTCCAGGGTAAAAGCAACCCCCGCACAAGGCCAATTTTGAAGTAGAGGGTAAGTAGAACCTAAATCTAAATTTCTGTCCAAATAGGTGCTGTCTCGCAAAATTATGAGGGAAAACCGTCATTGACTGCACTAATATAGTTTCTTTAATTTTGTATGAATTTTATGTTGTATTCAGTGGAAGGGTAATAAAATAACTTTTTATAGTTCTGACACTTTTGTATACTTTGCCATTCACGTGTATTTTCTTACGAAGAGGGCGCATTATTTTTAGTAGCTCATGGGCGCCGAATATCTTAGGACTGCCCTGAGTATAAAACCGAGTATTCGGGATCCAGAGGGGTGACGTTCGGCCGCCATCTTGTTTTGAGTGGTGAAAAATGGTTTTCCTTATTTCCCGGAAACCGTGAGTCCTATTTTTGTAAAAATATTTTTTTTAGATAATCAAATTATCTACAACTTTCGTAAATAATGTTTTGCCGTAATATTAATAATAAAAAAGATATGGACGAAAAACGACAAAAATTTTGGGGATGATGAGCTTTAAAGCGCTATAACTTTTTTATTATTGATTTTACATAAAAAAATCCCTTAGAACTTTTTTGTAGAGAATTTTCTTGCGAATAATTTGATGTGTTCATCTATTGAATTCGGGTTGTTTTTGTAGATTTTAGAGCAATGCAAACGGAGAAGTTATAACAAAAGTTCTGCATTATGCTTCCAACTATACAGGGTGTATACCATTAAGTTTACAAACCGGCCGGCAGTGGATAGGGTTTGGATAGACGAACAAAAAAGTGTGTGGGAGGGGGGCGTAAATCGTAACGGTTTAGCAGCTAGGGCGTTATGTAGTTCTTTTGGTAGAGGTTTACATATCACCCTGTATTTTTGTAACCCTATGAGCTATTTTCATGAGAAAGGCATCAGTGTACGCAGAATATTCCCACCTATCTAAAACTGTAAAAGTCAAGGTTCTACCTTATCAACTTTCAGAGCAATGAGTGACAGCAATTGACAGCATATCGTGGAAAAAAGTCGCCGAGTGACGTCAGCACTAATGCAGAAACAACAACAATTTCGATTTTATATGGGAAGAAGTCGCCGAGTGACGTCGCACTAAAACGATATTCAGTCTTTTACATTACCTTCTTTCTGTATACCGTGTATTCTTATGTTCTGTCACTAGCTCGCATTCATCTTTCTGACCACAACGACTTCTGCCTAAGTTGGACCCAGCTCTCGTTTCTAGGACTTAATCTTGTTCCCACGTCAAACAGACCATGTGGACGTGAGTTGCATATAGAAAGGCAGGAACACCACACTAATAACCGATTTAACAGCATTGGCTATGTTCAAATGGACCGGGTCCAGTGTATTTCGAACACAATCCGTTTGTGCAATAACGATGAAGAACTTCAAAAATGATTCGAATATTACCTCATAAATTAATGTGAAAGGCTACCATTCATCTTCTTTCTCCCCCCCCCCCCTTTTACAGCTTTTCCCCACCTTTCTCCTGCCATCGTCTGCGTCGACAGTAGAAAGAGGTTACCTTTGAGGTCCGGTCTTTCACATAAAAATGTGCCTTCAAATTGTCATCAACCGATGCCTACCTCACATGCTAAAAAATCGCAAGCAAGATAGAATTAAAAATGAAGAACTATGGCATACCGGCCACATCCTCCATGAAAACAAAGTCCACGATTGGAACCTACAAGAGCTTAGCTAAAAACGGTGGTCCGCAGTAGAATTGAGCCGGACTTACACCACGCAGTACATTTGCCCCTTACACGATGGTACTGAGGCTTCAAGTTTTTAAAATGTCCCGGTCCCGGTTCAAAAATAATGTACTACTAACTCTTGGTATGAGCGTATATCGAGATAAATTCATTCTTCATTTTCGATTTTTAACATACATGAGGAAATGAGGCTCAGGTGTGATTGTAAATGCGTACTGGAGAGACATTTGTTACTTCCTTTGGGGCCGTAAAATTTTCAACTTGATATGAAGCGAGATGATTATTATTATTATTATTATTATTATTATTATTATTATTTATTATTCATTAGTTACATGGTAAGTACACAAGACTTTCATCTTTTAGAGTAACAACAAATTTAATATATATAAAAATTGGAATTTTAATAGCAGCTTAAACTAACCTTAACTAAATAATTTTAAAACCGAGATGATATTGTAAAATATAAATATACATCGCGTAGGTATATATTTCTTACTCTGTTACTCTTACTCTGAGGCAGTTAAATGCATATTAGAATCAAACTCGTAATCAAAGCCCCTCATTGGTATTTATTTTTTTTTCTTTAATTTGCTTGTTTTTATCATTTTGGAATTACAATGACACCTTGCCTCATTTGAAGTATGACATTGTACTGGCTCAACAAAAAAGGAGTCACCTCTTACAAACTCATTTTATAATCGTGTCCTACCCAACACTAGTCAGCAGCTCGAAGATCCTAGAAGGAATTGAAATCTGTCGCACAAATTCAAATGTGTTTAAGGGCAACTGCTACCGTCACGAGTGATAAAAGGAGACCGAAAAAGAAGAACAAAATACAGTTTCTAACTATAAAAGTTGGCTGACGTCAGATAGAGTATATAATTTGTAAACAAAAATTGTCTCACGAGATTCTATTTTAGGCACAAAACTAAATTACAAAAAAAGCTAAAAGTTAATCCTCTGACCACAGACAACAACTGATATATTGTATTTTACTCATCAAAATATCGGAGCGCTTCTTAAATTTCATTTAACCAAGAACTTCTCTCCCACCGAACAAGTCTTCACAAAGGAACCAAAATTTGTCTTCATATATTCCACAGAATCCGCTTCCCAAGATCCTCTAAAAAAATGAAGTCGCAAAACAAAATATTTAAAGAAAAAAAATAATTCGCAAGAATTTTTCAAAACAATTTAATTTGTTTACTTCCGGCACTCCACCTCCAACCAAAGTCGCCATGGACTGTGCTTCACTATTTTAAAAGCTTGTCGCTACCATCTTCAGAATTCTTGCTAAAAATTTTGGAATAAAACCCGCTAAAAACTGGAAATTAATTGGGGACTGACTAGATTACATAACAAAGAAATTAGACGACGTTCACACATTGTAAAATGATAAACGATATGCAAAACCGTTGACACCTGAGGGATCTTGCAGCACTCTCAGGTAGTGCTAAGGCCGGCGTTATTAAAATAAAATCTTCCATAACAAGCGAGCAACCGGTTGAAGAGATTTTGCCTCGCCGGCCATTTCACGTTTTAAGTCATGCTGTCAGCTACTGTCCAGGTGACGATGCTCTCCTCCAGACGCATAGCTAACTGTAGCCGATCTGCTGATCACACGCAAGGTCGTCATGTCACACCTTATTTAGTTAAAGAAATTTTACTCATAGATGCTCCGCGCTCGGTGTCGGATGGCGATATACTGCTGCACGCCCACGTACTACATGAGCCGAGGTAGCGCAAGTACGTTAATCCAATTTTCGAAATCATCGAGAAGGTGGATGTTGCGTAACTGAGATCGTAAATATCCAAATTCACCTGCTAACACCTGAGAAGTGTGCCTGTCATTTGGTGCCGGCTAATGGCTATTTGATCACCAATTAACCACCAATACTTTGTTTACACTCCAGTCGGACGCCATCGAAGAGTGAAAGTTTATGGCATGATGAATAGGATTTGGTGGTCTACATGAAATGGTCTAGCTACCGCACTCTGCAACGCCATAAGGGCACCATACCTAGGTGTAGGTGCTGTCGAGGTCAATGGGGCACACAACGCCGAAAAAATAGACGTAGACGACTTCAATCACGGCTCGTACAGGCTGCTCCTATCGAAACGAGCATTGAACGGTTGTACATCGCGCTGAAGCAAGAGGTGTGAAGTGAATTGCGATTGATGGGAGGAACGCAAGAGATTGCCTAATGAGCGCCTTCGTCTCGCCATCGACTGCTGTTTATCTTGGGGTGATCCGCCTTTTGACTGCTAGGTGTGAACTATTATAAAATGCATTTACCAGTCATTGTCACCTCTTTAAAACGTTTTCGTGTTTTTACTTTTCATCAATAGTCTGATTACGCCAAGGTTTGTGCCAAATTCCACAGCATTGGATAACAGCTGGATCATCTGTACGAAGTCTTGGCGGTACATGTTGTAAAATTTCATATTCAAGGGCTTTCAATTGGTGTCTTCATTAATTTTATCGTTATACATCACAGCAGAAATCATTTTTTAAAAGTCATCTCGAGCTTAAGAATCACCCTTTGTACTACCTATTCGTCATGTCGTTCAGGTCATGATGCAATGACTAGCAGTAATCTGCTTAGTTTGAAGGAAAAAAGAGAATAGGATAGGTTAGGGCGAGCAGGGCGTTCTGACGCAGATGGCGATTAAATTTACATTTGAACTCCAGGATCTTGTTCGAGTTCAGAAATACTGACTTCTGGAAAAAGAAGGACTGCAGAGCCAAGGGGTAATCTTGAGGTGCGGGAAAAATATTGCCACACAGCTAGGAAGTTCTTAATTGCTGTGAAAGAGTCGCTATGGTATTAGTAATTAAATTGCTGCTACATTCCTACGATAACTCAATTAAATAAGATATATTTGAGACGAGGCCGAACGTAGAATATTGTAGCTTTGGCTACTGATCGGAGCAGAAAATTGCATCTTTTAAGAAATCCCAGCATTAAGAAGCCTCTTTAACGATTTGGTTTATGTGATCTTCAGATAAAGTTATGTCTAAGACGTTAACAGATGGCTCAGCCTTTAGATTCACAACGTCCACTGATATGGACGGAAGGTTGGTGCGGGTTTTATTAGAGATTAGGCAGTACGGCGAATGGCGTGCGGCTAGCGGTGAGCGGCAGAGCGGCGACTCTGAGTTTTATTTTGTATTGTTTTATATGGAAAACGCTCCAATCCGGCCACCATATGAGTGCGGAGCGTTGAGAGGTAGAGCGGCAATACTAAAGTGCCGCTCTACTGCCGCTCGCCTCTAAATCGAGACATTAAATTTTTCTGGTGCCGCTCGCGGCTCGTATCGTGGCTGAGGCTTAAGAGTAACGTAGATTGATCGTTTATGAAGATTAGGAAAAGAGCAGGTGCTACAATTGATCCCTGTGGAACACTGGTAGATATGGAGTGGGGTTTAGGTTCGACGCCGTATTGATTAAATGACCAGAAATAAAACTCTTAATCCAGTACTTAAGAACTATGTCGCCACCAACGGCTTGGAGTTTAGTCAAGAATGCAGAATGCTATACTCTGTCAAAAGCTCTGAAGATATTTAGAATACCCTTTTACCCACGGCTCTTGTATTAAGGCAACATCCATGGTCTTATTCTGAGAGTCATGTGACATTGCAAGTGAAGTGACACTCAAGGAATGGTATTCCCCGAGTCGACTTAGAGAAATCTCTCATTCAAAATTGCCAACCGTCAGTTGCATCGGCCATTCCTAGAGTTGAATGAAGGTTGTTAACTGCGTTTCCACTCTGGTAATACCTTTCCGAAATTGAGGTGAAAATCAATCGAGAAATGTCATGTGAGTGATTCGACTCTCAGAATAAGCCCCTAATTTTATCCTTTAGGACAACCCGAAAGTTACTGTGGCTGCCTTAGAGTGTTGGAGGTTGTTCTGCACGATCTCAAGAATCTGCAAATGCTTTCTAAACTTCTATTCCAGTTCGTCCAACTCCTCTTAGCGTGGTTTTTAATTTTTCAGTTTGGCATACCTAATACCAAACGTTAGACAGTTTCCATTGCTGTCCAATATCCTCCTGCTCTTCCTCGTTGATAAGGAAAACGAATTGAATGTTATTCTACTGCTTTAATAACCTTTGATGACTTTTAGAACCGCAGGGTTTGAGCTTGGAGGCACGAGAAGCTTGTTAATGTTCAACTTTACATTTGGCAAACAGATGTCGTCCCTGTGTCTACTCAGGGTTTCCGCTGGAAATTATCCTGTAGTCTCTGACAACCTACAGGGAGTTATGATTCTGATGCTTCTTATCCGAAAGGATGTGGTCCCTCACAATCTCTGATAATCTGGCTTCAACCTCCAACAAGGTCACGGAGCTAATAGATCCCGCCAAAGGATTTTTTAGGCTCTCTGATACTGATTCTTTATGAACGTAACGACCGACTTCTGCTTTCTTGGATTCGGTTTGCCCGGCAGTATTAACTATGAATACGGAGACATAAAAAACATATTTTGTACAACATGCGACTCTATTCAAATTATGAACCAGAATATTTTTTGTTTAAAGAAATAATACTTGAAATTCCCTACAAATAATTAAATTTCCAAAAATAGTCCCTACGCGAATTTTAGCGTCAAAATTCCCTACTGTAGGGAAAAATTGTTGTGTGCTTTCCGGGATATTTTTCAGAAGAATGATTTTAATATTCGAAAACCTTTTGATATTCTTAATTATATTGTATCCAATAATTTAGATTTCCCTAACTTTTCAATTGCCTTAAGAATACTGTTAACTTTACCTGTTAGTGTAGCAAGTGGCGACCGTAGTTTTTCTAAATTGAAATTGATTAAAACTTACTTAAGAACAAATATGTCACAAGATAGGCTAAATAGTTTGGCGTTAATTAGCATTGAAAATGATGTATGGGCAGAATTAGATGTTAAAAACATTATATCCAATTTTTTGTGCACTTAATCCAGATTTATTAAATAGTAATTAAAAAAATATAGCGCGTGTAACCAGTGCACGTGAAAGATGAGAAACATCTTTGGCGATCTTCATCTTTCTTTAAATTGAATAATTAGTAAGAATAAAGGCCATTTTACATCCCAAACGCAAAGGGAAACGCAGCTCTGGAGCTCTTTTATCGCACAGCAATTTTGCGTTTGGTATGTAAAAAAGCCGTAAATTTTTTGCACACCGATTTGTGTTGAAAATGTACCATTGCTGTTGATGACCTTCCATGATGTCTGACCGCATTTGAAATATATTTTTGATGGGCTTGGAAACACATTTTTCTAGACAAGTAGATTTTATTTAATAATACAGTCGTTATACAGATTTTTATGCTCTCCATGTTTTTATTTTAGTCTGTTACAAGTCTCAGACTATTACTTAATCCGCTGACGCGACGCAGCGACTTAAAGTGCCCCTTGGCATACGACATGAGAAAACAGCATGGCTACTATTACACGATTTCTTACCAGACGTCAGAATCTCAAGAAGGCCCATGTTTGTGTTCTAATTATTTTCTAGTTTTTGGTACAGCTTATGATTTCAAATAAAACCATTTAACTTAAAAGTTTTTTTTACCTATTTTTATTTTCTAGTTTTTAGTTTGGCTTTTGGCTCGTATCATCATGCAAACTTCTCATCCTTTCCAACTCTTTCATTGCATCTTTGTTGCACGCGTTCTTACCTGTTAATTTCTCACAATCAAGCTCCCCAATACATAGCCCTTCCAAAGTTCTTATGCGACTCAATGCTACATACCATATTGCCAGCGGCATTTTGAATTTTCTAATTTTGACAACAAATACATTATTTCCGACCTTAAACACACCCAAATAGCAATTTTCAGTGAAATCGAATTGTTATTACCAAAATCGTACCGCCATTTTGAATTTTCAAATTTTGACCACACATTCGTCATCTGTCACCTTAAAAACCCTCCCACACCGATTTTCAATGGATTCAGAACACATCGGCAAAATTCATCCGCCATATTGCCGCCGCCATTTTGAATTTTCGAATTTTGAAAACAGATTCGTCATTTGTGATCTTAAAAACTCCCCGATACGGATTTTCAACATATTCAGAGCACATTTGCAAAATTCATCCGCCATTTTGAATTTTCAAATGTTGACCACAGAATCGTCATTTGTAGCCCTAAAAACAACCCGATACCGATTTTCAATGGATTCAGACCACATTCGCAAAATTCATCCGCCATATTGGCGCGGCCATTTTGAATTTTCAATTTTTGACTACAGAATCGTCATTTGTGGCCCTAAAAACCCCCCATTACTGATTTTCAATGGAATCGGAACACAATTGGAAAATTCGTCCGCCATCTTGGAACCGCCATCTTGATTTTTTACAAAAATGTCAGATTGCATTGTCACGGGAACTCAATGTGTGTGCAAAGTTTCATAAGAATCGGTTAAGTAGAAGTAGTTGAAAAAGCTGTCGCAAAATTTGAACCGAACAAACAAAAAAACAAATAAAACCATTAAATATATATAATAAAATTCAAATGCCGAGATCAAGAATTGAACCCGCGACTTTTTGGAATATCAACGTCATAAGGCAACCACTCAACCATTTGTTCCATTCTGCCTATGTCTGGCTCGTCATGTCTGGCTCGCGGCATATAAACACTTTTCTTTGGTGCTACTATTTTTTTTTATATCTCGGTCTTATTCTGTCTTCCTCAATACAGATCTTCCGTTTCCCGGAATGAAAATTGGATTGGAACGAAGCGTTCCCTATAAAGCGTTCCCTAAAAAGCGTTCCCACAAAATGTTCCCGACCTTGAAGAATTACTCTCAACGCGCGCAAGGTGTTTCACATCAAAAATTTAATGTAATTTTATATATAATTTTGATGATAAGAAACTGTTAAAAAAGTTTTAAAATAATAGGGAGCGCTAGATAAAAATTGCATGCGGGCGTTGAGGACCCTAGCGCCGGCCCTGCCTACTGGCACCAGGGCCAGATCCAGGAGACTGTATTTGGCGGGGGCGATGACCCAAAATATTAATATCTACTAAAACCGAAAATAATCCCTGATTTAGTCGAAATAACTGCTAAATAAACCAGGATATCTCCGTTTTATTGGGAGATATAGGCCATTTCAAGAAACGACATACAACGTAGAGAGCAGAACCCAAACCACAAAATGGACACTTTCAATATCATTTAGACACGATACAAATGTGGATTGAAAAACTGCTGCTTATATTTATCTGATTTGTATCTGAGCGAAGATACGAACCTTATCTAAATTTTCCCTCAAAAAAGCTTTCATTCTAGTAAGGACATGAACCTTTTAAAAGTTCTACCTACAGAAAGCTTTCATCCTAGCGAAGATACGAACCTTTTCAAAATGTCCCCTCCAAAAAGGCTTTAATCCTGGCAAGGTCATGAGCCTTTTCACAATTTCACCTACATAAAGCTTTCAACTTATTCTTAAAAGCTAACGTTGTAAAATTTCGAGCGGCTAAATGACAAATGCATATCATATACATATACACACATGCACACATACATATACAATTCTACACGCACACATAGAAAATGGCTTACAACCGGCATTGTTTATCTACTAACAATGGCACTCCTAAACATTCCCGGAATAAATATTGCCAGAATTATGGCAATCATGGACATTGGTCCATAGGAAACCACGCTGCCAAGTTAAGTATCCCTCACAGCGGCTGTTGCCGTATCTGTGGGAGAAGAACGAGAGGGAAACACTCGGTCACTTTCTGTGTAAGTTCCCAGTCTAGCCAAAGCCAACCAGCATATATTAGGCCAGTGGTGGCGAAACTATGGCAGGTACGAAAATTTTGCTGGCACGTGAACGATTTATTGGATTTAATATAAATTAATTTTAAAATTAGGCCATGTTTTGGAGAAAGTTGCGTGTGCTTTTTTAAAATGAACCCGTCCAGTCATTGCAAAGTGTACAATCATGTGCTTACATATAGTCCAGGGGCCGGATGCCGCAAGCGTGAACACGACTGTGTGCACGACGAAACAAAGGCAATTTCCTTGGGGAATCCGAAAACCCTAATGACTAACATACATCGATAGATAGTATCGCTGACTCACTCCTTCTTTTGCTTTGCACTTCGTGCTGCTTTTAAACAAGTCCAAAAGTTGTAGGTTTGACCCTTTCGGTCCACACAATCAACTTCCCTGTATGATTAATGTAGAATATTATAAGGTGGTAAATCTACCAGATTTTTCTAGAGAATTTGTTTTTCCTGAACGTTAGCAAACTAACATTTCCCTCGTACTTCGTTCGCGACACTAGAGCGCATGGTCGATAGTGGAAAACAATTCCCTCTCCAAAAAGTATACTGATCTAAGGTTTGTAAAATTCCTGATGTTTGTAAAGGCTAACGTAATTTTTGCACGATTTTGAACGAGAGTGCTCGGATTTTGACAAGTGATGTCTTGTTGGGAAGCTATCGCTGTGCGGAATCCAGAACAGATAACTTTATTTAGAATGGGTCTCATTCCAACGAGTTTATTAGATATTAGAAAACTAATGCTAAACTAGTGCTTGTGATTCTTAGCCGAAGTCTTTTCATTTAAACAAAAAAAGGGCTCGACCGAATGTTACGAAATATTTAGAGCATGTTTTCGTTAATATGCTTCGATCGGCACCTCAAAGAATTCAATATCGTTTTTGGTTCGTGCGATATCGTGCAGGTACAAAAATCACAACGTCGTTTAAACAAAAAAAAAACGGCTCGACCAAATTTTATGAAAGATGTGTTAATACTTTATCACTGCCTTACTTGTCTTTGGCGATCATTTCAGCAAATGTACGTACTTTCAATCTACGTGTAGGGCGCTCGAAACGATTTTCATTGGTAGTCACTGACATATAGATATGGACTGCTAATTGACAACTTTCAATGGCACCATTTTTCTCCAGAAGAAGAAGACCTTTTCTATGTAAGCAACAGTTTTTTTTCGAATTTAGAGGAAAATAAGTAATAAGATGTATGTTATAATTGATAGAAATAATTTTCCATCATTATTTTTTATTTAGTAGCAGTTTTTTCGTTAAATAAATGTATTTTTTTTAAATAAGTGAGGGTTCTTTCCCTCTGTTTAACGAACTTTTAAAAATAACGAAAGTGAGAGAAAGAAGAAAAAACTCCATAATTCTATTCTATTTTTTCTAATTATGTTGATATCGCTGACATGCATTGAACTGTTTTTATACGCTTTATATTAGCTTCACCTGTATGTATGTGTGTATGTATGTATGTATGTATGTATGTTCTATGTAAACAAATCTTGCAACTTGATTTTGACCCACTTCTATATAACCAATCAACTTCAAATTTTGCACATATGCATAGTTCGCGTGACAATGCAATCTGACCATTTTGTAAGAAAATCAAGATGGCGGTTCCAAGATGGCGGTCGATTTTTGCTATTATGTTCCCCGACCCCCCGACATGGGCATCAAATGAAACGGCATGACAGGTAGAATACAATTAGCTGTATGGCGTCATTCCAAATTCAAAATGGCGGCAAACAAAATGGCGGACTACCTTTTTCTTTACAACCCACTCGATATGGGTATCAAATGAAAGGGTGTGACAATTAGAATACTATTATCTGTGTGGCGTCATTCCAAATTCAAAATGGCGGCCAACACAAAATGGCGGATTATCTTTTTCTTTACAACCCACTCGGTATGAGTATCAAATAAAAGGATGTGATAATAGAATACTTTTCGCTGTGGGGCGTCTTTCCAAATTCAAAATGGCGGCCACCACAAAATGGCGGTTTACCTTTTTCTTTACAACCCACTCGGTATGGGTATCAAATGAAATTGTATGACGAGTATAGTATAGTAAGCTTTGTGATGTCGTTTTAAATCTAATATGGCGGTCACTACAAAATGGCCGAACACATACATATAATAGACTAAAAAATAGAAAAAAATATAGTTTAAAAAAACTAAAAAATATGCTTTTATTTTAAAATGAACTAAAAAGTAAAAAATAATTTTGAATGTAAAGTTTTTATTGCTCCAGCCAGTATAAGAAAACAACCTACCTTTCGAAATCTAAAAAAGCGTGGGGCGCTAGCTAAAAGTTCCGGTGTTAATAAAATAAGAATATAGAGAGCCCCACGCTTTTTTACATTTCGAAAGGTAGGTTGTTTTCTTATACTGGCTGGAGCAATAAAAACTTTACATTCAAAATTATTTTTTACTTTTTAGTTCATTTTAAAATAAAAGCGTAATTTTTAGTTTTTTTAAACTATATTTTTTTTAATTTAAAACCGATTAAAGTTCATAGGATTTTAACGGGGGAATAGTTTTTGGTGCCACTTTTTTGTATGGGATTTTGCTTATTTAGCAGTCCATATCTATATGTCAGTGTTGGTAGCACACTCATCAATAAAATGCTGACTTGAGTTCTTCCCTTTTTGATCAACACTGAGCAAAAAATCTGCGATTAATCGCTCCCGTCGAAATATGAAATAACATATATTTATAAATATCGTTCGCGAAAGGATTGACCGTTTGCTTCAATGCTGATGACAAGGAGTTTTTGTGGCTGTTACTATGTACAACTTTGTACTGCTTCAGATCCTCTGTTATATGGATTATTATTTTTGCAATTTTCTGGGAAATTTTGCATAATCAGCAGGGTGTAAGAACCATTTTTCAGCCTCGGCCAGGTCTCAGAAATGGTTTTTCGTTATTAGTTATCCATAAACTACATACTGTCAAGGTTTCATATCTGCTCATATTTCGCATTTGAACCGGAATACCTACATATTTATAACAATATTGTGCAGAAACGCACCCGCGCAACCCCTGGATTGGTACCAATGTTTCATACTTTTTGTTAATAGCTAATCTGACTATATGTCGTACCTTACAAAAAAAACCGCGGCCTCCCGGAATGTTGTTTCAATTGAGTTGCTTCAAAGTCTTGTTGAGTTGTTTTTCTGTAGTTTTTATCTATAGTTGGATTGTGATTGTGAATATAGGCGTTGTTGGAAAATTCCAATTTTATATTAAATTTTTCTTTAATTTTAAAAATTGTTGATTTTCCTGCAATTTAATAGGTATGATGGTTCTGTCAATTTTGATTCTGGTAATATATTATTTTTGTATATTAATTTTTGAAATTGTCTAAATAAAAATCTGAAACACCAAAAGTAAAAACTGTCCGGCACGGCACGCCAGCAACACGATAAATAATATTTGTAATTTTCTGGCACGCGCATATAAAAAGGTTCGCCACTACTGTATTACGCAGTCACATTCTGACTTAAAAGAGATCTCAAAACTATGACTCGAGCTAAATTTACCCATCCGCCACAATCGGTTAAACAACCAACTAACCTTAGATATACGGGTTGGAGTTTACATCAAAACGTCGCGCCAAGCGTTAATTGGGCCCTATGCTTAACCTAACCTAAGGGAACGACTCAATCTTTTAATGAAGGCAACCTATCACCTTTGTCTTTGTTTAAAGCCAATTACTCATGAAGCAACATTTTCATGAAGTTTTCCTAATCCGAAAGAAGTCAACGATCAGTTAGTTGTCTTGCCTCATCTTCAATCTTCCATTCTGTTTGGCTTCGACTTGTCTTATTTACAAAGAATAGCAGAAAACACTTCAGACTCTTTCTTTGGAATAAATATTAAATCCCGCATTCAAAGGTACCGGTCTAGACTCGAAGATGGACATTCAAAGTCGGAACTGCATAAATCCGCTAAATGGAAACATTTGCATAACAATCACATTCAACGATTACGTAACGATCGATCTTGCCGCTGTTGGCGTGATATTTGTAAGTTCAACCCCAATAAATCTGTAACCCAAAAATTGCCACGATCAGAATTTAAATGAGGTAAATATGGAGTTATTTTTATAGAATTGGAGGAAACCAATGAAAATAATTGCAAAAAGGAAAGCAAAAACAAATCTTTATTATTTTTGAGTTTTTAAATAGTTTGATTTTTATTAGATAAAAAAAATAAACAAAATATTAAAATACGCAAAAGCAAGAAAACATTTTTGTTTAAAAAATAATATTACAGAAATGTGAAGGTCAGCTTATTCACCTTTCAAGGTCATTCGATAAGATCTAAGCCAAGGAGTATGCGCCGAAGCCAAATTTGAACTCATTTCGAGAAACGTCTTCTATTGAAATTTTAGTTTTGTTTTAAATTTATAAAGAATTTGTCATCCTTTCAGTTTCTGGTTATTAGCTCCTTAGTATTTATAATCGCGCATTTCTTCGATATTTTGATGATCGGCGCTGTGTTTTATAAAACTGGTTTTCAAGAACGGATTTCAATAATACCTGTGCGAGCGGAACTGAAGAAAGTCGATGTATAAATTCAGTTTCGATTTTTAACTTCTATTTTTAGATTGTTTTAATTTGGGTCATTTGTATGTTAAAAATGACGCCAAGCAAAATTTTCCATATGTTTTATGTTTTCAAATTTTTCAGTTATTTTAATTATTAGAAAAGGCAACGATCTTTTAATTGCTCTTTTTTGCATATTTAATTTTGTTGGAATTTGCGCAATTATAAAATCAGGACTACGTCGTTGTTAATTTTTTCTTTGTTAAGACGAGATTTTTTCTTGATAACAAACTCAATTGGGTGTGGTTAAAAACAGACAATTTCACATGTCTCTGATTAAGATAATTAAAAACCTGAATTGCTTTTCAGGAATAAAAATTAACCTTTACTCAATTTTTTTTAAATAACAATGCCAAAATCGTCTGGTGCAGACTAAATGCCATAATAGGAAGCAAACAAGAAACATTTTTTTGACATTTTCCGATGCAAATATATTTTTAAGTTCCTTGGTTGATGATAGGCTATCGAGTATGAAAAGATAAAACTCTTATGCCCGGTTTCACAGTGTTCACTTAAGCTTTCGCTCAGCCTTGAGCTTTCACTCAACTCATTTTACTGTTTCACAGTAGTGGTTCAACTGTTGAACTTGGTTCAAAATTGATTTGAACTGAGCGACCAAATTTGGGCACTTAAGCCAAAGCTCAGGATATAAGTGAGAGTAATGTCATTAATTTTAGAGAAATCACAGTGAACTTGTGTTTATTTATTGATTTTAATTATAAGTTTGAAATTTGATTTTTCAATTGTAAAGAAAAGAGAGCATTCTATTACAAAGCATGCCGTAAAGAGTGCGGATAGAATGCTGCTGTTTAACTGATGGAGATATTATTTCTTGCTGCTTTGCATGCTTCATTTTCACAGCAACGTGGAGAAAACTTATGGTACCGAACGCTTAGAAGCTAGCTGGATTCAGAAAGGGCCGCTCCTGCATATACCATATGAACAACTTGAGAATCATAGTGGACCAGTTTCCTGGATTACGATCCCCCTTTTACCTGACAAAATAATAATATTGATAAACGCTCCATATAACAATTCCAAATGCAGATGGAAAATTACCCGAAACTTTAAGGTGAGCTCAGGCGTACGATATCGATGTCTACTTTCGTCGTACTCGTAATAAGGTGCCATAAGGTAATAAGGGACCATATCTTTTCAAAAATCCTTACAACTAAAGATAAAAAACTAGAAAAATCACAAAATTTATCAACCAAAAGCAAAAATTTCCCCAACTGATTCAACCACAGTGGCCTGCAAAATCCAATGAACTAAGTACAGTTGAACTGAGCACAAAAACAAACTGTGAAACAGTTTTGACTTGAGCTAAAGCTCAAAATTACTGCTCAGGTTCAGCTAAGCGAAAGCTCAAATCGACACTGTGAAACCGGGCATTAGAAATTGATGAACGTGAAAAATATAAATATGATCTAAGTTCTAGAGAGTTATCCTCAGAACATGATAGGATCTGAAAACTAAATAAATCGTCTATAAAAATATATGTTTTAATACTTCCTATGATGTATGAGAGACAATTCAATGCTATTAAGAATCCATAATTATTTCATCCAACCGACTTTTACAAGGATCCTCTTAACCTAGCTATCGAGTAACATTCTGGACACTACACTAGATCCGTTCATGTTACCATGGACGGGCGTAATGATCATCATAATCAGCAACTTCACAGCCCTTGGCTTCCTCCAGCGTTCGGCTCCATGATTGTCTCGTGCTAAGAAAAGTAGAGCACTTGGAGCAGAAAAGAAGTAGGTACCTCATATTCCCTTGTTGGCCAACTTTCAACATTGCCTTTATTGCCGGCCTCGGTGGGCAAAAGGCTTAGCTGTCCGACTTCCATCCCAGAGGTCCATGGTTCGATTTCCCCCAGCAGCATGGCTCTTCGCCTCTTGTAGATAACTCTCCTTCTTTCTTGTCTTCCCTTTTTACAAAAATTCCTTGCCTTATCTCCTGCGATCTACAGCAAGCATAATAAGCTAGGAAACCATCTTCTATTCGATCGCCGAAGTCAGCACTCTGTCGCCTTAGTAATGGATGGAAGGTGGTGAAATAAAAAAAATACCGCTTATTGACGTTATTAATTCTTTCACTCTTATCTCTACAATATTTTCGGCTAGAGCTTGCTATCCGACATTGCACTCAATGATAGGCCGTCGACAGTAGGTACAAATAGGATTAGTAACCAAGCCGTAGTCTTTCACATAAAAATAGGAGAGTGTTATCGGTCTGAAGGATTTTGTTAGGGTGTAACGAGAACCTCCTGACTTGCCTGCAAACGCAATTTTCTACATCAGGATATAACCATCTACAAAGGGGCCCCAAAGGGGCAGAGTACAGGAGTCATGAAACTGCAGCCCTGCTGGCATCTGCTCCTGGGAAATTTGTATTACTTAAGCGACGTTTTGGCAGACAGGTTTTGTACCCCCACAAAATGAAATAATTAAAAGCCTACCAGAAATCACACCCTCTACTGAGTAAATAGTTAATGATAATCTTGCATCGGTCTAGCAGCAGGGGGAATGTGTGACCGCCCATGCCTGAGGCAGCAAACAGCGCTGGGGCTTCGCACGAATTAAACTCACCCAAAAGAGTGACGCTTAACGCCCGGGTCATATCGAACGCGGCGCGGCGCGGGGCGACGATTTTTGTATGAAAAGTAATATTCACCCCGCCGCATACTCTTTCATTTGATACCCTTAAAGATTGGGTTGTAAAGAAAAGGGTAATCCGCCTTTTTGTGTTGGCCGCCATTTTGAATCTGGAATGAAGCCACATAGCCAATTGTATTCTACTTGTCATAACCTTTCATATGATACCCGGGGTCGGGGAACACAATTGCAAAATTCGCCCGCCATCTTGGAACCGTTATCTTGATTTTTTTTACAAAAAAGTCAGATTGCATTGTCTGGCGAACTATGCATTTGTGCAAAATTAAAAGTTGATCGGTTACATGAAAGTGGGTCAAAATCAAGTTGCAAGATTTGTCTACACACGACATACAAAATGCGAGATACAACATACCACAATCATGTGAAGCTAATATAAAGCGTATAAAAAATAGTTTAAGCCCATTAACCATTTTTATAGAAAATCAAGTAAATTAAGTTAAATAATCAATTTCAGTTGTAACTTCCTGCCATTCTGACCTTCTACAGACAGAATTCTCAGAAATCCGAAAGCTCATCTAAATTTTTGTAAGTTATTGTAGTTAAGAAATTTACTGTCTCAGTAACATTTTATGCAATTTACATTTAATAGTAAAAGTCCTTTTACGTCCTTTTAAACTCTTATGCCATGCTTTATTATTAGCCCAGTCACTTTATACATGAACCTATAAAAAAATACAACTGGAGATTTTACAACGGGACTCTCTTTATTTTGGGGTCGCAAATAATTTCCCAAAAGTCCATAAAGCCAACTGACCGGCCACTCAAGTTACGGAGGGTCAAAGGTCATGCAAGTCGGTTATTCTCAAATATCTCGTAAATTATCGGCTTTACGTAAATTCTGGCTAAGTAAAGTTTGTTAGAAAGATAAATCTGCATAAAAATGCCCTATACAAAATTTACATAGAACCAATGGTTTTCGAGATATGGGGCTGAGAAGACTCGGGCATCGCGCTGCATTCGTTTTCGCACCACCTTTGAAGTAGAATGCAAGCAGCATTTTTACATGGTATCCCGAGTAGACCTAGTCCATTGGTTACAAATTATGATATAATTTTGTTGATTATCTCTCTATCTCTTCTATTTCCACTTTTTTCATATCGTCACCTTCCTCTACACTCATCTCAGAGCAAAATAACGAAATGTGGTCGCCGTTATCATCGTTCAACTCAGGTTCAATGGTTGCATCCTCGGACATCGAATTGAAACACGACGGGCCCCAACAAGAGCCATACGCTACTGAACATGACAATCCTACTTTTCTGCATCCACTTCCCATCATCCATCTCTAAGAAAAGCCTACCGGAGATTTTCCATAGGGGTTCCCTTTATTTTGGGGTCACAAATAATTACTCAAAAGTCCATAAAGCCAACTGACCGGCTACTCATGTTACGGAGGGCTAAAGGTCACAAAAATCAGTTTTTCTTAAATATTTCGTAAATTTATCTGTATTTTATAACATTTATTCGATGGACTTTTTTATAGGTAAATGTTAAGTACCGTTGTTACTACAACGATCTACTAACAATTGACCGACTTGAGGAAAACTTCCGTCGAGCTATTCGCGAAATAAGGCCACAAACAAAATTTGGTTAACAGAATGGGCCACTGCCAAGCCAGCCGCCGCAGCCATTTTGGGTGAAATTGTTTTACATAAATAATCGGAAGATATACTCTTTTCAATAAAGCAGCATTCACTGAAAAATATTAAATGGTGTAGTTTTAATAACAATTTCAAGAAGAAACTAACAGATGGTCACCCTTTTATATGGACCAAAGAATGCTTAAACTGTTGAAATCTTGACGGGCTTGTAATCTGATAGCGTCTGGGATCTCATTGATAACGCTGCCACAAGCGTACACAACAAACACATGCACTCGTATAGGATAATGGGTAATGCGTTGCTCTACAGCTTGTCACCCAGATTTCTCGAAAACTATTGGTTCTAGGTAAATTTTGTATAGGACATTTTTATGCAGATTTATCTCACGAACAAGTTTTACTTAGCCAAAATTTGCGTAAAACCCATAATTTACGAGATTTTTGAGAAAAACTGATTTTCATGACCTTTGACCCTCCGTAACAAGAGTGGCCGGTCAGTTGGCTTTATGGACTTTAGGGAAATTATTTGTGACCCCAAAATAAAGAGAGTCCCGCTGTAAAATCTCCAGTTGTATTTTTCTAGAGGTTTGGCCGTTTTTTTGTATAAAATACCTTTTTGGAAATAATTTTTAATAAAAGCTTTGAAATATAAATAAAAAATTCAAATGCCGAGATCAAGAATTGAACCTGCGACTTTTTCGGAATATCAACGTAGAATATCATACCCTCAACCACTTCATCCATTCTCCCCATGTGCGGTTCGTGGCAAATAACATGACTTTTCTTAGATTCCACTTTTTTTTTGTAATATTTCCATCTTATTCTCCCTTTCCCAATACAGATCTTCCGTACGTTTCGCGAGACGAAATTGTACCTAATCGCTGCAAATGCTAAGCTTCACAGCCTTGAAAAATTACTCACAACGCGCGCAAAAATGTTTCACATAAAAAATTGTCTTGATTCCATTCCATTTCGATAGTCTTTGTTTCGTTGTCTTGAGTAGAAATTTTTTTCAGTCTTAACATGAGAATGCTGTCTCAGAGTAAGACACTGGAAATTCTTGAGCCAAGCAATCGTATTTCTTCGCTCAATCGATTATGAAAATAATTTTTTTGACCTTAGATAGGCAATTAATAGCCTTTTGTGGACAAATAATCGAATTTTGTGCGCAAAATTGTTTTTTTATTTTTTTGTGCCATCTTTTCTCTCTGGGGACACGGTAGTCTAGGGAGTAAGGCGCCTGGCTACCATCCCAGGGTCCCGGGATCGAATCCCGGCAGCACCACGGTCCTTCGCCTTTCCCACTTTCCCCACCTACATAACTTTCCTTCTCTCTTCTTCCCTCTTTACATTCCTGATGCCTCCTGCCATAGCCTTCGGCTAGCCCTTCCCCGTTCCACCAGCGCATTTCATCGGTTGGTTCATGGGACTCAACTCCAGCGAGTTGTTTCTCAATGCCCCGATGCCAGAGTCGCGATAGTTGGTTGGAAATAGGTGGAATAAAAAAATATCGCGGCTTGTTTGTGGCAGTTCCTTCTTTCACTTCTCTCTCTCCCTTCACTATCTTCCGACTAGAGCTTGCTGTTCGACATTGCACTCTATACGAAAAAAATAGATTGTCGACAGTACAAAGGGCTTTCCCTGAGCTCTAGTCTTTCACATAAAAAAAATACCCGTTGTAGGTGGTTTTCGGTATTTTAGTATCTCTTTTACTACGAGCATCCTTTTCACTCAGACACCCCTGAGCTGGGACGGTGAAAGGTCAGTCGAATTTCTGCAACTAAACAATTTTTCGAAAGCTTCAATTTTACTCAAAAAATAGCTTATCTAATTTCTTAACAAACTAATTTTGCGATACGTTTGATACGTTTTTTCGAAAACTTATTATAGTGTCGCTTCAATTTTATTCTACACTTTATGTTTTCTAGACAATAAAAACCTGGCAGCAACTGCACCAATTCTTTACTAGCTATCACGGCTAGATCCTAGCCTTTAAATCTCTCTTAATTTCAATACATCTGGTAACCATAGCGTTTCTCAACAAAACAAAATCTTAATTTCTCACGAAAACAACCTCGAATTAAATGAAGTCCAGAATGCACAATAAAATTTAATAAAAAATAAATAAAAAATAAAAAATTCAATATTTTTCCAAAAATAGGCAAAATTACACTTCAAATGTCACAATTGAATGAACTGAAAAATTTATTTGATTAAATGATGTGACAAAATCGTGATAAAATATTTTTTCCGCATCTAGAAAAATAGACAAATAGTGGCAAAAGTAAAAAAAATCGTAAATAAAATCAAATTCAATTGCCAACGAAAGATTCATAGTAACTGCCAAAAAGATCATGTTTTGAATAATAAAATTTAGCCGGATTCCAAATAAAAGTAAACAAAAATTATCATATCAAAAGCGTCTGGACATTGCTTTATTGATCGTCCACATAAAGACCAAAAACATATCAAGCATAAGACGATACAATTTTTTGTGAATCCCAAAATCACTTGTTAAAAAAAATCCGGTATTTTTTCTCGACTTTCAAGATTGCTTGCAATAAATCATAATCTCAAGACGAATTTATTAATACTTGCTTTTGCCACCCCCAACACCTCCTAAGGTGAGAATGGAGGATCGTCGGATTGTCGCAAGAAATCTCCAGAGACCCATAGACATTGATACTAGAGCTTTTATTAGATTCTCAAAAGAAAACAAAAAATGTTTTTTGGGTGTAGTCTCGTGATGGTGGTGCTCCCAACTCTGCGCAACTTCTCTAAAAAAGCGAAATGTCGGCTCTCGGCTGGTGGGGCTTCAAGCTTCAAAATTGTTGCTGGTCTTTGTTCTATCGCAAGTTGTTCAAAAAAAAATAGAAAAGAAAGACGCCGAATGGCTTCCATTACGGGCTAAAAAAATTTTTGGGTATAAAAAGCAGAAAAGCATTCAGATTTCGTCATTAGTCTACTACCATCCGCGAATTGAACTCTTGAACAACAAAAGTGAAATCTTTGGCGAAATGAAAATCACTATCTTCGCAATTTGCCTAATCATCGGAGCCGTTAGCGCCGCCGATCCAAAGGAAATCCCAATTGTATCCTTGGAATCTAACGTGGAGCACGATGGCAAATTCCACTACCAGTAAGCCCCAGTGATTAATTATTATTTCATTTTTCAATTGCAATCACCAGCATCTTTCTTAATTGGACTAGAAAAGAAGTTAATGTAAACGATCCGGTTGACATTTTCAAATAAGATGCGCGCGCAGTAGTGTCTTGTGTATTATAAGTGATCCATTACTCACCTGTCATCTGATTGCATATTAATTAATCTGTGATTTATTAAGACATTTTAATCACTGTGTATAGGTGTTGGATTAATCTTCTGAATATTCTCTACAATTCTTTACAGCTACGAAACCGGTGATGGTATCAAGGCAAACCAGGATGGATCGCTGAAGCAAATCGATCCAGAAAATGCTGGCGAAGCTGTTCAAGGTCAATACAGCTACACTGGCGATGATGGTCAAGTTTATAGCGTACAATACACTGCCGATGAGAATGGATACCAGCCAACTGGTGCTCATATTCCAACACCCCCGCCGATACCAGAGGCTATTGCTAGGGCTCTTGCTTATTTGGCCACCGCTCCACCGCCAAAAGAATAAGGATTTGTCCATTAATTCAACCACGTTAAAGCTGTGCACTGCCTGTTCCTTTTTTGTAAGTTTTCTTTGTGATTTTAATTTTTTACGTTTTACCTGCGAATACTCAGAAAAATAATTATAATAAATAAAAAAATAAGTTGTTTGTTAGTTCTTTTATTCAATGTCGAAGGAATTATTTTTGGCTAAACGTATCTACTGAAATATTTTGGAATCCTTACCATATAACTGATTTCGTTCTTACAAAACCCAAACTAGATTTTGTTATTAAATACGTAAGAGGAAACAAAAAAGAATTCTGTATGAAACGGATGAACGGTTGATGTGTCCGAATACCATCCCAAAGGTTTGGGGTTCGATTCCATGCAGCGGCATGGTCCTTCCTTGTTGACACCACTGATCTAAAAATAGTAAGGCTTTCCAAATAAAACACAAACGCATTATATTTCTTCCGAAAAATTTTTTTCCCCCTCAAAGTAATTCCCTTCGATTACAACACATTTATGCCAACGTTTTTTCCAGTTTTAGAAACAGTTGTTAAGGTCGATTTCAGGAATGGTCTTCAAACACTTCTTCGATGCGGTTTGTATCTCTTCAAGCGAGCCAAAACATTGTCCTAGAATAGGTTTTGTGAGTTTCGGGAATAGCCAAATCCAGGCAGAATTAAATCAGGCGAATAGCGCCGTATGAATGTGTTTGATGACGTTTGGATAATGAGAATTCATTGTTTCACAGACATTAACACGACAGTCTTTCGAAAAAAAATGCATTGAAACCAAACGAGATGTGACGCGTCTCAAGCCTAAATTGTCTATCAAAATTGGCATCGACTCAAACGATATTTGCATAAAGTCAACCTCTAATCTCTAATTGACGATTTTGAGTACTAAGTCCTAAACTTCCTTGGTGGGTTTCATCCGTAGGCAGGCGCGGATTCAAGGGGAGGGGGGGGGGGGGTCACGACCCCCCAAAACTAGTGCCGCGCCCAGATAACTGAGAGGCCCTGTGCAAAAATTCAGCGGCCCCAGAGAGTCCAAAAACATTTTTCGCTCGCGGGTTCTCCTGCGCAGAGGCGCGTCCCCGTCACAGAATTATGGCTTATATGCTGATTTGTGTGACTGATACTCATTTGAGTGGCCCATTCGATGATGTAAAAATACAAATAATGAATTCAAATGATTTTTATTGCCAAAGCAATATTTCGCTCCTGAGGCCCCAAACACGCGGGGCAATGTGGTTTTGCACACCCTGCACATATGCCAGCAGCGGCACTGCCAACCCAACTCAAAAAACAAAAACAAAAAATAACCAAACCGACCCAACTTTAAAAAACAAATTAAAAAAACAACCTTAAAAATGACCTTCAAGGTCAACAACAGATTGATCTAAACTGTTTCTATATGTTTTGAAAAACACATTAGGGCACGTTTTCGTAGGGCGCGTTTGTTTTTAATCCACCAGAAAATTCGGTTAGTTTTGTTCGTTTTGTTAATTTTGTTTTTGTTTTTTTAAGAGTAGAAATTTTTTTCCGCTATCCGCGAAATCTACTGGCACAAATCTGATCTGCACATCAGAACAGCACAAAAACTGGACTAACAAGTTTCAAAAATATGGACCCGTTACTCAAAGTTCATGTTCATGATCTTGTAGCACACTTTTCTGTTGCACTTACACATGCAAAAACGGGATCCTGCGTAATTCCTAATAATCTCCCGCTGTAAGGCAGTTAATTGTTGCTATCAAAATCATATAGCAATATCAGGCACAGAGTGACCGAAATAAAACCTCTTTTATTAAAGACCAATCTATAGCTAATATCATTGAATATATGAAAGGTTTATAACTCCTTTAGAAACAAAATACACGAGGATGAAAGAAACTTTTCTGGAAGGGGCTCTCCGCTGAAGCTCTCAAAAATTCTCCATATTTTCCACATTCGCACGCCCCTTTGAACACGATATATTTTTGCTTCAGCTCCATGCGTCCTCGTGTATTTTGGTCTTTAAAAATGCATCTTTGTTGAACATATTTATAATTTGCGCAACATCTAACCATCTTAAAGGCCTATACAGGGAAGGATCTCGCAAAGGTGGAATTCGGTCATGTCTCCTTTCTCGCAATCTCCTTCTGCTGACAGCGCCAGATAGCTTGAGCTTGATAGGCTCTACAGGCGTGTCGGCAATCTTGGTAAGCAGTTCCTCAGAATTCCCCTCAGTTGCCTGATGGAATTTTGTGGTTGGTGAGGTTAAAACCTTCATTTCGAACGAACTGGGTCAATTGATCCAATGGGTTGCATTCAGTCATCCGAGCAAACTTTTAAAGGATTACCAACCTTTCCACAGCCGTATCCACACAGCACTGGCGGTAGCCCTGTAGTCTCTATTCAATTTGTCAACACTCCACCTTGAAGAAAAAAAATCCATTATAAATACTGAATGGCCATGCCTATGGTCTCTAGCGGCGGAAGCGAGAACGTTATCAGATTGCATGAACGCGAAAATATAAAATAGAGTCCTTCTGTTAACATACAAGAGATGTTATCCTGATTTTACCCTAAGATACCATAAAAAAAACTACAGGGTGAACTCCTGTGGTACGCGGACGACTCCAAGGACAGAGACAAGTGTAGATACCTGGATCTGATATCAAAGCATCATGTTAAGTAGAGCTTTCAGCTTGGACAGCTTAACTATCTCACATGCAGAGATGTTCGCTATATTAGCATGCACTTATGTTAGCTTAGGAAGAGTCTACCTTAACAAACGTACATTGAAATGGAGAGATATGACATTCAATCAGACAGATACTGTCCAGTAAAATCAAATCTAGTCTGGACTGCCAATGTTTCCTGGATGGACTGGGTACTCTCAGTTGGGTCACCGTTCTATAGGTTACAAACCATTAGAATTGTGCAGGCCGGGCATTAAAAATGCAGACGCATTGTCCAGATAAGCCTTAGGAACTGTTTTCATCTGTCAGTTTAGTTTAGTGAAAATATCCTTTGACGACGAAATACTCCGACCACTGAAGGTCCTAACCCCAACTCTAGCCCAATCAACTCCAACCTGGTTCATCAGGATGTCAGGACACTGGTTGGCCACCTATATCTAACTTAGATTGGCCCGGCACCAGAGCTTCACGGACTTCAGGTAATGCTTAGAACCTGTTTTTCCTAATAGTCCGGGGAAATTAGCATTTTAAGGAGGCAAAATTCCAAAATGGTTGAAAATTGGTCCATACCTTACTTGCGACTTTTTAAGAAAACAATTTCGGAATCACAAAAAAAAATGGCCGACGATCATTTTTTGGCACAAAAATCATTCAAAAACTGGTTTTTTCTAAAAAAAATTTTGATGAATCAATGCAAAACGTTATTGCATACAAAAAACCCAAAAAACCAATTTTTTCGAAAACCTAACCCTTTCGAACTTATTCAAAGTCAAAGTTTCCAAAAATCACTTTTCGGCCAAAAAATACCTTGAATTATTCGGAAAGGTAAAGGTTTTCGAAAAAATGACAAGAGGGCTTTTTTGTAGGCAATAACGGTTCGTATTGACTGATCAAAAAAATTTTTCGAACAAACCAGTTTTTGAGTGATTTTTTTGCCAAAAAGTGATATCTACGGCGGCCATGTTTTTTTTTTGTAATCCCGAAATTATTTTCTTTCTTTTCTTTTTCTGTGTACCAATTTTCAGCCATTTTGGAATTTTGTCTCCTTTCGTACGTTTTTTTTTGCTAATTTCCCCGGACTCCTAATAACTACAGAAAATATTCCTAGATTCTTAGACCACATTTCCATCAGAAAAGAAAAAGAAATATAAAATAGCAGATCTGTTGGCCGAGAAGTCACAGAATTAAATGAAGGAATCTCAAGCGATTAAGTGATTACTGAATACTTATTAATCCTAAACCAGCTTGTGGGTACTAAGTAGAAGAACCTTACATTATTATTTTACAATATTTTCTTGCTATATTTTTATACGAACCACAATCTTGGTGAGGGTTTATCCGAAACTCCATTTCTTCATTTATAGTTCATTGCATACTTACAGGAAATTAAAAAAATGCATTTTCATTTAAAATTATTTGAAAACAAAATTCAAATACAAAAATCGATGAAGGGAAAGTGAAAAGTGAATAGGTGTCATCATAGACAGCTTAACAAAGTTTCGTTGAGCTTCAATAAGGATATCTACTTATTCAACAATAACAGCTTAATGCTGCTAATGTTTCTGAGCCATACCAGATAATATTAGGATGTAATATTCACTTAGGTTAAGTGCTTCTACTCTTCTAGACTTGAAGAAGCTGTTGAGACTCTCTTAGCAGCCATAATTCAGGGTCTTATTTTATAACTTAGACGTCAAAATAAACGCTAGATATTCCTTAAATTCCTTTATAACCTCCATGTCCATTAAGGTGACTGATATTGCACTTTCATAATAGTTCTTACGACATGAGCGGGGTACGTATCGATTTGCGTTTATAAACGGAGTTTAGCTCGACGTTAATAAATTCACTGTTTCTGTTATTATACCTATTATGGTCTTCAGCTTTGTAAAAGGCTCAATAGCAATAAATTCTATTCAAACTGAAATCGTGGAGTCAATATTCAATAAAAAGCTCATGGAATATTTAGATTCCAACAAATTCGGAATTCAACGCATCCAAACAGAAATATGTATTACCTTACTTCTTACTTATTCAGGTATGGCTCTATTTGCGCATCTATACAATCATTAAGCCAGCTTAGGAAGGTGATATGAAGAATGACAAAACTTTTAGTCCATTCAAAACGCGCGAGGGGGGTGTTACAACATAACACCGTTAAGAAAATCGAACCCTTCAAGGATTTTGGGTCGCTGATCACGAAAACCACGGCGGTCCTGAAATATGGGCGTCACTTTTATATTCGCGAAAAACACCCCTTTTTAAGGGTTTTTTGCGATAATTTCAATAATAATGAAAAATAATCCGATAAAATGCAATTTTTTCATTATTTATTTGCGAAGGTGATTGATTTATCAAGCAAAACTTTATGATAAGGGATGATCCTAAAGGGTTCAAACCACCCCTAAATCGACTGAAAATAAAAATTTGTAAAAAATTTTTTTCCAAGTTTATGCTTCAAATTCGATTGTATGCGTATTGTCAGGCAGAAATAAATTATTTTCACCCTTAAAGTTGATTTTTCAAATTGTAGGGGTAGTTTTAACCCCTTTAGGGGTGAAAATAATTCATTTTTGCCTGACAATATGCATACAATCGAAATTGAAGCATAAACTTGGAATTTTTTTTTTTATTTTCAGTCGATTTAGGGGTGGTTTTAACCCTTTAGGATCATCCCTTATCATAAAAGTGCATTTTATCGGATTATTTTTCATTATTACCCCTACCCCTTTTTAGGGGTTTTTCGCGATTTTAAGGGTGCGCCCATATTTTAGGACCGACGGACCCCGATTTTCGTGATCAGCGACCCAAAATCCTTGTAGGGTTCGATTTTCTTAACGGTGTTGTGTTGGAACACCCTAAATCGCGTTTTGAATGGACTATTTAGTGGTATTACCATAGCACCGAAATTTCCTCCTTCACATTTTTACTCGGGTCTGTTCGGAATTATAAGATGGTAAGACGAGCTTGAGAAGTTCTACGATCTGAACGTTGATCATCAACGGTTTTCTCGTCTCGGTGGATAGTATATAAGTATTATAAAAATATTTTTTGAGTATAATTTTCTGCCTAAGAAAGATATAATGAAAGGAATAATGTTAACTATTAACATTAATTTTGGAATATATGTATTGTAGCAAAAATGTGTTTTTCACCATCTCTTACCACGGCAATTGATACTGATGATCAATTCTGTTTTGAATTACTTTTCCACAGATTCAACCCACTCAAAATAATTTTATTTCTAAAGAATTAATTTGAATGCAACTCAAAATATCACGACATATTACCTCATCCCTTTTTGCATTACCTCCTCTCTACGACAAACAAAAAAATTGAATTTTAATTTGAATGCGTTACGAAGCAGTAAACAAACCGACAGCAGTGCAAATATTGACATAAAGATTAACGCACGCCAAAATTTACATGTAATCTTCAAAATCGACCAAAATAAATTCGATTTAGACGAACTATGACGAACCCCATTGGGAAATTCTGTAGTTGGCCTCCGTTTTTTTCGGTTTCACTCTCTACGACCACCACCGACACACATTCGAAAAGTGTGAATTTCTTTTTAACAACACCACGTTAGTACCCCAAGTAAGTAAATAGTAAGATGCTAAAGATTTCTCAGTAGAAATTGCTCCCTCCGACATGAAGGTTTACTGATCGTATAAATACGACCACAAGCATTTTTTGTCGATCAGTCAAGGAAGTTCTACTATTGTAGTATAAGTTCGGTTAAGTTTGAGGATTGTGATTTTGATTTGGATTTGAAAATGTGGAAAGTAGTGTTGTCAAGTGCAGTTATAGTGGGGTGTGCTTTAGCTAGACCACAACTAGGACAAGATCTAAGAAGTAGTAATTCCGCAACAACGCCTGTTCCAATAGTTACGCAATATTCCTCAAACAATCCCGATGGAAGTTTTAATGCAAGGTGAATATTTTTAATAAAATCTTTTAAATGTGTTACAATTCTTCAATGAAATATTTTATACTAGTTACGAAACCGGAAATGGTATAAAAGTACAAAATTCTGGATACCTCAAAAGAGTAACAATTCCACGCCATGATGAAAACGGAAAAGTTGTCGATGAGTATACACAAGACGTTGTAGTCCAAACCGGATCATACTCCTACACGGATCCTGAAGGCAATTTAATTACACTAACATATGTCGCTGATGAAAATGGTTTTCAGCCGGCAGGGGATCATATCCCAAAAGTACCACAAGAATTCACGCAAAACAGACCAATTCAACCATTGAATCCATCAAATCAATTAGGACAAACGATAACAAATCGACCATCTCAGCCACTGAATCAAGAGCGACCAATTCAACAATTCAGTTCAAATCAACAATTTCAGCAATTTCCTCAACAGCAATTTTCTCAAGGACGCCAAACACGACAGCAATTGAGCCAGGATAGACCAATTGAACAAAATGATTTTCAACAGCAACAGCCACAAGAGTTTCAGCAAAATCGTCCGATCGATCAAGGATTTCAACAGCAGGATCAATTTAATCAAAATCGACCAATACAAGGATTTTAGTTATTAAAGGTATAATTTGCTTGTTTTTCATTGTTTTGAAGCCAACAAAAAATAAAGTTAATTAATAATTGTGACATACTTTTGCCTATTTCAGTCTCAATACTTTTACTGATCGCCGCCGGCTCTTGTTTGTCGATCTTGGCACTGTTCAATGCAATTTGGAACAACTCACTGTCCGAAAGTTTTACTTACTTACATATATGTAAATTATAAGACCTTGTCGCTCAAGCACACATCAAACACACGGTAAACAAATAAATTTGTTTGGCTAGACTTTGTTAATGATCGTTTTTTTTTTGCAAGATTTGAAACTTGAGACTTTTTCTATGTAATTTTGCAAATCTCAGTAGAATTGTAATTTTGCTAATTTATAGGTGCGTCTTCGTTATGTTTACATATGACGAAACATGGAATAAGTTATTACGTCAGCGGAAAAAGTGAATTCTAAAACTTGTTTAAATGTCCTTACCTGCTGAAGAAACAGTCTTTGCACCAATGGAGCGTTTGCACTATTTGAAGTCAATGTTTTAGATTGTCGTTTTGGTCTCATATCAATAAAAGGGGTGAACTTAAATTACATCCATTATTATTTATTAATCTGCCGTTTTGCTGTAATGTCGTTTTTCGTTAAAAAGCTGATCCAAGTAACTTTCTTAATATGTGCTAAAAGTTGTCCAGCTTTCTCGAAAGGTCGTCAATAAAATCTTGTGATCAGAAATTTCTCCAATGTTTTTTTCAGTATTTTCCAGTCGTCTACTTCAATTACTTTGGCCAAAGTCGCTGCGGAGAACATTGACCCAATGCCACCGAACATTCAACCTTATCGTCGACGAAATTTTTTAATATATTTATTGCAACTTTCCTGGGCTTCTTCAGACATCTGACCGATTGGAAGCAAAGCTGAAGCAATGATTTCTGGGCCATGAATAAGCAGTTTATGAACTGAAGAACCATGGGTACAATTCAACAAATAGTTTCGCAGTTTCCCAAGCGTAATCTCTAAATTTTTGAATATTAATTTCGCGTACTGATGAAACAACTTGTAAAATGGAATGAAACCTGGTAATCAAACGAAGGTCTACTCACTCCAGTTATTTCGGATGAAATTTTGGCATTTTCAAAAAAGCGACGAGCAGTGTTACCATCATTCGTGCTCCCAAATCCTGGCTTTGGCTTGTCAACAATTAGACCAAGGTTTTTTCTAAAAGACTCTTGAGTGGCTGTTTTTCGTTCTTTTACATTTTGTTTTTCTTTCTCTGATCGTGCTTGCCATTTTTTAATGTCTAATTTATAAGATAAATGCAAACAGCACTCAACCGTAATTCGTGATCAGCGACCTCGAAAACCCCCGGGTACTGAATTTTATTCGCGAATATGCACTTTTTCATGTGGTCGTCCGCCATATTGGATCCGCCATTTTATTTTTGGAAAAATAATGTCAAATTCGTAATCAGCGACCTCGAAAACCCCCTGTTATATATAGTTTTCAAGAGATTCCTTGCCATTTCGGAACTTTTTGTCGGTTTCATTACTCCCTGCTGTGCAACGATTTTTGCGCGATTTCAGAAAAAAAATTGTATCTCCAAATTCGCACTTTAATTTACTTCTTGTTTTTTTCTTTAGACTATGACAAGTCAAAAACAAAATTTTAGAAAACGAGCGAGGACGACTAATAAACTTTAAGTTATTTGAAAAATTAGTTTTTCTCTGCGTTTTGCAAAAAAGTTGATTTTTTTAAATTCATATCAATAATTCTGCAATGAATATTTTACGATTATACATATTCGATTTAATTCCACTCACCTTCATGAACAGAATCCTTTTTTAAACTTTTCAAAAGCACTAATTGACACTATTTAACAAATAGTTATTTTCAATGCACAATATGTGTTAGAAAGGGTGTTTTCGGAAACATCATATCATATGACTTGACAATTGCATTGTCTGTTGACTGATTTTTGCCTATTGACAAACATCTGCTGGAAACAATTCGCTGTCAAGTGATTTTAATCCTTGGACGTTTGTGAACTTAACTTTGTAAGAATTTTGTGAAAAAATTTAAGATGAACACTCCTTTTATTGTGAATCTTATAAGTACCGAAGTTATTGATAATTGCCCTGTAAATCCAGTTACCAAAAAAGTATGAAAGAGGGAAAGAGGGATTCGGCGAATAAATAAAAAGATAGTGATTTTGATGGAATTGCAAAATAAATAACTTCGAAAAATTCCAAAAAGGCAACGCTATATGAATGTTATTAAAGAGTAGTATCCCAACGAACCACATATTAGGAGACTCCGCATTCCCGCTCGATACATTTATTATGGTTCCGTTTCGAGACAATGGGCATCTTTTACCATCGGAAAGAAAATTTAATTTTGTGCTAAGTTCAACACAGTGTATTGAATTTTAAAAGGAAAATTTCCAATTTTGAAACGTTTACCCATACATGACATAACTGAGGCCAAGTACAAACGAGATTTATTAACTACATTATTTTCAGCTTAAACTAAATTTAAACGTTTTTGATAAAATTCAATAAAATTGATTCAAAAAAAGCAAAACACAACAAAGCATTCCTTCTTCATCACATGCACAGGTCACTTGATCTTTGTCAAAATTTTGCTGTCTCAGGATTAGTCAAGTTGTTTTAGAATTGTCAGCAAATGCATGAACTAGTTTCCGAACACTTGATTCTGATGATTGCAAGTCATACGACGTTTCCGAAAACACCCAAACTTCGATAGCTGCGTCTCCTGTAACGCCCACTTTCGAACTGATCCTACAAAGGGAGAAAACGTACCTGTACCCCGAGGACAGTTGTTCTGTGACCCTCGGGGTCCCTACTTAAAATTCCGCAAAGAGAAAGTCCCGAAATATAATCTTCATTTTAGGGGTTTTGCCCAGCTTTTTGGGATTCTGTCCCACTGTGTAGCGTCAAGAATAAGTACTTAAATTGTTGCGGTATACCTAAAACCGTGCCTGCAAGGGTGTTTATATAAATTTCAGTACTGCTCATATCTTGATAAAGGGAGTGGCTAAGATTAGAGTAGATAAGAGTAGATGAGAGTAGACGAGAGTAGATGAGAGAGTAAATAAGAGTAGATGAGAGTAGGTGAGAGTACATAAGAGTAGATGAGAGTACATGAGAGTATATGAGAGTATATGAGAGTAAATGAGAGAGTAGATGAGAGTATATGAGAGTAGATGAGAGTAAATAAGAGTATATCTACTCTCATCTACTCTCTCATTTACTCTCATCTACTCTCGTCTACTCTCGTCTACTCTCGTCTACTCTCATCTACTCTCATCTACTCTCTCATCTACTCTCTCATGTACTCTCATCTACTCTCTCATTTACTCTCATCTATTCTCATCTACCCTCGTCTACTCTCGTCTACTCTCGTCTACTCTCGTCTACTCTCATCTACTCTCTCATCTATTCTCATCTACTCTGCAGTGCGAATAGCCTCGGCCCTTGATAAATTATACCAGAACCGAAGTCATACGATTGAGCACTACCGGAAGATCAAATTAAAAGGTGGCTTACGTGATACCTCCTGTTTCGCCAGTTACCAGAATAACAAGGCTGTATACATGATCTTAGGCAAAAAGGTTTTTAGCCACTTAGCTCTATTAGCTTCTAACTACAACAAGGCGCCACAGGAAACTCTCAACCTTGTTATTTGAAACTAATTATATTTTGTTGGATTCTAGATATTCTATAAGCACTTTGTTAATGATTGACTTCATAATTTTAATGAGAATATAACTTAATTGCTATTAGGCAGTAGTTGGAGAAGTTGTTGAAGCCAACTTTTCTAGGTAATGCCTGTACAGAAACAGTTTCCAAAAGCCCTGATAACCTTCGAAGTAGTACGACAACTAAACTCTTTGGGCAGCGGCTTAGCCAGAGATGAGACACATTTTTTGAGGACAACAGGGAGAATATTATCAGGGCAAATACAGTTATTGGGAAAGAGGTTTGTGAAACATTTCCGAGTTTTAAAAGTTCTAAAAGTTCTAAACAAAATTGAAGAAAACTTCGGCAGTTAAGTGGAGACAACACTAAGCGGCGGGGAACGGCATAGCTTTCGACTTGCTTTCTTTTATGTCCTAAACCTAAAATAAAGAAGTGATTAGGCCCCCATCCACGGTCAAACAAACCATCAAATTTGTGGCCAACATCGAAAAAATTCTAAGTGTGCGTGTATAAAATACAAGTTTTCGAAGTTGGCCGCTGTTTGAAGAAAATATTCGTCTGGTTTAATATTTCCTTCAAACAGCTTAAATGTGTGTGTGCATTTTTTATGTGTGCCATGTAAAGCATATGAAACTTCGTTTTGTTTACAGGAATTGTCGCTCGAGATGTTTGAAGACAGTTTCCCTCGTTGATGGCCAACAAATGTCAAAGCATAAATGTGTGTGCTGTTTGTCGAAAATTGGTTTGATGATTTGTATGACCGTGGATGGGGGCCTATTAGGCCCCCATCCACGGTCAAACAAATCATCAAATTTGTGGCCAACATCGAAAAAATTCTAAGTGTGCGTGTATAAAATACAAGTTTTCGAAGTTGGCCGCTGTTTGAAGAAAATATTCGTCTGGTTTAATATTTCCTGCAAACAGCTTAAATGTGTGTGTGCATTTTTTATGTGTGCCATGTAAAGCATATGAACTTCGTTTTGTTTACAGGAATTGTCGCTCGGGATGTTTGAAGAAAGTTTCCCTCGTTGATGGCCAACAAATGTCAAAGCATAAATGTGTGCGCTGTTTGTCGAAAATTGGTTTGATGATTTTTTTGACCGTGGATGGGGGCTATTGCGGATGAAGTGAAGTCTTTACGGCCCTGTAAGTGGATTCTCTAGTTTAAATGGATTTATACTTTCCCGATTAAACTATCTATTCACCCAAGGCTTCACACACTTGGTAAATTTGAATAAACACATTCCCCCCCGACTAAATTCCGCGTGGTATAGTTTTTATGTGAAAGTCTAAGCACAGGAGTACCTTTTATAATACCAGTCCTTCGTTCACGTTATGGTGCAATGTCTAAAAGTAAGCTTAGCTCGAAGTACAGAAAAAAGATTGTATAAGACAAGGCGAGTCAGGGGGATGCATGAAGAAGAGGCGGTGAACCTCACGTTTGAATTCTTGGAAGTGACTTAATTTTTTTAAGGAACCGATTGACCCTGAGATGCAACAATCTGGATTTGCTGGAGTCAGTCTCGTCGGAGTGACCTAAGCGGAACTTTGGTACCTTATTATTAACCGATTAAGCCGGCGAGATGTCTTATTAGTAATACTCTGAAATGAAATGAGAGGTTGTCATCATCAAAGTTAGTTCTAAAAAGCTATTAATTATTTATTCGAAATTTTTTTATTTTACTTGTGCGCTGGAAGGCCTTAAAGAAACCTTCTCTGACATGGACTCCCTAGTGTTTGTATGTACTTCAGTTCAAATCAAAATGATAAATTTATAAAAATGAACGTGACTGAATCCTTTTTTTTTATTAGAAAGCAATTTTTACATCTTTCTTTCTGTTTAATTTATTTTTGTAAACATTCTCCATGGTTTCTACATAAATCCAATAATAAATGGTACTTATAGTTGGAGCTACTCTCGATTAATAATAGTCTAAATAAACCTATCAACAAAATATAACCGACAACCAGGCTCAAATACTGAAAAACGAACTAAGACCGGACCACTTGGCAGAGTCCATTCAAAACTAAATTTTAGTTATATAAGGCACTCTCTATCTTTAACCACAAAATTTCACTCACAGCCGTTGCTGGGTTTATTATTAACGAGTGAAGTTTTTGTCCTCTAACTTATTACTTTCTCTGCAAAATGTACTTGGCCTTCAAAGATGTATTGATTAGTCATAAAGCAAGTCAAGACGGCGAAAATTTTATTAAAACAAAAAACAAAAAGACGATTTGCAACTTTTTACAATTTGGTATCACTCTCAAAACCATTGCTTCATTATGTACATACTACTATTGCATACTTTCCGGCTGACAACAAATTAAATGGTAAAGTTTAAACAATTTATCGTGGAGAAGTTTTTATACCAATTTTATGTAAATTTTTTGAAAAAGCATATTCTTCATACAGCTAGAAGTCTTGCGCAAAAGCCTATGGAGGTTTATTTTCGTAACAGCGATAGCTCTCCTGAATCCTTTGCCCTGAAGAGGCGAAGGACGTTCCTATCGAATACGGCTACGAGGTCAAAGTTCTTTTTGATAAGCACCCAAATCTCCATATGGCCCTAAGTACACGAGAAGCATGCTTCTGAAGGAAAATTTTTTTTAGGGAAGGAAAGGGTAAGAAAGTGGAAAAGGGGGAAAGTTTCCTGCTGCAGTGGAAATTTGTGTGTTTCTGTTTTTTTTAGGCAGAGGGAGCTCGCACTCACACAAATAAGAAATTAATAATTGCTGTTTGTCCCATTAAGAAAAACTTTATTTAAGAAAAGCTATTTAAGTTTTTAGTCTGAAGCCTGCTTCCCGTGTACTTAGGTACTAGGTGCGGTTGGTAAAATTAATATTTTATGCAGCGGGAGTTTGGATGTCATATTTAGGCACTTGAATTTGAAGAGAACCATGACAGACTATAAATGGCTTTGTTGGGTTTAAACAAGCGTTCGCGAATTTCTGGTTCCATGTTGCTGTAGGCTACCATTATTGACCCAAGGTATGTAGGTGAAGGATTACAGTACTTCAAATTCATGCTCTGACTTGATTGTGGGATCAATGTTAGATGATCTCATGGCCAGCGCAGCAATGTACTCTCTTTTTCTTTCATTAATATATCATCGGCGCAATTTGGTGAAAGCTCTTGTCCAGCACTTGATACTATGTCTATGCCGACTGCGTAAGCCAGTATTTGAGTGGCCTTGAGGGTTGAGTTAGTCTATTTCTGAAATGCGCTAGTCTAAGAGCTAGGTTAAAGAAGAAGCAAGTTAGACTATCCCAGAGTTCGGAAACGCACACTCGCGTGCGCACACGATCGACTCAAAACTCATTTTTCGACTCATGTGCGCACACGAAATTATTTAATTACTCACAGCTCCCGTGCGTGAGTAATAAGGAGAATTGTCAATTACTCACGCACGTGAGCTGTGAGCAATTGAATAATTTCGTGTGCGCACATGATTCGAAAAATGAGTTGTGAGTCGTTCGTGTGCGCACATGAATAATTGGAAATACTCATGTGCGCTCACGGACGACTCAAAATTCATTTTTCGACTCATGTGCGCACAGGAAATTATTTAATTACTCAAGCCTCGCTTGCGTGAGTAATAAGAACAAGTAAAGCGCCCACAGGTCATGAGTATGTGCGTTTTGGCACACACAAATTTATTGCACACGAGTGTGCGTTTCCGTACTCTGGACTATCCCCTTGTCAGAGTAAACTATAAAATATTAATTGGTCTTTGAAATATCTGTCTCGCCGCCTGTGGCGGTTTCAGAGCGGGGTAATTGGGTAATTACCCCCTCTAAGAATTTTCGTTCGCTTATTTAGTTTTATTCTTAAAAATTACCAATATTTCAAACAAACATGGTGAATTTTTCCAAAACTGCTGGAGAGTCGTGGAAGGGACCGATACCCGAGACTCCCGCTAATATGGCAAGCTATGGCTGATTCCAGGTAGGTGAAGGGCTGCCTCCAGTGCGACCGGAGGCTCAATTAGCGCTTGGCGCGCCGTTTTGTTGCCACAACTTGCGTACCTTATGTTGAGTGGTTGGTTGTTCGGGTGTGACGGATGTCTAAAGCCACCCTGTGGAATTTAGGAAGCTTAACAGTGATCTGATCTCCAGTCTGCAAAACTCTTTTAAGTGAGAGACTCCCTACTTGGCTAGGTAGTCGGCTTTCTCATTCCCCTTTATGTTCCTCTGACCGAGAACCCAGACGAGAGTCACGTTAGGCTTTCTACCTAGCCTTCTAGCTCCACTAGCTTGGAGCGCATTCTTACTGAATCCAAAGCTTTTATAGAGGCTTGGCTGTCTATGAAAATTCTAATCTACATCCTTGTGTAGGTTGTGAGTTCATTGTCTGGCAGGCCTTCAGGATCGCCAGCACTTCAGCTTGAAAGACATTAGTGTACACCGGCAGGTGCCAGGACAGTGAACTGTTAGTGGTCTTTAGATAAACATTTGCTCCGACGGCCTCTAACGTCTTGGAGCCGTCGGTACATTGAACTTTCGTAGGACGTCTCCGTTTCCCCACTCTCTTCTTGAGGGTAGTTCTACGGAGAAATCTTTCCTAAAGGTCAATCTAGGGAGAAGGTAGTCGGTGGTTGTAGCGACCATACCCTCCTATAGCAGATACAAACTAGATGCAAAAGACTAGATGTTTGATGTGACGGGCGGGGGGGGAGTAGGTGCAAGAGAACGTCGAGAGCTTTTTCGTGGGGCATGTCCTCAAGGCCCTTGTTGCCCCTACTGTTGCCGTTCTCTAGACCCTTCCCAACTTTATGACGTTACAGGTCCTGCTCAGCGGTGGCCACCATACTAGCGACCCATACATGGAGGCTATACAAGGAGACAAAACTCCGTGTTGTCAATTTTCGTTTGATTATTGGTGGCGCTGCAGTCAAATGTACCCCAAAAAACATGGCCGATTGTATTTATCCGGTTCATGGTAAAGTTTGTTTATTACTAATATATTTTACGTTTAGCAGCTTACAGCTGTTTACCAGCTTCTAAATTCGATTTTATATCAATGCGATTATTCGTAATTAATCAATTTTTGATGTTTTTAATGAATTTTTATCAAATTCATGTGGGGTACATCGGACAAAGGTGACATCTGTGGCCAAAAATGAACTAGAAGTTTAGTTTCTTCTACCCATCCATTTCCTGTCATTTTCCCTATTAGAGTTTTGTCTCCTTGGATATTCTCCATGGACTCATACGTGAGAATTAGGGGGCTAAAATTGAAAAAAATGCTGCCGCTGCATATGTAGGTTCTATTACTGCTAAATAACCGTTAAATACTAGTGGCGAAAATTGTTGACCATTTGCTGGGGTGGGGGGTGAAATGGCAACTTCAGCTAGGGGTAGCTTGGGGAGGGTGCAAATGGTACTTATGGAATAAAAAAAATATTTAAGTTTTTTCTCTTTTTTAAATTACCCCCCCCCCCCCTCCAGTTGGCAGTCTTAAACTAATTTGGACTCCGTCCTGGAGATGCTTGAAAGACAATAGCTGCAGTGCCCCAGACTTTAAGAAGGCAGAACCCACACCGAACTCTCTCTTAAAACCATGCCTGTGAGTTCACCAGTTGTAGAATGCCCCCCCCCCCCCGGCCGCCCTCACAAGACCTTCACCATGGTGGCCATTCGAGCTTAAGCCGGGATCAATGTATCCGCTCCGTTCCGATCCGCTAAGCTGTCAATGTTAAAATTCGAAGTTCGACTTTAGCCACAACGCAACACTAAGTGGATTTTTCTAGGCGAGCAGAGCTTTACTGCAGCGTTGTCAGCTAAATGCGAGATATACGGGTTTTGTGATAGAAATGTAGACCATTATTTGATTTTGGTTAAATTAACTTGTCACTGATCACTCCTGGATCTATGCCACCACGCTAATGTTCCATATGTTAGCAGTGGTGCGTGAAGGCTATCGGCTATATATGTCCCATGTGGATCAATCAGAAAATCTGGATCCAGGGATCTGCTCGTCCTGAAGAATAGATTATCCGTCGTTACTGCAGTGGAGTTTGGCAACTAGTATCAACCCTGAGTTATAAGAAAGCTAAAACTTTGCCGGCAAGGGTAATTCTTTAAATCCCGACAATATTCTTTTTAGCGGTATATGGTACTAGAACCGTTTTGTCGGAACTGGCTCTTACTTCTACGCTTGAGACAAAATCAACTGAGTGTTGCAAACGCCTTGACGTGGTACCCCTGTTTCATCAGTTACCATGATGACAATGTCGTCTGCATAACCTTAGACGGAAAAGTTTTGGCCATCAATAAGTGTTGCCTATGCATCTTCTTCAAAGGCTCTACGCTTTAGTGCAACAGACTTTATTGTCGGAGGCTCCCTCGAAGTCGCATCATCACTTAAACGCGTTTTTAGTTTTACTATATATATCCGTGTTATTGGGATTAAGTTCAACTAGCGCGACTTGTAACAATTAATGGTAAAGGTTAGATATGAAATTTGCAACGGATCTAACAAGTTTGCCAAACTAGAAATTTTGTGGTTACTTCGAGCAAACAATGTCCGAATTCGTCTATTTTGTTTTCCATTACTGTACGACAATATCCATTTTGTGCCTAGATCAACTGTGGAAGACTTTCGAAACTGTCGATCTTTTTATACTCGAGAAAACATAGCACCGATATTGTGTGACTCTTCCTCACTTCCTTGGTCTGGTTTAGTTGCATTGTTACCGTACCGTAAAATATAAGCCAGACCTAAAATCCACCTTTTACATAACACAACCCTACTACAATATCAAAATTTAAATATTTCAAATTTCGATGTTATCATGTTATCTTTATCATTTAACGATAATGACATCTTAATTGACCCAACACATAATTTATATGCACTTCGTAATCGATATTAAGACCAAATCCGATAAAAAAAAGTATCAAACACGACAAATACCGCCACCTCTGACATAAAGTGAAATTGCGGTCAGAGTGAAATTTAATCGCTTCATTGAGGCAGATTCATTTTTCGCCGATGGATGGTGGTTGTCTCTGCCGAAAAATATTCGAAACGGAATAAATTTTACAGGTAGTCGCAGGAGCCTTATCGGAAGTGATTATTGTTGCGGTATATAATCGATTATGGTTTTAAATTCACCTTTATGTACAACATTCTGCGGGATTTTCGCAATAATAAGGCTGAAAGATAAAATTGTGTGTTGTGTTGGTATAAAAATATTTTCTATCTAGATAATCGCATACATAAAGCCACAAGAGAGTTGAACAACCGATCGACATGCTGTTGTTAATCTTTCCGTTGATTTCTTCAATACATCGATCAGTGGTGTTTATTAGTTATTGCATAATCGATTGAAATTTGTTTTAGTTGGTAGACGGTGATAATACCGATGACATCTCAGGCATCTTTACCTTTTGGAGCCCGTCTGGTCATCGGCATCAACATATGTTTGACCCACTTCAACGGATCATGTAATGGCGATCAACGATCGATGTCGCACTTTTATCGTTCTCAGAACTGAACTTTTAATAGTTATGAAAATTATTCACAAAGCCTACTATAATAACACTAAAAGGGTTTTGAAAGGCATATTTTAGTAGGTTTTGACAAAGTGGGGAAAAACGCCCTACTAATTTTTTCAACAATACATATTTGACACCGCTTTGGTCTCAAGGCGGTTACAGGCCCGATGCACATTTTATAAGTAGGAAGAGGAGCTTAGGAAAATTGGAAATTTTTGTGTAATTCAAAGCCAGATTTGAATATTAATTGGAAAAATGTCTGTGCTTGCGTTATAGATACATAAATAAGAGATTTAATAAATTAAGATTTTGTGGAGATTTCAGCAACCTTATGAATACGCAGCATATGTGGCGATAAGTTTCTGTGCGTTTATTTTGTATCACTGAGGGCAGACATCACACTTTTTTTGGCTGCGACAAATTATAAAAAAAACACATTTAGGCACAAATTTAAAATTATTAGTAATAAAGCCCTTGATATAATGATCAAAATGATAGTGACAGTCTTCGACACAGTCATTTCGATAAAGTTGGTCAAAACGTGAAATTTGAAAAATCTCTTAGCAAAATTTTCAATATTCCTTAGTTCTGCCCCAATTTGATAATTTTTGGCCGAAGAAGTACAGATGGACCGCTCAGTTTGTTTGGCACAAAGTAGCTTTGATTTCGGGGTCATACTAATACCATAAAAAATTCCTAGCCCTAATGTATTGTTACTATGGCCAATATGTGGATCGTAGAGCAAAAACCTTCAAAAAAAACCCCGATGGCTAAAAGGCAGATATACATCTCTCAAGGAATCTCCGGCTTTGAAATGGGTTTTTCACCATTGAGAATATTTGATGGTTACATGGCAGATCTTCGGCCAAGATTACTTACTACCATTAGTATTCATGGTAACAATAAATTTTAGCTCATCCACTGAAACGGAAAAGGAAGTGTAGCAGTGTTTAGATATTTCTTTGTTTTAGGTTGAAGTTCATTTAAAAAGATAAGAAAGTTATCAGGTCGTAGAATTGAACCGTATGGAGCACCAGCAGAAATAGTGTAAAGTACAGATTCGACACCATTCACCATTGCGTAATACCAATACGTTGAAGATTGGTCAAAAGAAGCAGGTTCATACTCGAAATCTTTAGAGTTATCTAAATAAAGTAACTAGATCAGATCTTGCCAAATGAAGGAAACTTCGATAGTGGTATTCTCTAAGACAATAATAGAAGGTCGCCAGTGGAGGGTAGACCAAAGCTGTATTGTCTCAGTTGGTATATGATTGGGTTGAAAACTTGCGCTGAGTTCTATCCTAAGCTGAAATGCATTTCTTTAGGACCATAGAGAGTGTATTGTTGAGTTGAGTGGATTTATTGAAGTCGGGTTAGTTGAGACATTTACACACCTGGGTCCAAAAGTAAATCAAGTTTTGACAGATTAGACAGATTGGTATCAAGTAAGAAAAAACTCAAGGCAAACTACCAGCATATTGGTAGTTCCCCAACTCCTTTTGGGGCATTGGTAGTCTTTTAACTTTCCCAACTACGATAATAGTCTTTCTTTTCATTGCTCTCTATCTTTACAGCAATTCCTTGCACTTTCTTTTGCCATCGCCTGAAAGCACAAAAAGCGAGAAAGCAATCTAGATGGACTAATACCGCTTGTTGACGTTGGCAGTTATTCTTCTTCTACAACTCTCTATTATCTTTCCGACTAGAGCTTGCAATCTAGATGGAACAGTCGGCAGTACAAAGCTACAAAGATGCTTACATCTGAACATTCACATAAAAAATATAAAAGAGCATAAAAAACCACCATAATATTTTTGCTGGATTGGAGAGTAAACCTAAGCATTACTGGTGCATAGTTGTGGTAACGGTGGAGACGCCAGTGTTAAAAAACCCTTTTTTCAATCGCAGGTCTCAATGAGCAGAGACCTCGGAAAATCGAATAAGTCCATACGCCTTTACCATAATACCAAATAGATATTTTGGCGCTATTTTATCTACGAAGAAAGATGGCCTTGACTAATAAGAATGATGATGAAGTACCTCGTTGTTTTTATGTGAAAGGAGAATGTCCCACTTTGTATGGACCCCGTCCCCAGGCTGTAACAAGTTGTGATATATATAATTTGAAAGGTTATAACAATAGCTTTATTATATGACACCAACAATGATACTTGTGCAGGGGAGGAGCTACGATTAACAAAAATGTTTTATTTTCAAATAAAACGTAATATTTATTTGGCTTTATTTTATCAACTAAATTCAAATAAACGGTAGTGTTAGCAGTTAAACGCGTGGTCCTCGCAATGTTTTATAATAAACAATGCAGTATAAAGGTCTGTACTGTATAAGGCTAGGTGAAAAATAAATTACTTTATCTATTAATAATGTGAAATGAAGTAAAAAAATATAGATTCTGCAAATCCAGGTCTTGCTTCTAAATCTTCTCCTACAAGCCGGTGGCGTGCTAAAGAACGGCCACATGTAGCACAATGGTTTATATTATAAACGAATGCTAACCGAAAAGTCCAGTATGTTTAACGTAAATAAAAATTCCAATTCAAAAGTGCAAAAGATGAACGTATCGCAAGCCTATACGCAGCCGACTGGGTGAGTCAGAAATTGCGTAGGTGTGCGACGCGGAGGCAGTTCAGTGGGGGACCAATGGAAAACATTACGAAGGACCGATCGCCGTACACGAACGGTTTGTAATGAAGTGAAATAAAATAAATAAAAGGTAAATTGAGTAAAAATTAGATTTGTTTGAAGATAAAATAGCTCATAGCTCTTCCCCTGCACAAGTATCATTGTTGGTGTCATATAATAAAGCTATTGTTATAACCTTTCAAATGATATATTATCACAACTTGTTCCAGCACTGGGGACAAAACGCCGATTCTCCTTCAAGCCTAGGTGTCATCCTTTGTACTGCCAGTCTCTCAAGTTGCACTCGTAGAAAGCTTGGTACGAAAGAAGGATTAGAGGGCAGAGTAGATTAATAATAATCTTAAAGGAGGAAGCGATGGTCTTTTTGTTTGAACTCCTAGATGTTATGTGAGTTCACCCCAAAGGAAAGAATTTTGCAACTATAAACCAACTGTAACAAAAATCAAAACTAAAATTTTTTGTAACGGCGCTTCGATTTCGCAAAGTCGATAATCTCAATAGCAGCCGTCTTAGCCAGACACGTAACCGTCAGTCAGGGTGGGACACAGCCTCGTCGGAATGCTATGCCTCCCCAAACAAGTGAATCTCGCTAACCAGCCAATAATAGTCCAGTCAATTTAGACATCCGAGGGTACAGAAATTCACACCAAGCTGAAAATTGGTAGGATTGTTCAAAGCACCGTTATAAATGAAATGTAAAAAGTCCTCATCGATCCGGCACCTGGAACCTGGATTTACTCGGGGTCAAAGGTCACAAAAACGGGTTTTTCGCGATTTTCAGCAAAACGGTAACTTTTATCATAAAATAGTGTTTACAAAGTTTGTAGATTATGCGATTACCTACAAAAAAGGATCTTATACATTTTCCCGTACGAATTGTCATTCATGAGATATCGCCGTTTTAAAGATTTAAAGCACTCATATCCCCTCACTTGCAATTTAAGTTAAAAAAAAGGAGTGAAATTTAATCGTCCGAGTCGTAACTTTCAAATTCTTCTTCTTGTTCTTCTTCTTGATTTTCTTGCTCTTGTTCGTCTTGTTCTTCTTCTTGTTGTTCTTGTTGTTCTTGTTCTTCTTCATCTTCATACTGAGTGCATGTAAACTGCTTTAATAGCGATGTATCGCATGTCGCCTCGTTGGAATCAAACGGATCCTCCACTTTTGGTGATTCAATATTAGAGCACGACCGGCCTTGACAATGTGTACATGCCAGAGAACAAAACAGTCCGACTTTTTTGCAACCACATTTAGCACTGCATCCCTTTTTGCAGTTGCAAAAAATTGTGTTCAGCAGTTTTTCCGGCGCAGGTGTAAGTAAAGTTTGAACTGGTTCTAATGAATTGTTGACCAACTTCCAACCCCAGTCTGTAGGGTCTAGGTGATAACCAAGCCACACTTAAACTTGGTAATATACCCGAAAAAGATGTTGATGAGCAGCAACTGAGGTTGGAGGAAGACAAGCTAATTGTACTTGTTTTTTACTTTTGGTATTTTTAACGAAACATGCATATCTATACTTAAATTGCTTTTATCTTTTCAATTTCTGCTAATATCCATTATTTTGCAATAGTTTCAAATTAAACAGGATCACAACTGACCCGTGGAATAGGGCTACTGGGGAAACCACGTTCAAAAAAACGCGCTAAGTACACTACCTCATAGGTGGCGTGGAAACGTGTGCATGTTATAGGGTTTCACTGCAGACTTCCAGATTTTCCTCACACTTTGAACCTACATATCTTCTAAACGGAGTCACTCAGGTTTCTGTTCTTTCTTTCAAATAAAAGAATCCACATTTACCTAAAAGATGAGCCTAATTACGTTGCTCTACTATAATCGGTCTAGAAGTTATTAAAGTTTAAGTAAATGGCAATTCGGCCATACAAGTTGCAAGTGAGGGGATATGAGTGCTTTAAATCTTTAAAACGGTGATATCTCATGAATGACAATTCGTACGGGAAAATGTATAAGATCCTTTTTTGTAGGTAATCGCATAATCTACAAACTTTGTAAACACTATTTTATGATAAAAGTTACCGTTTTGCTGAAAATCGCGAAAAACCCGTTTTTGTGACCTTTGACCCCGAGTAAATCCAGGTTCCAGGTGCCGGATCGATGAGGACTTTTTACATTTCATTTATAACGGTGCTTTGAACAATCCTACCAATTTTCAGCTTGGTGTGAATTTCTGTACCCTCATACCTATTTTTTGGTCTAATTTGACCGGACTATAAAGGCTGTGACCAGACTACTAGATGAACAAGTAGCAGTACCATACGCCGGAAGAGGGCCAGACATACGCGTAACTATAGTAGCCTATTACTAACCGATTGAGGCGACGATATGCCTTATTAGGACTACTCTACGTTGTAGAACAGGTAAGAAAATTACCAAAAATTTCTCAATCTCGATGGGTTGATCTCAGGATGTCAACCGAAAGCCTTACGCTTATACGGTGAAATCACTGACATATAGAAATGGACTACTGCTAATTGACAATTTTCAATGGCGCCATTTTTCTCCAGAAGTAGAAAACCTTTTTTATGTAAACAAAACATATTTCTGCGAATTTAGGAGAAAATAACTAATAAGATGTCTGTTATAAATGATAGAAATAAATTTCCATCATTATTTTTTATTTAGTAGAAGTTTTTTCATTAAATAAATGTATTCTTTTTAAATATGTGAGGGTTTTTTCCTCTGTTTAACGCACTTTTAAAAATAACGCAAGAGAGAGAGAGAGAAAAAAAACTATACCTGTCTATTTTTTTCTAATTATATTGATATCACTGACATGCACTGAACTGTTTTTTTTATTTTAAAATCGATTAAGGTTCATTGAAATTTAACGTGGGGGGGGGGACAACAATAGTTTTTGGTGCCATTTTTTTGTATGGGATTTTGCTTATTTTGCAGTCCGTTTCTATATGTCAGTGGGTAAAATGTTATGAAATTTCGAAAGGTGCACTACGGAAATTATCGTCGGAGCCGAATGACCATTTCACACGAATTTACTCTGACTAAGTTATATAAGATATATTTGTTGCATTTTTCGGTATTACAGAAATATAATTTCTGAAAGGAATGCTGCAATCTAATCACTCGCTTACGTTACAATAAATTTAAGACTCCCATCCTTTAGGCTTATAAACGGCTTGAATACAATGGAGACAACTGTCGACAAGGAGATAAGAGAAGGACTCAATTTTGCGCCACCTTTCTGGAGTGATAATCAAGGGCGGCGGAGCATAATCATTGTGGGTGGGGAGCACGTGAACAGTTAACGTTAAAATGTGTAAAGTTAATCGGTCAATTTATTTACCAGCTGTGTATTGCGTTATGTGGTTTTAAATTATTTTGTTATGGGGTTATGCCCGACTAGCATTTTGAGGTTAGGGGTACAGATAGGGCCTCTATGAGACTAGACCCACTCAGCCTCAGGGAATCTAACGCCTTTCCCCATTCGCGCCTCGTCGTAAGGAATGCCCCAGGAAAAATCATTGCTACCCGATCCTGAGTGGATTTTGAGAATTTCGGCGTGGATATGTGAGTAATACCTACGCCGGTGACGAAAGCTTTATATTTTTAAATGCTAGTGTGGTTTTATCAATGCGGCCCCCTACCGTGTACTAATCACATCCAATGCTGCTTGACCTCTGTAATCGATACAGAACCGGAATATGCTATGCTAAATGACACCCTTCACGGTCACCAACAAAATCCCCTGAGAACCAATGCAACAACAAAAACTTAAGCTTTGTTTGAGTTAAACTAAAGCTTAAGGGCATTTCTTTAAAGCTTCTTAAAAACAATTCCGAAAACGTAAGGAAGTTTTGATTGCCCCATTTCCCATTTGTAATGAGGTTTGCCTCATAGGGAAATTGATAAGGCATACTGATTTTTTTTGTGCGCTGATTTTTTTTGTGTGTGGTGCTCATGAGGAAATGCCCCAATTGCCACTTGGAGGCCTCAAGAGGAATCTACTGAGAATATTTTTTTCGGCATGCCCTGAGGCAATGCTATTGCTAGTCGGGTAGGGTTTAAAAACCTTAGACTACACAGTTATAAGTTTTTAATAGCTGACCGAGACGGCGCTGCAACGTTCTGGGATAAAAAATTTTGGGTGTGGATTTCCCCACCCAAAGCGAAAGTGCTAGTGCTAGAAATGCTGGTGATAATTCTAAAACTAATTCTTATTCATTTTGAGAAGTCTCTGGAGGGCAGCATCCTCAGGGCCATATTTCCTTTCCCATGGTGCCTTGTTCCAGATGAACTCCTAAATCTACTTGATCTATTGGCTTTATCCGAAAAGTGAGTTTTTTTAACAAAGTTGGTATATTTTTCAAGTGGCTTGAAGCTGGTACAGAGAAGCAATAACGAAGCGGTTGGCCATGTTGCTTCAATTAGTGGGTAAGGCGCATGATAAAAATATGTTATCCACGGTCTTATGCAATTTTTTTTAGACTAGTACGAGAGGTATTTAGCTGTTGACATTTGTGGGGAAGCTGGGTTCTTGGGTTTTGACAAACACATTATACTTTTGGAAACAGCAGTAAATTAAATGCATTAGTTGAACTCAACAGCAGCTTCTGTTTTAAGAATGAATGTTTCACGATCTTTCTGCAAATTTGTCTTACTCCAGCCAACACCGAAATCATACGAGTCTCCATTTAGGATACTATTAGCATACTGAATAAAACGGTTCTCGTTCGATTACCGAAGTCAAGCAGCATTGCGCACAGTTAGTACCTACTTAGGAGGAAGCTCTTGGGAACACCGGCATCGACATACCTTATTATTTAGAAAAACAAACCAAAAGATCGCTAGCGGTTTACGTCGCCTAAATATTCGAGGACGCCAGAAACCTTATTTTGAATCTATCGTTTTGGCATGCGCAAGTGCATCGATTGCAAGAATTATTGTTTTCATAATCAATAAAATATTTTTTCTCCGTAAGAATATTGCGTTTTATTATCTTTTGAACCAACTTACATATTCCACCAGATTACCATAAACAAATTAAGCTTGGTTCAAAGAAAACAATTTAAAAGGATAATTGGAGGAAAAAACTTTAAATCCCAAGAGCAACCCATATTTTAAGCATAAATACCTGTGACACACTATACTTTCATTATGATGGTAACACTATACTTTCATTATGATGGTGACACATTACACTTTACTTTCATTTGCCTCTGGCATATCAACTGAGAATATAAACCTGCGTGTTTTTGCTTTAATTTTAAGTTGTTTTAATTTGGAATATTTAAAAAAAAATATTTTTTAAAGTAATAAAAAAATCATCCTTGCAAATTGTTGCTTAACTAACGTCAAATCAAATTATTTTATTTTAAAATGTAGTTTCCAATTTTCCAACAGATGTCACTTAACCGAAATTACAGTCCAAATGAAGGTAAAATACTTTCATTTTGAACTTTCATTATGGTGGGTCTTTGCCACGATAATGAAGGTTACTTTCTTTATGATGTTGTATGTGTCACAGGTAAAATGCGCGTTGTGGCTTTATCGCTTTTAATATTCTAATGGTCACTAATTATATTTTCCGCTTCTAGATAAACTGTTAGGGTCAAAACACTGAGACTGCATCGAGAGAGGATTAAAATATGAATGTGAAAAGATCCGTTCTGCTCTGAGAGCACTGAGAGCACAGCCCGAACGACTATATGTATAACGCGAATCCAGACTTATGCATTCAACTTAGCGTACGGATGTTCATCAATAAATACACTGGCCCTGTTTTTAAAAAATGTCTAGCTAAATCTATGCGCATTTTTACAACCCCTCTAACTACTAGCCAAAAGCAACTAACTTCTATTCTTTCCAAAATCATGGAGACAATAATAACTAAAAAGCTTGTGGAATATCTTGATTCCAGCCAAATTCTATACAACTAACCGTACGGCTTTAGAACAAAAAAATCTACTAGAAACATTCTTTGGTGTCTAGTAGAGCACCTAAACAACAACAAGTCAAGTATCCACTGTTTTGGTGGATCTGGTGGGGCCAAGCTTTTGGTAACGACTCAGGGTTAAAAAACTGGATTGAAAGTTTACTTTCTCATAAAATCAAGGTATCATTATATGACGTCAAATCTAAGCTCCACACTAGAGGTCAATGCTATCATCCAGTCTTATCCTAATATTTACAAACGATCTGCTCCAATCACGTCCAATCCTCTGCACAGCTGCTTCGCTAATGACGGTGCTCTGCGTTACTGTTACGCCTTAAAGAATATAAGACAAGCACGTGCCAAACTGTGACCTTATGCCCAAATCAATCAACATGGTCTTTGAACTCATTCTCTACTGGGGCCACAAATGCAACGCATCCAAACCGAGATACTGTCTTATTTCTAATAACACTTGCACCAAAGTTCCTTTCGATACAGTGGACGATCTTGAACAATGTATGGTTCTGGTCTTTATATCCTAGACGCAGTATTAAACGAGGATTTGCGATGGAATGATCACATATTCCAAATCGCCAAACATGCATTAAAATGACTAGGATTTTTAGGAGATGTAAATTCCTTCCTCAGCCAGAAGCTGTGCAAGCATATTCGACCACGTCTCGAAAACCGCTTTAATGTGCCCCGACAAGATTAATAACCATCAGTAATGGCACTGTTTGCATCTCTTAGCAGTCCTGACAAAATATATCGCTATTTCAAGAGATCCATTGAAACTAACTCACTTTTACCTGTATGGCAACGTTTTTCCATCAATACAAGATTAGCCAGCTCATCTCACTACCACATCCTGCAGACCACCTTTTCACGCACATAACGGTCTATAGTTCGTTTATAAATAGAACAACTCGATTGTGGAGCAATTTTCCGCAGTCAGTATTTCCGAACTCGTAGAATGTAGTGAAGTTCAAAGGAAAGGTTTACCCCTCTCTGCTCGACTAACCCCAGAGCCCAACCTATCCTCTTCTATCCTTTCATAATTCATAATCTGAAGTGCATTACGGGCTGATAGTACAAAAGGTGACACGTTGGCTTGGTTGTTTCACTTAATACAATCTTTTTTTTTGCAACTGTAACCTTGACGTAGAGAGGGCTGAGTCACACAAAATTTCGCCAAAATGAAATAAACAAATTTCTAGAAAATAAAAATAAATACGATCAATATTCTTAATTAATAGTAAAACATGAATTATTCAATTTATCAAATCAATATTAACGTTTAGGCGTCTTTTAGGCCACTTTCAAACCGCAATAAACCAATAAAATTCCGGTCTACATCGACTACTACTAATCAAATACTTAATTTCGCATTCTTCATGGCCATTAAATGATTCAACAAAAATCATAAATATCACTATACGTGCCCAAATACATCCAGAATATGATGAGAGTAGTATGATGCTCCATCTAGCTTTCTCTATACATATTATAAATAAAAATGGAACAACATTTCAAAACAAGTTCTAATTTCGAGTTGAAATGTGAATAAATAAACATAAAAATTTCACGACGTCGCCCAATAACAGCATCAAGGTTGAGACATTATCGAAGACAAAATAATTATTATTCGTTGTGATTATCACACACCTAAACAATATTAAATAATATAATAATTATCATAACAGCAAAAGTGAGAGTTAATCTCCCTCGAAAATAACAGTTATCATATTTTAGCCATGACACTAGTAGAATATGCAAAAATATATCCCCAAATTCATAAATACGGAAATTAACGAAACAAAGCAGGTTTTTTTTAATTAATTTCCGTATTTTTATCTTAAAGGAAAAAGTTCAAAACCATCGCAATTCAATTATGTGAACGTTGCTAAGGCTCTTTTTAAGTATTTTTGGCATGTAGCAAGCCACTAGGTCACGGTTTTTAAGTCTATGGTCTGTTATATTGTAGTATAGAAGAGTCTATACTTTGGTTAATCTTGTAAGCAGTCAACGTCTTGTCTAATTTATTTAAAAATTTGAATTTTTAAATTCACGTAGTGCCAATATATATACATAAATGCCAAGCGATCCTCAGAATCGATCTCGAATTATATTATTGTCGAGAAACCGCAAGACATGAAAATTCCATCTAGAAACAACAAAAAAATGGTTGCTTTTTTTTGCTCATGCGCGTTTGCGTTGCGGCAGTAAAGGTCAATTGATTTAGTGCGCACGCGTCATAGGATAGAATTACTTGACAATCATCTAGAAAGGCAACGCTGTAACCGCAGTTTTGGATTAGGGAAGGTTTTTTTATACATACCTACTAAACAAAAACTGGGCGTTGACAGTCATGTGGGTGATCTTTTGCAGATTTATCTATTAATATACCTTGAATATTTTGCATATTGCGACATTTTTATGGGCTTCTATGATCATCACAGCGATCCATCCATCGAAAGCTGCTTGAGTCTCTCTCGAAAGGCGTTAAGAAAAATGCAAGCAAATCATGCGCCGTTATTACAGCAAGAAAATAGCTGATCCTCTCTCTATATTGATTATAATGCATATTCCAAGATACCACCGAGAATGGCACACCTCGCCATTTACAGCGCCTCATCCATATTTGACTCCCCATTGCCAGATGATGCTGTACAGATCATGAAGAAGTACTTGCCACCAACATCAAATGGCGCTGCGCGAGCAAATGAAACAAAATCATTTTCTGCATAGTTACATCCAGATTGGGGATATCGAAAAGTTGCATGGCTTTGAACGACATAAAAAAAAAACACAGAAAATGCTGATGGCTGGAATAAGAAGTAAAGGTACACAACGGATGACTTTCCAGAATAATCAAGAAAAGCTTTTACTGTACTTTATGGTAAATCCAGAAACTGCACTGCAAACCATTTGGTATCTGGGATCTAGTTGCAAAATGCCAGCGCATTCAGCTGGCAGCATCTATGGCGGTTACATAAATCTTAACAAACGACGGGATCGAAAGATTACAAAACGATCGCAAGAGACCAAAACGCACACCGTATCGCCAGGTAAACTAATGAAGCACCCCAAGTAAACAACCGAGGCACATACAGCGAAAAATTTTCACATTTCCAATATGTACGAATCACCAATGGCCATTTGTCTAACTGGTCCTAAAGATTTGGATGTCATCTTCTTCGGGAAATTATCAAATTCCATGCTTTTGGCCGTTATGACAGAGTTCATGCGGTCGTGCGGCGGGTTTGTCGTTGAATATGCGTGCCTATTCGGCACCGCACCACGCCAAGGTATGTTGTATCAACGAAACGAAAATGAGATGAAACAGAGAACGAATGATCCATCGATGGTTGCTGGAGATGGAAGCGGCAAACATGATCTTAACGGAATGGTGGTGGAGGAGCGCGCACACTTAAGTATGCATCTGCGGGCGCAGCACTCTATAAATAGCTTAAATGGAGCTCATCACGATCAGTCTTTGAAAAACCCGCTTTCACCCAAAGGTAAGAAGTGCCACAAAGAGTCATCGATCGTGAGAGAGTAGTTCAGTGAAGGAATTGAAAATGAAAGTGCTTGTAAGTGTGTTTTGCTTTCTTTTGACTATTGAATAACGTGCGATTAATTATATCATATTTTTCGTGTCCCATTAAAGACTGTACTCTGTGTCTGCCTGCTGGTTGTAGCCCGGGCCCAGGATGAGGATGAGCCACAGGAGCAGCCACAGGAACAGCCGAGACAGGCGCCACCACCACCACAACTGCTGCAGAGACAAGCCCAAAAACAGCAGCCAATACAGTACGAAAAGGATTATAGCTCGAAAAATTCCAATTCAAAAGAAACATCCACGTGGATTCCCATTTTGAAGTACAACAAGGAACAAAGCGAAGATGGAAGCTACAAAACAAATTACGAAACCGGTAACAACATCATCCATCAAGAATCAGGATACTTAAAGGACTTCTCCGATGCACATCCAAATGGTGTCCTAGTTCAAAGTGGCCAATACTCGTACGAATCACCCGATGGACAAATTGTTAATGTTGAATATACCGCCGATGAAAATGGTTTCCGTGCAACTGGTGATCATATTCCAACTCCTCCTCCAGTACCTGAAGAAATCCAAAAAGGATTAGATCAAATCTATGCCGGTATTAAGCTAAATCAGCAGCGCGCCGCCGAAAGAGCGAAAACTGACCCTGATTTCGCTAAGAAACTAGAAGAGCGCAGCAAGGCCAATGCCAATGGCCAATACATTAGTGAAGATAATTAAATTTAAGCATAGTCAATCCGAACGCCCTGTTTTACTCACCTTTTGTTATTGTTGCGTGTGTAAAATTCTTCGTTTTCTCGGGAGCCTACAAAGACTGTGATTGCCTTTAAGATACTCAACTTATGCCATTTTCCGTGCTCCTCACCACAAAGAGGGGATTTTAATAGAAAAGAAAAATAATAAAATAAAATAGGATACAGAAAAAATATTTGTTGTTGTTGTTTCATTACTTTCTTAGAGTGTATCGCTTTTACTTGTAGCACAACATTAGAAAAAAAGTGTGCAGAGGCTGTGCGCCTTTCTTCTTCTGTGCGGCGTCGTGTTTAGTATCGTAGGTTTTCAGCAGAGGACAAGTGATAGATGAAGAGAGGTCAATTGAATGGGTTGACCAAAATAGACGACAAAGTCATTGAAACTTGATTGCCAACTATGCCAAACACCAGACAGTCTTTATACTAGAGAAAGTGGTTTTACATGGCATGACCATATTAGTGAGCCACTTTTAATTGAAGATAAATGGTACAGCATATTCCTGAATATCCACATTCATTGTCATGGTTATGCAGTAACTATTACCAGATAAACCCGTCTTACACAGCGAATTCAAAGAAATTGTCATAAGGAGCAGAAAAATAAATATCTTCTGGCTAAATCGAATTCTTATCATTTTATTAAAATGCTGATAAAAAAATAATATACACTTCTATCTACACTACAAAACTGCTGTTTTGATACACTCAGTGGCAAGGGGTGCATTAGTGCAAACCCCATCTGTTAGGTTAGGTTAGGTGTGTAACCGGAGACTCAATTTGCGCTTTGTCGTTTTGATGCCACAAACTCGTGTACTTAAAGGTTTGATGGTGCTTTAAAGCCTTTCTGTGGAGTTTAGGAAGCTTATCAGTGCCGTGACTCCTACTCAGGCCTTCTTTTGAGTCTTCCAAAACATAACCGTGTGCGCTGCCTTGTTTTGGCTAGATCCGGGCATGAGTGTTTCTCTCTCATTCCTCTCCCCGTAGCTACGACTACGACAACAGGCCTTGTGTGGGATACTCAGCTTGGCAGCGTGGTCCCCTATTGCCGTAATTCTGACAATATCTCTTCATGATTTGTTTAGAAGGCCATTTGTGCTTTCTCTGTTGTAAGTAGGCCAAGTCTTCATAGAGATAATGCATGCCTCCAGTGCACTCTACCTTCGGCTAACATCAGGTGGTAGTAAAAAATAGCGATTTTGATCCCGTCTTTTTGCCTGCTAAACATTTCAATCTCCAAGCCCCAAAGAGAGATTCCCTGCTTGGCTAAGTAGGCGGCTTTTGCGTTTCTAACTATGTTCCTATGTCCGGGAGCTTAGGCGAAAGTCATTCATTATGCCTTCTGCTAGGACTCTCAAGCTCAACCTTGTCCACCTCCACTGGCTTAGAGCGCATCATCATTGAATCTAGAGCTCTTATACAGGTTCGGTTATCTATGAAAATTCCAATGCCAGGATAGTGAACTATTGATGGTCCCTAGATAGCTATGAGAATACTCATAGTTCGAACTTCTTCTCCATTCCCCACTCTCTTCTTAAAGGTTCGATCTAGTGGTTGTGGCAACCATATCCTCGGGTAGCAAGTTCAAGAAGCTGGTATAACCATAGAATTTTGAGCCCCAGGCCGCGGATTCCCGCAGTTTAAAGGCAATGCACGAGGCCAGGTGTTGATGAGAAGTTCGGGAGGGCAGTGATGCAAGAAAATATCAAGGGCGTTCGTGGGGCAAGTTGCCGCCCCTGTTATTGCAGTCTCCTGGTCCTTTAATAACATTATGACATTATAGGTCTTGTTCAACGCTGGCCACCCCATCAGCAAGCCATACGTGAGGATTGGATGTACCACTGCTATGTACATTCACGTTGGATGCACACCCCCAGCGTTGTCTCCTGTCGTTTTCGACTTAGACAGGTGGTCGGACAAAAAAAAGCTTAGAGAACCCCGGACCACTGGGATGACAGGTCGGCGCCTTGACCTCTAGGCTGCCGAGATTAACAAATGTACCAGAAACTGTCTCCAAGCTGCGGGGTTTAGGAAAACCTCTCAAAGTTCAGAAGAATCAGAAGTCTACCGAGCTTTATTTTTTTCATGTTGCGATAGCGCTCGTCGATCTCGTAGTTGTACAGTCTCCGGAATCGTCCTTCTTCACATAAGCAGCCAACAATTCTCCGCAGGATTTTCCTCTCGAACAGGACTAAGAGGTTAGAGTACTTTTTTCTAGGCACCCACGTCTCGGATGTATGAGTACCGGTAAGAGCATCGTCTTATATAGTAGCAGTTTGGCCGCTATGGTTAGATGCTTGGATTTGAAGAGCCTTGACAGACTATAAAAGGCCTAGTTAGCTTTTAGCAGCCGCATATTTCTGGTTGACGGCTGCTACACTTGATCCAAGGTAGGTAAATGATTTTACTACTTCAAATTTGCGCCTTGATTGTGTTCTTTCAGACAGGGCCACCATGTACTTTGTTTTTAAGCCGGTTTATGGCTCCACTAACTTCTTCTAAACTCGGTGACACCAGCGTAGGATTATCACCAGATATTGGTGGAGCCTCCAATTCCTCAGTTAGCTCGCCTTTTAGCAATTCATGAAAGTGCTCTTCTCATCGCTCCAAGATGCCTTTAGGGTCGGTAATCAGGTTCCCCTCTTTGCCTTTGCAGTATGTGCAACGTGGTGTGAATGTCGTCATATCGCGTACTTTTCGGTAGAACCCCCGTGCCTGATGTGGCCATCGCTCTCTGTACTGGGGTGGTAGCACGTAAGTTGTTTCAATCGACCTCTTCATACAAAATTTCAGAATTTCTGTATGAAGAGGTCGATTGACACAACTTACGTGCTACCACCCCTGTTCTAGTTCACTATCGAGATTTTTCTCCCACTCGTACTCTCTTTTCTTCTTGCCTGAGCTCTTTGTATTTCTCTTCACATGCCCGTGTTCTCTGAGACTGCTGCATTGTTCATCTTATGTTCAGTTGCCAGCCTGCAATCGGCAAGTTCATTAAGTCAATTTAGGTCGGTGCCATATAAACAATCATGTTCGTACGTTACGGTACGTACAGTTACGGTCCGGCACGTCATATCTGGTTCAGGCTTAATCTCTATATCGTCAGCTCAGCCATAATTTCTGCCATTGCTCCAGGTCTATATAATGTTCTTACATTCCACGTTGAAAATTTTATATCGTAGTTCGTTAAATCATTAGTCCTAGGGCGCTGCTGAAGTCTCTGTTGTAAGTTCCCACTGTTCCAAGCCTGGACTTCTCGCTTCTATAACAAGAATTGTTTTCCAAGGAGAGGTTGTGTACCTCCTGCTCAACACCCTACCAGGTCCCGGAATATTTACATATATACCCTCGAGCCTTGGATAGTCTAGTTATACCTCTAGAAGACACAAGGTTCACAAATTTTACTATGAATTGGTATTGGTATTTTACCCATTATTGCCTGTTAGTCTGTGGTACATGCCTGTTAAGTGCAGAGCTATGTGGGCTTGTGGGCAAACATTTAAAAGCAAAATTACAACTGTTTAGTTTGATAAATAACTTTTGGCACCATTTTTACTTTTCTTTATTTTGTCATAACTTCTAACCACAAAATTATTTGTTTCTTAAATAACTGTAAATTATTCAATTATTTGAAACCCATCAGAAATCATAACGTTTTAGTACAGAGAAGCGCCATCTCTGAGCAAATTATTTTCTATAGAATGTGTTATATTTTATAATTATTATTTGATTACCCCGACATTTTTATTCATTACAAAATATTTTCTAGATTTTTCGATCCCTTTACTTGCTTTAAAAATGTATATACTTGTTAAATTTTTAACCACCCACATCACTAGTTCTAAAACAACATCTGATGCCTCACGTGATGTGACATTTCGTTTGACAACTAAAATTTTCGCAGCGTGATTGCTTCCAAGAACACAGTGACCCTGGTACCTAGTCGAATATTTATGTAATATTATGACTTGACACGATATTCAAGGTTGTACTTTTCGGGTCGGGTGGAAGTTGGCCGATATGTACAAAAATTCATCAAAATTTATCGCGCCCTTTGACAGGGCGCTCTTAAAAATTATAAAAAATATAGCTGCTAACTACTCGGGAGGTCCTCTAGCCACACTAGAAAAGAAGATTCAGAGCGGCGAAGTGGTACGTGATAGCTATCAACTTACAGCTACAAAAGCCTTAGATGATTTATATAATAGAATTGGATCATACAAGCCCTCTGGATTCTTTGGTTTCGGTAAGCAAGCACCTCGTGGACTCTACATCTATGGAAGCGTTGGGGGTGGTAAAACCACTCTTATGGATATGTTCTACGATTGCTGCACTCAAGTATGTATACTTAGATATGATTCATGGATAATTATATGATTTGTTTATTTTAGATTAAGCACAAGCAACGTGTTCATTTCAATTCGTTCATGACAAGTGTTCATGCCAGAATACATGAAGCAAAAGGAAACATTTCTACTAGTATGGATGCTGATAACAAGCCCAAACCGTTTGACCCCACTGAACCTGTAGCTAAAATTATAACAAAAGAATCGTGGCTTATTTGCTTTGATGAATTTCAAGTCACTGATATCGGTGATGCTATGATATTGAAACGGCTGTTCACTCATTTGTTTGATAATGGTGTCGTAGTTGTTGCAACAAGCAATCGCCATCCAGATGATCTTTACAAAAATGGCCTTCAACGTAGTCAATTTGTCCCATTTATCGGTATATTAAAAGAAAGGTGTGAAGTCTTAGCGCTGGAAAGTGGAGTTGATTATCGTAAATTAACCAGACAAGGAGAATCTACTAATTTTTATCTGTATGCTTGTAGCTTTTGTTAGTAAAATAGTTTTATACTTAACATATTTTGTTTTGTAGAACATCACGCGGCAATGCTGATGCTGAATGCGACAGGAGATTCAAAATGTTATGCTCTCAAGAAAATGATAGTATACGACCGAAAACAATAACTCATTTGGGCCGAAATATAACATTTGCTAAAACGTGTGGCCAAGTATTAGATAGTTCATTTAATGAGCTTTGTGATAGGGTAAAACTCTTCTTAAAATCTAAAAATATACTTATTGACTTTAATGCAAACTCTTTAGGCTTTAGCTGGTAATGATTATCTACAAATAGCAACAGTTTTTCATACAATAATAATAAGAGACATACCTCAACTGAATCTCCGACTTTTATCGCAAACACGACGTTTTATAACTCTTATTGATACTCTCTATAACAATCGTGTACGAGTTATCGTATCCGCACAGGTGCCACTTAGCCAGCTTTTCTCTACAGAAGGAAATGATGGTATGGCGGATTCAAGTCGCGTTTTAATGGATGATTTAAATATTGAAGCTGGATCAGTAAGTTACTTGCTTACATTGAAATAGATAATTAATCAAAAAAATTAATATTAATTAATCTTGTAGGATAATTCATCATCAAGCGTTTTTACTGGTCAAGAAGAAGTATTTGCTGTTGATCGCACAATATCACGTTTAACAGAAATGCAAACACAAACATACTGGGTGCAATGGGAAAAGCATCGATAAAGAAAATTATTTTGTTTTGTAATTTTCACGAAAACATCTCGGCCAACTTCTGTTAGGGATATTATCAAGGTTGTATCACACGAAATAAAGCTTTTGTAAATCGTTGTGAATATCTGCTTCGAAGAAAATAAGAATATATTTTATTACTCGAGATGAAATGCTTAAAAATTGCAAGCTCTAGTAATATTTTACCCTAGACATTGGCCCGGCCCTTATTCTGGTTGTCACTTCACCATAGTGAGAAATGTCACTTTTTAATATCAAATGAGAAAAATCTCACTTACAAACATCAAGTGAGAACAATTGTCACTGAATTCGCCGTTTTTCGATATTAGTGACAACGGTAATTTGCCTTATGTCACTGAAATGTTACTCTTTTAGAGAACCATAATAGCATTTTTGTCTCACTTCGTCATTTCTCACTATAAGTGATAACCAGAATAAGGGCCATTATATTTTAGAATACATCATTTCAAATTCCCTTCAATATCATCCATCAAGGTTAATTTATTTTATTTCATTATCCTTTACAGCAGCTATCCAAAAAAGAAAATAACTTTTATCTAATTGGAACCAGAGACAGTTATTTGCGACAAAACATTCCATACTTTTATTCAAATCATCTTCACTACTATAATTCGTTGCAAAAGCTTTTCACCTTAAGTAAAAAAATCAAGAAAATGATACCATACGATCGAGAACCATAAATAATTTGGGCCAAAATATAACAGCTTGACAATATCCCTAATTTTAACTTTTAGCAAAACAAACGAAAAAATTAACAAGTTCAAATTTTATTCGAAACCGACATATATTTGGTATTTTTTTAATTCTATTATTTGTTACTAGTCAAAAATTTTTCAATAAAGTTGAAAATTCGGAAAACCTAAAGTTAGAGGAAGATTTTTACTTATTTGAAGTTGGCTGGAACTAGTAGGGCCGTATTTGGTTCCTCGAGTCGATATATCGACTCGACAGAAAAAGCTTGTCGATTTTCTCTAAGTTTTGTATTTGGCATTAAGATCGAATCGACAGATAAGTGTGGCCATACAAAACCATCAAATTGTATGATTTTACTCCAAGTACAGCAAACCACTTATATTTAATTAAAAGAGAAACTGTTAAAAGTTTATTGTGCATAAATTGAGCCTTTTAATAAACCTCAAACGTCTTTATCGACACGTAAAGAGACGATTAGGTTGTCGTTGTCGTGTTGCCAAATGCCAATCGAATCGATTCATCGATAATATACTGTGTTCTCCACCACTCAGGGAATGGTAGAAGAGCCGTCTGAGTTCATGACATCAAGGCCGGGAGCCAGGGTAATTTTGTTATCAGACTGTATAACTTACAAGCTGACAAGCTGGTCGAAAACTATCAGAAGAAGCTCTTCTCCTTAGCCAGGCGATTCATGGTCACTCTTCAGTGAAACTGGTCAGACGGGGGGCAACTCTCGCAAGCACACCGGTGGAGAATGTACAGGAGCCGGTGTGTGTTTTAAAGAGAAACATTTTCATGTACATTCTTCCAGTAGCTGGAAGGAAGACTTGGCCTTGTTACAACAACCAAAAGTCGCGAAACCTTTTGGGGATGAAACGCAAAGATATCGCTGGAATTATATCGATAATTACGAGACACTTGGGCATAATACAGCTAGATTGAGAATTCCGTATAACACCCACTACCGCAGCAGCGGCGAGCAAAAGGCCAGTAAGGTAACCGAATACTTGCTTTGAGGATGTCCGGCTCTGGCTAATGTCAGACACCGTATGTGCCGAAACTTCTTTCTAAAGGATTTGATGGATGTTTCGAACCTCAAAATAGGAGATTTGATCCGGTACATAAATGTGACGGGCTGAATCTAAAATCTCCCCTAGTTTACTACCTCTTCTAGCGCAAATCTTTTTCACGAGTGTGGCTACAAAACGAAGCACCTCAGCGCCAATTGTATTCCAGCCTCCCAGACTGGGAGTGCCGCTCCTACCTACCTACCTACATCACATCGAAACTAAACTTCAACCCAAGTTTCGACAAACATCCCCAGGCACAACTGCTAGTAATATTCAACGCCCACATAGCAATCAGATAACGGATAGCTACTAGGCGCGCTCTAAAAAAGGTCCAAGCTAGTCGAAATCTATCAAAAAATGCTCTACTTGACCAGAATTACTCATCAGGAGATATTCCAGGAACATTGCGGGTAACGAGAAGGTGGATGAATTGGCCAGACGAGAAGCAATCGGTGGAGAATGAACGTACAGAAGCCACTGTGTGACGAAGAGAGATGTCGCCTAGCATTTTCTTTCAATAAATAACGTTTCATGGGGCGGAGTTTAACATCATACGCCAGGACTAGAAAACTTGGCCTGACAGTTATATCATTACTTATTTTAACAAAGGGACTATGCTTAAAATATCGAATTATCTGTGGAGACATTGAGTGTGTCGTTTTAGATATTGCATTGGATAAAAAAGAATGTCGGCCTTGGGCTGGCTTTCTCGTAAAGATTTTGGTGCCAGCGAAGAATTACTTGATATAAAGTAGAAGTCTTTATTGCAACCACGGAACATTAAGGAATTTATTTCTCTATCAGCCAACTGATAACTATTTAAGCAAGTGAAAACTTAAAATTAAAAAAACAAACGCTAGTGCAATTATTGCTTAATTAATTTCATTTAATCATCGCTCTTTTCCTAATCTTTATAAATGACATATTCTCAACCTGCTCCAACGTACTTGGCGTTACTATTACGCCTTCGACAATATAAGACAAGCACGTGTCAGACCTTGGCTGCATGTTGGGGAACTCATGCCCCACTCTATCAACAGCGACGTCGAGGTCATTCTCGTTTGGGGCCGCAGGAATTGTATCGAAGGAGGAGGAGTTGACCAACACAAAATACTGCCTAATATCTAATACAACATGCACCAATCTTTATTCTGTCTCTGTGGATCGCGTAGAACTAGCAATTGACTAATCTGTTTACATGCCGACCATAACATTAAGAGAGGATCTGCGATGGAATGATCATACATATATTCCAAATTGCCATACAAGCAACGCAATGCCTGAGATTTCTTAGGAGGTACATGCTCCTTGTCCACTCAGAAATCTTCAAGTCCTACATTTGGCCCCACCTCGAATATAACAAATTTATTTGGGCGGATCTGGGTTATTTGGGTGGATCGAAAACGTAAAACGTGCCATCAAACTCAAACCTTTTGCAACTCTATACTCATTGAATGATCGTTCTACTGAAATTAACGCTTTCACACCTGCATGACAATATTTTTCGCGCTATAGAAGACTAGCGCACTCGATTCACTCCCACACTCTGCAGACATCCTTTTTGCACTACACTACGGCCTAGAAGTTCGTTTATAAATAGAACAACTCGACTGCAAAACAATGTTGAGTTCAAATTTACGGCTTATCGAAGTGTATTCAGGCACCCCTAACTTATCCTATCATCTTCTATACTTCAAACTAAGCTTACTACTAGACATTGCAACATGAACCAAACGATATAAAGGATTGATAGTACAAAGGACGAATCCAAAGTTTTGCTTTGTCACATAAAAAGGAACCCAACTGTACTTTCGACGGAGTTACGCAATGCGTGATCTGTAATTAATTGCAGGTTAGTTACAAAGTGCATATCTATCAAGCCAAATGGTGTACACCAGCAATAATAAAGTTACCAACGGTTGAAGTTCAGTTTTATGATGCGACGGTGGTATGGTAAAAGTTAAACAGAGGCCCCTGTGCTGAAAGTCGAGTGGTCACGATACGACAAGTCGTGTGAGTTGAAGAAAGTGACGTTTCAGTCGAATCACGACTTTCAGTACAGGGGTTTAAACCCAACTTCGAATTTCCATTCTAGGCCTCTGCGCTGAAAGTCGTAAGTCGACTGAAACGTCACTTTCTTCAACTCAAACGACTTGTCACGAAACACGACTCGACTTTCAGCACAGGGGCCAGAATAATCTTTTTTATTATCAAAATGGAAAGTGAATCGGTGATGGCTTCGGTGGCATTTACCACAAAAAAGAAAATAAAACATTTAGAAAGGAATAAAAAGCAGTGGCAATATACTTCACATATTTTCACCATATAAGATGTTTTACTAAACAAATATACAAGATTTTGTATGCTACTGTAGAGTTCTTATCAACAAACGCTCTCGACTACCTAATCAGCCCGATCATCCTTTAGTATCATATCAGACTCGGGCTTTAAAGTGTCTCTATAAGAAGCGTGGATCTGTCAAGCTCTGACATTTCTAAATCCGATTGAAGTAAAGATATAATCCTTAAATATTTCCAATGTCGTGCAAGAATAAAGGTGTGCCATTCTCAACAACTAAGTTCAAAGAACTTGTAGACAATGTCTGCATAAGTGTTCCTGTGCTAGAAAGCAGAGTGAAAGATATAATCACTAGCGAAACTGTTACTGGATTGAATGAGAAAGTCTGGGCTTTAAAGGCTCTTATGTTAACTGATCTAACTACATTATCTGGTGACGATACTCCTGGATGTGTGGAAAAACTATGTATCAGAGCAGCGCATCCTTTTCCAAATTTAGCATTCGCAGAACCTGATCTACATGATAGAATCCATCCAGCAGCTGTATGCATCTATCCTTCTCGAGTTAAGGATGCCGCAACACAATTAAAGATCTTAAATAAAACTTCAATTAATGTAGCATCAGTTGCTACAGGATTCCCAACTGGATTGTATCCTTTGGAAACCAGAATCAAGGAAGTTGAATTAGCTATTGAGGATGGAGCAAATGAAATTGATATTGTTATAGACCGAAGTAAAGCACTCCTAGGGAAATGGCATGAGATTTATGATGAAATCTCTCAAATGAAGAAACTTTGCCAAGGGAAGGCTTGTCTTAAGACTATTTTAGGTGTTGGAGAATTAGGTACAATGGACAATGTAAGTCTTGTATTAGAGAAATACTAGAAAGTACATAAATTGTAATGTTAAAATTGCAGGTATATAAAGCTTCAATGGTTGCAATGATGGCTGGTTCAGATTTTATAAAAACATCAACTGGCAAAGAATCTGTTAACGCTACACTTCCAGTTGGTCTAGTTATGATTGAAGCAATTCAAGACTATAAAAGAGAATTTGGTTTTGATGTTGGTCTAAAACCAGCAGGTGGTGTTAGGACTGTCAAAGATGCCATAAACTGGATGATTCTTATTAAAGAGACCTTGGGAATGAAATATTTAAGTCCAAGTTTATTTCGTTTTGGAGCATCTGGTTTACTAGATAATATTGAAAAGCTTTTCGTTTAAGAAAAACCATGTTTACCATGATTTTTTTCAAGTTTTTTTTTATTTTTTATTAACAAACATAAAAAAAATTAAAAATAGAACTACCTAATGAAAATTTTCTACTTGGAATCCTCGGTCTGCTGAAGATGTGTATTTCACGAGGACCATTTTACCCTGTTTATCTAGATATCCATATTCTCCTTTCACCTCTCCCTGTTTATCACGCTCCTCGAACCTAAAATGTCGATCCTTTCTGAAAAAATTGCTGATTAGTTTTTGATTCAATTTTAGTTTGTATTTAAGTTTAAGTCCAATTTTTTTTAAGTCGATAACGACTAGTATTAAACGAAAGGAATTATCATAGGATTACCCTTTACCCGTGTCGTATCCAAATTTGTAACTCTTTGGTCCATCATATCCATGCATTTGATACTCGATCCTCTCGTCATCACCATTTCTTCTTGCCAAATTTGGAAAAGTTGGATATGATCGATTTTCTACTTGATATGATCCTGATTTATCTGCTCGTGCCTCACTTTCTTCCTCTTCGTCATCTTCATCATGATCGTCTTTTTCTGATTTCAAATCTAGATGTTTCTGTGAAATAGCTGCTGGCACAGGAATTTGAGCATTTACACCAAAATACGAATCATCAAAAGTAATTTGATGATCTTGTTCCTTATCTTCATTCAGAAGTCCATCGGAGCTTTCAACATGATCAATTGTTGGTCTGACATTTATAAGTTTTATAGCTGAAGTGTATTTCTTTGGATATTTCTTTTGCTTTCTTGAATAATAATTTGGTTCTTGATTTTTTCGTGGTGGTGCTATCTCGACAATTGCTTTACTTCGAGCATCAAGCTTTTCTGGATGATTATCATTAAATGCAGGTAAGTAAAAATTGAAACTTTCCTCGGATGGTGGTGTTAGACTTGTGTCCATATGCTTAGCATTTTTCGGTATATCAGGTAATGATAAGGAATCTTGAAAAATGTTTCCTGCTTTTCTTAAAATGTAATCTAAGCCTTCTATACTTAATGCATCAGCATCTGGACGAAATAGTGAAGGTGGTGCAGATAAAACAGCAGAATACAGCGATAATATCTAAAATGTAAAATAAAAAATTTTAAGATTAAGAATTTATACATAAAAAATTTAATAGTGTAACTCTGAGGTTAAAAGAAATTCTATCGGTTTATGCTCAACACTCTGAAAAAATGGACATTCGTCATTTATTATGATATTCGCAGCGATTTGTTTAAATCCCCCAATTAATAGAGTAATAAATGCTTAGATACGACTAACATATGCGATATGAACTTCTTCGGACTTAAAAGCGAGATTCGGTTCTGGTCTTTTGTAACCGCTTTCTCCACGGTATTTCGAGCAAAGCGTTCAAAACAAAGTACTGTCTCAACACCGGCAATGTCTCAGTTGACCACGTATTCCAAATTACCAAACTATCATCCCAAGGCCTAGAATTTCTTAAGATATGGAAATTCATCCTTCAGTCAGCAACTCGGAGTACAATCTATTGGGTCATCCCATAAATAATGAGGTTTTTCTAAATGCATGAACTGAAGATCAGCGCGAGAGGGGTTAAAATGCCTGCATCGACTTATTATAGACGTAGGTAGTAATTTTACTTCGATTTTATTCTAAGTGCAAACTTTGAAGTGTGTAATGCAGTTCGAAGGGTAATTTTTTAAAGAAGTAATGGAACCGACAAAAGAGCATAATTATTCGGCATTGTTTACCTTACGAGTTCAATAAAGACAACAATGCCACTGACAAGTCCAAGAAATGTTAAGTGTATGAAGAAGGAAAAATGAGCGTAAGCCAATGCCAATGGTGGTTCAAGAAATTTCGACCCAGAAACTACAGCTTACAAAATGAGCTTCATCCTGGAAGAAGTGTCGAGATTGACGAGAAGATCCTGCAAGCTGGATCAATGCTGACCTCCAACCAACAACCATGGATCGAATTGTGACTGGCAATGAAAAGTAAATCCCGAACAAATATATTAAGCCCATAATACAGTGGGTAGACAAAGAAAACAACCCGGAACAACAGGCCAAAAAATGATGATATGTGTTTGGTGGACTATAAAGGGTTTTTAAGCCCTAACCAGAGGATAACCTAAGGGGTTGTGGCGACAATGTACACACGCATTCACGAAGTCATATTCAGGATATTTCGAAGATGCACTCGCCTATATGGAACGCGGCTAGGTTCAGCCCGGAAGACAAACTTCTAGGAAGCAAGACCTTAAGACTCTCTCTCGCTACCGGACCACCGACGCAGACGCACCAACTTGGGATTCTCTCCGCCATCAATATATAATATTATTTAAGAATAAAGTAAAGGATCATTGATCATTTCTTCCCTAACTTTCTCCTCTAGCGAGCGGCTTTAGGTAAGAGGCTTTTGGAAAGACTCTCTACAGGGGTCTACTGCGAGCAGTTTGAGCGACTTAAGTCAGCTCTGAAAGAAATTTACCATCTTTGGTTTCATTTCAAGACAAAAAGTGCTCTTTCATCAAAACAATCCTCGCCCACAGACAGCAAGAACGGCTTTACAGATGCTATAGGAGTTTCACTGGGAGCCGATGCCGCATCCACCATATTCACCGGACACTGTACCATCTCCTTATCACTTATTCCACAGTCTACAAAATCATCTGCACCTATTATGGCCAAGTAAATTTTGCGAAGAGGAGCGTTCAAACTGAGATGGAAAAAGATTGTAGAAAATGATGGAGAATACATTTTGGATTCAGATTAGTTTTATGTATCTTAAATTTTTTGAAATCAATAAAGTATAAAAAACCGCCTTATTTATGAGATCATCCTACAAATTCTACATTCGCCCCCGCCGCGAATATAACTCACCTGGTGCTTCAAAAACAGCCTAACGTAGCTTTACAAGGTGCAAAATCCTGCCAAAATTTGATCGATATTACTATAGCTACTGTTCTACTGAAATTAACGCTCTCGTGCCTGCACGGAAATATTTTTACGCAATACTAAATTAGCCCACTCGCTTATTCTTCAATCCTCCTTTTCGCGCGCATCACGGTCTACAAGTTCGTTTATAATTTGAACTCGACTGTGGAACAGTCTTCCGTAGTCAGTATTTTCAAACTCATGCAACATCTTTAAGTTCAAACGTAAGGTTCATCGCAACCCGGTTCAGCAACCACAGACCCCTCTAACCAATCCTATTATCTTCTATCCTTCAAACTAAGCTAAATATTAGACATTGCATTAAGACCTGGGCCTGTACTCCCGAAGACGAGACGATAAACGAAACGAAATAACGAGACGAGACGAAAATATATTTCCTACTCCTGGAGACGATTGTATTGCCTTGCGTTTACAATTTTTGACCTATTATGCAAAATAAATTAAAACTATCAAAATAATTAATAATCCCAACTTGCATTTTAGCCTCAAAACCGCTGACACACAATAAGCACTAACGTCTGAACGAAGACGATTACAAATATGTCATCGTTTGTTTAGACGAAAACGAGACGATATCGTGTTGCTAGGTAGCATTTTGATAAAACGGTTTCGTTTCGTTTCGTCTTCAGGAGTACAGGCACTGAATGGCAAGTACAAAGATTTTCACATAAAAAAATTCATTACATCTTCGAATTTAGCCATTCTATTCTTGATTTCAAAACTCTACAAATTCTACATTTGGTCCCAACTCGAACAACTAAAGACTACCACAACTAAAATTTCCACCATCAATTCTACTTATTTCACCAAGTCTTGTATAAAATTGCACAATTAAACAATTCCATTTTCCATTCTTCTTTCTTTCATTCTATTATCGTTACACTTTCCCCGTCTTTCATAAATTTTGATGTAATTTTCATTTCACCTCTCACATAATCGCAAAAGCATAAATCAAAAAGATTTTTCTACATTGCACAATTAACTGAAGCAAATCTCCCAGTCGCTATTGTTACTCGTAAATCATGTTTTATTTATAAAATTAAGGTGAAGACTAACCAGCAACATTTCATGTTATTTATTGTTAGGTCTGAACTAGAGTAGAACGTATTATTCTAACAAAATGCAGAGCCACAATTGTCTTTTCTGAAATATTTATTTTATGGTATCTAAATTTCAATGCAACAACTCATCTTCGCAAACAGCATAATGCCACATTCATTTATCATTGTGACCTTTACTTTACATTTTAGTGTATATCGTATATCATCAACCAAGCTCACATAATGACATACACAGTAATTATGCCTAACAATTTTTTCTAGCCTTCCAAAAATACAATATTATATTTTGTCACTCCAATACAATCGAGTCTATTAATCGAAAAGATTGTGCTATAGACCCAAATAGATTAGCTGATTTTAAGAGGTGTGTTAAACCCGGAAAATTGTAAAACAGTTCATAAAATTTAATAGACTACAATTGTGACTACACCCAGTGGCGTACCTAGAACTTTTGCCGCCCAGGGCGGTCTCCAATTTGCCGCCCTTTTTAAGTCAAATCAAATGCTGGTTTTTATAAATTAATAAACATAAATAAATAATTGTAATTGAGACAATCTACAGGTGGGGAACTTTTTTACCATTGGTTGCCACATTTAAATTAGGCAGCAATGAAGTAGGCCGCATAAGTTGTAGCTCAGGGGAAGCAAAAAAAATGCATGAAAGCATACAAAATTTCAAAATGGCTTAATTGGTCTACAGCTTCCTTGGGACTTTTTAAGAAAACAATTTCGGAATCACAAAAAGAAACGTGGAGATATCCCTTTTTCGAGTGTTTTCCTTGTATCTCGGTTTCTATAGGTCGTACAACCCCGTGCAAGGGCAAAAATTGTATACAAAGAAATTCTCTACAACTTTAGTTGCTACAAAAATGTTGACCCGATTAACCCTTTTAAAGTTATTCAAGGTCAACGTTATCAAAAATCACTTTTTGGTCAATAAATCACTCAAAAACTGCTTTTTTAGAAAAAATTTTTTGTTCAGTTAATACTATCTATAAAGAAGCCTTCTGGTCATTTTTTCGTTAGTTAGTTAGTTAGTTAGTTTCGTAAGTTATTCAAGGTCAAAGTTTCCAAAAATCACTTTTCGGGCAAAAAATCACTTAACAATTGATTGACGACCTACATAGAATAAAATTCTGTTCGCGTAACGAGAGTTGGCCCCTGAGGGACGAAGTAGAGGCAGAGACGTAGCTTCGTGCTTGTGACTTATAGCCCGTCCACATGACACAAACATATTTGCGCAAGAATCTTGCTTTATTATGACTTTTTTATGAAAAATTGAATTTTAGCACTCCTTTTATGGTGACTTCATTATGCTTGCGCCGCTCGAAAATTACAAAATTCATATTAGAAAAGATGCGTGCGCAATTATGCTTGTGCCATGTGGACGGGCCATTAGCCGCGTCATCACCATGGTAACGGTGGTACTAAGTAACCCTGCAAACAATTTCTCGGAGGCTCGCTTTCTCGGACCATTCTCGATTCGAAAAATGCTTGCGAAGGATACGAGAAAAAGATTCAAAACGCAAAATGAAAGCTTTCCTGGTTGATTTGTTTCTCCCAAAGCCTTCATGCTGACATGCTGTAGAAAAATATTGAGAGCCGATTTCCCCTGAATGGGACTTCAAATCTCCAAATTACACTAACAACATAACGTCATTTCACCGATTTGAAGTCCTATTGAGAGGAAATTTTGAGAGCCTTTGGTTTCTCTTCAAAGATTTGTTTGGAAAGTTTGAGCTTTTGACTTGTTTTGCTCGGCGGAGTGATTTTCGGCGCAGAAGCGATTTGCTATCGATGCGAGCATGCGATTCGTTATTAGCACGAGAAAGCGACTCGATCTCTTGCTCCGCTTTTATTGCCTTCGAATTCGTTTACGAGTCGTTAACGAGTCCGAGATCGAAGCAAGCTTTCGCTTTTGGCAAATCGTTCTCGAATCGTTTCCGAATCGAAATGTTTGCAGGGAACTTTCTTGTCTCTGCATGTGTGTGTGCCGATATTTTTGTTACGCACGGTAAGAGAGTAAGCACCCAGCGGAAATGGAGGGCTCCAATAGCGCAGTTTGAGCCCTCCTTAAAAAGCTTACAGCGCTCCCGTTCCGCTCCAGTTCCATATACTTTTTAACATTGCATGTCATTGCAGGGGAGCATACGTTTTTATGCTCCTTCAAAAGCGTTCTAGGAGCATTATAAAAAAGCTTTTTAATAAAGAATTTTCATGGACGCCTGTGGGATATGTGATCCTGGTATCGAAAAGCTTTTATTTTGTTTATCTTTTGCAATTGCCTTTTCCTTTCCAAGCGCGAGTGTGGTTTTATCAAAGCACTAAATTTACCACTTTAAAAGCTGCTTGTCCTTCGTATCAAACGAGAGCCGGTCCATTGAGTATACCAATGCCACCCTTTATGGTCATCAAGATAATCGGCCATTTTCTTCGTTCTATAAAATTTATGAAAGCTCCGGTAATGCTCCGTAGGGAGCATATTTAACAGCGCTCAAAGTAAGCTCCTCTGAACAGCGCTCCCAATTTTTCCCACTGGGCAGAAGCACCTTGTGTACCGGTTCTTCTGCTGCTGAAGGAATACTAGTGTGGATTCGGCCAATGTGCGTAACCAAGACCTTCTCAAGTACAGGCCTGGAAGTTGCCTACCTCACTAACACTAACGCAGCTGCTCGTAGTCCCAGAATCTGTCACTTTTGTTGGATTTATACGCCGTGATGTAAAGTTCGGAATATTTTTGCATTAGTTTGCCGTAAAAAGTCATAAAATAATATATTTAACCAGTTTTTGTTGCAATAGGATTACCAGTGAATAGTGCTTTAGTGATTTAATTAAGAAAATTTAAAAAAATTGAGAGTTTAAGTCTGTTTTAAGTGTGTTAAGTGTGAAGGTGGCCAATTTTGTTTACATTCGCGGTGGTTTTTTCTTGTTTATTTAGCGGAAAAATGTTGAATTTGTGTAGTAATATAATAAAAAGTGCTTTTTAAGTGATTAAAGATTATTATAGAATACTTATTAAAAACATAAGTGCAGAAAAATATGAAGGAAAAGTGAAAAAGTTATTGTTATGCATGTTGTATGGTGGTACTTGCACTCAATGTGTTTAATAACTATTCTATAATAATCTTTAATCACTTAAAAAGCACTTTTTATTATATTACTACACAAATTCAACATTTTTCCGCTAAATAAACAAGAAAAAACCACCGCGAATGTGAACAAAATTGGCCACCTTTACAATTAACACACTTAAAACACACTTAACCACTCGATTTTTTTAACTTTTCTTAAATAAATCACTAAAGCACTATTAACTGGTAATCCTATTGCAACAAAAACTGGTTAAATATATTATTTTATGACTTTTTACGGCAAAATATCCCGAACTTTTACCTCCTCCATATAATTTCTTCCTATTTGACAGATAATGGGTCTATTACCAACACAAACACAAACTCTGCTTCCAGGCCTGTACTTACGAGGGTCTTGGCGTAACTCATTGGGGTTAGGTCTTAATGCTGGTAAACTATAAAATTTATTTTGAAAAATGTCGGGAATTCCTGGAATAAAGAAAGATGAACGTGGTCAAAGAATACGCTACTCAATAAAATTAATTATTTTTTGCTCTTCGTTACAAATTTAAATATTTTCCTTTATATATAGGAGTCGGAGTCTGATTTCCAATTTAAAAAAATTGGAGTCGGAGTGGCAAATTTTGAAACCCGACTCCGCAGCCCTGCGATAGAACTTCTACTCAACATCGACACCATTGATCTCGATCCGAGCAAAATTTTTAGAGAGAATATTTTCAATACTACATTTTGATTTGACGAAGAGGAAAAATATTCGAAATTATATAGTAATTCATATGAAGTGAACAAGTTGTTTTTTACAACTAAAACGAAATATAAAAAATGCCGCCCTAAAATATGTGCCGCCCGGTGCGGACCGCCCCCACCGCCCCCCCCTAGGTACGCCACTGACTACACCTTGGTTGTCGCATGAAAATCAGCATAAAGAGAAGATTTTTATGATCTTTAAATGTTATCTCAAGTTAATATTTTATAGCAACTGGTTTGTCATTATTTTGTAGCAAAATAAGGAAAATGTATATGTACTATAACGTAGATAAGAACAGATGAGGCCACAACGGGGCAGGATTTCTTATTAGAGAAGAAAAATGAGGAACTCTATACTAGGATTTTTTTTCTGTAAGTGACCGAGTTTTTACTTTAGTTACGTTACAGGAAGCCGCCGAAGCTGAGATGCTAACGCAAGACATGCTTTATTGACTAGTGAAGAAACCAACGAAAGAGGTGTATAGTTTTTAAATTACATGGTTGAGAGATTTGTAATAGAAGTAACTATCCCCAACTTTGTATTTCCAATCGCGGTTGGGAAGAAATTATCGATATTCTCTGCAAATATTAATTTATTTATGGTCAGTAACTGGAGGGCACGAGATCCTTTTCAGACCACAATTTTATCTCTTTGATTATAGACCGCAAGAGGGGCAAGCCAGAGCTTTATCGGACTTTATGTCGGTTTTATACAACTTAACTGGAAAATTCAACGGCTCGATTGAGGACCGTCAGTGACACGCAAATAACTTCGAAATTGTGTGGTACACATATGGAGCCAAAATTTTAGGAGGAGCAATCAGAGCTGGTGTTTATGGACCCAAAGGCCGAGTAGCAGTAGTTCTGGGAAAATCCACTTTAGTTTCATAAGCCACGGTATACACCATAGAATCTGTGTCCGTGAATGTCTGAGGCGAAAGACAAACGACACAATAGGGAGATTGGGAAAAATACGTAGACGTAGCCGTAAAGCCTAAAGCTGCTGGTTAGTAGCAGTAAAAAATGAAGTTAAAAGGTATGAATATTAATAAAATTAATTTAAAAAAATTAATAAAATTGTTACGACTTTACGTACACTTTTGCGTACACTTCGTTTCTGTACGTCGATTGGCACCTTTATTTGACATTTCAACGTTGTTCTCACGTCACCACGAGCTACGTTCGTCAACAATTTCTTTTTACCCAAACTCTGCTTCACGTAACCGTAGACGTTGTGAGAGCACGTACGTATATACGTACGCCAAATACGTAGGAATCTGCGTCTACGTTTACGTTTTTGAGATACGTTGTGTTCCCAATCTCCCTAATTATTGTCTATATAATGTATAGACGATTCACTGAACACCCTCCCATCCACTAACAGAGTTGTCCTAAAGCAGATTTCAGGACACTAAGGATTTAACGGAAATGAGCAAGTAGGGCGCCTAGCCTAAAAAGTGTTGCCTGTTTTTCGGTCCAAAGCCTTACTGTGAGACATCCAGTGGTCACATGAAAAAGATCAAACTGGAGTATCATGATGAAAAGAAAAGAACGCAAGAGGCTGGTCAAAACTCATCCTGATCTGTAGAACCAAATGATGATGATGAGTAGCTGATTTTCAAATTTAAGTTGTTAACAAGAATCAAACGTTAAAATATATACTACAAAATTTCATTTCATATGACACCTTTTTTTGCACTAATCTCAATTTTAACTTCTTAAACAAATTCGAACATTTTCTTAGCGTCAGTTCACAGGTTAATTAAATTAGTTATTCTTTCAAAAAAATAAAAATATTTCAACAATTTTTCGTTCAGCAGTACTGACTTCACAATTGCACAATTTTTTCTTGAATCACTACTCCAATTGCTGTTTGCATTTCAATCACAATCTGGAGTGCTTCATTATGTATTTATTTCAACCAAAAAAAAAAAACAAAAACCAAACACACAACGGAAAAAAATAGCATAATTTTTATTTATTTTGGTTTTCAACAGCGAAATAAACCAAATTTCACGCACTAATTCCAAAATAATCTCGATCGATAGCGTATTTTGTGACTATTTTTAACACTTCACTTCCAAATCGATCATTCCGCAATCGATGATCATTTATTTTACCCACAAGGTTAGCAGATGAAGTAACCTCGACCTATTCATCCATCAGAGGCTGATTTATATTCAAAAATGCTTTGGTTTTTTTATTGTTCTTTCATTTTGTTTAAATAAATTAATTTTTTTGTTGTTTACTTTTGTTGTTGTTGTTAAAGAAATCTACTATACTCACTATCCCTATACGCAACATTTTCGAAGATTTTATAATATAGCACTACTTTAGATTCACGACAAAGCAAGTCACAATTTTTTTTTAACTTCCTGTACTTTTTGTTAAGCCCCACAGCTAATTCTTTCTGGTGGCACGGACTCAGTTGACTTTGGATAAATAACCGAGACTACAGGTGGCAAACTCTTTTATAGACTCCATCACTCTTGATTTCATTATCTGGGATTGTCCCAGGTTGTCGTCCACTTCCATAGGAAATACATCAGAATGGTGGAAGTCAGGAAAACTACAAGTACTCTGGGAATTGGTGGTGTAGCCTCTCGGAGATTCCGGTTTATCGGAAGTTTCTTCAACTACAAAATACCCAACCAATATGTACGAAGGAGCAGGTGAATTAATTTCTTCTTACCTTAAACTATTTCAAGCGACAAGTGGCGAACTTCACTTTCAATAGAAATCATGCGGAAAGGTTGCGGTGTGAATTTGTTGTGATAATAATATTCATCTGCCACCTGAGCGTGCTTTCTTTTAAATTGGATTCGATGTCGCCGTGAAGTGTAACGATGCAAAGAGGAAAATTGTTTTATTGGTGGAAACTAGCTGCTAGCAATTATAATTGCTTTCCTAGTCGGGGTGGACATAATCAGACTGCACGCGATTCACTAAAGAGTCAATGGTCGGCTAGTTGCCTTCAGCTACTTTATGAATGGGTTCACTTTCAACCAATGCAGGAAAAGTTGGTTTTGCTTAAAACAGTTTAAATTTTTGTGTTTTTTAATTATAAATACACGCTTTTTTTGTATAGTTAATCATACAATCCATACAAGGGAACTATATTTCAACAAGAAGCAATTTTATTTGAATGGGGAAAGCTGGTGGTAAAATAAAGACAAGAAGACGTTTTGGATTTCCTGCTAGGGTGTAATTACAAGCCATAAAAAATACACGAACATAAAATGTTATTTACAATTTAAATTAATTTACTCGGACTCTTTGTAGATACCTTAGTGAATACAGGACTGCGTTAGTAAACATGAAAACCGAGATTCGACCACCTCAATAAACAATATAGTTGAAAACTTTCATTTTCTTTTGAGATATCAGTTATCTCTCAGCTATTACAGAAAGGTGTACTTATTCAGTAGTCAGAAAATCATGTGCGTGGTTTTATTTTATTCAAACAACTTTGTGCTAAATAACACAATATGTGTAATTTAGCAATTACATGCGTGCTATGAATTGATAGTAAAACCGTAGGCAGACGTTCGACAAACAATATATGGCAAGGGTTATGAAATTATGTAGCAGGTTTGGATGGTTAAATATTTTGTAAGTTTGTTACTGAAGTAAATTTTGTAAACTTATGTGAAAATATGGATTTTTTTATCTTAAATAATTTTTAATTATAAATTGCTCAGAATTGTTAAATGAAAATTGAAAATTATTTTATTCACTACAATGTATTTTGTCGTCTTCGAGCTAAGCCCATTCGAGTGAGCCAATACAGTACTATGACAGCTCATGGCCCAATCCTGCAAATATTTTTCGTAGGCAGATTGAGGAGTTATGACCTTAAACTCCTTCAGCGAATTTTCTTTTATGGTGTCAATTGACTCGAAACGCCTTCTCCAAGTTTAGAGGAAGTCTTGGACATCACGCTGTTCTACGGACAGAGAAATCAAGGGTCCTTGGGCCGGCGGTCGACACGGTTCAGGAAACCCAAGAAGGATTGACTGGAAGAAGTTCGATCAGGTACTAAGAGCGAAACTCTCTTGAGTGCGCCCAAAGGGAGTGCGTCCTTACAGAGATAATCGAAGATAGGGTCAACACTGTCAATAACGCTATCCACACGGCGTATAAGGTATCTTGTCCAGTAAAGCGGAGTAAAAAAAATCTTTCCCCCATGGTGGAATGAAGATCTCTCAAAGCTCAGGAAGTTAGCAAGGGAGATCTTCAATAGTTGTTATAAAAAGTCTTTTGGCAGCTCTATAAGAACTTCCTAAAGCTATACAAGAAATCCGTTGCATCAGCTAAGAGGGATATCTACCAATCTAACGAGAGCTTACGAGACTATGCAGGATTCTCTCCAAAGAATACTGCAGTTTCTCCTCGATAAAATAAGGAAATGAAGCTTGGGCTTCTTACGACATGAAAATCGTATTAGGCGACTTTAACGCTAAAGTGGGTAAGGAACCATATTATTACCCCTACGCTGGCAAATTCTCTTTGCACGAAGAATCAAACGATAACGGGAACAGAATGGCCGAATTCGCTATAGCAAGAAGTTTGACAATAGCTAGCACCTGGTTTAACCATAAAAATATACACAAAAGGACATGGACATCACCAGATGGCAGGCACCATAACCAAATCGACCATGTTCTAGTTAACACTAGGCATGGAAGTAGCATACTGGATGTAAGGAGTTTCCGAGGAGCGAATGTAGACACCGATCATTACCTAGTTGTTAGGAAAATGAGGGCGAAAAAACTAGCGACAAGACATAGAACAAACAATGATAGACAAACAAAGTGGAACATAGAAAAATTAAAAAATGAAGAAACAAAACAACAGTATGAAAGAATGTTAACAGGAAAGCTAGAGGAAATAGCAAGGAGTCTGGAAATGGAAAATGATCTGAACGTGATGTGGAACTCCATAAAAGAAAAAATCACAGAGACAAATAACAGTGTATTAGGCACACAAAACCAAGAGAGAAGGAGGCACTGGTTTGATGATCAATGCAAGAGAAGCATTGAAATAAAAAACCAAGCAAGACAGGTGTACCTAGAAAGAATGACCAGAGGAAACCACGAGAAATATGTAGCAGCACGAAGAGACACGAAAAAGTTATTAAGGAAGAAAAAACGTGACTACTTTAGAAATAGAATAAGTGCGATTAAGCAAAGCTACACTAATAAAGACGCTAGGAGTTTCTACAAAGAAGTCAACATGATTAAGAAAGGATACAAACCCACCTGCACCATGGTAAGAAGAGAAGATGGTACTATAGCTAGTAGTATCGAAGACATACTCGAGGTGTGGGAGAAATACTTTAGAGACTTCTTCAAAGAGAACATAAACCTAACACAGGGAGAAGCAGACAACCGGAGTACAGATGACCCAGAAAACGATACGCCAGATCCTACAATAGAAGAAGTTGGAAATGCCATAGCGAAACTAAAAAATCATAAGGCTCCAGGTCCAGATGGCATACCCCCGGAAATCTTAAAAAATGGTGGGGAGAAGTTATGCCATGTCTTACATAGCCTCATCGTAAAACTATGGAGAAGTAGCAAGTTGCCAGAAGAATGGCTTTTAGGTACAATAGTCCCAGTCCATAAAAAAGGTGAATTGATGAACTGCAAAAACTACAGACCAATATCTTTGTTGAACACAGCTTACAAAGTGCTTTCACACATTTTATTTAATAGACTGAAACCACATTTGGAGGATAAAGTAGGCGATTACCAAGCAGGATTTAGAACAAATAGATCGACAACAGACCAGATTTTCATAATGAGACAAATACTTGAAAAATGCTGGGAAGAAAGCATTGATATTCATCTTCTTTTTGTTGACTATAGAAATGCTTACGACCTGCTTAATAAAATAGAGTTGTGGAAGAAGATGAGTGAAATGGGTTTCCCGAAGAAATTAATAGGCCTATGCAGAATGACGACCAAAAATTGTAAAACACAAGTGAGAATACGAGGATGCAACTCGATCAACTTCCCTCAAGAATCAGGCCTGCGACAAGGAGATGCGATCTCACCAATACTTTTTAACATTGCTCTGGAAGCAATAATGAGGGAAACACAGCTTAATGGAGCAAATAGCATCTTCACAAGGAACATTCAGGTACTAGCCTTCGCAGATGACATAGTCATAATTGGACGCAAAGCGCAAGATGTAAAAGAAACCTTTTCCAAAATTGTCCAAAGTTCAGCAAAGTTCAATCTACGAGTAAATGACACAAAAACAAAGTATATGATCGTATCAAAACGAGGACAACGATTAGGGCGTAGTATCAGCCTTGATGATCATAGTGCGGAAATTGTAGAAAACTTTATCTATTTAGGGACAATGCTTACTGCAGAAAATAAGATAAAGGACGACATCCATAGACGCATCGTAGCCGCAAATAAAACCTATTTCGCACTAGTCCCGGTCCTAAAAAACAAAGAAATTTCAAGACAGTGCAAGGTCAGACTATATAAAACATTAATCCGCCCAGTTCTATGCTATGGGTCTGAGGCTTGGACATTGACCCAACAAACAGAAAATCAACTTAAAATCTTCGAAAGGAAGATCTTAAGAAGAATATTTGGTCCTGTAAGGGTTAACCAGAACGAATGGCGCATTAGGACAAACGAAGAACTTCAAGAAATGTATGACGAAATTAATATAGCTACATACATAAGACTGAATAGACTGCGATGGCTCGGACACGTTGTACGAGCTTCAGAAGATAGAATGCTAGCCAGGATTTTTAATGGTAGACCATCAGGAAGAAGAAGAGTAGGACGACCAAGAAATAGGTGGATAGATGACGTGCTAGCAGATATACGGAAATTTCGTATAACAAATTGGAGAGAGCTAGCAAGACGTAGAGATGACTGGAAGAGGAGACTTCGAGAGGCCCGAGTCCTGCAAGGACTGTAGCGCCATCCAAGAAGAAGAAGAAGCTTGGGCAGAATCGCAGCCGGAGTCCCTATAGCTACTAATGAACACACAATTTCCAGTATGCAAGGGCGAAAAATAAGTCAAATCTTCAGGGAATGATAAAAGGCACTCCTGGACGGATATTTCCGCTATTATCACGACGGAGAAGGTTTTATGGGCGATTAATAGCTTCTCCTCCTTTAAAGCACCCGGCCCGGACAGCATACTACCGAAATCATTCTACAGAAATTACCTGAGTGAAAGAGTAAAAGAAGCCTACATAGGTTTCTACGCCTGTAAAAAGACCATCCACAAGAGATGGGTCTCAAGCCAAAAATGGTCCTGTGGATGGTGCGTCCAATCTTCACGTACGGCTCGCTCATGTGATGGCCAATGCTAACCAAGACCTATTATGTAATAAAAATGGGAAGGGTATAGGAGACGGCAACAATAGCGACTACAGAAGCCATGAGGAAATGACCCATGAACCCCATTGATGTTCTCTTGCACCTGCTCTCTACCGACCAAACAACTAGCCTCGTGCAGTGTGAATGAGAGAATCCGCATTTGCTATCCGAGGGTATAGTCGCCACAACCACAGACTACCTTCCCCTAGATTGACCTTCAGGAAGGACTGCTTTGACCAAATACCCTCAACAGGAGAGTGGAGAAACAGAAACGTCCTGGAGAAGTTTGACCTACGAATCAGAATTCAGAGGGCGTCGGGACAGGGATCTATCTAGAGAACACCAACAGTTCATTGTTTTGTCTGACGCCCTAGTGTGTTGTACATCCGGCTCCTTTAATCCCCGTGGCACATAAGGCGGAAACAGTTGCCCTCCAGCGGACTCTGTTTTGCGCTACAGCTCTCAGCTCTGACCAGGATCTCGCAGATGCTGCGGCCTCTGCTAATAGGGTTCTCCTCCACGTTGTTCTAGGTCTTCCGACTCGACGGGATCTTACATACACAAGGATGTAGCTATCCAAGCCTCTATAAAAGCTCTCGAGTCAGTGATGATGCGCTCCAAGCGAGTGAAGAAAGCCTAGCGAGATTCTCGACTGGGTTCCCTGACATAGAAACATAGATGGGAGTGAGCAAGCTCAATACCTAGCCAAGCAGGGAGTCTCTCTCCGCGGCTCAGAGACCGGGATGGTGAAAACCTGCGCTCCAAAAGTTATCGGAGATAGTGCCAATTACTCTTTCTTAGTCATACTGCACCAATTTTGCAGGCTTCACTATTATCATAGCAAATGTTCCACTGAAATTCTTTAGCAACACAAAACTAGCCCAATCGACACACTCCCACAGTCTGCAGCCTTTCTTTTCGCGAATTAATTCATTAAAAGAACTACTCGACTGTGAAACAATCTGCTACAATCAGTATTTTTGAACTCCTACAACATCCAAAGGCTCAAATTCAAGGTTCATTGCATCTCTTTGAGAACTCTTTAGACTCCTCTTCTCTACCTATGGTCCACCGAGTCCTTCACACTAAGTTTACTACTAGGCATTGAACCACGAAGACTACGGCATTATGAAATGGTAGTACAAAGCATGAGTTTAGTTTAGAAAATAAAAAGAATTAGTCTTAAGCTAGCTAGCTATGAGAAATCCTATGAAGGTCTATACTAGACCCTCCTCAAAACTGTTGCGTAAAAGATGTTTTCGGAAAGCAAAGCTAAAATTATTTTGTCGCGATGAAGGAAAAACAAAAATTGTAAACTTATTTCAAAATTAAACAATTACAGAAATTCGAAATAGTTTCTAAAATTAAGGCCTTTTTACTGTGCCCGAAAGTCGTAACAGACCAACAATCATAAAAATCCAACAGGACTCGAAAACAACGAAATCCATTATTTTTCGCTTTAAAACAAAACATTGCAAAAATTTTTTCTCTTCATTATCGTCAGCCAAAAGACGTAAAATATAAATCGACCAAATTGTTCCGCGTTTTCTACTTGAGTAAACGTTGAATATTTTCACGAATACGGCGACGCTATTGCACAGGTCTTACCTTATCGAAAAATGTAACTTTTATTTAGAAGCTGCAAATTGACTACCACAGAAAAAGCAGCTATCAGTATTCGCCTGCTGCTCGACCCAAGTTCGTTTTAATTACCATAAAAGAAAAAGAAAGGAAATTCCCATTCCATAAAATCTAAGAATCCAACGATTAAAAATTTTCGAAAAAAGGTGATTAAACCGTTACTTATTGACAACAATAATCATCGACTTTCTCCAGCGACAACCAAATTATTAAATTCGAAATTCAATGGACGAAAATCGATTTTTTTTGGGGCGGTAATCTTTTAGTTCTAGTCACGGGGGGTTCGCCCGGTAATGAATTTGTGAAGCCTACGGAAAAGTCGAATGAGAGGATACGGTTTTGCGACCTGATTGAATTATGCAACCATTATCACAAAATCACACCTTCATGACAGCGAAATACATAGTAAAGGTGTGTCTGGCTGCCGTTACGTCGAGCGAAAAAAAATTAATTACCAGCAGGTAAAAATTGCAAGTATGTAATCAAATCATTTAGTCACAGATGAATGATTGTCGTTTACAAATTTTTAGAATCTGGATAAAGAAGTAATCAAAGGACAACCTTTTGTTGGTAACAAAATAATCTTATTGTAATGAAGAGTTAAATTAAAGTTGCACCATATTTGTCTAAGCTTTTTTGTTTTAAGACTAATTTGATAGAAAAATTGCAACATTTTACGGGTATTTTTTTTTTCTAGTTGCAGAATTACTGACCCTGAACATTGGTTGATTTAAGCTGAAGCAAGAAATCCAATCAATTTTTTAAAAAAAATACTAACGAAAATGAACGTTATTTTGGTGAATTGGACTCGTGACATATTCGATTTCGTTAAATACATACCTTAAGAAAGGTCGTTTGTAGTATTTACGCACAAATTGAAACTTCCTAAACAAACTTATGCTTGCAAAACAGAATTGGTTGTTAAGGAAATGGAATACAATTTAGTAAGGAAAACAATGCCTCTTATGTTTAACAATAAAAGTTGTTTAATACAATCTCAAACTGGTTAAATTATTATTGAAATGCGGAATTAATTGATTGTTGAGTCGCCGAACAACTTTCTTAATATGACTTATTTTTTACAGATGTGGTTTCCGTATTTACAATGCATCATTACCTGCGGCTCAACCTTATCCCCTGGAGTACCAATTATGAATGGAATTTGTGAGCAAGACGAACATGTACCCAGTTATCCCTAATGTAATTAAACAGTCACCACAAAATAGTGATTTGACAGAAGACAATTCTAGAGACTGATTATCTGAAACGAAACTAATCAATCCAACCCTCTTCTTACAGGGCATGGGAGAGGCTTCGAAGTTTTAAATAGGATATATGATGTTACCTGAATGTGGCAGGCTGGATTTAAAATCGCTCTAAGCGCCATGCCATATACTTAGTCGGAAAGATATTAGAAAGAATAGTGAAAGACCTAAGGCGGTTCTATTCCGCCGGCTCTCATCAAATACTATGGCGACAGAATTCTGATCGAATAGAAGGTGGCTTTCTCGCTTATTATGCTTACAGGCAATGGCAAGAAAACGGGTCCATGGATTTTTTTTTGGTAAAAAGGGAAGACAAAAAGAGGAAAATTATCTAGGTGGGAGAAAATGGAAAGATGGAACATGCCGCGGAGTGGATTCGAACCACAAACCTCTGGGATGGTAGGTCGGGCGGCTTAAACCCTAGGCCGCTAAGATGGAAGGAAGGATGGTTTAGGTTTTATTCGAGATGAAACAGTACAGAATGAGCTCGATGTCTAGTTATCATTACTTTAAAATTGTCTTCCTTTCTCGCAGAGTTTCCCTTACCACTACTTATCAGCTACAGCAGGGGTGGCCAACCCAAATGGTATCGCGGGCCACTTTGAAAATGCCTTATGATCCCGCGGGCCGGGGTCATATATTGGTGATTCAAATTTAATTTTATATAATTTAGGGAGAGAGTTCCAAAACTGTTCTGCGAAGACAAAGAAAGAATGCTGACCAATCAACGTGCGGAAACGTGGAATTGTAAATTATCTGTGAGGTATTGCAAAAGCTGCACAAACTGTTGAGGTATGCAGGTAAGTACACAATCGTTAAACGCTACTTCAAATTTATGGGCGCAAAAAGAATCAAGAGGACAGATGGACAGACCTTTTCAGCAAGCCACAATGGTAACGAAGTTTAGACAGGAGTCCGTAGGTTTTACTAACAATGAAACTAATGTGATCGCAGGAGGTCATGCTACTATTCAGTACTAGCCGAAGATTTCTTGCTTTATTAACGCAAATAAGAAGAACCGAGCTTAATGCGATAGCAGAAAAGTCAGGACGAACAGTATCAGAGTGAGAGAGATAAAAATGAAATGGGATTTCGAAGGAGCTGCAGTAAATTTAATGTCGACTATAAGGATACATGACGCAAGTCAACAGCAACCTTCTCCACACACATAATGTATTTGATCTCTTGGCGCAGGGAAATAAAGATGCACGTCGTCTGCATACATATGAATCTTAAAATATCGTTAATAAAAATACTGAATAAAAATAGCCCAAGAATGGAGCCTTGAGGAACGCCAGCGTGGAGTAGGGCACTTGAGGTACTTTAGCCACCTGGTTTAAACTTTTGAGAGCGGATAGATACGAAACTTTTCAAAAATTTAAGAGCACAAAGAGAATAATACTGATAGGACTGAGAAGGACACTTGGACACTTGAAGCATGCTTCCAAGTCGAGGGAAAGTTAAATACCGTGAGGCAGGAGTTAAGAATGTGAGAATGTGAGTTAAAATAGGCAATAGACGAGGTATGAGCATTTTTAAGAAACTAGGTGAAATTTAATGTAATTGGTAGTGCAGGTTTTCGTCAGACAAGGTGGCGCGGTATTCACTTTACGTAAATTCCATTTTCGAAAAGAAACGATTCGCAATCACAACCTTTTGTCCCAGACATCTCAATTTACAAAACTTTTCTTTTATAACATAAAAATCATGTTTTGAAAGGGTTTTTCACATTCAGGTCCTCAAAAATATGTTAAACAATTTAGTAGCAGAAAGTCAAAGTAGTTCGACAGGCTTAAGGTTAAATCCGATTAAAACTAAAGAAATGCGGATATAGCGGTGACTAATGGTGATGTGGAATTGGTAGATTAATTCTGTTACCTCATTAGTTACGTCACTACCAGAATATATAAATCATATGGAGATCGACTGAGATCTCAACTAACGCCAAATTAAGGCTGTTCAACTCCAATGTTAAGGCAATTCTGTTGTATGTGCGAAACATTGAAAGTGGCCCAATCTATCACAACGCGCCTTCAAGTTTTCATCCTAAATAAAAATCTGCTGGCAAGATAGAATTACAAATGAAAAGAAACGATAGATGACCAAATCATGCAAGGGAAATGGAATGGAATGGCCACACCCTGCGAGGTTCAAACGTGAATCTAGCCAAAAGGCCCTTGACTGGAATCTGCAAGGAACCCTAGAGTTGGAAAACCTAGAATAAAGTGGAGGAGAACCCTACCAAAAGACGCCACAACAAGGAGGGCAACTGTTTCCGCCCTATGTCCCGTGCGGGAATAAAGGAGCAGAAGAAAAATAATCCTGCACTCATAACACACTAGCTGGATGTTGACCAAAGAAGTGTACTTCCTTGTAAATAACACTAAATTTTTGTTGCGGATGCGGTATTTTTGTTGAATTGTTACCGAGAAAAACAATTACTTGGATTTTTATCCATCAACCCGATCACCCCGAGAGCCAATTCTCTATGACAGGCTGTGAATTTTAATCATTGCTCATAGCTGACTCTTTTTTTCACACGTTGGAACCTTCTAGCACAAAATATTTGTTTAATCTTGTTGAATCTCGCGGGCCGCACAATTTCGTGCGAAGGGCCGCATGCGGCCCGCGGGCCGCGGGTTGGCCACCCCTGAGCTACAGCCTAGCAATGAAGCCGACTCTTGTTCAATTATCTCAATCAAGTGACCTTTACAAAGACAAGTTTTCTTTTAAAGATCAACCATTCGACTTTTCTACTCTCTTCCCTCTAATAGACTTGAATGTGTTCGTCATAACAATGTTGAATCCTCGTTTCTACATGTGCCTCTGGAAGTTCCGCAAGGTTCAATCCTTGGTCGTCGTTTCTTTTCGCTGTATGTTAATGATCTTCCCTCTGTTTTCCATCGCTTTATACTTCTGGTACTCCTAATCAGATCAAATTCTGTATTTCTGAACTCAATAGTACATTATCCCAAAATAATGAATGGTGCTCTTTCAAGTTCCTTAAACTAAATCCATGTACTACTTCTTTGGCGCATTGATCTTCTCTTCTTATCTTTCTGACTTCCTCACGCCTCTCCAATCCCTTTTCCTCAATTAGATTTCTCATTCTGTACATTGTTCCCGAACGTCGTTCCTTCTTTGTCCGCTCGTTCCGACTAGAATAATCTTCCTAACTACCATATCGGTGAATTTTTCTGGTTTAAATTATCAAGAACGTTGGTGACAAAAACATTGATAAAAATTAAGTACAAATGTTCTTCATTTAGGAAGATAAATTTTATACTTTAAACAATTCTGCAAATTACTAAGTTCTAATTTTGTGGAAACTACTTTTACTTACCTAACTATAATGACGCACATTGAGTCGATGTCAGGAAATCTTAAATTTAATAGCATTAAAAGATTCCAATTAGCTGTTTATATGTTTCTTTAGTTTGCCTGGTTTTACAATTTATTAAACTGGTATCCAAGTTGCATTTTTAATATTTGCTCATTTTTTCGCTGTTCTATAACTATGGGTAATTAGGTTTCTGAATAAAAAGGTTTATTTATAAGAAAATTAGTCCTTACTGAAATAAAACTATTATACGACAATCTTCAAACAATCACACTGGAAACTTGAAGTTATTAGAAAGTGCTACAAATAAGTAATGGTTGTGTTCCCACATAATTTCTTCAATTTTTAAAAGTCGTTTCTACAAACATCAAATCATCTGAAAATTCATTCTCGATAAGTGTTTCCACAATAAAAAGCTTGCACAAGCTGCTGCAAGTGACTTTTCAATCATTAATTACTAGTGGGAACAGAGTTTTGAATTTGGCTTGTTTATGTAAAATTATTCTGCGCTAGTTCTATCAAAATGTCGCTTTTTACTAAAAATTAGATTAATTATTAGAAGGACCAATACTAACAACAAACTAAGACAAAAAATTTATTTAAAAAATCATTAAATTTTATAAGTCCCAATTCAATTTAAAACAAACATAAATCATCCACGAGTTATTTGCTTCATTCCATCCGATATAATTTGTAAGGCTTTTGTATCTTTATTAACCGTGTCTATAAGAAGTTCCATCGCCTTTTGCTGCATAGTCAGGAATGTTTTCATCTCTTCTTCGGAATCCTTATCTAAAGTATACTCATTAGTAGCAGTCATTGCATATTGATTTCTCTGCATTCTCATTTGTGATAATAATTCACTAAGGCGACCCTAAATTATGTATGAAAATTGTTAATTGCTTAATTAAAATTATATTAATTAAAAATCACCTTAAATTGAGTTGGAGCAGACATAAATGCTTGCATATTCTCTAGTTTACTTTTTAGAACTTCTTCTTCTGGTGATAGAGCCATACCAACTTTTCTAGTGCATTCTTGCTTAACAACAATCTTCAAATAAGAAGAAATTCATAAATATAACTTCAACAATAAAATAACAAAAAATCATCTACCTTTAAAATTTTATGACTAAGTTCTGCTAATTTTCGCTTATGTTCCATTATTTTTGCGGATGCGGCAGCATGACGCTGCTTTAATTCTGTTAAATCCTTTTCAACTTTAGCTAAATAATGAACGTGTGTATCAGTTTCATATTCTTGGCACTTAATTCGCCATTTTAATTCATTAAATCCAATCATGGGAATTGGAATAAATTTAGTTGGATCTGGATTATCGATTTTAGCCTGTTTCCACATTCGTGGATCAATGCCTTTTGGTGGAGTTTCCAAATATTCTTTAAGTTGATCCTCGTCAGGAAGCACTAAAGCCAATGCCTGATCAGCTCCTAGATTTGTCAATTGTGGCTTGACATTCGGTTGATTTAGGTAGCTACTAACTTCGGTCGCTAAAATTCTTTTTGATTCATTCGGTGCCTGAGGATTTCTTTCTTCAACATAAATTACAATTTGAGTTTTATCTTCTAGTTGTTTTATTGAGTCAATATTTATAAGAATATTGGGTTTATTGCCAAAAAGTTGACCAAGACCTCCAATTATTTGCTGTTGTTGATTTCTTAAATATAAAAATAATTTTTCTTTAGAGTATTTAAAAATAAATAAAGTGATTTTCTTACTTAATATCATTGTGAGGCTTGTTAAAGATTAAGGCAACAAGACCTGCTTTGTTATCTTTGCCTGGTAATCGACTATATCCCATTGATTTAAATCTGCACAAATAATTTTGTGGAGTTATATCAACTGGTGGGGCTGATTGTGAATAAAATGATTTTCCATTGCCCCACATTGCCTGTAATAAATCGAATACGTTGGGTATTGTTCATATCAAAATAATAATAATAAATAATTAAAAAAAAATCAATTACTTGTAAATAATTCCATTTTGCAATAATAGTATCACGTTCATCACCATAAATTGAGACATTAAATATTGACTGAGCAAAAGCTTCTTCCGAACTTAATTGTTGTTGTTGTTGTAGCTGCTGCTGCTGCTGTTGTTGTTGAAATGGCTGAGTTGGCTGCTGTAAACCGAAACCTGTACCAAATCCTCCAAATGCAGGTGCAGTGGAAGTAGCAGGTTTTCCAAATGCTGACATATAATCGAGTATAAATAAATTTATATTACTCTCTTTAAATAACTAAGTCTATTCCAATATTTCTGGTTTCTTTAGGAATTATATCATATGTAAAATATTTCGTCGAAGAAGTTTCTTTATATTTTATATTAGGATATTAAGAGATTTTGTCACATTTTAGCAAAATTTTATTAAACGAAATGGGTCGGTTAAATCAATGGTTGTTCTTCATGTTTTTTTTCGATCTGGTCAATCTAGGCTTAATCTCTGTCTGAGAAGCTCCGTTTCTACTAATCAAATCATCGTCGAACGTTATTTTGATATGAATCAACTTTTTAGTATAAGTAAACGCTCAACCCGTCAATATCCAAATATAGAGATTTTTTTATATCGTTTGCGCAAATGATGTAAGAGTTTCAATGGAGGCCTTGGTACTGTAGGATAAAGGCAGCCAGAGGTGGGTGGTTTGATCCTAGGCGACGCCATGGTCCTTCGTTTTCCTCCCCTCCCCTAGAAAATCAGTCTCCCACCTAGAAAATCAGCCTTTCTGTGGGTCACCTTTGGTGACAAATGTCGAAGTGAGACAAAAATGTTTTTGCGGTTGTCCAAAAAAGTGACATTTGTCGATTTAAGTGATTTTTGGCAAATTTCGGCTATCACTTTATACATATCTACAAACGGCGAATTCAGTGACAATTTTTCTCACTTGATTTTTTTTAATTCGACAATAATTTTGCCGTAACTGAAATTTCTCACCCCACTGAATCCAACCCGAGACTGTACCGAGAAAGGTAGTGATGGATAGATTTTAACAGACATAGAGCGCCTCTATAGTATGTATCAAGCCTAAAAATGGCATGACAATAGGCAAAATGAGAATTCCACTTCCGGCTTTAATCTTTAACATAAAAAATATAGTACGACTTTAAAGTAATCAACCGGAAAAATACGACGAAACTTTTTCGACGACCAAATACCACCTAATTTATTTCAAAGACACTATAATAATTCCTAATTTAAAAAAAACATACCAAAGCTTCCAAATCCAGTCGTCGCAGCACCTGTACCAAAGCCACCAAATGATGGAGCCTGAGAAGTGGTTGTTGTTGTGCCAAAGCCAGAAAATCCTCCTGAACAAAAAATGAAAAAAAATCTTTACTTTCTTTCCCTTAGAACAAAATCGAAAACAAACCTGCCGATGTTGTTCCAAGACCACCAAAAATACTTGGGGCAGCAGCTGTTGTTGTAGTACCAAATCCTCCAAAACCTCCTAATGAAGGTGCAGCTGCAGTAGTAGCTCCAAAACCTTCGTAAAAATGTTTTTTTTATATATATTAAGACAGAAGAATATGTATACCTGTCGCCCCGAAATTAGTTGCAGCACCAAAGGGTGGAGCTGATGACGTTGTTGTTGTAGTTCCAAAAACAGGTGCTGCGCTCGACTGAGCAGCAAAAGAGAAACTTCCAAAGCCAGCACCAGCCATGTTTGATACTAAATATTAATAAAAATGTACTAATCGATATATTGTGTTTCTAATAAAATTTTATTTTATTTCAAGGCAATTACAATTTTTGCAGTATAAACAAGATGGTACAATGCATTTGGACGTATAAATACCTGAGGAATGGAAGGAATTATTTGCTCCCTACACAAACAGGGGACCAGCTTGACTGTTCCGACTACATATAAAATATTCTCGCATATCTTGTGTACAAATATTCTCGCATATCGCTTACCGTAATGAATGACAGAGTAATTGGCAATTAGCAGTACGAATTCGGAAAAAAAAAGTCCACTACCGATCACATATTGCTATTACAAGCAATTAGAAATGGACCAAGTCGAAAAAATTTAATATAGAGACCCATCTCTTTTTCATTGGCTTTAAAACAATATATGATCTTGCGCTCCGACCCAAAATCTACGAAGCAATGGTGGAACCGGACTTTGCAGATCAAATAATCCAACTCGCTAAAACCTAATTGCGTCGAGTGATAAACAGAGTAAGAATTCAGAACAACGTATCGGTGCCCTTCAAATGCCTCCCGCATTTAACATTGTATTAGAAAAATTAAAAAAAGCGGTCCGAGGGGCATGTATTGATATCAAATGGACATTTCTAAACAAGTCGGTTTCGCTAATGGCATATGCAGATAACAACAGTCATCATAGGCAGGACAAAGGCTGCAGCAAAGTAAGCCTTTGTAACTGTAGAAATATCAGCTTCAAAAACTGGACATATTACCAATGAAAATAAGACGTATCACCTGTGTAATAGAAATAGTAGAGGAAGAACAGTACAAAATATAACAATTGACAGATATAATATAGAATCCGTAAACGAGTACACCTACTTAGGAACTCAAATTAAAGTCAACAACATTACAGGGGAAATTAAAAGAAGAATACTGGGAGCGAACAAAATATACTCCAGCATGTTGAAATATTTTAAGTCAACAAGAATAAGAAGTATAAAATTTAAATTATACAAAACTGTAATAAAGGCAGTACTCATATCCGGATCGCGAGCATGGTCGCTTACTACATATGGCGGCAGGTTCTTGGAAGTTGCAAGAAAAAATCTCCGCAGGATCATGCACTAAATGAAGAGGGGGTCTGGAATAGAAGATACAACCACGAGTTGAACTAAATATAAAAAGGACCTGGCATAACCCAAAGCATCAAGACCTAATGCCTGTGCTGGATTGGACATCTAATCAGAATGCCTGAACAAGCTCCCCCGTAAAAAACCGTGTTCCACCAAACGCTAGAGGGAGCAAGGCCACAAGGAAGATTTAGGAAGAGATATACAGACGACAAAGAAATCGACTTACGCACAATTGGGATAACGAACTAGGGTGAAGAAGATTCTTGAGAAGGCTGAGGCACACAGGGGGCTGTAGTGCCAGCGATGATGATGATAAAAAATATAAATATTTTCTAGCTAATGACTCAACTCAGTTTTGAGCTCTTTTCCTGTGACCATATTGGCGCCAAATCGAGATTTTTGATTGAGACATTATACATTTTTTATCATTCTGCGTTGTCTACATATACAAATATCATCAATCGAAATAACTTGTACCAAAAATTAAAAAGGTTATAAACACATTGCGTTAACACTTAGATGTTTTTCAAGTGCAATCTGGGAGCCCTAACTACGCTTAAAGATTTAACCTTGAAATATTTACATTTTGCTGGTGTGCTTGTTTGTCCTAAGCCTGGATTTGTTCCGCTTCCAAAATTAAACGACATGTTTTATCAATGTTTTAAAACCTTACTAGTTTTTTTTTAATTTTAATTACTACTTTTTTTAACAGAACAATTTTGTTTACAATTTTATTTCACGAATTGACATTTCTTTAAAAAAATATCTTGGTCAAGGCATAGCGCAGTAACAGAGCACAACAGCTGAGGGAACAAGAGAAACAAAACATAACAATTCGGTAAAATGATAAGAATGGAACACTTCGTCTTGCATTAAATTGAATATTAAAAACATCACAATTATTATCAAAACATTTATTATAATTGCAAATATAAATATACATTTAAATATATTAGCGTTGACTTGTATCTCTTGGCCTGTATGGGATTCCACGATTTTTCATTTCTCTTATGGTGGCATTAGGAAGTCTTCCTGACACGGAAATGGCATATATTCCTCTAGTAAACCGGCCTGCAATGGAAATTAAGTTAGCAAATAGAAAATATACTTTAAGATCAGTACTTATTCTCTGCCATTTAGAAACCCAACTGTCCTCGGGGCTCATGACTGCAATAAGGCCATCAAAATTGTTACTCGTGTGGTCATAAACATTGTCCTTATTATTTTTCATACGTAAAAACTCTTCACAGTTATCGCAGCCATCATATTCAAATTGATCGAAGGTCTGGAAATTTAATAGAATATGAATTAAATATATTTTTCATACAAAAGCCTTTATGAATGCAGAAAGGTTACCTTGATTAATGAACAAACTAAGCATGCTCGTAAACCTCTTAAGTCCTTTGGAATAGTTTCGAAAGCCATTTTTCACTGTAGATGTATTTTATCTTGAGCTTAAAATTCTTGTTATTACGGACACGGAGGCAGGCAACAAAATTAAACCTTCAGGAATCACCACCAATACCTTAATGACAGTATGCCGATTTCACTAGTTCCAGTCCCACTCTACAACTGGCTTCTTACTTAAACTAAATATCGTGCACAGCAATATGGCAGTAGACATGTTTTAACGAAATTTGAAAATTTCTGGATTCAAATTATTTCTGGGTAATAATTATTCAAACTAATCAAAATATTAAACCTTTTTCATAATGAATTAATTTTAAATTGTTTCTAGAATTTTTTATATAATTTCTGCCCATACCATAGCATACAGATTGGGATGGCAGTCTACCCAGTAACTGTAAAGAATTCGCTTATAACTTCAGCTTTGTTCGTTTACTTTTGGGCTGATAAAGTTTTATGTAAAAACTTTATGAGAGTGGGGGTAGAATTTGCTAAAGTTAGCGAACTCGTTTTGGGTGAAAACTTTATCGAACATCATTTTGACAATTTCTAATGTTTATTTTGTGCATTTTTAAAAATTATTCGCGCCATTATATTAATAATAACTTTACAAATCAAAAACTCGTATGGAAAAAACACTAGTTTCTCTCATCAAGTTTTTACCAGAAAACTATCAGCCTAAAGTAAGGCTGTTGTCAATGAAGGACGTTTGTCATTTATGAAATGTCAACGATTTAAATTTGACAGTACAATTAAACCACAGAAAATTCTGTGGGTAGAAATTTCAGAAAAATTTCTGCCTGGGGAAGCGATATTTCCCCTGCTCAGAAAGTAAAAGAACGTATTTTGGGATAAAACTTTATAAAGTTTTATAAAACTTTACGTAAACGAACAAAGCTTTCATGTTATTTACAATTGATATTGACAGTTTGAATACTTAAATTAGTTGTGTTTATTGAGCTGCTCTAGGTTGAGCTAGGTTGAGATATCTCAGGAAAAGGTGTTTCATGAGCAATTCGCTTGCTCTAACTCGCCTGAAGTTGCTCTGATTTGTGTTTCATGAGCCTGCTCTAAGTTGAGCTAGCTCACGGTTTTCTGCTCTACCTTTTTTGATAGAGCAACTTCGGGCAAGCAATCAGCTGTTTGTCAACTGTCACAAAACGGCAACAGTTAATCGAAAACTGTTAAAAATAAATTACAGATACACGATCAATAAGAGTTTAAATTTAATATTTTAAATAGATTAAAAACTAAAATTAAAATTTCCACTTTAAAAACTGACAGATTGAACTTCTGACAATTTCACTTTGAGAATTGTTGCCCGAAAAGTGTTTCATGAGATTTCTTTCTCTGAATTGCTCCAACTTGCCTGATTGTTTTTTGACAGCTGCTCTACTGTGAGCTGCCTTGAGCTGCTCTGCTTTTTTTTCGGTCTCAATAAACACAACTATTATAATTTTAAGAGAAAGGCGTCGCCAATTAAAGAAAAATGGCAAATACGCCGGAAAATACCCATAACGGCTGCAAAGAAGATGAAAATGTTAATGAAGAAAGAAAAAGTACACCAACCAGCTATAATCCGTCAGTTTCTGACGATTTGAAAGATGAAGATTTGGAAAAAGTCAAAGGAGATGCTATCGGGGATACTCTATACAGTGAAAGGTTTGTACTATCAACACTACTAAAATTAACAAAAATTGAAAAGGATTTATCAGAAGATGAAGATTTCGAGAAGGATTTATGTAGCTTATGGGATATGACAATTGAGAAAGATGTTGTTAAGTTACTTCTAGAGCATAAAGTGCTTGAACTATTTGCAAGCATAATCCGTACAAGTGAAGATAAAAGACTTACAGAAATTCTAGTCGGAATAATGGGAAATATGTGTAACTTATCTGAAACTAGAGATGAACTATGTGTTAATGGTGAAATTACTGGATCACTTATTGATTTAATCACATGTACAGATACACTAGCTCTTATTCAACTAATGCGACTTTTTCATGCTGCACTCGTATTTGAAAATTCTGGAGATGAAATAATGTGGTTTCATCACTTTAAAAATTCAGATAATTTTGTAGAAAGTTTTGCTTTTATCCTTATGAATTCTATGAATGCTACATTACTAGTAAATGCGTTTGAAGCATTAAATGCTATTTGTGCCAAGTTTGCTGTGATAGAGATACAACCAGAAGCAAAGGATCTATCCTTTAGTGATGTATTCGTAAAATCATGTCTTATAACTGGAGTAATTGAAGCATTTAAAACACTTCTTCCTGCTACTACTGAAAAGGATACAACAGATGATACATCAACGCCTACACAAAATTCACAGAAAATAATGAGTTTATTCTTAGATATACACGTTATATTATCACAATATGAAAAACATTCAAAGAAATGTTACGAGCCGCTATTACCCGAACTAATGAAATGCGTATCACAAATATTATCACCACTATGCCAACCAATTTGTTTATTACCACTAACATTTAATGAACAAGGCATTGTCGAAAATTTAAATGAATTATTTCAAGCACTTGGAGATCCATTCGATGAAGTCGTATTCGCGCAAATGATAACAATTTGGAATTTAATTGACAACGATCGAGAAAATAAGGAATATACTAATCAAAAATGGGACGATGATGATGAAACTGAAGAGGAAGTTAATTCAGAAGATATATGTATGACAATACTTGAATTTTTAACAAGGACTGTAAAACGTGCTACTGATGAACAGCTAAAGAGTTCCCTGCAACTTCATAGTCCACGAACAGTATTAAAGCTATTGAGTGCTTTAAGTGCTGGTGATTCGGAACCGGATATTAAGGATTGCTGTAGCAAAATTAAATCTGCTTTCGACGTACTGGATGAGGTATCATCTACAAGTATATCAGATAATTTAGTATGTAGTTAAAGTTTTTATGTAATTAAAATGCTTTTTAGGAATATTTTTTCTTTATAATTCTGTAAAACATAACTTTAACGGGCGTAATACAATCTTAAGAAAATTTATATTAAAAAAAACGGGTAAAATTTAAAAAGTTCTTATTTAATAAATTGAATATTTGTCAGTTTAAAAATTCTGGTAATTAAATAGTTTTTAATACTTAATTCAGTTTTCCTATATTATAACTATTTTATTTCTTGTTAAAAGCATATTTTATTAACTCTTTTTAGTAATATGCAGCGGGGTCGCGTGGATTCAAATGATGCTAAAGCTTCTTTTTCTAAATCTATTATTTCCAATTATACAAAAATACACAATTATTATTTCCCCTTCTTTCTCTAACTTTTCTTCATACTACTTTCGATTTTTGGGATGTTTTCTCGTTATGATTTAGAGTCCCCTAGCGAGTGCATTTCTGGTGGTCCATAAAACCCGTTGTCGATGAGTAGTCCTAATAAAGCATCTCAACGACTTAATCGGTTACTAGTAGAGTACCAAAGTACCGTTAAGGTCGGGTCCTTTCTTAGCGCACTCAGCTTTAATAAACTACATCTACTCTTTGAAAAGGATCTTTTGGTTGTTTCTCTGTAGCTACATATTTTATTCAGAGTGAAAAATGTTCCTTAACATTTTTCTTTCGGCGACCCACAAACATTTTAGGACAAATTCTACTAAAGCACTACATCCCAATCGCCCATCAGAACCTTATATTGTTTTGGGGAAGAGTTACAATATTATTATAGTACATACTTATGATATATTGGTATTGGCGAGATCACATCTCCTTGTCGCAGATATTTTTCGTAAGGGAGATTTATTGAATTACAATCTTGTATTCTCACTTGTTACGCCACATGACTCCAGAAATTGATAAAAATTGTTTTACATGTGTAGCTGCTGCGAATTTATATACAGTACTGATTAACATATTAAGACCACCTACTATTCGCCATAAAACTCTGACTTCAAATGACTATTACTTTTTAAGCTATAGATGTATTTAAGAAAAAAAACCCTCAAAATGTAGCTTGTATCATAATGTATTATTAGTATTTGTAGTAATAAAATTAACTCAGTAGAAAAAAAAATAAACTTCGCTATTGATTAAAATATTAGACCACACCTATGAATAGTTGCAATACTTTAAAAAAATTTATATGAGAAAGTATTTCTAAGTATTGAGTTATTCCATTACTAAGTAATACCGAAACATCCTCTAGGCTAGAGTTTATTCGTATTAACTTTGGCACCGTTAATTGTGACTATTACCCTTATTTTTGGGGTGGATTTTGATATGTTCTTCATTGCTGTGAAAAATGGGTAGATAATATCGATGTACGAGATAATATCGATGTACGATGTTAGGATACAAGCTAAATTTTGAGGTTTTTTTTCTTAAATACATCTATAGTTTAAAAAGTTATAGTAATTTGAAGTCAGAGTTTTATGAAAATAGTAGGTGGTCTTAATTTTTAATTAAAATTCGAACCTATGGTGTAAATCAATATAAAAAAGAAACAATGTGTAAATACCAAATTTATTTATTACCAGAGTAAAAAAATATATGTATAATAAAATTCCTTAAAACCTCTAAAATTATTCCCAAGACACTTTCTTAATAAAATTTTTTCCCAGAAGTAAGTCGGGAAATCAAATCAAAAATCCATTTAGGTTGATCAGCAGGCGCCATGTGACCAGCATTTCTTACAAGCAATTCCACTAAATTCCCTGCTTCTTTAACATACCCAGCAATTTCATTATCAACTCTCCAAATCCTTCTCTCTGCTGTATGGTATTCATTTGCATCTTTAAATTTAAGTTGCTGCAGATAACTCTCTGTTAGAGGATAAGCCACTATAATGTCTAATTGGCCATTATAAACGCAAACTCTATAATTATCTAGTAGCTGAGCAATCCATGGTGCAACTGAATCCATAATATCTTGTTTAAGATGTAGTTCTACCTTATTCTCAGCTCCATCTAGATCATGGAATGTGGAATTACCAACATGAATTGCTTTGCGTGTTTCTGAAGATTGAAGAAATTCAGCCATACTTTGATCTGTATCCGCAGTATCTCCTTGAATATAGTTAAAGTATGTTTTAAAACCGGTTAAGTTATAAAATACGGAACCATCGGGATATTGATCCATGTTTATTAGCTGATCAAATGCATCAAAGGCGCAATTCATATCACGTTTCTTTATACAATCTACACCTTTCTGTTCATATTTGTGAAATAATTCGCGGCCATTGTAATCAATCAGGCCAATCTGATATAAATAATCGCCATAGTGTAACTGATGAAGGGGGTCCGATAAACCATTACCCATAGCAATTCCTTTTAAATTGATAGGAACTTTCTCAGGAAGTCCCAATTCTGCCATTTTCATTTTCTGATTATGAATTGTAAATGCTAAGGCTGGAACATATTTTCCTGCATATGATTCTCCAGTAATCCAAAAGTCTAATTCTTGCAAGTTTTTAAATAATGTAAAAAGTTGCGAAATAGCTTCATATAAATCTCTTCCAACTTCCTTTTCATTCTTAACATAGCCGGCGTCCTCATCTGTAAAACTAAATCCTGTGCCGACTGGATTATCAATATAAATAACATGATGATTCTTAGTCCAGCTATATTTACGAGGAATAAGTTTTCCATTTGAGACTGAAAATGGTCCATTTTCAGTAAATAATCCAAAAAGTGATGAAGCGCCTGGACCGCCTTGCAGCCAAAGTAGTACTGGAGCATCTGAAACATTTCCTTCTGGAGTAAAGTACCAGAAAAACATGTTAGAATTATGAGCTTCATTCACTGTTAAATATCCAGAATAACTTTCAACATTCAGGAATTGGTCCCCTGGAACTTTTGCAGCATCTTTCCCAGATTTAATTGCTTCTTCAGTTCCATTTTTGATATACGGTGTTAGAAGAAGCGGCTGTCCTGGATCACCTCCATCATGGTATGCTCTGTATTTTGGGTATGGATTTATGAGAAAAGCACAGGACACTGTTATAAGAACAGGCAAAAATAAGCAAAACTTCATTCCGAATTAAATTTCTTTCCTCCAATAGTTGCGCAACTGTCTAATGGATTCTCGATGACAATGTCGAACTTTTAACCTTTAACCGACCGGCTCTAAATTTATACTGTAAAAGCAGCTGTACTATCGCTTATTCGTACAAAAATTGTTTTGAGTTTGGTTTGCGGTTTTTATTTTTTGGTGAACGCAACGCCGATAAGAATTTTAATAGTGTTGGTGCTTCCCCCGTTTTTATGATTACTGTCAAAACAAAAGCTGTGACTTTTTGATAAGAATGTACCACTTACCAAAGGTGAATGTACATACATTCACTGACATATAGCATACGATGTATCAAGAATCAAGACGATATATGGGGCATGCGACACGTGTCGAGCTTACTGCTGTCGTTGAACGAGTTTTTGGCAAAGGGTGAAGAGGCGCTTAGAAGGGAAATCAACGCTTCTGTAAACAAGCAGTCATAAAGCACGCAACGTGTCGCATCTCTGTGCATACTTTCTGCTGAGCTTACTGCAGTAATCTCGACACATCTCGTTTGGCGAAAATACACATACATAGATAATCATAGTATGACAAGTACAATTTGGTGACTGCAGTAATGAACAGTGGCGGCAAATCCATCTTCTGAACTGGAATGAAACCAAAAATACCAACAAATTTTCGTATGAAGTTCTGCAGTTTCAAGACGCATCAGGAGTATCTCGATTTGAATAAGTGGCTGACCACTTTTGCTATTTCATTACTAATATTGCCACATTCGAACGGCGATGTTGAAAAGCTTTAACAGCATGAACATTGTCAAGAATAAATGAAAGTCTAAACTCAAGTCACACTTTATATTAACTTGGTTCACCTCATGGTGCAATTTTTTTAATTAGTTGGATTATTTCCGCTTAAACAGGGCCTTTCAAACATTAAGTTTGAAGAACTTCACATTTAGTGGAAAATCTAGTTACTTTTGACGAAGAGGAAAATATTTTAGTGGTTTTCTAATGGTTTTAATCTAATGGTCTATCGAGGAAAAATTTGGCAACTCTGGCGGTGTGTAATCGAAAGATTCTTCTAACATTTGGAATCTAGAACAAAAAATGCTTTCATTCCATAGTAAGTATATCCTAAGAACTACCTAGCGAAATTTAAAAAAAACCCTCTTGGTAGAAGGGCGCGTGATAGAAGAAGCAATTAATTATATTTTACTTAAAAAACTACTCACCAAAAATTGCTCTCTTGTAAATAATTATATATATATAAAAAATTGCTTTCGTCCAATTTAAAAGATACTTTTGAGATAAACGATCGGAAGGCGACATCCATCCAACCAATCGCATTACATCCCATATCGAGTCTTGGCCTCCTATAGGGTAGGGCCAAGTCAATAATGCACGTTGCGCGAGCAAATGACTTATTCAGCCACAGACTTCCAATTGCTGTGAAGAAGTCATTTGCTCGCGCGTATGTCTGCTGTGCCGAATGTTGACCATTGCCTCTTCGTCAGCCGTCACAGAGTCGATCCATCTGCTCGGGTCTTTCCCGAAAGCTCTGTTACCATGAGCCGTTTTGGGATACGGTTGTCCGCCATCCTGGTTTCGGTAGTCTGTTAATTTTTATAAAAGTTGAGTTCTGTTGCCAACAATTTTATACAACTCGCTGTTGTATCCCCTCCTCAGCCTGTTGTCAGCCCGCCGCAAAACCCCAATCTGGATGACCAGTATTTGCTTTGTTTTGGACGCGAAGTATTTACCTTTCACCCTCTTCCGTCTGCTACTGTTATATAGACAAAGGTCACCCGAGGTAAAATCAACATCGTCGAGGACGTGAAGGTATGATTCGGTAGCATGGCTGTAGATCTTAGATCGTATTAACAATTGGAATTTCTGAGGGTTTATCTCTGGTGCACCAGCACCATGAACGATTTCTGAGGCCGTTACTACCAATTGACCCCTGAAGGGACGTACGTGATGCAAAAAGTACCTAAGATTTGTCGTTTGAAAGACGCTAAATTTGTTTTACTGTAAACCGGTATCGACTATTCTGGGCTCTGAAGGACACTGGCCTCTTAAGTCTCTTCTTCCAGTCATCTCTATGTCCTGCTAGCTCTTTCCAGTTTGTTAAACGAAGTTTTCGCATATCTCTAGCACGTCGTCCATCCACGTATTTCTTGGTTGTTCTATGCGCTTCCTTTTCCTGTTGGTCTACCAGCTCAATGGCGTTTGTTAGGACTGGGCGGATTATGGAATTTACAGACTCCCACTTTGCGGTTGGAGATATATTGGTTCTTTAGAACCGGGACTAGTACGAACTAAGTTTTATTTGAAACTTCAACGCCTTGATGTATTTCGTCCTTTATCTTATTTTCTCCAGTAAGCATTGCCCCTAAACGTATCAAGTTAATTTCCATGCTATGGAAAAATTGTTTTGCATCGTGAAAATAAAGATTTACTTGCAGATGAAACGGATCAGCTTAGAGCATACTCGATAAACTTCTTTCAAGCTCGGCCCGAATGTTTTTTAATTTATTTTTGCAAATAGTTGGAAGTATTATGCCCACGTTGTTGCTAAGAAGACCAAATGTTATTCTAAAAATAAAACAAAAAAATGCCAATTATTTAAAAACGATTAGATAAAAACACCAATTCTATTTATTGTCATAATAAAAAATTATAAAGAATAAATTGTTAAAATATTTATTAATAAAATGGTTTGTTGTGAGTACATCGAGTAATCATATCAAAAACGGCCATAGGCTGATCAGCGGGCGCCATGTGACCAGCATTTCTTACAAGTATCTCCACTAAATTCCCTGCCTCTTTGACATATCCAGCTATTTTATCATCAATCCTCCAAATTTTCCTTGGTGCTGTACGATATATACCTGCTGCAGAAAATTTAAGCTTTTGTAGATAGCTCTCTGTCAAAGGATATGCGACAATAATATCCAATTGACCATTATATATGCAAACTTTGTATACTTTTAGAAGTTGAGCAATCCATGGGGCAACTGTATCCATAATATCATTTTTAAGTTTTATTTCTACCATATTCTCGATATCCTCTAAATCATGGAATGTATTATTGCCAACATGAATTGCTTTGCGTGTTTTTGAAGACTGAACGAATTCCGCTAAACTTTGATCTATATCTCCAGCATCTGTATGAAGATAATTGAAATATGTACTGAAACCAGTTAGGTTTTGAAAAAGGGATCCACTTGAAGATTTATCTATATTCATAAGAAGATCAAAGTTTTTAAAAGCGCAGTCCATATCATTTGCCTTTATACATTTCACCGCTTTCGCCTCATAATCGTGGAATATTGTGCTAGAATTGTAATCAATCAGACCAATCTGATACAAATAATCACCATAGTGCAACTGATGAAGGGGGTCCGATAGGCCATTACCGATAGCAATCCCTTTTAACTTGATAGGAACTTTCTCAGGAAGTCCCAATTTTGCCATTTTCATTTTCTTGTTATAAATTGTAAAAGCTAAGGCTGGGACATATTTTCCTGCATATGATTCTCCAGCAATCCAAAAATCTAGATCTTTAAATATTTCAAATAATGTAAAAAGCTGTAAAAGGGCTTTATATAAATCTCTTCCAACTTCCTTTTCATTCTTAACGTAGCCTTCATCATCTGTAAAGCTGAAACCTGTGCCGACTGGATTATCAATATAAATAACATGATGATTCTTAGTCCAACTAAATTTACGAGGACTCAGTGTTCCATTTGAGATTATGAATGGTCCATTTTCCGTAAATAATCCAAAAAGGGATGATGCACCTGGTCCGCCTTGTAACCAAAGAACTATTGGAGCATATGGAGATTGAGACTGCTCTGGAGGAAAGTACCAGAAAAACATGTTTGACTTATGAGCTTCATTTACAGTTAAATATCCAGAATAACTTTTAACAAAATTGAATTGGCCATCTACCACTTCAGCAGCTTGTAGTGCTTCCTGAATTGCCTCTTTGCTTCCATTTTTGATAAAAGGTGTTAGATAAAGTGGTTTTCCTGGATCGCCACCATCATTATAAGCCTTAAATCTTGGATATGGATTTATAAAACTAGCACAAGCACCTGTTATAAAAACTGATAACAGCAAGTAAAACTTCATTCCGAAATCCTTGCTATTATGTCGAAAACTATGAAATCAGATGACCGAAATTAACTTTTAAATGACGAATCAGAACTTTTTAACCTCTAACCTCTGCCGGCACACAATCTACACTGCGAATACAAGTGTGCTATATCAGCGGCTGAAGTTTTTCTACTCTCTACACTGATACAGCTTTAAGGCTGAACTACAATGAGCCGCTGGCGCGTGGTGCTGGCGCTGTATCGCAAGCTGTCAAAAGTAAAAAACGTAGCCCACCCGAAGTGCAACTACAATGTGTAGCTGGCCTTGGCGCGTGGTGCTTGCGCTGCCGCTCACTTTTGCCTACTTTCTACTTTTGGTGCGCGCCAGTACACCAGCCAGTTGGAAATTTTGATAAATGAGGGCGCTGAAGTCAAAAGTATCCCAAAAAACATTCGTATTTAATCAATTTTTGGTTTTTCCTGTAAAAAAATAATTTCCAATGAATTTTTTTTTGCATTGCCCCATTTCGACTAACTTAAGCCTCAAACAGAACCAATCCGCTTCATCCGTTTTTAAAATTTTGACATGACTTAGCGCCACGCATTGTAGTTGCACTCAGCTACATGGCGCGCGCCAGAGAAAAAGCCAGCGCCAAGAAGAGCGGCAGCGGCAGCGCCAGTGCCACATTGTAGTTCCCACTTTAAGGCTGAACTACAATGAGCCGCTGGCGCGTGGTGCTGGCGCTGTATCGCAAGCTGTCAAAAGTAAAAAACGTAGCCCACCCGAAGTGCAACTACAATGTGTAGCTGGCCTTGGCGCGTGGTGCTTGCGCTGCCGCTCACTTTTGCCTACTTTCTACTTTTGGTGCGCGCCAGTACACCAGCCAGTTGGAAATTTTGATAAATGAGGGCGCTGAAGTCAAAAGTATCCCAAAAAACATTCGTATTTAATCAATTTTTGGTTTTTCCTGTAAAAAAATAATTTCCAATGAATTTTTTTTTGCATTGCCCCATTTCGACTAACTTAAGCCTCAAACAGAACCAATCCGCTTCATCCGTTTTTAAAATTTTGACATGACTTAGCGCCACGCATTGTAGTTGCACTCAGCTACATGGCGCGCGCCAGAGAAAAAGCCAGCGCCAAGAAGAGCGGCAGCGGCAGCGCCAGCGCCACATTGTAGTTCCCACTTTAAGTGGGAACTACAATGTGGCGCTGGCGCTGGCGCTGCCGCTCTTCTTGGCGCTGGCTTTTTCTCTGGCGCGCGCCATGTAGGTGAGTGCAACTACAATGCGTGGCGCTAAGTCATGTCAAAATTTTAAAAACGGATGAAGCGGATTGGCTCTGTTTGAGGCTTAAGTTAGTGGAAATGGGGCAATGCAAAAAAAAATTCATTGGAAATTATTTTTTTTACAGGAAAAACCAAAAATTGATTAAATACGAATGTTTTTGGGATACTTTTGACTTCAGCGCCCTCATTTATCAAAATTCCCAACTGGCTGGTGTACTGGCGCGCACCAAAAGTAGAAAGTTGGCAAAAGTGAGCTACCACGCGCCAGCGCCAGCTGCACATTGTAGCTAAACTTCGGGTGGGCTACGTTTTTTACTTTTGACAGTTTGCGCTGCAGTACCAGCACCACGCGCCAGCGCCACATTGTAGTTCAGCCTTTAAAAAAACTGGTGGTTCCCCACTTTGTATCGAAATAAAACACAAGCGTTGCCTCTGCTCCAACCTGTCAGGGCTATGTATAAAATTAGTTTCTGCTAGGAGTATACCAAAACTGACGTTAACGAAATGTGGACAGACTGTACTTTTTTAATGTTTTTAAATAGAAAAATATAGAAAAACAAAAACAATTTTTTTGGGGTATTTTTTTTTATTTTTCAACATAATCCCCTTCTAGTTCGATACACTTAACCAGAGGTCCCTCTAATTTTTTTAAGCCTTCAGTAAAGTATGATAGTAGAAGTTCCTTAAACTACGCATATGCTTGTGCGATGACCGTCTCGTTTGACGTGCACCGTTGTCCGCTAAGCCGTTTTTTTAAATTTAGAAATAAGGTCTTCCGCACACGAGTCGACCGATTTGCAATCCCAGTTTCACAATAGCCGGACTACAAAACTTTGACACTTACAAGAGCAACGGAGCAACTGAAATCGCTTGCGACCGGTAAAAAACAGTCGCACGCGACCAGTTGCAAACTAGTTTCAAATCGGTCTCGTTTCTGTCGACCCGCGTGTGGATTCCCACTTCCGTACACAGGAAAGATCACGAAACAGTTGGTATTGCAAATCAGTCGACTCGTGTGCGGAGTCATTCGGGGCCAAATCTGATGAATACGGTGGATGGTCTATTAATTCCAACATCAATTCCTCAATTTTAGCCATTGAAAATGCGCAAGTGTGCATTGTCTTGGAGAAAAGAGGGTTATTTTCTTCAAGGGCAGTCTTCTTTTATTTTCTCATTCAGCCGGCCTAACAACGACGCATAACATTGGCCAGTGATCGTTTGTCCGTTTTCCACTTAGTCGATGAAGACAATTCCACGTGCATCCTAAAAACCGTAGCCATAACCTTGCCAGCTGATTTTACCTCGTCTTTGGAGCCGGTTCGCATTTAAACATCCACTGTTTTTATAGGCCCCCATCCACGGTCAAACAAATCATCAAACCAATTTTCGACAAACAACGCACACATTTATGCTTTGACTTTTGTTGGCCATCAACGAGGGAAACTTTCTTCAAACATCCCGAGCGACAATTCCTGTAAACAAAACGAACTTTCATATGCTTTACATGGCACACATAAAAAACCCACACACACATTTAAGCTGTTTGAAGGAAATATTAAACCAGACGAATATTTTCTTCAAACAGCGGCCAACTTCAAAAACTTGTATTTTATACACGCACACTTGGAATTTTTTCGATGTTGGCCACAAATTTGATGGTTTGTTTGACCGTGGATGGGGGCCTTATTGTTTCTTCGTCTTGGGAATATAGGGTGCCTTCCATTTAGACACAGAAAGACAATTGTGTCCGACACAGCGTGTCGCTCTGTGTCGTTCTGTGTAAGCCCAAATGGAACACATAAGTTCATGAAAAATCCGCCACGGCGCACTTTCCTCGTTTTTATTTTTGTTTGGCAAGTAAATCGTAAATTTTATGTTGATAATTTCTTTAAATTAATTACCCGACATCTTATAAATGCTGGGAATCTTAAAAATGAAACAATATTGTTGTAATTATAAATTAACGATCACATTTCAATTGGCGAGGGTTGGTAGCATTGTCTTAGTTGTGCCCGGCTGTGTCTAGCTGTGTCGTTGATGGAACACTTCTGTGTCGGACACAGCGTAAGGGCATTTTCATAAACGCAGAACTGCCGCAGTACTGCAGAATTGAGCAATTGGAAGTCTGTAGCTGAATATTGCAGAATGACCGCAGTTCTGCGTTTATGAAAATGCCCTAACACTGTGTCTCTCTGTGTCTAAATGGAAGGCACCCATAGTGGTGTATCCATGTTTCGTCTAGTTACTAATCTAGGCAGAAACTCATCCGGATTACGATGCATGCGCTCCAAGAGAGCTTTGAGGTGACCAACCTTTTTTCCATTTTTTTTTCAATAAACAAAAGTTGTTTACTTCAACTGACGATAAAAACGAGATCACTCTATGAATCTCGCTGGCTAGTATTACGTAAAACACCCACTGTCCGAGTAGGAGGAACAAGCCAGAGAGATATATTTGTTTCGACTGACCGGCCCTGGGTAAACACCGTGTATTTGCAAACCTTTTCTAACAGGACTTGAGAGACGTTCCGAAACTTTATTTGAGATAAAACATAACAGCGATATCTTAGCATGATATTTGAAAATTCCATCTATCCAATGGCCTAGTGTTACAGACCAAATCGAGCCTTGACCTCCTCTAGGACATTTATCCAAGTTTAACGGTCCCTTGCAATATCTCTGCACTTCAGAGTGTTGAGCATTGCCTTAGCCTTCACAGTCTATCCATCTCCTGGGTCTGCTTACTGGTCTACTTCTCGAAGTTTCTGTTACCATGAGCAGTTTTAGAATACAGTTGTCCTCCATCCTGATTACGTGGCCGGCTAGTCTTAGTCCGTTGATTTTTAAAGGTTGAAAGTTCTGGGTCGTCAAAAATTTGATACAACTCGCGGTTGTATCTCCTTCGCGACATTCCATTCTCTTTCGTTGGGCTCTAATAAGCACCTGAGCACTTTTCTCTCAAACCCGTTGACTCGTTCTTGTCTTGGGCCATAGTCCAAGTCCCGCTACCATAGCACAGTACTGGTCGTATTACTGTGTTGTAGAATGAGTTTCGTTTTTCAGTGTACAAATCTTGAGTGTAGTATTTGTTTGAATAGAATCACCGACACTGGATGAGCTGCGTGAAGCTGAAAAAATGAGAAAAAGCAGGAAATCGCCAACCGCCGATGGATTCAAAGCTGAATTACTGAAGGGAAGAAATTCTTAAGAACCTTACGCCAAAGCCCCGGAGATAACAATTGTAATACTTCGACATGTAGATAAAATATAAGATTTGCCTTGACTTGATTAAATCATGTATTTCAATATCCAAAATTGTTTTTTTAGCCGCTGAAGTAGTGTTAACCCTTAAAGAAAAATAAAGAAATATCTTACTATAAAAATGTTTTAATTCCAGCAATCCACAAACTTCGACATCTAATATGGAAAACCGTCACCACCAAATGGGGGCGGTGGCATAGGTCGTGGTGGGAATGGAGGCCGCTGAAAACCAGGTGGCGGCGGTCTCCAATTTGGTGGTGGTGGGCGCCCACCGCTTGGTGGTCCAGGAATACTATTTGCGAAGTTTGGTGGTGGACCTCCTCCGCCCGTTTGCCATGGTGGTGGTGGCATCATTCGTGGTGGCGGTGGCATTCCTACAGGTGGCGGCAGCGGCGGTTGGTTTGCTGGCATTGGTGGAAGCGGAGGTGGTGGAACTGAAGATGGAAACGCTCCGCCTGGCCCTGATGAAGGTGGAACTGGCGGAGGAGGTGGCATCATTCCAGGAGTCGTTGGTGGCGGCGGAGGTGCCATTAATGGTGGAGGCATCATTTGTCCCATAACAGGCATTATTTGTGGTACTGGGGCATCAGCAAACAGTTGATGAGGACGATCAGCATGTGAAAGTGGATTTTGTGCAGCTAATAGACGTTCTGCAGCTGATCCATGCCTTTCTCCCTTTGAGTCCTTCTTGAAAGCATACGATACAGATATGGGTCTATTGCATAGATATTGTCCATTCATAGCATCCATAGCCGCGTCGGAAGCTTCAAAACTTGCAAAATTAATAAAAGCAAAACCTTTAGAATTACCAGTTTCAGGATCACGCATAATTTTTGGTGTTTGTAAGATTACACCAAACGCAGAGAATGTGTCATAAAGCAGCTTCTCGTCTACCTCTGGATCTAAATTTCCTATAAATATATTTGCCCCAACATCTAAATTCTTTTGATGAGCGGAAGCTTTGTTAACTCTTATTGGCTTTCCATATAGCTTTATCATATTCATTATTTTTATAGCATAATCAGCGTCCTCTTCACTCAAAAACTCAACAAATCCATAGCCTTGATGCATTTGCGTGACACGGTCTTTCGGCATATGTACATTAACTATTTAATAAAAAGAAATGTGAATAAGATGCATTTCGAAAATACTTATTTAACTTACCTACGGGACCTGCCTGAACAAACAGTTCCCAAAGTAGAGACTCCGAGACTTTATCATCCAAACCCCCAACATAAATTGTAGCATCTGAAAAGAAATTTTAAGGTTAATGCAATCACTCTAGGAAAATCACTTTTCTGGTTGAATTACAAAGAAAAGATATTTATTAATTAAATAACATAAACATCACCTTGATTTCTTTCTGCAATTGGGCCCGCTGCCATCGCAAAAAGTTAAACAAAATTGTTGATAAACTCGAGCGCGGCCCTCTTAAAAGGCCGTATTAAAACGTTTTGACAGTTCACTAGTGCTGCCAGTGTCTCGAGAAATTAATAGCGAATTGATGACTATAAGCTCAACCACTTTTTGGACCGTATTCACAAATTTGTAATAAAAATGTCAAAAGCTACTGTCAAATGTGCCGTGAATGAAATTTTTTGTACAATGGAAGTAAAAGAGGAATTTTCTAAACTAGCAACGAAATTTTTGTTTTTAAATTATAATGATGGAAAAAATGAAAATAGTAGAAGTGAATTAAATATTATATTAAATGAACTTAACAGTTTAGATTATCAAAAACAGAAATTTATTGATGGAAATGTAAGATGATCAAGTCGAAACAAAAAATTTTTTTTGGTAAATTTTATGATAAATTTATTTGGTTTCTTTTTAGACAGCAGCACGTTTATTTGACTCATTTATGTATATTCCATCAAATGCGGATACTTTAATTGTTAAAACATGCTTTCTTATTGGGACATTAATTAATAAACAAAAAATTCAGCTTCCACCCACATCTTTCAAAAAAACAATAGACTGGCTACTGAAATGCTTAAATTTTAGCTTTAATTCTACCGCTTGCGATGTTCTAGGAGCAATGCAAGCTTTGTTTAAAAATCACCCACAATATTGTAGAGAGGTATGGTTAGATTTTTGGATTTTTATCCCATGAAGTTATTCATTTGGTTTTTTAGTTTTGGGATACCCTTATATCTCCCAATGGTTTGCTTCTGTCTCTCTTAATTAAAGCTGAAAATAAAACAGACGATGACAATGTATCAGAAGAAATTATTGTATCAACCACATTTTGCATAGAAGCACTTTTATCTCTTAAGGATGATTTTGATGTAGATGATAAAGTTGATGAATATTTATCGGCTATTGGCACTAAAATTCTTGATCTATTATACACTAAAAAAATTAAAATAGAAAGCTCTCTAATTAATGTGCTATTCGTAACTTCGGCTATTAATATATTACATAAAATTGCATCAGAAAATCGCGAATGGACCGAAACATATTTGGGTGATTTAATTGGAATATCTAAAGCTTATTACCACGTTGGACTTCCCGGCATTCCACAAGTGGAACCGATGAAAGTTCATATATCACAACAATCTATTCTTGAACCTATATCTACACCAATTAGTAAAGGTGGTAAAATAGCTAAAACAAGAAAACCACGAACTGTAAATAAAAATAAAAGAAATGATAAAAATAAAGCTGGAAAATCGGAAGAAGCTGTTTGTATTGAAGGACACGGAACAAACTTTAAACTAGAATGTAATAATTTTTAAATTGTTTTGCGGCTATAATTTATATACTTTTTTTTACATAGTCGATAACCCTTTATTGTCGCCTTTCGTTAGGACAAGTGACTCTGATTTTTCAGAAACTGATACTGGTAGACTTCAGAATCAAAGACACAAGCAATCCAAACTTCGTTTGTCTTCTATTTCATTAATAGGGATAATTGCAAAGGTAAAATTATAATCAAATAAAACAGCGGAAATAATTTTTTTTACTATTAGAAAACTGAAAAACGGATACTTTATGGATACTGGCATGCAATTTTTCCGTCAGAACAAATTGTTCATTCAAGTTCTGCACTCTTAAATTGCATACTGCGTGATCCTAATCCTAGATGTCGAATTGCGGCTTTGCAAACTGCATCATTGTTATTATTTGGTTCAAAGGGATATTTATTTCAAGCAGAAAATAGGTAGGATTTTATCTTTATATTTAATCGCCTCTATTTTATGTTTTTGTAGCGATAAAGCACCATCCGCATTTATGCCATTTTCAATCTCCCTTGGAAATATGATAATATCGATGTATGATGCATTGACGCATGCCCTTTCAACTGAAAAATCTTTGCCAGTTCTTATACAAGTCTTAAAATGTCTTACCGTATTGATTCAAGTTTGTAAATTTATTTATTATTATGTAACAAAATTTATTTTCATTATTATTCAGGCAACTCCATTTCATAGGCTTAAACCTGGAATTGTTTCAAATTTTGTTAAATATATGAGACGTATGGTTTATCACAGGGGTGAGTATTTAAAATTTCGAAGTATAGCTGATTGAGTTTTGAAAATCCTTTGTTTTCGAAAATTAACTTTGTTCAGATGGTAGTAACTTGGAAGATATGAATACAGCAGCTGATTGAATTTTTTATGTAACCTTTATAGGTATAAGAGAATCCGAAAATTTTCACATTTTTCTACTACATTTTAAAAACTTTTAGCATCGGTAGGGTTGCCGTTATTACCATGTTTGGAATAAAGAGTAACACGGCACAACTTAATGATCATCTAGCTTATATCTTGCTCTTACCTCCATCCATTCATCAGCCTAAAGGGCCAAATACACGAGCGCTCCATCCGACCATGACACGCCAAAACAAAAGCAAATTTCGAGTACGTACAAATTGTTGTTGTTGGCGTGCTCGGATAGAGCGCTCGTGTATTTGGCCCTTAAATCAAACATTGGCCTCCAGCCATTTCTCCAAGTTGAACGGTCCCTTGCAGCATATATCTAGTTCCGAATGTTGAGCATTGCCTTTGCATCGGCCTTCGAGTCTGTTCATGTCTTCCTGGGAGTGCCTCCTGGAAGCTTTGGGAGGATTCCTAATTCCCATAAGATCCTACAGCCTTTCTTTTTTCATAGAGTCATACGCCTATTGAAAGTCGATAATATTTGGTATAACTACATTCCTTTCATAGGTTTCCCCGGAATTTGCTTAAGATCAGCAGCAGTGTTCCTTTGTACGCTTGTCTAATTCTGCCTTCAACAGAGTCTTTCTGCATCTGTAGGATCCTTCTCTTCTCCTTCTTTCTGCACAGCTTTTGTTTAGCTTGAAGTCTTTCATCCTTGCTTTTGTGGGCCTTGCGATGTACTTCCAGTAGCTCTGGTTTCTTTCTTCGACTACGCATCTGCAGTCTTGATCGAACGTCAAGGGCTTGACCGAACGTTGGGCCATCGTCAATTCTAGTCTGTCTGATGGCCCAACCTAGTGTCTGCCCCTTTATGCTGCTATTAATTTATTGTTGAAGCTCCTATCAGATTTTTGGATGTAGATAGTTTTGTTTTGATGAAAATTCACTCACACTCAAGTTATTACCTTTCCTGATAGTAGATTTATAGCAATTTCTTAATTGAATACACTTGTGATAAAGTAACACAAACGGTATTTCTACTAGTACTCTACTATTATTTATATTTGAATTGTCCTAATATCGATTAGGGTTTCTGTCTTTCTACTAATATATCAACAATTCAATTTCAATAGATCCAACAATACAAGTGGCAGCTTTAATGGTAATGGAGTTTTTAATATCAGTACAAGAAATAACAAAAGAAATCTCAGATTGTGTTGGAATTCCAAAAAGTAATATGAAATCAGTGAGGAAGAATCAAAATCAATTAAATGACTCCAGTGTTAATGAAATGTATTTGTTTTCGTATCTCGAAAAACATGTTTAATTATTTAATTACAATTTTAGAATTGAGCCAGAAATGAATGAAGAAACCATAGATTCAGATTTTGAAGAAGATATAATTGGTTCAAAAGAAGAAAGTAATCAAAATACAAATTCTTCAACGTCGACCATGTCATGGCTATTAGAACGGGTGCTTTATAATCTAGGTGGTTTTAATCGTGATATGGTACGATTACTTATATAAATTAATATAAATTTTTTAATTTGTAAACTTATGAAAATTTATAGAAAAAACCTTCAGTGGTAGGCACTCCGGTACGCATTGAATGTCTTCAAGTGCTTTCATCAATGGCGCCACACTTTTTGCTACTTAAAGATCATCTAAATCTTGTGGGTGTTGCTTTAAATTTATCGTTAAACGATGCACAGCAAGAAGTTAGATTATACACAGGAAAGTGTTTGGATGCTTTGGGACACTCAATTAATACATATTTATTAGAAAATGGTAAATGCAAATATTGTTTTAAACAAAAGTAAAATGTTATTATTACTAATAGTTATGTTTTTCCCCTAAAGCACCGCATTTAAATGAGGATTTAAACGTTTGCCAGCAATTTTGGACAATTATTCTACCATCTGTGATACAAAAGGTCCAAGATCAAAGTCAAAGTCCTGCATTCAAAGCAGTTTTATGTGATTTTTTGTCTAATATTGGTGTTCATATTTTTGAAAGGCTGCCAGTATGAAAATTTATAATTTTCTAGAGTTTTATTCAATTTCATTCAATTGACTGTTTTTACAGCGCACTTCTCATATACAATTAATAGCTTTATTGTCAGGGATAAGCTATAATGAAGATACTTCTGTAAGGGCTGCTGCTGTTCGGGCTCTGGCTGTTTATGTTTTGTTTCCATCTTTAAGAGAAGATCTGTGTTATGTGGAAAATACAGCGGAATCAATTATTAAATTAATGAAAGATTCTAATTTATATGTGCGGGTAAAGGCTTCCTGGTCTATGGGGAATGTTAGTGATGCCTTAATATCAAATTGGTAATATATTTAAATAAATATTGATGTTACTTAATTTTACTAAAAATTAAACATTTCACTTTAAGCGTTGATTCACATTTGGATAGAATTTCTGATGATTTATTAAAACGTTTACTCATTGTAGCAATTGAATCTGCTGGAGATAATGACAAAGTAATTAATAAAAATATCGACAATTTATAATAATAAAGCAATATATTGTTATAGGTTCGCAGTAACTCTGTAAGGTCTCTAGGGAATTTACTACGTTTAATAAGATCAGAACAATTAGAATCAAGTGAATGGAGACTACTATGTATGCAAGCAATTGAAAAATTAGTAAATTGTATGAATACCGGCGGTAATGCTAAAGTTAAATGGAATTCATGCTATGCAGTTGGAAATTTCATGCGTAATCCATATTTATTTTCATCTTACAAAGATCTTAACTGGCAGGCAATCGTTTTTCCATCGCTATGCAATTTAATAATAAATAGTACAAACTTTAAAGTACGAATAAATGGAGCAGCTGCACTTTCTGTTATTAATGATAGAAAAAATTATGGCACTTACTTATCTTTAATATGGTCATCATTACTAGCTGCATTAGAACAATCAGATAACTTAGTCGATTTTAATGAATATAAACATAGAGATAATTTACAAGAGCAGGTAAATATTTCATTAATTATGTAAAAGTATTTTTTTTCAATTATACATTTTTATTTAGCTCTGTTTATCGTTAAGCCATATTATTAGAATTTCCACCCCGGAAGATTGGTGCGGATTTAAAAATGAACTTGTTTCAAAAATGGAAGTAGTCAAACAAAACTGGATTCGTGTTATTAATCGTGTTTTACCAGAAAATGCTGCACCATTATTGCAATGCTCGATTCAACTACAAGAAACATTACAAAATACTGATATTTCTACTGAGCAAAGAAATTCCATTAATGTACTTTCATCATGTTTTATTCGACCTAGTCAAGATTTTTTTTGAAAGAATACAACAAAAAAAATATTTTATTATAATATAATATTAATTTTCCATCAAATTGAATTGTATTTTTAATGCGCGATAATTATGATGGATCCGAAATCTGGATAATTATTTATATATACATATATACATATTTCTTTCTTAATCTTTTTAAGAGATAATTATTTATAAATTACTAATAAATTATTTCATACGGGAATTCTGTTTTAGTAATAATCATCTTTCGTGGGTAAATGACAATTGAAAACTACAAAACCGGTATATTGATATTTTCCCTTCAAAACCTATTGCGGCGCAAGTACACCTTCTCGTAGCATCTAACCACAAGTATTGATTGAGAATATAAGCGAGCGAAAAGTTTCTTTTTGGTTTATGTCATTATCACCTTTCGTAGCGGGGATATGTCATTCGCTCGTGATTTTGAGTGAATCTAACGTTTCGAAATTATAGAGATCCAGAATTCTGATGTTCCGAGAGTGCATTATACCGAAGAAAAGCTTTGTGTTAGGAATTAGTCCCTACTGAACACAGTCACCCTAAGCAACGAAACGTCTTCACTGCTCGTACTCTCCATCTCACCTACAAACAACAAGGCAGACTGGAAAGGAGGCATCAACCTACAAAACGAATAGCCCCATATGTTAGAAACATTATATGCCAATATCAGTGTGGCTTCACCCCAGGCAAATTAACAACTGATCAGATTTTCGTCCAGATGTAAGCGCTGAAATAATGTCTAGAGTTTTGAAACTCAACTCAACATCTCTGCGTAGACCCTAATGGTGCTGTTACACGAATGACACACTTGCCATTTTTTCTGTCATAATTTGTCATTATCGTCATACACGGTCATAATTTGTGTCATTATTTCTGTCATAAAAAATAAACAACAACAATGCCATTAATTATGACCAGAGATTATGACAATTGTCATTTTTTGTCATTCGTGTAACTGGGGCATAAGGCTACGGTCACTTCTCGCGCTTGTAAGAGTGTAACCTTGTAACTTTCCGTGTTTTTGATGTAAAATCGTACAAGCGCGAGTACGATTTTATATCAAAAACACGGAAAGTTACAAGCTTACACTCTTAAAGCGCGAGACTCAACCGCAGCCTAAGGCTCTCTAATACTGTTTTACGCAGACGCAAATGACAAAGCAAAGTAGATAGCGGCCCCGCCTGCACGACGATCTAACATTGGTCCCCCAATGAAGGTAGTATAGCCGATTAGGTCAATAATAGTAGCCGTCAGCAGCATAGACGCAGAAATAGGAGCATGGTTGCAAAAAAATGGATAAAAAACCCTTTTTTGGTCTATCAAAATACTTTTATTACATTGAAAGAACATACATATATATTCTTTCATTATCTAAAATATACGATAATAAAATTTCACATGTCAAGCCTTAATAATATTTATTGATCTCATCGACATTACATAAAATTTACTAAAGCAATAATTAATTAAATATTGCACATGTATTTTTTGATTAAACTGTTTATGTCTAATAGTAAGGTACTTTTTAAATGTTTAATAACAAGGTAAATTTATTAAGTAAAATCTCAAAAATAAATATTAGCACAGCAATTAAAAATCCCCAAGCTAAGACCAGAAGTGCTGGACGAGTATCTACTAGACTAGCTGTGATAAATTTTCCACCACCACCACTGCATTTTGGTTTCTTCGTATACAATTTGGAATCCTCCCGATCTTGCAGTCCATATTCATGAATTCGCATCATTCTTAAAAGGGCAAATCAAGCAATAGGATAAATAATCTAAGCAAAGTGATAACTACCCAACTTTTAGCAGCTCCTTGTAAGATGAATTTTTCTGTATAGCATACCAAGGATCGATGACTTGCAAGTATTGTATCTCCTTTAAGCCGCATTTTTCATCTTCCAGGAAAGTTTCTTCGATCACTTTATACCCAACACCAGTTTCCATATGAAAAGCAAATAGTCCTTCGCGTATTTTTTCTACTCCGACTTGTAATGGAAAAAAATTTGACGATCCATACTTGTTGAGAATTTTTTGCTGGTAGATTTGCCGTGGAACTGGTTCGGTTGCATGCTGAGCAAAGTTTATGATTGAATATTGTAAAAAGTTTAAAATTAAAATTGTCGAAATAACATACCGAAAAATAATACCGATTGAAAACTGTATCATCTGCACCAAGATTAATTCGGGATTTCAGGAGATCCTCGAGAGTTTGGATTTTATTTGATGGGGATTGTAGGAGCGCAACAATGTTTGCAGAATAACTATTATATTTAGAATTTTTAATTTTCATATTTTTTATATTTTTGTCATTACCTTGTGTATAAAAACATTAAGGAGAGAAATGTTGTCATCATTATTGTTCGAGAAGTTAAGCTGCGTGGCGTAACAGATGAACCTTGCTGACAAGCTGCACCAAAAATAATAAGTAGAACATCTAAAATTGATGGGTGCAGGATGCCCGAGTTTGAAGCATCCTTGAACAAATTATTAAATAATAATTAATTACTTTTTGCCTGCAGATGGAATTAACGGCAGCAATTCAGAATTTACTGAACGGCAAATACAAAATTTTGTTGCGTAGGACTTAGTGCCAATCCCTACAAAATTCACCCAGTTCCATTGATGGAATGGGTTTTTGTAGTCAGAGCTATACATTTTATACAACAATACAAATATTTAGGAGTATGGCTAGATTTTTAACTTTCCTAAAATCAACACACGGATATTCTGACAAGAAAAACGCGCAGGGGTGGCAGCACGTAAGTTGTTTCAATCGACCTCTTCATACAAAAATTCAGAATTTTTGTATGAAGAGGTCGATTGAATCTGGACCTGCCACAAATCCGGTGTATCCAGAACTTTCGGTTTGAAAACCATTTATTGGATATACACGACCATCGTAAGGTCCATGGTAACTTACGGGGACTTAGTGTGGTAACATAGGACTATGCTTAATAACTTCATAACAAAATTAAGCAAGATTCAAATAATGGCCTGCTTTTCCAAAAAGGGGGGAGTAACACCTCGCAGAGTGCACTGTTGGTGACTCGATTAAATTTGATATCGCTCGATCTTAGCTTTATCGGATTGCCCGCGCCTAAAAATCTCAAAGTTTAAGTATCATTACGTGAACATTCAAGATAGACTATCCTAGCTTCTCGCTAAGAAACCGCTAGTTGGACACTTATCGTATAAGAGCTTGGTACTGTCTTTTAAGCAGAAATGTATGTTATTATAGGCATGAGGTACCTACGAAAACTTAAGAAGAGCGACCGTTAACAAAAAGAATTTGATATTTCCTGACAACTAAGCGCCAATCTATATTAATAAAAGAAAGTTTCTGTATGTATGTATGTACGTATGTATGCATGTATGTGTGCGCTATAGCGGGCGCACGAAGGTCCGTGGGGGTCTCCCATGAAACACCTCGAAGCCCGATTTTCGAAATTCAAAATGGCCGAAATTCAAAATGGCCAATCAAATGCGAATTCGCAAATTGTGTTCCGATTTCAATAAAATTGGGTATCTAGGGGTTTTTAAGGTCGCTAATAACGAATTTGTGGTCAAAATTTAAAAATTCAAAATGGCCGCGCTAATATGGCCGACGAATTTGTCAATCGTGTTCCGATTCCAATGAAAATCGGTATCGGGTTTTTTGAGGTAATAAATAACGAATGTTTGATCAGAACTTATTAATTCAAAATGGCCGCCGAAATATGACTGAAATTCAAATAGACCATCCAAATTTGCTAATTGTGTTCCGATTTCCATGAAAATCGGTATCTGGGGGGATTTAAGGTAGTAAATAATGTATTTATGATCCGAACTTATAAATTCAAAATGGCCGCACCAATATGACCGAGGAGTTTGCCAATTGTATTCCGATTCCAATGAAAATCGGTATCTGGGGGTTTTTAAGATAGCAAATAACGAATTTATGATCAAAACTAATAAATTTAAAATTTCGGGGCCAATATGGCGGAAAATTTTTATCAAATAAGTGTCATTTCCCTGCCAGCTGTACGCAGGTTGTTTAAGAGTTGGGAAATCTGAATCTTCACATCCTAGCTCCAAATGGAAGAACATTGAACATAGTGTGGGAAGCCCCTCCACTGCCATCACGAGGTTAAACGATGCCATCTATCGCATCCAAAAAGTTCGATCGGTAAGAACGGGACGGAAGCTGTGTTCGGAACGAACACTAAGTAAAAAGGGGGCAGTGTAACGGCTAACCGAAAAGAGAAAAACAAAATTATAAACCGTCCCCCAAGCAGGTTGAATTTTAAATGGGATTTAACATGGGTTTTCATTTTATAGGTTCAACCAAGCGTTGGACACTTGATTTCCATCGGTTCAAGGTGAAACTTGGTATCCTTAGGTTTTCGATACCGCTGAATACGAATATCATACCCAAAAAACCGTTTTAACTAATAGCAGCTGTCAATGTCTTTCACTTTTTTCCTACCGCGGACAGTGCACACAAAAACTTTTTTTATTTAAGGGCGTTGTAACGCACGCGGGTTTTTTGCTAGTCAGCAATAAAATCCCGTAGGAACAAATCTAAATTAGTCAGACTTTCAATGTGTCTTTATTGAGGTAGGTGAGCTGGATATTGTCATTGAAGATACTCGTATTGGGGATACTCGCATTGGAGCAGCGAAGGCAATAAATAGGCAAAAGCCCTATCCTGGTTATCCTGGAATGCGATTCGAAAGTCATGAAATTCGCGAATAAGGAAATGGTATTCCCCAATGCAAATTAATTAAATTTCTACGTCTGTCATCGGATTTCAATCCGTGAGTAAAGCCATTGACGGATGCGCTGAATTTGTTTGTTTTAAAATATTCTTGAAACAATTGTTGGCATCAAAATGTCAAATTAAGTTAATAAGTGAAGTTGGTTGGCTGAAAATAATTTCTTTTCGATTATTTATCAAGTAATAATTACGATGCGGTCGTTACTCGATGCTTGCTTATTACTTTAGCATCGCATTCCAGGATAACCTCCCTGGCCAGTCATAAGAATCAACTTGGTGAAGAGAACCTTCGTGGATCATGATAAATCAAACCGAGAGCTGGACTTTTGTGCCCGTTATGGTCAACTCCGAGCGGTATTTTCCTGTGGCCGAGTTACATTGGAGTGTCGTAGAAATTTTGAAGTAGAGTAATCCGATATAAATGCTGAGCTGATACTGAGATGGAAGTTATTACAGGAGATTTATTTCTTACTTACTTACTTACGCGGTCATGCAGTAAGTGCCAAAATTTAAAGCCCCTTTCGATGAACCTACGACATAGGCTATTTTTGATTTTCCCGAAGATACCAGGCAGGTACAGCTCGGACGGTTTCAAAACAAAGGCAGGTAGGAGTGACGGAATCAACGGCGAAAGCCCCAGGTTTAGCAGAACTTCCAGCTTGGTCATCAAGCAAAAATGTATTCCTTACTGTGATGTACCTAGGGGAACCTAAGAATGGCCTACACTAACAAGCAGATGAAAAATAATTCGATAAATTCCGGTGGGCGGACCAATACGTCGCTGGAAATATGGCGTATACCAGGATGTTTAGAGTTTAGCAAGCATCAGGTTAGAATCGAGATCAGTGGAGAGAGCAGTTGCGAGAAACCAGGACCGGATCCCGAATGTATAGTGGAGCCAGTAAGTTAGTAAGAGCATTTGTCTCCTTAAATATTATGGAATTAAAAAAATTTCAGAAATACTAGTATAAAAATTAAAACTTTAAATTAGCAATAGTAACTTATTGACTTACCCTTGAAGGTAAATTCATCTGCAATTCTGCATATGATGCAAAAATTAGAGCTGCTGCTGTTACAAGAATTAAAGCTAAAAGAGAATACCATACAAACTGAAAGAAAATATTTTTTATAATTATTCTCAACAAGCAAATTAAATTCAAAAATATATTTCGTCTCTTTCTAATCCAAAAATATTTCTTACCGAGTTAAAAGGTAATAAGAAAACATTATCCGTAGACGATAACTTCGGCGAACGAAATACGAATTTTGATCTTGTTGCAACTGGCATTGCAATGTATTCAATGTATGGTATACGATCTGAGGTGAAAAATAAAGCTGATGCTCCGATATCAGATCTATTATCAACAAGATCGCCAATCATGCCATTCCATTTTGACGTATCGTTATTAAAGTAACCCCAGGAATTAGATATCGAATATTTTAACGTTCCATTCAAATAGTCCACAAGACGATTTGTTAAGTGGTAGCTTACTTTGCTTATGGTGTCGATATGTTTATCCCTATACGTAAAATAATATATTCACTCTTAAATGCTGGCATGAAGAATTCTTGGGAGTTTTTATAGAAATGACAATGGACGAATTTTACTCATTCCAACAATTTTATTTTATGATATAAAATAATAATGAATACTATGACGGCTTGTCAAAGCCAATAGCTTGAATCTTTGTTGTTAGGGAAAATACAAAAAATGGCCCATCAACTCATTGGGGACGACGCCATTTTCTCCACCGTCGACCCTTTGAGCTTTGACTGTTAGTACCATGGAGAATATACAAGGAGACAAAACTCTTATGGGGAAAATGACAGGAAATGGATGGGTAGAAGAAACTTTACTTCTAGTTCATTTTTGGCCATAGATGTCACCTTTGTCCGATGTACCCCACATGAAATTAATAAAAATTCATTGGAAACATCAAAAATTGATTAATTACGAATAATCGCATTGATATAAATTGAATTTAGAAGCTGGTAAACAGCTGTGAGCTGGTAAACGTAAAATATATTAGTAATAAATGAACTTTGCCATGAACCGGATAAATACAAGCGGCCATGTTTTTTGACTGCAGCGCCACCAATAACACTGCACAACAATGAAAATGTTTCGGACTCGAAAATAGCTGATTCTTATGTACTTCCACCTGCTGAATTCAAAAATCACCATAAAAATTACCGATTAGCTCTTGTTTTGAAGATACAGTGACATTTTATATTCTTTAAAATCTAAATTTTCAGTTTGGGGAAAATTTTTGTTTGGATGTTGGCACCACTGCCAACGGTCAAAATCTATAATAATATTCTACTTGCGCCACTTTCAACATTTTTCCAAGGAAATTGCTTTCTTTGAATTTTATTTTTTTTTTTCAGAAGAGATTTTTTTTATTTTGTGTTGTTTTATTTGATCGGAAGAGTAATCTAGCTGTGGGTAAGTTATAAACGTAAACACTATTGCTGTGACAGTGAATTTAATATCATTTCTGTTGTAATTGTGGCGGAATTTGTTATTTTGGAGTGTTTTTAAAAAGTAAAATTTGTTACATCAACATGCCACGGAAATGTGTAAATTTAGTGAACAATTTTTGTTACATTTGTGGGGAAATAACCTTTTCGTCACAGAAACGCAGTTTAACGCTTATTGTGAAGACTGCCTACCAGCATTATTTTGGTGTGAAGGTAGGGAACCAGGATAAGCCATGGGCTCCACATATATGTTGCAACTCATGTTCAGTCATATTACGCGAATGGCTGAAAAATAAAAAACGAGCAATGGCTTTTGCTGTCCCTATGGTTTGGCGGGAGCCTACAAACCATAAAACAGACTGCTATTTTTGCTTGACTCCGCCTATAAAGACAGGAATGTCAATGAAAAAAAGAGGAACAGTTCAATACCCGAATCTTCCATCTGTTACTCGACCTATTCCACATTCAGACAGTTTACCAGTTCCTACTCCACCACAAAATTATGAGTTGGAAGTAGAAAATGAAGACAGTGTTGAAGAAAAAGAACCCAACAAGCCTTCAACATCCCATGACTCCGATTTTGAAGGAAAAGATGATCAACCACACAGATTGAGCCAATCGGAGCTAAGTGATCTCATTCGAGACCTTGACTTGTCACAGGAGAAGGCGCAACTTCTAGGATCAAGGTTAAAGCAATGGAATCTTCTTCAACATGATGTCAGGGTCTCCATGTACAGACAGCGTCAACGGGATCTGCTTCCTTTTTTTGAGAAGAAGAACAATCTTGTTTTTTGCTGTGACATTGAAGGTTTGATGAAAAGTTTGAATTTGAAGCATGATCCAACTGAATGGAGATTATTCATAGACTCCTCCAAGCTTAGTTTGAAAGCTGTATTACTTCACAACGGCAACCGTCTTCCTTCTATTCCTGTTGGTCATGCAGTTCACATGAAGGAGACTTATGCAAACATGACATCCCTCCTCGACTCAATCAAATATGCTGAACATAAGTGGAAAATCTGTGGCGATCTAAAAGTCATTGCAGTACTCTTAGGAATGCAATTAGGGTACACTAAATACTGTTGTTTTTTGTGTATGTGGGACAGTAGGGATAGGAAATCACATTATATTCAAGCAGATTGGCCTGAAAGAAATCTTAACTCTAGTGAGAAAAATGTCGTTGCCGAGCCTCTCGTGGATCCAAAAGATGTTCTTCTTCCACCCCTACATATCAAGCTGGGTTTAATGAAGAATTTTGTGAAAGGCATGAACCGAGAAGGTCAGGCTTTTAAATACTTAAGAGAAAAATTTCCTAGGTTAAGTGATGCAAAAATCAAGGAAGGCATCTTCGTTGGGCCACAAATACGTCAACTCATAAAGGACCCTGCATTTGACCTAGTTTTGGAAGGGAAAGAAAAGGAAGTTTGGGAAGCTCTCAAGGGAGTTATTCATGGATTTTTAGGGAACAAAAGAGATGATAACTACACTCAGCTGGTGACAGTACTTCTACAAAAATACCATCAACTCGGATGCAACATGTCCCTAAAAATCCATTTTCTCCACTCGCATCTCGATTTTTTCCCACCTAGTTGTGGAGCTGTCAGTGACGAGCACGGAGAAAGATTCCATCAGGATATTTCTGTCATGGAACGGAGATATCAGGGCCGCTGGAATGAAGCAATGCTTGCGGATTACTGCTGCTTTGTGTGTAGGGATGCTCCAGAACTCACATACAAGAGGAAAGCCAAAAGAGAGCGATCTCATTAAGCCACCAATTTATTCTCAAGTGTTCTTCATCAATTTAGGATGTAACTATCAATAAAAAAGGAACGATTACCACTGTTAATGTTGTTTTAGCTTATTTATTAATATTTACCGATTTCTCTTAATCGTTAAAAATGAACAATTTTCATCTATTTGTATATCATAGAAACTAGAGCTAATAAAAATTTTTCTTTGTCATATTCGTTTTTATCAACCCAAAATTAGTGAGAATTGATTCATTAAGTCAAGGAAACATTTAAAAAAATTTTTTTTGTTGTGCAGTGTAATCAAACGAAAATTGACAACACGTAGTTTTGTCTCCTTGTATAGCCCCCATGGTTAGTACAAAGGATGACTGAGGGAATGTACCAACTAAAGCTGGCAAGATCGTACTGAATCAAGAATTTAAGAAAACGGACTGTATAATGATTGTTGTATAAAGAGAAAAACGCGACCGCATAATTAAATGCAATACGGAACTGTGAAACCAGTCATGATCACCTCTGAATGACACCGACCGGACAAAGAATTGGAGCAAGGTGCCACAGTAATTACTATTACTAAAAATTAAAATTATTGCTATTGGTGTGATACCATGTCCAACAAATTTTTGCCATTGTCCTTTACATCTAATCTAAAAGTAAAGCGTCGTAGAAATTATTGTAGTTACTTATAATCATCCAAATGATTCAAAGTATCGTTATTAGTGACAACTAAAGAAGCACTCAATACGGTTTGTCTCAAATTACGTCTTCTACGAGCGATTATTCTAATGGTCCTATAGTCAAAGAGTTTCCCATTTCTGTAGATACCAAAAAGCTCCAAAATCAATTTATTTGCCAAGGATGTTCTGTACACTTTTGAATAAAAACATTTGAATTCTGTAATATTGTAATACGAACAAATTCATACCTTGTTTAATCATAAAATCAATTAATCCCTTCCTATAAATGCAGTACACTTCGCTGCTTGGGAGAACTGGCAAATCTTTAAAACTCTTAATAATCACACCATTTGCATTTGAGAGCTTGTTAGTAATAAGTGCGATCCATTTGAAGCGATTTGTAATTTTCATGCCAACCTTAAAAGAGTATAATAATTGGTTGCGTTTCAAACTGTAATTAATTAATTATGATGATATTTTGTAATTACAGCTTTTAATAGGGCCAAGGTATCATTGCAAGTTAAATCCACTATAATTAAATGCTGATGCTCGTCTTGGACGTTTGGAAAATTGTGCAGCGATGCATTGGTGATAGCATATTGATAGTCGCGGCTTCCGTTGAATGAATAGTGAAAAAATGTTGTAGTAAACTTAAACTTGTCATCTAAAAGTGGAAAATAGTAAAGAGTAAAAATGATATTCTTAAAATTTAATTTATAGACGGTGTTTCAGACTTAAATGCTAATCCGTTAAGGGGTTCTTGGGTAAATTTGGAAAAAACTAGTTGGGATGTGGGTTTGATCCGTTCGGTCTAGACGATCAACTTCCCAGTATTATGACTGTTGAATATTATTAATGGGTATTTTAATAATAAATAAACAATATTCAATATATAATACCTAAAATTGGTCACATTTGCAGGCGCGGATTTAAGGGGGGGGGGGCTACGGGGGTCATGACCCCCCCCCAAAAGCGCACGCTGTTTAAAAAACAAAATTGATCCAACTAAAAAAACAAAAACAAAAAATAACCAAACGTCCAAAACCGACCCAACTTTTTTGCAAATTAAAGCAACGACCTTAAAAAATGACCTTCAAGGTTAACTACAGATTGATCTATACTCTTTCTATATATTTTGATTCGTAAACTCTTGAGTTAGCTGCACTCACAAGAAAGGGCGCGTCTTCATAAAAAACACATTAGGGCACGTTTTCTGCCCTACTCCGCTCAAATTAGGGACAATTCAAGACATTTTTCCCACAGCTATGAAACCGGTGCCAAGTGAAGGATATGGGTTGTCTAAGCATGATTTTCACAACCCGCAGTTCGAAAAAAGGGTTGTTTTTGAGAAATATGTGAATTTTATAGTTTTTTCGCCTTTTCTCTATTTTTAAGAGAAACTAAGCATTTTGGTCAAAATATCAAAAGAGCAAAGTTATAAGGCATAAAATTTCCTGCAAATTTTGCCTTCACCGTTTTTTCGAATTCGGCATTGTTTCGCCGGTAGAGCTCGTTTTGCGACTTTTTTCAGACTCTGTTGATAATCAAAGCGTCCAAAGAAAGGCCGTTGAAAAACTACAGCTACTACTTTGATCTCATTTAATTTTTCATACAAATGCATAATTTTGGCTCAAAATCTAAAAATGGCGTAATACGGTCTCCATCGGCGAAAATATGCGGAGTTGGGAAAAATTGTAAAAGTAAAATTTGTAGGTAATTTTATGCTCTCCAACTTTGATATTTTCACCAAATGCATAGGTTCTCCACAAAATAGAGACTTCACTTGGCACCGGTCTCATAGTTGTGGAAAAAATTTCCTAAAAACGGCGACTTTTTGACTAATTTGAGCGGACTACGTTTGTTTTTAATCCACGAGAAAATTCGGTTAGTTTTGTTCGTTTTGTTAATTTTGTGTTTGTCCCTAAAAAAGCCTGTTTAGACGCTTCGCTCCCAGGAACGTTCCTCACGAACTTTATGGATGAAGGGAGAGGTGGGATGGTACCTCTCATCAACCCCACTACAGTGCCGCGACCAGACAATTTGGGGGATTTGGGGAGAGTCCAAAAAAAATTTCGCTCGCTTCGCTCGCGCGTTTATTTTCATACCCGTCCCCGCGACAGAATAATCGCCCATATGCTGATTTCTGTGGCCCATACTCATTTGTATGGCCCATTCTCAATGAAGTAAAAATGCAAATAATGAATTCAAATGATTTTTATTCCAAAATAATTTTTCGCTCGCCTCGCTAGCGGGGCCCCAAAATCACGGGGCCCAGTGCAGTTGCACGTCCTGCACATATGCCAGCCGCGGCACTGCCCCACTACCTCCATCATCCACAAAGTTCGTGAGGAATGCTCCTGGGAACGAACCGTCTAAATAGGCCCTTAGGAGTAGACATTTTTTTTTGCCACTTTTAATTCCGTGACCCCCCCCCAAAATAAAATTCTAGATCCGCGCCTGCACATTTGTTTATCAATACTTTCGCTATCACTTAAGTCGTTCAAACAAAAAAACGGCTCGACCGATTTTTATGAAACTTTAACACGCTTCGAATGGCACCTCAACGAAGTCGATATCATTTTTGGTTCGTGTGAAGTCGTGCAGGTACAAAAATCGCTTACCTCGTCTAAACAATGAAACCGCTCGACCGAATTTTATGAAAATCTTTTCAGATAGTAACTTCAGTAATACGCTACGATCGACACCACAAGGAAGTCGGTATCTTTGTTAGTTCGCGCGAAATCCTACTGGTACACAAAGCACTTAAGATGTTCAAACAAAAAAAACGGCTCGACCGATTTTTATGAAAATCTTTTCAGATCATATTTCCTTTAATACGCTTCGAGCGGCATCTCAACGAAGTCGATATCTTTTTTGGTTACACACACACACACACATATTTCTTCTCAATTTTTTGCTTAAAATGCTATTGGGACCTGGAAACATGAAAATACATTGAAAATTTCGATTTCGATTTTCGGACCGATTACAATAACTTCCTACTGGGAAGTTAAAAATGTTCTAAGGAAGATGCGTATCGGCTGATCACCTACGGTCATTTTACGCAGCCTTAGCTTGGTGACCAAATATCCAAAAGAAGAATAAGCGGAAGCTATTCGGAAAAATAAGCCGACTGGTCTATTTAGGGATCAGAGCAGAGAGTAATACGTGCAGCGTTTGAGCCTGCAGATGTTACAGTCTATTTTAGTATAGACAATGAGTTTTGAGGTGAGTGATTAGAATTACAGATTTGATGCCCATTTTTTACAATTACGAATGCTAATTCAAGTTCTCGATCGAGGACCATAAAAAATTACACTTTGAGGAATTTAATTCACAAATAGGATCGAAACTGTGATAGACAGGATCTTAAATAGAAGGAAGAGCAAGCGGAGTTGGGACTTACACACACAGATGCAGCTTATTGATTGGCAGTAACTCTAGGCAAATCGCCGTCAGTCACATCAAACCGGTTTTGTGTATGATGCAGGTATTAGGTACACGATGTACTCTTTTTCTGCATATTTTTCCTATAGCTATTGTTACCTATGTAGTTGTACAATAAACGCGAATGACAAGGAGAATTCGTCATAGTTTTGGCAGACCCCCAAGCCGGGTCTTGCCCGAGAACGAGAACTATATTATGTTTGTGTGTGTGTTTGTGATGTTATGTTTGATGGACGTGTGAGTCTGACCTGACAAATATGTTCTGAGGGAAAAATGCGGAAAACACATACATACTTCTCTGCGACCGCTTGTTTATAAACCGGTTTGTGTAGAGGGGTTATAAATAAAATGATGGATGGTCTAATTCAGTGGTGGCGAACCTTTTTATGTGCGCGTGCCAGAAAATTACAAATATTACTTATCGTGTTGCTGGCGTGCCGGACCGTTTTTAATTTTAGCGTTTCAGAATTTTATTTACACAATTTCAAAAATTAATTTACAAAAATAATATGTTACCAGAATCAAAATTTTTAAAATTAAAGAAAAATTTAATAATATTGGCATTTTCCATCAACGCCTATTTTCATTAAAATAATACTTGAGCTCAACAAGACTTTGAAGCAACTCAATTGAAACAATATTCCGGGAGGTTGCAGTTTGATAATGAGCCCGTACGACATATAGTCAAATAAGCTATTAACAAAAAGTATGAAACATTGGCACCAGTCCAAGAGCTGCGCGCGGGTGCGTTTCTGCACAATATTTTTATAAATATGTAGGAATTCCGGTTCAAATGCGAAATATGAGCAGATATGAAACCTTGACTGTATGGATAACTAATAACGAAAAACCGTTTCTTACACCTGGCGGGGATGCAAAATGGTTCTTACACGGCTGATTATGTAAAATTTCCCAGAAAATTGCGAAATCTGAGCACCAATAAAATCGACAAAAATAATAAGCCATGTAACAGAGGATCTGAAGCAGCACAACGTTGTACATAGTAACAGCCACAAAATATCCTTGTTATCAGCATTTAAGCAAACGGTCAATCCTTTCGCGAGCGATATTTATAAAAATATGCTATTTCATATTTCGACGGGAGTGATTAATCGTAGATTTTTTACTCAATGTTGATCAAAAACGGGGCGTCCATAAATTACGTGGTGTTTATGGGGGGAGGGGGTCGAGCCGAATCTCACCAAATATCACGTGGGGGAGGGGGAGGGTCTCCGCAAATATCACGTGATTTTTTTTCCGCAAGAAACAGTGCAAAATCGCGAGAAAACTGGGTTAAATTAATAGTACAGATAGATTAAGCCGAAAAAAGCGATATAGCGGAAATAATTAGGTGCAGGCTGAAAATTGGCAGAGAGCTTCTTTTTAGGCTTCTTAATAAGGGGTTATAAAATCTACCGATTTTCTACCCTCAGAAGCCCACTTTTTAGGGGGTTTTAGCCCTATTTTTCGATTTTTCTGTAATTTTTTTTGCAATATTTCTTAATATCTTTTTGTTTTTTTCAATTTTAAGTACAATATCTGTACATGAGAAAATCTTTAAAAACGTCTTTTTGGACCCGCACTTAGATTTCATTCACGAAAATCTTGGTGCAGTATTAGATGAACATGGTGAAAGGTTTTATCAATACACCCGAGTAAAAATAAAAAACGGCCTTATAAAGGGCGAACACCGACCGCTTGGGTTTTTAAGGGGCATATGATGGCCGTAGAGTTTTTAACCATTTTTAATGGGAGCACCTACGGCCTTACGACGGCCATATTTGACCAAAAGATTTAAAAGGCCAAGTACTGAGCTGTAGAAACGGGCATTCGACGGGAAATTTGAGCCAAAAAAAAGAATCTGCAACAAATGTATTGTTGAATGTGTTTTATGGGAACTTCATCATTTTCGTTATGTACAAGGGTTCTTTCGATTTATCCTACTTAAAGATATCGATGCACAAGAGAAACGAACTCGCCAGTCGTCGGTTTGTTGTACATGAAGTGTGTGGTGCGTGTTGATTTATATTTTAGTGGGAAATTTTGTTATTTAACGGCTTGAAAAAAAAACACAACCGAAAAAAAATCAAACATTTAATTGCAGTGAAATATATTTTCTTATAGAAGGGCGAATATCAACGTTGCTGCCACTGTACCATCGTCGTATACCCGTAATAGCAACCATACGGCCGCCGCACCATCGTCGTATGGCCGTTATTGGAACTGTAAGGCCGTTGTTTCACCGTCAATCGCCCCCTGTACGGCCGTACTGTCCTGCAACGAGCCTTCTGTTAACCGCCAGATGGCCGAGGACTATGTTTCAATCACAGTCGGCATTTGCCCGTTCTAAGGCCCTCATTTATTTTTACTCGGGCATATTCGAATTTTGAATCGACAACCATCTGCTCTAATATACTAGAGGCCAAGATAGATTTTGAAAACCTTTTGTTATCATTATCGAGAGTTGTGAAGAATGGAAGTCTAACAGATCCGCACTTCTTGAATCTGGATCCTGATGTACAGGCGGCTCAAACGTCAATTTGAGAAGCTGGCTGTGACTTCAGACTCCGCTTTTCTAAAGCGATACGAAAGTAGGAAGCAAACGGAAGCTTGTAGCGATGCCTGATAAATCTTCGAAAAGAAATTATTTTCAGCCAACTAACTTCATTTATTAACTTAATTTGACATTTTGATGCGAACAATAAATTGTTTCAAGAATATTTAAAGAGTTTTTAGAATATTTTAAAACAAACAAATAAATGCAGCGCATGCGGCAAGGGCTTTACTCGCGGACTGAAATCCGATAACAGGCGGACAAATGTAATTCGAATTCGCATTGGTGGAGGATACCATTTTCTTATTTCCGAATTTCATTACTTTCGAATCGCATTCCAGGATAACCCCCTGGGTCATTCAGTCACAGGTTTTTTACCCAAAGATGACATCTATAGAAGAATGCTCCGAAGTTTGTATATCTCCAGAGTCATAAATGGCTCTACCATTACTATTCAAACAATCAAGTCGTTACTCTCTAAAAACGAATCAGTGGATGCCAAAGTCAACCTTCGTATGTATTGTAAAATTCTAAATTTTTTTTATATTCCATATGCTTGCTCTACAAATACACGAGTTGAGTCAAACTAGAATTGAAATTTTTCTGTTCTCTTGTTAAGAAATCATTATCCCTGTAAGGCACCATGAGGTTGGTTTCCAAAGGATAGGCAGAACCACCTGCTAAATGGTAATCCACAGGGATTGTAGTTTATATTGGGTGCATGCCGAGTTGGTGCTGTTATGATTTTTTGGTACTGTTCTTCAACACAAATTATGTTTTTTTAAATAAATCCAACGCAATCAAGCCCAGATTAAGGTATTTACACTAAAAATACGCATTAGTGTAAATCCTACAAATTTTTTAAAATTTTAAAAATCTCACGTGAGATTGAGGGGGGGGAGGGGGTCGAGCCAAATCTCACGACATCTCACCAAGGGGGGGGGGTCGAAAAATCGCCAAAATCACCTCACGTAATTTATGGATGCCACCAAAGCGAAGAGATCAAGTCAGCATTTATTGATGAGTGTGCTACCAATGAAAATCGTTTCGAGCGCTCTACACGTAAATTGAAAGTACGTACAATTGCTGAAATGATCGCCAAAGAAAAGTAAGGCAATGGACGGAAATGTCATCGTGTTGAAATTGCAACGCGTTTTATTTGGGCAGCTGTTAAATATTTCGTTAAGAAAAAACTCTCGGCATAGATAAAGAATTGACATATCTTTCATAAAATTTTGTCGAGCCGTTTTTGTTTTGTTTAAACGACGTGATTTTTGTACCTGCACGATATTATATGAACCAAAAACGATATTGATTTCTTTGAGATGCCGATCGAAGCATATTAACGAAAACATGCTCTGAAAAAACAACATTCGGTAGAGCCCTTTTTTGTTTAAATGAAAAGACTTGGGCTAAGAATCACAAGCACTAGTTTAGCATTAGTTTTTCTAATATCTAATAAACACGTTGGAATGAAACCCGTTCTAAATAAAGTTACCTGTTCTGGATACCGCATAACGATAGCTTCCTAACAAGACATCACTTGTCAAAATCCGAGTACTCTCGGGAATTGTTTTCCACCAACGACCATACGCTCTAGTGTCGCGAACGAGTACGAAGGAAATGTTCATTTGCTAACGTTCAGCAAAAGCAAATTCTCTAGAAAAATCCCGTAGATTTAGCACTTCATAATATTAAACACAAGCATAAAACCCGCGTGCGTTGCAACTCCTTTAAATAAAAAAAGTTTGTGTGTGCACTGTCCGCGGTAGGAAAAAAGTATAATGAAAACAAGAGTTACCCATAAAAAATATTGTAATATTTCTTCTTGAGCGTTCTCGGAATCGTCAGGGATTAATATAATTTAAGAAATTTTCTACATTTCAGAATGTGACAAACTTCACGACAATAGAGGAAATGACCAGGATACACTATGGTCAATGTTCTTCCATTTGGAGCTAGGATGTGAAGATTTTTCGATACCCCAACTCCTCAACAACCCACATACAGCTAACCAGGAAATGATACTTTTTGGCAAAATTTGTCTCCTATATTGGCCCCGAAATTTTAAATTTATAAGTTTTGATCATAAATTCTTTATTTGCTACCTTAAAAACACCCAGATACCGATTTTCATTGGAATCGGAAAACAATTGGCAAACTCAACGGCCATATTGGTGCGGCCATTTTGAATTTATAAGTTTTGATCACAAATTCGTTATTTGCAACCTTAAAAACCCCTAGATATCCACTTTCATTGCAATTGGAATACAATTGAAAAAAATTGTCCGCCATATTGTCGCGGCCATTTTGAATTTATAAGTTCTAATCATAAATTTATAATTTGCTACCTTAAAAACCCCTCGATATCGATTTTCATTGGAATCGGGATACAATTGGAAAAATGCGGCCATATTGGTGCGGCCATTTTGAATTTATAAGTTTTGATCATAAATTCGTCATTTCAACCTTAAAAACCCCTAGATATCCAAATTCATTGCAATCAGAATACAATTGAAAAAATTCGTCCGCCATATTGGCGCGGCCATTTTGAATTTAAAGTTCTGATCATAAATTCGTTATTGGCTACCTTAAAAAATCCCAGATACTGAATTTCATTGGAATCGCACCACAATTGGCAAATTCGTCGGCCATATTGGCGCGGCCATTTTGAATTTATAAGTTCTGATCAAACATTCGTTATTTACTACCTTAAAAACCCCCAGTTACTGATTTTGATGGAAATCGGAACACAATTGGCAAATTTGGGTGGCCATTTTGAATTTCGGTTATTTTGTGGCGGCCATTTTGAATTTCGAAAATCGGGCTTCGAAGTGCATCATGGGAGACTCCCACGGATCTTCGTACAAAATTTCGAAGCTCTACGATCACTGGTGCGCCCGCTATAGCGCACACATCGCATATACACGCATACAGAAACTTTCTTTTATTAATATAGATTCATCATACTGGGAAGTTGATCGTGTGGACCGAAAGACGAAAGGGTCAAATCCACATCCCACTAGTTTTTTTTAGACTTGTTTCAAAGCAGCACGACGTGCAAAGTAGGAGGGAAAGTGAGTCAGCGATACCATCCATCGGTTTATTAGTGATTAATATTTCGTTCCAGTATCTGGGGCCGGATGCCGCAAGCAAATGTTATTTGGACTATATGTAAGTACCCTTGTATTGAATGACTGGACGGGTTCATTTTAAAAAAGCTCACGAAACTTCATCCAAAACATGGGTTAATTTTAAAATTAATCTATGTATATTAAATCCAATTTAATAATAAATCGTTCACGTGCCAGCAAAATTTTCGTACGTGCCATCTCTGGCACGCGTGCCATAGGTTCGCCACCACTGGTCTAATTTATATCAAACGCCACACCTGTCTATACTAGGTGGTGTGAAAAGTATCCTCCTTGACCGCCAGAATGCGCTGCTACGGTAAAAAAGGTTATGGTGCCTTGAAGCTTAGAATATAAAACTACAGGAAGGGCCCTCGGAGAATTTTAGCGTAGTGAAATTCAAACTGCACACTTCATTGCTGTTTTTTCACTGAAAATTCACTCGTAACAACTTCAATTACACTAAAAATAAATTCTTTAAACTTTCTTTCTTCTTTTCAATTAGTTTTGCGAAAAACTGTAAATAAATTTTATAGAAAAACTCGTTTTAAAGAAAGTGCCGCGGGAAAATTTGACAGTTAACTAATAAGAAATTGTACCAATTTGACAGTTGACTGATAGCGATTTCACTACGCTCCCACACACGAATTTTATACGCGAGTTCTATATTCTAAGCCTTGAAGTCCGTTCATATTTAGGCAGACATGCCAAATTTCAGAGCGATACTGTCTTTAGTTTTGTTTTGACAGCTGATTGTTGTTCACGGTATACAGAAACAAGGTAATGTAAAAGAGAAATGTCATTTGAATGCTGACGTCACTGGGCAAGTCTTCCCCATACAAAATCGAAATTGTTGTTGTTGTTTTCTGTATTAACTGGCCGGGTGACGTCGGCTTTTTCTACGATATTCGTACGACATTGGAGCTGTCAGCCTCTTTTACACTACCTTGTTTCTGTATACCGTGATTGTTGTTGACGTGTTTGGCATCATGTTGAGTATGGACAAAAACGACATTAATTTTTGAGAGGCAAAACGGCGAAGGAAACAAAAGACAAGTTGGATAAATATTATGGGGGTAATGCTCCGTCAGATTACACCGTCAAATATTGGTTTCGAGAGTTTCGTGGTGGCCGCAACTCCACTACCGATCAAGTCCGCAGCGGGGCTCTCCGATGCGGTTACAGATGATTATCATGGCATACTCTTCGTGGACTACCTTGAAAAAGGAAAACCATCAACAGCGAGTACTACTGTGCATTATTGGAGCGATTGAAGGCCGAAATCGCTGCAAAACGGCCTCACATGAAGCGAAAAAAATGTTGTTTTTGCAAGACAATGCGCCGGCGCACAAGAGCATCGCAACCACGGCTAAAATCAATGACTTACGGCTCCAATTGCTGTCACATCCACCGTATTCGCCCGATTTGGCTCCCTCGGACTATGTATTATGTCTTCCCAAACCTCAAAAGATGGCTCATCAATAAAAAATTCAGCTCACGCGAGGAAATCATCGACGCCTCGGAGGAGTATTTTGCAGACCTTCCGGAAAATTACTTTTCGGACGGGATCAAGAAGTTGGAAAATCACTGGAAAAATTGTATCGAGCTAAAAGGGGACTATATTGAATTAAATAAAATAACATTTAAAAAAAAATTTCATTACGAGGTTTCTTTTCACCCCACCTAGTACAGGGTCGAAAGCCATGTACTCTTCAATTGCGCTGCACTTAAGAGACGCAGCTTTCGCCAAATAGGAAAAGTGCAATTAACGCCTAAAGAAGTGTGGAACACTAATCCAAGAACTATCTTAAGGTTGATCAGTAGCCTAAGTCCAGCTATTGAATAAACAACACTTGAATGGAATGTATAAAAGATCTGTTACAGGTGGACGTGTACGAAAGGCACTCGTTGCCGAACTAGCCACAAAATACAAATACCAAATGATTTTCTTATAGGTACTTACAATCTGACCAACAAACCATAGTAGTTATTTTTAGTGGAACATCCATTTCATGCAAAACATGTTTAATTGGTTCTACAAAATCACTTACAGCTTTTACATAACCAAAAAGCACAAACAACACTAAACGGTTTAGAAGCTTCATTTTTTTAGCAGTAACTTCCCAAACAGTATTCGATCGTAAATCCATGTTTTTCCCCTTTTATACTCAACACCTGTAATTTGGCACAATTTGCAGCAAATCAAACAAATTGAAAAGAGGGTCTTGGTAAAAAGTGTACAAATCATAATTTATTCAAAGTTTCAACATAATCAAATCAAATTATCCGTGATTGTTATAATTCCACAAGCGATGGGCGGCCCCACAGCGGTCTCCTCAGTCGTGAACGAAAGGGCGTTTGCTGGGGAAATCTGCACCTGGGCGGAAAATGCATCCGGCTCCACCTTGACCTCGATTGGCTTCGCATGTATTACCACCGAACGTCCAACTATCCCCGTGTAGCCGAACATTGTAAGGAAGGCGCTGAAGAAGGAAACTGAGACTGTTCCCTGTCCATTGGCTTCCACGTTGCCTATCTGGAATTGAGATTGAGATTTGTTTAGTAATTTTAAGGATATTTCATTTTATGATTACGAAATTATTTTGCACATGCGGTCCCGTAGACTTGCACCCCACACTCAAGTCACCAAAGGCATGGATATGCACTGCATGTCGGCCAGGTGGAATCCCAGTAGCATTGATCATTATTCGAATGTAGTTGTGCGGGCTCCACTGGTTGAAGATGACCATTCCTCTTATGTTGCCGTCCGGCAGATCTGGCTGCAGGACTGCAGACGCCTTCCATCCGGGATCTGGCTAGAAAGGTATAGTTCCAAAAGGTGAAAATTTCTTTGCTGGCCAATTCAGCATACGTAATTAAAACTAACGTACGGGCTGTAGGGTATTGCAGGAAGAATAATTCTGTCAACCCTTTTCCCGCCTTTTGTGCCAGGGATAACATGGATCATATCCTTTCCACCTCTTGATTCTGCTCTTTCCACGTCTTCACTTAAAACTAGCTTAGACCAAAATAGTAAAACCAGAAAAGTGTTTGCTGGTTGCATCTTAAATAAAAGTTTAAATTTAAAAAAAGCACAACTTTGAAGTAAGTTCTTGTTTTTTCAGTAGTCAAACACCGACTAACGGTTGTCGTGCAAGAGTAAAGACTAAACTTGGCTGCTGTTCTGGGATTTGATTCAGATAATTGCAGGGGTCAGTTACCTGTCATTAAAATAAATGCAGGTTCCCGATAACTGATCAGATGTGAGCATTGTTACTGCTGCGATTAAATGTACGAACTTCATTGATAACATTCAAAATTTGTTGATGGACGTACTTTGGACGTGCGTAGGTTTACTTTCGGGGAAAGTGCTTTCAATTTTACGATTACATGATTCAAGGGTAAAAGTTTTAATCCTCATGAAAGTTGGTAGTGCGCGAATATTGTCAAGATAAGATGTCAATAGCACTGACTTTCTTTTATACGCTAGTGTTTGAATTTAAGCTGCAGCCTGTGTTCCACACACACACAAATACATATTTTTATAATGTTTTTTTTAAGTGACAGAATTAAGTTTAGGCGTTACCTACCCTTTCTGCTACCAGTCCGTTATGCCGTTTCTTCATGGTGCAATGTCTAGCAGTAAGCTTAGCTCGAAGGAAAGGAAAAGCATAGGATAGGTTATGGGGAGTCTGAGGAGGAGATGATGAATCGTGCATTTGAATTCTTGGATGTTACATGAGTTCGGAAAGACTGACTGCAGAAGGTTATTCCACAGTCGAGTTGTTCTTTTCATAAATTTGTAGTTTTGCACTTTAACCAGCTACGATAAGGGGTTTTGCTTGCTAGGCCCCGGCTCAAACAAACGAGTTGTATTCAAAGCGTGGTCGAATGTAGGACATGTAGATTACAGCCCGGGATGATGAGTGTAGGAGGTATTTGCATCTCTTAAGTAATCTCAGGCATTGATATGTTTTTTTAGCAGATTGGCATATATGGTCATTCCACCGCACATCCTTAGTTTATATCACACCTAGAATATGAAAATATGAATTAGGTGTTAGATCTAGACTGTCCGCTAAAACGGAAGAAATGGTGGAGACGGTTTTTTAGAGATAGGACAGTACTTCGTTTTGGAAAAGTTGACCTCAATGCGATTCTTGCGGCACCACTCCAAAATGAGTTCAATATCCCTGTTGACTGATGCGGACAAGATTTCAGAACCGAGAAGACAAGGTCTAATTTACATTATTGAAGGCATAAGATAAACGGTCGTCAACGAAGCTTTAAAGTGGTTGGAGATATTGAGAGAAGGTCGTTAATAAAGATTAGAAAAAAACTGCGCTTATAGAATTGACCAGTGGAGGCCACGGGAGATATGATGTGGGGTCTAGATCCGGCGCCATCTGCCTTGATTGAACGGCCAGAAGAAAAAGATCAATCAGTTCTATAAAACTGAGGCAATAACTATAGCTCAGAATTTAGTTAGCAGAGTGCCTTGGATATATCTGGAGTAGAGATATTACGAATGTTGGCATGCTTATGCGAATGATTCGCATCATTTTAAACATTCGCATCGACATTCGCATTCGCATCAAGTAATGCGAATGTTTTGCGAATGCGAATGTGTGTAGGTCGTGTCGTGTCTCGTGGAAAACAAAATTAAAATACGACAAATTGACAGATCTGGCTCGCAAGTATCTGAGCGCTTCACCGGCCAGGGCCAACGTTCTGAATGAGCAATTGTTTAATACCCCATTCACAAGTGGCCGCCAGGTCAGCAGGTACCGCCCGATGAAGGCCATACATTACTCAGTCTGACTGAGGGATGAGGACTTGAGGCATACGTCTGACAGGCGGTGGACTTCAGGCGATCTCATGATTCCCTACATGCACACAGGCGGAGACGGCAGTTTAGCGTAGCAGGTTGTTAATTCAAGTGCAAAAATGTTCATCGCCTCAACGAGAATTTCAGATAGAAGTTCAGATTTTCCGGCACGGACTGACGATTACTGCACACAAAGATTTTTGTCAGCAATACAATTTGACGGTGTGGGTGAGTGAGTGTCTGGTTATACTTGGCCTCAAGGCGAGAAACCTTCAGGCCATGACCTGCCGGCGGACTGTATATGAATGGGGATCTTTAGAAATCGTCTCATGAAATATAATATTCCTCTTTTGAACATTGTTTGTTAAATACGAGAAGAAATAATACCATTACTGGTCTATTGTTCTAATATTTTTTCATATCCTTTTGTAAGTAATAAAAAATGAGGACTTATGCTTATGACACACATGGGGTATCGATACCACGGTATTGCGTATACCCCACTTATACCACATGTCTGTCACCTTATAGATACCCCGTTTATACCCAGGAAAACAAGTGGTTATGAACCGGGTATTAATACCACGAACATTTTGTGGGTATAGAGTAGGTATAAGATCTTTTCACTGCGCACAGCGCCACCGTGTGTGCGAGAATCGAGAAAAAACGTCTAAATATATATTTTTATAACAAGATATCTCATCTTTTTTTTATTTTTCGTGCCAAATTTTGAATTTGCCTCAGACCTAGATTTATTTCCTCTTGATTGGCAAGAAATAAAGCAATTTAATATTCCATTTCCATATCAAATTCAATATGTCACTTAACACTTAAAACTTTAAATTTAACAAAATTCGCTTACTAGATTTGAATAATTTTTTATCTGTCGACAAACGTCAAACTATACCCCCGTTCATGTGTTCCAGGGGTTCCTCAATACCCTGGTACTCGCCTTTTTAATGCTATTCCTAAACATTCGTATTCGCATTCGTATTCGCACATTCGCATTCCGAACATTCGCGTTGACATTCGTAACATCCCTAATCTGGAGCAACCAGACCAGATTCACCAAAGACCAGACAGATAAGCTCACCAGGAGATCTTTTAGGTCTAAAGCCGTACTGCTAGTTGCCTTAGTATTTAGTTGGATTCAAGATATTCCATAAGCTTCTTAAAAATTGTTGTCCCCGATATTTGGGCGGTAGTGAGAGGAGAGGTTATTAGAGTCACCTTTTTTGGAATGGGCTGAACATGACCCGAGTCAGGAAGAAGTAAGACATGGCAAAAAGTTTGCGCAGATGTTTAGCCAAAGGTAAGGCCCATTTCTTAAAGATCATAGGGTGTATATTATCAGGCCAGCGGAGTCAAACTCTTTGAGACACCTGAATACTTCGTGAGTTCTGAAGAAACACCAACCATTGAGTATATGGAAAACTAAGGGGTGGGAGATAGCATGGCAGATTCAGGCAAAGAAGAATTCAAGGCGACTGAAGAGGCCAATAAGTCAGTGATAATCAGAGCGTGCTACTTCTGGACTACCTACATATAAGGTGAATGCATCAAAAATTTCCAACCAAACTCCCCCAACACCTTTTGTCATATACCTCATAATGGACCATTCCCTTTAAGTCCTACCACGCACAGCATCACCTTTTACGGCATCAATTCTGGTTGAGGTGAAGCTTGTGGCAGCTCACCATCCCTTGTTCACCATCATGAGGAACCCATACATTGTTCTTCTTTTTGTATACAATGCTTATTAGTTTCATACAAATATCGATACTGCTGCGGTGCCTCTATTGCTGAAATTTTCAAGAATTTCGTTAGCTTTTTAAATGATTGAACGATCAAAGGGTGACTCGTCTTTCACATCCAAAATAATCCAAAATACGTAGTTGATTTTGATAAAGTGCCTTCACCGTACAAACCACTATTTTTTTACAAGCCTGCGCGACCGTTGCTTTTGTCGTAATAATATCGGTTTTTATTATTTTTCTCAATATTTTCAAACGCAAAAACTTTCCAACCACACTCTGCATCACACTCGTACTGTCACTTTTCAAACGAGTGATGGTGTCGCTGCCTATCAGTGATTCCTGACTTATTTGCAATTAAGAACTGACGCCACCTTTCGGGAAAAGGCCACGAACTTTTTCCCAGTCCTAGTAATTGCTTCGATGCTTTACATTTAAGAACGATGCATTTGAAAGATACGATTTAAAGAAGAGCCTGAATATCATTAATTTTCTGAGATTTAATTATTAAAACGTACTGGATTCATAACTAAATCTATTCTAAAAATGTCACCAGAAACATATTCCTAATCAAAGCAAAAGTTTCGCTATGAGCCTTCATAGAAGTGTATATGAGTTAGTCCATCAAAAGAAAGCATTTGATGGACTGTAATGTTATTGAAACGATGCACAGTGGTCGAAAATGCCAAAAAGCTGGCCAAAAGTCGAAAAATGAAAGTCTTATTTAGGAATTTTTTTATTTTAACTTGTTAGATTAGGGTATCTAGGATAGCATAAAACAAATAGAACCAATCAAATAGCGTTTCTTGCCTTTTAAAATCATTCTGAAAGTGGCCGTTGCATGCGTTGCTTGAAATAGCATCATTAACCCCCGCGGCAACCAATTATTTAAACATAGGAAGGGTTGTGTCACATATTTTTAAATGTTATAAAATGGATTATTCTCAGGAAAGTAAGTATAATTTAATAATATTAACAAGAATACTCATTTATTCACATATTTTTAAAACGCTGAAGATTTCTTGACCTGTCTCTTTATCGAAAAAGTAAAATTTTTTTTTTATATTAATAGACCTACAAAAGAAGTGCCGCTATATCCCGCTCTGATTTTTGTCTTATATTGTTTATTGACCCTTTGGCAAAAACATATTCCAAGAACTATTGCCCGAAGTTGCCCCTTTTTGTTTAATTCCACTTTTTGTACAAAATTCTGCGTAATCCATGTTTTGTTTTTTTTTAACTTATTAAAGTAGTGCTTAGCTTAAATTGAACCGTTTTATCTTTGGTAATCAACTTTCGAGGTCAAATTAACATAAGTATTAGAGTTGTAAGCAATTTTAATGCAAAAATTGGCTTATTTCGTACTTTTTTAGTACCTTTTCACCTAAGCTTTGCCAAAAAGTACCAAATAAGGTCAATTTTAACATCAAACTAATAACTTCTATAATAAGCTAATAACTTCAAAAGTAAGGTTCGTAGCATAAAAATTGTCCAGACATTATTGATAGGAAATTGTCCAAGCGTTCCAATTTTGCAAAAAAAAAAATTAGTTAACTAAGTATTTTATGGAGAAAAAGGTGGTTTAAGTTGAAATTTTAGTTAAAAAAACCAAAATTTTGATTTTGATCTCATTACTATGGAAGTTGATAGGGTAGAACCTAGATTTTTACATTTTTAGATAGGTGGCAGTATTCTGCAAACACTGATACCTTATTCATGAAAATAGGTCATAGGGTTACAAAAATACAGGGTGATATGTAAAACTCTAAAAAAACAACTTCAAAACGCCCCAGGGGCTAAACCGTTACCATATCCAATAAAATAAAAAATAATTCCAAATTCGTGATCAACGACCTCGAAAACACAATCCCAATTTCATAGAAAAGTAGTGTTCAATATTGATGGTCGCCATTTTGAAGCCGCCATTTTGTTTTTTTAAAGAAATAATAACAAAATCGTGATCAGCGACCCCAAAAACCTTTATAACTTTATTTTCAAACAATTATCTCAGTTTTTTCGACTTTTGTCCATCTTTTTGCCGATTTCGACCACTGTGCGATGGTCGTTGAATAATTTCTTCTATCTTCTGTTCAAAATGTTTTTTTTCTCAGATTTTTTGGCTCAAATTTTAAATTCCTTGAATTTTTCAACTGGAGCGCGTTCAAAAACCTTACTATGGTAAACCACGAGGTAAGCTGTGGTTATGCTGCATCACTTCACTTAACCACGAAAGTTTATGTTTAACCATGGAGGTTTTTGAACGCACCGTGGTTAACTACAGGTTAAAGAAGAAGAAAAAAAATAAAAACAAAATTTTCCATAAAATAGTCCCCGCTAATTGCTTCAATTATTTCATTAATTATTTATTTGCAATAATCCCACAAATCCCACTTTAATTTGTTCATGTGTTTAACATTAAAACAACTGTCAGAGAGTTGTTTTTATTCTTCTTCTTCTTAACTATCGCTAACCATGCTCCCGAGCAGGGTTAAAATTTAACTACACCATGGTTAACCACGGGAGTTTTTGAACGCAAAAAAGTTATGCTCGTGGTTATGTTGTAGTTAACCACGGAGTTTTTGAAAGACAAAAGTTTATCATAGTTAACCATGGAAGTGACCACCATTTGGTAGTAGCAACTATCCGCCTAAAAATCGCTGCAATCAGAAACGTCCAACGCGATGCCATAAACCGTCGACGGTTTAACGTAGACCTTCTGCGTGAGAGCACCAAAAAGCGAGAATTTGCTGGCAAACTGCAAGAAATCTTAAACCAGCAAACCGTTTCTGACGACACAAATATTGAAGAGCTGTGGAGCACAACAAAGGGCGCTATAATAACAGCAGCGGAAACAAGCATAGGTTATGTCCAAAGAAACCAGCAACACTGGATCTCGGACACAACCTGGCAAAAAATTGAACGCAGAAGGGCCCTCAAAAATAACGTGAACTCTACAAGCGACCCGGAAAAACGACAACAACTTGAACGGGAATACTCCCAATTGCACCGGGAAGTAAAGAGAAGTGTCCGGCGTGATAAAAGGCGGCAGATAAATGAGCTCGCAGAGAAAGCGGAAAACGCGGCAAACACAGGCAACAGTAAGGTGCTGTACCAAATCACTAAACAGCTATCGGGAAAGCACTCTACTAAAAAGCATGCCGTAAAGAGTGCGGATGGAAGGCTGCTGTGCAGCGACGAGGAGCAACTCCAAAGATGGAGAGATTACTTCTTCGCCGCCCTGAATGGTTCATTTACACAGGAACCTCAGGAAAACAACAGCAACAATGCACAGCCAATAAGAATCACCACTCGTGCCCCATCCAAGACTGAAATAGTAACCGCAATTCATGCAATGGCCAATGGTAAAACAGCTGGAAAAGATGGCATCCCGCCAGAATTGTTGAAAGCCGACTCAAGCCTCATAGCAGATGCGCTACAGCCAATCCTGGAAATAGCATGGAACACCTGTACCTTTCCGGAGGATTGGACGGAAGGTATCATAGTCAAAATACCAAAAAAGGGGGACCTAACAATATGTGACAACTGGAGAGGCATCTGTCTATTATCTACTGTGGGCAAAATCTTGTCCCACATATTACTATCAAGGATAAGAGAGGCAGTAGATCGAACGCTTAGAAGACAGCAGGCTGGATTCAGAAAAGGCCGCTCCTGCATAGACCACATTAACACCTTGAGAATCATAGTGGAGCAGTCTACTGAATTCCGATCCCCCCTTTACCTTGCTTTCGTAGACTATGAGAAAGCGTTCGACTCGGTTAATAGGAGCTTTATATGGCGAGCTCTTCGGCAACGTGGACTGCCGGATAAAATAATAGAATTGATAAAAGCTCTATACAACAATTCCAAATGCAGAGTTCTTCACAATGGAAAACTCTCCGACAGCTTTGAAGTGAGCTCAGGAGTACGGCAAGGATGCCTACTTTCGCCATTACTATTTCTTATAGTAATAAACGACATCCTTGTCAGCGCTCTAGATACTAGAACAGGTGGCATACAATGGGGATTGTTAGACCGCCTTAAGGACCTCGACTACGCGGATGATATCTGTTTGCTGGCCCACAGACACCAGGACCTCAGAAACATGTTAAACAATTTGGCAACAGAAAGTAGTTCAGCAGGCCTAAGGTTAAATCCGACTAAAACCAAAGAAATGCGGATAAATGCAAACACCCTTGAACCAACAGCGCTAAATAACCGTGACGTGGAACTGGTAGACAAATTCTGTTACCTCGGTAGTATTATTACCGAAAACGGCGGTACAGAAGAAGACGTCAGTTCCAGAATAAATAAAGCAAGAAGCGCATATGCATGCCTGTTTCACATATGGAGATCGACGGAGATCTCAATTAACACCAAATTGCGGCTGTTCAACTCCAACGTTAAGGCAGTTCTTTTGTACGGTTGCGAAACATGGAAAGTCACCCAATTCATCACAGGGCGCCTACAAGTTTTCATCAACAGATGCCTACGTCGTATCCTAAAAATCCGCTGGCAAGATAGAATTTCAAATGAAGAACTATGGCGCCGTGCCGGCCAAGAAAGGATAGACGACCAAATCAGGCGAAGGAAATGGAATTGGATTGGCCACACCTTGCGACGCGAAGACGATAATCTATCCAAACAGGCCCTTGACTGGAATCCGCAAGGATCCCGTCGAGTCGGAAGACCTAGAACAACGTGGAGGAGAACCCTATTAGCAGAGGCCGCAACAACCGGGAGATCCTGGTCAGAGCTGAGAGCTGTCGCGCAAAACAGAGTCCGCTGGAGGGCAACTGTTTCCGCCCTATGTCCCATGAGGGATTAAAGGAGCAATTAGTTAGTAACCATGGTTAACCATAGTAAGGTTTTTGAACGCGCTCCAGATCTCTGGAAACATTCACAGAAAAGGCATTTGCTATCAGGAGCGCGTTCAAAAACCTTACTATGGTAAACCATGAGGTAAGCTGTGGTTCTGCTGCTTCACTTCACTTAACCACGAAAGTTTATGTTTAACCATGGAGGTTTTTGAACGCACCGTGGTTAACTACGAGTTAAAGAAAATGAAAAAAGTTTTCCCATAAAATAATCTCCGCTATTTGCTTCAATTATTTCGTATGTGTCCATTAATTATTTATTTTCAATAATCTAACAAATTCCCCTTTGATTTGTTCATGTGTTTACCATTAAAATACTGTCAACAGCTGTTTTTGTTCTTCTTCTTAACTATCGCTAATCATGAGCGCGTTCAAAAACCTTACTATGGTTAACCATGGTTAACTATGGTAATCTTTTGTCGTTCAAAAACTCTGTGGTTAACTACAACATAACCACGAGCATAACTTTTTGGCGTTCAAAAACTGCCGTGTTTAACCATGGTGTAATTAAATTTTAACCCTGCTCGGGAGCATGGTTAGCGATAGCTAAGAAGAAGAAGAATAAAAACAACTCTCTCACAGTTGTTTTAATGTTAAATACATGAACAAATCAAAGTGAGGTTTGCGGGATTATTGCAAATAAATAATTAATGAAATAATTGAAGCAATTAGCGGGGACTATTTTATGGAAAAAATGTTTTTATTTTTTTTCTTCTTCTTTAACCTGTAGTTAACCACGGTGCGTTCAAAAACCTCCATGGTTAAAGATAAACTTTCGTGGTTAAGTGAAGTGATGCAGCAGAACCACAGCTTACCTCATGGTTTACCATAGTAAGGTTTTTGAATGCGCTCCATGCTCCCGAGCAGGGGGTAAAATTTAACTACACCATGGTTAACCACAGGAGTTTTTGAACGGCAAAAAGTTATGCTCGATGTTATGTTGCAGTTAACCACGGAGTTTTTGAACGACAAACGCTTACCATAGTTAACCATGGTTAAAGCCTAGTATGGAGTTCGAACGGAATTCCGTTCCCCATATAAAATACACGTAAAAAGATGCACGGAATTCCGTTCACCAAATTTTTCCGTGCCCTTTTTGTTTTATGAGTACGCAGTTCGAACGGAAAACTATTGGTAATATTTAGCTTGTGCAATTCTCTAACAGGTGGCTTGCAGGGAATTGGAGACTTTTTTCCGTTCATGTTGTAACGGAATAAATGTTAGACAATTATTCCGTGTTGTGTGTTAGGTAATTTTGACAGGACGAATGAAAAACAGCTATTGCCGTCAGTTCATGGATTTATATGTGATTTTAAACAGTCAGCTGTTCGCTTTTTCTCAAGTGTTAGCTTTTCTCCACGCAATTTTTCCGTGTAGAAATATTTACCAAAAATGCTGAACGAAATTCCGTGCGAACTCCATACTAGGCTTAACCATAGTAAGGTTTTTGAACGCGCTCCGAATCAATAATGGTTTTATCTTTTTTTTATCGCAAATCCTAAAACTTCAATTACAGTGCATTTATTTGTTTTAAATATTGTATATTTTAATAAGCAAAAAAATATATAACGGCAAATTAAAAAAGTTAAAGGAAAAATTTAAGTAAAATTTTCTCATTTTACTCTTTTATTTATACAATATTCTTTTAACTAATTCACCATCCAATAGGCATATCATATTCTATAGCCAACTTCTTTAACCACTGTATCAATGGCTGGTAATACTCCAGCAGTGGCTCAACAGATATTTCTCTTTGCCCAGTTAAAACGTACAAGACTTCTGACCAGTGTGTAGATGATCCCATTTTTAGAGCCTTTCTACAATTTATTTTCAAACGTAAAAATTCTGATGAATTTCGCAAAAATGTACTAACTTCAGTATATTTCCTGCTCGTTTTGATCCATAGATATCGCATCGATGAAGCGGCATTGGAAGTTGCTTTCCTGTATTGAAGCGTCCAAAAAGCGTTTTTTCGCATAATCCTTTAAATATTTGAGCTTGAAGAAAACTAGCAAGAAAATATCTGCGAAATATTCATTTTTTTTATAGAAAATAATATTTGCTTGTGTTTGAAATAAATCACCTTACATAAGGAGTATTATCGGCTACGTGAAATTTGGCAGCAGCGTCGAATAGATTGTGTCTGTTCTTCCAATCAGGCGCGTGGATACCCTGCTCTTCAGTACTCAGCTTCCAGAAGTAATCATTGGCATTTTCGAATGGAATCTTTTCACTAAACAAATCCCAACGATAAACATCTAAAAGATACTCGAAGGGTATTTGCGGAATTTTCGATAAAGCCATTCGCAACAGAAGAGTCAGATCGAACGCGTTGAGGGAGTGATCGTTATTTTCTTTGAAATTGATAAAATTTTGCATTCGATCGTTCTTTTCGGTAAACTCCCGGAATGGTTGTCCCAAAATTGTTAGTTTTTCAAAATAGTCTTTCTTTTCAGTTTTTTTATGATTTTTAAAAGTTTTTCGCTTGTCCTTTTCGATCTCAGCCGTCGATGGGGACTGCATAAATTCCTTAGGAACAGTTGTTTCGTGAATTACTCTGATTTCATTTTCTTTGAATTTTGGTAGTTTCTCAATGAAAAGATATTTATCCGGCAGCAGTCTCAATCGATTTAAATGTTGCGGTGTCATCATTGCCAGAAATATTGTGTCACCCAGGGCTTCACCAAAGGCCGAATTAGCAGCATCTTGATATAAAGCTGGTAAGTGATTTAGATGCATATAGTACTGAATGTGTCCCATTTCGTGTACGATCACGTAAAAATCATCTAGACTTTTTTCTGCACAAACAATCATTCTGAAAATTATAAGTTTTTATGTAGTAAACAAAAAAAGGGCGTTTCTTCATACCTGTAATCGTCGTTATCGAACATATTTGCTGCACTGCCATGACATTTAGTCGTGTTTGGGGTTTTTTCAAATTTGGAATTTGTCCAAAATTTGCTTGTCATCAAGTTGAGCCCCATTGAGGAGTAAAAGTCTTCGGCTCTTCTTACCTTAATATAAACACATTAGTCCTAAGATGCTTTAGCATACTCGTAAAATCAGTTACCATATCAAGAGTAGACCAATTAGTTTTTTTAAAGTTTTCATCTAAATCGATTTCTTTGAAAGGAGCAAGAAGCTTATGATAAGCAGACCAATCCTGAGACCACATATTCCCTTAAAACAAACAAAATAAAAGCTATGTTAAGCTATAATAAGAAGTCACCAATTATTTTGTGTTCCTACTTATTTTTTAAACAATTAGAATGTTGAATTTTTTAATGTGAAACGCTTGGTCAATGTATAGCTACTATGCTGCAAACTAGAGAGATTCAGTCTGATTTTGGAAGCTGTATAACTCTCTAAAATTGAACCAGTGAAAATTTAACTGGTTCAACCAGTAAACAATCATTTCACTGGAAAACCTGTTAATTCAAGTCTGTTTACTGATTGAACCAGTGAAAAGTACTCTCTAAAAATGAATTAGTAAAAATTCCATTTCAAATCCATTTTCAAAAATTGAATTTCAAAAAATATATGTAGTCCAGTCAAATTAGTCGAAAAAAGAGGATGAAATTGCATTTTAAGAGGTACAGAATTTTTTTTTGGCACTTGTTCGGGTACATCTGACAATGATAAAACCAAGTTTGTGGGGTCGCAGTGGCTTGGGAAAAGCCGCCATCTTGAAAAAGAGGAAGAGCTTGTTTATATTAAATAGCTCGTTTGCATGCGATGATAGTTGATAATGATCAATGGCAAAGTTGTGGAGAATAAAATTATCTAAAAAATGAGCCCTCAACGAGCTCTGTAAGTTGATTTGGCTCAAAGTTATGGCCGGTCAAAGTTCAACCATGATCGTGTGGTGAGGGTTGAATGCAGTTTTTTGCAATTAACTCGTCAAATGTTAATTTTTTTGAGTTAATGCCCATTAACAAATTTAAAGTCCTAGTAATTACCTTTAGAATGAGCCCTTATTCGTCGTTATCGCTTATGTAGTTTGCGAGCAATCCAACGACAAAGTTCGCACTGGACGTGCCTGAAATAACTGATAACGCCATTTTTTTTATTATTTCGTTAACGGTTGCTCATATGAAAAAGTAATAAATGACAGGAATACGGGCAATGAAATTATCTTTCCAACGGGGTATTGGTCGAAACTCCATCTAGTGTTATGTCCGGTCCGCGATACAGTGGGTCAAAGGTCAACGGAGAGGTTTACGAATTTTTAGTTATTTAACAACTTTGGAAAATTATGATTATGGGAAATAGTAACTGAGAATCCCCAGTTTTGACATTCTGACCTTGAATTTTTTTTTAGTAAATCACTGAACAAGAGAATGTTATAAACGTGACTTGTTTATAAAAAAACCTATTAACAATAATGGCCATAGCCTTACATGAAACTCAGCCCAACTTTTAGCAACGAAACTCAACCGAACTCAACTAAACTTAACTATTATTCTAACTCTTAGCAACTAAACTCAACTAAACTCAACCAAGCTCGACTGAACTCAACTAAACTCAACCAAACGCAACTAAACTCAACCAAATTCAACCCAAGTCAACTAAACTCAACCCACACTATTTCGGAAAAGTATCTTGGCTCTTAAACCTTCGATTGTTATTCTTTCTTTCGTCAAAAAGTTTTACTGATTCATAATTATAGTTTATCGTCAAAAATTTTATTTTTAGAATGTGAAAACTGGTGGTTCTCAGCTACTATTTCCCATAATTATCATTTTCAGTTGTTAAATGGCTAAAAATTCGTAAATCTCTCCGTTGACATTTGACCCGCTCAATCGCGGACATAAAACTACTTGGAGTTTCGACCAATACCTCGTTGCAAAGATATTTTTATTGCCCATATTCCTGGCATTTACTACTTTTTCATATGAGCAACCGTTAACGAAATATTCCAAAAAAATGGAGTTATCAGTTAATTCAGGCACGTCCAGTGCGAACTTTGGCGTTGGATTGCTCGCAAACTACATAAGCGATACGATACGATACGATTAAGGGCTCATTTGAAAGGTAATTACTAGGCCTTTAAATTTGTTAATGGCATTAACCCAAAAAAATTAACATTTGGCGAGTTAATTACAAAAAACTGCATTCAACCCTCACCACACGATTATGGTTGAACTTTGACCGGCCATAACTTTGAGCCAAATCAACTTACAGAGCTCGTTGAGGGCTCATTTTTTAGATAATTTTATTCTCCACAACTTTGCCATTGATCATTCTCAGCTATCATTGCATGCAAACGAGCTATTTAATATAAACAAGCTCTTCCTCTTTTTCAAACTTGGTTTTATCATTGTCAGATGTACCCGAACAAATGCCAAAAAAAAAATTCCGTACCTCTTAAAATGCAATTTCATTTACTAATTTGACTGGACTAATGTGATTCATATCTAGCTTAGAAGGACACTCGCGCTAGAAAAAAGCTTTTTTCTTTTTTACGTGAATTTCACTGGTTCCACCAGTGAAATTTCACTTTTTCCTATTGGTTGACTAAGCAATGGTTCAACCAGTGAGTTTTCACTGGAAACCAGTGAATAGTCACTGGTTCGTTTTTAGAGAGCAGAAGGGTTAGTGGAGGGAGGAAGGAGTCCGATCCCCGATGATATGTATGTCTTCTGGTAATGGACAAAATTCTCAGGAACCTACAGGAAGAAGGAACTAAAGTGGTCACATATGTTGACGACCTGGTAATTCTATACATTCTGGCTGTTCACTACAAGAAGAAAGAAACCAACTTTGACCTGCCAAGATCGGGTGGAGTACAGTTACATCTAGCCCCGACGGTCAGGTGTTATACTTGACTCTAAACTCAACTGGAGACTCAACAGTGAGAAAAGGGTTAGAAGGAGTTATATACCTAGCTCTCTGCTCATTCAAGAAAATGCTTGGGAATAAATGGGGACTTAAGCCGCGAATAGTGTTCAGATGCCCGGCACTAGCCAGGGCCAGACACAGTTCATTTGGCAGACACGTACTGACCGAGCTTGAAGACCTAACAAAATATCTAACGAACTTGATACAGTTCTTGATTGATGCTACAAAGTGATTCTAAAAACCATAATAAGTGTAGTGGTCATGAGAATGAGTGGTACCAAATCGACGCTAATGTTCTAATTGGAGTACACAGTTCTTAAGAACTTACCCAATAAATGTGCTGGTAGTGGTCCATTGCGTGTTATTGGCTCTATTCCATCATACTTACTCCAAAGTGCATTCCTTAGCACTGCATGTAAAAGCTTATAAAATGGCTTCACTTTCGCCCACAATTGATCAATAGTCGAACGCAAATCTTCCATTTCAAGCTCTTCTCTCCAACACTCTCCAATGTCGTTATACCCATTATTTCTTGCCCCAACATTCAGCAAATAAACTGCATTGAAGTAATATTTTCCAATTTCTGGTCCAGCAGCCAATCTCCAAGACTCCCATGCCCATCGGAACATGTTATCAACAGGTAAAACGCAATCAGATCTCTGCAAGGCGCTAAAGTTGCCTGTCATTACCCTCTCCAATTCCGGCTCAATGTTAAGACAGAGCATTGGGCTTTTTCTAATTTTGTCATCGATTTCCTGTTCGTTAGAATTCGCGTCGTTGGTGGTTACTCCTCGAAATGTGTAGTATTCAGGTGATAGTTTTCCATCGAAGTAGTGTAGTGGGTTGTAATCATATCGGCTGAGGGAAAAGGGTATTTTTATTAGTGAGCCGGTAGCAGGTTTAATGTTACCTTTTTGGTGCAAATTTTGTCATATCGAGTGGCTCTATGTCGTCATTGACTGTATGGATGTAAGTGTAGTCCCATAAACGGTTGTAGTTTAAGCAAACATCAAAGGCTGATGGTAAACAGATTTGAGTATCAGTGTAGATGTCTTGAATTTTTGTTAAAGCCGTTGACAGTTCACTGAAATATAGTTTATTTATTACATACTAGCATAAAACCCGCGTGCGTTGCAGCGCCTTTAAATAAAAAGTAGGTAGGAAAAAAGTATAATGAAAACAACAAAAAATCTGGAAAAAATGATTTTGGATACCATATAATCACTTGGCAGCGTAATCTGTTTCCCGAAAATCATCTTTGCCGGCGTCTGACCGGTTGAACTGTGAATATCTGTCCTGTACAACTTTTTTTTATTGAATTATCTAGAGATGTTCTTCATATTAATTTGAAAACGTATTTCTACGATTCTACCGTTTTTACTGTTTCTATACTGGTATTTAAGAAATTTCCTACATTTAAGAATGTGGCAAACTTCACGACAATAGTGGCAATAACCAAGATACACTATGATCAATGTTCTTCCATTTGGAGCTAGGATGTGAAGATTTTTCGATTTCCCAACTCTTGAACAACCTACATACAGCTGACCGGGAAATGACACTTATTTGGCAAAATTCGTCCCCAGATTGACCCCGAAATTAAAAATTTATAAGTTTTGATCATAAATTCTTTATTTGTTACCTTAAAATCCCCCAGATACCAATTTTCATTGCGGCCATTTCAAATGTATAAGTTTTGATCATTAATTCGTTATTTGCAACCTTAAAAACCCCTAGATATCCACTTTCATTGGAATCGGAATACAATTGGAATAATTTGTCCGCCATATTGTCGCGACTATTTTGAATTTATAAGTTCTCATCATAAATTCGTTATTTGCTACCTTAAAAACCCCCCGATACCGATTTTCATTGAAATCGGAACACAATTGGCAAATTTGGGTGTCCATTTTGAATTTCGGTCATTTTGTGGCGGCCATTTTGAATTTCGAAATCGGGCTTCGAGGTGCATCATGGGAGACCCGCCGGATCTTCGTGCAAAATTTCGAAGCTCTGCGATCACTGGTGCGCCTGCTATAGCGCACACATCGCCAATACACGAATCCACGCGTACATACATTCACGCATACAGAAACTTTCTTTTATTAATATAGATGGAACAAACATTATCACGCTTAGAATAGAACATATTTATTCAATGTAGCATTCTCTGACTTATGTATATGCATTGATATGAGGGTTTATGATCAAAATCTCCTATATTTATGAGGTTGAAAAGTAGACATTTGAGACTTGTCCGAAAATTATTGCCTACGATTGGTTTGTTGAACCAAACTCTACCTGATACACCGCCTTAGCTTCACGACACGAATGCAATTTAAAGTCATTTCAAACAAGAAAAAATTGATGGTGTTTTTATGGTATGCAGAAGAACATCATAAGCTATCTTCAATTGACCAAAAACAGCAATAAAAACCACAATCGCCCAACATCATCTACAAGCCACAAGCAAATGGATGGTTTCAAAGCTTACCGTTAAGTATGACGCCAACAGAAGGATAAGAAGAAAAAAAATTTGTAGTTTAAAAAAAAAACTAAAAAATACGCTTTTATTTTAAAATAACAAAAAAAGTAAAAAATAATTTTGAATGTAAAGTTTTTATTGCTCCATTCAGTATGTGGGAGCAGCCTACCTTTAGAAATCAAGTTCTTTAGTTATGTATATTCTTATTTTATTAAGACTAGAACTTTTCGTTAACGCCCCACGCTATTTTACATTTAAGTAAGTTATATTTATAATTTGAACCAATAATTTCGTTAATTTCAGTCTGAGCTTGATTGCGAAAGGTAGGTTGTTACCATATATTAGGAGCAATAAAAACTTTACATTCAAAATTATTTTTTACTTTTTAGTTCATTTTAAAATAAAAGCGTATTTTTTAGTTTTTTAAACTGTATATTTTTAGTTTCTACTGTTCAGTCTATTATATTTCTTCCGTCATTTTGTGGTGGCCGCCATATTAGATTTAAAATGACATCACCCAGCTTACTGTATTGTACTCGTCATACACTTTAATTTGATACCCATAACGAGGGCGTTGTAAAGAAAAAGGTAATCCACCATTTCGTGTTATCCGCCATTTTGAATTTGGAATGACGCCACACAGTGAAAATTGTATTCTACTTGTCATACCCTTTCAATTGATACCCATGTCGAGGCGTCGGGGGAACACAATAGCCTTCTTGGAACCACCCTCTTGGATTTTTTTTTACAAAAAATCAGATTACACCGCAAACTATACATACGGCGAGCGTCAAAAGTGAGTCAGCACTTAAAAATTTCCAAAATGAAACACCAAAATTATTGCATTTTTTGGAGAATAGCAAACGTTTTGTTTTATTTACTTTTGAAATAAAAGGTTTCTTTGGAGGAACTCTACCATCTGTCATCGTTCTGTCATGGTTTGGGGTGCATGGTAGCGTCAATTTTGAAGTTGGTCGGTTATATGACAGTGGGCCAAAATCAAGTTGCAAGATTTGTTTGCATACAACATACAGCATACAAATGAAGCTAAAGCGTATTAAAACGAGAAAGAAAAGACAAGGCATCCTACTCAGAACAACGCACGCAGCATACGATCTGACTTGAGAGACTAATGTTTAAGGGGGTCTTACTATGTAACAGTTTCAAAAAATCGAATTTTTTTTTACATTTTTTTCATCTAAATAGTGTAAGAAATACGCTGCTAAAAGGATTTAACTGTGGACGGGCTCGTTTGGCAGTGACAGAGCATTTTTCACGGTCACGCGTGGTCGTGCGCCGCGCGACTTGACGAGCAACGCATCAACCGCTCGGAGGGTAGGGTGACTGATGCAGCGAAAAGGGCCAGGATCGAGCAAAGAGAAGAGCAAGTGGTGTAAAATAAAATAATAACAATCTTTTTCTTTGTTTTATACCTTTTAACTTTTTATTTATTTAAATATGTTTAATTGGTTATTGTACACATAATATCACCGGAAAGGGAATTTATTCTACTTTAGTCTTTTATAATTGTTTTTATGCTACAATTTAACATTTTTATTCCAATATATTTTTATTTTTTGCACTTTGCACTTTCAAACTTACATCTTGTTACTTAATTCACTTATGCCCGGTTTCACAGTGTTCACTTAAGCTTTCGCTCAGCCTTGACCTTTCGCTCAACTCATTTTACTGTTTCACAGTAGTGGTTCAACTGTTGAACTTGGTTCAAAATTGATTTGAACTGAGCGACTAAATTTGGACACTTAGAGCCGTATTTCTCTGGGACACCATGGCGGCGCAACCAGCGTGGCGGAGCGGCCAGTAATATTCTGTGCACACGTCTTTGGTGGTCGCGCCGCCGAATTGGTTGCGAAAGCTGTATACATTTTGTTGGTGGCGACGACTGGTTGCGCCGCCATGGTGTCCCGGTGAAATACGGCTCTTAAGCCAAAGCTCAGGATATAAGTGAGAGTAATGTCATTAATTTTAGAGAAATCACAGTGAACTTGTGTTTATTTATTGATTTTAATTATAAGTTTGAAGTTTGATTTTTCAATTGTAGAGAAGAGAGCATTCTATTACAAAGCATGCCGTAAAGAGTGCGGATAGAAGGCTGCCGTGTAATTCTAAAGATGGAGAGATTATTTCTTGCCGCTTTGAATGCTTCATTTTCACACGAACCTGGAGAAAACTTATCAATGCGCAGCAAATAAGAATCACCAAACGTGCATCATCTCAGAGAAACCGACTCAAGCTTAATAGCAGTCGCTATACATCCACGCATTAGAATTATTGAATTAGAACTAACGAATAAAATAAAAAAACTGTCACGTCACCAACACCCAACTTGTTAACACGAATCATCCGCGCCTCATCTCGATCTTAACAACACATTTTTATGACAAGTGAAATGGACACTCGTTAAGTCAACACAACTTCGCTAATCACCGCCACCGTTCGTAAAAACCACCCGCCGATGGTGACAGTTAGAACAACACTCTTTCGCGTAAAACCACCCGCTGGTGGTGACGGGTCAAACAACACTCAACTTTTTTAAATTTCCACCCGCCGGTGGTGACAAGGAAAAATTCCAAAACGCCGGGGAAACGCGCCCTTGAACTTTATTAGCCTGGCACCTGCGCAACTTGCTTACAGCGCGCTTTGCAAGTTGCGCGAAAATTATCATTTGGGGTGGCTCAAGTTTCGTCTTGAAACTTTGGTTCAGGGCCGTTTCCCATGGAAAATTTTCCGACGTATGTAAAAATGGATAAGTATATTTTAGGAATGTTAACTTTTAAGAAATGTTCCCTTCTGGGATTTTTTACAGTGCAATTTTCTCTTCTGGGAATTTTTACATAACAGTGGCTCAACGCGAATTCCTCCTCGAACAAGAAGGTGAACTCTACGGACCTGGGATCGCAGATTGATGGTAAGACGTTGTCAATCTTTAAACGTGTTTTTCCGAAAGTCGTCTTTTTTGAGGTGGGGTAAACGTTTTCGAAAAATCTACCTGACCGATCTTGTCATACTACACATTTTTATTATCAGAAAACATGTCGCAACAGATAGACACGAGCTTTTTTTGAAATTCTGGTCCAAAATTTTTTAACAGCCTTGAATAGCAGAAAAGAAAGTGCAAAAAAAATTTTTTTTTTCAAAATTCTATTACTATAAGAATTTTTTGAATTTTTGAAAAAGCTCGTGTCTATCCATAGTCAAGGGGATGAGAAAAATAAATTTTAAAGGTTTTTTGGTTTCAGATCATCTGATCGGTCAAAATCGTTCACCCCGTGCGCCCTGGACACTTTTGACGAGGACGCAGTGAAGGACGTGTAGCGGTCACATACGTCATTTTTATGTAAAACCAAAAAAACTATGTAAAGTTCAATAATTAATGATAACATTACAAAAAACTGCTTCCCGAAATCATTTGTAGTTTTCTAGTAATCAATTTTTGAATATAGCGCTCGGAAATGAGGTATTATATAGTAAGACCCCCTTAACACATTGGGAGTCATTGCAGAGATCGTGAATTCAAGTCCGGCTCAGTTACATGATCACTCGCCTTATTATTTTCCCCACAAAGTTACATTCTCTTAGGTGGCAATAGATCAGTGGAACAGGGAAAGTAGTGTTTAAATGAAAATATACCTCTTTGCTGTGTTCAATACAAAAGTTCTCCAAAATATTGAGCTGGGTAGAACCGGAACGTAGTGGTAAACTTCTTTCCAGTCGCACCAATTTTTCATCACCGGTTATGGGACGTTTTTAGAAATGGGCTATTTCATTGCGTTTCAGCAGCGCATCGCTGATGTTAACCCGGCCATAATGTGTTTTGTGCTCAACTCATGAGGAATCCATACCTACATCGAGCTTCTTTTGGTATGCAGCTTTGTGTATATGGTTCAAAACCGTTTTGTGGTCGATGGCTTCCTCCCTATCAATATCGACACTGCTGACATGCCGATCTTACTGGACTTTTTCAAGAGTGACTCATCTTTAACATCAAATTTACCACAATGAAAGCGAACCATTTCCGCACAGTAAATTTTGATCAAGTGCCTACACCGTACAGGGTTCTTCCCTCTGTCGTAATAATATTGCAAAATGTACCACAACTTTTCATTATTTTTCTTCATTTTCATGTGAAAGAAATCCTCGAACTGTCACCTTTCAAACGAGGGGTTTAGTGGTGTCGCTGTGATCGTGACTTATTTGCAATTGACGCCATCTATAGGGAAACCGCCATGAAATTTTTCCCAGACCTATAAAAAAAACAAAAATGTACAAACCTTGCCTCGTACTCGGTGAACTTCGGTCCTCTACACAAAAGTCTTATCATTCGCTTTTGCACGACGTTCATATCCTCAAACCACCTGCTGGCCTCTGAGCATCGATTGTTCCTCCACGCGGCACGTATGCCGCCGAATTCCGATGCCTCATCATAGGTTGTCGTTGAAGGATTAACGCTTAGCTCCCAAGCATACCACGCTGAGTATTTGTTCAAAATCAGGTACTGCGAATTCAGTTGGAAGAGCCAATCATCAACGGTCGTGAATGGTATGTCCTTCAATTCTGCAATGAGAATGTAAAAATAATTGTACAAATACAGAACAAAAATAAATCAATTATTTTCGACTTCTTAAAGCTTTTGTTTCTGATTTGCATTCTTTCTTTTTTTTATAAATGAAAAAAAAAACCTCGAAAAGATAAGAGAAGTTTAAATCACCCGAAGTAGAGCAATTGATGGTCAATTATCCTCTCGTGCTCGTTAGGTGAACCGCAGGAGCTCAGGGATTAAATTACGGCAAATTGTTCAAAGACAGAAATTTATCCTCGAGCGGATAAAAAAAGTCTTTATGGAATTACAACAGACAAAAGCGGCAGAGAAAAATAATTTTAATCATAATTTTATTTTTGTTATGATTTTATTTGTGTGAAGGTCACAGATTTGTTAATACTAGTCGAGTTCAACATTAGAGATAACTTTCGACACCAATCAAATGCTATTCAAGTGCCCGCAACAGGAGCTTCTCAGTACGTTGTTGAACTTTGAATCGGAAATATTGAATATTTTTGTTGTTGTTGTTTTTTTTTACAAAAATGCGTTTTATTCTACTATCGGTGATATTTATTGCGGCAATTGCTTATGGGTTTGACATTGAAAAACAGGAAAAGGATATAAGAGATATCATTAAGCCAGGTGAAGTGGTTGCTACTATTCGAGCAAGAGTTACTGTCGATAAGGGATTATGTAACGAGCAATCGGTTAGTCATCCACATTTTCCAAAATGTCATGAGATTTGCACAAGATTGAAACATTGGATAGGAAGTTGCAGAAGGAAGCAAGGTTGCATTTGTTATAGTTAAAATGGATATTTGATCATTTTGTTTTAATCTAATATAAAGTGTAATTTTGGAATAAAAATGTAAATTCATTAACATTACAATGTTTTTAATAAATATTAAACTTTATAATGGAAAAATCTTTTATGACATGTTTGATAAATATCAGCGAATGATGAGCAGTTTATTCGGTGATAAAACATTTATCTTCAAATTGCTATTAAAGCACGTTTCATATCGTAGTCAAATTTCATTCCGTTGTTTGAAAAAAATACGTTTGCTGTTAAGATAACATTGAGCAAGTTAAATCAGTGTTAAAGTGGATTTAACAAGACCGTTTTTCTCAATAAAATCAAATTTACAAAAAAAAAGTGTTTTCAAAAAATAAAAGACTTTAAAATAGAAATTTAGAAATATAATTAATATATCAAATTCACTCTTACCTACACGACGTGCTGCCGTGTGTCATATTTTTGAATTAATTCTTAAATAATAAAATAATAAAGAGCTGTTTTTTTGCATCATACATAACCTTTATTATGTGATAGATTAGAACTCAGAGGTAAGCCCCTTTGTACTGACAGTTCATCAATGAGTACAATGTCGGACAGCATACTCAAACAAGAGAAAGAAGAGAGAAGGAACGACAACGCTAACATGTGGTTTTATTCCAGTGTTATTCCAACAGGATGTTGACTTCGGTGAACGAATAATAATTATTATGCTAAGCTATACTAGGCTTTCCATCAGACTCTGTTTCGGGTGATGGCGGCCAACATCTCATTCATCCTTATATAGATCTCGTGCCATCACCAGTTCGTGGGAAATAAAAAGCGGACACTCGAGCTATGTAAGCAAGTGTCGCGGGCAGTTCAGGAATTACGGCAAATAAATAACGGCGGGAACAAATCTTTATTTAAAACATTTGGAATTATATAATCTAATAAAAACATTAATTAATCTTGTCAAATATGTATGTGCAGTAAAATCCAGAACGTCCCGTCTGCGGTATCTTCGATTCGGAGAATGAATTCCAAAACCAAATCAAGGCCACCCGATATAAAAATTCTTCTTCTTTTTACATAAAACACTCAACCGAGCAACGTTAGGTATTTTTCTCTAATTATTCGTTTGACAGCTCGGCCTTTCCTGACTATCGGAATCGTCCTCGATTTCCTCGTCTTCACGACCGTCATCTAAAATTGGAGCAGACTGGCACCAAGGTTTTAATTTTTCTGATGAATACACTGATGAAAACTTCCTTCCCGTAACCATTAGTCCTTCCAGGTCTTCTATCACATAGCGGTCAAAATCTAATGTTTTTTTGATAAATTGTAGTCGTCACACAGCTTTTGTAATTCTCTTACTTTTAGATCTTCTAGTCGTTCTCCGTTTCTCATTTCGTTCTGTACAATATTTTAGGTTTTATCCCACTTCTGATAATCTGTCGCGGGCAGTTCAGGAATTACGGCAAATAAATAACGGCGGGAACAAATCTTTATTTAAAACATTTGGAATTATGTAATCTAATAAAAACATTAATTAATCTTGTCAAATATGTATGTGCAGTAAAATCCAGAACGTCCCGTCTGCGGTATCTTCGATTCGGAGAATGAATTCCAAAACCAAATCAAGGCCACCCGATATAAAAATTCTTCTTCTTTTTACATAAAACACTCAACCGAGCAACGTTAGGTATTTTTCTCTAAGGGCTCTGGCCCTGTGTTGATCGACCAACAATTGGCTATCTACCAGTTTGGTAAAGAGAACCCCTAGAGGATCAGCTTTTGATGAAGTACTTGATGAACTTCAGGCTGTTTATTTCTGTGTTGTCCGCAACGTCCTCAAAGAATTACTAGCGGGTAGCAAGAAAAATGTCCACTAGGTGGATCACGGGCTGGAGTATCAAAAGATCGTCTGCATGGAGGAGGACAAGTTTGCCCTTCATGTTCACGGCCTCATAACCATAATAGCGAGGGCAAGGTCTTGCTGCTTCTCAAAAGAAACATAGAAAGAAAGGGGCCAGCGTTTCGAAGGCTTTGTGTCACCATGCTTATATTAGCTGTGTTCCGAAATTTGAGCAAAGTACTCGCAAGCAGTTGGCCTACTCGTTCCTACTTCTCAACAAAGGCATGAGTAGAGAGAGAAAGCCAACTGCTTGCGAGCACTTTGCTCGAATTTTGGAACACAGCCATTAGGTGTGGCTCAGATAACCAAACAAGCAAACGGTCTTGAGAGCATTACCACTTTCATCGCCGCCTGTTTCTTTTTCTTTAAGGGCGCTACAATCCTTGTAGGTAAGTAGGTAGGGACTCCACCTAATGCGACCAGAGGTCCAATTAGCGCTTTGGCGTGTCGTTTTGATGCCACACTTTGTGTACCTCGGCTTTGGTGGTTGTTTGACTGACTGTTGTGGATGTTTAAAGCCATCCAGTGGAGTTTATTAAGCTAATTATTAAATAGGCAAAGTCGCCCTAGAGAAAAGTGTCAGTGCGCTTTGTGCCTTAATTCATCGTTTCTCAACCTTTTTAGTGTCGCAAGCCCCTGAAAAGCCATGAAATGAAGTAAAAATTCTTGCGATCCCCTTCACTGTATTGGTTGAAATATGAAAATCCAAGCATTTGTTGGCGATTTCCTCGTCTTTCTCGGTAAGAAACCAAAAATTTAGTCTAGACCAAGGGTGGGCAACCTTTTTTTAACGTGGGCCAGAATAAATTTTACGTGTTTTCCGCGGACCGTAGTAGCCAATTGACACCTTTTTGTGAACTGTAATTTATATAGAGTGAGCCGGACTTACACGAGGCAGTACATTTGTCCCTTACAATATGGTAAATTGTACTGAGGCCTCAATTTTTTTAAATGTCCCGGTTCTAAAATAATGTCTATTGGTGTATCGAAATAGATGAGGCGAGGTGTGATTGTAAATACGTAGTATACTTCTTCTTTCTTACTTCTTTTGCGGGAGTAAAATATCCAATTTGAGCTGGGGCGAGGTGAGTTTGTAAATACGAACATTGAGAGACATTTCTTACTTCTTTTGCGGCAGCAGCTTGAAATTAGGTGAGGGATTTTTTTACGGGCTCAACATCAAAAAAAGAGATACGTATTCGAGCATTTTTGATTTTTTCAATATTTTGGAAAATAGAGGGGATCGAAAATTTGAGAATTTGGTGAATTTGGGCTTGAAGACTCATTTTAAAAAATTCTAGAAAGTTAATTTTTTGCCATTTTGAAGCTAAAAGGATTTTTTTTTAAAAAAAATTGTTTCAAAAAAAATATAAACAAAATCATATTGATATAAACAATTAAAATGTTTAAATGGATTTTTAACAATTGCCCCACCTCGTAGCGAGTTTTTAGTATAACCATCGTATTCTATGTCAAATTTTCTATCAAAAACGCATTTTTAATTGATGGAGAAATTATTAATACTATTGGAAAAAAATATCTAGCGAAGAACCGGAGTTATGAATCTTTAAAAATGAGTCTCCAAGCCAACAATCACCGAATTCTTAAATTTTCGATCCTCTTTTTATAATCGTGTCCTACCCAATAGTAAATTTTTAGTCTGCATTTGAAGTGGAAGATGCTTTGACCCCACTATCCATCACTCGGTCCACAATGTACGTATTACACTATATATTCATTTTTCTGTCTATTTTTCGTGTAACGATTGTGATGCCTAGGTACTAGTTGTACAATTAACGCGAATGAGAAGGGGAATTTCACATGGTTTCCGCAGACCCCCGAGAACGATGTTATAATTGTGTTAGTGTGATGGATGGGTGAGTCTGATAAATTTTCTGACTCTGAGACTTCCCTGCAACTTCTTGTCTATAAAACCGGTTTGTGTATGGGCATAATAAAAGAAATGATGCATAGTATAACTAACCTCAATGGATGTAAGTTTTAACATTAGTACTAAATTATGTTGCTATGTGCGTTTAATATATTTAAACTAGACGAATCACACCGAAAAATACTTTTTTATAATTTCTTCTAAATATCTCGCGGGCCGGATAGAAACTTTTCGCGGGCCGCAGATGGCCCGCGCGCCGGAGGTTGCCCACCGTTGGTCTAGACGACAGGGAAAATCGGGCTCAGTCTTCTTCCGTCAACATCGGTGGTAAAATTGAATTATTATCGAGAAAACCGTGGCCAAATTCTTGGATTTTTATACATCAGCCAGGTTGTGCCAGCCTAGCCGCGAAATTCACCCCTCGCAGGCGGAGGGGGTGAATCTAAAATTTCAAATGGCAACCCCTATTTTTTCTCCCAGATTATGATTCTACGAAGAGAAATATGACCCTTTGGCCAAAAATTATTTTTATCCGAAACTTCCCAGCACCCCCAAATGAATGATTTTTGGATATAACTTTGATTTTTGATGATTTTTGGGGGTGCAGGGAAGCTTCGGATAAAAAAATTTTTTGGGCCAAAGTTTCATATTTCTCTTCGGAGAATCGTAATCCGTGAGAAAAAATAGGAGTTGCCATTATTCACCCCCACCCCTGCGAGGCAGTGAGGGTACGGGTGAGTTTCGTCCCCCGGGTAAACTATTCCTTTTTGTGAAGCTCGCGATCTATTATTTATTGGGTACAATGTCGGACAGCAAGTTCCAGTCAGAAAGATAGTAGAGAAGAATGAAAGAGTGGGCTCACATTCATCCTACCGCGACAGAACGCTGACTTCGGGTATCGCTTATTATGCTTACCAGCGATGGCATAAGAAAAACATGGATTTGTCTTGCGAAGAGAGAAGACAAGAAAGAAGGAACGTTATTGGTGGGAGAAATGGAAAGAGAAGGACCATACTGCGGAGTGGATGAAAACCATGGACCTTTGGGATGGTACTTCGATGCTTTAACCTCATAGAAATATAAACTAAACACGGAATGGCTGTAAGATAGATTGAGCATACCACAGTTCCTGATGTGTTTGAGTTTATTGGGCTAGTAGTGGTCAGGCAGTGCAGGCCAAAACATGTAGAAATAATAAGAGGGGCGTTTTAAAAGCGGGCGTTTTAAGTTCCTGTCATAAAATCTATGCCCCCCGGATACTGACCTAGCACGCCACCATTCACTCAAGAAGCTATCCCTGACAGTTCGGCAATTTGTGTCCCTCTTTCACACTCTTGCTGTCCTTTTAAACAAGCTACTTTTAATGTGGTCGCTCACGTACAGGGTTTTTACACGACACAGCCATTCCGTCTTAGTTTATATTTCTAGGTTTAACTTCTAGGCTCCGAGTCTGGCAACTTTTCAACCAGAAACCACATCATTTCTTCATCGATTGTATCATGACTCTACCCGAAAAACGGCGAAATATTGTTGGGAGCATATTTAGCTTATATAATTTTCACACTGTAAGAAAACTAGTTGAATTTTACTACAAAAACTCCACGAACCTTTTCGCAGACAGCATTAAACCCTCATGAACTTCTTTAAACACTTTAAACTATCAATTCCGGTATAGTTCTAAAACAGCTACTTTAGTCAAGAAGAGCCCTTCGACATGTGGTGAAAATTATTTTTGCAGCTATTACAAAAAGTAACGTGAAAAGGTGTAAAAAATAAATTGTAAAACAAAAACTTCTCAAACATTTAAAACTAGAAAATATAATAATAGTTTGTTAATATATTGAAAAGGCGTCCACAAAGCACAATAATTGTGACTTAGAGAACTCCAATATTTTTTGACATAGAATTAATAAAGAAAAGTATCCATATGTTTTTCCAAAAGCGCTTAACATCCTCGAAGAATCTTATTCCTTACGAAAACACCACCTTAATTCACTTGATTTCATCAACACAATAACCACACATTATCATAATTAATTCGGAAAAGAAATCTAACCTGAATAATCGAACGCATTCGAAATTTGAATATTCAAATATAAAATACAGAACAAGCACAGAAACTTTGCCATGAAAAAGATGAAAGAGGAGAAAAGTTTTTTTTTCTTCGAAATTCCTTTCTCAACAATATTTTGAAATGGAGTCCATTTAAAACCCGTCAACGGTTAACTGAAACTGAAACCTCTAGTGTCCTTCCATTTATAGGCTGGCGACGAGGTTTTTATTATCAGATAATTTGTGTGGGAAGGACATGCGCGCCTCCGGGGGAATCTTTTAATATTTGAAATGTTTCGCAATAAATGTGATAAAAAGTTGATAAAACATTTTCTCACATTACAAGTGAAATTGTGATTAAACCTTTTGTGTATATCATTCATGTGCCCGATATTGTAATTAATTATTCAAAGATAATAATACATTCAATAAGGATTATAAAACTTATTGATACTTGGGGTGAAATATAATAAAGAAATTGCTAACAGTTGAAAATTGATTAAGGTGTGAACTACTTGGTTCGCTTATATGAGTAGGTATATGTGAGGAGGTATAAGGATAAGATAACCATAGAAATAATCGCGACAAACCTCGTCCTAATTAAATAGCCCAAGGACAGCTTCCAATACCGGGAATTACATTAATTTGCCACACTGCCACTTTTCATTTGGAATTATTCTAGATTTGAAGAATTGTGCATTAAGCAAAATTGCATTTTTTTAAGCTTTGTTTAAACGAAAATCCACTATTAGTGAGAAAAATAATAAGAAAGAAAAATAATAAGAAAGAAAAATAATAATAACTTCACAAAATTCTCACTAAAGTCACATCAGGAGATATAGAGTTTAAAAAGAGGATCGACGTCTTTTTTCACACAAACGAGGGTTAACCTTGACAGCCTTATTTCATGCACATTATGCTAAAAGTTTTCGGTTACAAATTTTCAAAAAATCGAAAAAAAATTTTACGGATTTTACTAATAGTGGAATCAGATAAGCATCAAATTTCAGTGAAAAAGTAATTGTTTCCAGTCTCAAATTTTTTTTCAATATGTTAGTTACATCGAATACTATACGAAATGGACTTTTTCTTTTGCAACCGCTACGTAAATTATGGACCGTTTTGTAAAAAATCTACGATTTTGGTCGTTCTTTCTAAATATAGATGAGAATTTATCGGTATGTGTAGGTCCAAATAAAGCGAAAAAAATTGAGGCTGTTCAATATGACATTACCTATCAGCGGTTACAAAATGAAATTTTAATCTGCACACATAAATTCAAAGAAAATTGAAAACTGAAGAAACTGCTAAATTTTGGTTTTTTGGTTACAACTTTGGATGTTTTAAGTAAAAATTGATGAAATTACTTTATAATGTGGACAATAACTCGTAAAGATTTTAAATCAAAATATCCACCACAAGTCTCAAAAATTAACCTATAATCTGAAAATTGATTGGCCAATAACTTTTGTGCATTGCATCGTATGAGATTCCTTTTTAATTGAAGTGTAGGTTTTTTATGCACTTTATGATGGTGAACAAGAAAAAATGTTTAAACTTGAAAATAGTGGAAAAAACCGAATCGAAAATCATGAATTTTTGTATTTCTTCGTCAATTTTCTTCAAAACTTCCACTTTTTTTTGATAAAACTCTTTTTGTTTGTATTGACAAAAAAAATTTAGTTTTATCAAAAAAAAAGTGGAAATTTTGAAGAAAATTGACGAAAAATTACACGGTACATTTTTAGCAGATTCACCGTGTCTATAAACACCGTATTTTTGTCCTTGCAACACGGTAACGCTGGATTTACATATGGAGACCCTGCACCCGACTCCCCCTAAACTATCCTATCTCTCTATCCTTCGAGCTAAGCTTACTACTAGACATTGCACTATGACGTGTGCGACATGACATGACGGACTAGTAGTACAAAGGGCCTGATCATGGTTGGCGCTTGAAGTGAGAAATGGCGCGGCGACTGTAAAACGGAATCATAGTTTTCGAAAAAACAGACATTTGTCGGGAAAAATGTCTTCAGGCGTATCACAGTTGGCGTTTGAAGAGACAAAGTTTCACGACTGTCAAGTGACTAGATTGAATAAATATTTTTTAAATAGATTGAATAAATAATGTAATTTTATAAATTTTTTAATTATCAGAAATGTCTAAAAACTTTCAAGGAACAACAATGATAAGGTTTTGTCGAAAACTGTAATGTCGCTGCATTCGGTAATTATGGTACGAAATCTGAAAACGATAAACGGCGCTGTCATTTTTTCAACTCGCCAAACATGATAAGGCCAAAAGGGTGACACTATCAGATAAAAAAAGGGTGGTTTTTTTAATATGCAAAAAATTTCGGTCGGTTTTGGTCGTTTGGTTATTTTTTGTTTTTGTTATTTTAGTTGGGTCAATTTTGTTTTTTAAACAGCGAGTGGTTTTTGTGGGGGGTCATGACCCCCGTGACCCCCCCCCTTAAATCCGCGCCTGGTTCCGCTCCTGTGGTGCTTTGTGGTAGATAAGTTTCTGGAAGTACTCGACGACCAAAACTGTTATCGTGATAATCGATGCACCCAGGGTATACGTCAGCACTCACTTTTTTTGATCTCCAGAAGGTGCGCGAATGGCTTAGTGTCAATCTCCATAAAACGCTCTGGTACCATTTACCAAGAAACGAACCTTACCGGGATAGACGGAATTAGTCCTCGCAGGCAAAAATTACACTTCTGACGAGTCAAGTACTTCGGAGGCCTTAGTATGGTGACATAGAACCAGACCATATTCCTTTGCTATCAAATTAATTAAAATTCAAAGAATAGCATGTGTTTTCGCACATCGCCAACTGCAGCGGGGCCGTGGTCTTCAGCAGGAACATCCTACAATCGTCAGTATTATAGAAGGAATTCCGGAAACCGGAATGCTACTGGATTGAATAACCGCGAACATCTCAAACAGTCAACATACAAGAAAAGCCATCCTGATGGGCTCTTCCTAAAATATTTCGAAGTGGGATCGTATGGTACACGAACAACTTCAAGCCAGAGACAGGTATGGGTGTCAGGATTTCATACACCTAGGAGAACTTAAGAAAGTGCTAGCCTAGAAAAGAACGAATCAACGAAAGAAAGCTTAGACAGTAGGTCGCTGATCCGTAAAGCCCACTTTCCCCGCTTTGGTGAGCACTCTCGAAGGACTCATTTTAAGGGCCACGTTGATGACGCCACGCCGAAGTACATTACTTTACGGCTCGTACCAGTCTGGACTCAAACAAGATATGAAGGAAATTGGAGAAGGTCGGGTTCTAAATTTCCTTTTTTTTTGTCGAATTTTCATGGAATGGCCCACTACCGTCTGGGTATGGACCCCCAACACTCCCATATCCTTTCTATGATACCTATGCAATAAAAATAAACAGCAGCCTTGTAAATAAATACCACAAAGGTTAAGAAGAAAGCGTACATTAAGCCTGGCCCATACGATGATAGTTTCGAATCGTACTTTGTTGTGAGGTATTACCTGCTGAAGTACGCGCTGTGATACTAGGCCAGTCTAATTAGATTTTTTCGTGCCACCCGAGCCATCTGAAAAGTAAAATATAGGTAAAATAGGAAAAATTCCGTAGAATTTGATGAACTACTTTTAGCACTCCTAGGCCTTTGGGAAAGTTTCCAAAATGGCGTCAAAAGAGGGCCAAAAACAGATTTTCGCGTTTAAAAAAAACTAAACATTGCACAAAAAAAGGTTTAAATAAAGTTTGTAGATATTTTTCATACTAATAAAATGACACCAGTTTGATGTCAATACATAAACAAATAACGGAGTTATTGCAAAAAAACCTCTAAAAAACACGTTTTTTTTAAATGCTCATATCTTTTACCAAAAAAGCGATTTTGTAATGAAACTCGTGGAAAGTGTAGCCCTTGGGGAGTGCAATAAAACGTTTTTGTAAATTTGCAAAATAATAAATAATTTTTGCAAAATACGGGTTTTTCGAAAAAAAGACCTTTGTTGTCGAATTCGATTAGCTCATAGCCATCAACACCTACAGAAATGTTTTTGCGGTCAAAATGTTCTGGAAGAGTTGTGCTAATAGTTGTGTTTTGTGCGCACATTGCTACTTCATTGGAAACATGCGAAAAGATGGCCGGAAAAACGATAAAAACAATCTTGCCCACAAAATTCGACTATTTGCTCACGAAGTTCTATTAATTGCCTATCTATAGGGGTTAGTTTTCTATGATGGTCGTAAAATATATAGCCCCTATTCCCATAGTCACCTCACTTTTTTTCTCACCTCACATTTTTTGTCACGTCACTTTTAAAGTGGTATTCTCATAGTCGAGTGACAAGGGAAAAGTTAATGAGAGAAAATGTCACAAAACTGGGTGTAGTATTCTCGAAGTCATTTTTTTAGCAAATGTCACTGAAAATTGTAATTTTTTATCACTTGGAATTTGTAGGTGACGCCACAATTTTTTTAAAATGAATAGTAACAGAGGGTAAGAAGTATGTTTTATTTTAATGTTTTTGATGATTTATCATTATTCTTATATCCTAGAATTAAAATAACGAACAGGATATGTAAATAGAAATATATCATAAGAATATAGAAATATCGTCACTTTTTCTACAGCAAGTGACTACGAGAATACGAAAATTGGTTTGTCACATTTTTCAATGGGTGACGTGACTATGGGAATAGGGGCCTATATTTTTGTTTTGCCTATCGATAGGCAATTAATCGAATTTCGTGAGCAAATAGTCGAATTTTGTATGCAAGATTGTTTTTATCGTTTTTCCGGCCATCTTTTCGCATGTTTCCAATGAAGTAGCAATGTGCGCACAAAACACAACTATTAGCACAACTCTTCCAGAACATTTTGAGCGCAAAAACATTTCTGTAGGTGTTGATGGCTATGAGCTAATCGAATTCGACAACAAAGGTCTTTTTTTCGAAAAACCCGTATTTTGCAAAAATTATTTATTATTTTGCAAATTTACAAAAACGTTTTATTGCACTCCCCAAGGCCTACACTTTCCACGAGTTTCATTACAAAATCGCTTTTTTGGTAAAAGATATGAGCATTTAAAAAAAACGTGTTTTTTTTGCAATAACTCCTTTATTTGTTTATGTATTGACATCAAACTGGTGTCATTTTATTAGTATGAAAAATATCTACAAACTTTATTTAAACCTTTTTTTTGTACAATGTGTAGTTTTTTTTTTAAACGCGAAAATCTGTTTTTGGCCCTCTTTTGACGCCATTTTGGAAACTTTCCCAAAGGCCTAGGAGTGCCAAAAGTAGTTCATCAAATTCTACGGAATTTTTCCTATTTTACCTATATTTTACTTTTCAGATGGCTCGGGTGGCAAAAAATCGAGGTTTTTTGATAATTTGACTGGCCTATACCTACTGTTCAATGTTGTTCGAACATAATGACGGATCCGACAGTTATTTTTAGCCCACTTTTTTCTATTTGAAATTATTTCCTACTTTCTATGAAATACCAAAAATCATTTCATTTAATTCAATTCATTCCAATCCAATTTGTATGATTACCACATAATCTTAAACAAAGTTAAATCAGCTTTTTCTTTTAAAACTAAACACAACCAGGGAAACTTCCCACAGTTCAAACATTTACCAAGCGAAACATCTGCCAATTTATCCATTTCCAGGACAATCTTTGCTTTCTTGATCAACAACAAGGACTCAACAATTTCAAGTCAAAAAAACAAAAATCAACTCAAAAAAGCAAAACAAAAACATCCTATACTTATCCACGGCTGTTTATCAATTTATTTAAATTAGGAATCGGTGTCTCTTCTTGATACGATATGCAGTGCACACACGTCATGTTACGTAGCTGCGGGGATCTAAAATGGCATCAGCCCCAAAGACGCAATCACCCACCGATGTGGGCCAGGAGCTGATTTAAATTAATCGAGTGCGACAAGTGGAAGACTTGTAACATTTTTCCTAATTAAACCTTTAAGGCACGACTAAATTGAGCGACTTCATCCGGTTTTAAGGTTCCGACTTAACTTCTTCTATTGCGCGGTTTTTCCCGGAAATTGCCTAAGCGAAATTATTAAAAGAACACCAATGTATCCGCTAGAGATTGTCTCCGGCAGAGGAGTGTTGTTTACTTATAAATTGAAAAATATAACTTAAAAGGCGGATAATCTTCAATTAAAATAATCTTCTTGGTGGATACCGTCTGAAATAAAAGAATATCTGAAGGAAGTCTCGAGTTTATGTAAAAATAAATCTCTTAACATTTATCCAAATTTGTATTATTTACTTGGAGATATTATTAGACGGGATTTATTTTTTTATCTACAATTTGGTTACGAAATTCTAGGATTTAGTTGGTTAGCTGGATAAAGGTGGCCACCCCGTCCAGCGAATCGAGGACTGGGACACAATTGGCTCTGAAAGGACACCGTTTTGTAACCGCAATCGTGTAAACCTTTACGTAAGCATGTCAGTGTACCTGGAGTTACTTCAGATCCAGCTTGTCATATTCAGATATAGGATCAAGCTTCGAAACCTCTCTTAAGTCCTGCAAGAAAAGGTTTCAAAATGCACAGTGCACTGCATTTCAGTGCCTGGGATATCTTAAGAGATGAAAATTCCTCCTTAAGCCACAGGCCCTGGCTGTAATACACAAATACTACATTTGTCCTCGACTTGAATACAATTCCTCTAGCTCTCAAGCCTATCGGAAATGATCGTGTTTGCCCCACCATCGACCGTTTGACCTACCGTAGGAACGTAGCAACCAAAACTTTATCGCTACTATCATACCGATTGTGCCACGGAAATAAATACTCTCCTGCCTCCACGGCAATCTTTTACCCATAACACAAGGTTAGATCGCTCATTCCTTCTGCTTACAACCCCACTTTTCGGGCACCTTTCAGAATATGACTTTGTTCTTAAACAGAACAACTAGTCTAGACTGTGAAACAAACTTTCGCAATTAGTATTCCCGAACTCCCGCAGGGTTCATCGCCATCTTCTCCAACATCCCTCTGTCTGACTCCCCATAACTCTCGAACTAAGCTTGCTGCTAGTCATTGCACCATGTCGTGACAACAACAAGAAGTACTGGTAATAAAAAGGGTGATTCCTGAGCTTAGAACTGCCACATAAAAAAAAGAACAACTCGACTGTGGAACAATCTGCCGCAACCAGTGTTTCCAAACTCGTACTCAAAAGTAAGAGCCGATTCACAATGAACGCTTCAAGCCTCAAGCTTCAATTCTTTTTTCTATAGTTTCAACTTTATTTGAAGCTTGCAGCTTGAAGCTGTGAATGTGAATCATTGTACATAAATCCTAATTTTTGAAACTTGAAGCTTGAAGCGTTCATTGTGCTAAGGTTTATCGCCTTCTACTCAAGCACTCTCTAGAGACCCCTAACCTATCCAATTCTCTTCTATGCTTCAAACTAAGCCTGCTACTTGACATTGCACTATGACCTGAACGACAAGGCATACTTGTAATACAAAGGGTGATTCCTAAGATTGGTTTTTCCACATAAAAAATGCATTTTGAGCTATAGCAAATGCTTTAAAGGTACAACAGGTTTTGGATCAAAGCAAGGAAATTCTTTACTATTTAAACAACTTCCAAAACTACTGTACAGTAATATTCAAATCCATCAGTCTGACGTATTTCATCTGAGAATTTAAAGTCAGTTTGTATGGAACGTCACTATCCCAAATCTATGGGATGTCAAACTTCGAAATTTAATAATAGTTTTATTTCATAAGTTTTAGCATATATTTACGATACTTATTAATGACAAAAGAAGTTTTTAAATGGTATGTATCCAATACTACTATTTGTTAATTGCTTTTAATACAATTATATTCCCAAGGCTTCTACTGATCTTTTTCTATGTTGAAATTTGTAACTCTCTTCGTAATTCACATCGTCCAAAACAAACAAAATCGATTAAAAATGAAAGAAGAATAAAATCTCGACAGAATGATCAGAAAACATCCGACTCACAGATGACACATGAAGATATTCTTCGAAATACAAAAGATATCACAAAAGGTCTAAGGTCTTACGAGAACCTAATTGGACAATTACGAGACAATTGGCAAATGCCATCGACTTACTTAGAAAAGCGTGGCTATCTTGTTGGTGAAAAACCTACAGCTAATGCTGTAAAAGGATATTCCTCAAACACGCAAGAATACGAATCGAATAAATTGCAAAACTATAATGAAAATGAAGCAGCTTTTGTAAACGAAGGTATAATTCAGCAAGCTAGAATGTCTCGAAACAATGATATTGCAAATAATTTCAAGTTGACAATACCACAAGTTTTGGGTAAGTCTAAGGATGATCCAAAAGAAGTTTTCTTCGCAAGTGATTACAAAGATGATAATGATGAAGATGATGATAAATATTATCTTCGAACTAAAATACAAAAGCCGAATACAGGAGACAATACACTTGATTTAATAAAGAAAACTCCAAATACTTTGGAATATCCCCCAATGACCAGCTCTATACTCTCGAATTTAGATACTGCAGACAGAAATATAAAATTCGATGATTTATTTAACAATTTAAGTAGAGCTGATATTGATTATGTGAAGAGCTTTCTAAAATGTTTTAGAGAAAACAAAAAACAATTTATAGTTGACTACCTGCACATCAATGATACTGATCAAAAAGCAACAAGTGGAAATACTACATCAGTAAATACTACAGCAGTAAATTCAACATCTACAAAAACTACAACACCAGCACCAAGCACGAATGGAACAAAGTCATCACTTTTCAGCAATCCTTTCAAAGCGAAATCAAAAGGGGAAAACGCAACCTCCACCAACCCTACTACCCCAAGTACCGCAGAGACTACTACTGCATGCACTGTATCTACTGCTGCAACTAAAACTGAGAAGCCTGGTGGTGGTGAAGGAGGAGGAAATATCACTGAAAATAAATTGGGGATTTCACAGCAAAACGTGAAGGTTAATGTGGACTTGAACGCCAATAATTCAGGAGAAGGTAACTATTGGTCTAGTTTAAATTGCTTTTTTTATTGAACGTTTTATAAGATGGGACAAAAATTGCTAAAAAAAATTACTATGGCATAAAGGAAACGTTTCATTTATTCCTATTAACTTATTTCTTGTCACGCTTCCAAATATTGTGCGGGTAGGAGCGATCACTTCCTTATTTCAATCCTGTTTTATAATCTGGCCGTAAGCAGATTCTCTTACACAAAATACTTTGTGCTTTTTGTAAGATTTGATCGGGTTGTTGAGGAATATTGGTGGTTGAAGTAAAAACGACCGTTTGCCTTCTCTATTTTTCAAAATATTAAGCATTTAACCCCATATCGTTCCTATTGCGTGAGTTCTAATGACAATTTGTTTTATTATGCTTTTATTGCTTCTGACAACAAGCCTCTCTTGTATGAAATTTTATTACATTTCCCAAGAATAATGCTACAACTAAAAGAAATCCAGTCGTCCGAAAGCGTGTCATACAAAGAGTGGGAGTTACAGGTCGATCATTGCATATTGTTTGGTTTCATTAGGCCAAAACACTCCGATCCAAACTTCCATCGCTTTTCTAATCAAAAACTGACTCGAAATTACGCTGCGCCTGCATTTATATGTATATCCAAGACCCTCTCTATAGATCTTTCTGCAGGCTTCTATTTCTCGCACAATCGAGAATTATTCGAATTATATTCCACAAATCACAGTCCGTTCCACTGGCCATACATACGTTGATGGCGCATTGTTAAATGTTCAAACTATCGCGAATAGATGGCGACACATTATTGCTTAAATTATCACAGTATTTTGTGCTATTTCCCGCAACTTAATTGTAGATAATCAACTATTTCTTCTTCCTTTGTGTTCTAATTTTAGAACAATCCCAACCGCTAATCATAATAAATGAGATACTAGATTACACTTACTACAAGCATGAGATGATACATTATTGTCTTATCGGAATTTTTAATATTTTCAGTGATATGCTCGCCATCAATTTTGAATAAACTAAATTTTTTGATCCATCTTCATCGTTGCGTTAGCTACATTGACAGATTAAATGTTTATTTGAAACTCTTGAATATAACGAATGAAATTCGCCAATTGAATTCAGTTGTTGCAGGTGAAGCGAAATCCTCAAAGTGTACACCAATTCGTCTTAACGAAATGAGTTTCGATTTGGAAGTGGCGGAACAAAATTCTTCTGACAAAGAGAAAAATTATAATCAACTCCCTTATGATGAAAATCCCATTAACAGAGCCGATGATTTTGCCTCACATTTTTTAGGTAAATAAATGCCGCTTTACTGTAATAAATTTAATTGTTTTAACATTTATTTTTTAGCTTCTAGTAAAAAAATTCCTCAACTTCCTTTCGAGATGAAATCACCATATGCAGACAACTTCCTAGATCAATCAGATGGGATGGTATATGATGATGATGTACTTTTTGAAGAACCTCAAGCAAAAGTCTCGAAGAAAAGACAAGCAACTTTTGAGGAACAATCTAAACACAACATTGCAGATCGAAATTCAAAAAAATCCTCTAGAGTACAAGATTATTACTCGGACTATCCGATAGAGGAAAGTGAGTTAAATGCCAATTTTCATGAATATGATTTCGGAGCCGATGAAGCCAGTAATAAAGGCGATAATAATTTTGACAATCAGCAACGAAATCAAAAACAAAAATTTAAATATAAAAGGAAAAAAAAGGGTAAGAGAACAAAAAACTTTCATGCTGAATCAAATGACTCGAATAATCCCAAGCTAGATGCGCCAGCAGAAGAAAAACAAACAGCAATGCCAAAAACGGAAACTGATCATGGTTTCCCGGAGTTGTCCGATATCAAATTTCGCATCAATGAAGTTCAGGAAGAAGCGATTGAGAAATTTATTGAAAGTCTGAATTCTCCACCGGAAATATTTAGCTTCGATGTAGAAAAATATCTTAAGGAGCCAGAAAGTAGAGTGGCTAAAGATGTGTTAACTATTAACAATCCCCAACCAAAGGCATTTTATGAATTCCCCAACTCATTACGCATTGAAAATGAACAAATTCCATTTATTCCCAAAGATAAAACACCAGAATCAGATATGCTCTCAGGCGCAGATTCTGAAAATGAACGAACCAATGACCCGAAACCAAAATATAAAAGAGATATTTTACGGGAATTTATTAAGGGAGTCGCAAATAATTATCTTGATGTAAAGCCCCCAGAAGATGTTTGCCTAGAAATGTCTGATGAAAAATCATTCAAAAATGAAGCTTCCCCTGCAATTTACGAAGAACCTACAGAAGTAAAAAACCAAGATTTAAGTGAACTGGGCCAAAACTATTTCATACCAAATAATCAGTATATCGATGTTCCATTGTTAGTAAGAGAAACAAAACAGGATGAAGACGATTTCATTGATAAATATTATCTCTTGAACGATGGTAAATCCCCTTTTTATAAAACACCTGCCAAAGAAATGAAAGTACTTTATGATCCCCAAGCTTTAACTATTGATATGGATTTGGATGAGAAATTTAAAGATCTAAAGTATGGAAAAAGAGATTTTATTTCTGAAAGAAAGAAGGGTAAAGAAAACGAAAGATCAGTTCCAATAGATGTGTATATACTATCGAAAGACGATAATAATGCACATATTGATATACCACAGTGATGCATAGAATACTTTTTCTTAAATATTTATTTATGTAATGTAAAGTTTGTATTTTAATTAAAATAGCAAAATATATTTTTAAATCATTTTCGATTAGATTTTACGCACATGTGTAGTTTATTGTAGTGATACTCTACTACTTGTGGACTAAACTGAGATCTATGACCAATGCCATTTTCTCTGTGTATGATATTATATTGAATCCTTACTATTTAGTAAGTTTTAACATCCATATTTTAATTATGATATTAAAAATGTGAAGTTTTTCGGGAAAGCTCCAGAGATCTATATTTTTATTCCACGCAGCGGCCGTGGTCTTACGACAATCAAGCCAACAAGTGCCTCGACATTAAACTAAGAAGTGTAGCCAACAAGTTTCTTGACATCAATCTAATAAGTGTCCTGACTACATTTATACTACGTCCCAACAATTCCTTAGCCGCGTGAAGAGGCGGCACAAGAAGGCACCAGTTAGAGTTCCAGGCACGGATCTCCGGCGTTTGGTGTGCTTCATCCAGAGCCGATTGGCACAACTGGTGGGTGCTAGCCGGTTCCGGACCAATAAATGCAATGCAAATGGTCCATAGAAGTCCTGTGAGTAAGGAAAGAGTAGGTCCATCTTGATAGAGCAGTCATATTAGGATAAGGCATTATACAAGTGGGTGCCTTGGTGTCCAGAGGAGATCGTTCAACCAGTGGCGGACTAAGCCCGCAAGAGGCCCGGGGCGGCAAAGCTGAATGAGGCCCTCGGTCTAAGAAGTTGATGTAATTTTAGAAGCCTTTTATTCAGTTGCCATTCGTATGTACAGGTGTGTGTGTGTGTATGTTTATTTCCCAGTAGAAAAAGCAAGCCCATCGATTCCGAAAGTAGTTCTAAAGCCAAATGTCCATTATAAAGTTTTTTTTCGGTAGAGTGTAGGTAGAGCGTAGAGTATAGCGTCTCTACCGCTCTACCACTCCACCGCTCGTAGATTTGCTCTAGATAAATTTTGAGTAGAGCTACAGACTGTGTACACTGCAGATGCGTTTTTATCTACTAGTCTAGTCCTATGGTAGAGCGCGCAACTGCGGCCATAAACTTTTGCATGTCATTTCATTTCTCAGTTATTCAGAGATGCGTGCGTACACATATTGTGTAAAAAAATTTAAGGAAATTAACAGAAAACAAAAAAATAATAAAATGAGTTCTCGCCAAAAACAAGCTGCTGCCGTTTTATTTTTGCTCGAAGAAGAGAAAAAGAAGGAAAGGAAATGTTGGGAGCGAGATTGGAATGCTAAAAGAAAACAAAATGCTGGAATGTATCGAGAATTATTGAATGAGCTCACGAAAGAAGATATATCTTCATACCAAAATTTTCTGCGTAAGTCGTATTCGAATTTCGTTGTTATTTAACACGCCGATGTACAACAATTCGAATCGCAGTCGAAACGCAAATAAGAATGAATCTGTAGAGAGAAAAACTCTATCAAACATGCTTGATAGAGCGTAGAGCAGATGTAGGAACACAAAAAAATTGCGTATACACTATAGAGTTTTTTAGCAGAGAAAACTTTCGCATTGCGTGGGTGTAGAGCGCATCTGTAGAGCTCTAGAGGGTGTATACACTTCTCTACGCGTCTCTACGCGAGAGTTTTCTCTAGCTCTACGCAAAAAACTCTATAGTGGACACTAGGCTTAAGTTTAGAAAAACTCCTCTTGCATGATACAACCGAGATGAAAATGGCCAAGAAGTATTGAAGTATAAGCGATGTACAGGGCAACGATTCAGTAAAGTCCCTTTTTATAGGCCAGTCTTCGAGAAGGAAAATATGATACAAAATGAATTATTGGCTCATAGGCGAGATTATTGTTGGAATCACTTCGTTTTAAGGTGTAGTTAAACACCCTAAGTTTGCCCACAATTTGGTGGACCGCATAACTTTTTAATTAACTTATTGTGAATAAAAAAGGCACTTTTTTTCTATTTCTATCAATAGCTCCGTTCCTGCTAACTTTAGTATAACGTATGCACTGGGAAAGCTCTTTGTTATGAAATTCCCTAAAAAATAAGCCCTGTTAGAGGTCGCTAGGGGCAAGGGTGATATTGCAAATAGCTTCCAAAGTTTTCAAAACACGTTATTTTCGCTATTTGTTTACAGGAAAACAACTGCAGATAGAAGGCTTGAAGATGGTGTTTGTGTAGTCACGGCAATGTACAAAAAATTTTAACAAAATCGGTTCATTACTTTTTGTGTAATTAACCATCTAGTTTTTTTTAACTTTAATTAACAATGCTGCCATTTTTTGTAAGATCAGTTTATAATTGGGAAATTCTTTTAGAAAACTTAAGAAACAATTGAAAATAAAACCCCGTTGGAATTTTTGAAAAATCGCCATTTTGATCGAATTTATGAGGTTTTTTAGGCACATACCTTTTTATATTTGTTTATTTATCGCCTATAAAAAGATACGTACCTAAAAACCTCATAAAATCGTTCAAAACAGCGATTTTTCAAAAATTCCAATGGGATTTCATTTTCAATTGTTTCTTAAGTTTTCTAAATGAATTTCCCAATTATAAACTGATCTTACAAAAAATGGCAGCATTGTTAATTAAAGTTAAAAAAAAACTAGGTAGTTAATTACACAAAAACTAATGAACCGATCTTTGTGAAATTTTTTGTACATTGCCGGGACTATACAAACACCATCTTCAAGAATTTTCAGCCTTCCATGTGCAGTTGTTTTCCTGTCAACAAATAGTGAAAATAAAGTGTTTTGAAAACTTTGCAAGATCACCCTTGCACCTAGCGACCTCTAACAGGGCTTATTTTTTAGGCAATTTCATAACGAAGAGCTTTCCCATGGCATATGTTATATCAAAAGTTGGCAGGAACGGAGCTATTGAAAGAAATATGAAAAAAGTGCAAATTTTGTTCAAAATAAGTTAATTAAAAAGTTATGCGGTCAACCAATTTGTGGGAAAACTTACGGTGTTTAATTACACCGTAAAACGAAGCGATTCCAACAATAATCTCGCCTATGGGCCAAAATTGCAATGAAAATGCCTCACCGACTAGCCTATTATGTCTACGGGAACATTGTACGGGACCTCCGACTCCAAAGTATCATTTATTAGGGCGCGCGCACACAGAAAGCGGAGCGGAGCTGAGCTTATCAGCTCTGCGCTAACTTTACATTAAAATCCCCGGTGCTGCGCAGAGCTGATAAGCTCAGCTCCGCTCCGCTTTCTGTGTGCGCGCGCCCTTAGGTAGGCACTGACCATATTTTAAAAGCCTTGTTTAGGATTTGATCAAGGGAACTTGAAGGCATTTGGAGGCCCCAGGAACCAGAGGCCCGGGGCGGACCGCCCCCTCCGCCCCACCCTTAGTCCGCCACTGCGTTCAACGACAGTGCAATAACTAATCAACTCCCAAGCAACGCTCGACGCAATAACTTTACATCTTAGCTTGGTAGGCGTTGAAGGGTGTGCTCCGTACTACCGTCGCCAGTTGGTTATTCAGGGAGCACCAAGTGACCAGCACCAGGTGACGGTTAAATTTTCCATCCTCACCCCTAAGTACTGGATGGAGTAGGTGGAATAAAAATATCTCGTGCTGGAGTTGGATCTTTTTTTAAATTCTTCTCTCTATATTTCCGACTAGAACTAGAACTTCAATAAAAACACTTTTATTCTAATATTAATGCTCACGCCTATTCTGAACTCCGCTGGAATTTTCGTACATTGGTAGCATATACGATTGTAATTCCAGCAGAATCGAGTCCAGCGGAATTCAGAATAGGCCTGAATTATTTCTTATTTTTGTTATATGAAAATTACCAAACAAGTAGCCTTACAACATAACGGGACTTGAGCGACACTTTTTAGTAAAATAGATTGTCGACAGTACAAAGGCTTTCCCTGAGCTCTAGTCCTCCACACAAAAAAAAATAGCTCAGTTGAACATATTTCTGTACATTGTGTTAAAATTTCATCAAAATCGAGCGTGGAGGAGTTAATCTTAACATTTACCCTCCCAAATAATTAACAAAAATTAGGTGAGGTTTTAATCTGAACCATAAATATTTTGCACTGGTATTTCGTTAACGACCTTGGGAAACGTAAACCAAACGCGCTCAATCTATGAACTTAAACTATTCAAGTCAATAAAACCTAGCTAAACTTCTAGGCAATAATTACCCAGGTTTATGACTTGGCTTATCTCTCCCAAAAAAATATCCTTGAGCTTTAAATAAAAATACCCAAATAACTTTCAATTACAGCACGCACACTATTGTAAATAAATATTTGCACGGTGACGTACCCAAAACATTCCGGCGTGCACAGCCGCCGAAGTTTGCCGAAAATAGACATTTACATGACTGTAACTGGAAAGTGGGGATCCGTCAAGCTGTCAACAAAATCGCAAACGGCAGCGGGTTCTGTGATTATTTCTGTGAAGTTAATTAAACATTATTAAGCTAGCTGCTAAACGTGGAATTATGTTAAATACTATTTACTACTTAAAAAATCGTAATAAAAATATCAGTGATTAGCAGGGCATTTAGCAAAGTGAAGAAACCAGTCAAGAAAATAAACAATAATCCTCGTCCGTGCGCACCTATTTTCGTTAGGCGTAGTAAACATATTCATCAAAATGTCACAAAAGCGAAAATTTGAGGAATTTCATGATCCAGACTATCCACAAAACGATGATTCTAAAAGAAAATGCACGAGGCAACTTCAACCCGAGGAAAGAATTGAAAAAATTCGGTCAATTGTGAGGCGGGAATTCCAGAAAGAATTGACCTCAAAGGAGCAAGAACTAATAGAAATCAATGAACGGATCGGATTGGCAAGGAAATTACTGCATAAAGTCAGGTACGCTGCTGTATATAATTTCTACACTAAAAAGCAACTAGAATACAGTGCCGAAGATGCTGTACAAGTGCCAGAAATAACTGGTCTACCTGTAAGAGCAAAAAATCAGAAGGCCATTCATCCCGCCCTGAAAAGTATACTTGGCAAGAAAGGTATAGATTATGAGCAAATCTTAAAGATTCGGCCAACACGCGAAGCTGCTAAAACTGCAAAGCATTCAATTAGTGAGAAATTAAAATCTAAGAAGGATAAAAAATCAAAACAATCCGAAGTGAACACAACTACACCGAGTGAAATCAAAGTCCCACGGCAGATAGAAGCTGTGAAGAAGCGAGTCGATGTGCTTAATAGTGGCAGATCTTTTAACCAAACAAAACACTTAATAGTAGTTGGGAACACTTCGAAGTATATTGGGGATGAGTCTGAAAAGAATCTTGGAGGAATTACACATAAATGGCTCATTTACATTCAAAGTAAGACCACAGTCGCTATAGAGAAAATTGTAAATAAAGTTAGGTTTTTCCTACATCCGTCATATAAACCAAATGATATTGTTGATGTTTGGTAAGTAGTCTTTTATATCATTCTAAAGGCGCTAATTTTAATTTCTTATTCAAGCTCTCCACCTTTTCAATTATCACGGCGTGGATGGGGAGAATTTCCTGTACGGATACAACTGTTCCTCCATCCAAAACTGCAGCAAAAACCTCTTCAGTTTGTACATAATTTAGTATTAGATAAAACATTAAGTGGACTTCAAACAATGGGTAAGACACTTTATCTAAAAATATATGCAACTTTTTTGTAAACAGGCTCCTTAAAATTATTTTCCTTTTAAAGAGTTCTCGTTATTTGTCTTTTGGAAATGTGTTATTAGTTATACGGAAAAACTTTATCGTTTTTAACACCTTGTAAGCGGATTACGCTAAATTACTTTCCTTGCGAGCTTATGACTCGAACACTACTCATAAAAATACCTTTTTTATAAGACATGGCAAGTTATTAAAAATGTAAAAATATAGATTCCACTAACTACGTAGCACGCTGTTGGTTTATATCCTTTCCTGATATTTTTAACTAAGAAGGTATGCTCCACGCCACACATAAAGGCCCTTATTCTTGTTGTCACTTCACCATAGTGAGAAATGTCACCTTTAAATATCAAATGAGAAAAATCTCACTTACAAACATCAAGTGAGAACAATTGTCACTGAATTCGCTGTTTCTCGATATCAGTGACAACTGTAATTAACCTTATCTCACTGAAATGTTACTTTTTTAGAGAACCATAATAGCATTTTTGTCTCACTTCGCCATTTGTCACTATAAGTGACAAGCAGAAAAAGGGCCAATATATTTCGATAGATACCAGGAAAAACTGGTGCATTTTAACAAGTAAACTACTCTTGGCATAGTTAATATCACGGCGTATAATTATATGTGTTGTGTATTTATTATTTACAATTGAAAATTAAAAAGTTTCTGCACGAGTTCATCAACCAATAAACCTTCCAACAAAGAGAATTTTCAAAGGGTAAAACATATGTACCAAATGACGAGTTGAAGTGAGCTTCAATTTATAGAATACAGACGGCGCTTAACCGGTTCCCAATTTTTGCTGTTAATTGATCGGATTGCTCGATTTCATGATTAATTGTCGGTGATGAAAAACTAAAGAAATGTACTTCCTTCATTCCGTTGATTCAATTAACTGCAGATAATTGAAGATCATTCGTTCTAATTTCCATATGTTTCCGAAATTCTGTGTCACGATGAGTTAAACTTAACCCTTCTCCTTCCTTCAAAGTTTTTCTGCAAACATGGCTGAACTGAAATTCATGCTTATTAAAAGAAGGAATACCAAGTGAAAATTTATAAAGAATTGAAGACTACTCATGAAAATGGTCGTTTATTTACCATCAACCGAAAAATTGTTAATTTCCAATAGTAATTTATACCTAATAAACCAATTTAATAAAGTTTTTCTTAAAGATAATTATAAAATTTTACAAACCATCTCTTTTTGCAATATTTCAGGTGCAGAAACTTTAGTCGAAATATGGCTACGTTCAGATTTATTCCCACTTTCAACGTCTAGTACAGAAATTGAAGAAAAGAAAATATCTACAAAAACTAATGGACATAAGATTTTAAATAACACTTCGACCACAGCAATTAATTCAACAGACATTCTAGAACAGTCTGAAGCTGCAGCAGTAAATTCAAATATTATTGAAGATAATTTAATGGATTTCTTGAATAAAATTGAAAATCAAAGTCCCAGCATTTGTTCGGAGGGTGAAAAAATTGAACCAACTATAGCAGATTCCCCTATAATTGACCATGGGATTATTCCACCAAGTAGTCTTCTTTCATCCCCAAAAATAGAACAAAATAGCGAAAATTATATGGTAAAAAACACGCAAACGGATCCAAAAGAATCTAAACCACCAAATAATTCAATCAATCCACAAATTTTGTCACAAACTGTCCAAAATTTACCTCTCACGCCTAGCTTAGAGCCATGTAAAACTAATGAAAATAACAAATCGCCGCAAGTATTTCAAAGGAAGCTTTTCAAATGTATTGATAAACAAGGGAATGTTAAATTTTTACAAATGTTAATTAAACAACCGGAAACTAATGGGCAAATTGTGCAACAAAGTGGACAAGTCACACAAAATGGGCAGGTACCACCTAGTCAGAAAGCATTTTTATTAACAAAATTAAATGGACAAAATAATGTTGGTGTTGTAAAACCGCCAATATTGAAAATTCTGACGAATAATACAACCGGTGGAAATAATTTAAATTCTAGCAAACTGATTTCAATCAATAATTTCAATAATAATTCAATAAAGCTTATTCAAAATGTCCAAAATAAACCTAGTGGTAGTCAGTCAATTATTGGTAATCAGAATACAGAAACAACACATCATATTATTAAAAATGAACAAACTGCTGCTACTAGTAGAGTTCAAAATACAAATTCCGTAACAGCGGTTAATGTAAATTCTGTAAAAACACAACTACCTCCGCCACCAATGAATCTATTATCTGGACAGAAAGTAATTTCAAACTCCAGCAAAAAACAAGTTTTCTTAAAAGATGGAAAAATGTATATAATTGATCCATTGCAATCAAAGCTCAAGCAGCAAAGTAAAAAACAAGAATCGTTGCTCAAGCCACAAGTTAGCTTGCTAAAACCAATTGTCAAGAATGATAATGTTGGGAATTGTATACGAAATAATCCAAAGGAAATGTTTAATCACACAGCAATAGCCACTGATCACGATTATACATCGTTAATAAATACTAGGACAACAACACCAAACACAATTACAATAACAAGACCTCCGTCATTTATTTCACAAAGGACTAATATCGTAACTGTGAACAGTCCCAACAATACACCAGTTAATGTTTTTGTAACACAGAAGGAGTATCCTCAAAGGATATTCCCAATTAGTAGGGGACAAAACATTTCTAAATTAGTCGCACAGAAAAGAATCAAAACAGATTATGCTAAAGAATTAGAGGATAAATTTATGCGAGCCAACTTTAGTAGTGTCCGACATTCAGTGGAGTTCCTGCTTAAACGTTTACCTCTCATAAAGAAAATTGCTTTGAGTAATAACTATGGAATGGCTTTTCCTTTTGTAGTATGTAGTGAAACTGTATTCAGGAATTTACCAGTCCCCAAACAAAAAGCAAATGAGGTAAGTCAAATATTTCTACATGTAGATATAATTGTTCTATTAGTTTTTAAAGTAATATGTTTGTTATTTTTTAATTATGGATCATTGAATGAATGACTATTAGTTTAAGACTCAATAGCCAATGCGATACCTTCGTGAAACATTATTTCCGGTCCAGACAAATTTTGTTTAAAAAATGAGTAAGTGAGGTGTTATTTAAATTCAAAGATATCTAATACTATCTTGGAAGGAAATGGAAAAGGTAAAAATCTCAGCATAGTCCTCGAGAAATAAATATGTATATACTTGAAGTTTATTATGAGATATATGCTTGAAGTTAATGCAAAGAACTGATAGTGCTCAAAATCTTTTAAAATATCTAAAGTAATCAGGCGAGTTTCAGACGGTGCATGTTTTGGTTAGACGGCTTCATACAAAGTTAGCCGACAATAAACTTTATTGAAAAGCATAAGATTTGTCTCAACAGGGAAAGTCCAGGGAAATTAGATATTGTGCTTCGGAAATATTCCGGGAAAGCTGAATTTAGAATATAGACCTTGATATTATTGCTCTAAAAAAATGTCAAACGTTTCGATCGATTGAAGACCCGGTAACCATTTTACACGTGGTAAAAGACACCAACCAGATCGGTTGAGAAGGTATCGCAATGCTCGTTGATTAGTGCAAACATTTCAGCGTGGGGTGGGATTACAGAAGTTGTTTCAACTCATTTGTTACGAGTTTTAAATGGAAAACTCGTAACAAATGAGTTGAAACAACTTCTATAATGCCACCTCAGATTACGGGTAGAAGTTCACTATACTTAAAAACTTGAAGAATTGTCAGGTGTTCTGACTCACATCTACTTGCGATGAGTATGTCTTCGGAGTAGACAAAGGTGAAGTCCAGATCCTCGAAATTATCAAACTTGATTAATTTATTCATGATAAGTAATTTAATTGAAAGTAAATTTGAAAAACTTTGACTTCTTTTTTCCTTATTAATACATATTGTTTTTATTACAGTGGTTTCGAGCAAAATACATCAACAAATTACTATTAAAACATTCATCTATAAAAGCATTTAAAATTTGGTCAACAAAAGAAATAATAATTTTTTCACGTCAACACGCTTACTCACCTGTGATAGAAAATATTCAATTAAATTTTGAAACTAAAGACTTAAAATCTACAAATAATACAAATCTAAGCGATTTTATAAAGAAAGAAATCAAAAAAGAAAAAATTGAACATCAAACATTAACACCAATTCATGATATATACGATTGGATTGATAAAATAAATCAAAAATTAAAAGTAAACTTTGCTTCTAGCGAAGATATAATTGATGTAGAAAATTATATCAAAGACGATGATATTCATATAGGAAAATCTATGCATGAGTCACCAATTAAAAACTATAAAAATAAATGTTGGTTACAAATTTCTAGTAAATTGGAAAAAGAATCAGAAATTGTTTCGCAAATGTGTCAGGATATCGGTATTCGATTGAAACCTGAAGAGATATTACCTGGTAATTTGTTAAATTTATCAATTGATAGATAATGTTGTTAAACGTTACTTTTTTTCAGATGTAATGCATTCAGCGTCGCAAACAGTTCTGGCACATTCGTTACGCTGTTTCATAGAAGATTTGTTAAGAAGAGCCCTTGCAACAAAAAAGGAAACACAAACTACGAGGTATGCAAATAAAGAAAATTGTCGGTTGGAATATTTTCTGTAGTCATCTTTAATTTACTAGGAAAACTAAATTTAAAGCGGTTAAACCTATTTCTGTCGAAGCGTAAAGTAATTACTTATTCCGCTCCACAATTTGGCCTAACGCAACTGCTTCCTGTACCGGTTTCGATTCTGAGCTAATGTCAAATTTGGCATCCCTAAGCCCTAGGTGTCCTGGTCATATTTCTCGTTATTGTAGCCTGCGAAATCACACTCTCACATAAGGACGCTATAATTTTCCGAAAGAATTTCTTTTCTAACACAGCTAAGAGTTTTTGAAGTTCGGTCTGCATTCAAGGCTTGGATCCAAATGGGAGTACTTGTATGATTTTCTTCATTGCTTACTACCATTCAGTCGAATCGAAGAAGCCATTAAGTTTTCTACGACTTCTACCAAAAATTTACCTAATGGTTCAGTGTTTGTAAGGTTTATCCAGGGGCCGTATTTGGTTTCTCGAGTCGATCGACTCGACAAAAAAAGCTTCTCGATTTTCTCTAAGTTTCATATTTGGCATTACGAACAAATCGACAGGTAAGCGCTGCCATACAAAACCATCAAATTGTGTAATATTACTCTAAGTGCAGCAAACCATTTATATTTAATTAAAATAGAAATTGTTAAAAGTTTATTGTATGCATAAATATAGCTTTTTAATAAACGTCAAACGTCTTCATCGACACGTAAAGAGGCGATCACGTTGTCGAAATCGTGTTGTCAAATGCCAATTTTCATTTTTCGTCAGAAGTCGATATAGATTCGAAAAACCAAATACGGCCCCAGAGCTCTCGTTGATGCTCGCTTTCTTAAGACTTGTTTTTCTCTCACTGAAAGGGAGCTCCAAAACATGACCTTTGGAACTATTCACAACTACTAAGTTATCACTTGCTGCCTTCTCTATAAACCGTTGTCCATTGCCGGGTAATGATCTCATTCAAACTGCGAGTTGTACCGTGTTGTCTATATACGGTCCCCCAACCTAATTTAGCGTTCATATCTCCCAGGATTGTTTGGTTTCACATGGTACCCAGGGCAGGCATTATGTCCAATATGGATGGACTGTAGTTATATCAATGAACGTTCATGAAATTTATCTGATTTTTTTTTAAATTCTAAACTAATCAATCTTCTTATTTTAATTATTTTAGTACACAAGTGGAATCTTCAATTCAACCAGACGATATAAGGAATGCAATTTGTAGTCGTCCACAATTTGATTTTCTTTCTAACAAGAATTTGGGTATCCTTAAGGTAAAAGATAAAGAAGAATAAGTTAAAATAATTTAAATTTTACTTGTATTTTATTGTATTTAATTTTTTTATTTGTTCATTTACGAAATATACATCAAAGTCTTTGTAACTGTTATTATAGTGTTTTGAATATATTTTAAGAATATCATTTTTTTAACCCATCTTTATATTTTTTAGTTAAATGTAATCGAAATTTTTTCAAGAAGGCAAAACATCACTTGAATACTATATAAGTGCTCAATAAAAAAGTTTCTTCCTTAAGAAGATCAAAAGCATATTAAAGGTCTTTTATGAAAATTCCCATTTTGTTTCCAAGATAGATAATTTAGATGTACAGCATGAGCGATTCTATCAGTAGAAATTAAACCTTTACCCCGAAAAACTGAGGTTAACAGTCACCTTCTTCAAGGTTTTTGTCCACCTCTATCTCCGTAGTTTTACGATCGCAGCTAACTTTTCCCGGTAGGATAGCCCTTGCAGTTCCTCCTCTTTTTTCGTCTGGGGTTCTTATGATAGGATAGCCCTTGCGGTTCCTCCTCTTTTTTCATCTGGGGTTCTTATTCCTCAGGAGAGCCATCTGACCGGTGCCGCTTGGCCAGCCCACCACATGTGTTCGACACAGCGTTGCGTCCTCTGCAGGATATCTGGTGTACTCCTTGGAACTAAATAGGATTACCGTTCTGCCTATGGTCGGTTAGAAAGGGGTTGCGAAATTAGAGTTCCTGTATGCTCCGTGGAGTCTCGATAACCAGATGACTAGTTAGTTGCACAGTAATCTTGGCTAACAGATCTTCAATATTTTTCAATATTTCAATGGCAATGTTACGGATTGTGATGAACTCCAAAGTGGTTCATTCTTAGATCTCGGCTCGCAACGTGGCCTTCGCTACTGGGGAGCAGCGGAAATAATTTCAAGACAGTTGATCAGCGGAGACTGCACCCTAAATGACGACCTGTGAAGGCACTGAAGGGAGGAGGAGCCAACAGGCTTGACTCTTCACGTTCTCTGTCACCGTCCCGAGATAGCGAGGAGCAGGGTTTAGTAGTTCGGCGCGACCTTGCTTGACCAAACAAGGCTGAGAGACAAGTCTTTAGGCAGACTGCTGAACCTGTTCAAGCGGCCTGGCCTATAAGTTCCAATAAAGGGCTTGAACGAACTTGATTATCAGAAAACGATAATCTTAATGTAAACATGAGTTAATGGCATATACTTCTTGATTTAATAACACAAGAGCAATAGGGTAGTTCGCATTGGATACACAACTCCAAACAAGTGGTTTTTTAGTTTACCTTCCACTTTCGGCTGTTAAATTCTCATTCACTTTCCCGCCGGGGGATTCAACAATCAGAACCTGTCAAATCCGCATTCACTTCCCTGCTGGCGGATTCAACAATAAGGCCCATATTCTACGTTATTTTCACAAAAAAAGAACGAAATATTTTAATATATCTTATTTACTAACAAATTATTTCTTCACAGATATTTATACTTTGCTTTTATGAATGAGTCTATTTTATCCTGAAGTTCCCTATTATTTCTTTGATTTGCGTACAGTTGAATAGTGGATAAACTATTAAAATCGCGTTGTTCCATAGCTATATTTGCAGCCTCATCAAGAAGACTATAAATAAATGCTATTAATTTATATGTAATCAATTTTTATATATAACGGTGATTCTTACTCTGCTTTAATATACCACTTAATCTTTTTATCGTCTCGACATTTAACCAGATATTTTTTTGCTTCATCAATCTTATTTTGTTTCAAACAAACTTCAACAAATGGAACATAACCAATCGGACTCTTCTTTGACTTAGAAAATTTCTCAAGTTCCTCCCATCGCTTTTGCTCAGATAAAACTTGTATTCTCAACCACCAAAACCTAAAATGAAATGTGCTCGTGTTTGCGACTTTATATGCATTTTTATTTTCTTTACCGCCTCTCTGGAATTTTATAATCACTTTTAAACTTTTCAGCTAATTTATGATCTCCAATTTTTAATAATTCCTTCAAAGTGTCATGAGCTGATAGTCCGTAAAATTCAACTGTCCCATACCTAAAAAGATCTAAATAAGGAAATCTTTATGGTGGGAAATTGTTTGCTATTAATACTTTTCGGAAAATGCTTTTTGTTGTTTAAATAATTTCCGTGTTTCACTGCAGAGTTCCGCTTCAAGATCTCGGTGTGCCTTTTCATAAGAAACAGTCGCTGTCGGCAATCCAGGCTCAATGCCACCTTTATCTATTGCCTCACGTAATGAAAATTCTGCTTGGGATTGGAAATCATCTTCTAGGCCCAAAAGATCTTGTAAGGCAGTTTTACTGTAAAGTTGGCAATATTTTTTATATAAATTGTGGGCCATCGAGAATTCGCGAATGATCATCTGTAATACAAAACTAAGTATCTGCCGTATCTGGAGAAATCGAAATGTCTACCTGGAATTTCGCTAATGGTGTATTTTCTTTTAACTGATGTAGAACTATCGATACCAAGTCTGTGTCACCGGATTTCGTAGCGCAATAAAGTGCCTTTTCATGCTTCCCTAATTTCAGCAGCAAGGGAACTTGAAGTGATGCTTTCGGTTCTAGTTCTAAAAGCTTAAAGGAAATAAAATACAAAAATGCTAGAGATATATTAGAACATATAAAAAATTATTTTGAAATAGAAATCATAAAATTAACAACATGTAACTTCAATGGGTTAAATGTTTGGGCGACCACATACATATCCGAGCTCTTCAACTGAGAGTTCTTTAGAGCTGAGTGACAATGTCATAATCTATCAACAGCCTTAAGACAGAATAAACTAGACTTGACTCTGCAGCTTATCTTAAATTTAAACAAGCTTTACTATTTCTGTTTTTGTCTTTGGTAACTATAGCAAAACTTAATTTTCTTGAGACAGTGAACTTTTTAAAAAAATACAAAAATCAAACCTTGATTGCCAATTGATCTCTACCAACAGAATGCGCCTTCTCAGCAATATTACAAAAGGATACTCCATGTACTGTTGGATTCTTAAATTTTTCTATTATTTTCCTCGCAACCTCATTATCATCTGAAAGTAAATTTTTATTAAACTAAGCTGATTTTCAATGTAGTTCATTACTTTTGTCATAAAGCACTTTATGAAAAGCCCAATGTTCTAATATTCTAGATTCTGGAAGTTTTAAATGTTTTGCTACTTGAATCGCTATTGCGTAATGTTTCCTATAAACTAATCTATCTAAAATTACATTTGGTTTTAGTTCATTGAATCTGAAAGAAACAGCATATTAACAACAAGGGTGAAAAAAATGATTAAATACTGACTGCACATATGTAAGAGGAAGAGCAATGTTTGGATGTCTTAAAACGTTTAACACACGAAGTATCCGGCACATTTTAATGTAATCATCTGGATTATGATTTGGTAAAAATCCCTTTCCAAAATATGCAGTCTAAAACAAAAATATTTATTTAATTTAATTACAATTATAGTGGAAAACCAGTATTACCCTTATCAGACTCTTTTGCGTTTCTGTATCGAATTCATATCCAGAAGCTTCAATGCATTCACTAACTGCAACTTCCATTTTGTCCAAAATCAATGCCAGATATTCATCAGATTGATGACTCTTTTCTTGAAATTTTTTATGGGCTTCAAAAAGAAAACTGGCAGGTTCTTGACTATTAATTGCAAAGATATTATGAACAGGCTTCGGAAGCTTTTGTATTAATTCATGGCCAGTATTTGTGAGTACACGGATCCCATCCATTTCGGGAATTAAAAATATCGCAGGATCATAGGTGAACATACTCTGATCAGATCCATTTGTGCTAATAACAAGTAATAGTGATGGGTATGTAACAATAACTGCATCACTCTGACGGCAATTCTCTGCGTCTAAAATCCATTCAATCTGTTTTGGTCTTTCGGATCGTCCTGTATCATATTCGCAAAATTTCGTTTTCATATCGGTCGTCCCTAGCCATATCACGCCATTGTTTGTGTACAGCGCTAAATATCGATGGTTATACGAAACAGACATTTTGATAATTTCTTTATAGGAGCATTCAATTAAAGACGAATTAATTTCACATGCGCTTTGTCCGTGTGCTATTTTAATAACTTCTCGCCCTGTAGCTAGAAGACAAAAAGAATTTCGATTTTCTGAAACTATTTCCCAGCATGTCGGATTGGGGGCGGATTCTACAAGAGAATAAGATTAATATCAATGTGTAATTAATCTAAATAAACAGAAGGTAGTTTCTTACTAGGAATTTCAGGTAGTTGTCGATTTTTGGGCTCATTTACGTTATTTATTAAAAATACTCGAAAATTAGTAGTCATAACTGCGACACCAGTTCCTGCACTTGAAGGAAAGATTCTAGCGTCTATGACCTGCAATAAAGCCACTTTTATAGGATTTTGAATTTTCTTTAATAAAGGTTGCTTACTTTAGTACAATTAGCTTCTTTTCCCATGCTAAAACAATGTTTTTGCTCTCCGAAAATATCATACTTAATAACCAGTCCATCATCCTGTACACAAAGTAGCTCTTCTGCATCCGACCATCCCATAGCTAGTAGTTTGCCATGATTCCACTTTAAATAATTCGCATTATTATATATTTAAATACATTTCTTTTAAGTATAGTCTTACGGTAATAGACGAAATTAAGCCACCAGCTGAATTAATAATTCTTATCACAGGTTTCATCGTGCCTTTTATCGGGACAATTTTATCAAAATCACGGACAATTGCAATAGGCCCCCCAAATGGAGCACCACAGACCGACATATATTCCAAATCAATTTCATTTGGCCAATCAATATTAAATAAATCAATTTTCCTAAATATTATTTAGTTATTTGTATTTTATTTTTTCCGTAGTTGATTATTTTACCTAAAAGTGTTTCCTGGCCGCAGTGTGAACCAGTCACCCGTATTATACATTACTGGCATTTTGGCTGATTGTCCACTCTTTTAAGGAATAACTATCAATAAATATTAGATTCCAAATGCTTAATTACGACAATATTTATATTTTTCACTGCAAATTAATTTAATCACTTTTAACTACGCTTCCAGTACATAAAAAAAAAGGTAAACAACGTTTGACATTTCATTGTGCGAAGTTTTTATAACAGTTCAACAGTATTTCTTCAAATATTTCACAGATGGCAGTACCTGCGTCAAAGGTTGATGATACACCGCTCAATGCATTGACTGTTTTGTCAGTTAAAAGGCCAAAGGAGGGATCAAAGGCCCTGGCCAAACAACAGGCAATTGACAGCTCGAATTTAGTCAATAATACGCCGTGTTTCATCCGCGTAAGAAGAATTGTTTACATAAAGGGCTCAATACATGAGCGCTCCATCCGACCACGCCACGCCAAAACAACAACAATTTGTATGCCTTCGAAATTTCGAGTGTATACAAATTGTTGTTTTGGCGTGGCATAGTCGAATGGCGTGCTCGTGTATTGGGCCCTTAAGCCATATTTACTTACTTATGATCCTTTAATCTCTCGTGGGACATTAAGCAGTGGTCCTCCAGCGGATTCTGTTTTGTGCGACGGCTCTGTTGCAGCTTCTGCTAACAGGATTCTCCTACACTTTGTTCTAGGTATACACAAGCATTACAGCCCTCTTAATTCTTAATTTTCCAAAGTCACGGACTGTCCTGAGTCTACAAGAAGCGGACTGCTGAGTAGATAAGACATACGGACACAGCATTATACTGCGCTCTCTATCACTAGGAATTGTAAAAGGACTATCCGACTACATGACATCGAAACTCAATGTTGACCGGGAGTGATCTCTACCAGAAATAAATGGGCTAAACTTCCAGCCAAACAAGAACTATGACATAGTTCTATCCAGAGTTCGGAAACGAACACTCATGTGCGCACTCGAACGACTCAAAACTCATTTTTCGACTCATGTGCGCACACGAAATTATTCAAGTGCACACAGCTCACGTGTGTGAGTAATTAGGACAAGAAAAGCGCACACAACTCATGAGTATGTGCGTTTTGGCGCACACAAAATTTATCGCACACGAGTGTGCGTTTCCGTACTCTGTTCTCTACACAGATGTTACCAAACCAGAAGCTGGTATCTTTCCCTCGATAAAATACTACCGTTTGCTTAGTTCTGCCAGTGTCTTTCAGACGAAACTAATGGCAATTCTCAAAGCCCGCCTAGCAAATCGGATGAACCCAAGGCTTGGAGTTTGAAAAATTCATTTAACGGATAACCAAGTGACGACGTGGTCCATATAAATTCAAGCTAGACGAGACCTGTGCAGGAGCTCTCTTCCTTGATCATAAAGTATACATGATCACTCTTTAATGGGTACCCGCACATCTTATAGAAACACATGTGGAGAATGTACAAGAAGAATTGTACGAAAAGAAATATCAACATTTCGTTCTATTGGAAGCTCCAGGTGCATACAGATTTAACATCATGCGCCAAGACTAAAAAGACTCGTCCTGACTACTGGTCAGAGATCACCCCCCCACCGAACACTCATAACCCTTAATCTATCCCCCCTCGGGGCGTCGAAGTATTATTTGCCGGAGACTTGGTTGTGCTGTGTTCGAATCCAAACGTGACCCCAACACGGCACAATCAAGGAGCACTCAGTCCAAGACCGAGCGTACGAGTTATATTTATGTGGGATTTATTAAATAAAATCACTCAAATTAAATATTATTTAAATTTATTTTATAAAAAATAATTAAATCCGTGACGATCTCTTTAGAGTCGTCTTAATGCTTTTAATGCGGTCTTAAGACTAAAATATAAAATGCTTAAAATTACTTCAATTACCTTTTTTTTATTGCTGTCCTAAGCAATAAATTGGATAATGAATTTTATTAGCAGGAAATGCTTTTATAAGCATTTCCTGTTTTTTGGAAATTGGATTTTTAAGAAATCGGAGGAATGCTGACGGGATCGTTCTCACCAGCCAATTTTGTCAAATTTAAGTTTTTAACAAATTCTTCAAATTCTATTGACTGGGGGGAACGATTTACCGAAGCTTCTAAGGTAACTTACGTGGCCTCAGCCCACATCTTGCTCGAGGTGCCCCTGTACTGCTGCGTAGACAGGCTAGGGTCACCAACTTTGTCCATGGAACAGGCTGAACACGGCGGATCTGGACAGGACCGGCAATCCCAAGGTGCAAACAATCGAAGGGACGTCTGGTACTGCGTGAATGTATTACCAACGATGGACTACGGATACCAGGTAAGCTTCGGTTTAATTTAGCCTTTCAATGGTAATGCGGAGCTCTGCCATGGGTGACCGTCCTTTCTCGCGTAATTGATCCATATTCTGAGTTGCTGGAGAGAGGCTAGGGTCTTTATTCCCAAAGAGGGGAGAAGATCATACACGGAAGCAAAATCCTATCGACCCATCCTCTTTTTTTCTCCTGAAAGCGATTAAGATGTATCGTTCAGTGAATCCACTACCCTGCTTGCAGCCCGCATATCTATAGAAACCACCATATATAAATATAATAGGGTTGGAAGTTGATTGTAGCTGTCGTTTCTGCGGAGCAGCTCCCAAAACAGCGGGGAAGTTGCTGTGCGATTGTGAAGAGAAGATTGAGCCTCCTCCATCGTGGCTTCCGGTTCCCAGGAAGGTTTGGTATATGAATTCTAAACCAAATTTTAGGATATATCAAAAGCGTTATCCTCGAATGTTTTTAATGGTGTGCAGTTGGTACGCTTGCAAAAACTCACCATCAAAGAACGAAGGAACGAAAGAAGGTGGATTTCTAGAACTTTCTGGTATTTAAATAAACTGCAATTTTAATAAACATTTACTTTATTCTCTTTGATATTAATAAGAAATGCCTATGTACTAGCTCTATTTCACAATATGCAAAAGACAGGTGAAACAAATTTTATTTATAATTTTTTTTATATATATATAAACATTTTGCAGAGTTGCACTTAAAGCGATATAAACAAAGGCAGACGAGTACATACCTACAAATTCAATGTGATTTTTTAATAATATAAAATTTAAAAATATTTCTTTTTGTTATTACTTTTATATCTGTTATATATGGAAACCAATAATTAATTAAAAATAATAAAATATACAATAATTAATTAAAAACCAAAAATATATGCAGCTTTGTAAAAACATTGACGGTAATATAATAATAATAATTATCAGTAATAATAAAATTTAATTTATCGGTCATTTCTTTATAATAATTAATTTACTATTTTTACAAAATGTTTGTTTTTTGTCCATATTCTTCTACAAATTCTTTTTGTTTCCCTTTTTCTATTATAATTTGTTTAATTTTTTCCAACAAAATATATATTTTGTATTATTATTAAGAAATTTTCCGGGGCTTAAATTGCGTCTCGTAATATAATTGTTGACAAATCTGTTTTTATTATTTCGTTAACATAAAATAATAATAATAGAATCTAGCCTAGGCAGGATTATATGTTTTTCTTTGTATGCGTAAATTTTTAATTTAATTCCTTTTTTGTTTATATTTTATTGTGTGTAAATTAGTTTCAATACAGCTTTTTTAATTAACATTATGAAAAGTTGGCAAAATTTTTATTTTAAGTGGTTTCATATTTTTTTTTGTTTTTGTTTTGTTTAAAACTTACTTTTATTTTTTTTTTAATAATAGCCTTATTCATTAAAATCTGAAAGTTGAAAAAGTCCTTCTTTTATGATGAATAATAATAAGGACTTTATTTCCACTATCTACTTAGATGGAAGAATAAGGATTTGGTGCCATTATGCAAGAAATTAATGAAAGGATATTAATATTGAATTTTTTGTTTGTTATGTTTTGTATTTTATTCATTATTAAAAGCGTTTTACGAGTAAGGTATAGATGGTTTAGATATTAAATGTCGATAATATTTCACTTTGTTAAAAACGATTAAATATCGCTTGGTTTTTTCTCTCTCTCATTAATTTATCAGATATTTTGAGGATTCTTCCTTTTTTTAATATAATTTATTAAGAATAAATAACAGTGTGTTCCATTCATTTTCAAAAATGTACAATATTATTAAGTATTATTATTCTTTTATGAAAAGGAAGCCATTTCTTTTTAAATTAACTTTAATTATGTGAATATTTTCTTTTTTTCATAAATTTTATTAATATATCGACAATATTTACTCTGCTTTTATAATATTAACTAACATTTTTTTTTGTGTGAGATTATTTTTTTTATCTTTGTTGTTAATTTTTTTTAAATATCCTTAAGCCTAGAAATTGTTTAGCAAAATATTTTCTCACAGCTTTTTGAACTCTTTGTGTTTTTAAATTTTTTACTTTATTAAATATTTGAACTAAAATAATTTGTTTATATAATTGTGGTAGGGATTATACTTTAAGAAAAAGCATACGATGTTTTGATGAAATTAAAAAAAAAATCAAAATTAAAGATAAAAAAAATTACCTAAAAATCATTGTTAAGAGATAATTTAATTTACTTACATAATATATTATATGTATGTCCGTATGATTTTATACACAGCTTTGATGTATGCCTTATTATTAAATTTTCACATAAATTTTAACTTTAATCATAATTAGTCCTTGAACGTCTATATTAAATCAAATTAGTCCTTGTGACTTTCAACAATATGAAAGTTGAAGTTCATGTAAAATACACCCGGCAAGTTCGATTGATCTAACTAATTTTTAAGACAACTATTATATTATCCCATTTTTTAGTAGAAGAAATATTATGTGGGTAACTCCAACCGAAGATAATTAACCTATATTTTGTGTAATTAAGAACGTGTTTATTGAGGCACAACTTCTGAACATAAGACAAAGCTGAGCTAAAGTGAATATAAGAACGTTCACTGCAAGAAGGCTAAATAAACTGCAGCCGAAAGATTTAGATCCGTGTCTTTCAAATAAGATTACAGTTTTAATATTATTACTATTTCTTAATGATGAAATTCTTTGCTTTAATCGTCAATGAGTATCTTTTTATTTGTTCTCTGTACTTCTCCAATGTTAAAAAGATTCTCAACCTTTCCACCATATTCATTATTTCTTTCGGTTTAGCGTATTATCTATAGTATATTAATTAGACTCAAGATGCATTGGGAAATAGACTTAAGTAAGTACATAGAGAAGTACAATACAGTATTATTGACAAGGAATAATTTTCACATATTATATTTTGAGAACTATAAATTGATAAGATAGTATTGTATTTAGTACCCTCGAATTTTTAAACTTTTCAACTCACTAGATACATTGACAGTTTTAACTTAAAAAAAACGGGAGTCTTTTCTATCTCGTTTCGTATCGTTCATACCCATAAGTATCCAATATTTACTTTCCCATTTTTTTGTGTGGATATCTAAGTTCAAGACTCCTTCTTTCTACTGAAGTCATGTCGCTTGCATAATGTTTCAATGGTTAGTATTAATTGGCTCGAAGGGCACAAGGAATATATAATATGTTATGAGGAGTCTAGGGGTTATGAAGAAGATGTATGGACCTCGCGTTTGAACCCTTAATGTTGTAGGAGTTCAGTAATACTAATAGTGGAAGGCAATTCGAGAAAGAAGGGCATTTATTTCATTCAAACAATTGCTATAGTTGTAACGATAAGACTTAATATATCCCAGCAATTTCTGACGAAAGAAGTTTTTGAATTAATTGTTACTGAAACAAACGTGACGACGTGGACGTGCCCGAGTAAACTACTGCAAATTGTTGAACTTGACAATTAAAATCTTTGTACAGAAATGAAAAAATGTTAAAACTGTTAAAATTTGAAAACGTTAAACCTTTATTATAAAATTATCGGAAATGATCTTTAAAATCATGAAATTTCCTTTGTAAATCCCTCATACATACCAGCAGACCTCGCACAATGATGTCACGGTAGGACACTAAAAAAACTCCATGAAATTATTTTGATAATCAGCCTTATTATGGTTGTTACCTTCGGTGACAAATGGCTAAGTGAGAGAAAAATGCTTAACTGAAATTTCTCACGTCGCTGAATTTACTGTCCACAATATGGAAAGTGACATTTCTCACTATAATGAGGTGACAACCACAATAAGGTTGAAGAGCATTTTTCAGCCTTATTATGGTTGTCACTTATGGTGACAAATGGCGAAGTGAGACAAAAATGCTATTATGGTTCTCTAAAAAAGTGACATTGGTCTATTTCAGTGAGATAAGGCGAATTACGGTTGTCACTGATATCGAGAAACGGCGAATTCAGTGACAATTGCTCTCACTTGATATTTGTAAGTGAGATTTTTCTCATTTGATATTTAAAGGCGATTATTTATTTGAAAGTAAACTTTTTATTTATTTTAAATATTTAAAAGTAAAAATTTCATAATTATGTTTTTAGTGTAAAAATAACGACTAGGAAGCAATTTGAGATCATGCTAGATGTCGTGTTGCAATATACTTTTGTGGAAAGGGTTTATAATATCTAACTTTTTGTTTATCCTCAATTACAAGAAATATCACGTCACCGAAAGTAACAACCATAATAAGACTGAACTGATATTTCTCACCTCACTGAATTCACCGTCCGTAATATGGAAAGTGACAATGACAGTGACATTTCTCACTATGGTGAGGTGACAACCATAATAAGGCTGTTTGTCTCGCGTCGCCATTTGTCACCGAAAGTGACAACCGTGGGGCTTATTCTGAGAGTCGAATCACTCACATGACATTTCTCGATTGGCTGTAACCTCAATTTCGGAGAGGTATTCCCGGAGTGGAAACGTAGTTAACTCACTTCGTTCCACTCTGGGAATGCCCCATGCAACTGACGGGTGGCAATTTTGAATGAGAGATGTCTCTAAATCGACTCGGGGACTACGTACCCAGCCTTATTGTGGTTATCACCTCACCATAGTGAGAAATGTCACTGTCATTGTCACTTTGCATATTGTGGACGGAGAATTCAGTGAGGTGAGAAATTGCAGTTCAGCCTTATTGTGGTTCTCACTTTCAGTGACGTGATATTTCTTGTAATTGAGGATAAACAAAAAGCTCAATATTTTAAACCTTTGCCACGTAAGAATATTGCAACATGAAATCTAGCATGATCTAAATTGCTTCCTAGTCGTTATATTCACACTAAAAACATAATTATAAAATTTTTACTTTCAAATATTTAAAATAAATAAAAAATTTATTTTCAAATAAATAATGGCCTTTAAATATCAAATGAGAAAATCTTACTTACAAAAATCAAGTGAGAACAATTCTCACTAAATTCGCCGTTTCTCGATATCAGTGACAACCGCAACTCGCCTTATCTCACTGAACCAACCACAATAGCATTTTTGTCTCACTTCGCCATTTGTCAAGAAAGTGACAGCCACTTAAGTGGGAACTACAATGTGGCGCTGACGCTGGCGCTGCCGCTCTTCTTGGCGCTGGCTTTTTCTCTGGCGCGCGCCATGTAGCTGAGTGCAACTACAATGCGTGGCGCTAAGTCATGTCAAAATTTTAAAAACGAATGAAGCGGATTGGTTCTGTTTGAGGCTTAAGTTAGTGGAAATGGGGCAATGCAAAAAAAAATTCATTGGAAATTATTTTTTTTACAGGAAAAACCAAAAATTGATTAAATACGAATGTTTTTTGGGATACTTTTGACTTCAGCGCCCTCATTTATCAAAATTCCCAACTGGCTGGTGTACTGGCGCGCACCAAAAGTAGAAAGTAGGCAAAAGTGAGCGGCAGCGCAAGCACCACGCGCCAAGGCTAGCTACACATTGTAGTTGCACTTCGGGTGGGCTACGTTTTTTACTTTTGACAGCTTGCGATACAGCGCCAGCACCACGCGCCAGCGCCTCATTGTAGTTCAGCCTTTAGGCTCTATGTTTCGTCAAAATTTCAAGTTTTTGGTAAATAAATGTTTGAGAGAGTATGTGGAATCGTTTGGCCTAATATAATCAGTAATGAAAGCTTATGTAGGCTAACACTAGACGAACCAATCAAATATAACATTATTAGGAGAAATTAAAAGAGAACCAGAAGACGGTCACGTTATACCTGAAAATGCAATGTCCTCCAAGAACTGAACGAGATTAACAAAACTTGATCTGGAACAAAACAAATAGCAAAAACCAGAATGAGCTGAAAAAACTTTATTGCAGCCCTATGCTCCCATGCGGAGAATAATATATTTTGTTTAATCAAAACACATAAATTTATTTCAAAAGACTTCCGAACCGCTGAAGAACCGAGTTAATAAAACAATTAATTCTAAACCCATGAGCAAATATGTTTAAATTCAAAGCCAGAATGGGTACTACCTTGGTAGTTAAATAAGGGGTAAGGTAATAATCCTTAAAGTTATATAAAATAAAGGAAATTTTGAAAACGAATACTTTTGAAAAGTTCTAACTTTCATAAAATTGGCTATCTCATCACAAATCGAAGCAATATTATTAACCATAGACATTTAGTAGTTGATATTGACATGCTTTTAAGGAAATAATTGATCCTGGATTTTTAGTTTAATAAAAAATACCTCTTTAAATAAATTTACAAATTCTGTAGTTGATGACAATTTCCAAAAATACTGGTTTCCGGTATCATATCAAAATCCTCACATGATAAGTAAACTTATAAAAAAATTTGATTTAATTTATACGATGACGATGTATTATCAACAAGAACATATTTTCTTATTTTGATTACTTCACATGTATATGATTTTTTCCCATCGTGCATGCTAAGTACATAATTTTATATGTATTATAAAGCGATCTAAAGCTACATCTAAGCTTTTCAACATCAATATATATATCATCTTATTATGCATCTCAAATGGTTTTCAGTCTTTTATAAAAATCACAAAAACTGCATCTATCGCTAACGTTATTGTAATTTTACACAAGTATGATATTTTTTTATGCCAATATGAAAAAGCGAGGGAAAAATTATGGAATTTAATTTTTTTTTATTGAATGATTGATGGTAACATCTTTCTTTTTTATTAAAAAACATTGATGTGTGATTTTTATCACAATATATAAGCACTTAAATAAACAATTTAGTTGCGATTAATCAAAGCACAACATTCAAATTTTAAATTTTTTTTTCTTACAATAATTTATTTAAAAATCTATATACATAGATTATTAATTTTTATAAATGACTTTAAACTTAATTAAAATGGGGCTTTTTAACGATATAACAAAAATTATAGTAGTGGAATAGAAAGCATTTAAAGATAAAATAATATTAAAGATAGAATAGTTGAAAAATAAAAAATGGAATATCCTAGATTTATCAAAAAAGACAAGGTAAAAATCTGAATTAACTTCTTGGTTTTCGTTTTTAATTGAAAACAAATACATTCAAAGCTAAATTAAATTAATACAGCAAAAAAAGAATATTTATAAATAATGTTTGCAGTAAGGGCTCTGGTATGTTCTATTTGCTTATCTCAGTGTAGGCCTAAGTTTTCAATAATTTGGATGCATTAAAAATTCTATTTTGAGATCGACACTTGAAGCACCTATCTTTTCACTTTTGTCAAACACTAGGACATGAAACCCGAGCACTGCTGAAAATTTAATCTCATGTTTAAAGAATTCGTCTTTGAACCGTTGTAGTTTTTTGGCATGCGTTGGCCCCTGTTCCAGCGGATCAAAAATCCCCGCCGCGGTTGAGTGATTATTATCCGACTACGAATGTTTTCGGTAAGCGCCAACCATCAAATTCACATTCACTATCGCGAATTCGTAAATAGAGGCCTTTATTTGTTTTTAGAAAACTATAACTACCGTGATAATCAGTTGTTGAAGACTTGATACCAAGAAGTTTAATACACAGGAAGTAAACTTATGAAGGAAAAGATCTTTTTAGGTAAAGGAAAATTGGGAAGGTTGAAGGTGTTTATTTTTTCGCTTTTGACCTGAGAACACGAGAAGTGAAATTAAAAGTTCGACCTTCGTCAAATGAAGGAACAATTATTTGATAAAAACTACAGAAAGCATAACAAATACAAACACGTTACCACGTATAGCAACAGAAAAACTGCCTTGCTGGAATGCTTCCCATGTACTTTCAGCAAACAAACAGTAGAGCTTTTTATTCAGAAGCCTGCGTCTGTGTTCTGAGGGCCAAAGGAACGCCAGCAGTGAAAATTCAGACTGTTTTGAGGGATATTTTCAAAATTTCGCGTATTAAAAAGTTTCATTATGGAAAGTAAAATATGTGTCATTAATTCTTTAAATGGCTCTGTTTTTCCATCTCAATTAAGCCAATGTAAAGAACCGAAGAAATTAATAACACTACGCTATACTAAAAATTATAATGATTCATATTAGGTACACTTACTATAATAAAACGTTTTATTTAGATATCACTTCTGATAACAATAACCAGTGCTTTCTTTTATTTACTTTTTGCATCTCTTGTTTTAGAAAACTTGGTAGCTTTATTTTAGTTACGAACAAGTAGCGCCACTATAAAGGCGTGTAATTAAAAGCTGCTTGTCTCCCCTGATCTGCATAGTAACGCAGATTGCAGCGTACTTGCAAGACTGCAAGATTTACTTAACATGCCGGCACGAAAACATGCAGTTCTGAATACACCTTATCTTGTCGGCTAACTTTGCGGACCAGACCTTATCGCGCAAGTCAGTTTGATTTCAAAAAATATCCTTGCAAGGTTCTACATCATCAATGTGTTACTGGAAATCAGAAAAAACCTAGCAACCGAAATTTATAAAGGCTGGTACTAATATGGCAGACGAATTTTAGGAATTGCTCTCCCATCAATTAATTGGACTTGGATCCTATCTAGTCAGATATAATGAGAAATGCCTCAAGGGAGGAATGGTATGTGAGTGGTTTCAAATATCATGGGGTATATAGGGCCAAGTTGTATAAGATCCTTGCCCTTTCATCGGGGCTCTATAATGCTCAACTGTTTAATTGTCAACTAAGTACAGATTCAAAATTACGATTGTAATTACAAATTGATTAAATTTAAAATTAAAAAGAATAATAAAAAATTTACAAGTTTGAGCTTTATTTTAAAGTGAACTAAAAGTAAAAAATAATTTCTAATATCCAATTTCAGCCACTATGAGTCTCACTCACTACTGGGCACAACCTGCCCTTCGAAATCAAGTCAAAAATGAAAATGAAGTTATTGGTAAAAAATATAAAATACTTAAATGTAAAACAAATGTGAGGCGTTTTACATAATAGGTTTTCATAAACTGCTAACCCCTCACAGGGTTAATAAAACAAGAATGTAGGTCAATTCTCATTTTCAAGATTTCTTTAAAAGGGTTCAAATCTAAAAATTTTAAGAATATTAAAAAAGAACTATGGTAACGCTGCTGAGTGTATTCTATAGAACCACTATTTTAATTTCACTTGTCGCATAATTTAATTTCAGTAAGCGTAAAAGATTGTATTAAAAACGGAAGAAGTACGAGAGAATGAACGAATCTTTCAAGATATTTGCGTATTAATGTTATAGTTTTATGCTTCTAAGCTGGTTTCAGAGAAATCTCTTTTGCTAAATTATAATCAAATTTATTGTTAAAATATAAAGAAATGTTTTAAATAAGTTTTATTCACAAGTATGTTTTTTAATCCATATTATTTTCCTTGTCATAGAAGAATTACAATACACAAACCAAATTATAAATAATATTGAAAATGTTTATATAAAACTCTTTTGACAAAACATAAGGCACGACTATAACATATTAATAAGCGCATAATAAAGCGACTGAAAAAAGAATAGAAAAGCACACCTTACAAACATAAGGCATTTTTATTTGATATTCCTAGAATAAACAAGAGAAAATTAAACAAAATGATAAATATACGTATAATATATGAAAGAGACACTCAAAAAGAAGGATAAAAATTCAAAAAACAAAACAGGATTAAATAAAATGTTATCTACACAAGGACACATTAAAGATTAATTATAGATAAATAAAAAGAAAACAAATAAAAATTATTAAAATTTATTATTACAATATACGTTTTTTTTATATTTCAACGAAATCACTTTAGCGCGTTTTGTTTTTATTTAATTAAGTAATTTAGATGTCAGTATTAAATAGTCACATTATATTGAGAACATTAAAAATATAATTATATAAATTGAGTTTTCTTCAAAGTCTTACAAAAAAAAGTAAAGATAAACGGTTAAACGAGAAAAAAAATATGATGACAATAATATGTGTATGTGTTAAAAAATGTTTACATATGTATGTGTTGCTAGTGTGTATATATATAAATAATTTTCCTTTCTCTCTTTTCTCAATTTTCACGTTAACGATATAACATTTTTATCATACACTCCCATCTACACTCCATTTTTTTTAACGTTGTAACGTATATTTTTTTGACTTATTTTCGTGTTTTTTATGCCACTTTTTTTTATTATAAATGTTCTTATTATCTACATTTTCGGTTCCGAATCTTACTTTTTTAGTTTATACATGTTTTGTTTCTTTTTTCTTTTCTTTTTTTTTTAGAAAAAAACTCGCTTTTTATATGTATTTCTGTTTTTCTTTTTCAATTTTTTTTTGCTTTTGTTGTCTATTCTGGAATTGTCCCGTTTATCATTTTGCTAAGCTTTCGAAACTTTTTAGCAAAGTGCCGTCCCTTAGCCCACAATCACTTGGCATTAGATCATGATGATGTTTTCGAGCCTTTCGCTTTGTCAATGTAAACATTTAAAAGTCTACAAAAATAATAATTAGTAATAAATTTAAAGATAAAATTTAACATTTTTCTTTACCTTATTTTACTAGGATTTAATAGTGTAAATTTTGGTTTCACTTTATCTTCTCCCATAATTATGTACAATTTTACGATGCAGAAAACCGCAGCTTTCCGAACCATAGATTGACCGTCGTCTGTTAACTATTATGATAATTTAATTTTTAGTTTTAGTAAAAAAAACATATTTTAAAGATATTTTGTTTAGTTTAATTCATAGTTATTATTGTTCATAAAAAAATTGCATATAAATAAAGCCAATATGGTCGCAGTATTTGAGGGAGATTAAGTTGGTGGCTCTTAGAAAGATCATTATTTGTCAAAATGATCTCTCTTCCTTGACTAGGATGTACAGGACAAATCTTCAGTATCTAACGAAAAGGCGGATGAGTTGTCATGACTAGGAATATATCTTATAGGCGAACCAGTGTATGTCAGGAGCATGTACAGCAACCACTGTGTTCGACGTTACTAAATATCATCATGTACTTCGTTCAAACTGCAAACTTCAGGTGCAAGTGTTTTACATCAAGCGCCAAGACTAGAAATAGTTGGCTTGACCGCAGCAAGCAGAGATCACGCGATTTCCTGATCGTGCCGTCTGGAAAGACATCGCCAGAAGTGTGTCGATTGTTACAAGACACTAACAATTGCGAAAATGCTGCCTGATTGAGAAGTCCACACAACACCCACTGGCGGACTTGTAGTGAGTAACAAGCCAGGGAGACAACCGAATATTTTCTTAGCAATTGACCGGCTCTGGCTAGGATCCGAAGCAGTGCTTTTGGAAACCTTATTTTGCAGTGCTTGGGAGAGAATTTGAAGCAGTATTTCGATTATCTGAATATAACAGGTTGAATCTAAAGACACTCCAAGCATCCTGACATATATTTATGTAAAAGTGTTACAAATGGAATCTCGTTTAGCGCCAATTGTGTCGCCAAACTAGTTCCGTTATTCGCCAAGCTTACTTTGGATAGTATATATCTTCTTTGCAACCATCTGATTCCTACAACTCACAACAAACCGTTATTCTGAAACATCAAAAAATCCTTATCGTCCAACCCCACAGATCACGACCACATTTCTTTCGTTAACAAAACAATCGAACAACCTTCCACAATCTTTTCCAATCTCTCATACAACATACAAAATTTAAACACCGATCGAATTCATCGCATTTGTAGTTTATGCTTGCAATTGAAGTCATAATCCAAGATTCAAAGAAAAAATTTGTTATTAAAAATAGAGAGAAGAAATGTTTAACTCCAAAAAATATTTACGTTAGAGATAAATTGAACTTCTAGTAAATTACAAATAAAATAAGAAATACTTACTCTTGCCAAATGTGGCATTACGCTATCCAAATGACTATCAGTCAATTCGTTTCCTTGTTTTTCAACCAATTCAGTCAATAATTTAACAGCACATAAGTTAATTGGATAAGTCCCTGTTGCTATCACAGGATTTAAAATATTTATAGAAACATTTAATGGTAAAACTGTTGCAATACGAGGAATAATAATATCAATTTCACGTGAGGCCTTAAAATAAATTTAGTTTAAAATAAATTAATAATGCATCAACCCAAAAACACTAAATACCTCTTTGCTATTTTTATAACAATCAATAATTTTTAATAGGATAAGTTCTAAGAAATTACTCCATTGTGGTTTCATTTCAACACTTCGAACGATTTTACCCAAAACCTGTAATGCGCTTATCATAACTTCTGGTACTGGTGATTCGAGAAGATTTAATAACATTTTCATTATAGCTCTGTAATATGATGTTTGATTACATTTTATTTCTGAATAAATGATTCATTACTTACTTAAAATTTTTAATAGGTAATTCACAATTTCCAAACTTGATGCTAGCTGAAAGATCTGATAAAGTTTGCTGAATAATTTCAGGATGTGTTTCTAAGTTTAAAACTATGGCAGCCTTTATAATATCACTTTCTTTAATACCACCTAATGTTTAATTATATTATTTATATGAATTCTAAAAACATTATTAAATTACTTACTCTCTAAAATTAATTCACCGGTCTCTGAAAATTTAAAGTTTTGATGACGTGTTGATGATGATATCTTATGACTTTGAATCTCCATTGTATCAAGACGTACAGTACTTTCTGGAGTATTCGATTCTGTTGTTGTTGCCGATTGTGTTTTTGAACCATTACAGGAATCTTCTTTTTCTAACCTATATTTCAATATATTTTTAAATAAATAAATATAAAAACGAATATTGTAATAATTTTACCCAATATGACCATTAATACCATTTGATGGAATGAGATTTAAGTGATCAGCTTGACCCAAATGATCGCCCATTTGACTAATACCAGAATCTTTACTATTTGTATCTCGATCTAGCTTAGTTTCGAACGTGTAATTTTGTATTTCGGCTGTAGTTTTACGTAAGCTCTTATATACTTCTTCACTATTCATTGTTTCTGCATGTTCAACTGAAGATTGTCGTGATCTTGGACCTAGGAAATAAATATTTATACATATACCATACTATATGATCAGTATTTTTTTTTAATGGAACGAATAGTTAGTTGTTCTTCAGTTTTAATCACATATGTGTTAATGTTAATACATTTCAAAAGAATCCTTTTTTGTTTAATAAAAGCTGTAGAAAAAAACTGAAGATCAACATACAAAAGAACTACACAAGCGATACAATGTGAAAACATTTATAAATACTTTTGTTTATTCTCACGAATATTACTTACTAGAATTATTTTGCAAACTAAATGGACCTTGCTGCGGACTAAGCAAGGGTTTTGGACTTGAACATGATAATGGCGATGACGGGCTATTTGTTCCTAAAAATCAAGCATTTTAATTTTATAATTTTTCTACATCTACTTTAGCAATTTTAGAGGCTTCAAATAAAATTTTCCCAGTTGTTGTATACTAATAAACCTGGCTATATAAATCCCTTTTTATCTAAAATTTACTACTAGCGCAAATTGTATTTAATATAGTAATTTTGCTACATTTAAAATTATTAAATTTAATACCAAATCGACGTAGAAGAATTATCCTTGCAAATACTTTAAAATAAAAATCTGATAAAAATTATTAATTTTATAATTGAATTTAATTTTGTGTAAAGTTAGCTGATTTGATTGCGAAGAACTAACTGCTATTAAATCGTTGATACATCTATAAATTTCGTAAATAAATAAATAATTCGTTACAATAAAAAAAGATAATAGAAAAAAAAACTAATAAATTTAATATCTTTAAAATGTAAAGAATTGTCACCGATTAGTTAGCCAAGAGCAGTGGGCCAATATAATGTGTGCTCGTAAGTCGTTTTCAAAAATAAGTATTGGTAGAAAAATATGAGATTAATTGAAAAGATTTAAATATTCATTAAAAATATCCTAATGGAAGTTTCATTTTTATATCTTACACTTTTTCTAAAAGTAACGCTTTTAAGTCAATTGATGATTGTTAAAATTTATAGTATGCTTGTCTTTCCTTGTTTTCCATTTTTGGAATTTAATAGGTAATCCAATAGGTTTGATACGTTTTGAAAATTTCTCCAACATTGGTTCTCAATAAGGTCTGGTATTTCATCATGAAACGCTACCAACGCTTTGGAACAACGTTTACAAATTATTTATATATTTTGACTATCGTAGCTTTCATCATTCGTCGATGAACTCTCAATTTTGTAAGAGTTAAAATCTACTAAACCGCAGAATGTGGAGCAACCACAGCCAAAATCTTTAATGATCCGAGCGGGTTGGTGTTATTTCAAGAAAAATATAACAACACAACGTGCTCTGTAAGACACATAGAAGAAGGTAAATATAACTATTATGTCGGACTCTACTCGTAGATAATCCATAACCTTTTTATTAATTAAGTGTCTCCAAACATTACAAAAAATAAAAGTGATTGCTATAAGGCCGTAGGATACCAAAGATCTACTTAGGTTTTCACATAGCTAACAGTACACCTTCTTCTTCACCTTGTAGCCTGGTACTGCCGGCGGCTTAGCCTTTGTCGGCTGGTTAGCGGGATTCACTTGTTTCAGGAGGCATAATACTCCGACACACGGTATACAGAAACAAGGTAATGTAAAAGACGAAATATCGTATCGTAAGTGCGAATATCGTAGAAAAAGGCGACGTCACCCGGCAAGGTTAATACAGAAAACAACAACAACAATTTCGATTTTGTATGGGGAAGACTTGCCGAGTGACGTCGCACTAATACGATATTCTACGATATTCAGTCTTTTACATTACCTTGTTTCTGTATACCGTGACTCCGACAAAGCTGTCTCCCACTAACCCCGACAGTTGGATTTCTGGCTCAGCCGGCCGCTTAAAAAAATGAACTCATATAACATCCAAGAGTACAAACGTGAGGTTCACCTCCTCCTGCTCTTGAGGCCCCCAGACTCCCCTTAATCTATCCTATCCTTTTTCTATACTTCTAGCTAAGCTTACTACTAGACATTGCACCTGACGTTAACAACATGACGGACTGGTAATATGAAAGGTGACGCCTGAGCTTAGACTTTCACAAAAAAAGGCGGCAAACTTTTGGAGTCACCCTTTTCGGGTATGGGCTGAGCCATGGAATATTTGTTCCAGACTCATATGGAATCTGATTCTCAGGCAATTTACACCTAGGTTATCGAGAAATAGCTGAGTCATTAGCTTTAGACCGTCTACTTAATGGAAAAGAAACGGCCTCAAATTTCTTTAAAAAAACACGTTTTAAATGAGAGAAAAACAAAATAGTGAAGGCACTCTCTCTCCAAACTATTACCCTATTGAGAACTGCAGGCCTGGGCATGTTGCACGCGTCACTTCTCATGCGCACAAATCTTCTTTTCTGAACTTTATGCTCAGAAAAACGACATGTGACGTTTTTGAGCTCATAATCCACTTCGCAGAATTTGTTTTTCAGCAGCCTGAATACTGAAAATCATGAATCATGCCTTTTTGATCAGGCCCTCCTACTATATACTACTATGGCAACTATCAAAAAAGGCTTTCCTTTCAATTCAATTACTTTATTATCATGAACGGTGGTGGTTTTCTAGTGATTCAGTTTTCTAGTTAACTCGATGCTGCTTCTATGATTATTCTGGATTAAAGTGTCTTTTACATTTCCCCAACATTTGCTAACTATACGCCCCAATACACTATGCCAAAAATATCTTAACCCGACTGCTTTAAGCGTTTACTTATAGTTAATAAAAACCAACTCAATCATCGCATCCATGCCGTGCGTTCATAGGGCAAGTTCAATACTATTTACTTACACGAAGAACGCGTCTGATTTTCTCCATTATTACAGGCTATATTTGTATAGAAATTTTCATCTAAATACAAACGAAGGCTTTGCATGGATGAAAACATACAATTATACATATTCAACCGTTTAATTATAATAAACATGCCGAGAGATGTTTAATATTGGAGCTTGATTACCCAATGTGGCAATGAGTACTTTTATTGGCAATTGGATTTGTACGTAATAAGCTAACATGAAATTTTTCAAATTAAATTTAAGAACTGATGAAAAATAATGTTTCACCAGTCATATCAAAATCCATTAAAAGAGTAAATTGGGAATAAACACTAACAATTCTCACAAGCACTCTCTGGTGTGACATGTAGCTCCTTTTACGAATTTTCTTTTATAGCTTCAATGGACTGAGCACGCTTTCCATAAGGTGGGAAAGTGATTTTGGACAGCTGCAAAGTTAAGGAGACAAATGGATGAAAAATATAAAGGTAGATGTATAGGACAGCATATTATCACGATATAAATTCCAATAATCATTCTACCTTCAATTTGACCTTTTCCGGCGTAAATGTTGTTGGGAAAAATTTCAAGTGGGTATATCACAAAAATAGAAACTTGTTTTTAATTTGATTGATTGATTTAAAAGTGATTTTCTTTCGATTATTGGAGTGCTTGCTGAGCTGGTTTGTATGTTAAACTTAAAAATCATAATCTTTAGGATAATCTGCGTTTCGTCACGTCTCATTCCTAAAATATATTTTCCAGAACCATTTTCCATCTCAAGACCATGAAACATAATTTTTTTCACCAATTCTTTCACTAGCAATATTTTCAAGCGAACTTAACATCAACCGAAAGGAAGGAAGTCTTCAACCATTCTTAATATCTTTTTTATATGCCTTTCATCAATCGTCTATTCGTGTTTTCAATAATGTTAATAAAACACAGAACTTTGTTAACATATGACAACTTAGCAACACTTATGGAGGGGAGGATAAATGAATGTCTAATAATATAACAAATACTAAAAATTATGTAAACTTCTTTAAATATTTTTATAAAATATCAGAAAATCGAATACATATAAACGATTTTTTCGTAGTGGTTGTAACAATAACCACCTAATGTAATTTATAGAGACAATATAAAAAGTATTAATATATTTGAAAACTATTAATTATGCCATATTATTAAATAAAGTATTATTGCAGAGATAATAGTTTAAACGAAATATTTAAATAAAGTACCAACGACCTTTGTTTGAAAGAAGTGATAAAATAATTACAACTTCAACCCTGACACGTTACGAAATCTTTTTTTAAATTATCAAAATAAAAAGTTATATTTTTGTTATAGATATATATATAGCCGAGGATGTTTTTTTTTAATTTTATCGGAATGTGCCAGGATCAACCAGCTTTAATAAATTAAATATAAACCCTCAACACAAAACCTCGAAAACCATAAACTTTTAAAAGAAAACTAATAATAGCTTATCTAATTATCAAAGAATTAAAAAAAACTTACCAGAAGTACTTTTTCTAATATATTGCTGTATAATTGATTTAGCAACATCCTGATAAGTCTTTGGTAAGCAAGATAAAAACATCGTCATCTTAAAGAAATATAAAGCATCATTAAAATTGTTGTCTAATTGTTATAAATATTAACTTACATTCGGTGTATTGCAATTATATAATGCAATTAAGCACAAGCGTGCTTGTCCTCTTAGCTCAACACTTTTTTGATCATTCGCTAATTGTACAATTTTTAAAACAGCTTTATCTGTAGGACTTTGACTTTGTAGATCAGATGCGGTACAATATGATGTTGCTAAATTAGTTAAAAATTTTAAAATTGCAATTTTTGTTTTAGTTGGTGGTGTTTGAGCTGCATCAACAAGAATACGAAAAACACATTGCATTTGTAGTTCAGTTGGAAAATATTCATGAACCAGCTGTAAAGTTTTCCATATTTTTCCGTGCATTGAACCCAATAGTTCTGTGCCAAGTTTATTAAATAATCTTGTTAATAATATAAATAACCAATCGTGCAAATCATTTGAGTGTGCCAATATCAATTCATTAACTGTATCCAGAAATAGAGCGTAAACTTTAGTATGTGTGTCCATAAACATTTTTCTGAATAGATCAAGAACACACTAGAAAATTTTTTTTAAGAAAAAAAAATTATTATTATAAATTTTTTTTAAATTGTTATCAAAAATCAATTGTACATACTTGCAATTGTGGCTGGGTAAGTATTTTACCATCTGAAAGATATTGTGTTAAACTTATCAGACCATCCTTTCGTTCTGACCAGTGTGTTGATGCACAGAATTGTATTATTGTATCAATATCCTCGATTTGAGCTCTAAAGCTGTCCAATCGATTTCGAGATCCGTTCCAGGAATAGGACTGAAAAAGTGTTTTTGTTAGTCAAATATAATTCGGGTTATTTTTGCGACCAATTTACGTCATTTCCTCTCCTAAACGAATCAAAGCTCCGCTCTGAGCATACAGATGAAGCTTCACTTTCATCAGACTCATCACGAGATATTTTACGGTTTAGGGACAATCGAGAATAATCTGAGGACAAATCTGCATCATCAGGAGACTGCCAAGAACATTAAATAAAGAACATTAATTGAAGAAATTTTAATATCATACCAATGCATCAGCTAATGCATTTTCAGCCTCCCTACTTTGTTGTAAAATCTTTTGAGCTAATACAGGTCTAGCAGGGTTTATAGGTGGCCTATCGATTCGTCGAGGGCTGTTTGTAAATATATTTCGTTTTAATGTCCCCCTGCAAAAAAATGTTATCTATAGTATACAAAATATGATTTTACATGCTTAACAATACCTAGTTGGGCTGGTTTCTCTTGAATTTGCAAGAGAGCGAGGAATTCCTGAGGCTTTTTTCGGAACTGTTCCCGTTGGCTTGTAAACAGAATATGATCCATACATTTCTCGTAATTTTGATGACGGAGATGTACTTCTTGATGCCGCTAAAAATAAAAATTTGTTTGCATAAAATATAAATTCGTACAGAATTATTTTGGCAAATAAAAGTATATTCAATAAAATTTTCAATGATTACTAGAGTCTTTAAGTAAAGAGATTTACTTTATCGTGGTTTTTAACTATTTTATACTGCCGATCGTCCTGCCATTTTAAATCATTTCGTTTAGAATAAAATTTGACAACAAACTATATCCTTTTTCTATTTTTCGAATTAAACTTACTACTAGACATTACGCCATGGCGTGAAAGACATGACAGACTGGTAGTACACGGCGTGACACCAGAACAACACTTAAAAAAGTCAAGGAACGTTGTCCTACTACTTTCGGTATAATCCTTCGTCAAATACTACTGCGACAAATGATTTTTTACTTCGGTGGTGGAATGGAACTATTTTTTCCTGATTGGATAGTAGATGGCAGAGTAGAGAGATGAGGAGGATCTTCGTAAAATTTAGTCGGAACCTGACAAAGTGTATTCGAATCCCAATCGACTATGGCGTTATTACGAAATAAAATAAAATTCCTGTGCTCTTCAACTATTTATTCAAGTTGAACTGGGTCTGCACTTATTTTTAAAAAAAATTATTGCTTTTCTAATGTCGAGGGTTAGGTTAAGGTAGGCAGGTATAGGGCTGCCTCAAGTGCGACTGGAGAAACAATTAGCGCTTTGGTGCGCCGTTTTGATGCCACAACCTTATTTACCTAAAGTGGTTGCTTGACAGACTATACCGGATGTTTCAGGCCATCCTGTGGGGTTTACGAAGCTTATCAGTGGTCTGACCTCCTTTCTGGAGATCTGTTTTAAGAACGTAGCTGACTAGCGTGCGATGCCTGGCTTTAGCTAGAGCCAGGCATTTACACGGAAAATGAACGAGTGTTTCTTTCTCGTTCGTCTTCCCGCAGTTACGGCAGCAGACATTTTGTGGGATACCCAACTTGGCAGCGTGGTCCCCTATGGGCCAATTTCTCGTGATGATTGCCGTAATTCTGGCAGTATCTCTTCGGGGTCTGTTTAGAAGGCCCATTGCTCTTTCTTTGTTGTGAGTTGACCAAGTCGTCCTATAGATAGTACAGGTCTCCAGTGATCTCCACCTTTCGCTGGCAAGCAGCAAGAGCTAGTCAAAAAAAGCGTTTTTGTCCACGCCTATTAGGCTGCCAAAAAACTCCATCTTCGAGCTCCGAGAGAAACTCCGTGCTGTTCCTATGTCCGGGAATACAGACGAGAGTCACGTTATACTTTCTACCGAGCCTATCTAGATCAGCCTCTGCAACGCTCTACTAACTTGGAGCGCATCATCACTGAATCTACAGCTCTTATAAAGGCTTGGCTGTCTAGGAAAATTCCAATGCTACATCCTTCTGTAGGGTCAAAGTCCATTGCCTCTTGGCATTAGATGTGGATGGCCATTGACTTTTGCTAAATGTAATTTTTTTATGTGGTAATTCTAAGCTCAGGGGCCGGATTCCGCAAGCGTGAAGACGACTGTGTCCACGACGAAACAAAGGAAGTTTGACTCAAGGAAGTTTCCTTTGCTTTGGTTTCGGAAACGAGGTGGCAATGAACCCTGCTTTTGAACTCTCGGATGTCGTATGAGTTCGGAAAAACTGACTACAATCTAGTTCATCTATTTAGAAATGAATTCCTAGGGGCTGCAGGTGGATGGTATTCGCCGAGCGGACTAATCTGTTGTTGTTGGTATAAGATTGAGGCAGGAGAGCGATTACTTCGATTCAATGATAGTACTTTTTTGTACTTTATCTAACTACGCCGCCATAAATACGAGGGTTGTATTCGAGAAGAGGCCGAATGTAGGATTTGTATAATTCAGCCTGGTGGGAGGAGGAACTTGCACCTCTTCAGAAATCCCAAGTACTGGAATGTTTGTTTGACGATTTGGTACATGTGGTCTCTCCAATCCAGGTCTTTCGCTAAGGTCGCGACTAAGGTGGGTCAGCCATTAATTCTATTCCATCCAATGACACGTCCAACATGTTTTATTGGAAATCAGACAGTACTCTTGACCTTGTTGATTGAGTCATACATAAGTCCGCGCTCGTCAAGGCAGAATCTTCTTATAAAGATAAGACTCCGACAGAGATGCGGGAGGTTTCACATTTGAGTCCTTCCAGTATTCCTTTGATTGAACCACCGGAAAAAAGCTCCAGTTCTGTAGAACTGAGTCAAGACTAATAGCTTTGAATTTAGCTAACAGAGCTGAGTGCCATATTCGATCGAGTCTTGGAGATATCTAGAGCAACCAGACCAGATTCACCAAATCGATGCAAACTTTGGTTGATGTGTTCTGTAAAGCACACTAAAAGATCACCGGTTGACTTTTTTTGTCTGAACCCGTACTGTTCGTCGTCTACAATTAGGTTGAATTCCATATATCCCATAATCTTTTTATTGATTATCACCTCCATGCTTTTGGAGAGAATAGAAGTAACTGCTATTGGGCGATAGTTAGAGGGGTTGTTGGGGTCAACTTTTTCGGTATGGGCATGCTTACTCTGAACATGTGCAACTTTTCAAGAGTCTGGATAAACTCGTAGCTTCTTGAGGCACCTACTATATATACCTCGCGAGTCCGGAAGCAGACCCTGTCCATTGAGTGTGTGAAAACATTGGGGCAAAGGGTGGCTTAGCAGTGGCGAGCAAAGAAGTATTTGAGGCGAACAGAGGTCAGGTTCAGGGCTCATAACCGTATAAGATGGAAGTGGGTAGTATAATTCTTTTAATTATTTAATTCTGAGATCAGCAAACTTATGTTTCATATTTACATATGCCTGATCAATGAATGATTAATAGAGAAAACAGCCAACATTTTATATAAGAAATTTTATTCGATAAAAACAATTTTGATAAAATTAAATTTAATTGTAATTTTAAGCGGCTAGCTGCAAAACCGGAGTCTAGCTGAAATCTAGAGTAGAGGAATAAATTGATAAGAATATGAAAGATAAGTACGACAAGAAGAAATTAAATAAACAATCAACCCTTATAATAGAAAGGGTGTAAAGACTTTTACTATGACAACCCAAGACCAGGAATTTTATAATGACAACCGTTAAAAAACCAATTAAAAAATTGCGAGTTCTCCTGATATTGCTATGTCAGATAATACGAATTCAGATCAATGTAAAATTGCCTTGATTGATATGAGTACGTAAATTTTCAATCTAGAGATAGAGTGTCAATGTGGCTTTGGAAAGCTATTCTATCTTCAAAAGCGAAAGTGAGTGTATATAGAACTTTTTTTTGACTCAATGCAAGTTCTAAAACGCAAAATTTGTAAGCCAGCCAGCCTGGAGGAGTAATATTTGCGGCACCGTGATATATTGCTCTCGAAGCGGTATACATTCATCAAAACTGAATATAAGAGCCTTCAACCAGTTTCTAGAGCCACATATGATGTACATTCGTAATTCTTGACAAAAAAAAACCTTGACTACTATGCTATAAGCCAAAAATGGCAACAGCCACGACTAACTACGGTAGAAGTTCGGTATATCCAATATAATGTGCAGCCCAGCGCGAGTTGCAGGTACACTGAACTATCCAGTAAGAGATCCAAAAATATATGAAGAAACGTCCCAAAACAGGAACAGACCCGTAGAAAACCATCCAGCACCTGAAATCAGACTTGATGGTTTTTCGAAATATCTGTAATGATAGTTTTTCGTCGAAAAAACAGATTTGTAACTTGTGTCTTTGCTTTTTAACGAGCAATTGTTTTGAGAAATATCACCCCTCTTGTTAAACCTTAAATACAAGCTCTTATAAGACGTTTCACAATTCAGCTCTAGCGCAATGCTAATATTAATTTTAACGCAAATCTCTTTTTTTTAAATCCACAAAAAACCCAAACTTTACTTACGTTGCGATTGTGACACGCCAGCCCTTGAACGAGGTGTTGGACGATGCTCTGGAGATGCATGTTGAGGTGTAGTTGAAGAGCTCGATATCTTCTTTGCTCTAGCTGTGGAAAAAAATTGAATTTTAAATTACAAAATAATAAGATTCTGCCTTATTTTGCCTTAACATAAAATTACCTTGTTGCGCTACTTGTCCTTCTATATGAATGAATGCACAATAAAAATACAAAAAAAGAATAGAAAAAAAATATAAATCTAGTTTTATAATATCTACATTATATCAAATATGAATTAAAAAGTTCATTGTGTGTAATTCATGCATATTATTGCCGGAATGAACATTTCTTTTATGATAAATAATATACGTATAATGAATGAACTGAATGACATTGGTAAGAAGTTGCATAAAATAGAAATGAGTAAACTTACGCAGCGATGCTGTTCCTGATGTAACTTTTAATCTTGCTAAGCTAGAATATTGCGCACGTGCTCTAGCCCTCTGTACAGCCGCTGGATCAACTGCAGAAACGCTTCTAATACCGGCTGTAATGATTATGACACAATGATATTTTTTATGTTATGAAAATGAATATAAAAAGAAAAATACGAAAATTTATGATTTTTTTAAGAAACTTAAAACAAAAGAAACTAATAACCGAATGCAAAATTGAAATATTGAAAACCATTATCATTTTAAAAAAGAAATAACGAAACATAATTAATAATAAACAAATTAATTATTTAGCCATTTTAACAAAATTTTATAAACCTCTCGGTGGGTGTTCTCTATGCGCAACTGGTATTCCACTTCGATTTCTATTATAAGATCTTGGTAATGATGGGGCTCTTTGTAGTTTCGAATTTGCTAAATTTTCAGTGCTAACGCTTGTGACTAATTTTATTTTTTATTTTCATGTATAAATATTTTGTTTTGTTTTTTTTTTCATTTATATAATAAAATAAGTAATTTATGCAGCATACATATTTTATAAAATAATTTATAGAAATAAATAGTTATATACATCAAGTATTACCAAATAATCCACAAAAAACGTGCGGCCACAAAAATACCAAAGAAAAAAATTTACAATTTATGAAATGTATACGATTTTTCATATTTTTTGTTAAGTTTAAGGATCACTATATTCAATGATTAATTTGTTAACTATGTAATTAATATAGAAATTCTTTGTTCATTACCTGATGCTTGTGTTGCAGCAGGACTTCTTAAGCCACTAGATTGTCTCCTTTCTGTAAGTCGGGAAACAAACACAAAACGCAAAATTTGTTAATTAACAACAAAACATCACATTATATTATTGTAATTTTTTTTTGTTTAAGGTTAATTTGTCCTGTTTTCTATGACATTAATTTATTATGTTTAAATTTTGTTTTATTACTTGTAAGAACCAAAAAATAGAGACAACAAAAATAGGACAACAAAAAAATCATGCATTTTACAAATAAGAAAAAAACAATAATACATACTAATAACCCCTCCCGGCATTGAATTCAAGCTTGAGTTACTACCACGTAGACTGGCATTCATCGAACCTGTGCCATTTCCGGTGCTTAGGTCCTTTTCACGATCTAAAGCCTTTTGCGTTGCAGGATCCAAGGATATATATAATTGTTCTGATAATTCCGGGAAATGTTTTCGAAATGTCCAGAATGATCTGAAAATGAAAATATATTCATGAGATTAAAATTAATAACGGTTGCTTAATTAAAATCTGTACTAAATTTAAAAAATATTTAAATGATTTCTTTTGATGAGATATTTTGAATAAATATTGCACAGGTCGGAGAAAGATTGTAGGAACCCAAAACAGCATATATTATTGTCTAGACTCAACTTGTCTTGTTTCAATAGAAGAGAATCTCCCGACAAAATATCCATTTGTAAAACTGGATTCAGCCGTAGCTATAGGGTAAATACATAGCAACTGACGCAAGGTTGAAAATAATTGTCAAGGGAGATGAAACTCAGATATGGGTCGCCAACACTTACGGCAACAAGAAGCAAAGTAATGAGGAAAGATGTCAAATCGTTAAATAAAGCTTCTAAGATGTAAAATAGCCTCTTAGCCTTCTCTAAAAATAAAATGGAATTGGGAAAAATTGATTTTTGAAGTGGCAGTGCTAATGCCAGGAATCACTATTTGTACCAACAGTCCGTCATGCTATTGGTAATTTCATACATTAAATTTAGCTCAAAGGTTTCCGGGTAGAAGAGTCAGGAGGATGTTGAAGAAAATAACGATAAGCTTGATGCTTTAGCTCTTGGATGTTGTAGGAATTCGGAAATACTAACTGCCGCAGATTGTTTCACAGTGAAGTTGTTCTGATAATAAAAGAATTTTCTCTTCAGCGTCCGAAAAAGAGAGCTGCAGGCAGTGGGAATAAGCCGAGCGGGCCAATCTAGTATTGTGGTTACGGAACACTGTCGATACTAGCAATTAAGTTTTGTCAGGTTTACTATATTCTTATTGTGACTCAAAATTTCTCAGGTTTCCAGATTTCCAATTAAAAGAGTTGCTGAATGTAGCAATTTTTAAAATATATCACGAGTAGCCGCTTGAAGAAGGAATTCGCAGCTCTTAAATAATCCATATTGCAAAGCTTGTTTAGTAATTTGGAATATGTGCTCAAAAGGATTTAACACTTCACCTGCATCGTCCAAGTAGATTAGATTGATCACGTGTAAATGAATACCTGGAAGGAATATATGCAATATATAGTTAGTAAGCTTTATATAGAAGTAAGCTTTATTTAAAAGGTAAATAGAGAATAAAACAGACTAAGTGGAGTCTGGAGGGTCCTAAAGGAGAAGATAATGAACTTTGCGTTCAAAGTCTTCGACGTTGTACGAGTTTGAAAGTTACTCGCTGCGGAAGATTCTCCCACAATTCAGTTGTTCTATTTATAAACGAGCTCTTATAACACAGTTTACGTTACCAGAAGCACTGCAATGTATCTTTGGTGAAGGAAATGGCGATATCACTAATGAATTTTAATGGCGCGGGTTTGCACCTTTTCCAGCCACGACCTTTTCAAGATATAACGAGTCTAAGGCACATCTTTAATAGGTATGACGAAGATTGTTTGTTGGAACGGCAATTTGGGAAAATGCAATTATCGCTTCCTAGTTTTTCAAATTCCCTTGCAAGATTGAACGTTTTATAAATCCATGTGCCACATCAGGCTTTTTATGTCTCCTAATATTCTAATGGTTCTTTGGACGTTTTATTAGCTATAAATCATTTATCCGAAAGAACAAATATAGAGTCTAGTCAACATGTATATAAACATATAAATTTTTTAAAATATACTTTTCCTTACCTCCTATTATGTTTCCTTGCATCACTATCCGCATCTGAGATTCCCTTCTTTAAAGCGTCTCTTAATGATAATGAACATTTTTCAAGTGCTTTTGTTGGCCATTCATCAAGTATTATTCCCATTATTTCAGATAATGTTGATCGTATATCTTTCGATTTTGATGTTAATAAATTTTGTATAATAATTGAAATTATTTTTGGCGCATGTGTATATTTAATAACATATTTTAACGCTATTGTACCAGCTGAAGATATAACTTTGGCAGAATTAGGTATTAGATCAATTAATTCTTGCAAAATGTATATGCAAAACTGGTCCAATTTTGTTCTTAACACTTTACTCATATAAGCAATTGTAATACATGCCTCACGGATAACCTGTAAATTAAACATATTTAATTTTTTTAATTAAACATTTATTGAGTTAATAGCAATAAGTAAATTTAACTTATTTTAGTAATAAAGTAGATTTAACTTATTCTTAGTAGCTCAAGTGGTAACGCTATTTGCAGTGTGTCAATCACTAATTAACATCCTAGTTTTATTGTTTTGAATAGGGACGAGCACTGTGAGCACAAAAAATATAATGATTCTTTGATTTTAATTGATAAATGGATGAAATTGGAAGAAGTAAAACTGCATGTTCTGGTTGGCAGTTCTTTAATTGTTCTCTCTACGACCTTTTGGACATTGCACTCTAAACATAACAGTCGATTGTGGCGTGTCTTTTACATAAAGAATCTGATACTGAAATTAAAGTCCGGAATCAAAGAGAAAATCTACCCAGGGAAGAGCGCTTTGAACGGTCAAATGTGGCTTGCTCAGATAAGTATTTATCCAAAATTCCTTTCTTGATACTGTTAGATCAATAAATGATAAATGCATTTAAGGACAGCGTACTCGTTTAACCAATTTACGTGTTTCTTTTGTTGTGCAACAGAGTGTTGTACAAACTCTTAGGCCACACAAGTTCAAACAATTTGTACGAAATTCTTACAGTTGTGGTGGATTTATTGGGAGGAAATGATAAGACATCAAAACGAAAAAAGAAGCAGTAATTTTAAGCATGAAACTGAATTTTTAAGCTCGAGGAGGTACAAATGATGACACCCCTAATGAAAAAGGAAGTAATATCACTCAAATATGTAGATATTGTCACTTTCCGAGGCGATCAAAAGATTTCTGGGAAGTATTCCGGGGGTGGATACCTTGCAGCGAAAAGCGTTTCACTTTCCCTCCATACGCAAATTTCTTATGTATAGTTTAATTCACTTTGCCATGGAACTGTGTTCTTCATTAAAAAGATTACAAATTGTTTTGTATCTTGATGTTTCTGTGATCTTGCTGGCTTGTACTGAAAAATATTGGGAGTATGCGTTTGACTATAGATAGTGAGGTTTGTTTCGATAATAGGAAGCAAGATAAAGGGTGCATGTAATAAGGGTGTCGTTTATAGACCGCATATGATGGTTGATTAATAATCACAGAGTATTTGTGAAGATCACCCGCCAAAAATTACATAATGTATTGCTTTTTTCCAAACGAACACAATTGCTGATCTGGTTTCAATTTTCCATATTCTCAACCCCAACTTCTTCCTATAGTCTCTGAGTCAGTGTTGGAATCCTGAAGATAATAACTAAAAATTTTAGAATCATTTCGCCCCTGCGAAAGAAAGTATTTTTTCATAAAGAAACAAACTTAAACTCCAGTTAAAGATTGTTTCTCTAGGTGCCACTACTAAAGAATCTTTTGAATCTGATTAACCAGTCATTCATGGGAACACGTCTGTAAAACACAATGTCGTGGTAATACCACGATTTGCTTTTTGTTTTAGTCATTAACAGCGAAAACCAGTTCATTCTCGTTTTAAAAGTCAGATGTTTTTTGAAGATGAATCGCGGCCGAGCATGCCTGGACTTCCAAAATGAATGAGAACATCGAACAAATCCGTGATGCCATCATGTCTGATCGTCGCAGAACGTCGATAAATTTGAGTAATTGACTATAGAGCGTGCCTGGAGTTCATACTATCGCATTTTACTGTAGATGTTTCCCGATGAACAGATTCGTATATGTGCCAGCTAATGAAAGAGCAGTCAGAAAGCGATTGTTAAAAACAAACCAAGCTGAGGAATCATGCTTAGTATTACCATGCATCCGTCACGTCGTTCAAGCCATGGTGAAATGTATAGTAATAAGGTTAGTTTGAAACATTGAAGAGGATAGGATAGGTTAGGGAGAGAGTATGCTCGAATAGAAGGAGATGAACATTACGTTTGAACTGTAAGATGTTGACGAGTACTCTACTGACACAGAGTTGTATTTATAAATAAACTTCTACGCCGTAGTGTGCGCGAAAAGGAGGATTGTACGATGTTGAATGAGCTGAGCGGGCTAGTATTGTATTGCAGAAAAAATATTGCCTTACAGGCAAGAGGGCGGTAATTACAATTGAACAGTTGCTATGGCAACATCAATAAACTCTTAAGGCTGTTCATGCTAATGGTCAACATTGGATCAATGAGCCATCTATCGATACATTTTTGTACCTTGCCGACCCATGCTAAGGCGACAGCCAAGAAAAAATGTGTCGTAGTTTTAGTCGTGGTGGGGCCTAATGTAGGACTCGTACATTGCACCATATGATCGCAATTCCTCAGTTAAAGCTACGTCTTAAATGTTAAGAGATGGATCGATCGACAAGCATGAAATGGGGTGAAAAAGGGCAGGTTTTATGGAATAAGTCAGTTCTTAACATTGGTAGGGTTCTTGCGAACCAAATAAGAATAAGGTCGATTTCCCTGTTGATAGAGTTGGACATGAGCTCGCGATCTAAAAGTCAAGGTGTGACGTGTTGGCCTTACATTGTCCAAAAGATAATTGACACCGAGTCTTCCATTAAAAATGTTCTTATTCAAGCACATTTCCAAGGTTAAAAGCATTTCAACAATATGTATATTTCACTTTCATAACAAAAAAAGTGTAGGAAATTACAAAAAATTGTAGCATTTAAGAAAAAAACTAAAAATACAAAATTATCCAAAAAAATTACCTGTGATCGTAACTCTTTTAAAATATCTAGGAATGCTATTGATAAATTCTTAATATGTGAAGCCTGAAAGGTTGCGTGATTATGTACATTCATCATAATAAGTGATCGAATTTTCTTTAACTGGAAAAACAAATAAAAATTGAAATTAATTTTTCTTTTAAATAAATAAATTCAAATAAAAATTCACCGCATCTACACGTTTCTCCCAATCCATATTCTTATCGCCTATTATAGTATTAATATTTTTCCAAATATCTTCAATATCTCTTGGATGAAAAATTGTTACTTGCGGGACAAGCTCAAAAGATGCTTCAAATATTTCCCATGTTACTGCACCCGCATCACCTGTATAAAGCAAAAGAATGTTTTTTCCATATCAATTACTGTATCTGTTCTTGGTAACTTCTTAGGAAAAGAAAATAATAAGCATGCAAAGAATATATTTTAATAATTTTATGCACACTAGACAGATATAAGTGAAAAGGTTAACAATCTTTACCTGTAGACGTGGGCACATCGAGTGACTGTGGCTTCTTCATGCTTGCAGATACTGTTCGCTTAACTAATCTTGTAGGTCGTTGTGGTGGCATTGTATCAGGTTCATCATGTGAATTTGTTAATGCAGATTTTAATAGTAAACCTTCGTCACGGACTTCATCGAACTTTTGTTCTAGAATTGCCATTTTAGATGCGGGAACATCTTTCTTACGAAGGTCGACCCTTAATCTATCACCTATAAGAAAATAGATGGGAAAGCGCAATTAGAAAGGAAAGGTCATTAAGTTTCCGGAGAATTCTTTTTCTTTTGTTCTTTTTTTTTTTTTTGTTAATTTTGATGTTTCGTTAATTAACATACCAACGTGCTTGTAGATTTCAACTAATGTTTGAACAGCAGCATCACGAACTGATGATATCGGATCTCCTAAAAGGCTGACAATTGGTTGAATGTACCCCTTCAATGAGAGTTGGGATGTGCCGTATCTAAAAAGAATTTAATCACAATTCAAAAAAAAACTTTAATTAATCAACAAATTGCAATATTTTCTGCTTACTCATTAAGTGTATTAACTATTGTTTGTAAGAATTCTTCGCGCACTTTCGAATTTTTATGCTTAAAACAGGTTGTTAGTTTATCGGTTAGCTGTTGCGGTGTTAAGACTCTTGATTCCATTAAATTGTGCAGAAGAAGTTGTGCCTTTTCGCGAACAGTGTCTTTGCTATCACCTAAACGATCAATAACATGTGGTAAAACAGTTGCTGTATAAGCGTTAAAATCTGGCCCAAGACGTTTTATCAATTCTGTAAACGCTTCAATCGATTTTTGTGCTATCTGAAAAATATCAAAAAAAAAACAAATGTTTATATTTTAACAATAAATTCAACAATTAGAAATCTTACAGAATTTAATAACTAAAAACAATTAGTTTAAAATCTTGAGAAGTAAAGTTCCCTAGAGGACAAATACGAAAAATGATAAAATTGTAAAATATATTTGGCATAGTTGACTTTATGAATAAATTTTTGAGGTACAAACTTTACAGCTGTCGAGAAATTGAATTGTATGAAATTTTGTGTTTGTGTTCAAAATTAATTTACAAATCCCCGATTAAATCGCATATTGTATAATAATTATTTTATAAATTGTTTTGTCGTAACATCAGAATGTAATTTTGAAAGCGCAAAGTGCGCGAGTTATAAAAAATTATGAAAGAATGTAAGAAATGGAAATGGGAATCAATTTATTCAAGTACGTGAATAAAAAAATTCTATAATAATATCGATTAAGGTGTCCATAATATTCTGCGAAGCTCTATCAACGCATTACGTGTGAGTCTTTTCCGCGGATGGATATTGAAAATCTGATTGGATGTCTTTTGCGTAGGACTTACGCTAAATGTCGATATACCTGAAATATTTATTTTAAAACAAATCGCAGTTTTTAGTATTTTTTCGATCTAAACAAGAAATTCGCCTTTATTCATTTGCATTTTCTGTTGCAGGCAATACCATTTGGTAATAAAAAGTAATGAAACGTTTTATTGCATTATTAAATCAACCTAATTGAATGGTCTGAAAATAATACTGCACATAACATCCAGTAACTTCGGATGTGTATTTATAATAGTCGATCTTTATAAGTCGATAATAAAAGAAACAAGTGTCAGTCAAAAAAATTGTAATAATATAGAAAAAATTGGAATAATATAGAAAAAAAATTGTTAGTTATTGATAAAAGATCTGACTATGGAAACCTTAGTAAAGTTTCCAATTATCGTGACTTGAATCAAGATAGTTAAACTTCTTCCTGGACCTCTTACTTCACTATAGCAGAAATGCACAGCACCCATCTCTCTATTATCACGGGTTCGCTTTTACATGGGTTTTGATGGTTGATTTGTTGGTATATTTGCAGTACTTGATTATTACTAACTCCGCGAATGCCGAAATTCAAAAATTTAACAATGAATTGATGGTGGAAAATCATATGGACTCGAACCATCACTTGAAAGTAATATAATTTCATCAATTGAAAATGTTTATGCCGATATCACAGAGTTAACATGTTTTAATGAAGCAAATTGATGCTTTAGATGTTTTAGAGATGTATAGCGACATTTTATAAACAAAAATCGTCATATTGAAAGAGGATTGAGATTTCAAAGAAGAACAGAAAGTGCATTTCGTCAATACGAAGAAATTTATAATACACGACGTAATTCACAAATATTGTTAAGCTATTTTATTCCATCCAAAGGTAAATCCACTCTTAAGAATGGTTATTGCTACTTAGCTTAAGTGAGCATGCAAATCGAACGTGTTGACGACGAGACGAGTACAAATACGCAAATTGGCAATAAATAATATCTATTCCAAAGAAATATTGTTTACAGACAATAATAAATATCAATCTAAACCAAATCAGTGTTTATTATATTTTTCATGCAAAATCCGAACCCCTTTTAGAGTTACCGAAAGACAAAATTAATGAATTCTGTTGCTGAGGTCCGAAAATACCGATTGCGCATGATTTTTTACCTAAGCTGGTTTTTGGGGGTCCCGTGCATCCGCAATCAAGGATTAGTTTGATGTTCATGATAATTTAAGTTGGTTATAAATTTGCGATAATGAAGACAAACTCAGGCACGTATTTGTCATTAGCAGCGAGTCTGCGAAGGTATTTTAAGTTTCCATTGGAGCCAGTAGCTATGTTAAGAGTTTGATGATTTTGCCAAGTGCATTTTTAAGGATATATTTTTGGGTCTAATGAACTTGTTGTTTTCTTTTGTTTTAAGCAGGGTACGAAAATGCTCACTCCGGAGCGGCTCATTATGTGGTTCTTGGTTCTTAAACGGATCCCGGAGTAGAGGCATTTTTCACACTGTCCGTGTCGCTCAGGTTTCGGTCCTATAACGCTCCGACATTGAAACATTGGCAAACATATTTTATCGGACTGAAACCGAAAGGACATCTAAGAGTTCAAACGCAAGATTCATCGCCTCTTCTCCAGACTCCTCTTAACCTATTATGTGCCTTATCTATCTTTCAAATTAATTTTACTGCAAGATATTGTTTACCACATGGCTGGTACGATAGAACAAAGAAGGTTAACTTAATTCTGTTACTGACTGGTGTACAAAGGGTGGTTCCTAAGCTCACATGGATGTTATAGTACATTAAGTCGGAAATACAGACTGGGCTACAGAATGAGAGGCGAAACGATTTAAGGGCGCGGTTTTCGATGATCCCGCTCAGATACACAGATTGTTTTCGAGATGGAATCGAAAGACTTGTGAATTATAGCCACTATTGGAAGAGGAATTTGCATCTTTTAATGTCAACCACTGGTATGCTTGTTTTGCGATCGTGGACGGACCGGTAATATGATATGAGAACATTTTATCGAATCGGACCGTATATAGACTCTATCGAGAACGCATCGATACTGTGTTTCATGTCTTATCCAACTGTACGAAACTTTGACCAAAATAAAATCATCCAGATCAGAATTAACTGCGTTAAGAGATAAATTTCACGTTTTCATACAAAAAGCTATTCAGAAATAACATAAGTCAATAACTGCATAACATTTATTTCGAGATGGAATAAGAAAGGCACTAATTAATAATTCAATGAAATCCAAAAGAAATTCACACAACATAATTAAAAATACGAGAAAATTCTTAATAAGTAAAAAGAAAATGTGTCGTCAAGATAGAGAGCTAAACATAAAACAAACAATTCAAAACTAAATACATATTTGCAAAAAAACAACCAAAAATTGATTTACTACATTCACTAAATTAACTACAAAATTGTTCAACGCAAAAAGCAACTTGCGTGACTTTCAGCCTTCATCACTACTTTTATTAGGAGTATTATGAAAGTTTTCCATAATAAAGCAACTGCGCCGTAGATCGAAATCCATCTGGCAGCATAAACTGGTTGTATTTAATATTAAACCTTTTAAGTAACATAAGTTTCCTTGGCAAAAGATTAAGTAATGTAATAAAAATGTTGTGTTCCTTTTTTCCAACAGCTATTATTTATTATTAAGGAAACTGTTTTCTTTTATTCAACACGACTTTATTTTATAATACTTTTATTTTATAAATTACACTTTGTTTTTAGGTACAAGTTAACTGTTATTTATTTATTGGTTTCTTTTGCTTTTTATGCTCCACAAACCCGTGATTACACAAGAACGAATTATTCACTTTTTTTTTGGTTTTTTTATCTAATTTTTTATTCGTCAAGTGACAGACTCAAAATTATTATTTTATTTAGCCCCAGTCGACTGCGTTTTCATAACCAGTCTCCTTGGCTAAGTAAAACCGGAAGTAGTAGGACGATGTCCCTACATACTCCCCTTCCAGCGTAGCGTTACCTGAAGTGTACCGAGCGAATTGATGCTGCTTCAACGCCTCGGTCACACCCAAACGCAGGTTTCAGCCTGTCAATAGCTATCGACTTGTTTTTTCCGTTTAGCTTGACGACGAACTGTTTACGTAATCTTTTAATTACTTTGAATGGGCCTTCGTACGGTGGTTCGAAAGGCCGCCGAACACGGTCGGTACGTATGAAAACGTACTCCGCGTTCTCTAAGGCGTTCGGCACGTACACATCCTTCTGTGCGGACTGTCGGGGCTGTGTTGCCGACAGACCTTTCATGTGTGTTCGAAGCCGAGTTAGAAATTCTGAGTCCTCTATCGGGTTCTCATCCGTTGGGATGGAAATTGAATTGGGTAGCCTCAGATTCTGTCCATAGACAAGCTCAGCTGGTGAGCATTGTAAATCGGTTTTAATTGCCGAGCGAATGCCCAATAAGACAAACGGCAAATCCTCACTCCAGTGAGTAGTGTTGTCCCTTGCCATTAAGGCCGCTTTCAATTGCCTATGGAATCGCTCCACCATCCCATTTGCTTGCGGATGGTAGGCGGTTGTACGTATTCTATGCGTACCTAGAAGTCTTGTGACTTCATTGAATAATTTTGATTCAAATTGCGACCCTTGATCTGTTGTAAGTTCAAGCGGTGCGCCAAATCTTGGGACATACTCGGTGACAAAATGCTTGGCCACCGTAGCAGCTGAGATGTCCCTAATTGAATATGCTTCCGGCCATCTCGTAAATCGGTCTACGATTGTTAGGATATATGAATATCCTCGAGATGGGGGCAATGGTCCAACTATATCCATATGGATATGTTCAAATCTATTGTTTGTTGTATTAAAAGTTTCATGTGGAGATTTCGTATGTCTCGAAACTTTAGATTTTTGGCAACCTATACACGATCTAGACCAGTTGTTACAGTCTTTATTGATCGCTGACCAAAAATATTTTTTAGTTACAGCTTGCCTTGTGGCACGTATGCCTGGATGCGACAAGCTATGTTCGGCATTGAATGCTAATTTTCTTAATGAAGAGGGTATGTATGGGCGTAATATACCCGTGCTAATCTCACACCAAACCTCATGAGTTGTGAAAGGAATTGGTGTGAGTATTAGTTTTACCCTTGAGCTACTGCTGGGATGCTCTTTGAGTCGTTGTAATTCTTCGTCACCTTCCTGTGCTTTCGCCAGATGTGGCAAATCGAAGGTGACTGCGTCAACGTTGTCGGCCGCTAATGAGCGCGATAAGTAATCCGCGACAACGTTTTGTTTCCCAGACACATGTCTGATGTCCGTTGTGAACTGGGAGATTAAGCTCAGGTGTCTTGTTTGGCGGGGAGATCTTTCGGTCTTTGTGTGAAGGGCCCGTATTAGAGGTTTGTGGTCAGTATATACCACAAAATTTCTTCCTTCCACAAAGTACCGGAAATGTTTTATTGCTGCATAGATTGCGAGTAGTTCGCGATCAAATGCAGAATAATTTCGTTCAGCAGATGACAACTTCTTAGAGTAGAATGCTAATGGTTGCCATCTGTGACCGTTAAATTGTTCCAGTACTGCTCCGATCGCAAAATCGGAAGCATCGGTTGTGACACTATATTTAGCATCCTCAAGAGGGTGAATCAGCACTACTGCTGCAGCCATTGCGGCTTTCACCTCGAGGAATGCTTGTTCACATTCTGCGGGCCAAGGAAGCTGTTCCTTATTTTTAGTGGTCGATGGACAATTGAGAAGTTCCCTCAAATGTTCATTAATCGGCACTAACATTTTCGCAAGTTTCGGAATGAATCGGTGGTAAAAGTTCACCATTCCTAGAAACTTCTGTATTTGTTTAACTGTTGTTGGTGTTGTGAGGTCATTTATTGCTTGGACTCGTTCGGGTGATGGAAGTATTCCATCCTTGCCGATACGATGTCCCAAAAACATGATCTCACTGACACCAAAAACGCATTTGGATAACTTTATTGTTAACCCAAAGTTATCCAGTCGTTTAAACAGTTCTTCGAGGTGAGTTAAATGCTCATCCTCGGATCTACTAGCGATAAGAATATCGTCTAGGTAGACATAAATGAAGTCCAAGTCTCTTGTGACTTCATTCATAAATCTTTGAAATGACTGGGCTGCATTTCTTAACCCAAATGGCATGCGAGTAAACTCGAACAGGCCAAAGGGTGTTATAATGGCAGTCTTATGCACGTCTTCTTGTGCAATGGGAATGTTGTGGTAAGCACGCACCAAATCCACCTTTGAAAAAATTGTGCAACCGTGAAGGTTCACAGAAAAATTATGTATGTGCGGGATTGGATATCTATCCGGCACTGTGACTGCATTAAGGCGACGGTAGTCGCCGCATGGCCTCCAATCATTTGTATCCCGTTTAGGGACCAGATGAAGTGGAGATGCTGTGGGAGACGACGAAGGTCGACAAATCCCTAGTTGAACCATATGTTCAAACTCCAATTTCGCTACCTTGAGCTTCTCAGGATGAAGTCTACGAGCGGTAACGAAAGGTAATTGCCCATTCGTAACAATGTGATGTTGCACATTGTGTTTAACCGGTAGGTTGAAATTAGGGGGTTGTGTTAATGAAGCGTACTTCGTTAACAATTCTTTATACCTGCCAAGATGTTGGCATTCAAAGCTCTCGATACTATACTCACTAGTTGTACAGACGTCAGTCCGAAGACTGGTCTGTGAGTCAACTAGTTCTCGATTCTTAAAATCGAGTATGAGTTCGAACTTCGTAAGAAAGTCCGCACCGAGTATAGCCTTGTTTGTGTTGGCAATTATAAAATTGTGGATGAACCGTCGGCGAAGGCCCAGGTTCAGTTCCAACAACTTCATGCCAAAAGTGTGGATCGTTGATCCGTTTGCGGCTCGCAGAAGTAAGTTCGGGCATGTAGTTTGTACCCTAAACATATGTGCCGGAACTAAGGATATGTCCGCGCCAGAATCGATTAAAAAGTCGATCTGGTTATGCTGGTCACGGACATATAATCTGCACGAGCGCTTCTGCTGAGAAGCGCCCGTGAAAATGGCGACTCCCCGCCAATTTAATTTTTTGAGTTGGGCCCCTTTGTCCTGCGGCTCCTCTTGGCCGCCGAGCCGGGACCCTTGAATGAGCACGGCGGGGTGCACCGCTCTGCCCCACTACCGAAGCGGTAGTGGAAGTAGCAGAGCGTTCCTGGCAGTGCTGGTGCGGCGGAGGACTTAGGGACCGCTCCCTGGTTGGTAGGGTTAGTGTTCCCTGCCTGTGCCGCTTTCGGCGAAGGCCTATCCGGTGAGCGGCTCCATTGGCGCGGACCAGTAGACCCACTCGCCGACCCCTGACGCTGGCCTTGCCTCCCCTCCAACACCATTGCTCTTAAATTGCGCACCTCGCGTTGGAGGGACTGCACTGTCCTCTCCAGAGTCGGTGTTGCTCGCACCTCTGACACCTGAGCGTGGGCTGAACTGACAGTGATCTCCCACACTGTGTCCGCCAGCCTCGACAGTTGCGTAAGGGACTGGTCCGCGGATGCGGCGAGTACCACCTGAATATCTCTGGGCAGCCTGCGCTCCCAAAGACTCCGGATGAGCTCTTCCCCATCCCCGAGACAGTCCCCGGCCAGACTTTGCAGACCCCTCAGGAAATCGGAGGGCTTGCGATCTCCGGGCTCATGCGCCGCCAACAGCTGCTCTAGGCGGTTCCTGGTCGATAGTCCATATCGTTCCAGCAACCGCCTCTTAGCCTCCGTATAGCTGGCGGAGCTGAGATCCGGAAACGCATGCAATAGAATCTTGGCCGCCTCTGTCGGTAGAACGGACACAATGTGGGATAACTTCGTTTTGTCCGAAGTTATCCCGTTCAGTCCAAACTGTGCCTCGGCCTGGTAGAACCAGACGGCCGGATCGCTCTGGTGAAATTCGGGCAGGTTAAATCTAGCTGCAGTGGCTACTTCCACTTCTGCCCGAGCTCCACGTAGAGCCGGCCGCCCCTGTTCCAGGCTGGGCAAGGACTCCTCTAAATCGATGGTAAATGAGTCGTCCATATTATTTTTCCGTGCGTTCTAAACTTTGTTAGTGGATCCGTTAAAATGAACAAAGAAATTCAACACCCGCAAATTCAAGACGACAAATTTATTTCAATTACGATCAACCGATCAATTAGTGAAACTAACAATTCACTCCAAATAACTTGAAGGAGGACAAAAACCAAAAAACAACCAATCAATAATTCCAAACTTCTAGAATATTTTCAATCCTATAAGGACACTTATCTTATAAATCTTTTCAATTCAAAAATATTTTTAAAATAAAATCAAAATATTCCAAATAATTTAAGGACACTTATCTTATAAATTCCCTAACTAAACTGTTATTAACGATACTCCTCTTATTGGTCCTGGTAATAATTTTGGATTATCTCTCCTCAGTTACTTTATCCAGACTTCCTCTTCGGACAGTTCCTACTCTCCCACTCTGGGCTTCGGGGTCACCAATTGTTGTGTTCCTTTTTTCCAACAGCTATTATTTATTATTAAGGAAACTGTTTTCTTTTATTCAACACGACTTTATTTTATAATACTTTTATTTTATAAATTACACTTTGTTTTTAGGTACAAGTTAACTGTTATTTATTTATTGGTTTCTTTTGCTTTTTATGCTCCACAAACCCGTGATTACACAAGAACGAATTATTCACTTTTTTTTTGGTTTTTTTATCTAATTTTTTATTCGTCAAGTGACAGACTCAAAATTATTATTTTATTTAGCCCCAGTCGACTGCGTTTTCATAACCAGTCTCCTTGGCTAAGTAAAACCGGAAGTAGTAGGACGATGTCCCTACAAAAACCACCTACAATGATTGGCGGCATACAACGAATAGAAGAAATGCTTCATGTTGTCCATATGAATGTAGATAAATTCGCTGTAAGCTGCTGTTCTCTGTTCTCGCAGCTGAAGGTAATCAATTTTTCTGTTTCAAAATAATAAAGACAAAAGAAGCAGCTCACAATGAATTCCCTCTTAAAAAGTCATCCACCAACCAAAGTATAATTGGATGAGAATCTCCACAAAATCATAAATTCTTTAATAAAATTGTCATAAATTGCAACGGTTGGAAGGAGACTGAGCCTCTTAATCCCAATGTCCATAGATTCTAGACGTTGCTGAACTCTGGAAGAAGACAGCTTAATGCAGACCAGATATAAGCCCCTGAGGCATATAAATACACCATTAGTGTACAAGTTCAAATTAATTTCCAGCCGGCTCGGTTCGATTAAGAGTCGCCCTGCTAATTTCGTTTTCGGAACGAACGTGGCCAATCTTGAGGAGGCACTTGACAATTCTGCAGTTCAGATTGAAAACTTATGATGCTCTTGAGGCAACAAAAAAAAAGAATCACAACTTCGTGGCACCACGGCACCACAGGTCTTAGTATAACCACCATAGAGTGGCGCAGTGATGCACTAGCATATAGAATAAGGAATTTTTCAAATGAGTGCACAGAATTGAGTTGTGTTTTTTTGGAAAATGGATATTATTTTTTCTTTCACACTCTAAATTAAGAAAATTGGAGCACTGCAAATTTATTTTACAAGAATAACCGGAGATCCACCATTGTGTATAGTAAAGGAAATTGGGACAAGGGGGTCTGCTGTACGTCTTCAGAATCACTCTTTTGTCGCTTTTTATGCATCATTGACTATTCCCTATTATTCGGATGGTATTTCTTCTTTACTTATTCGACTTTGTTCTTTGCGAGATTGTAGCCAAGCCCACAGTATCGAAACAATGCTTCGTTTTGAGTCTTTAAATGACTGAATTTACTAAAAGCCTTTCTTGATTGCTGGAATTAGTTCGGGGATATTACGTTTTTTTTCTTTTGGAAATGTAAATGTTACAGGGTAACAACTTTGTTTCCATGAGTTCGGGTATAATTCTCTCCCAAAACATGATTTTATTTTTTTTATTTTACTGACTAAAAGGGTTCAAGGTAAGACAGATCCGGAAAGAAATTATATTCTGAAGAAGAAGGTTTAAGGGATTACCCCCTTTTTTCCCAAATGTTACATAATTTTGTGTGTTGGTATAGTAGGTACTCAATATTAAAGAGAATCCAATAACGATTTTTATTTACAAAAATTTCTCATAAAATTTAAGGAGAGACCAGCAATATACATTCGGGAAATGAAATTTCTAACCTAATTCAACACTCCTCAGATGTTTATCTTATAAAAAAACAACTTAAATTCCATAAAATTGAGTTGGACGTTAATTAATTCCGCCTATTTTAAATAATTTAATGCTAGTACATCCTATGAAAACGTTTTTGCTAATTATTTAAAGGATGAAAAGGATGTACTCTCTAAATATACATTTATGCATAGAATTTCACTTTTCATTTACTTATAGCTGCACAAAATACTCAACTGATGTCATTTCTCTGTGGTTTCTCTAGTTCTTGTAATTACTTGTGGGGGATAAAAGTCTGAATTTGGAGCTCGTATTCATACCACAAGCATTTGCTGATTTATTGGAACTGTGAACCCCAACTTTCCTTGGGCATATGACGAACTTGAATTTGGTAAGTAATTGCGACCAGAAAATTTATACTGAATCATTAATTGTATTAAATGAATCTGAAGTTAGTGTATTATTCATTCCACAGATGTGTCAAATGACAGCTGAGAATAAAGTTCAGAGCTAAAATTGACAGTGATAAACCTCTCAGGGATTTCAAATATCACTAGCACATTTTGTTCATTAGCGCCGTATTTTACCATGTGTGTTATTGAAAGGAATGGCCGTTATGAGTGGTTTCTATTTCCATTCATAGAGAGCAAGTGGGCTACAGAAGCAAGCCGTGCTAAGAAGCAAAGTAGTACCAGCTATACTTGGAGAATTGTCAATAGCAGTGATAACTTCGAAGGAATGTTCCCAGGGCGGATTTTTATTTTGGTCACTAGTTATTGACGTGCTCCACAAGAACTTGTAATCAGGTAGGAAATAAAACCTTCATCTCCAACTGAATAGGGAGACAATTGACTTTTCAGAACAGACCAAAAAGCAAAGGATTATTTTAGATAGAAGACTTAATTGACACTTTTTACCAAGTTGCCAAGAAAGACTCCAGAGCATATTTTGCCTATCAGAGGCTGATGATAAAAACTTGGGTTTAATATTCAAAACGACCGATTACAATCATCAAATATGTGGACTCTACGCAGCCATCTCTCTGGAGTTATAACATATCATCTACTAACTAAAGCATACTCATTGAGTTTCAAGATGAGTCCCTCCTGTGTAGAATCCCAGACTCCATGCCGGTGTTATATAATTTCATTTGCAAATTCAACGCATCGTTGGAAGACGGACCGAATCGAAAGAAGAGCTTGTATTTACGGGTTCAGATGCAGGTTGACCTTGACAGTAACTCTAGGCTAATCCCATTCAATATTCCGGGTAACGTCATAGAAGCTTGTGTACGTCACTGTCCAAAATGAAAGAGAAACATATAAATAAGGTGGCATCTTTGGATCCAGAATAAGACTGAAGTACTTAGTTGACTGAGATAGGGTCAGTACTCGACCGTTAATTGAAGGTGGACTAAAGGTATTTTTGTCCTGTTGGTGAAATGGATCAGTACTATCTTTTCCGTGTTGACGGCTAGCCTGCAGCGGTTGAACCAAACGCTAATCTTTCCAAGTACGATTTCCAAAATCTTACTGATTGTGAAAAGGAATGAGTGACTTTAGATGGAGCTTTTCCCATTCAGGTACCGGCCTGAGTAAAAATAAAAAACGGGTTTACAAAGGGCAAACATTGGCCGCTTGGCTTTTTAAGGGGCATATGATGGACGTAGAGTTTTCAACTATGGGAGCACATTCGGCCTCACGACGGCCAAATTTGGCCAAAAGATTTAAAAGGCCCAATACTTGGCCAGCTGTAGCTGTACAAACGGGCATTCGACGGGAAATTTGAGCCAAAAAAAGAAACTGCACCAAATGTATTATTGAATGTGTTTTATGGGAACTTCATCATTTTCGTTATGTACAATGATCCTTTGGATTTATCCTACTTAGGGCTGTTTTCACCATCTCCAGTTAAACTGTCGGTAAACTTCCAGTTGCTAAACTTGTAGTTAATTTAACGGTGACCGTAAGGCTGGTCGCACACTGCAGCAGATTCGGCCGAATTTCTTACGGCCGTATTTGGCCGAAATTTTTACGGCCGTATTGAACCGAATTTCAACTCTAAATTCGGCCGAACTTTGGGTTAGTTTCCATCTTAAATGCTAGTTGTTTCATTTTAAATGGTCACACATATAAATATATCCTAAATAAAATAAAAGGAAGATTAATAAACGTTTCTATGGGAGCGCACTTCCATTATCAACTTCAAATCTGATCGGATAAAACCTACGGACGTCAACGGCCGAAAAACCGGTGTAATGTGCGAATGAGAATAGGAAAATAATTGTTTGAAAAATTCGGCCGATTACGGCCGTAAAAAATTCGGCCGAATCGGCTGCAGTGTGCGACCAGCCTAAAGTGCCAGTAAAAAAATTTCGTTTTCGCCAACTATGACTAAACAAACTTGAAGTAAAAGTTAAAATGTACTAGTTTTTTGATAGTTACAGTACATCAAATGTCAGAAGTGTCAATTTTTATTAAAAGAACACTTCGAACACTTATACATTCTTGATCCTCGTCACTTGAATCGTCGAATTTGCACATAATTTCTATTGATCCTTTCAGCATGGCGAAAATTTATTCCATGTTTTCCATATTAAAACCAAAGTGCAAAAATGTCAATCCCAATGTCAAACTTTCAGTTAAATTAGTTAACCAGAAGAAATTCTCTCGGTTAAATTGACTACCAGTTAAATGAAAATTAACTGACAGATTGACTCTAACCAGAGATTTTTTAACTAACTGCGGGTTAAAGTTTCAGTTAACGTTTAACCGGTGATGGCGAAAACGGCCCTTAAAGAGCTCGCCAGTCGTCGGTTTGCTGTACGTGAAGTGTATGGTGCGTGTTTATTTATATTTTAGTAATATGTTCTAAATCGAAGATATGAGCACCGGATCTCATGATGTTTTTCTCAATAAATACGCAGTGAGTTTGTTTGGGGAGCGAAAGTCACACTTCCCCCAAAATGATTTCTTTTTTCAGTAGTTAAATTGTGCCAATTTAACTTACAGTTTTGCCGGGTGTCGGCCTTGAATATAAAGAAAATGAAGAGATTACGATTGTCCGTTTGTGTATGCGACTGATTCATTACAGGGAACCCAAATTAGGGTGTGTGAAAATATCTCTATATACTCGTAAAGGTAGTTATATTAAAGATATTTTTTTTAATCGCATAATATAGAAACCTATACCCGTCCGTGTGTGTGTGGTATACGGCCGAACTGTCCTGCAACCAGCCTTCTGATAACCGCCATATGCCCGAGGATTATGCTTCAATCACGGCCGGTTTTCGTCCGTAGAAAGGCCATATTTTATTTTTACTCGGGGGGTCATATCTCCTACAACCCCCTACCAGAAAAGTTCGCCCAAACGTTTTTGAACGAAAGTAAAAATAATTCTAATGAGTTAAAACCAGTTTTTCTAAGACTTGAATCAAAAAGTATTTTTTATTCTTAGTCAAAATAGACAATAATTGGTAACAAATTACAAAAAATAAAAAAAAAACTTATACAATGCAGAACTTATTTTTTTTTATCCAGGGGAATGTTATTACCAGGGGAATGTTATTCCAAGCAGCCCTATCACGTTTACCTACAGTAACACCGCATCTTCCACTGATAAAAATAGCGCTTTTTAGCATATACGCAATCGTCATGCCGGTGACGTTCCGTTCAACGTAAAAAAAAATTACCACTTCACTTTGAATAGATTTAGCTCCAATTTTTATTTACGACAGGGGAATGTTTTCAAAACTTTAGGACAACATTTAGGTGACAATTTTTCTAAATTAAATACAACGTGACTGCAATTTAAGCATTATTAGGGTAAATAAGTTATTCTAGTTTTTATGATGGCTAAGCTAATATCCTTACTCTAACAATTATCTTTAAAAAATTGTTTGAACCTGCAATAATGGGTTTGGGACACGACAGGGTAATGTTTTTTCGAGGAGTTGGAAGGCAAAAGTAATATAATTATGAAATAATATGATTTCAGTCTTGGTTGTTCGGAAAAGACCGTCTTCCCAACGTACGAAGGCAAGAAGGTCTTTATTTGAAGAAAACCGGACTTGAACGGGGCTCATAAGCTCTCTGATAAACGTTCTTGTAAGCCAGATCAGAGCACGACATTCACAACGAATATGTGTGGAAGTCTCATCGCCTTTCATGCAGAGTCGGCATTCTATCTCCTGAGATAGTCCTAGGCATTCTATCTCCTGAGATAGTCCTAGGAGATGATACCGCAGCCCTACATGGCTAGTCAGATATCCCACCAACAACCTAAGGTCCGCCCTGTTTAAGGTGATAACGCCTTTTCAGGCAAAAGATCTTATTAGATATTTAGCCTGTCTAAAACCTGGGACTGATTTCCAGTCCCTTAACCCAATACTCTTTCAGGGACTTGGAGGTGGACCATGAGATGCCACAGAAGGACCAAAGTCTCAGATCCCTCCCTCGCGAGCCAGTCTGCAGCCTTATTAACCTCGATACCCCAGTGTCCGGGGACCCAGCAAAGCGAGACCCTATTTTTCCGAGTCCTGAAACTTTTTGGAAGAAAAGTTTGACTGTCCGAAAAGATTTTAATGTCGGCGCCTTTCAAACTTTTCTCAAGGTTGAACCTCGCCCCTAGCATATGGTATGTATTTCAGTCTGGAAAACAGAAGGCCTCCTACCCATTACAAGCAATACCTTGGAGTTAAGTCCTGACACACCAGTTCATGTATCACGTTTCATCTTGGACAGTTCGGTAAACCAATGAAGATTTCTTGGAACTCCCGGGAGGAATAACTTCCTCCCACTCAAAGCGATCCAGAATAATCGCCTGAATTTCCTCTGGAACCACAGTTCACTAACAATATGGTCGGATACGCGGCAAATTGAAATATTTGGGATATTGTTAAGGATATTCATATGTCGTTTGACTGTATAAGGCTAGTTCAATGAGATCTGAAGTCTCAAGGCCCTTGTGGCGGCCATGTGAAGATGTTCAATGGATTCAATCCAATGTTTTTCTCCATCGCGGCTATGGTCCAGTTGCAGTCTGCTGCACTTCAGGATCGCCGCAACCTGTTTAGTCTTGGGCCACCAGACTATAGCGGCCTATGCTGTCATTACACTGTTAATTCTTTTGCAGATTTGTTTAAAGTGCTCTAAATTCGTAGCTTACATTGCAATTTGAAGAAGTAGCAATTAATGTAACATTCATTAAACATTTAAGACTAGACAGTCATTTAATTGACAAAGAAATTTTCATTTATTCAACAGGCTTTAAGTGGGTATACATAATTCATATTCATGAACAATGGAATATAAATCTTAATTCTTTGCTGGAATAGTGAGATTTACGTCAACTTTAGCATGCAAAAATATCGCAATTAACATGTGGGAGATCGACACAATCATCTAAATATAATATAAACTAGGTTTAATAAATTTAGGTCAACAAAGGTTACTAAATAATGCAATGCATACAGAAATTGTCGGGAAACATTTGCTGCAATCAACACATTTAAGTAAGCACAAGTGTAATCACTTCAATTTAACTCAAAGAGCACCTGATTGTCTTCTTTAATAGTAATTGAAGAAGCAAATGAAAGGCTTACAAGTGAAATTTTCACTTCGCTGAAATATTACATAGTCAAGAATATGTTTTGTGAGTTTATCTTTCACATAAGCAAACAAATAACAAATGAAAACATTCACAAACGCAATTTGCCAACATCAATAAACACCAAAATGTTTCAAGTTCCTGCGGCTAAGATCCTAAGTTATGAAATACCCTAAATGCCACATGTAATCTTACGAAAACCTTATAAACTCCTTTTTATTTTTCATAATTTGCTCCTATATTTGCCCCAGCTAAACAGCACACGAGGCCACATGGCTCTGTTGAGCGTTCATTTAAGAACTCCATGTGTGAATGACACATGAAATTAATTAACCCACAAGGTTTTATAACTACATAATTAGCGTAAAATTTTTTGCATGGCAGTCGTTGCCCGAATAAATTAGACGATCCTTTTGCAAACAGGTCACAAGACCGTTCTCTGCATGTATTAAGCTCAACAGAAAATTCTCTGGCATATACTCGTAACATCGCACTTGTGTGTGACCTGTTAGAAGTCTTATGTAAAGAAAATCTCTGAAAGGATTCAATTACAGTAAAACACATCAAACATATATAATGTTTTCCCATTTAAAAAAGAAAACGTAAGAAAGACCGGAATTCACCTTGACACCAGCAACTCACATTCCGGTTTTTGGAGAGAACCTATTTTACTTTAGCTCTAGACGATGACTAATTGTTCTTCAAGTATTCGAGAGAGGTGGTGGAAGACGAGTATGGAAGCAAAGGCTGCGCCCGGTATGCTTGCTTTTCTATCTGGAGGTTGTGATGTCATCGTCTAAACTTGAAGTTCATAAAATACGACATGATGTGAAGTTCGCGATAAAGTCATTCTCGTTGCTGCCAGAAGAGCACAAGTGAATTTCAGTGGATGACTGGAAGACGACAACTCGTCGTATTTGATTAACACCGAAGTCAATTAAAGAAATCCTCGAGATTATAACACAATCAAAATGGTGGGTGGGTGCAGAAGCAGATGCGATGTTGCTGCCTTAATGGCAGTTCTCCTCTCGACTTTCTCTCTACGTTTTCACTGCGATTACTAAAATTAAGGGACCATTGTTGCTCGCCTTCGAATAGGTAATTAAAAATTCAATTTAATTTGTATCAAAAAAAAACACTTCATCAATTAAGAAGATATCACGCAATGAGGAAACATTAAATTTAAATAAAACAACACGGAATCAAGGTTAGTGATTAAGAAACGGCCATTGCTGTTCACAAATTAAATCCAACAAAGACACATTCGAGTGGAAGCAGAAAAAAATCAGGCTTTGAAGAAGAAATGTGACGAAAGTTTACGCTTGAATTTTTTATTTTCAAATGTTTCCTTCTGGGCAAAAAAGCAGCAACAAAACGAACACTACATTCACACAAGACTCACAAGAACAATTTCTTATCTTTTCGCATTGTTTTGTTCTTTTGTCTTTTTCACATGAGCACCACTGCACCCCGTTTCTGGAGTACCTTAAAAAGAATTGAAATCTTCTGTGGCATAAAAAATGACAAATGAACATTTTCTAGGTTAAAAGAGGAAATGATTCAACCGTGAAAAATTATTCGTCCTGTCTCTGGTGGATTCAGGTTTTTTTTATGTTAATGGGAAAACATGAGAAATATTCACCTTTTTACATGCTTTAACCAAAAGCTTTAAAGGTAAGATGAATTTTTGTGAATTAAGGGACTTCATGATGCCCATAAAAGGACCTTAATTTGATTTAACGACACTTCTTAAGGAAGCGTTTAAGGAAAATAACTGAATATAAATTAGATCCCATGATTTTCGGTGATGGTCAAAAAAATACGTGGATTTTTTTTTTGTTTTATGCCACAATAAATTTTTTTGTGTTACTTTATAAAATTATTCATGAAAATGTCCGGTGTTATTTTAGGAGTGCCGGAATGTGATAGCTTTGGTGGTTGATGAGGTTACCGAAAGTGCCATACCTACAAGAAAAACATACTAACATCATTATATAATTTGCATTCATTGAAGCTAAAAATATCACATGGTTTTCATTTACAAAAACCATCGTAGTTTTTTCTCTCTTTAAGATTTGCATATACTGGAATTAAAAAAAAAATTCAGAAGATTGATGGACAGAAAGAAGAAAAGCGAGTGGATATGTTGGCATTGTAGAGAAATGTGTGTAGAATTGCATTTATCATTTATGTTTGCTTCAAGTCGTAGATGGCTCTGGCATAATTTAAATAAAAAATGATCTTCATTTGTAACTCCTTCTTGATACAAGAGTGGCATGCCCATCACATGGTCTGATGATGGAAGAGGATTTCAGCAACGGACATCATATCCTTAGTCAAACTTAACAGCAAATCTCGAGATATAACCAGGTTAACTTGTCCACGGGGAACAATACGTGGAGCTTGCCCTCCAAGCTGGAGGTTAATCGAGCAGCTAGTATCAAAGGTTGTAAAACTAATCTTGTTGTGGAATTTGAAGGACAGCCTCAGATAGTGAATGGAAACAACAGAATAACGATTCAAAATTTGGAAGAATGTAAGAAAGAGCAATGTAAAAATCTGGTAATATGCAGGAGATAGCGATGACAGTAAACTGAAACTGATAGCGCTACCAGAGATTAGATGGAAGGGCAATGGAGAGGTAAATAAATTAAAACGTTTAACAATAGCAGCAATGAAAGAAGATCAGGCAGTCACGGAAACCTGAGTTCATCATAAGCAAGCGATTTACAAATGAGTACTCGGTTTTATATCAATAGGTCCAAAATACATGAGGACGCAAGAGATAAATAAAGGTATTTCTGGCCAAAGAAGGGATTGAAGAGGAAAAAACAAACGTATTTCAGTAGAGACCTCTTGCCGAAAAAAAGAAAAGTGTTATTTTACCAAGTGGTCACCCAACTAAGTAGTAACCACGTCCAATGCTGCTTGACTTACGCAATCGAAGGAGAGCCGTTCTTCTTGAGTATGCTAATGGCACCCTTTATGGCCACAAAGATAATTGTCCGTTTTCTTCGCCTTATACAATTTCTTGAAGTTCCAATTTTGCTCCCTTTAATTTAGAAAAAGTGTGAGAGTACCGAGCTACGTTTGGACTTTATTTCTGCCTTTTATTTATACGTGCCTATAGCGGGCTGCATTTGGAAAAGTTGAATTTTTACTCAGCCGTACCGTGCCTGGTTTGGGCGCCATCCAGGCGTTTGGACTCTGCGCGTACCTGTTTCATGCTAAGAACGGGCGAGTCTTATTTTTACTCGGGGTTGCGAAGAGCGAAGTGGGATAACTGGAAAGACGAACAACAATGCAGTAAAGGGGTTTCGAACCACGGATCTCTGTCAAACCGCTTAACACCTAGGTAATCGAAACCGACTTGGGCACAGTCATTTAAGATGCAGTGTCCGACAGTCAAGGCAACCAGTGGCCTGACATTCTTTCTATAACATTTCGGTACTACTATATTTCCTTTGTACAGTGTCTCTGACCGCTTTGCGAAATGGCACAGGAAGAAACCGCTTAGAGTTGACCAATGCAGACGGGGATACCCAATTCTTGGTATGTTTCACCAGAGTCCGATCGCCAACGACAGTGCTCATCAAGATGAATGCCCAATAACCGGTTCTGGACCGAAAAATACAGTGTGAGCCCAGTGTGGCTAGGACAGTTGTCTTTTCATTGCCTTCGAAATCGCGTCGGCAATATAAGGATTACTTGTTTGATAATACTTAGCAAATCAAGAGCATGATCGATATCGTTTCGCTTTGTTTGCCGTCTAACTGGCATAGAAGATAAAAAAACCTGCTTCATTGGCCTTTCTTAAGTTTCCGTAGGTACATACATGTCAGTGTCTTATCAATCTTAGCAATCTTATACACGCAACACCAAACTGGTTCGCTCGGCTCTTTCCTTTGATTACGGCCCCCTTTACGCTTACGATGCAGACTCGTTCATAAATAGAAAAACTCAACTGTGAAACAATAAAATAAAAATACACATTGTGGAGACATAGCTTTCTTACCTACTCTGAGGCAGTTTAATGCATATTAGAATCAAATTCGTAAAAAAGCTCTTCATTGATATTTGTTTTTTTTTATTTTTTTTAATTTGCTTGTTTTTTATTGCCATTTTGGCATTACAATAGCGCCTGGCCTCATTTGAGGTATGACATTGTACTGGCTCAAAAGAAAAAAGAGGCACCTCTTATAAACTCATTTTTTAATCGTGTCCCACCCAACACTACTTCTGACTCCTCGTAAATTGAAACTTCTTCTATACTTCGAACTAAGCATACTACTAGACATTGCACCATGTCGTGACTAACGACATGACGGACCGGTAGTAGCCAAGGATGATTCCTGAGCTTAGAACTGCCAAATAAAAAAGTATACATAGTACATTTTTGCCAGGGATAGGATGCCAAAAGCGCTCGCTCTACTAAACCCAGGATATTGACCACAGATGTCAGAGCCCACAGTTTTCCCTTGTTTAAAGCCATCCGTGTATCGTACAAGTCCATCATATTATACCTTAGCGGAAATCCAGGATAACCTATTTTGCAAGCTTACGAAATTGAAGTTTAAATTTGAGATCTCTGTGGCCATGGAATCCCCAACGCAGCACTAGCAGTAGAGTCTTACTTCAAAACGGAGCTATACAAATTGAATAGAACCTTGAGCGTGATGACCGTCATTTTTCGTGAGGTGCTAGAAAATCCGACCATTCTTTGAATTTTGCTTATTTTGGTTATGAAAATATTAAGCATGGACCTGTGCCATTCAAAGGTTCCGTAAGTTACCACTTACGATGGTGGTGACCATTGAGAATTCATGGCTTTTGGTTGTAACTCCCATGTGGATCCACAGCTATTGCGACAGAAGACGACAGGGTTTGAATCCCTGTTGTAAAGCCGGCTTTTTCTAGTAAGTCTTCATGACAAAATTTTCTTTCAGACCGGTAACAATGATAACTTTAAATGGCGAAAGTCATTGTTGACAAAAATTAATTAAGTACTATTAATTTTCAACTAGCATAACAAATAATTCAATAAAATGTAGTTACGTATGTGCTTTCGTAAATTTCTGCAATTCATTTCCTGGTGTAATTTATAAACGTCTATACTCTCTAAACTGCACAGACAAAACTAAATAACATTTTCCAAAAATAAACAAATTAATAAATTGAAAAATGTTAAATCTTTTTCAAATAAATATTTATAAATGCCTATTTTTAATTAGTTATTATAATCAAAACACGAGTTCTAAGAATAAATTGCCTCGAGTTTTTGCCCCCTTTTAATTCACAAATTTTATCATGGTGTTATAATTTTTTCAATTCAGTGTGATTTTTTGGATCAGATAAATGCCGCTCTTCACGGTTTTTGTTTTTTTATTGTTTTTAAATATAAAATTTCAAGAATTTCAGATTAATAATATTCAAATATATTTTGACAAAAAAATCTTCCGATCAGAAAACATTTTTTTTTGAATAACAAAAAAAATTGCAGAGCGGGGCTTTTAAAAAAAATAGCAAAAAAAAAACTGGTTTAATAAATTATCATACAAAACAAATAAATAAAAATCGGATGAAGAAATTTGCATTTCTGATGATGAATTTTGTGGGCTTGTGTGTATGTGTAATGGGTCACAGTAAAAATATCAAAAGGCCGCGCTGATCGAGTATAAATGGCCAAAAATGAGAAGTGATGTATGAAGTAGCTAGCCTTAAAAAATGTGTTTCATGAAAATTTCATTGATATCGTGGGTGGTGTAAGATATTTTTAATACTATATATGTATGAACACTTTCCAATTCTTATATGTCGAGAGAAAGTAATCATTTCTAGAGCTCGATTTGTTACACCAACCTTATAACCAGATTATGATTTATCATCCAGTCCAGAGGGCACCCATATGACAAATCGGTTAGTGATATTTTTGCATGGGTGATATCATCTACTCTGTCGTCTGAATTGGATGAGGTGGAGGAAACTGCGTTATTGTTGGAATAAACTTGATTTCATTTCATTTAATTTTTTTTTTGTTGTTAATAAATTGAACTTGATTAATTCAAATTTCTTCTCTTAACACCACTTAACTTTTGGAAATGTAAAATTTTTTTTTTAATTTTTTTTTTCACCAATGAGAACACACTAATCGCAAAACTATGCACCAAGATACCAAAAAGTCGTTGCCTACACAAGACCTTCAACAACAACTACGATCGCCGTAAGCAATTTTCTCCATTTGAAACCGATTGTTTCTCTCTCGTTTTTTTACTAGTCGTTTTTGAAATTCGTTAAAAGAAACTACTAAAAAACGCCTTCACCAAAAATCAATTCGCAAAATTTTTAATGTCTACAGATTGAAGTTTCGCGAATAACTGAAATTGAAATTCAAGAATTAAGAGAATTATGGTCTCACCTGGTGACCAGGTTTTTTAAATATGGAAAAAAATTATGGAGAAGACAAAATAAATAAAAAACATATAAACAAAACAGCCGGCCCCGTTGAGATCAATTTTATAATTGTATTGGTTAAGAATGTTCAGGTTCAACAGCAACAGAAATATAAACAAGAAAACTTTGCTCTAGAAAAATACAGCACACAAAACAGCAAAAACGAGAAAATCAAATTAATCTGCCGCCAACAGTATTTCGTTGCCACATCATAAACCAGCCACAACCCAAGTAATTGAACCTCTCGTCTTTATATGGTCACACAAGTTCTCCTACGCCCGGTACAGCGGAGCGGATTGAATCAAGAAAGGCCGAAGACGAAGTCAACTTCTTAAATGATATGAAAACAACAGAAAAAATTTCTTCACGCAAATTGTCTTGTTATTTAACAGGAGGAGCACGGACCCCCCCGATGTGATTGACTCTAAAAATGGACAGAATGAACTCTCCAGCACCAGCTCAGCAGCAGAGCTATACCGGAAGTAAGAGCTTTCCCCAGCAGCGATTGTTAATAAAATAGGTCTAGGGTTATATGCTATGGGCTGTGCTGAAGACGTTACGTAGATTCCAGTAATGTGCATAATCTATCTAGAATCTACTCGAGCAATGGCACAATCTTGATATCGAGATGGGAGTTGATGGACTGTGAATGCCGACAACTATATAAGCGAGTAGTATTGTTAATTTTGAAAAGTATCCGAGACTTTATGATAACTAGAGGCCAGGATATGACCTAAATTTTTCCCATTGATGATTTTTCTGCACAAGAAGAATGGAAGCAAGTTGGCCTAGATCCAATTTCAGTAGAGTAGAAAACATCCAATCTTAGTAATTAATCCTTGAAATTTTTGATTTTGATACCTTTTAAGAGTGCAAAAAACCAATATACAATATATTTGTCAACTTTCAACATTCATTCAATTAATATTCAATGGACGGTTTAGTTTTTACTGTGAAAGTTGGCATTGTTTTCTTTAGGTGTGACTAAGAGATGTGCCTGAAGTTCCGAACGTTCAAATGAACGATTTCGGAAAAAAAAATTAAATTTAGAATCGGACGTTTGGACGTTAAAAACAAAGTAAATAATTATATTTTGATACCGGACAGACAGTGGAGGCTTCGAAAACTATCAACCCTAAATTATTAGCCCCGAATTATAAACGCACCCCTAACTCACCCCCTAGAAATGACTTTTTTTGAAAATATAGTTAGAGGATTTAGACCCCGCTGAAAATTTGTATACATGTTAAGGGGGATGTTAAGAACTAACACAAAAAATTTCAAGTTTATAACATCCCCGGAAGACACCCCTAACTCACCCCCTAGAAATGACTTTTTTTGAAAATATAGTTAGAGGCTTTAGACACCGCTGAAAATTTGTATACATGTTAAGGGGGATGTTAAGAACTAACACAAAAAATTTCAAGTTTATAACATCCCCGGAAGACACCCCTAACTCACCCCCTAGAAATGACTTTTTTTGAAAATATAGTTAGAGGCTTTAGACCCCGCTGAAAATTTGTACACATGTTAAGGGGGATGTTAAGAACTAACACAAAAAATTTCAAGTTTATAACATCCCCGGAAGACACCCCTAACTCACCCCCTAGAAATGACTTTTTTTGAAAATATAGTTAGAGGCTTTAGACCCCGCTGAAAATTTGTACACATGTTAAGGGGGATGTTAAGAACTAACACAAAAAATTTCAAGTTTATAACATCCCCGGAAGGCACCCCTAACTCACCCCCTAGGAATGATTTTTTTTGAAAATATAGTTAGAGGCTTTAGACCCCGCTGAAAATTTGTATACATGTTAAGGGGGATGTTAAGAACTAACACAAAAAATTTCAAGTTTATAACATCCCCGGAAGACACCCCTAACTCACCCCCTAGAAATGACTTTTTTTGAAAATATAGTTAGAGGCTTTAGACCCCGCTGAAAATTTGTATACATGTTAAGGGGGATGTTAAGAACTAACACAAAAAATTTCAAGTTTATAACATCCCCGGAAGGCACCCCTAACTCACCCCCTAGAAATGATTTTTTTTGAAAATATAGTTAGAGGTTTTAGACCCCGCTGAAAATTTGTATACATGTTAAGGGGGATGTTAAGAACTAACACAAAAAATTTCAAGTTTATAACATCCCCGGAAGGCACCCCTAACTCACCCCCTAGAAATGATTTTTTTTGAAAATATAGTTAGAGGCTTTAGACCCCGCTGAAAATTTGTATACATGTTAAGGGGGATGTTAAGAACTAACACAAAAAATTTCAAGTTTATAACATCCCCGGAAGACACCCCTAACTCACCCCCTAGAAATGACTTTTTTTGAAAATATAGTTAGAGGCTTTAGACCCCTCTGAAAATTTGTATACATGTTAAGGGGGATGTTAAGAACTAACACAAAAAATTTCAAGTTTATAACATCCCCGGAAGACACCCCTAACTCACCCCCTAGAAATGACTTTTTTTGAAAATATAGTTAGAGGCTTTAGACCCCGCTGAAAATTTGTATACATGTTAAGGGGGATGTTAAGAACTAACACAAAAAATTTCAAGTTTATAACATCCCCGGAAGACACCCCTAACTCACCCCCTAGAAATGACTTTTTTTGAAAATATAGTTAGAGGCTTTAGACCCCGCTGAAAATTTGTATACATGTTAAGGGGGATGTTAAGAACTAACACAAAAAATTTCAAGTTTATAACATCCCCGGAAGACACCCCTAACTCACCCCCTAGAAATGACTTTTTTTGAAAATATAGTTAGAGGCTTTAGACCCCGCTGAAAATTTGTACACATGTTAAGGGGGATGTTAAGAACTAACACAAAAAATTTCAAGTTTATAACATCCCCGGAAGGCACCCCTAACTCACCCCCTAGGAATGATTTTTTTTGAAAATATAGTTAGAGGCTTTAGACCCCGCTGAAAATTTGTATACATGTTAAGGGGGATGTTAAGAACTAACACAAAAAATTTCAAGTTTATAACATCCCCGGAAGACACCCCTAACTCACCCCCTAGAAATGACTTTTTTTGAAAATATAGTTAGAGGCTTTAGACCCCGCTGAAAATTTGTATACATGTTAAGGGGGATGTTAAGAACTAACACAAAAAATTTCAAGTTTATAACATCCCCGGAAGGCACCCCTAACTCACCCCCTAGAAATGATTTTTTTTGAAAATATAGTTAGGTTTTAGACCCCGCTGAAAATTTGTATACATGTTAAGGGGGATGTTAAGAACTAACACAAAAAATTTCAAGTTTATAACATCCCCGGAAGACACCCCTAACTCACCCCCTAGAAATGATTTTTTTTGAAAATATAGTTAGAGGCTTTAGACCCCGCTGAAAATTTGTATACATGTTAAGGGTGATGTTAAGAACTAACACAAAAAATTTCAAGTTTATAACATCCCCGGAAGACACCCCTAACTCACCCCCTAGAAATGACTTTTTTTGAAAATATAGTTAGAGGCTTTAGACCCCGCTGAAAATTTGTATACATGTTAAGGGGGATGTTAAGAACTAACACAAAAAATTTCAAGTTTATAACATCCCCGGAAGACACCCCTAACTCACCCCCTAGAAATGACTTTTTTTGAAAATATAGTTAGAGGCTTTAGACCCCGCTGAAAATTTGTATACATGTTAAGGGGGATGTTAAGAACTAACACAAAAAATTTCAAGTTTATAACATCCCCGGAAGACACCCCTAACTCACCCCCTAGAAATGACTTTTTTTGAAAATATAGTTAGAGGCTTTAGACCCCGCTGAAAATTTGTATACATGTTAAGGGGGATGTTAAGAACTAACACAAAAAATTTCAAGTTTATAACATCCCCGGAAGACACCCCTAACTCACCCCCTAGAAATGACTTTTTTTGAAAATATAGTTAGAGGCTTTAGACCCCGCTGTAAATTTGGTTACTTGTTAAGGGTGGTGTTAAGAACTAACACAAAAAATTTCAAGTCCATAACATCCCCGGAAGCCGCCCTTAACCCACCCCCTAGAAATGATTATTTTTGAAAAAATAGTTAGAGGCTTTACACTCCGCTGCAAATTTGTGTGCTTGTTAAGAGGGATGTTCAGAACTAACACAGAAAATTTCAAGTCTATAACATCCCCGGAAGCCACCCTTAACTCACCCCCGAGAAATGACTGTATTTGAAAATATAGTCAGAGGCTTTAGACCCCGCTGTAAATTTGGGTACTTTTTAAGGGTGGTGTTAAGAACTACCACAAAAAATCTCAAGTTCATATCATCCCAGGAAGCCACCCTTAAGCCACCCCTTAGAAATGAACTATATGACAAAAATTTAAAAAAAAAGCAAAACAACTAAAAGAAATTCCATTAAAAGAATAAAAATTAATATATAGTAAAAAGCACGTAAAAAACTAATCGGCTCCTGAAAAATTACATAAAAGTCATATGGGAACAAGTTTTGCGCAAACATTTTTCTGTCGTTGTGGTATGAGATATCAAGGGGGTCACATTTTACCCATCAGGCCTGAATTTGAAAATCCCTAAAATATAAAATTTTTGTAGATGATAGATATTTAATGAAAGCAGTAAATAAAAACACAAAAGTCATGAAAAAATTTATACGTGTTGTTGTTATAACAATACTAAAATGTGCAATATAGGGTGAAGGGTCGGGGGATTTGGTGTCGTGACGGGGGATTTGGCGCCCTGTGCAGACTTCGTCTATGGTGCGTTCAAAATTTTTTCTCCAAAAAAAGCCCCTAAATAGGTCATCCATTCAGAATTCCGATAAAAGAAACCTCATAAAATAAAAGGGTCGTATGAAAATTGCGTCGTAGTTGTTAAATGCTCTTTCTATTCATTAACGATGGGTGCGCACGGTGCCGATAGATAGCGCGTTCTCTATCCCTCAGAAGCGATTCTTAGCACGCACGTTTTGGTTAGTTTGAAAAACTCGAATTCCGGTGACCGAGGCTGAGGGGGGTTCTGCATACATGACGAGGTGGCATACATTTTTTCCCGATGATTTCTTTAGATTTTGATCTGCTGAATCTGAAAATGCAAAGTATTTTTGCAAAATCTTGGGCGTTCAATTGCTAGAAACAATTTAATTATTTATTAACAAAATTAACTTCGAGAGAGAGGGTTTTCATAATGTATATTTAATAATATAAGCATTGAAAAACTATTTCTTATTCTCGATTTTTTTCTCTTAATTATAACGGTCCATGATTTGCCTAACTGACGATACCATACATACATATATAAATTTACCGTTCTCAAATCTTTCCTAAATGTGATAACCATTTTTTATTTAGCTAATCTGTTTACTATTTGTCTATAAAAATGCATGTGTAGTCATATTTTTGGTTACTTTTTCACGACTTCAATTGTATTGATAAAAAAAGTTTTCACTCTGCCATGGATATACTTTTTCCGATCAGATTTTCGAAATGCAGAACTGGATATTTATGAGCCAAATCACACGGCCTATCATTGCTTGGATAATTTTGATATTTGATTATTTTTGGGGGTGCAGGGGCTTCGGATAAAAAAATGTTCCGACAAAAGTTTCATATTTCTCTTCGGAGAATCAGAATCCGCGAAAAAAATGGGGGCTGCCATTTGAAATTTTGAAGTTACCCCCTTCCCGCAAAGTGGGGGTGTGGCGGGGCGTAAATTTCTGAATGGTCAGATACATTTTCAAAAAATACTGAACACGTGTTTTTTTGTTTTTTTTTTAACTTGAAACTTTTCCAGAAAATTGGGCGGCACGGGTGGTTTGAAACACCCTGTATATGTACAAACCGGTTTGTTAAGAGCAAAGTGACAGGCCGTGTAATTAGGTTCTATGATTTGCTATCTTTCCTAAAAATTTAATTTTTTCAGAAATGACGGTCACCGCTGTGGCTGTCAAGAATTTTTATTGATTGTAATAGGTACGCTGCCTTTCTGTATGTTTGTAATCTCGAAAACGGGTAATCCGGTTTCGGCAGGACTTTCACAGGCAGTATTTCTGAACATATATGTATTTCAGGCTTATTCTTCACTCGGTCAAAAAAATATTTTATTGGCAGAGACAGACGGGCCGTAATAAGGTACTTATACCCTGGTTACATAACGCTCGAAAAGACGCTCATAGTCCACACACAACGCACAACGAAAAACCGGAAAACATGATAGAAAAAAAACCGATTTCAGATTCGTGATTAGGAGGTCCCCAAACCCAAAAAATTAATGCTGAAATTGAAAAAAGAAAAAAAATTTAATTTGTAGGGATGTGTAATCATTTCTAGGGGGTGGGTTAAGGGTGGCTTCCGGTGTTCGTTCTAAACATCCCTCTTAACAAGAACACAAAATTGCAGCGGGGTCTAAAGCCTCTAACTATTTTTTCAAAAATAATCATTTCTAGGGGGTGGGTTAAGGGTGGCTTCCGGGGATGTTATGGACTTGAAATTTTTCGTGTTAGCTCTGAACATCCCTCTTAACAAGCACACAAATTTGCAGCGGGGTCTGAAGACTCTAACTATTTTTTTAAAAATAATCCGTTCTAGGGGGTGGGTTAAGGGTGGCTTTCGGGGATGTTATGGACTTGAGATTTTTCCAGTTCGTTCTTAACATCACTTTTAACATGCGTACAAATTTTCAGTGGGGTCTAAAACCTCTAACTATATTTTCAAAAAAAGTCATTTCTAGGGGGTGAGTTATGGGTAACTTCCGGGGATGTTATAAACTTGAAATTTTTTGTGTTAGTTCTTAACATCCCTCTTAACATGTGTACAAATTTTCAGCGGGGTCTAAAGCCTCTGACTATATTTTTAAAAAAAAGTCATTTCTAGGGGGTGAGTTAGGGGTGTCTTCCGGGGATGTTATAAACTTGAAATTTTTTGTGTTAGTTCTTATCATCCCCCTTAACATGTATACAAATTTTCAGCGGGGTCTAAAGCCTCTAACTATATTTTCAAAAAAAGTCATTTCTAGGGGGTGAGTTAGGGGTGTCTTCCGGGGATGTTATAAACTTGAAATTTTTTGTGTTAGTTCTTAACATCCCCCTTAACATGTATACAAATTTTCAGCGGGGTCTAAAGCCTCTAACTATATTTTCAAAAAAAGTCATTTCTAGGGGCTGAGTTAGGGGTGTCTTCCGGGGATGTTATAAACTTGAAATTTTTTGTGTTAGTTCTTAACATCCCCCTTAACATGTATACAAATTTTCAGCGGGGTCTAAAGCCTCTAACTATATTTTCAAAAAAAGTCATTTCTAGGGGGTGAGTTAGGGGTGTCTTCCGGGGATGTTATAAACTTGAAATTTTTTGTGTTAGTTCTTAACATCCCCCTTAACATGTATACAAATTTTCAGCGGGGTCTAAAGCCTCTAACTATATTTTCAAAAAAAGTCATTTCTAGGGGGTGAGTTAGGGGTGTCTTCCGGGGATGTTATAAACTTGAAATTTTTTGTGTTAGTTCTTAACATCCCCCTTAACATGTATACAAATTTTCAGCGGGGTCTAAAGCCTCTAACTATATTTTCAAAAAAAGTCATTTCTAGGGGGTTAGTTAGGGGTGTCTTCCGGGGATGTTATAAACTTGAAATTTTTTGTGTTAGTTCTTAACATCCCCCTTAACATGTATACAAATTTTCAGCGGGGTCTAAAGCCTCTAACTATATTTTCAAAAAAAGTCATTTCTAGGGGGTGAGTTAGGGGTGTCTTCCGGGGATGTTATAAACTTGAAATTTTTTGTGTTAGTTCTTAACATCCCCCTTAACATGTATACAAATTTTCAGCGGGGTCTAAAGCCTCTAACTATATTTTCAAAAAAAGTCATTTCTAGGGGGTGAGTTAGGGGTGTCTTCCGGGGATGTTATAAACTTGAAATTTTTTGTGTTAGTTCTTAACATCCCCCTTAACATGTATACAAATTTTCAGCGGGGTCTAAAGCCTCTAACTATATTTTCAAAAAAAATCATTCCTAGGGGGTGAGTTAGGGGTGCCTTCCGGGGATGTTATAAACTTGAAATTTTTTGTGTTAGTTCTTAACATCCCCCTTAACATGTATACAAATTTTCAGCGGGGTCTAAAGCCTCTAACTATATTTTCAAAAAAAGTCATTTCTAGGGGGTGAGTTAGGGGTGTCTTCCGGGGATGTTATAAACTTGAAATTTTTTGTGTTAGTTCTTAACATCCCCCTTAACATGTATACAAATTTTCAGCGGGGTCTAAAGCCTCTAACTATATTTTCAAAAAAAGTCATTTCTAGGGGGTTAGTTAGGGGTGTCTTCCGGGGATGTTATAAACTTGAAATTTTTTGTGTTAGTTCTTAACATCCCCCTTAACATGTATACAAATTTTCAGCGGGGTCTAAAGCCTCTAACTATATTTTCAAAAAAAATCATTTCTAGGGGGTGAGTTAGGGGTGCCTTCCGGGGATGTTATAAACTTGAAATTTTTTGTGTTAATTCTTAACATCCCCCTTAACATGTATACAAATTTTCAGCGGGGTCTAAAGCCTCTAACTATATTTTCAAAAAAAGTCATTTCTAGGGGGTGAGTTAGGGGTGTCTTCCGGGGATGTTATAAACTTGAAATTTTTTGTGTTAGTTCTTAACATCCCCCTTAACATGTATACAAATTTTCAGCGGGGTCTAAAGCCTCTAACTATATTTTCAAAAAAAATCATTCCTAGGGGGTGAGTTAGGGGTGCCTTCCGGGGATGTTATAAACTTGAAATTTTTTGTGTTAGTTCTTAACATCCCCCTTAACATGTATACAAATTTTCAGCGGGGTCTAAAGCCTCTAACTATATTTTCAAAAAAAGTCATTTCTAGGGGGTGAGTTAGGGGTGTCTTCCGGGGATGTTATAAACTTGAAATTTTTTGTGTTAGTTCTTAACATCCCCCTTAACATGTATACAAATTTTCAGCGGGGTCTAAAGCCTCTAACTATATTTTCAAAAAAAATCATTTCTAGGGGGTGAGTTAGGGGTGTCTTCCGGGGATGTTATAAACTTGAAATTTTTTGTGTTAGTTCTTAACATCCCCCTTAACATGTATACAAATTTTCAGCGGGGTCTAAAGCCTCTAACTATATTTTCAAAAAAAATCATTTCTAGGGGGTGAGTTAGGGGTGTCTTCCGGGGATGTTATAAACTTGAAATTTTTTGTGTTAGTTCTTAACATCCCCCTTAACATGTATACAAATTTTCAGCGGGGTCTAAAGCCTCTAACTATATTTTCAAAAAAAGTCATTTCTAGGGGGTGAGTTAGGGGTGCGTTTATAATTCGGGGCTAATAATTTAGGGTTGATAGTTTTCGAAGCCTCCACTGTCTGTCCGGTATCAAAATATAATTATTTACTTTGTTTTTAACGTCCAAACGTCCGATTCTAAATTTAATTTTTTTTTCCGAAATCGTTCATTTGAACGTTCGGAACTTCAGGCACATACTAAGAGACCATTTTATGCACATAACGTGGTCGGCCATTAAGGTGGAAACTATGGATGTGAATTCCAGCTACTTCGCTGGAATTGTTAATAACAAGTTTTTTTAACAACTGAATTTTAATATAAAAAAACTGATTTCGTGTGATTTAAAGAACATTACTATATTTATAGTTCCATGTAAATATTGGGGGTTGATCGGAGAGTAATTTCTTCTTTTTTTGCATGATAATGAACGACAACTTTGGTATGGACTATAAATATTTTTTTTAATATTTGCAATTTTGGATTTATTTGAACATTTTGCCATTTGGTCGTTTTGCCATTTTTCTGCACGTAGCACGTGTCACAAAAGTACATGTAAGATGTGAGTTTTGTGAGCTATGGATGGGTGCAATTTATCAAAGTTATTATTGAAAAGAAAACGTAAAATGTATTCTTAAAATATGTTTCTGTAAGCTGATAACGCAGGAGAAATTTGACCCCCATCTGTCCCTTGGTGTATTCATCGCAGTTAATAAAATCATAATTTTAAGTGCTCCAAGATTTTTACAATTGCAAAATTAAGTTGAACAAAAGGTTTGCATTAATTTGTGTGTTTCAAAAAGGAAATTTCATTTGCCAAATCGCTAAAAATGTTGCAGAAAATCTATTGTGCATGTCAAAAATATAGGGATATGAATGGTATTACAAAGCATTCAAAGAGGGGCGAGAGTTGGTAGTCGGTATACGTCGCCGTCGTTCTGGTCGATCTTCAAAATTTACGTACAACGAAAACAACGACAAAATCAAGACGCTGGTCCTCGAAGTTCGTCGTATGAATCTTATGCTGTAAACATGCTAAGGGCGACGGCGAAACTATTTTCCTCGGCGACTGTCAAAAACGAATAGAACACACGGCTTATATATGAAGGCGCACAATCTGCAGACGACTGCGTCGGCGACGTTGCCGAGCGTGGCTACCGAATCAATCTAATTTCTATTTCGTAGCCGTCGCCTGTCAAATGTGCATGCTTGCTATGGTATGGGTTTATGTTGCTATTCCCGTGTGTTCCTGTGTGCGTGTGTAGAATTCGGCTGTCAAAGTTATGTTTTCATGTTGTGCGTGTTTGTTTATGAAAATAATTATTTATAGTTTATACACTTCTTACATTTAATATACAATAATTGTGCTGTGTTAATATAGAATAATTTATTGTGGGCGAATAACAGCAAAAAAATACCGTGTTCCTGTGTGCGTGTGTAACATATTCGGGTGTCAAAGTAGTTATCTTTGTCGCCGTCGCTCTTAGTTTGTGCACACAAAAAATTTCGTCGGGCCATTCGCCGTGGTCGAGGAAAATAGTTTCGCCGTCGCCCTTAGCATGTTTACAGCATTAAGGTAGAAACAGAATGGCACGGCGACCGTGGCGGAGTCCGCCGCTCAGAGAGTTTCCCATACATTTAATTTGTCCGCGTCGCCTGGGGAGAAATTAAATGTATGGGAAACTCTCTGAGCGGCGGACTCCGCCACGGTCGCCGTGCCATTCTGTTTCTACCTTTAAGGTGGATCCAGGCTCACCCCTTGAATTTACGCCGTATCCACTCGGAACGGAAAACAAGGCGCGAACTAGGCGCGAAAACCATCCACACTCGCGTTCACGCTTGTTCGTGGGGGTTCACAGCGTTAGTCTGGAGCCGCCTTTAGAAAGTTGGCGGAAAAGAAACACATCTTTTAAGTCCGATCATAAAAATATGACTGGAATTTTGAGCATTAAAAGCGTCCCTGCACAACTGGCTCCGAAAACTTATTTTCATTACGTGTAAAAAACCAAGCTTAGGAATCAACCTTTGTACAAGTCCCTCGTGTCTTGGTGCAATGTCTAGTAGTAAGCTTAGTTTGAAGGATAGAAAAGAATAGGAGAGATTAGCGAGGGTCTAGGGGGTGCTAGAGTAGATGTCGATGAACCCGACGTTTGAACTCTAAGATGTACGAGTTTAGAAATACTGACTGCGGCAAATTATTCCACAATCGTTTTTTAATTATTTGTAAAGGAATTTCTACGCCGTAGTCTGCGCGAATGTAAGGTATGAGATTAAGACAAGCGGCGAGTTTTGTATTGCGAGCAAAAAATATTGCAATACAGGCAGGAGGGCGGTAAATTCAGCGGAACATACGCGATAAAATTTGTCAAGATTTCTATATTCCTACGGTTGCTCAGTAAGTGCCATCACCGATGAGTTTTATTGCTCGGTTTTGTACTTTGTCAAGCCACGGTTAGATAGTTTTTTAAGCGTCAGCTCTGATAAGATACGGTGCTCGAGGTAGGACTTGTAGATTATTGTATAGCCTGGGCTGCTGGCTGAAGGACTTGCATCTCTTAGGGCGAGCGCGCACAGAAAGCGGAGCGGAGCTGAGCTTATCAGCTCTGCGCTAACTTTACATTAAAATCCCCGGTGCTGCGCACATGTGAGCTGAGCGGAGCTAGCTCACAGTGTGCGCAGCACCGGGGTTTTTAATGTAAAGTTAGCGCAGAGCTGATAAGCTCAGCTCCGCTCCGCTTTCTGTGTGCGCGCGCCCTTATAGTGGATGCACACAACACAGACGTTTGTTCGCACAAACATGACTATGGAATGTCGATGCGAATTTTTTATATCTACAGACTTTTACCTTTCAGAATGTTGCGCTGGCAAAATTCTATAGAATTCTGTGCTATGTAAATTGCTAAGTCTGTATCGTGTGGACCCTTGATCCAACTTTTCTAACGCACCCATCTTTGTCTGCACTGTTTTGTAACACAAACAAAATTCTATAAAAGTGTATACGGACGAAATCTTTACGAACAAAAGTATATATCGTGTGGTCTCATCATTAAGAAAACCCCAGGTATTTTGATGCTGGTTTGGGGATTTGGAATATGTGAATATGGAAAATAAGTCGCTGGATATATGATTTCCTGAGTTTCAACGAACTTCACCTTTATTAAAACGCATCATAACTGGCGACTGAAACGTAGATGTACAAGTATGATATGCAAACAAGACAACAGCCTCCAGAATGGCTCCACGAAAACGAGCCGTAACTGAAAAACCGCGTAAAGCATCCTATACACTACCATTATTATTGCGCTATATTTGAATTGTGCAATACCACAGTCTGTGGATGACATTGAAACATTGTGCAATGTATTTTGCGGATCAAAATTGATTTGATATGTATTACGCAATTCAGAAACAGTCTGTAGTAAATATTGCGCAATATTTGTTCTTTTTTATTTTTGATTGTCGTGTCGTAAACAAACATAATTTTTCTCTTTCAAGTTTGTTAAGACTTGCTAAAGGAGTGCTGCCAAAAAAGAGAGAAAAGTTTATTCTGGAATGTAATGAGATGTATAAATCCCTGCCATGAATGAATGTGAATGGGAAGGAATATAGTAGCCGAATAAATAAAATTCTTTGCATCAAAAATATCGACAAAAATATCCTGAAGCTGATAAAACAAAAAAAATATTTAATTCGTTGTGTACCAATTATAGGAAAACGTTAAAACGAATTCTTTAAAGAATTGTGTTGGCACCAATAAACTAGCTGAGATAATAGTCTAAGAACTAGCTACACGTAGCTTTAGTGATGCTGTTATGGCACTTACTTTTTTTTCAGACGAATCTTACACTTTTTAGCAAGTTTAGAAAGGGACGAAAATTCCTTACGGAGATTTGGCACGAGTGCGAAGAATTAGCTATATGCTTAAAATTGAAGCTAATCTACGCGAAAAAGTTCAGCTAACTCGAAAAGTGCAAGAAAAAGTATGAACTTTTCATACTTTTTCGGGATCTTAATCTTAATTTTTGACATTTCAGACTTCATTGCTGATAGTATTGAAAGTTAGTGATTAATTATCGTGTGCATTCAATGAAATTTAAATAAATATGCGAATATGATAATATTACGTTGCTATTAGATACGAAAAAGTATTTATTATTTGAAATTAACTAATTATACAATCGAACCTGCACGAAAATGCAAAGCCGCCTTCTCGCTCACATCAAGATGTCCTTATACTTATAAAGTCGACACTGAAAAAACGTAGTGTCATAACAGCATGAAGCTCTCTTTTTGATATTACCCCTGATGTATGGGATTTACGGGATTGATAATTAAAAGACCGGAACTTCAACGATTAACAATCTTTATTAATTCTACATTTGGTCTCTACAACTTCTTGAGCACTACTGACTACTGTTCTAAACTATTTATTCAACTACCGCTACGACTACGAGGTGAGAGGGAGTCATGCACTCAGCTTCTATACAACAACCCCTCCCTTCTTATGCCGCAACAAGTATACCGGCGGTCTGGCTAGCCTAAAACGCTGCGTTTACCTGTACGACTACCCCTGAACTTTTGTGATCACATAGAAGTCGGCTTCCTCGCTGCTGAGCTGAGTTTCTTGAAGTTTCAAGAACCAGGCAAACCAAATGGAATACTAGTTTGGATAGCGATAAAGTTTTATAATGCCTGTAAAGTTCCTATAGTGCCTCAAGATTCCACATATCCAGCCACAAATTAACCAGTTGTATTCGAGTAGTGAAGTGTATTGTCAACAACGAAGCTGTGAAGTGTATTACAGAAGAGAAGATTAGGAATAAGGCAGGTGGTAGGATTGATCCTTGCGGAGTACCAGAAGAAATAGTGTGGGGTTTAGATTTGATGCTATTCAGTACTACTTCGATGAAGAACCAGAAATAAAATAGTCAATTTAGCTTTTTAGGATTTACCCGAGTAAAAGCTAGACTCGCCCGTTCTTAGCCTGCAACAGGCACGCAAAGCGTCAAAACGCTTGCATGGCTCCAAAAACAGGAGTGGTACGCTTGAGCAAAAATTAGACTCGCCCGCTCTTAGCATGAAACAGGCATGGTACGCCGGACTAGAAATAAGACTTGCCCGTTCTTAACCTAACGCACAGCGTCAAAACGCCTTATGGTACCCAAAACAGGCACGGAATATTCCAAACAATATGTATTGTAAATTTACAAAACTGCTTGTGAATAAAATTTCCAGTAGGGTTTTAGAAGTTTGTTTTACAGCGATCGTAGAGGGTTTATTTGAGGTCTAGTGGATTTGAATTTTCTGGATGTTGATGATAGCTTTTTTTTAAAGTGATTTCAATGGAGAACCCTCAGATAGTTTGAGTTCTGAAGTGGATATCTCTTCAAATTTAATAACTTGTATTATTGAATCACCTTTTAATGGATTTACAAAAATTTACCGAGGTGAAATTAAATCAATAAAAATCTACCACTATTTTAAAATTACAACTAAAATGGAACACCACACAACAAAAGCAGTTATTTTCCTCAAAACTACAAATCCATTTTTAGCTCCACAAAAATCCAAATCCAAAATAGAAACGAGAAGTAAAACTCGTAATGGAAATACAGAGAAAAAAAAGAACATTTAAATATGGAAAGCGCAATCGTAAATACGTCAAGCAGGAACATAATCAAAAATAGACAAGACCGTATATAAAAAGAGCATAGAAAACTGGTATTTACTAATTTGGCGATACCGAGAGAAAAGAACAACTTCCATTTTCAGCAAAATTATAATTTTCTTATGTCGTCGGCGCAATTCAAAATATCAGAACGCGACTGCACTTAATTGTTTTAAGAAACAGCGCGACCTGGATGATATAGCCTAAGCAGCATTGGATTTATATACGGGATGCATTCAGCGAACAAAACAAAAAAACAAATCATTGAAAAACTCTTACCTTAAAATGACTCCCAGTGAGCCATGGAAGGAGGCCATCAATGAGTAATCCCAAATCCGAACATACAATCGAGTTGCTCTCATCACTTAAATACGTAACTAAATCATCCGCCAGCAGAGCCTTAACCCTCATGTCGGCCTTAGCCATTTGGGTGATAAAGCCATCCACATCAGATGGCTTCCGGTACGCCATTTTCGTAAATTTTACGCTGTTTTTTTTTGCACAAAAATATAATTAAAGGTAGTAATTAATATGCTTAGAGCACGGCTTACGGTAATTCACAATTTTTTTGTTACTATTATTATTATTATTATTTAAACTTTTTATTTAGTGAATTTTATTAAAATTTTTAAATTTTTTTTTTTGTAAAAATTTTTAATTTTTTTTTCTATATTCTTAAATATTTCTTAATTGGAAACATTTATGTAATAAACAGAAATGAAATTTTTGTATGCATTTTATCACGTCTCATCTTTTTTATAGTGCAAACTTTTTGTAATTAATATTTTTTTGAGATATTTTAAAATTTAAAAAATAAACAATTCACAACACATTTGGCCGCCAAATTTAGTAGTTTTTAGTTGTGTTGATGAAGTTATCTGTAAAAGAAAAGAATAAGGTGTTATTTTTATTGTTTCGGATTATGTAAATATATTTTTTCTATATTTAATTCTTTTAAACAAATTTTTGAATAGACGGAAATTTTTTTATATTAATTATTTTTTATGAGTGTTTTCGAGTGTGAAGTTTATAATAACCGTGTATCCTAGAACCCTTATGCATAACGAAAAAGAATATCTTTTATTGTGTTCAATTCAGTTCATGTAAATGGTGTTTCAAAACTAACGCCTAGTTGTCGACATTTTATAACTGATATGTGACACTTCTGTATTTATTTATTATTGAAATATATTTAGTCGAGGTTTTGAAAATTAAACCATGGGAAATACAGTCATTGATACTTGATCACTCTCACCCGGAAATTCTTAAGGCGGCTGCACACGTAACTGCATGCTTGACAAGCACGCATGTTCAATCTTTTTGTGCAAGCGTGCTTGAGCGTGTGTATTAGATTTTTTGCGCAAGCATGATGATTGAACACCAGCTTGAAGAATGGTCGAATTTTCATCTGCACGCTTGAACAAATCTCGCTTGAAAACAAAACGGTGAGTGCGAGCGAGCGCGTCGTTACTTTCCGAACACGTCATTATTGGATAAATTGCGGCTATTCAAGCATGATTGCGTCGTGCGGAGGCTACAGAGAACTTGTGCAAGCATGCGCAAAAATATTGAACATGCGTGCTTGTCAAGCATGCAGTTACGTGTGTAGCAGCCATTAGAAATTCTGACATGCAGCTGCGGACAATCAATTAGGGACACTTCAGAACAACCTACATATTTTCTCAGTGAATCGTTCGACATAGGCCGTTCCTTGTTTATTAGTTTTTCACCTGATTCAATGGCAATTGAAGGAGATAAAGGATAAGCCGACGAAAGGACAAACCCAAGGTTTCGAGTGGCCACTAATTAGAAACACTGCATTTTGCTATAAATATCCTGGAATCCAAATTGATTTTGATCAGTTTAAAAAAATCAATTGAATTCGTTGTTGTATAAACGAGATTTCCAAAGTTTTCAGCGATGGATAAGGCTAATAGCTGCACTTTTCTAGTTAGATAAAAGGTAGACTTGGGAGATTTAAAGTTGTTATATCGACAAAATGTCAACCGCCTACGGTGATCGATAGAGGCCAAAATTACATGACAGGATCGCCTGGAAGTAGCCTCTAGTAACGACAGCTAATCGGAAGAAAATAATGGAACTGGCATAGCATAATGAAAATTGGAAAGAGACGTGGAGATTCGCCTTTGGAGCGACGAAACAAAAGCCTTGATGACAAAATATATGATTGGCGACCAAGAAGTAAGAAATTCGACCTCTGATGTGGCTTAATTAAGGCAAAAAAGAAGACCCAAAAGAACGGCAAAACGCCGGAAGATGACCAGCTACTGTCTTTCAAACGGATGTACCAGGCAGCACTTATGTATATTTAAAAAGGATCCACGCTAATAAGTAAATTTTCATCCTCTCTGACAGCGGCTACCGTTCTGATAAATCCCCGTGAGGCCAAGTCTAAATTAGTTTGATACATACTGTCAACGGGCACTTAATGACTGGGTACTACCGTTGTTTTGGTCCTGGATCTTTACAGTTTCAACGTCTATGAACAAGCGGATGACCTGGCCAGACAAGGCTCCGACAGTTTATTCATTGGACTGGAATCGACTTTAGTTTGGCGAAGCGGGCCCTAAATAATCGAGGTACATACACCGTCGGTCAACTCCAATCGGTTTCTTCCTGTGCCGTTCACAGCCAGAGATCAGTTGGGATACATTAAGAAGGATTTTAGAACACTAGTTGGCTCCATTACCGGACACTGCGCCCTAACATATCCCCTATGAAAGATGAAAAGGGCACTGGACCTCACCTGCAGGCTTTGCCTCTTGGAGTTTATCTTTCACATCCTCTGTCACTGTCCTACGATGGCGAGGACCGGGTTTTTCTGTTCACGATTTTGCTTGATCAAACAAGTATGAGTGACAAATATGTATTTACGCAGGCTGTTGAGCCTATTCAAGCGGTATGGCATACATATCTGAGGTATAGAGGCTGTTAAAAGTACAGTAGGTCGAAGTGGCGACCGCGAAACATGGTGCAGAGATTACTCGAAGGATAGAAAAGGGATATGAATCACTTCGTCATTCTGGTTAAGTTTAGTTTCACTATTCAGAAGCAGTTCAAAATTTTATGTTTGTAAAAAGCCTAGTAAGTTTGCCCCTCCCCAACATTTCCATATAAACATAGAATTTCAATCACCATGCATAACTATTAAAATGTCAACGAAAATGTGTTATCTTGCAAATATTCTGTAAAAGATGCCGTCGTTTATTTGCACATGAAAGGAACCAAACGAACCATTAGTAGGATAAATATGCATAAAATCCTCTAATTAAAATTACCATAACTTATCTCGCACAAAAAAAATTTTGCTTCCGTTCAAAAATGATCATAACCATTTCCTTACTTTCAGGGCAAGATTAAATTTTTAGATAATTCCTCGTAACGACTCCTGAAAATTTCCTTTAATCCCGACAACCACCTTCAGAATATTTTTTTAACATGTAAAATATTGTGTCGCAAAAAAAAATTAAATCTCATCTAAATTTTTATTAAAGTCGCTCCATTATTACGTGTTCTCCGCCATTTCAAGCTAGTCATCAACAATAAATTTTCGTTGAAGGTTATTTAATATATTCTTTTCGTTTTCTTTCACGCATTCAAGGACATCTGTTTTACCCTCAAGCCAGAAAAATCCCTTTTTTAGAAGATTTTCACTCCTTTTTTTTAGAGGAAAAATGTGTTAGGAGTGTTAATAATATTGATTTATTCTAGGCATGGAAGGAAAACAAGGAACTACCAGTGTTTATATGGCCCAAAATAAGTAATTGTAGAATTGTGATCTTTTATTACGTAATTACTCCTTATAAAATAAGAAAGTAGTGGTTTTACTTTAATTGTACTTTTACTTTTATCAAAAAAACCTAATTTCGTGGAAAGATGAAATAAAAGTGTCGCTAAAATAATTACAGTAAAAATAGCACAGCGATATATTTAAGTGCTAATCATAAAGGACATCGTCCTAAAAACTCCCAAATTAACTGTTAAGGCGACATTAAATAGTATCCTTACAATTGCTGGAAATCATAATCGGACTCCGGATAACCTTCCAAAATGTCGAAGGTGTTGATTCCCATCGAGTCAAGGCTAAACATATGCCACGGTGAGTTACCTGCTGTTTCTTTCTTCGATTGCTGACATAATTGTTACACGCGACATTGGTAATGACATTGTTGTGAAAACGTTGTAACTGTTATAATCAGGCGGCCCTTCTGTATGCACAGCCGGGGATAATGACTTTATAATGTAACCTGTACCTTGGGGAAAATGCTGCTGGGTTTTTGGGTACTGGTTTTTTTTCCTCTTAATTTTATGAATGGAGAATTTTTTTACATATTTTAAAAAATATTTTTGTCGGACCATTCAAGAAATTCATGGGAATTTAATGATGAGAGCCGAAAGTGAAAACCTGAAAGTTGTTGACATGAAACATCTTTAAAAACAGCCTAGTAGCATTTTGGAATACGAGCGACATAGCCACATGATAACCTTTTATATCGCTAATATTGAGAGACTATAAAAGCGTGTTCAACAGGGAAGGTGTATGAAATACGAAGGTTGAAAATCTAATTGATCTAATCTGCATTCTCCCTCCCAGCGGGCAACGGCACACCTCAAAGTAGACATATTTTTTGACAAAACAATTTGTCGCTTTTGTAAAAAAAATGGTGGACGAATTTTGGTAATTTCACTGGAAATCGGTATCTCTGCCCTGACATATTTCTCCGGAGATTAACCAGACCCCTGGAAACCATCTCATGTTTAGCCCATACCGAAAAAATGTGGATCTAACAACTCTTCCAACTACCGCCCAATAGCAATTACCCTTATTCTCTCCAAAATAATGGAAACCTATAAAAAGATTATGGAATTAAATTTAACGTGGGCCTGAAGTTTCGAACGTTAAAATAAACGATTTCCGAAAAATAAAATTAAATTTAGAAACGGACGATGGGATCTTAAAAAATAAGTAAATAAAATAATTATTTGATAACTGGCAGACAGTGGGATTAGAAAATTATCAACCCTAAATAATTAACCCAACCTTAACTGACCCCCTACAAATGATTATTTTTGAAAAAATAGTTAAGAGGCTTTAGATCGCGAGCTACAAATTCGTTCACTTGTTGAGAGCTATCTTAAGAAATAACACAAAAAATCAAAGTCCATAAGTGCCCCGGAAGCCACCCCACCAAATTCTGCACCACAGGCGGCAGTACAGGTTCCGACCCACAAGATTTGCTCAAGACCTTCTCTTGTGCCTGACGGAGAATCTCAAATGAAGCATTTATCGCTTGGGCCAGTCTGGTCTCATTTCTTTAGACATCCCCAAGGCTTTTGCCAGAGTATAGCACCGCGCTCAGTTGACTAGACTCCAGGTATCGACTAAGTTTTCTTTCTGGCCGTTCAATGAAGGTAGTATTGGATGCCGTCAAGTCTAAACCCCACGCCATATATGCCCGGTGTTCTCCAGGAATCCAAAACAAAGTACTGTTTCATCTTTAATAAGACCTGCATCGAGCTCCCTTTTGTCTCAGTGAAAGGTGTCAATCTAATGACTGGCGCATCTTAACATCCTAGGCAAAACTTGAACCGAGGATCTGCCGTGGACTGATCACATATTTCAAATCGCCAACAAGCACCTCAATGTCGGGGATTTCTTAAGAGATGCAAGTTAACCCTTTAGCCAGCAGCCCTCGATATAATCTACAAGTCCTACAGTCGGCCTCGCCTTGAATACAACTTGTTTATCTGGGCTTCAAAAACAACACTCAAACGTCATTTTCTTCAACTCAAACGACTTGTCACGTCACACGACTCGACTTTCAGCACAGGGGCCTATATGTCACCAATCAAAAAATGGCTTTAAATTTTATCGAGACTTTGGCAGTAAGGTCCCTAATGTGAAACAGATTCAGGACGAATTCTACCGTTTGGAGAATCATTAGCTACTAGTCGAGTTAAGTCCTTTTGTGGTATTGACTATGAAAGCACGACTTCTATCATAATCTAGAATGAGATACTGAAAGTCCGACTATCTCAAACTTGCGTACCCGATCGTTCAACTTGATGGATTCGAGTCGCAAAAATAGAGAAATACGAATTTCTATAACTTTAAAAGAGATCTCTAGACTGGAGATCAGATCACCTTCCTAAACTCCACAGGACAGTTTTAGACATCCGCCATAGCCGACCAAACAACCACCGAACTCTAAGGATACGCGATTGTGGAACCAGAAGGCGCGGCGGCAAGCGCTAATTGGTCCTCCGATAGCACTGGAAGCAGCCCTACATCTAGCCTGACCTAATCTATAACCAGCCGTTTACTTTTGTTAGTTGTGCGCGAATGGTTGGTGGTAAAGCGACTCACAAAAACATTGGAAGTGCCACCATGTACATGTCCCCCTACTGATTTGGACTAGCTCTTCCTGTTTGTTCATCACGGTTGAGCTAAGTATGCGAAATTGTCATCTACTTCTAAAGTATGTCCATCTATCGTTTCATTGCTAAGGTGAATTTACACTTATCCGAAGTTTTTCTGTCGCGCCGCTCTTTTTTAAGATTTCAATCAATCAGAAACAATTTCTGCGACGTCAAATTTTGTGAGGGTATGCAAATGTTGGTATCCGTAGAAACTTCAGTTCTTCACTTCACAATTGAGGAGCAAGCATGCAAAACGCGATAAATCCAATTAAACTAGTTTTGAGTAAAGGCTAATTTACAATGTTGCGAGAGTGCGATGCGAGAACGAGACGAGTTTCGCCCAATACTCGGTCTCGTTCATAACTCGCGTTTCAATGTACAATAGTGCCAGTGCGAGTCATTGTATACACGTCAAATTCAATAAAGTTTAAGGGGACATTCCGGTCAACTGGATTGAAAAAATTTATTTTTTTTTTGCTTAATCGATAGATATAACCCTTAAAACTAACATACCGAAATCCCAAAACGATATCTTGAACATAAACAAAGTTACACCTCATTTAAGACGTGCCTCCAGCCGAGCGTCGGCGCTGTCGGCCGAACATGTCAAATCTTGTTTGATCGAATAGAACTGCTAATTTTCCAGTATAAACGTGGCCTCAGAACATTCCGCGCTATTTTCCAGTTTGAGCGTCTATTTTCCAAACAGTAAGTAAGTGTGAAAAATTCCGACCATTTTGTAAGAAAATTCAGTCGAAACATGACTTAAAACTTCAGAGGCTTGTATCTCCGTTCGAATAATTTGTTCGCTGCGACCAAAATTCAAAGCAAACGGTCGATGCAATTTACCCTAAAATCGTTCTACTTGTTAGTCATACATGTCATTTCAGAATAGTAGACTAATTTTTTTTTTCTTTTTTTATTCAAAAGTTATAACAAAAATAGAGATGAAAAAAAGACCGGAAAAATCACTTTTTTTTCAATTGTCCACCATTTTGTTAATTTATCGAATTTTGAAAAACTGTTCTATTATTCTGAGCATCATATCGCCGCCTGATTGCAAGAACTAGGTAACTCAGAATTCTGTAAAAAATAAATTTCTCAAGTTACTTATCCGTAACACGATAATAAGTGCGCTATTTTCATTTGTCCAATTTTTACATTGTCTAATAGATGTTGCTAGTTTGCTTTAGCAAGTTGCCGGACCTTTGCATTAAATACTGCTTGATATTGACTACATGAGACTATAGATAACTCATAATCACAAAATTTGAAGTTACCTAGTTCTTACAATCAGGCGGCGATATCATATAATTTAAGAAACTTTCATACTTTTTGATTTCAGGTCACCTGTGTTACCTAGAGTTTGGTCGCAAGCAGGGCGTGTTCGGCAAGAACGGCAACCAAACCATCGGAGGGGGGATTTAAAATTATTTTTTTGATCCGACAAAATTTAATTGTGTACTTGAAGGATCAATAAAGGCTATAAAAGAAAGTTTACTTCAATTGCTTTAGTAGATTCGTAGAAAAAAATTCCTAAACATTGACCTTTTTTTTACTCAACTGACCGGAATGTCCCCTTAAAAAATTTTTTATATTTTTTTATATTTTTAAAAGTAATTTGTGCTCAGTCTATTAATTTTTTTATGTTTTCTCCACTAATTTTCTGCATGCTTTTCGTCTAAATATGAAAATAAACACATATGGTCTGTCATCGCATCTCGCTTCGTCAAAATTTCAATTTTTCGAAAATCTCTCATCTCGCCCTATCGCATCGCGCTGCATTGTACATTGCGCCATTTAAAATCCTGCTATGGAAAATGTTTTGACAGCGCGTGCGAAACTCGTCTCGTTCTCGCATCGCACTCTCGCAACATTGTAAATGGGCCTTAAATCGCAAAAATGTTATAACTACAGGTCCGTTTTTGTAAACCAATGTTGTAGAAGGTGTTGAGGTAATATTACTACTAATTTTTGAAAAAAATATGTGGGGCCGTTTTGATGATATATGCACATTTGTTTTGGATTTGTCCCGTTTTGATTGATTGAAATGGATTTCATCAAGGGAATCATATTTAAAGTTTCGTGAATTATATGTGAATTTTTGTTTTGGCCTCCACAGCCATCGCAAAATAATCGTACCTTTTCTGTACCCTCTAGGTCCAAAGAAACTACATAAGTGGGTTAAAAGTGCTGAACCTCGTCCAGCTTGGTCTTCGGACCACGTGTAGAACGTGGGATTTCGGGATTGCATGTTATATTTTACTGGTAATTGCCAAAAATCGTGTTCCATTGGTGATCTACTCGCAAGTACTTACGAGGAGAAAAAATCGCTGCCATCTAGTAAGCTAAGGGTTTATCACGTTTCGCTCGAGTTCGATTTTGCTTTTTTAAACGAGAATTTCACTAGGTTTTAACGCGTTTAGCTCGATTCTGGCATCGCCATTGGATTTATCTCAGTCCAAATATTTAAAAACTGTATCAGACTCCCAAAGTGTCAAAAATGGATTTAATGCGTTTTGCATGCTTGCTCCTCAATTGTTCATTGGTGACTGGTTCATTTTCACTCAAATTATTTGCACCAATTGACTTGCGCCAATCAAATTGTACAAATAAATCGTTGCGTGTAAACCGATTCATGTTCACGCAGTTTATTTGCACCAATTGACTTGCGCCAGTCAATTTGCACAAGCAGATCGTTGCGTAGAAACCGACCTTAAGGCAAAATTGGCCGATTGTGTTGATCTTTCTTTCCTAAAGCCGGCATGATATTCGCACAGTAATGTTTCTGAAATGAGCCCCTTTCAGTCGTTTCCTTCTATATGCTTCTAGTTAAGCGTTGGATTGAAGAAATGGGAGAAAATAATACCATGAATGTTAAGTACGATTCTCGACACCTTTTTAATTCATGCACCTTGCATATTATATATTGTTGGAATAATGTTTAATCAATAAAAAACACCATAGAATGATTAGAAATATTTACGATAAATATTCCCATAATTCGAATGATTCAGACTTGCCATTTTAAACATGGGTTAAATGGGAGTTGAAAAAACTAAATGCAAATTACAAAAATTTTGGCTTTATAGTTGAATTATAGTGTAAAATTTCGTACATTACTTTAAGCTACAGACCGTATTATTAACTCACTCCAGACAAAAAATAATCCATTGTCAATAAGCAATGAGCCGCAAAAAAATAATGATAAAGTGAAAAAGAAGCATAACGAAATGATGGTCGGAATTACCAATAATGACCATAAGTATGTCAAGTTACTTGTATAAATCATAATTTATGATCTCCTGGCATGATTTCGATTTGTATCTACATAGAAGAATGTCTTTTAGTAAAAGTTATACAATGTAAGACTCAATGGAATTGGATTCGATTAAATGGAATTATTAAATTGTTTTTTCGTTTTGTTAATTGCGATTCCTTTGTTTGTTATTTAAAAGTTGCTCCTTATTTGGATTAATAATTCAGTATCTTTACTTCCACAACTCAAACAGCATTAAACTTAATGGAAATATGCCTTTGCTGGTTGGAGTTTATTTTCTTTGTCAAGAATGTAAACAATCCAAACAAATTTCGCAACTCCTTGTATCTTCCCTTCATCAAAAGGCAATTCAATCAGCAACTAATTAAAACAACCACATTGAAAATATTTCCCACCTGCTAACAGCACGATTTTTGTTTACAAAACTACTAAACAAGCTTAGCACACTTTCGATAAATGGAGATCATGAAGTGGTGTTGAATCTCAGTCTAAAGAAAATTAATTTTAAGAAGCACAAAAAACGAACTTTTAATTCTCAAGTAAAGAATCTAATTTTGAGAAATCAAAAAAAACGTTCATCTCATGCTTTTCAAATTTCTTGCAGATTCATCTCTCAGGATGTACAAACAGAAATTCTGGGGCACATCAACCTATTTATTTGAAGAAAAGAAAAACTTGCTAAGTGTTGCGATAGAGAAAGGTGAGAAAAGAAGAAAAAAAAAGAATACAGAAAGGTAAGCCACGAAAACTCATTCGAATGTAGAGATAATTGCGGCTTGTGTTGTGTCAATCAGCTACTAACAGCCCAGTCGGAATGTAATAAATATCTAATATCCCATTTTTATATCGACCAAGCACAATTCGATAGGAAGCGCCGAAAGAAAGGAAAGAACTTTATGCGTATTCTGGATTCCGTTGTTTTTCTGGGGCCCCCTTTTTGGGCCTAAAGGGGGGAGAAAATAATCGTCATCATCCGGTGCTTCACCGTGTGCTGAGAAATCAAAAATCGAATAAAAAACAGAGAACGGCCGCATATCTTTCATACGGAATCGAAATCGATAAAAGGAAATTGGCACCAGCAAAAATATCACTTCCAAAGATGAGCGACCGGCTAATCCTGATTGCTGTAAGCTGTCCTTTCGAGCATCTACTTGGGGATATTATATGCATGTGGGTCACATACTCCAATCATGTCGTCACATACCGAAACTATCTGCTATATCAAAATCTATGCCAGGAAATTTTTAATCTTCCATTTATTTCCGCATGAAAATAACTTTTTTTTTCTAGTTATTTTTAGTTTATAGTGTGTGTGCTGTGTTGCGATACTTTGATGCATCACATTCAGTGTGATTCAAGAGTAAATTGTTTTTTTTTGTATTTTTAGAAATCGTGGCTATTTTGGACGTGGATTTAATTCTGAGAGTTTGTTTACATTAACAAAAATTTGTAGGAAGTCAGATTTTACAGACAGATTATAGCAGAATTTTACGTAACTTTGACCTCTGAGAAATTCGACAAATTGTTTTACATTTTTTCTTGTACATTAAAAAAAAATACCATCATTCACTATACGAACTATAATTAAACTTCTGAAAAGGATTACCAGTCATAAATCATTTCATTTTTTCTAGAATATTTTATCCTACAGCAGCGATTGTGGTAGGGAGACTTTTGAAAAATGATTCTGCAACATTTCCTCTTACATTATATTTTTCAAGCAGTATAAATTTAGATTGAAAATTAACATTTTCAGTTCTTTTCTTCAGAAAAAAAATACTACAAATAAATATTTCATCTTCATAACTAACCAGCAAAAAAAACACAACGACCAAAAGTTGCGATTTTAGATGAAAGTGAAGAGGGTTGAACTTACAATAAAATCATTGTTATATGTGTTCCAAGATAACCGACATTCTTGATTAAATTCCTAATATGAATTATCTTGTTTTTGAAATGCTATCACAATTAGCAATTTTTCATTAATCGAAAAGCAAAATAGAAAGTAATTATAGCTTGTTATCGTTTTAAAAGGCGGCAAGAACGAATTACAAAAGCAATATTAATATTGTTAGTTTTGTTTTTCTACGACTGTAGTCACGAAGTTCAGGTCAGGATATTCATTATAGACAAACTTAACCCTAGGTCGACAATGCACGTCAATTTGTTTTGGAATTTTGATTTCAATAAAGAGACTCAAGAATTTGTAGTTTGCGATTTTTAGTTTTTAGAATCAAATTTGTTGATTTGAAAAATTCCGTCGATTTTCAGTTTATTAAGAATGGTGCAGAATAACGGGCGATTTTGAAAAGATTAGCAATCACGTAGTAACAAAAGGAGTATAAAAACCTTAGCATTGGGTTAAGATGGATCAAGAAACGTTATTGAACCGGCAATTCTTACAAGAATGTGCGTCTTATAGTTTTTGTGCCTATTATAGCGTTCACCAGAATCACCTACATCTGCCACCCCATGCGATAAAAACGTACATGCACTACGAAAAAAGTATCCGAAATTTATTATTTGAAAGACACATGTAAAATAAATTGCTAACTCCTTTCTTGTGAGCTGGTAATGCTGTACTGAGTTACTACGTGAAATTTAAGCCCCATCTGTCACTTAGTGTGTTCACATCAGTAGTTTATGTTTATCATACTTTTAAGGTCTTTGCGTTTTTACAATGAAATGAGGAGTTTAAACAAAGGGGTTGACTTAATTTGGTATTTCAAATGAAATTTCGTGTGTCAAATCCCTGATAAAAAGTAACCATAGAAAGTCATACTCATCCAACTCGTCGCAACAAATTAAAGAAAAAATAAAAATATATAAGGTATTCGAACCTTGAAACCTCGAAATTCTGGGATGACAGTCGGAACGTTTAACAACCAAGCGACCGAGACTTATGAGAACAGTATTAACAACATGTATTGTACTTGTTTCCTACATCTCTCCATATCTGTCGGCAATTTTGTAGACCGATGTTAATGTTTGGCTATTTAAGACGATCATAAACCCAGGGTCGTTTAAGCATCTATTGCATGGTGGGTCAAGACCAAACAAATCTGTCCGACTGCGGTTATAGCGATTCTCTGGCTGGGCGCTGGGTCTCCTTTAAATCAGGAAAGCTTGTGGATCACCTATCGATTCTCAAGGAATTCAACCCGGAGCCAATTCTTGAATTGTTCGATATCATTCCAGTCATTCTGGGCTTCGACAATTCGTTTATGACAATTATCAGAGATCGGGCAGAATGGCAGGTCCGTATTTAATGGAAACATGGCCTTATGATATACAGACGGTTCCATGGGGCAAGGTTGGACGCTTATGGCCAAGCTGCAAAACATCCGTGGCTGCTGGCACCACCCAGCCTGTTTTTCAAGGTGAGGTACTCGTAATCCAGTTGTGGGCCCAGACTTGTATTAATAGATCTAACATCTTTATTGGAAACACACCTTTTTCGGATATGGACGGTTCCAAAACCGATAATGAAGTAGGACTGGCGTATATGGCCCCAGGTGCGAAATATCCATGGCCCTTGACACCACCCCCACAGTTTTTCAAGCTGCGGTACTCGCCACTCAAGGTGGGCGTCAAGCTAGAAAATTCATTCAAATCGACAAAGCTAAAGCAAGCAAACTTTTACATTTCAACAGGTGGGAGCTAAAAATAATAACAGAGCCCCTGATGGGCAACCGTTCGGTTAATTATCATTTAAGCAGTATAAGGCTTGCAGTTAATTATAAGTGTCGGTTGTGCAGAGCAGTTCCCGAAACAGCGGTCACTTGCTGTGCGAGAGTGAAGCTACAGGGAGCAGGAAATTGAGTATCCTCCATCTTGGCTTCTCTACTCTCATGGAGACTTGCGATGAGTTCTAAATCAATTTTAGGCTGTATAAAAAACTTTAACCTTGAAGCTGCTGACAGAAACAGGCGCAAACGCCGTGCGGGCAATGACAGAGAGAATAGAAGTAGTGTATTCAAATGCGCACTAACGAAATGCTGATTTACGCTACGCACACACCGCGCAAGTTGCTTTACTTTCTACTCTCTGCGCGTTGCCGCCGCGTGTGTCAAGAGATGTTTGTGTTTTGAGTCGTGTTTTCGTGGTGGTGGGCATATGTTTGGAGTCGTGTGTTGGTGTTGGCTGTGATAGCAAATTTGTTGATTTTTATATTTTTTAATGAAAATCTTTATTTTTCCAAATTATGGTAATTAAATTAGCAACTAAAACAAAAACAAGTCCTGTAGGATAGAAAAATTTTATGTAAATCATTCAGGTTTTTCAATTTTTTTCCTATCACGTCCACTTGTCACTTTGATTTCGTTGTTGTGTTCAAAGTCGGAGCGCGCCGCCGACACCGCAACATCGTGTCAGTGAAAAGTCGCCACATACCGCGAAGCCAATGTCCGCACGGCGTTTGCGCCTGATTCTGTCAGTAGCTTGAGGGTTTTAAATACGACGTTGGAACAATAGACCAAATAGGTATCAGTGCCTACACCCACTCAAGAAATGTAATGTAATGTACAGATGGAAAGAGCCTTGTCGCTTTTCTGTAAAAGTTCTCTAGGCCAAATTCCGTACTAACTAGTTTGATTCTTTAGGTCCACACGACCAACTTCCCAGTATGATGAATGCTGCGAAGTTAAAACTTTTTTTATTACGTTAACAAGTTACAAAAGCTTAACACTTAACTATAATCGAGTTTATTTAGAAATTAAAAGATCCGTAGAATTGAAACTACTTTAATTATTACCAGGAAATTTTTGATAAATGGATTTAGGCCACTTTCAAAATATGTTCTCATCTCGCATGAAGGCTATTATCTTTTTGAAATTTTAAATCTATTTATTAAAAAAATTCAAATATAATCAAAACTTTACAAAGCTTATATAATATTAATGATTACATATTAAAAAGTTTGTGTGTTGAAAAAGAAAAACATGAACGGAAATATACGCAGTATAGAAAAATAGAATCGACAAAATGAATTATTTATGATTGGTGCAGAAAGCTAATTAGGTACAATGGGAAACATCCACTAATCACATCCAGTAGAACGAAACGGTTCAAATAAATTTAGTTTTATGCTTTTTATTCATGCTGTAAACTTATTTATAGCAGTAGTAAAGAAATCATGAATTTAGCAACAAGTAAGTAAAACTTCATTTCCTACTTTTTTTTGTACAATATTTTTATCATAAGATTTTGTTTATTTTGGTTTGTGAATTTTATGACTTCGACCTTCTGTCGCCGGTCGTTATTCAAGACTGACGCAAAATGTCTTAATCGATCGCACAATGGGCACAAGTTTTATTTTTTTTCTCATCCATTTGTTTTTTTTTGCAAAAAAACAAGAAGACGTCACTGTGCACAAAGGGGGTAAAAAAGGTGTTTTTTTTTCATTGTCACTATTATACACTTTAACAGAATAATTTTTTCAATGTCCCCCAAGGTGGAGAGTATGGAAAACACATTAAAATTCTGCATGCAAGTCGCACTTTATGAAATTGAACCCCAGCACCGATATAGCAGCCTTCAGAGCTATCAACAGCAACACAATGCGGAGTCCATAAACCCCAAATGTCAGAGGACAGTCGCGCCGAATCAAAACAAACTTTTGGTGATCAATGGAAGCATTTTTTTTTTGTCAAGCGATTGAACTTAATTGTGTACTGGAATGCGGCATGATTGCCAGTTATTGAATAATATCAACGTTACGTTTTTTTATTATTTTATGTTAAGGTAAAAGGTGATCCCCAGAGTGCACTAACAACTCCCCGGTATTGTGGCGAGTTCCAATCGAATACACCTAGTCGAAAACGGAACTTACTTTTATAAATTATGCAACGAATTGAGGTAATTGTGAAATGGTATTGGAAAGATATTAAACTTATTTGCCGCATTGCGATCTATAGCCAAGAAACTACAAAGTTCAAAACAACTTTTTCCATGCCAGTTCGGAACAAATCATACTTTTTTTCACAGTCAACCCCAAAGGCGACAGCACGATTACGGGAACAAATTTTCCGTGATGTCTCCCCTGAAATCTGGTAACTCTCACCTCTTTTTTTATATGTGTGTATATATTAATCCTACGTTTGTGTTTGTCGTTTGTCTCAATTTTTGCACTCACGCACGTCCTATCTTCGTCACTATACATTCACAAGAACCGCACGCAATGTAACACCAATACACTAACACTACAGGCACGGTTAGCTCAACATTTATAATCAGAAAAAATATTTTTTCATATTCTTTATGGAAACTTCTTGATTTATTATCCACTGAAATGCTTCTTATTTCACATAAAAACCAAACCGAAATATACAAAAACAAATCAAGAAAATCTAAACTGAAGATTTTCTCCTCCTCTTAAGTCAACTTTCGTGTCGATTTGTCAGAAAAATTCTACCACGTCCTGGATTAAGAAGTTTACTGTATTCTGGGTTGTTCTTGGATGCTGTGCCACTGAACCTCGTTATTTTAAACAATTTTAAGATGCAAAAAGTGTTAAATTGTTTCCTTTACATTGGGAATTTGTCACTCACGATCGCGGTGAACACACCAGGCAGCCGTCATTTTGAAAACTTCTTCACTCTTCGGGTGGATTTTTGACTGAAATTTTTGTGCAGTTTTTTTTCACACATATATGATGACGCATACCAGTGCATTCAGATTGAAGGTTGAAATTTATGTTTGAGAGCATAGATGATGCTAGAGTCGCGAAAAAGTGGTTTGGCGGGAAAGTTGAATTAATTTCTGGTGTCAGCAAAAAATAAATAGTAGTGGATTGTAAATTTTAAAAAAAGCTTTTAAGAAATTTACATATGCTTAATTCAATTTCAATTAATATATTTTTGTTAAGAGTTTATTGCTGAAAATTTTAATTGTATATCGAAATTAAAAGTACATTCAGGAAAAAAGTTGTAATATGGTTTTTACAACGAGCAAATTTTTTTTGGGATGTAACAGGTTGGTAGTAACTGCCGTTCCAATTTTGAATATTTTCCGTTATTCAGTTTGTTTACATCAGCCGTTTGTTGTTATGAGTTTGTTTGTTCGCTAAAAACAAAGCTATATAAAATAACATCATTAAAACTTATAAAGTAACAAGGAACAGCACTAGTATGTTTTAATTTAATTTTTATTGAAAAACTAGTATTTTTTTTTGGGATGAGGTACTGCGTCCAAAAGTACTGCGGCCAATACCTTGGCCTATTGTACTACACCCCTATACCTCGTATAGTAGGCCAGACCGCTTGAACACGTTCTGCAGTCTTACTAGTAACTTGTCGCTTAGACTTGAATGTTCGATTAGGGACTCGTCGAACAACGAGACCCTGCTCCTCGCTATCGTGGGGAACTCACAGAGAACGTGGAGGGCAGACTCATCCTCCTCAAGGCAAAGCCTGTAGGTGGGAGCCTCCGCCCTTCCTATCCTCCAAAAGTGGCAATTTAGGGCGCAGTGTCCTGACATCATTTCTACTACCGCTTAGAGTTGGCCAGTCCAGGCGCGGTCCTGCAGCTATCGGCATGTTTCATCAAAGTCCGATCGGCAAGGGTTCTCTTCAGCAATCTGGTGGGCGCCCCAATAGCTGCCTCTTGATCGATGAATGCAATGTCAGAGACCTGTTTAGTCAGGGCATTCGCCTTTTCATTGCTTTGAAGCCGCGGTGACCCGATACCGGTTGCCGCTGGTCTATCAGAGAAGATCCATTTGTTTTGCTATGCCCTTCTTAAGCTCTTATGAGTGCTTGAAAGATAATTACTAAGATGCCTAGGTTTTTCGCTCTACTGAATCTGGGCTTTTACTCCAAACTCCGGCCCACACTTGTCTCTGTTTTGATGTCATCCATGTACCATGCTAATCCACCCTGCGGCACTTTAAGAAAAGTCCAGGTTAGCCTATATTTTATGTGCACGGAAGATTGCTCAAATTTTGAGATCTTAAAAGGCATACAGTCCGATAGCTCGTATACTACTATTAGTACTTAGTATGTTAGAAGGAATTTAAGTTATTTTTATGGGATGCTTTAATTATGGAAACTATACAAGTAAGTTTCGATCTTCAAGTGATTTGTGTACATCCACATGACGATTGTGGAAATTTTTGATGCTATTTCGAATGAATTCGGATTCATCAGTCGAAAATATGCTGCTTATAAAGTTGTTGGTGGAAAATTGGCGCTCTAATAACCAGTTACAAAACTGTACCCTTTTACCAAATCATCAGTCAAAAGTCATTGCACTGATGTATAATGCTGTGGATGAAGACCTTCTGCATGCAGCTTCCAGCATCATTTCATCAACTTTAAAGGGGATTTGAACTGATTTTTGTACGCCTAGTCTTCAGAATGTAAACACTCTGGCGTCAGATGCATGTCTATCAGGAAATTTACGAATGTATTCAAAACGAGCTTGTGTATCATTTCCGTTGCAGAATCCATAAGTGAAGATATTATCAGCGCATTCTTCATTCGAAAAACGTGGCATTTCGTAAACACCGTGTATCTTAGTGGAAAGTGCTGATAGCCCGTCCCCTCTAGAACATTTTTTTCCTCCAAACATGTACAGGAATCACCCGCTTATGGATTAGCCAGTCTGGGATTTCTTGGTCTTTAGAATCGGGTCTTGGCGAAATACGTTCTATTTGCTGCTATGATGCATCTGTGAATGCCGTCTGTTATCGTATGATGCAAGTTACACTTTCCATCATTTCGTTTATTACTCCCATACACAAACCGACTTTTTAGGCAAGGGGTCGCAGCTATGGGTGCAAATTACATGCATGACATATACTTCCCTTCGACCTCTTGCCTAAAAAATCGGTTTGTGTATGGGGGTAATAAACGAAATGATGGAAAGTGTAACTTGCATCAATAATAATGTTCTTTGTTTTCGTGCAATTTACTTTTAGATTAAACTTTGCTGAAGTTCCTAAAATTTTTGTAAAGGTTTCCTTTACGTCTAACGCTAACCTAAGTCCAGCTCTTGAATAAACAGAAGGGGATACACAAAAGATCTTTTACAGGACGAAGTGTTCAAAGGGCCACTAGTTGCATTATGCCCGCAAAAAAGCAATGCTGACCGTTATTGCACGCATGTTTCGTAGAGATAAAATCAAATGTAAATGTTCATCTTTGGCCAACAAAAAGGGCTGTGTTTGCCGTCTGTGTGTTTTGGTCGTTACTCAGGTTTTAAAAATCACTTTGAGTAGATAGGGGTCCGAGAAACGGCACGCTGCTCTCATTGTTCTTACATCCAGTATACTCGTGGCTTCTCTTCCCTCAATTAGGACATGGTCAATTTCATTATTTGTTACCTTGTCTGGTAATGCCACGTCATCTTATGACTATTTTTGGGCGGGAACATGATTTAACTTACTACCATTAAGTTGGAGCGAGCGAAATAGACCAATCTACTGCGTTGTGTAGGCTATGCTTTGCTATGACTCCCCTTCTTTTCCTATTTTGGTGTTCATATTTCCAAGCTCTATTGTAATATCGTTTGCCGGTTTGACGGATAGTTAGCTCTTGGTAGAATTTCTCTTTCTCTTCACCCGATTTATTTTCTGTGGGAGCATGGATGTTTATGAGACTAATGTTATGTAATCTTGTTTTGATGCGAAGCAGGCATATTATTCTACTTACTGACTTGAAGTCCAGAATCCGCCCCCAAAGTTTTCTGATATTGCACTATTCGACTACCATCCTTTTTTGTCGCTGCGAGGCTGTTCAAAAGGCAATAGAAGACTCTCTTCCGAAAACGAAGGCTTCTTTTACTATGGATTAGATAACTTTCCAAAAATCTGGCACACAGTTTTAACTAATGAAGGATATTATATTTTGGATTAAATTGTAAATAAAAATTGGAGGGGCTTTATTGTGTGACAGGCCAGGATCGCCAGTACTTATACTTGAAAGCGTACTCCGAAAGGTTCCAGGACAGTAAACTGTTGGTAGTCTTTAGAGAGACCGCTGGCGCGATGCCCTCTGATGTTTTGAAGCCGTTGGTGAATATCCGTAGATCAAACTTTTCTTGACGTCTCCTTTTCTCCAATCAATTCTTTCGGGTATTTTGACGTTGAAGTCCTCCCTGATGGTGTATCCAGGGGAAGTCTATGGTGGTGGCGAACATACCCGGGTAGCAAATTCAAGATGGTCCAGGCCCTGGATTCCTTCAGCCTAAGCCTAAGGCACGAGGATAGATGTTTGATGTGAAGATCGGGGGAAGCTTTCCCTTACACCTAATATTTTAAGCAATAGTAACTATAACAATACTGGGCCATATTCATTAAATAATGCTTTTTAGGAGAAAATTATGGATTTTTACCGCATGGACAAGACAATGAGAAATTTATACTTTTCTACTCCATTTTAATATTTCTTTAACTTATTGCGCATTCGCAAGTATATCCATCAAAATCACAGGATTGAAAATTTTTATGCCAGATATTATTGATGTAGACAAAATGTAATCGTTGGTGCCGTGCCACAAGTAATCTATTTTTACCCAAGCAACTTGTTAAACAATTTAGATAATAATAAATGTCGCATTATCCCTCAAACAAAAAACAAATAAAGAAATGATTGATAAATAAAATTTTGATAAGATACGGCGGGACGTTATCAACTAATTTATATAAATCATAATCGCATTTTTCAACACAAAAATAACAACACAATTTTGATTATTTATCACAGAATTTTATTTGAAATCCGTAAAAAACTCAATACGTCGTCGATACAACATTTACTTCAAAGAATACACAAAAATAGTTATATATGGATTATTAAAAAATAGTTAACAAATTAAAAAAAATTAAAAAAGAATGCGCATGATCCTTATGCTACTTTTGAAGGAATACAACAAAATAAACGAACAAAAAAAAATACATGAAATCTCGAAATAAATTATAAAAAAAATGTAATAAAATTCAAAACCCACCTGATTGCTTAAAAATATGTATTAAAATTAAAATACAAATTATTTTTAAAAAACAAAAATATATAGGAATTTACTCTTTGGTTAAAGATTGTGATGCTTTGTTTGTTTGTTTCCTTATTTTTTTGTTGTTATTAAATCTAGTAAAATATTGCGGAAATGCTTGAGAAAATCTGCCACAACTTTTTAGTTTACCTCAAATTATGAGAAAAAACAAAATTCTTTTAAAATAATATAAAAAAAATCTTCTGTTTTTTCCAGTCTTTTCTATGTCGGGACAAATTTTCTCTGAAGCTATTGAATAAGTGGAATGAACGTTTCAAATAGTTTTCAGTATTTTCTTTTCAATATGACTGTATTTTTTTAATAATCTTTCCTTCCTTTCTTATTATACAAAAAAAGTTATTTTTAATAAAATCTTAAATTTAACTGATAAAAAAGAAACAATACAAAACTAATGAAAGTGAAAGTTTTTGTACGTTTTATAAAATTGTTTTGCTTTTTGGTTAATCACTACGTTTTTGGCTGGATGATTTTAAATATTTTATTTTGTTAAGGGAAGCTTTATTGTTGTGATGTTATTAAATTCGAAAGTTATTAGAATTTGGTGAGTTATTTTTCTTTGATTAATAATATTTAAAAACATAAACCTTCCCTGAATGAATTTTATTTTAGCCAAAAACTAGATCGACCACTCATAAAAAACTTAATTTCAAAATTCTGTTTCCCTAAAATACTTAATCGCCTCATTCTGGATATGTAGAAAAATCTAAGATCGGTGCATATTCGACATGTTTTTGTTTTCATCTCATTTTCTTGTAATATATATTATAATTCATAACTAATATTATAATCGTAATCATTAAATCTTCAGGTTGTTTTTACTTTTTTTTTATATCAATACATAATCTTCACTAAAGTCTTACAATTATGTCTTATATACATCAAAAATTAAAAATAAAAAATTAAAAAGAACATTTATGGCAAATATTTTTCGTTTACAAATTTTTCTTCATTTTTCCTTATACAATTAAATGCATTTCGTTGAATGCTAAATGTGAATAAAGCTGGTGGTCTCCTGATCTTAAATGAGTGGAGGATCATCGTTATCATTGCTCATCATAACATCCTCATAAAACGGACGATTTCGACGTGCTACCATAATATCACGAAATCTTCGAACAATATTCAATCTCTTAACGCCATAAGCTACACCTATTACAACTAGTACAATAAATATTGGTATTAAAATGCCGCTAATTATATGATGGGAGCTAGGTGGCTCATTTTGTGATATAGCCGATGCTGTTTTATCCGAATTTGTTGGAAGACCACCGCTATTGCCACCGCCGCCGGACGTTGAGCCTGCGGCTGTTGTTGGCTGCACTACTGGAATATGAATGCAATAATCATTATCATTTTCAGCAGCTGGATTTAATTCGTATTCCTCTCTGCATGAGCATTCCCAAGTGTTATTATCCAATTGCTGGCAAACGGAAGTGCTTGGACACGACTCTATATTATGCGGGCTACAAACTTTCGGCTTGTCTAGAGATATTTTCGCATCACACAAAGAATTGTTTTATAGAAAATTTTAATGCCTAATTACTATTAAATATTACTTACATTTAGCACCTGCCGTTAGTTCTAATCCAAAGAAAATGAAAAATATTATTAAATACGAATTTTTTATCATTTTAATAAAGCGACAAGTATTTTTATTTGTGCTACACAGAAAAGTCAAAAGCAAATCAATCCGACATTTGTATTTATTTTGGGGGGCATTAATATTGTTCAGTGGATTGTCAAATATTCAAACTGTCATTTTTTATGTTTAGATGCGTTCGCTACGCAAAAAAGAGCTTTTAAATTTCAGAGAATTTTCGAACTTGATATCGCGGTTGTTTTTTTTAGGACTAGCATTAAAAATGTGGAAAAAATATGAAAAAGTAAAAACTTTAAATTTTTATTTAGTTAACTTATGAAAGATATATGGGGAATGAATTAAACGGTGGCAACAACATTAACATCTGCAAATACACAGTGCCGCGGCTGGCATACAGGGCCCCTCGTGTTTAGGGCCCCCGCGAGCGTAGCGAGGGAAAACTGTTTTTGGCAATAAAAATCATTTGAATTCATTATTTGCATTTTTACTTCATTGAATGGGCCACACAAATCAGTATATGGGCCATAATTTCATCGCCGGGACGGATTCCTATGTAGGTATTCTCTGGGCCCCTCACTGAATTTTTGCACAGGGCCTCCAATTGTCTGGCCGCCGCACTGCAAATACAGCAGCAAACGAAATAGTAGTAGCATCAGCAACCTCAGTACAGGAACAACAACAATGCAAATATTAAGGGGCTTATGTGGAGGATTTATAGTAAGTGTAAACAGTATAACTTCAGTACCTACGAGTAATTTATTTTTAGTGGGCTGAAGAAATATTTTCCCTTTAAATTTTATTAGGTTGGTAGTTGTGCTAGTTCGTAGAATCTAACATGGACCTGTACTGACCTTCCTTCTCTCTGTCTGTGAACGGTTGTGAAGCTACCCTATCCCTTAACATCCCAGGCGTATATTTAACGGGAGATATTCGATGAAATGATCGCATATTCCAAATCGTTAAACAATGCCTGGGATTTGTTAAGAAATATGCCAGTTCCTCCTGCGGTGCGGTGTCTCCTTTTTTCGATGTGGGCCTTACAGGCGGTCGAGTGCAGACGGCCCCTGCTGCACGATTGATGAAAGATTCACATCCCTCCCTCGTAAAAAAGCATCATCACATTACGCATTGCTGAGGGCAGTAATGGGGCCTTCTTAAATATGCCCGGACAACCGTACAACTATCGAATGAAAAACGATAAGTAATTCCTTCCTTTCCAAGACGCAAACTTTCGAAAATGAAATTAACGTCTTGAAATAAATTTTTCAAGAAAATTGACGTTTCACTTACGACACTTTACACTAGTATTTAAACCAGAAATTACCTGTTTTAATAGTTTTTAAGTAGATTTGCTTATATCGATGAATTGAGCAATAAAGATTTGGCATTTCGATTAATCAAAAATATTTTAAAATTCTCCAAAACAAAGCACGGAATGGAACAACTTTAAAGCACAAACGACATACCACTGTATTTTTGATATAACCTGTACATTACTAATTTTTAGGCGTTAATACAAATCACTGAACGAAAATTGTCACTTATTTACATACACAAACGTCAACAAGTGGTAAAAAAATCCGGCTCTCAAGATTTCGTCAGTTGTCTGTTTTTGTTTGGTGACTAGTTTGTTCGTCGTCCGTGTTCCTTTATTAAATGAATTTAAACAAATTGCGTTAGTCCTCATTTACATTTAATTATAACCTTAAAATATGTTTACATCTCGCGTATAACTTTAAATAAATAAATTTCCCTTCACTATTTGTTGAAAATGCGAAACAATCGAAAGTGTGATGGGACCCGCCCTGTTTTACTTCTTGAATATTTTTTAAAAATTCTCATATTTCTGAGATGTGTGTCATCAAATGAGGATGTTCCTGAAGCAGGAACCTACATCGGATGCTTTTCAGAAAGAATCGATTTGTATAAGGCAATGATAACGGCAGGAAATGTGCAAGTCTGTCTTGAGATGTGTGAAAGGGTTTATTTGCGGTAATTTATATGAAGCTCTACATTATTTGTTTTGTTTTTGTTTGGAAGTGCATTACACAAATTGATGTGCTCCAGATCGTCCCCTATGTCTATTCAACTTAAGTCTCTTTAATTGCTATTAAATGCACTTAATTGGAATTTCAGGTTTTGTTTTACTATTCCTCTTTCCTTTCTTTTTTATAATTAGGTACGCAGTTCTATCGGTGAATGATAAATGTGCCTGCTCTAGAGATCTGAAGGAGTCGGAAAGGCTTGAGGAAATTATATGCAATGCACGGTGCAGCAAGAGTAAGGCCGATTATTGCGGAGGAATTGATGCCCAGAGCTACTATGACACCGGGGTAATAGGTGAGAAGTGTTCTCTAGAATCATATCTTTTCTTCTTTCCATTTTATTGGTGTTTTAATAGCAAATCAATATTACTATTTTTGCTTCAAGGTGTTTTGTTGCTCAACTCCATGTCAAAATGATTTCTATCTAGGCCTTTGTTAAGCATCATTAAGCAAATTTATTTCAGGGTTACAGAGCCAGCAACACACTTTGATGTAAAAGCCTGGGAAAGAGACTTGAGACTTTTCTATTTTGGGGAATGTTTTACGTTTTGAATGCGTAGAATAATAGCTTCTTTCATGTAAATTCATGTTGGTTCTACGTTTATTTAAAAATCACATAATACAATACGTATTAATCTCTTCTCACTATCTATAGTCTTTTGCCATTCATTAGATAGCTTAGATGTATACCCAGTGAAAACAAAATCGCCGCACTTGCCTCCCACTGGCGATAACTTCTCTGTTCTTCGCAGTGTTCACGGTCCCTTGGAAGATCAGTAGAGACTAGAGACCATACTCCCTTGGATGTGATAATTTATTATATAACATAAGGGGTGGCCAAATGCATTCTTCGGCATGTCCTACGTTGAACTCTGGCTGTTTCATTGGTTCCCATAAGTTTGAATTTGGAAAAGATAACTCTTTTATAATCGGCAACCCACCCATTTAGCCTTCGTTGAACTGTTCGTGATCCAGTGGCTTCGTCAAGTTCCTCTGTCTTTAGACTGATTTGTTAAGCAACGCTCGTCCCGGGGTTTAATGGATTTCTTGGATTTAAAATTTATTTATTTCACTTAATGCCAGAGTTCTCGTCTTTTGGTCAACACTTATTTTTTAGCTTTTGCCATATAACATTCAAAATCGACTGAGGAACAAAGCGAGTGTTACTGTCCTTACAATTTTGTGAACGGATGATTATCCGAAGGGGCTGAGTCTGCATTAGGCCGATTGCTGGATAACTTTCTAGCTTAAACTGAAGATGGTTGACTAGAGAATTTTAGCACCAAAGCTTTGGAAGTTAGAAGGAAGCAAAATTGCTTTGTACATTTCTGTAAATGTCTTGTTTTCTTTTAGAGCATATTTAACCATTGTAATAGGCCAAAGCGAAGGAATTTTTAATGAACAAAGGTTTTACCCTTTTAATGGACATAGTTTTTAGTGGTTCTAAGTGAGATTCCCTCAAAACATTCTTCGATGTGAAATTCAGGCTTGTAGGTATCAGGTATCGCAGAAATGTTTCCCTTCCTGCATCCTGGACCTTTCTATTCAACTTTGGTCTTCTACTTCGCTCTCACTATCACTTGATATAATTTGCAAAACTCGTCGTGTTTAAAAATATCCACCTTGTAAGCGGCACATGTACGGTCACATACTTACACAGAATCTGTCGATAGCTTTCTTGCGCGCCACACTTAGTTATAAAACATGTTCATCGTGGATGGACCCCTTGACCTGTTGCAACTGAGGAAGTAGTTCAATCCGCATATCGTGAGAAAGTGAGGGATAGTGGGAGCATTTTTTATTGTATAGTGGCTGGCTGCGGTACAGGAAGTCGCCCGCAGCATCAATAATGGCCGCCTGGTCTGAGTAGACCGCCCTCGCGAACAATAAAATTATCATAGACACTTCCGCAAAGGGGTTAATATTAGGATTTGCGCCATTTTCAATTTTTTTAATTAACACTTTTGTGAAGTTCTTGAGTTCTGGGCAGACTTTTTTCAGTGAGAAATAGATAATTTCTAACGGTAGTTTCTGTTTCTAATATAAGAGAATTTTGTTCTGTTTGACTAAAAGCTGAAGATGAGTTCCTATGAAATGGCTTGTTGATTCAAACAGTTTTCCGTGAAACCCGAAGCAAAAATAAATAGTTCTTGAAACTTGAGAAATAAACAAGTAAAAATAGGCGGAAAGAAAGAAAATGTTTCAATTTTAATAGCTGTAATCAAATATATTTTTTCCTAATAACTATTTGGTACCAACAAACGTAAACGCAGAAATCATATTCAATCACTAAATTATTTTCACAATTTTGTTGATATCCTCAAACAATATTGTAGTTCGTTTTTGTAGATGAGTTAATTTGTTAATTTCGCAACCTGCTGTAATTTCTAGAATTCTTCTTCCCTTCTTAATCGATAGATTTTGAATGCCCTGAATTGGTACTACTATTTTACGCGGCGTTTTAAGTTGGAAGGACTAGAAAGCTACCGTCAGATTCTCGTCTGACGGTTATGTGAGACTTCTACCAAATCAAAACTGTCGATTCGTGCTGAGGTCAATGAGATGTCACCTGTTTTTTTGACATTGGTCGGTAGGCACAAGATGTCCGCAGATCTCTTATTCTATAGGCGACTTTCATTTTCGTCGTGCATTGTCGTCACGCTCAATGCCTTTGCCCACAATGGGGCTGCATATTGCAGGACTGATGTGCCACTACCGAGATGAGAAGGCAATGACTTTGCTTTAGTCTACGAACATATGGCAGAATCTTCTCAATCGACGCACCAATGGCAAATGCTTAATTGACTTTGCTTTCTAGGTGTGATTTACAGTTAATCTTTCTAACATTCATCGTCCTCAGGTAGTTAAGCATCGCTTGCAAGCATAGTATATCGTTTACTGTCCTATTTTAATCCTTACGAACGTTTCCTTTCGTTTTTTGCTGATCAGTACCACCATCGTTTTTTGTTCCATGAGTGCTGCTTTTTCTATATACTCATTTATTTCGCAGATTTGAACATCTGCACTCTTAGGTGCTGTACGAGTTTGGAAATATTGATTGTGCGAGATTGTACAGCTAAATTGGTTTATTTATAAACGAAATTCTAGTCCGTAGTGTGCGCAAAAAGTCTTCTCTGGTCTGTTGAACTATTTATTTAACTCTAAATTTTATAACAGATTCCGAGATTATTATCTGCAAGAGGGAAACCAGGAAGAATTCCTGTAGAACACCGCGGGTTCTCTGGAATGTTTTTGGTCTGTCGTTAGATTTCCAGCTGAAGATATTTTTAAGATCAAGTGTGATCATCGCATAGCGCATTTCTTTTTCAATCGTGGTCCTAGTCATGTTTGTCATCGTATTGACGACTTCGACCGTAAATCTCGCTTTTCGCAAGCCGAACTGTTGGTCTGTACTCTTTCACTTGATTCAAAACATATCGGCCTGTAGCACGAAGCATTTTTTCAAAGGCTTGTTCAGCTTCTTTATAAGTATTTTGGGGATTCTATTGCCTTGGAAAATTCCCTTCTTCAAGCACGCCGTAAATACCCACTCCGGAGTCCATCATGACGCCGAATAAATTGCCAATATTCGCATTTTGTGGGAAGAGAACGTTAACTACATTATATCGTTAACTACTCTGGTCAGATATATCTGATATTTCAAGAATTGGGACCTTGTATTTCAACTGGCAATCGCAAATCTTTTCGCATTTAATTAAAAACGGATTTCAAGCTTCCTCTGCTCTCAATTCATACCATTCATATAATAGTTATTTACCATGTCCCGACATTGTCTTCAGATATTGCTTCATCCTTAGTTTCATTTGTGTAATTTTAAATGACACACTTTTTAAACGACTTTACAACAATATTAATTTGTTTCGATTGCTTTTCCAGCTTCTGGTCCACCGAGCGACCTTAAAATAATCAATATAACCGATACGAGTATGACTATCCTTTGGGAAGATCCCCAGACACCTGAACTAGCCACATCATACAACATAAAAGCACAGGTTCTCCATACATACGCTACGTATCCACTTGCTTCCCAACTAGAATGGACAGTTCAAAGTAAAGATCGCCAATTTGAAATGCCAAATTTACATCCTGGTACAATATACAATGTATCAGTATCTTCCATGTGCTTGAACAAAAATTGTGGGGCTTTAGATGTTATTGGAGAAACAATTATTGGAGGTAAAGTTCCCATTTATAATACCATTCAATTATTTAGCGATTTTATAACATTTATATATATAGTGCCAGATCCTCCACCTGAAGAGCCAAAAATTATAAAAGAGACTGAAACAACACGAACTGTTGATATACCACCGGGAATTAATAATAACGGCCCAGTTACTTATAATAGGCTCATTGTGATGTTTATTGATGAAGAAATTGTCCAACCATTCGACGAAGAGCTCCTATCGGATTATAATCATTCTGTAGAAAGCGGAACTCCCTACTACATCGCAGCAGAATTTAAGCATCAGGTAAAATATTGAATACAATATGAAATCAGTGACTTACAGGTCGTATTTCAGAATGTAACTCGCAGATTTGAAGTTGGTGATGAGAAAACGTATCGAGGGTATTACAATGCTCCCTTACCCAAGGATAGGCATGTTCACATATGCCTCGGAATAATCAGTTTGCATAACGGAGTTACAAGGGTTCGCTATGCAATAACCTCTCATGAACAACATTCAAATCGTGGAAAAGCATTTATGGATATGGATGGTAAGACCTCAGCCAAAGTTCATGCGCTTTACCTTGAATCCAATCAAAATTTACCTTTACAGACAGTCAGTCATCATCAATTATAGCACTGGCGACTGCATGTGTTATTTTCGGTATTCTCTTGGTTAGCAGCATTTTTGCATACTGTTACCTTCGCTTTAAAACCCGTAATCGTCGACAGCGACTTGCAGACACCCACGAGCTGACACTGCAAGGTCCTATGATTGAAGTGGTAAATGGATCCTTATTATATTTATATAGTAAAATGAATTACACTTACAGGAAAATAATGGCTTCGTTGCTGATGAATTTGCAAAGAATAATTTTAAAACTCAACTAAACGCTGTTGTAGAGAATTTGGATAGTACCCAAAAATTTCCACGAAATGCCATCCGCTTAAATATAGATGAAATTGTAGCACATGGGAATTTTGGTGAAGTTTTGACTGGAAAATTATACACGAATAGTGAATCATTTGATTGTCAGATGCATGTTGTTTCTGGTAAATATAAATTATTATCTTTAACGAGGCGATAATTGCATTGGTGTTATGCTGTTTTATTTTTAGACGATATGCAGTCTCAGGATCAGGCACTTTTCCTTAGTGACCTTGACCAGATTATTAGAATTATGCCGCATGATAAATTTTTGCACTTTTTCGGTGTAAGTGCTAGTCCAGATTGGTTTTATGTTATTTTTGAGAAACCGATAATTGGGCTGAAGAAGAGACTGGTGGAGGCTAGAATACCTCCAAGTACAGATAATTTTCGATTTTCTGCTATTTCAGAAGAATGTGTTTTGCAGTGGGTTTATGAGGTTGCAATGGCTATGGAGTATTTGGAGGTTAATAAGGTAAGTCTATTCAATTATGCTACGATGTTATAAATCTGTTCAGATCCAACTGTCCACTGACCCAGAAGGAATGATAGAGCAGGTTTTACTGGAGATAAGAGAGCACTTCGTTCTGAACGCTTTTTTTGTTATGTTAAAAACTAGTGCTCAGCGGTATTACCCCTTTGTACTGTCGACAGTGCTATCATTAAGTGCAATGTCGGGCAGCAAGCTTTAGTCGGAAATATAGTAGAGAAAGCACTTGACTTCAGTGATCAAACAGGAAGCTCCTCGCTTATTATGCTGGTAGGAGAAATAGAAGGGAATTTTTTGCAAAGAGGGACGACAAAAAAAAAGAGGAACGGATTCAAAACAAGATCCTCGTGACATCATTCAAGAATAAGTTCAGTGTCCCTATTGATTGATTGATTGAATCACGATCTAGAAGATAAGGTCTTATACGTGCTTGAATTACATTGTCGAAGGCATATGACTAATGCAAAATAACAGCAAAGATGGAGGAGACTAAGAGAAAAGAGGAAAGAGGCGGGTGCTAAAATTGAGCCCTGTGGGATACCAGCAGAGATTTTGTCGAGGTTAGATTCGAGGCCATCAAAGACAATGGAGGTTAGTCAGCGGAGCTGGGTGCCGTACTTTGCCGACAGTCCCTGAAATAAGTAAAAGAACCAGGCCAGACTCACACGCTGTATACATTGGTTGAGGTGTTCTGCTAGACACAAGGTCGCCAGTAGATTATTTTATGTTTTGTCTATAGCCGTACTGCTTACCGCCTAGTATTTGGTTACATTCAAGATATTCCATAGACCTTTATGCCTTTTATTATTAAAAATTATGATTTCTAGTTCCTTGATGAATGACAAATATCAACTAACCAAACTTAACTTATATGAAAATTATAGTGTAGTTATAATAGTATACCTCCTTGTAGAACATCATTTGCACCCACCCATTAAAGCTTATAATTACATATTATTATCAAACATAATTATCATTTCCTATTTTTATTCATTACAGATCGGACATAAAAAACTATGCTCGTATAACGTTTACATAAATCAACAAAATCAAGTAAAAGTGTCCTTATTCGGTCCAATACCATTGGGAGATCATGGAAAACAAATTGACATATCAAGATGGATGGCACCAGAAGTTCTACGCTTTCAACATCATTCAATAAAAAGTGACGTCTGGTCCTATGCATGCTTAGCATGGGAATGCTGTGCATTAGGTGCAACACTATATGCAAACATAACAAATGTAGATCTATTGCCAACAATCAAGAATGGGGGACGACCAGAACAACCATCCTTTATTTTTACTGATTTATATCAGCTATTTATTAACTGCTGGCAGCTGGAACCAAGCGAACGTCCAGAATTTGAAGAAATTGCGTTTAATGTTCGACAAATTTTAACATCACCCAGGCATGCATTGTCTTTTGATAGACATGAAAACTTATTCATTCCTTATTACTTGCCACTTCTAGAGATACAAAACTAGTAAGAGAGCACTTTTATTATTACTGTTAACAGTTGTACAACGTACAAATCTCATTTTTAGATTGTTTTATTTTTAAAATTTTTGTTATTTTTAAGGATTTTAAATCAAAAAAGTTTTTATCAAGAAGCAATATTAAGACACAACTTTACATATTTAAAAAAAAAAAGTGGAATACTACAACTCATGGTACTCATAATATCACCGTAAAATAAATGTTTCTTTTTTAAATTTTTCTTACCTTAATACTGCCAGGAATTTTTCGTCTTATTTCGTTCACAAATGCAATTTAATTCATGTGAATGGATAAGCTGGCGCCCATTAGAGTCACGAAGCAACAGTTATTAAAGCATAATCTTAATGTTGATTAATTTCAAACCTTAAGTATAATAAGCATTAATCCCACCATTAATTTTATACTAATTCGTATTGTGTGTGACTGGTGTTCATATAATTTGCATTTTTGCATTTCTTGCAGCTAAAATAATACGATATTTCCCTCTAAATTGAAACATGACGAAGTTTTTCTTTGTACTATGAAAATAAGACGTAATTATTTATTTGAAAATATATGTAAACAATAACTTAGAAGAAAAAAAATATTACGTACCTAACTATATGCAAAAAAAAAATTGAGTGAAAATTAGAATCTCATTTACACTAAAAATTTTAAGACTTAGTATTTTATTTTTTGGCTAGTATTTTTTTATTTATAAAACTATTGTCTTCGTGTTTGTCCCTTTTTTATAGATAGAATAAGTAGTAAATGATAAGATTTGCGAATATTATAACTTGTGCCTTAGCAAAAGTGTCTTTGTCATTGATTATCGATAACTAGACTAAAAAAATATTTGTAAATAAAGAGATTTATTTGAGAAATTTTTATATAAATTTTTTATTTTAATGTTATTCATCAGGAGTTTTTATTAAATGAAAATCAATATTAGCAGAACAAGCTGGTTACTGGCATGAAGACGCTTTGTACCAACTGGTTTTTGACATAGACAACTCCGCGATTTATTTGAAGAATTCAACAAAAAAGTCTTTGTTCTAATGCCATGTTCTAAAAAACTGGGACGAATTATTGTTGAGGGAAGTGTTTTTTACTCTATAGGACCATTGCGGTGCGATGACATAGGCTTGAGTTTTAACCATATGCACCGCTGTCGGTGTGTGTTCAAATGTACAATTTTTTGTGAGAAACTATGTTGACGACTCACCCTTTGTACAACCAATCCATTATGTCGTTCAGGGGCCGTATTCGGTTTCTCGAGTCGATGGATCGACTCGACAAAAAAAGCTTCTCGATTTTCTCCAAGTTTCATATTTGACATCACGACCAAATCGACAGATAAGCGCTGCCATAGAAAACCATTAAATTGTGTCATATTACTCCAAGTGCACCAAACCACGTATATTTAATTAAAAAAGAAACTGTTAAAAGTTTATTCTATGCATAAATTGAGCCTTTTAATAAACGTCAAACGTCTTTATCGTCTGATATCGTGTCGCCAAATGGCAATTTTTAATTATCGACAGAAGTCGATATCGACTCGAGAAACCAAATACGGCCCCAGGTGATGGGTCAATGTAATCTTAGCTTGAAGGATAGAAAAGGATTGGATAGATTAAAAGAATGTCAAGGGGATGTTCAAGGAGATCGCAATGGCATTTGAACTCTAGGATGTTGTATGAGCTCGAAAATACTCCACCATGGAAGATTGTTGAGCTGTGAAGGCGTTGCAATTATAAGTGTCCAGCCGTGCTAAGGCGGTTTTGGAGATGAAAATTGATCTAAACGATTTGTATTCAATGCGAGATAACATTAACAGCTTGCAGATTGTAGCCTGTCTTGCTGGATAAAGGAGAAATTTGAATTTATTGAGAAATTTCAGACATTGGAATGCTCGTTCAGGTATATGTACTCGTTCCATTATAGCTAGGGTGACCATTTTTATCGTAACATAATGCGGGACAGATACTATGTAAACATGGCAACTTCAATACTTGAATTGAGGTTGAGCTGATCCTTCGATTCGCCTATAATTGCACTTCGTTATAATCATTGCTTTACTGTGTCTACATGCAGTTGTGATTTTTCCAATGTGGAAAAATTATTAATAATAGAAAAAACACGCTCTTTAGCAGCTTTTATTCCAGGTAAACAAAGCGCAAATTCCACTATCATTTGTAATTCCTGGAAGGGAACGTGATTTTCAGATAAATGATTAAAAATTTCATCCCATTTCAAATCAGTTAATAGCCCGGCTTACCCGGCCGAACTGGGCAAGTTCGAGCAAATTAGTGAAGTGAACTTTAAAACAACCTCAGTTCGCATACAATTTCTACATATTGAACTGAGGATAAAGCAGACCTCAGTTCACCCAACTGGACTGGAATTGAAGTTAAATATAAAAGCTAGCTCAAAAGAGAGTAATCAACTGGAATAATGGAATTCTATTCCAGTGATCTTTTGCATTTCCAACTTCTGGCGAAAAAGCAACAACAATTTCAAACACGAACTGAACAGGAACTGAACTTTAGCCGGTGAAGCCATTTATGTGGATTGAGCTGAACATTACTGTACTGAGGTCGGTGAAGCCGTGGCATTTCATGGATTCATGGATAAAATATAATCGAATATTATAATATTAACATGATATGATGAATTATGTAATTCGGTACATTTTCCGGGACATATATAAATACGGGATACGGGGCTTTAATCCGGGACTGTCCCGGAAAATTCGGGACCAATGGTCACCCTAATGATAGCTCTTAAATTAATATTACCATACTGTCAACTGAAGCGGAGAGAACAAAAGTGCTAATTTTATTAGAGATAAGACAGTACCTCGTTTTAGATGCTATGATGTCAACACGATTCTTATATACCAAATCAAGAATGAGTTCGATGTCCCTTTTGATTAAATTGATGTATTCTGATGTAGTGAATAATTCGGAGAACATCTGTACGTTTTACAAGCGGATCTCTTAAATGTATTTGCATTGATACACTTTCGATTTGACCCAGACTTTATAGATTAGTACGATGGCGAGAGGCTGGCGTTCGTACTGTGGAAACACAAATTCCAGTAGGCGACTTGGAATAAAAGAATAAACCCCAGCAAGTTGGATATTCCAGTATGAACTTTAAAGAACTGAAATTGTCGTTGACTTAGCAGTGGCTTGAGTTATTGAGAGTGAAGACTTTGTTGAGTGAGTAGAATATACACATCAAAGAGGTGCGCACCTAAAGTTCATAAATGGTTATAATGCAAATGTTCTATTCGTGAATGCATAACTGCAGCCATTCACAAATATTCTGCTGCAGATTTACAATATTGTTAAATGACTGCATAAATGAATGAATTTATGAATGAACTCAAAGTCGTTCCTTATATTATATTACCTCCCATAATAACCAAGGCTATTGCCCCCTTAATTAATTGTCTTTTCGGATGTTACTTTTAAAAATTATTTATTTATAAACAATATAAATTTATTTCTGTATCTTATCTTCTTATATCAGTTCATTATCACTCATTTGTGTAGTTTATTTTTAAATGTTTTTGGCTAATAATAAATTTAGCAGGAAATAAGAAATTCTGAGAGATAAGAAACTGCTGCATTAAGTGCCAAATAAAAGCAATGTCAAGGCAGGAAGTTGATTGTTTCTGTTGGAATCCCCTTAAAAATCTGTGCAATCAGTATTAAGTTTATAAGTGGGTCAACAAATTATATTGCCGATTAAAAAATGATGTCTGGTGTGATAAAAAGTAGACATATAACAAAATCATTATGATTAATAATAGGGAAACTTGGTTGGGCAATCAATTAAGATTTTTAAACAATTATTTCGTGAAAATGAATTCTCAACTTTGACTAAGCACAATATTACACTATTGACTTTTTAGTACAATCAGACCTATATTCGTTCCGCCTTTTAGTACAAATATTTATATCTTCAAAGTTACTAGGAAAAGTTAGTGAATGATACAATTAATGGTCGAGAACCGCGACTACTGATCAGTTAATTACTTGGGTCTTACTTTAGGCTGAAAGCTGAATTGGAGACTCGAAGAGAGGGCAAAGAAGGCCAGCATAGGTTTCTATGCCAGAAAGCAGATCTTTGGGTAGGGATGGTGACGGAATCCACACAGCAGGGATTAGGCTCTGCCTTGTGGTGGTCCACTCTTACAAAAACTACGTTGCTGAACCATCCATCAGGAACAGTGTGACGGTCAACAAGGGCAATCACATTTTTTACTTGAAGAGCTGTGATCAGTGGAACCGAAGTACTCTGCATTCGATAGCGATTTTTCGTGGTCTCGGTAGCTTCCAGGGACTTCCGTTACTTCATAGAACGATGTATCTTTGTGGTCTTTGTGACCGCAGATCCTTAGTATGAGGCATTCACACAAAGACCATACGATCCCCCCGATCAGATCTAATTTCATAATTTACCGAAGACATACAACCTGGGTCTGGTAAACACAATGTTGTCGCAGGCTGCCTGTCCCGATCTCCAGCCACTAAAAAGAGCAGCTCTGCCCTTAGGTTTAAAAAGGTGATACGAATTTACACAATCTCAAAGATTGCCCCAGTAACAGCTCCGGGGCAATGCTGGTCCTTGTACCTATACATTTCACCAACCATCAAGTACACTGTATAAGCACAGGTATTCCATATTACAAACACTATGGTTATTCTGATATCGGTTTTATTAAAGCAGTAATACCAAAAATTTGGCGTGACTTTAATATGCTTGAGGACAATAAGAAAATCCCTTTTTTAAAGTAAAACTAAAAAAACTCAAATTTATGATTATAAAACCTTTTATTTAACAAATTTATAGATTTTTGTAGATATTTATTAGTTTAACAATCAAATTCGTGGAAAATTGTTATCAGCTGGTTTAGGAAATGTTGGAGATGGCGTTGGTGGATAACGTGTCCCTAAATCGATGATTCCAAACTGCGAGAAAGCGCAAACGATGTGAAGTAATAGTATCAAAAACTTGATGAACCACATGATTTTTATTTTCGAGTATAGACCTTAACACTTGAGAATCCAGTTGCGTTCTTGGTATTTGCAGCATCTTTGGCCTATTATATACTTGATCAGGAAAGACTTTATCTGAAATACTGGGTTATTCCCTTTCGGTTTTCCAAGTTTTTTTGTATATATAAAAAATGATCTGCGTGAAATGTAATTGGCTATATTTTGACTATAATAAATATCTTAATTTTATTGATAACACAGGGGAATCGGGAATTTTTGTATTAAAATGTATTTATTTTTATGTTAGTGTTTTTCAAAAATAGAGATTGAAAGAATTACAAAAAAAGTTTTAAAAATAATTTCTTATCTATAAAAATGACATCTAAACTTGGAATTCCGTTTTTGGTAATAATCTAACTTTTTTGCTTCTTAAAAGTTTGTCTTGAATATTTTTTTCAACATAATGTAATATCAATTTAATATTCTAGACTATTGAATATTTTTACAAACAATTTCTGTATGCATGCTGCTAGGCATAGCTCTTGGTAACTTCTACCAAAAAGAATTTCACTCCTTTTTTATTTACTATGAAGAGGTGATAACACAATGTAAATTCATGACCGATTTTGAAACATCACTCTTCGCGCTGAGTCTTTCCTTATCCAACACTCCTATGAAACGCATTGCATATCACATAACCAGTGGAAATCTTTGTAAAAACCGTCCTTTTTATACTATGTCGAAGGTTATCCTGTCTTTTAGAGTCTATGTAGACACCTGACCCAAAGCATGCACTGTTTCGATAAATCTGGTCTGATTGCTCTTAATACCCAAAATTGTTGATAAAGTCTGGTAGCTACGCCCCAAGGTATTGACATGATGCTATGGAACTTGATTGGGACTTTCAGTTCCAATTGTCTAATCAAGGTAGTATCGGATGTCCCCAAATATAAACCCTTCACCAGTTCTGCCGCTTTCCTTCAAGACTGAAGTCTATTATCGAAAACTTTGTTAACGGTCGACTTTTAGTTATTCTTGAGCTTTCGAAAATGCAAGACAAGCATCTTTATTATTGTAGACTTACATTCAATTGAATTGAAACAAGTAAGGTTGCAATCTTGTCGAATGCTTTCAGGTATCAGTGTGGACTGTAATCTGCTTTTTGGCTTTTGGTCGAATTTCTTAATTGCTTATATGGATTTGCATAAGGATCCGGTCGTGGTCTGCAAGTGTTCCATCAACCGGTCCCGATTCCGGATCGATGGCATCCAATTTGACAACTCTAGGCTATGGTAGTTTTGTTCTACGCCAACCAGTGTAGGTTTGTTCTACCTCATTGTCGCACTCACCGGAGGATACTTCCGAGATTTATTTTGTTCACGACATCCACGCCTATAAAGCGCTCGTAAAACTGGCTATGAAATGTTGTCCCTCGCATTCGGGTCTAACAATTTTTCACGGTCTTTCGTGTCGAACACGTCCTAAAGGTGAGAGCGACCATAATCTTATAGTTTGGATTCCGTGTTTAGATGTTTGGTTTTGAAGAACCTTCATAGACTATAAAACGTTTTGCTGGCTTTTACCACGCACTTTTTAGTGAAACTCCCACGTACATTGTTCTTTCAAGTTTTTTCCGTATGAGTTTGTCCTACTATCATCCCAGAGGTCCGTGGTTTGAATCCGCTTCATGGTCCTTCGTTTTTCTATTTATTCCAATAAGATAAATTTCCTTTTTTCTTTTCCTCTTTACAAGAAATTCTATTTCTATTTCTATTTCTATTTCGTTTATTTAATGAATTGTACATCAAGACTACATAATCTTTTAACGCTAAAAAAACGCATGTACATTATAATTTCAATACATTAATTAATAAAAAAGCGGAACGAGTGAGTGAATTAATAAAAACAGAAAAGTAGATAATGAAAAGGAACAAAAGCAAAACAAGTAAAAATTAAAAAGAATGTAGTTGAAGGAATATTACTGGTTATTCAAAAAATTGAAGACGCGATTCCTGAAAATATTTAACGACCCTGCATTGTGTACGTAAGAAGGCAGACTATTCCAAACTTGAAGCGAATGAACAAAAAAAGATCTTTGCCCAACCAAGAAAGAGACCCTTGGCAGTATAAATAACGTTCTTCTAGATGTACGTCCAATTTGAAGATATTCATGTAGATAAGATGGACGGTCGGAATGTAGAAGCTTATAAACAAATGTCAATGCCTTGAGGAGAAGGTAATCATCAATTGTGCATCCCAGAAGGGAAAAACGATATGGACTGATGTGATCGAATCGGCGAAGACCGTAGACAAACCTTACGCAGTCGTTGAAGGCCACATTAAGCTTACCACGGCATGCAGCATCAAGTGAAGGATACACTAAGCTAGCGTAATTAAAGTATGGTAACACTAGAGATTTAATTATCTTTGAGCGAGACCCTAAGGGTAGGATGGAGGCGTATAGCCAGAGACGCCGCAAACTACCATATATTTTAGATAACGTGTGAGAAATATGATCGCAGCAGGTAAGTTGTGAATTCAGATGAACACCTAGGTTTATGACTCTCGTTTGATAAGGTAGGCTTGTGTTCATAAGAACGATAGGTGGAAAGCGGTCGGTATCCAGTTTACTCCTATACATTGGAATGCAACAGGATTTAGAGGCATTCAGTTGTAGACGGTTGAATACAGACCATTGATAAATGCGCTTGAGATCTGCATTTATGTCCCCAATACAGTTAACAACCAGTCCAAGGCGGCTGTTTAAGTAAATCTGAACATCATCTGCATACATGTGGAGTTTGCAGCTTGTCACGACACTGCTAAGATCATTTATGTACATAGAGAAGAGTAATGGGCCTAGTATATAGTAAGGGATCCGAAATCGAGTTATGCAACCATACTTTTTGGGAACGATTCTGCAGGTAACTGCGGATTAAGGAGGTAGCAGAAGATGTAAACCTCATGTGGGTTGCCAATTTGGTAAATAGGCGGATGTGGTCAACACTATCAAATGCCTTACTGAAATCAAGAAGAACGAGGAAAGCGACATTACCAGAGTCAAGAGCCATTCGGAGGTCAGTAGTAACCTTCAGAAGTGCAGTTTCGCAGCTATTGCCTTTGCGAAAGCCAGACTGTGCCCGACTCAATAGGGACCTCGTCTCACAGTGACTTTCAATTTGCCATGCCATTAGTTTTTCTAGTACCTTACCTAAAAAACATAAAATACTTATAGGACGATAGTCGGCAAGACTACTTGGGGATTTACATTTAGGTAGGGAAATTACTTTCCCTTTTTTCCACTGAAGCGGAAAATGTGATTGCATAAGGCAGCTATTAAAAATATGTGAGATGTAGGGGAGAATAACAGGAAAAATTAGCTTGAGAAAAATGGGTGGGAGGTTATCCTGTCCAGTGGCGTCGGATTTAATAGCATAGATGGCTTTACGGACTTCTTCGTAGTCCACGTTGCGAAAACTAAATATACCAGTATTACTATTACCAGTAGACGTGGAGCAATCAGTATCACCAACTCTGCTCGTGGCAGCGGTAAAATGTGTATTTAACTCATTCGCGCTAAGATTGACCTGGGTTAAAGAGTCATTTCCATGAATTCCAAGTTGCTTTATGTTGGCCCAAAATTCTTTGCAGGCAAATTAGGACTAAGCTTTGAGGAAAAGAATCGTAGTTTTTCTCTACGGATGGCAGATGTAACTAAGTTCCGAACATATTTATACCCTGCTTTTCCTTCTGCTATCACCTGTAAGCATAATAAGCAAAGAAGTCATCTACTGTTCGATCAGCAAAGAGGTGTCTGCGACTCTGACTCAGCCAGCTCCTATTAGGCCCCCATCCACGGTCAAACAAATCATCAAACCAATTTTCGACAAACAGCGCACACATTTATGCTTTGACATTTGTTGGCCATCAACGAGGGAAACTTTCTTCAAACATCCCGAGCGACAATTCCTGTAAACAAAACGAAGTTTCATATGCTTTACATGGCACACATAAAAAATGCACACACACATTTAAGCTGTTTGAAGGAAATATTAAACCAGACGAATATTTTCTTCAAACAGGGGCCAACTTCGAAAACTTGTATTTTATACACGCACACTTAGAATTTTTTCGATGTTGGCCACAAATTTGATGATTTGTTTGACCGTGGATGGGGGCCTAATCATAATATTCTAGGGGTGTTTTTTTAATCTGTTCCAGCACAGAACAGAACAGCTTCCATACAAAAGTCTTGTCCCCGATAATTATCAAGAACACTATCCAGCACAAAGGGAAATTTTAAATTTCCCTTTTCACACATACGTTTTTTAACTTGACAGTTGACAAATAAAGTAAAATGTTTTGTTTCCTGAATGAAAAACGAGAAAAATTAATGGAGAGATAAATAAGACCGACCTTTATGCAATATTAGAAGAAATTAAAATGCCCAAAGCCGTAATTTATGTAAATAAAAATGAAAATTTCCCTTGCCGTTTTTTAATGTTCCAGGACAGAATAGAATAGAACAGATTAAAAAAACACGGCATCTATTGTTTTCTTATATGTTATCCAGACTTGTTGAGGCTCGTAGCGGCGTGGTCTTTCGCCTTTCCATTGGATATAGGGCGGTGGAGTAAAACTGTGTAATATAACAAAGGGTTGCCGTTCAACATTTGATTCTATGATAGAATCTCGCCGGTAGTTCAAAGAGGTTTACTTCAGACGTTCTAGGTTTTAAGGGACTAAAAAGTTTTCTAGGACCTGGTTTTTGTTTATACCCTATGTCCTTTCAATAATAGTGGAAGTTTATTTTTTGCACCTTTTGAACCTGGAATATATGTATATATTTAATAGTTCAACACATACATACATATACCATTTTCAGATTTAAATCTAAATTATAATTTGTGAACGGAGTGAAGTTATGCTTAACCAAAAATGTTTCTCTTTTCAATATTTTATTTGTAAAAGCATTTTAATTTTTTATATCGATCTTATTTTATGTTTATAAATCATTACAATAACAAAAAACATTTAAAAATTCTTAATTTATTCTTTATAAAACAAATATCAACGCCAAAGATTTGATCTCTTGACAGCAATTTCACTTCATCAGGACGGCAAAAATAGTACTATTAAGCATATCTTGTGTCCGGGTTTCCTGGACGTCTTACTGGTGAATCATAAATAATTGGCTCCTTTGGCCATGTCAATGGTCTAGGTCTAGATGGACCAGTAGATGATCCTCCAGTTGGAGGCTTGGAATCACGTGTTGCAAAAGCTGGAGCAGCAAAAATTGCGAAAAGCGCCAAAACTACAGCAAAGATTGCGAATTTCATCGTGCTTTGAGATGTATTATTCCTGAAGATGCTTCAAGTAAACTGTAGAAGCTGTAATTATTCTTCTGGTTTATATACTCTTCTGGACACAACAATTCTTTCTTTCCCAATTCAAGTACATATTGGGGATATGATGAATAATCTATGTGAAAAATCCCCGAGCGATTTTTCCCTTGCCAGACAATAATGGAGGCAGGGAATCTTATTTTCTCCGGTGTTCCCCGGTGCATTATTTGCATTGAATAAAATTTTGTTATCAGAATAATGATGAAGCATAATTAAATTAAAAGGAATTTGGTGTTATTTTTATCAGCACTTGTCTTGACTTTTCTTTTTACTTTTCTTCTTCTAGTAAAACTTAAGAATAGAAAGGAAACTCACTGACTGATAGTTTCGAAACTGTACTAAGTGCCCAGAGAAACTGAGACTGCGATCTTTAACTACCCATCAGATAAGGCAATCATAATCCACACCATTCAGTAGTAGCCTACTTTACAAACAAATTTCCATAACAGCTCGAAACTAAGAATCGTGGACGGAGATACAATTGGCGCTGAAAGGGAGCACTCGTGAAAAAATCTTAACGTAAGTATGTGATGAGTATATTCAGACAACGAATCAAATCTCCTATTTTAAGCTTCGAAACATCTATCTTCTAAGAAAAAGTTTCCAAATGATGTTGATCACAGCAGAATAACTACACTATAAAGAAAATGTTGCGTTATCTCTGTCTCTGGCTTGTTCCTCCCTAAAGTTACGGTAGTGGCTGTTGTATGCAATTTAATCTGACCGCAGCTCTCCCAATTGGTCAGTGTCCGTCCGGTGATAATCCACGGAATTCTGACGATGTTCTTTCGCGACTTCATCCATAGGTTTTGCGATCTTTGTTAGCTATAGTCAGGCCACTTCTTCCTCTTCTTCTTAGCACATGATGTCAATCTCCTCCATCTGGAGCTTGCTATTGCAAAGAAATGCGTGGGTGATAACTTTCTTTGTCCCAAAAAGCGCTCTCTGTACATTATTATCCACTCTTGTATCTACATTATATGTTCTCAATCTGGACAATTCATGTGCTTTCTCTTGTATTCTAGGGAGAATTCGACGGCAGCTACTAGTTCCTTCAGTACAGTGCCCACCGATTTCTTCTGCCATCTTCTGTTTAATTGTCGAGCTCCCCATTGTGTTTCGGTAGTATTGGATATAAGGTGGTGGAGTATAATGGAGTATTGGCGTTAGCATTCTTTGATCCATTTCGGATTAGAGCTTGTAATTCAACCATGGATTGTGACACCGTCCTGTTGGAACCACATGTGCTGTAATGATTCAATTCGGACACAAGAAAATCTTTCAACATGCCAGGGAGCATCATCAGTAAGTCTTACATCATTGCTTCTAGCATCCTCGAAGAACGTCCTTATGATGCCGCCTGTCTAAATGACGCTCCATGCAGTCACTCTGCGAGAGCGTAATCAATGGAGGGTTTTTAATGCCCCAATAGCGGCTATTATGTTTATAACAAGGCTAACCAAGTCGAAATGTGCCTCATCACTTATGTATTTTTTTTTTGCCAAATGGTGATCGTTTATAACTATACCAAGCTGTAAAACCCGTTGTTGAGGCGTTACATGCTCCATAATTTATTGATATCGACTACTATCTACAAGCCCTAATAAGGCATCCCACCGGCTTAACCTGTTAATAATAGGGTACCAAAGTTCCGCTTAGATCTGGTCTTCACCTAGCGGACGGTGCACCTCTTTGTTTACCTAGATAGTAGTCTGGTACTCCCTGCGTCACAGCCTTTGTCGGCTGGTTTTCGGGATTCTCTTGTTTCACGAGACATAATACTCCGACGCATGTTGTGGCTCAGCCGGCTGCTAAAAAAAACGAACTCATACTACATCAAATAGTTCAAATGCAAAGCTCACTGCCTCCTCCTCATGCATCCTCCAGACTACCCTTAACCTATCATATCCTTTTTCTATTTCCGAGCTAAGCTTACTACTAGACATTGCCCTATGACGTAAACGACATGCCGGACTGGTAGTATAAAGGGTCGCACCTTAGCTTCGACTCTTTCACATAAAAAAAGTATCCTATACGAATGACAGCACCACACCAAAATGGCGGCCAAACAAAATCGGCTTATCTGAAAACCATTTATACTAAATTTCAATTTCAGTTCGGTTTTAGGAGTCGACTGGGTCGGTCGTGTTTCGCTTCTCGGTTCTTTTTCCAGTTTTTGGATTTCGATTTCTGCGGGCCCCCTAATAAATTAAACCGCGTGATCATTTCCAGTGATGTCTGGATTGAAAAAGTGAAAGATTATTCAGGTTTTATCTGGCCTAAATAGAGTTAACCGTTTTCTTATAACGGTTTTCAACGTGAAACCATCATGGTCTTCTAGACCCTCAAGCACATGGCTAATTTTACATCGTGTGTAATCTATAGAAAAGTGAATCAAGGACATAAAAGTATTCTTTAAATATTTATCATATGAGACGAACGAATCAATGCGAATATCATTTTTTATATATCTTGTGTATAATTTGAACCGAACTAGACTGTGAATTCTGACATAATTTTTTTTTTTTTTTTTTTTTTAAAAATTATAAACTTGTTTATTTTTAATCTTACCTGTAATCGTAGTGACATATATGTTTTTTAACTTTGTCCTAAAAATCAGTACCGCCTAAAAGATTAGATCAACGAATCAGCATAGTCATGGCATAACGGTCATCCTCGTGTTCCTTGCAACTCACATGAACAGAGTATAGCACCTTGTGCTGGGCATAGCAGTAATTCATAACGGACTTTCAATACTACATCAAATTAGTCATCTTTGTTCTGCAAATTCCAATACATATCCTTCCAGCTGCATATGACGGGTAACAAATTGTTTAGGGGGCAAGGAGTTATCGCGTTCTCATGTGATATGGATGGAAATACTAAAAGCGCTTCCAAGCCTTTTTATCATTGTTTCATGATTGTAATTTGCAGAAAACCAGCATAGGACTTAAACCTGTTGGTCTTTTGCACCCAAGGGACACACCTAATGGGCAATTTGGTTTTTGGAGGGATCACAAGAGCCTCTGGTGTGCTGTCCTGCCCATCAATGTGGCACGTGGAGGGATGCATGATGCCACACTGTTATGGCTTGTGCAAATCACCAACACTTACACCTTGACATTCAAACTCAATACAGATTATAAATGACGTCAGCAGTTTTCCCTCGTTGCCAAATATTTGACGTTAGATCTTTCATTAAACGGGGTGCAACTAAGCAAGAGAATTTCAGAGGACCGGGTTTCAATTGGGTGAACCAACGCAACAAAGGACTTTTAAGACAAGAATATCATTTGTTACCAGAAAATTTATAGACGGAGTAGAGGCAATCAAGCTGCAATCACCTGGTATAACATAAAGTGAGGCTAAATCCCGTGTCCGTTTGAAACAACACCTGATGTACTATTTTGTTACAAAAATCATTGGAATGAGTAATTAGAACGAGTGACTTTGCTTTAAACTTTAATCAGTTGACTATACATAATTTTGAATCCAAGTTTCTTGACGAAGTCCCCTCTGCTCCCTCTGTGCATGGGTCAAATAGCAATAATCGTAGGAAGACATCTTGATTCAACTAAGCTTTGACAAGGAGATAGAAATTGTGTGACACATAGGAATATTTGTGAAAGCCTATGAACAAAAATATCAAGAACTAATGAAGACCTTCTGCATGTGCCACCACTGTTTTTGGTCGATAATTGAAGGACGAATTTAGTGGCAATGAATAAAAATTATATCAGCCGATTCATGGTCCTATATGACTGTAATGGTCGAGATAATTAAGGAACCCTTTTGGGTGCACTAGCTTGTATTAGCTAGTCAACTTTAAACAACAAACAAACAAACAATAAATTTCAATTGGAAGTCTGTAGCTGAATATTGCAGAATGACCGCAGTTCTGCGTTTATGACCAGGCTCGAACTGAATTAGGCTTAACCAAAACTGTTTCTCTTTGTGCCTGTTCACACGGGTGATTACCGCGACCTTTCAACACGAAATTTACAGGTGCGGGGAGCGTTCGGCTGGGAAGGAAGTGCGTCTCGATTTGAAAGCGACTCACGTTCGCTTTTCTGACCAGCTGACTGTTTCAATTTCATTTTGTATCACCTTACTGTTTCATTTTATTTTCGTTTCACACGTGTTGGGAGCAAACGTGCGATAGGACAATTTTCAGGCTTCAGTTTTGTTGCACAGATTTTTTACTAAAATTAATTATATTCAGGTAATCACTGTTTATAAAAATTTATGTCACTTTTATGAAAATCACAAACTTTGATCCCGTACCGTATGTTCCACCTGTCATAAAAACGACTGGACACAAAGCGAAACGTGTAAAGAAATATTCGCTTTTTCGTTCGCTTTGTCGCGCCTCAAAGCGACCTGTGTGAACAGGCACTATGCAATATTTTATTTGTGAATTCCATAAACTATTTTAATTTTTTTATATCAATCTTATTTTGTTTTACATTAAAAAAAAGAATAAAATTTCAAAATTCTTATTTTATTATTTACAAAATAAATATACAGAAACGCTAAAAATTTGACCGCTTGACAGCAATTTCACATGGTAGTACAAGTATTAAGCGAATTTTATATTCGGATTATTTCCTGGATATCTGAGTTAGTAAGTTGGGTTCCTTGGTGGCGGTGGTCTAAATGGTCCAGTAGATGATCCCCCGATTGGAGGCCTGGAACCACGTGTTGCTAAAGCTGGAGCAGCAAAAACTGCGAAAAGCGCCAAAACTACAGCAAAGATTGTGAATTTCATCGTGCTTTGAGATGTATTATTCCTGAAGATGCTTCAAGTAGACTGCAAAAGCTGTAATTATTCTTCTGCTTTTTATACTTGTCCGGACCCAAAATTTTTCTTTGGCCTAATCAAGTATTCGAGATATGCTGAATAATCTAATGTGAAAAATCCCCGAGAGATTTTTCCCTTGACAGAAGATAATGGAGGCAGGGAATCTTATTTTCCCCGTTTTTCATTTTTGAATTTTGATAACAAAATCGCAGCAAATGCATTATTTGCACTGATTACAAATTTTGTTATCAGAATTATGAGAAAGCATAATTAAATTAAAAGGAATTTGGTGTTCTAGTTATTATCAGAGCGCTTGAATTGAAGTGCTCCTCCAAATTGATTTTTCTCTAACGAGTTTACTTTTCTTCTTCTAGGAAAACTTAAGAATAATATCGTAAGGAGTATTCCTTTCGTTATCTTAAAAATATCCACAATATCGGTAACTATAAAAGCTGTGCTGTTACTAGACTTACCGTAAAAGTTTTTATAGTTTTGATAAAATTACATTGACACTAAACTGTTTTGTAAGCTCTACAAGAATGAAGCTATTGTACATTGTGTTCTTTTTGGTGGTCATCTTTGGTACCAACATTGTACCAGCGTTAAGTTTTCGCGTTCGGCTACCTAGTCTATCTCGTCTGCCTAGCATTCCTCGTATACCTTATAATATATTTCGTCCAATTGCTACAACAACTCGCTCACCACTCACAAAATTCGCACTACCAGCAAAATATTATTATTAACATTAAATTTGTTTGTGTGATAGAGAAATAAAATAATTTTGCATGTTAATAAATATTTTTTATTTTTATTTTTTATCCTTACTGAAGGCACTACTGAACTAAGAAAAGGTTCCAGATGTTGGAAATCCTTGAAAAGGAAGGTGCACTACAGGAAATCAGCAAAGCAAGCACGCTATTCTGTTATTTTCACATCTTAACTTAATTGTGTATTATTTATTATTTTGTATCTTACAGTTCTTGGTGCATCGTTGCTTCTTCAACAATTTTCTTCCATGATTCGCGGTAGCTAGCGATATTACTTAAATTACCTACTCCCATTGCTGATAGATCATCTTCCACAGCTTTCAAACAGCTTTCATTTCAGGCTATCAGCGCAAAAGTGGTGTAACCTCAGACTATGTAAAGCAGCGGTGTAATTAGCGTGTACCCTTTTTGCTCTATTACTTCGCTATATTTGTTGTTCTGTCCAACAGTTATGTTATGTACAGTTATGGTTTTGGAAGGCAAAAAGTAGCTTACTCCACTATTGTATTGAAAGTTCATAATGTAAGGAATGTATATTACACCAAAACAGCAACCAGCTTAAATTGTGGGTTACACCACTTTTGCCCTGATAGCCTCATTTGGTTTTCGATCTTTCTATACCTCCTAGTGTCGCACCAAGTAAGACTTTAGGTATTTTGGAGTTTGGCTTGATAATTCATATGTGAGCAAGCCATTTTAATCTCTGTTACCTACTTGCCTCACGACGTTCTCATATTTTACCAGTTGTTCCAATTTATGTCTCATTATTTTTTATTGGACCGAATATCCTCCTTAGTGCTCTCCTTTCGAAAGCTGATAGAGCCGGCGCCATAAAAGAAAGGAATCTCAAAACCGCTGTTTTTATGCGCAGTCTCAAGTCCGCACAAGCGAGCAACGTCGACATTGCACTCTATACGAAGAAAATAGATTGTCGACAGTACAAAGGGCTTTCCCTGAGCTCTAGTCTTTCACATAAAAAAAAACGTCAGTCTGTTTGTTTAAAAACGCAAATAACCGGCTCATATATCACAATTCCACTTGCGCGCTCATTTCCTTTTTTTTATGGCGAGGGCTCTAGTTGCTGCATGTCACTGCTGGTCTAATTGTGTTTCTGTAGATCTTCAATTTCGTTCTTCTTAAAAATAAATTCTGGCCTGGTTTCTCCGGAAAGCCATACCTTTTTAGTAGGTATGCCATGTATTTTATGCCTTTTTATTATAAGCAATAGACGTCAACGGAGTGCCCATAGCACTTTTCGATACATTTTGCATCGTATCATGATCTGTGTGTGATGTGACCAGGCCCGCCACCAGGGGGGCAACTGGGACGAATTGCACCGGGCCCCAGGTCAGAGGAGACGCCGAAAATAGATTGAAACCCAAGAAGCTGAAACCGCTTGCGGTCTGAACGTCAAGCGGGCAGCAACGTAGAGTAGGAAACCCAAGCATGCAGCACTAAAAATGAACTTATTCTTACCACAGCTTTTAAAAGTTATAAACATTTTTTAGAAATACATGTTATGAAATTTCAATCTCCTTAAAGAGGCCCCAATCATATTTTTTGCCCCAGGCCCTGTAAGGTTATGTGGCGGGCCTGGATGTGGCACCGTCCTGTTGGAAACACATGTGATGTAGGCCCAGCCCAAATGATTCAATTCGGGAACAACAAAATTTTAAAACATGTCACGGTAGCGATCATCAGTAATTCTTACAGCCAGGCTCACCATAAGGGGGGAGCGGGGCAACAGGAAGGAATTGCCCCGGGCCCCAGCTCAGAGGGCCCCCGAAAGTAGATTGAAACCTAAAAAGTTACAACCCTAATATAACGACAATTAACTAACGCCTACGTACTGGTGCTTGTTTCAGGAGGAGAAGCTATGCCTAACAATAAAATTCGACACAAAGCATATGTCACTAAATGGTGTAAACACAGTTGGAACCACGGCCACGGCGACAGCGACGCCCACAGCGACAGGTGAACATAATTGGAGCAACAGCGACCTAATTTTTTACTTATTGAATTAATTTTTGATCGAAAGTCTCCATTTTTAATTGTATTAAAAAATTATATCACAATGGCTTTGTAAACAAACCTCAAAATAAAAAATACACAAAAATTATGAAAACATACCATCAATAGTAAAACAACTTGGACAGGCGATAGCTACAAAACAGAAATTTGATTGATTGAGTCGACATGGTCGGCTACGTGGCCGTAGCCGTGGTCGAATTTATGTGCACCCTCATATACAGACGTATATTCTATTGGTTTTTGACAGTTCTTGCAAAAGAAGTTTCGTCGGTTGCCTCAATTATGTTTACAGCATTAATCTTTACTTGGCTTGCCGCTAAGTAGTTTTTTTGGAAATTAAATCTCCTTAAAGGGCCCAAAATCATAGGGCATGATCATGGTTAGAGAACTACAATCGGTGCTGTCATTTTTTCGACTCGCCAACCATGATAAAGCCCATATTTTAGCCCCAGGCCCGGCAAGGTTATGTGGTGGGCCCGGTTACAGCATTGTCTCTAGCATCCTCGAATAACGGCCCTACGATGCCACCACGCCGCCGGTCCAATACACCGACTCTACGAGATTGTAATGATCGTTAGTGTATCAAATGAGGATTTTCAATGCCCTAAAAGCAGATCTTCTGTTTTTTAACAAAGCCAGACAAGTCTAAATGCGCCTCGTTCCTCATGTTGATCGTCTATACCGAGCTGTGAAACCCGCTATTGTGGCATTACAGGCTCCATAATAGATTTTTGTCGGCAACTATCTACAAGCAAAATGACAGCCAAACCAAAATGGCGGCGTTTATCTGAAAACATATACCATTTATACTAAATTTTAATTTATGAACTAAATTGTGTTTAACAAAAACTGTTTCTTTTTTTAATAATTTATTTGTGCATTAAGCCATTTAAATTTTTTGTAACAATCTTATTTTCTTTGAACATTACATTTCAAAATTCTTATTTTATTATTTATCAAATAAATATACATAAACGCTAAAGATTTGATCTCTTGACAACAATTTCACTTTACATCCGGACGGTAAAAATAAGAGTCCTAAGCATATCTCGTGTTCGGGTTATTTCCTGGATATCTGAGTGGGTGATCGTTAAAGATTGGGTTCCTTGGCGGTGGCGGTGGTCTAAACGGACCAGTGGATGATCCCCCGCCTGGAGGCTTGGAATCACGTGTTGCGAATGCTGGAGCAGCAAAAACTGCGAAAAGCGCCAAAACTAAAGCGAAGATTGCGAATTTCATCGTGCTAATATGTATTATTTCTGAAGATGCTTCAAGTAAACTGTAGAAGCTGTAATTATTCTTCTGGTTTATATACTCGTCCGGACACAACAATTCTTTGGCCAAATCAAGTATTGGGGAAATGCTGAATAATCTAATGTGAAAAATCCCCGAGAGATTTTTCCCTTGCCAGAAGATAATGGAAGCAGGGAATCTTATTTTTCCCGGTGTTCATTTTTGAATTCTGATAACAAAATCGCGGCAAATGCATTATTTGCACTGATTACAAATTTTGTTATCAGAATTATTACAAGGCATAATTAAATTAAAAGGAATTTTGTGTTATTTTATAAACACAGAATTTAGCTTGATGCAAAATAATTAGTGATTCTTCAAAATATTTTTTTACTAAAGAAATCCTTTTTAGCATTCTTTGCTGCCCCCCAAAAGGGCTTTTGCAATTGCGGGTGGCTTTTCGTGTGCAAGGCGTGAAGAGATCTGCGTTACTCACCTTCACCTTCAAAACGGCTAGGTGGTCTGAGGTGTAGTTAGGACATAGATAAGCTTAATTGGGCTTCTTGACTAGAAAACAGGATTCCATTGTAAAAGAAGTTGTATTGTGTGTGGGAGACTTTTGATGGCCGATGACTTGACCCAAGGTTTTCTGCAGAAGAGCTATGCCGAAGTCTTTCTCACATAAAAAGACCTGGAGATTGTGCGCGGCACAGCGACTGTGGCTAAAAGATTGATTTTGGAAGCGTTTGGACATTATGTCTTCGAACAGTTGTTGGCTCCTCTATTGCGGTGAGGGGTGCTATGGTTGCCCTTGCAGCCGTCGTCTCCATGCTGCGATCTGAATTCCTCTATTTTGTCGTGTCTTAGCCCAAAGCGGCGCTTGTGACCAATTTTTCCAAGTCCTCCTAGGTACGTGTACTTAAACTAACTCTATTAGTATTAATTAATACCCAGCCAAGTAAAATTTACATATCAATAGAAACCATGTACTACTTTTTAACGATACTAATCTTAGAGTTAAACCAATGATTAGTCGCACAACAAAGAGTTAAAACAATATCACCCAAATTTACCACACAAGAACCCTTTCACGTTTCACGCATATCCACAGTCCTTTCCCTCATCCGTCATTGTTTACAGTTAATATTAATAACTTATTCAAAGTAAATCCTTGTCAGTTAACCTCAGTTGCGTGTAAGGATCCTTGTTTTCTCCCCAATACGTCAGTCATCCAGAAACACTACCAAAAACCCTCCGAGCAAAGTCAACACTAGACCAGAAACTCCTTGTGGTCGTTTACCCCTTTTCCAACGAAAAAAGCATTCATGCTGGGGCTTCTAAATCCCGTCACTTTGGGGTTTCCTGTGTGGGTCATACGGTCATTCGTGCAGTCCGCTAAGAAAATTATCATGGAAAATAATATGAAATGTGGTCAACATAAATTACTTTGCATAAATACGAAACGGAAAATATTGAGCAGCGCTCCGCCAAAATGCTGCTCTATAACTTGGTTCGTGTCGTGACATTGACATAATAAAAATTTTCCAGCAGTCATTAAGGGGAGAGATTTCGAAAGAAAAATACATTTACCATCATCGGGCAAAAGAAAACATTTTCCGATAACATAACTCTTTAGAGGATAAAGTTTTATGAATAATTCAAAGGATTTTCCACATATAAAAGTCATTTTCTTTTCCATATGTGTGCAGTAACGTGAATGGTAATTGAACCTGGGGTGGCGGCAAGCAATTATGGCCGTTGGAGGAAATTTATTGCATTTTAAGAAGCCTTTTGAATATTAGTTTTTTTTCCCTTATAAACAACAATGACACGATCGTTTTTTATTGTTATGCGTGATTTTTATTAATTAGCAAAATTTTATATTTTCTCACGTTTTTTTTTCACAAATCAGATTTATTTTATTACGTCGTGTATGGCAACACAGTAGAATTGAGCAATTTTCGTGTGTGTATGGAAACACTTACATAAATATGACGTGTTAAAGGCAAGCCTAAAGTGCATTGATTAAAAATATTATTAATTTTTTGCAAGATTTAAACGCGTGTTAATTAGAGTATAATAACCGACAACAAAGTTTCAGAACATGGCTAGTGTTCATGCAACCAAACAAGTTTTTATGTTAATCTTAAGTTAGCCTCATTGTGGAAGTCAGACATTAGTGGAATAGGGTGACTAATATCAACTATACATATGACAAAATCGTAACTATTCCGGACTGGTGGAAGGGTAATGATAACCTAGAAATGGTAGGTAGGTACAGATAATTGTCCTAAAAAAATATGGGTTCCTGTAAAGACCGTATACGGGCGAAGTTTTAACGTGATAACGTCTTTTTTGTGTTATAAGTTTTTTGGAACAAAGGATTAAATGAAGATTACACTTTTAAATTCATATAAATTCAATTCTTCATTTTTAAAGAAAACATTTATTGTAATTAGAGGTTAGAATTCTTTCTGAACAGATTTAAAATTTAGTTATCTAATTTTGTTTACCACAATCTGTCACAAAACGAGCAAGCGTGGCCAAAATTGTTGTCCAGGAAAGTTAATTTGAATCTGTTTATTGACGAAGCCCATTTCTTATACCACATAGATTGTATCTGTTGCACCGCTGTTTGGTTTGATGAAGTACTCGGTTGTAGAGCAGCTTGCACTGATGCAGGTCTACGCTACGGAGCACAATTGCCAAAATTAGTCCGCCATTTTGAATTTTCAAATTTTAACCACAAATTTGTCATTTGGAACTCTTAAAGCCCCCGATACTGATTTTCAGTACAATCGGAACACAATTGCCAAAATTAGTCCGCCATTTTGAATTTTCAAAATTTTAACCACAAATTCGTCATTTGAAATCCTTAAAGCCCCCCGATACTGATTTTCAGTACAATCGGAACACAATTGCCAAAATTAGTCCGACATTTTGAATTTGCAAATTTTAACCGCAAATTCATCATTTGGAACCCTTAAAGCCCCCGATACTGATTTTCAGTACAATCGGAACACAATTGCCAAAATTAGTTCGCCATTTTGAATTTTCAAATTTTAACCACAAATTCGTCATTTGGAACCCTTAAAGCCCCCCAATACTGATTTTCAGTACAATCGGAACACAATTGCCAAAATTAGTCCGCCATTTTGAATTTTCAAATTTTAACCACAAATTCGTCATTTGAAACCCTTAAAGCCCCCCGATACTGATTTTTAGTCCAATCGGAACACAATTGCCAAAATTAGTCCGCCATTTTGAATTTTCAAATTTTAACCACAAATTCGTCATTTGAAATCTTTAAAGCCCCCCGATACTGATTTTCAGTACAATCGGAACACAATTGCCAAAAATAGTCCGCCATTTTGAATTTTCAAATTTTAACCACAAATTCGTCATTTGAAATCTTTAAAGCCCCCCGATACTGATTTTCAGTACAATCGGAACACAATTGCCAAAAATAGTCCGCCATTTTGAATTTTCAAATTTTAACCACAAATTCGTCATTTGGAACCCTTAAAGCCCCCGATACTGATTTTCAGTACAATCGGAACACAATTGCCAAAATTAGTCCGCCATTTTGAATTTTCAAATTTTAACCACAAATTCGTCATTTGGAACCCTTAAACCCCCCAATACTGATTTTCAGTACAATCGGAACACAATTGCTAAAATTAGTCCGCCATTTTGAATTTTCAAATTTTAACCACAAATTCGTCATATGGAACCCTTAAAGCCTCACCCGTCCGAATTAGTCTCGTGTGTAGCACCCCCAATTAAGACGTTTTCTTTCTTTTGCTCCGACGCTAAGAACGCGAGCCTCTTTCTCGAATGTTGCGCGAGCATCGTAAGGTTACTATACGTTAGTGGCTTCGTTACAACTTTTTCGTGAATGCCTTCCAACCGCATCGATTTATAAGACGTTATCACGTCAAAAAAAGTAAACCTTAATACGAGCTGTGTTTAATCTGAAATCTTGACCGAAGTTGTTCTACCAAAAAAGACAGAGCTGAAAACCGTGCTTTAAGTTGCTCCAGTTAAACTTAGAGCAGGCGCATGAAACACATTTTGCTGAGTTTTTTTAAAGTAGCTCAACTTAGACCTTTTCCAAGTAAGCTTGGCGTTAGGCTAATATTATTATAGAAAATCCTGGACCATGGACCATGCAGCTGATGATGTTGGAAGATGTTTGGAGAAAGGATGAAGTGAGGCTGAAGGCTATCCACCAGAAGCTTAAGCAATACGAAGATCAAAGAGACAGAGAAAAGCAAAAAAATGCCATGTAAATCCCTACTAATATTATAAATGCGAAAGTAACTCTGTCTGTCTGTCTGTTACGCTTTCACGCCTCAACCGCTGAACCGATTTTGATGAAATTTGGTACAGAGATAGATTAGACCTTGGAGAAGGACACAGGTCTCGAAACAAAGGTTTGAAGGGGTTGAAATAGGGGATGAAAGTTTGTATGGGAGTCTGTAATTATTGCGTAGAAAATTATTAATGCCACCCGATCAACTTAAGCCGATCAACTTAAAATTTTGCACATATGCGTGGTTTTCTTTACAATGCAATGTGACCATTGTTTCGATTTTTGCAGTTGTCTTCCGCGACCCCCGACGTGGGTATCAAATGAAAGGGTATGACAGGTAGAATACAATTAGTGGTGTAGCGTAATTCCAAATTCAAAATGGTGGCCAACACACAAGCGCGGAAGTCATATAATAGACTAAACAAAAGAAAATTTAACCGATCAACTTCAAATTATGCACATATGCGTAATTTGCTTGAGAATGCAATGTGAGCATTTTGTAAAAAAACTAAGACGGCGGTTCCAAGATGTCGGCCAATTTTTGCATTTGTGTTCCTCGACCTCCGACATGGGTATCAAATGAAAGGATATGACCGGTAGAAAACAATTAGCGGTGTGCCGTCATTCCAAATTCTAAATGGCGACCAGCACAAAATGGCGGAAGACATAAAATAGACTAAAAAGTAGAAAATAAAATGTATGTAATATATTTTATCAAATCAATATAAATAAATATATGGCTTCAGTTACTTCCTTTGGCTATTGTGACAAACGTTTTTCGAGAGTAAACTCCAGTCACGCTTCGGAGCTGACACGCACTTTCTTTTTTAATAGGCAACTCTAAATTGTCAATTCAATCAATTTTTGCAGATTTGTTCTTTTTTTCATTATTCCTTTTTCCTACCGCGGACTGTGCACACATAATCTTTTGTTATTTAAAGGCGTTGCAACGCACGCGGGTTTTTGCTAGTATCATATAAATAAAAGTTTTGTAAATAGCAGCTTCTTAATCAATTTTTGGCTAGTTGCCTACGGGCCGGGGGCAAAGAGGGTTTTCCCCTTAGATTCCTCATGAGCACCACGTTAAGAAAAATCTGCGATACTGAAGTGAGGTATGCCCTATGAGTTTCTCATAAGGGCCCCATGAGGTCAACCTCATTGCAAATGAAATATAGTAATTCCAACATCTGCTTACGTATTCAGAAAGCTTTTTAAACGCTTTAAGCTTAACCCTTCATTTTAATCATACAAAGCTTTAGATTCTATTGTTGTCTTGCTTCAATCGTCGGGTCAATGCAATAGTCACGAAACTGAAATTTTGCTATTTTGAACTAACATAAGTACAAAAATTCGAAAAAATAATAAAAATAATATTTCAGGCGATTATATTGGTGGCCGTGAAAGTTGTCATTGAGCATAGTCAATAGACCAGTTCTCGTTCGATTGCGAAGGTCAAGTAGAATTGGACGTGATTAGTACTCCGTGGGGGGACCGCTGGGAAAAACGAGACTTGCGGTTAAAAATATAAAGCTTTCGACACCGCCGCCGCCCCAAATAAAGGAGTTGTATTCGAGGAAATGTCAAATTTAGGATTTGTATGTTACAGTGAGATGCCTGCTAAAAGAATTTTCTTCTTTTAAGAAATCCTAGGCACTGTGATTTCGTTTTGGAAGCATTGAATTCGGCACGATTTTTACTGCCCAACCAGAATGCTTTCAATTTTCCTCTTAATTGAGCCATAAATAAGTCCGTGATCGTAAAGGCAGGATCTGGAACATGCTTGTCTTACATTATCGAAGGCATTCGATTAACGTGAAGTAGCGTCATCGGCGGAGCTGTGAAGTGGTTTTTTGGGGGACTGAGAGTTGGTCATATATGGTAACATGGAAAATTGCAGTCCAGGCAGTGGTGAGACTCCCTCAACGTACCTTGTTGGGTGCTTAGTTTAGATCCAGGAAGTGTGCTTCTTGATCTGCAATGTCAATGTTATTATTGCCAAAGTAAGACTAATTAGCAGTTATTTACATTTTATTGATCTCAAAAAGATGTGCTGTCTGGCTTTAGTCAGAGCTATTCTATTCTATGATTGTCTGGTTTTTTAATCGTTTTTTGTTTCTTTTATTGCTGCATGTCAACGCGCTTGTTTGAACATGCACACCTGATTCAGGCTATCTGAAGATTTATGCTAAATGGCATAGATTTTTATCTTGGGATATTAAGAATGAGTCTGATGACTTTTAACGTTTTATTGGTGTATTTATACTATTGTTACATATATTTCACAAATTTTACATATGAATTTACAAAGATCACCACAAAGATTAATTTCCAAAAACTTTTGATTTTAGAAAATCTAGAGGGGTTAGATATCGAATAATCTAAAGTATGTAATATATTAGTTCGTATATATAGTAAATTACTTAATTTCGACGCATTTTTGCTCAAATATCTAAGTTTCTGCAGTCAATCATATTTGTTGAGACAATTTCAAATTAGGTACTTCTAAAGATAAGAAAACAGAAAACTGCAATTTTCGTGCTCTTGTAAATTAATAAACGGGGATTTTTCAATAAATTTATTTGAACAGTTTCGTTTGCTGAGTTAGTCACAATAGAATACCTGTTCAAATTTTCGTATAAAAGGCAATTGATCAACCAGAACTTTTACAGTACGCTTGAAGCAACATCAATTTACATACCTACAATTGAAAAAAGTCTTAAGCAGTCTTAAAGCAATAATATGAAGTTCTCACTTTTCGCTGTTTTGATGGCACTGTTCGCAGTTTTTGCCGCTTCAGCTTTAGCTTCCCGTGATGCTAGACCTCCATCGGGAAAATTCCCTACTGGCGGTGGATTTAGGCCACCATCAAGGCAAGACAAGCCAATTATTTACGATTCACCTATAAGAAGACCAGGAGCTCCAGATACTAGATATGCATAAGTTTCTAAGAATTATTAAGAATGTTTTTGGTTGACTAAATATAAAAATATGAAGCATTGTAAAAAATTTGTATTTGTATTTAATTTTAAATGTTATTTGATCGAAAAAAATTATTAAAGCACGTTGGTACCTTTAAAGTGTTGAAAGCCTAACTATACTTGACTAACCAAACAATTGGGTATAGGAAACCCAAGCAAGTGGCAAATGCGAGTCAATTAACGATCGAGAATCACCAAAGCCAGCTCTACAATGGTTTGCTTGATCATTATTTTCATGACATCTATTCATGTTAGCGCTTGTAGATCTTGCTATAGCTGAGTCTCCGAAATAGTTCCCTCTCACATAAGGAGGCAATTAATTTCTTTCCAGAACACGGCTAGGAAGTCAGACTGTCTGTTTTTACTGAGGACTACAGTGAAAACCATTAGTAGTTTGAATGTGTTGGATTTGAAGAGCCTTGGCGTCAACTCTGCTGCTATCCGTCTCACCATGCATTTGTTCATTCCATTCAACCAAATCTGTGAAGCCTAGGCAGAACAGCATCGGGAATACATGAACGCAGCAACATCGGGCATACATGAACGCAATAAAAACTAAAGAATCTGCGAGTAAATGGCTCCGTCGAGAGGACATAAAAGTACGGAATTCCTGTAAATCCACCATCAGGAAAGTGAAATTATCATTTGATTATACGTTGAGAAGTAAACTCTTTTTGCTAGCAGCAAAAACTTCTGGAAACAGTTTCTTAAAGCGAACTCAGTTTTGTGCGACAGCTCTCAGCCAGAGTCTCCCAGTTGTTGCGGTCTCTGCTAATAGGGTTCTCCTGAACGTTGTTTTAGGTCTTCCAACTCGACGGGTTCCTTGCGGATTCTAGTCAAGGGCCTGTTTGGCTAGACTGTATTTTTCGCGTCGCAGGGTATGGCCAATCCAATTCCAATTCTTTTGCATGATTTCTTCATTTATCCTTTCATGACCGGCACGGCGCCATAGTTCTTCATTTGTAATTCTATCTTGCCAGGGGATTTTTAGGATACGACTACTCCACTACCCTTTCCTTTATCTATCAGCGGGGTATGTTAACAGACACCAAACCCAAGGCCGACTTATTAGCATCTCTGTTAGCTAAACCCTTGCGGAAACTCTCTGCCAATCCTATTTCTCCGGAGTTTATCCCATAATTTTGAAAACTTTCATATGTTCAGCCCATACCGAGAAAGGTGACTCACCCAGGCAATTCCTCCAACAACCGTCCAACAGGAATTACCTCTGTCTGTCGTGCTCACCAATTGCTGTGTATCTAAAGCTAATCAGCGGCCTCCCTTCCCCGCACAGAACAGAACCCTTCTCTCTTTTGAAAATTATTCGTTCCACCGGTGTTGACCAGTACTATGTTCAGTCGCGAAAACTGTTCTAACAGCACCCTACTACTTGCATTCGTATATGGACCACGCTGTACTGCCCAGACCCCTGCTGCCATTGGCTCATTCTAACCTAATATGAAGCTAGATGTCGTGTAACAGATGTATATGTATATTACGCCTACTTTTAAGAAGACGAAGCTGTCTAACCTATGTCTTCCTCCCTTCGACCTCCCTTGAATGCAGCTCGTTTATCTGGAATGAACTCCGAAAACAATCACAGGGTTTAATGCTCCGCTCCGCAAACTTGTCGGAAATAAAAAAGTTGTTCCTGCATTGACTCATTGAGCCATCGTAAACATGGCCTGAGGACATTTTATCGTTTTCCCATGAGGACAGATTAACAATAATACGCGATTTCCTTTCTGACAGATCGGCAAATTTCACGGTACACTGTAAAAAATTTCTGTGGTAATTTTACAAAAAAAATACTGGAAGTTTTATTCACAAGCAGTTTTGTAAATTTGCAATATATATAATTAGGAATATTCCAATTCTACTTTACGTATTTTTACCAACTGTGTAGTAAATATACATTATTTGTGGGATGTAAAAATACAATCAGTATTGGAGCTTTCACTTCATAGTTTTGTAAATTTCCAAAACTTTTGTGTATGCCCTCTCCCTATATGTATATAAAAATAGCATTTTGCTCACCATGCAAGGACCGATTCGCAATGAAAGCTTCAAGCTGCAAGCGTCAAGCTGCAAGCGTCAAGCTGCAAGCTTCAAATTAAAAGCTTCAGCTGAGTTTTGCTTCATTTGAGCAATGCAGCTTGAAGCTGTGAATGTGAATCATTGTACAAACCTTTTTATCCTAATTTTTGAAGCTTGCAGCTTGAATTTTTAATTGTGAATCGGCCCTAAGCATCAAAAATTATCAAAAATTTCTTGGCTGTTACAAGAACTGCCCAGGCCCTGACCAAAGTCAAAGGTCTGACCTTAACTTAAGAAGAATCGGGTATATATGCTTAGTATTCCATTGTTACCTGTGAATTATATCTATGAGAGGGAAAATTTAAACCTTACATTCCAATGAACCATTTGTAATTTTACTGAAAATATAAGTTCTAAAATTACGCCTCTTACTGTAAAATTACAGTACAAAGTTCAGTACATAACATTGATAAATAATACTAAGAAATATTGTAATTTTCCTACATAAACAATTTAGAAAAATACACAAAATTGTGTAAAATATACGTAATCAACATTTACGTTATGCAGTATTGGAGATTCTCAATTTCATTATGTGAAGTTACAAAATTTATAGTAAAATTACAATAATTGTGTAGTAAATTAGTATTTCATACCGCGATTTGTAATTTTACTATACATTTGCACTGTGAATTTACATATTTTTTTTACAGTGTATACAGAAACAAGGTAATGTAAAAGAGACTAACAGCTTCGAATATCGTAGAAAAAGGTCGCCGAGTGACGGCAGCACTAATGCAGAAACAACAACAACAATTTCGATTTGGGAAGAGGTCGCCGAGTGACGTCGCACTAAAACAATATTCAGTCTTTTACATTACCTTGTTTCTGTATACCGTGGGCAAATTTATTCCTGCAAGAGCCGACTAGTCTGATTGTCTCACTCCCACTCCTCGACAGTACTCCTTTTCGCACACACCACTACAGTTTAAAATGTATCTATCTATAAATGAACCAAACGAAACAACTGAACCTTGGAAAAATCTTCCACAGTCAGTATTTCCGAATTCCTACAACTTCCAAATTTTCAAACACAACTTTCACCATCACGTCTGTTTAAGCAACATAATTATTGAGCAAGTGCTCTAAATAATTTACGTATTGCTTGCATAAATTAATTACTTAGCCAGAGGTTATTAACGTCGAGTTTAATAACTTCTGGCCTATTTATGAAATAAATTTTTAAAATAAAAGGTAGATAATCAGCAAAATTGCGCTGAATTAAAATAATTATAATTATTGTAACTTCACTTGTAAAACTCAACTCATTCATATCGGACGTAAATAAATTTAAATTCGTACCACTCGTATTTATTTAATTTTTCTTTGAAGTTTTTCTCATGCGTACATATTGACGCGCACATTTAATGGTCCTTCGAGCCGGATCGCGCTCTCGTGTGTAAACGTTTTAATATAAAAGTAATAAAACTATAACTTTTCAAACAAAAATTTTTGTCGGGAAATCTATCACCAGCTACCAGTTTGTTCGTGAAGTGTAAAATAGTGAAAGTGAAGACAACACTGATCAACCACAGCATTCATACGAGCCGATCCCACAACTAATTATCACCAACAAGCTACCCAGCGATCAACACCAACGCTAGCCGAAATCACCATAATCTACACCACCAGCAGCACAATCATAATCAGCACCACCGAAGTCAACAGGTTAGTAAGCATTTTGATCGACTTTAGTACCTAATCCTACCATACCCAGAATTTAAATTGTCCTTATTCACATTTAAATAAGTATACTATATTAGTCACCACCGTGATATACCATAATAATACACAAATCAATAATTACAACCTCGGTACACCAGTGCACAATTTACCATACACCAACACGAATCTATAAAATTATAATACATAGTGACATAAAATTTCTAATAGTGATATACGTGAATCTCTGTAAGCATGACCTCAAAGGATAGTGATTTTACAGTTGAAAATAATAGTGACAATAATCCACCATCGACAAGTAAGTCGAAAGAAAACACAGCTTCTACATCTTCCACAGCCAGAAGCTCCGTGGTAGAAGAATTAATACAAGAACAAGTTATTAATCAAGCTGAACTTGAACGCCTTGTCAAAAATTATAGGAAGACACCAAAAGATAGATTGAAAGAAGGTTATATCAAGGAAAAAAAGCTATTGCTACAAAAACAATGGCAACTTATTGATACAACCCACCGAAAATTATTAAAACTGTATTCTAGTGCGGACAAGGATCGGCATTATTTTGCAGAAGAGGTGATTAGTAATCTTGAGGAGACATATTGTGTTACTAGTGGAAAAATGAATGAGCAACTACAAGAATTAAATACCCCCACTGAAGTTAAATCATCAGCATCCCGATCTATAGCGTCCGTACCAACAATTAAAACACCGGAGCACACCGATATTAAACTACCCCGAATTGAAATTCCAAGGTTTTCCGGAAATTACATTAATTGGCCATCCTTTCATGCTCTTTTCGAATCATTAATTGATCAAAATAATCAATTAAAGAATGTACAAAAGTTACACTATCTACGTAGTAGCGTGAGTGGTGAGGCAGAAAATTTAATAAAACATTTACAATTAAGTGATTCGAACTACCTAGCTGCATGGGAAATTCTCAAAAGGCGTTATCAAAATAATAGAATTCTTGTGACGTGCCAATTAAATGTTCTCACATCTATGCCTAATCATGCATATGAGGGTTCCCACAATCTAAAAAAAATGTTGGACAAATTGAATGAAGTCCTGGAGGCACTTAAAGGATTAAAAATAAATACCACCAGTTGGGACCCATTGATCATCCACATTCTCTCTCAAAAGCTCAATAAAGAAACGATTACACACTGGGAAACTAGCTTAAGTAGTCGCAATGACCCTAATGCCCTTCCAACTATCAATGAATTCAAGTCATTTCTTGAAAACCGATTCCGCACGTTAGAATCCATTGGAGGAAATAAAAACCTTCAACCAAAAACAGAATATAAACAAGAACATACCAAGGTACACGTATCCCAACAACAAAACCTACAGCGTAAGCAACCTTATCAAATGTATAATGACTGTCCACTCTGTAATAAAAATCATCGATTGCGTGAATGCCATCAATTCATCCAAATGTCACCCCATGCACGACTAAGGTTTATTCAAGGAAACAGTCGTTGTTGCAACTGTTTTGGAAAAACACATAACACAACATCTTGTCCTAAGCAATTTTCATGCCAAAAATGTAAAAAAAGACATAACACTATGCTCCATATTGATGCAAATCCAAATAGAAATAATACATTTACACCACTACCAAGTTCCAGCCACTTAAGTACGACCTCACACCAAGAAAACCTAATTCATCACCCACCCACTCAACAAGTAGAAAATGTAAACCACAATACGGCATACGATACCAACCAAGCATATACACATCTTGTAGAAAGACCAACCAATACAACTGCCTTATTAGCTACCGCACTCGTCAAGGTGTACACCGAAAATTCAGGCATTGTTGTCTTAAGAGCATTGATTGATCAAGGATCACAAATGTCCTTTATTACCGAAAGAAGCGCACAATTACTTCAATTAAACAAAAAACCAACCTTTATGATAATCAATGGTATAGGCAGTACACTAACAGGACCTGCAAGAAGCGTTGTTGAATTTAAATTGGGTCCACATTTTACAAATACAGAGGAGATTGGAGTGCGAGCACATGTTATAAAGAAAATAACAGGAAGAACTCCAATCGATTCAATCATTCCTCAGAACTGGAGTCATATTAAAGGATTACAATTAGCGGATCCGTATTTCTTTAACTCTGGAGACATTGATATACTTTTAGGAGTTGAGATTTATGCACAAATAATAGAGGAAGGCGTAATTAAAGGTTCTATTAATCGTCTTTCAGCTCAACGCACCACTCTAGGCTGGATCCTTTGTGGACCAACCCAGCACCAACCTATAACAACTGCTACTATGAGCTTAGTCTGTGAAGCTACACCAATTGCAGATTTAATCAAAAAATTTTGGGAAGTTGAAGAAACCGTCGACCCCGCAAATAAAAAACATTTCACCGAAGAAGAAGCCTTGTGCGAAGAAATATACCAAAAAACACATAAACGTTTACCTGATGGAAGATATGAAGTAAGATTACCGTTCAAAGCATATCCTCGTACTCCCAACTTGGGCAATTCTCGTGGACTAGCATTAAAACGATTCATTAGCTTGGAAAAGAAATTAGAAAATAATCCCAACCTTAAAACCGAATATATTAAATTTATGAGGGAATACATATCATTAGGACATATGGAAGTAATTGAAAATGACCATACCAACCTAAATAAGCCAACAAACTACATACCTCACCATAGCGTCATCAAGGAGGATAGTACCACCACAAAGGTAAGAGTAGTATTCGATGCCTCAGCAAAAACCACAAACCATACTTCTCTAAATGACAGCCTTATCGCTGGACCAACTGTTCAAGAAGATTTACATTTCATTTTACTACGCTGGAGAATACATCGATTCGCGTTTACAGCAGATGTAGAGAAAATGTATAGGCAAATTAGAATTGCCCCAGAAGACACTGACTTCCAAAGAATCCTGTGGAGAGAAGATCCTACACACCCACTTAAAGAATACCGACTATTAACTGTCACTTATGGAACTTCAGCTGCACCGTTCTTAGCGATTCGTACTCTACATCAATTGGCACATGATGAAAAGGATGAACATGAGCTAGCCAGCAAAACAATTCTTCGAGATTTCTATGTAGATGATATTATGTCAGGAGCTAATACCGAGGCAGAAGCAGAAAGCCTACTGCATAATTTACGTCAAGTAATGAATAAAGGAGCATTTAACCTTCGTAAATGTAGTAGCAACTCTTTAAAAATTTTAGAACATATTCCGGATGAAGATCGCGAATTAAAGTCTACTATGGAAATTAGCGTCAATACCACTATAAAAACATTAGGGATACACTGGAACCCTATTAGTGATAGCTTTAAATTCAAAATAAAAGCATCATCCACTATACCCAAAACGAAAAGAGAATTACTGTCAGAAATCGCAAAATTATTTGACCCTTTAGGATGGATGGCACCTATTGTCATAACAACAAAGATATTAATGCAACAATTATGGTTATTAAAAGCAAACTGGGATGATGAATTACCAAAACCTATTATTGATAAATGGCAAACATTCCGCTCTGAGTTGAATATCATTGAAACAATCAGCATCCCTAGGTGGTTAAAAACAACTTCAAATGTTAAATTTGAGCTACACGGATTTTGCGACGCATCTATACAAGCGTATGCAGCAGTGATTTACCTTCGTGTAACGAACAATAGTGAATACACTAGCACACTGTTAACATCGAAAACAAGAGTGGCTCCCATAAAACAATTAAGTCTTCCAAGATTAGAATTGTGTGCTGCATCACTTGTCGCAAAACTACTTACACAAGTTAAAAGTGCACTACCAGATAAGGCATCAAAAATCTTTTTATGGAGTGATTATAGTATAGTGCTGTCATGGTTACAGGGACATCCATCAAAATGGAAAACGTTCGTTGCTAATCGTGTCAGCGACATTCATAAAGAAACCGATGGATGCCTGTGGAGATATGTACCCACAAAAGACAATCCTGCTGATTGCGCAAGCAGAGGATTAACACCCAAAGAATTATTAAACCATAAAATTTGGTGGAATGGGCCACATTGGCTTACTGAAGCAGCACATCAGTGGCCAGAAAATATTGTAACAACCACTCAGATAGAAATACGACGAATACCAGTGCATATAGCAAAGGAAACCACCAACATAGATATCGATCTGCTAACTAAATTCTCATCATGGAGCAAACTCATACGAATTACCGCACTTTGTTTCAGATTCACTAGCAACTGTAGGTCACCAGATAAACGGAATACGAGATACATAACATGCGAAGAATTAGCACGTGCAAAAAAGGCAATTCTAAGAAAAGCACAATTTTATTCCTTCCAAGAAGAGATTCATGACCTGCGCAACCATCTTCCCTTGAACAAAAAAAGCTCTATTTTTAACCTAAACCCATTTATTGATACAGATCAAATTATAAGAGTAGGAGGACGTTTAAAACATTCCAATTTACCATACAACGAAAAATTCCCCATCATTCTTGAACCAAACAATCCAATAACATCATCAATAATAGATGAAGTGCACAAAACCACCCTACACGGAGGAACGCAATTAACACTAGCCACTATTAGAAGGGAATTTTGGATTCTTAGGGCTAGGACCGCTGTAAAACAAAGAATTCATAAATGCGTCATATGTTGGAAACAGAAGGCAACAACACAACAACAATTAATGGGTGATCTGCCTGAAGCTAGAATTACTAGAAGTAGACCTTTTCAACATGTTGGCATTGATTTCTGTGGACCTATTACAATCAGAGAATCTCGGTGTAGAGGGAGAATAAAAACGTCAAAGGGATATGTATGCATATTTGTATGTCTGGCAACCAAAGCCATCCACTTAGAAGCAGTAAGTGAATTATCTAGTGATGCATTTCTAGCAGCCCTTAAGAGATTTGTAGCACGACGTGGGCTAAGTAATCACATATACAGTGACTGTGGCACCAACTTTGTTGGCGCAAACCGAAAACTAACCGCTATCCAACTACAGCAAGAATGGGGATTGGACGATGAAGTCTACGGAATTGTTGAACAAATGGGAATAAAGTGGCATTTCATACCACCAGCTGCTCCGCATTTTGGAGGATTATGGGAGAGTGGTGTAAAATCTACCAAATACCATATGAAACGTGTAACAGGAAACGCCTTACTTACCTTTGAAGAAATAACGACTTTATTAACACAGATTGAAGCCTGCTTAAACTCAAGACCGCTATGTCCACTTACAAATGACCCAGAGGATACGGCAGTTTTAACTCCAGGGCATTTCCTTACTGGAAATGCAATTATTGCTCCACCAGAGGAAAATTTAATAAATACCAAAATAAGCAACTTAAATCGATGGAAATATATGCAGCAAATGCATCAAACCTTTTGGAAAGAATGGCAGAAAGAATATCTCCACAGATTGCAGCAACGACCTAAGTGGAATAAACACGTACCCAACATAAAAACCGGAAATCTTGTTTTAATAAAAGACGAAAGATTACCACCTACTCGATGGTTGTTAGGAAGAGTAATAGAGGTACACCCTGGACCTGACGGATTAGTAAGAGTTGTGACTGTAAAATCAAAAGAATCCACCCTTAAAAGACCAATAACCAAAATATGCCTATTACCGATTGAAGAAAATCAATAAAACAAAACCACAAAATCCCCCATAACACTAACGTGCCAAGTAGCAAGTAAAAACAGTTAATTAAAATATCAACAAAAAAAAAAAAAAAACTAAAATAAGCAAAAATATATAAGAAAACAAATAACCTAATTACAAGAGTACATACCACAAAAATAATCATAATAATAACAGCCTTTCATTCCAGCATAATGAACTCATATCACCTGTGCTTCCCGATATGCTTAGCATTGCATTTCGTAATTGTTTCTGCCATCATTGCATACGATTGCGGACATAATAACATAAATATGTCAGCTGTTTCATTGATAGAGATTGAGGAATGTCACATAGAAAAACCGAAAACAAAAATTGACTTAGAAGAGATACAATTACTCCAGTTGAGCGAACTTACCTACACACATACGTATCAATGCAAAATTAACATCATACAATCCGTATACACATGCGGCATGTTTAGCCATATCTCTGTGGTGCCGGGAGGGTTATCCACATTTATTGTGGAACTAACATATGAAGAATGTATGCTTTTACATAATGAAGGGACATATAAAGTAGCAAATGGAAGAATATTTGCAGGGATTAAACCAAATTCATCATCATCATATTCTGAGGTAGTAGCAGGTGATTTAGAAGAAAGCGGAAAATGCATAGGAATACACTACACCTTAAATGGAAATTCATGGAAAGATGTAATAGTCCTGCAAGCCATAACAATCACTATTACCGATGGAATTAGCACCGTAAGACTAGACGAAAACCAAATTACGATTAGAAATAATATAGTGTGCTCGTACCTCAGCGAAAAATGCACCGATCCGGAGAACGGGATTACCTTTTGGAAAATAGTTACCGAAGAAAAATGTGAAGAGTCTAGGTACGATGTTCTGTGGGAAGGAAAGGCTAATAAAATAACGAATGAACATAACAATGATGTAGGAAAAACGACAATCGTGTACACTGTCAATACAGAGGAAACTGTGTTTGCGTTAGAGATAAGAAAACCAATTCCTGTGTGTAAATTTAAAGGGTATCAAACAGAACATCCTCGTTTAATAATCGTACCAAGACTTTCTACACAGTTTATGTTCACCAAGAAATCGATATCACCAACAAACCTAGATATCATAACATATGTAAATTCTAAATTTGTATATGCTGAAAGACATATGCGGCAACAAATTGAACAACTATACATCAACCTAATAACTCGAAGATGCGAGCTTGAAAGAGAAGTAATTCAAACATTGCTAACTCTAGCACCTCACTACCCTGATGAATTTGCATTAAGGCATATGAAAGAAAGAGGCTATACTGCTGTACCTAGAGGAGAAATTATATATATCATAAAATGTCAACCTGTAGAAGTAGCGGTTCGTAAAAGTGAAAATTGCTTCAATGAACTACCGATCACATATATGAATAAATCCTTTTTCATGACACCCAAAACCCATCTCATCCAAGAATTCGGTACAGAAGTTGCCTGCTCGTCCATTATGAGTCCTGCATATCATATTCTAAATGACTGGTATGGGTTAAATCCATTAATCCACAAAATAAAGGCTCCAAACAAGTTACATCCATCACTAAATATAGACTGGAGATATGAAGAACCAGGAGATTTAATGAACGCTGGTATACTTATATTCCCCAGATGCACTCACCGATTTGCGAAGACAAGCAATGTATGCCTCTGAAAGGCAAGCTATAACAAACATCATCACAAAACGACTTCTAGGTGAAGACGTCAATCATCAAGACATGAATGTACTTAATCTATTAACGCCAGGAGCAATGCACACTGTTATAGAATCCGTTCAGAACAAAATATGGAATGTATTTGGCGAAATTGGGAAAATATATTTAAGTATTCTTGGTCTTTACACATGTGTGAAAGGTATCAAATTTATTTGCGATACTATCTTAAATGGAACCCGATTACACGCAATATTCGGATGGAATTGGAGAGTCTCAGCAGCGGCATGGAATACGTTAACTAATCACGTCATCCAAAAACACCAACAAGTAAGATCACAAAATAAGGAAACAATGCCTGAACTTACATCCGTAGTCATACATGATGTATCAACCCGTACAGCTGAATCAACACACCGTGAAAATGAAAACATCCAACATCTAACCGCATTAACAGAAAGAACCTCTCTATATCCCTCTATAGTTACTACAGTCGAAAAATAAATGCTTACTTTCAGATCATCAAGCAGCAGTTGAAATCTAGGCGATTTCAAAGGGGCGCAGAATGTTTAAGCAACATAATTATTGAGCAAGTGCTCTAAATAATTTACGTATTGCTTGCATAAATTAATTACTTAGCCAGAGGTTATTAACGTCGAGTTTAATAACTTCTGGCCTATTTATGAAATAAATTTTTAAAATAAAAGGTAGATAATCAGCAAAATTGCGCTGAATTAAAATAATTATAATTATTGTAACTTCACTTGTAAAACTCAACTCATTCATATCGGACGTAAATAAATTTAAATTCGTACCACTCGTATTTATTTAATTTTTCTTTGAAGTTTTTCTCATGCGTACATATTGACGCGCACACGTCATTTAACACACCCAGAATCCTACTAACTTACCAATTCTTTCCTCTCCTTTCAGTTAAGCTTTCTACCAGACGTAAGCAACATGACGGACTAAGGGCAATTAGTGTAATGGGAATAAATAAATAAAAAAACTGAAATAATGCTTGTTTACTCAATATTTATTATCAACATTCTTTCCTTTGACACTTCTTCCTAATTATGTGGAAGAACAGGATAAACGTGTTCTGGTTCAATGTCGCGTTGTGGTTTGCGACGTCTACTGCGAGAATAACTATTTGCTGGAGCTGCAAATATTGCAATCAGCGCCAAAAACATTATAGCCAAAAATGCGATCTTCATTTTGTTGCGACAGCGAAGAGATTATCCAATGTAAGAACCTTGTGTGTTTTGATGTTGTGGGTTAACTGTAGGTAGATCAGTTGGTCGACTGGCTTTTATATTCAATGCATTCAACAGTAGTGCAGCAACCGCAATTTTTCTAATTAAATCCACGGGGAAAAGTTATTTAGTTCTAATTAGTTTATACAACAAAGGAATGGTCATAAAATTTCAAGTTTATGATAACATATCTTTTGGTATTTGCTTTGGTATTTTTGTTATTCTAAAATCAACTGAAAAACTTAATTGAATTTTTTACGGCGAGATTTGTATTTACTTTTATGAAATTGCTAAAAATATTTTGCAAATTAATTTTTGTGGTAGTTTTTAGAGACTTTCGTTTAATTAATTTACTCGATAGAAAAAATGCTCTTTCTTGCCTTCCCTTTTTATAGAAATTCCTGCTTCCTAGATTTGTATTTATTCTTATGCACCGCCTTCATTATAAAACTGATCGGACGCTGTCCCACTCGATATTTTTAGAGATTTGAGTTTGGGCAGCAAGTACTAAGGTCGACTGCTGAAGTAAAAATAGTGAAGAGAAAAAAATATTGTTTGTTGTTTTAAGTCACAAAACTCTATATGGAAAAAGCTGGTATAAGCTAAGTCCGCGTAGTGTGGATCCACCATTACACCGCCTCCACACGTTGGTCCAAACGCGGGTATATGCCAGCGAATGTTGGAGCAGATTCCGACACGCGACGGCCAATCCCCAATGCTCACGCCAATGCAAATTTCTCGATCCACACTTGCATTGCGGCCAACCTTGGTGCCAACGTGTGGTTGAAGGCGGCCTTACAGAAACTAAACGACGGACAGCTCAAGAAGTGTCAGTTTACTTTTTGCCCCTAGTCCCAGATTGGGTTCGAAGGTGTCTTAGCTCCGTTGTCTTAGTCTACGGTATACAGAAACAAGGTAATGTAAAAGACGAAATATCGTATCGTAAGTGCGAATATCGTAGAAAAAGGCGACGTCACCCGGCAAGGTTAATACAGAAAACAACAACAACAAGTTCGATTTTGTATGGGGAAGACTTGCCGAGTGACGTCGCACTAATACGATATTCTACGATATTCAGTCTTTTACATTACCTTGTTTCTGTATACCGTGGTCGTAACTCACCTCGTCTCAGGAAGCACAACATTATAGCGAGCACGGTATACAGAAACAAGGTAATGTAAAAGACGAAATATCGTATCGTAAGTGCGAATATCGTAGAAAAAGGTGACGTCACCCGGCAGGGTTAATACAGAAAACAACAACAACAATTTCGATTTTGTATGGGGAAGACTTGCCGAGTGACGTCGCACTGATACGACCTTGTTTCTGTATACCGTGATAGCGAGGTCCTGTCACTTCGGCCCCAATAGTTATTCTGCCCACTCTATTGGTCGTGTTCGTGAAAAATAGACTTGTACAAATGATCGTGTTACCAGAATGTTTGTTTTGAATCTGAAGCCATCTCCTAAAAGAACTCTTTAATATTATGGTGAGGCTAATTGCCGGGGTCTATTCGTTTCGTTTAATCCCCACTGACTAAGATCTGATTTCTACTGTAGAATGGTCAACTCTGGCGATCTTAATGTCTTCGGAATCATAGGCGCGTTTATTTATTCCCCATCCGACGAAGTATATAAAGAAGATCGTTTATCGATAGTTTATCGTTCTATGCATGATATATAATATGATTTCAAAGAAGAAGTTCGTGCGAACTACACATCAAGTAGGGCCTTTGACATTAAAAATGGTCTGCCACTGGAAGCGATAAACTTGCCGCTCTTTACGAGTGACCCAGCAAATTCGCTACGCTTGGCACTTGCGTAGGCCGAAGACCTGATTGTGATAAGATGGGGACGAAGATTGGAGTTATCCAGACGCTCTTGCGAAGTGACTTCGAAAAAATCAAACGCTGTAGTTACGATTGGAAGTTGATGATCAATTTAAGCAAATGCGAATCGATCCTTACAGTGGAGTGCCTGGCGGTTTTGGCCTCAGACTTTTGTTACGGTGAATGAATTTAAGTGGTTGAGGTGGGATTTTGTTTTTTATACTATAAATTGCAAAGTTTACCAAAAATTTTTTTGTGCTTTTACCCTGGGGGCGAATGCCACCCGTTCTCGGGGGTGAATTTTTTTTCATTGAAAATAAGTCCGGGAATAGATAGATTGGCTAATTCTAAGCAGCTTTTGTCCTGTAAAGTTTTTTCTGAAAGTCAATACTTTTCGATTTATTCCCGAGTGAAAATGTCAATTTTTCAACTATAAAAACCACGTTTTCAGGCGGTTTTTCGCGAATAACTCAAAAAGTAAGTATTTTAGCGAAAAAATTATTATTATTAAAAATGTAGCTTATAAAAAAAACAAATGGTGGGTTTATGGTATCTGTAGACCCAATACAAAAATAGTAATAGCTTGTTGAAGGTTGGTTCTTATTTGTCAAATGCAAAAAACAATGCATTTTTCGGGAAAAACTCAAAAAACCTTTTCAAAGTGCTTGAAAAAACCTTTATTTTTGTTTTTTTTATAAAACTCCCTAGCATTAAAACTAAGCGAGTTATGACGAAAATAAAGTTGGTCCCTATTTTTTCGGCGGCAAAAAAATGTGAAAATCACCCCCTAATTACCACCCCCATTGAAAATAATCGGTACTACTTCACAATTTACTTTATTAATGTACTTGTAATATGCTCTAGAAGTTTCCCCGTTTTACAGTGCTTAGTTTTGAAAAAAATTGAGCTTGAAGTGAAGAGATCATTTTTGTAATTTTGCAAAATATTGCCTTTTCTTCAAAATAACTCAAAAATTATTAATAATACGCAAAATTTTGTAGAGTACACAAATTTTGTAGGTTTTGCTTTTCTGAAAATTTTGGTTGTTTTTTTTTTGGATAAAAATTTAGTAAGATATTGCCGTTTACAGTTTGCATATGTTCGTAAATAGTAACTTGTTCAAGCCCTTTCAGCTCAAGCCCTTTCAAAAATAAGGGGTGAAAGAAAGTTTAATTTATATGAGCTATGCTATTTGGAAGAACTTGATAGCTTAAAAACTAAGGGAGTTACGGGCAAAAAACCAATCACATATTTTTGCAGATATGAGAACACGTATATTGGAGCATTGATGAATACACATAATACCCACATTTCAGGCACAGACATACTTACAAGTATTTACACATGTCACACACAATGATCTTGCAACCGTTGAGGAGATTTTACAAGCTGGTCAGTACTGTACTGTCATGTTGTACGGACTTCCGAAGAACACTCAATAAGAACAATATATTGAAAAAGGTGGAAGACTTACCATTTTGAATTTATAAATTCTGAACATAAATTCGTTATTTGCTTCCTTAAAAACCCCCAGATACTGATTTTCATGGAAATCGGAACACAATTGGCAAATTTTGGGTGGCCATTTTGAATTTCGGTCATTCAAATCAGGATCAAAATTTTTTAATAGGTAAACTTTTTTATATATATTAATAGCTAAACATTCCATTTTGAATTTTTAAATTTCATTCACCGTAACTGAAATCCGAGGTTTTCATGTTTTTAACGCTCCAGGAACTCCACTATTAGGCGCGTTTCATTTTCATTGGAGTACGTACGCCAGCGTAGTTGGGCGCACATCGGAGTAGATGCTGCCACAGCTGAATGTGCGCTGAACTACTCCGGAGTACGTACTCCAGTGAAAATGAAACGCGCCTATTATCCGAAGTTCGAACAAAGCTTCTTGTGTTGTGAATGTCCAATAATTGGAAAATAAATTAGAAATAAAGTCACTGGACCAATACTTGTATTTTAATGAAAATGTAAGGGTTTGCAAGGTACACAAGGTGTACTTATGACAAAAAGGCTTTTTCATAGCAGACCGCTATGATCACGGGTGATAAGCTATCAAGCTTTGGTCAAGCCAGTTTTTCCCTATGGTTGCCCCTTATGGTTCAACATATCTCGGCATTATATGGAAAAGCTTCGGGTGTTTGAAAGTGAATTGTTAAGGGAGTGCTTAGACTTGTATCGAACACCCAAGTTTTACAATGTTCTTTATCATAAGGCATTTGTTACTAGGACCGACAGCTTCATAATCAAGTTAATTCGAAGCCATGCTCTTCTAAATCCTCCTTTTATTTGGGGAGCGTTCCATCAATCAATCCTCTTATTCGGAGATCCTTCTCCCTGAATACTGAATATCACAAAGCAGCCTCTGATCGCTGATTTATCCCTCGAAAGGCATTTATGTTTCGCCGAAGTCAAGCAAGAGGTATTGGGCGCGGTTAGTACTAGATAGGTGACTGATTGGGAACGCTGCAATGTTCGGCACTCATGTTTATAGGAACAAAAAAATACTCCCAAAAGTCTCCGTGCGATTCGGTATCGTTCGAAAAGTCTATTATTATTAGTAAGAGCCTTCTTCATTTCTTCCGTGGAAGATGATGTAAAATGTTGATTTGATTCGCAATATGTCGGTTAGTATCATAGGTTTGGAATCATTGAGTGAAAATCTAGAGTTTGGGGCTTTAGAAATTTATACATCATAAAAGCTACTATGAATTGGGATTATTTTTTTTTAATATTGTCCCCAAAATATATAAACCAAACTGCAACTTTGGCCAAACCAATTTGTTCTTCATTGCCATAGATATAAAAATTTTTATTCTAATGTCAACAAATAATAATTTTTCTGATATAATTATTATATTATATATTATATTATATATATTGTACACATATATTTTTGCTTTAGCATTCAATAGCATTTTGTTTTGAAACTGTTCATTGTGTGTTTGTTTCAGTCACCACAATGAACAAAAATCAACATACTGTTTTCGGAAGTTTTAATAATTGTAAAAAAGGTATCTGTTGGTTGGTTTCTTTTATTTGAAATGACTCTTCAACTGTGCAATTGATTGAAATAAAACTACGATTTTAATTCATATATTTCTTGTTAATTATTCATTGTTAAATTTTCTACTGAATGAAATATTTATCAATAAAATTGTATTGCCTTTTGCGTTATCTAAAAAATTGAATTGTCTATTGAAAAATATTCCCATTCATCAGTTTCGTTATTTACTGTTGGTTTATTATCTCTGGTATCGTAATAAAATTAAGAGGCATTTTTTTCTTTAACAAAGCTGACGACGTCATGTTTTCGATTCACCGTTTTTCTCAGTCGATAGAAACGTTTTCGTCACTTAATAAAAATTTTCAAATAGTTTTGTCTAATTTTCTTCCCAAATTCTTTCTCGAGTTAAAAATTTAAAAGAATGTTAAATTAAATTTTGTATCTGCTTTTATTTATTGGTATTGAATTCGATAGTCTAGAATCTAGACTCTTCTAGATGTTATGATTTGTGGATACCATGACATGAGTTATAGTTTCGAATCCTGTGTCGAGGCTTACTCCTTCACCTTTGAACTTTTCCCATATCAGTCATTCCAATTATTTTTACTCTTTAATGAAATTTTCGATTTCTTTCCTCTGCCTTGGCACACAGCGAAGAAAGTACTTTACATACGATTCTTGAAGTCCAGAAAAATTTGTTAGTTGCGAAAAACTAGTGACAGATTTTTAACTTTATACTTCGGTTAGACTAAAACTTCATTTCAGACAATGAATTCGTTGACGACGACGAGTGGTATGACAGTAATAGCTGTTTTCGATTTGCCACATTTATCTGATATTCATCACATATTCCTCACATGTCAAATCTCGTACTCACTTTTGCCTCACTTGTGTTCTGTCAAATTGTAACTGATTGCAAAAAGCAAATCGAACAGTCACCTACATAATATGTGATAAATAATAAAAATTTTATAAATTAACGTTCCATACACCGAGATCTCTTCATAATACTTCCGCTGCTGAATATGAAATTATTACAAAATAAGATATTCAACCACAATAAATACTTCAGTGCATAACTTAAAAATCACTTAAGCCCGGTATGCAAGGCTCAAGAAACTTCTTTGCCTATAGCCCGGTATGCAGGTATGCAAGGCTCAAGAAATTTCTTTGCCTATCTTAAACCTATGTAAAAAAATGGTCAAGAAATGGTTCAGAAATATTTTCTGGGGCGATTTCTGTAACCGGTATGGTAGAGTCAAGAAATTCACACCAGAAATATCGTGTTTTTTAGTGACACGGAGATGTCGCTTATGATAAAATTTTAGTTTTTCCTCCAGAAATAAGTGTCGATTCATTTATTTTTTGAAGGAATTTTAACGGTTGAGTACATGACATGTCAGCTGTTTTTTGAAACTGAAAGGAATTTTCCGCAATACTAAAAATATAATTTTATTAATTTTTATTATTATTTTTTTAATTTTTTTTAATTCCTTATTAATTTAAACAATTTCATTAATTCCAAACAATCATAAAACAATTTATGTAATGTTCGCAATGAAAAAAAGGAACTGTCAAAATTTCTGAACTGTTGTCAATTTTTCTTAAGAAAATAAATGCAAAGGTTTTCTTGAGGAAATTCCTTGAGCCTTGCATACCGGGCTTTACTCAACTGATGTGATGAAAAACTATTTTTATCACATCACTTGGTTTTGTATCAGTTGGAAGCTGTCGCCATCTGTTGTAAAATAAGAACTGAACCGCCAAATCGAACAGCCATTTTCAGTAAAAAGCCTAGTACTAAGTTCCCCGCTAAATGAAATTTCCATACAAAATTTAGCGCGAAAATTTATCAAGCTAAATTTTAGCAACATCTTTAGCGCATGCAGTACTAAGTTCGCCTCTAAAATGCTCGCTGAATCCACGTTTCTATTTCTATAAAACAGATGGCAGCAATGTTAGTCTCCACATTTTTAGCTGCATTTTTATCGTGCAGGCACCTTATTTCACGCTAAATTTTGTTGAAAAAAAACCAGTGATATAAAAAAACAGAAAAATAAGCTAATTTACGGTTGTGGAAGTTTCAAGTGCGGAAATAAAACTAAAATAACAGTTTGTGCATGACAAAATAGTAAAAATAATAAATAGTTGTGCGTGTTGAGAATATTTTGAAACACGGTTTAATAATTTTATATTTCCAGTGGATTTTGAGGAGTTTTATTTCGAAGAAGACTTTGAAATTTAACCAAAAAAAACGTTAATATGAACTTTCTCTACAATTCTACATTGTCAAATTTCATCTTGCTAAAAAAGGGTACAAGTTTGGAGACGCGCTAAAATTTAGTTTAGCGCTGAACTTAGTACTAGGCTAAACTGAGGAAAATGTGAGGCATATCAAATAAATTTAGCAAATCGAATCACAATTTAAGAAAAATAGTTCACAATTTTTTTCTTTGTGGAAAAACCAAGCTTCGGAATCCCTCCTTTGTACTATCAGTTCGTTATGTACGTTATGCATTGGCGTAACTAGGGGAGGGCCAGGGTGGGCCCGGCCCCCCTAGAATGGCCATGCCCCCCCCAGGAAAAAACCAACTGAATGTCTGGATGTTCAAAACTCGCCACCCGCTCTATGGAAAACATGAAAAAGTATTGCCCATGATTGGAGATTTAATGGAAAAAATGTATCGAATTGGCAAGAAAAAAAATACTATTATATGCACATCATTAACGCTATGCCGCAAATGGATTCCACACAACGTTTATTTTATGTGAAAAACCCAAGATTAGGAGTCATCCTTTGTACTACCAGTCTGTTTAGTAGTAAGCTTGGTTTGAAGAACAGAGAAGAATAGGAATGGTTAGAGGGGGTCTGGAGTGCTCAAGGAAATGTCACTGAACCTTGCCTTTGAAGATGTTGTACGGGTTCGGAAATACTGACTGCGGGAGATTGTTCCACAGTCGAGTTATTCTATTCATAAGTGAACTTCAAGACCATATTTTGCGCCTGATGTTGCCACTGTACCTGTAGGTACATCGTGTGTTAATACAATTTCGCCAAAGTTGAGTTCGATTTGTTAGGGGGCCTGCCCCCCCCCCCCCCCAGAAAAATTCTCTAGTTACGCCCATGACGTTATGGTGCAATGATTAGTAGTAAGCTTAGTTTGAAGTAAAGAATAGGTTTGTGCTGAGAATTCACGAGGACGTTGAAGGAGATGGCGATGTTGAACTCTTGGATGGATGTTGTAGGAATTCGGAAATTCCATGGGAAAGATTGTTCCAAAGTAATATCGAGTTGGATTAAAAGTAAGAAATAGATCAAGGAAATGGATTCCTTTAAACTTTCCAACTACTGCACCAATCGCGGTTTATACACTCAAAGTAACTCTCTAATTGTCACATTTCAAGGGCGTTTAGTGGTGCCGCTGCAGCGACCAGTGGTTTGTAACTTATTTTCAATTGACGGCATCTATCGAGAAAACTGCACGGACTTTTCCCCAGACCTTAATTTTAAGCCATGTCAATATCTCTAAGAGGCAGAAATGTGCATAGGTGATATTTGGTTGGTTTAAATTGTGATAAATGGTACTCCACAAAAGAAAAATTCGAATAAAGCCCACGTATGTTATAAATATGTAAACACAAATTTTTTGTAACACGACTTCAACTGTGCGGGTTCAATCGGCACAGGGATGCACGCGCCCGCCACAGGGATGCACGAAATTGCCTGTATTGCTATAAAAAATTGTAGAGGACGAAGAAAACCCTAGTAAAAATGTGCCGTGCGCATTTGTTCGCTATATGCGTGCTAGCTGTGGCGCTGTGCGTGCTAGTGCGTACCTGATGCAGGCTAGCTGCGGGCTAGTTTTTATTTTTACTCGGGAAAGCCATCAGAAGAGAGCAAGATTTAAGGAGTCAATCGAAAATATATACATATGCATATATATATATATAAATATGTACATTTAGCATAAGCAACTGGACAGTTATAGAAACATATGGAGTCAGGTTGTAGGCATTTTGTAGGAGCAAAGAACCATAGAAGTTAGGCCAAAAAAGGAAAAAAAGGAGCAGTTATTAGATTTCAGGCAAAAATCATGGTTGAGCAATGTTGATTTTGCAACTTTATCCCAAATATGCGATCATCATATACAATCCCGAATAAAAATAGGATCTACACCAATTCAAATACTTGCCTTATTTCCCCTACAATTAATAAAGTAAACACAAAATTTTTATGCAATTATATAATTTATTACAACATATTATTTTTAAAATCTATTAAATCCAGGAATACGTGGTGGTTTTGGATTGAATGGCGGCAATGGTGTAGGAAATCTGTTGGTTCCACTTACTGGACGTCCTCGATCTACCCATCCTTGTACAAGGCTGACAGCAATAATGCACAGTAAAAAGAAAACTCCGAAAATTGACTTCATTTTGAAATTGCAATTATTCAAATGCGTTTACGATTTGACTTTAATTACTGAAGAGTAATCACGTTTTGTTATGAATTTGAGGACAGAAGAGCTTTTATAGTAGCGAAGCTAGAGATAAAATTTCTAGTTACATTTCACTTGATAACAAAACAAACATTGTTGAGACTTTGCATTGTCGGCTGTGAATGAGGTTTTTCCGCTTTACTATGAAAGGGGAAGAACTTATGAGTAACAATAGCTAAGAGTGAAGTCATGAATGGTTGATGTAAGAAAAAAGATGTAAGGTTGAGAAATTGATTTTGAGAATTAACATACTATATAATTACAATATGGTCATCCTAGAACCAAAAAAAGGATAATCACCAAATTTAATTTTTTTTAAATTTTTGGTGGATATTTTATTTATTTATATTTTCAAACAAGGTAACTTAAGTTAAGATGAATTGTTAAAGTAGTAGAATTTAAGAGTTCAGTAGAGATCTACTTTAATACTACTTTTCTTTTATAGAATGTTTTATTTATTGAAGGAAGAAGCATGATTTATGAAGATCATGCAGCATCTATTGACGCACTCGTCCATGCATATGGTGGATTCTTTTTCAAACGGGATAGCAAACAAAAAAATATCGCTCAAACTTAGGGAATATGTTCGGGAACTCGATTTGATATACCAAAATTTTGTTTAGCGCGATTGGGTGCGCCGTTTTGGAGTTACAACTGATTCAATATTGAAAAAAAACGCGATTTTTCAAAAATCACGTATTTCTCATTTATCTATAGCTCTCGACAAACGCTGACTTTTGGGATGGCCATATAGATTGTTGAAGGAAATTCAGATGAAATTACGCAAAAAAAACAATTGGTCTCATTTTTGGCCTTTTTGGCCATAATTTGAAAAAAAACGAAAATCGGTATTTTTAATTTTTTTTTCATGAATCGATTTTCTGACTCAAAAACTACACGCCACCAAGTTTTCAGAGTGGTTCTCTCAAAAATGCGAAAATGACGGCGTTTCTCCGAAAAATGGTAAAAATGTCCCAAATCAAGGTCTAAAGCAGGGGTGGCCAACCCGCGTCCCGCGGGCCGCATGCGGCCCTTTGCAGGAAATGTTGCGGCCCGCGAGATTTAAAACGATTTAACAAAATATTTTGTTCTAGAGGGTTCCTCCAACACACGAAAAAGAAAAAATGTAGCTAGCACTCTTTAACAGTTCGAGAAAATCTGCAAATGGAACTACTAATGATTTACAGGGCTATAATGAATTAAAAACTTTTTCAGGCCACAGATTTAAAAATTGATTTTTATAAGAAATATGTTACAAAAGAAAAGTTTTGTAAGTTGAGATGTCCGGCACAAAAAATTATGAGCGCTTTTCCCGAGTAAAAATAAGGGTGTGTTTCAAGTTCCATCAATTATTGCAATCACTCCATCTTGTCAACATCACATATGTCCCATATTCCATAATTTTTTGTCAGATCCGAACAATTGTCCATCAATGATTAGGTTTAATTTACATCACTAATTTCTGACTACTGATTATGATGAAACTTGAAACACACCCTAAGACTCGCCCTTTCTTAGCCTGAAACAGGCACGCACAGCGTTAAAACGCCTGTATGGTACCCAAAACAGGCACAGTACGCCTGGGTAAAAATTCTACTTTTCTGGAATGAACGATTATAAATAAATAAATATGTGCAACAGGGGCTGGCATACCTCTATAGCGGCAGCATTTTTAGATTTTCATGCCTGTAGCACGCTCCCGTGTGGCAGGCGCATTTGTTCGCTATGCGTACTTGTTGCATGAACCAAATAAAGCCAATTTTAACTTCTTTTTTAATTTTGGAAAAAATTATAGGTTAACTCCGTATTTTTTGGAGAAAAAGGTTGTTGAAAGCGAAATTTTTGTTAAAAAATAACAAACCTTTGGCAAGGTGGAACCGTCACTTTCACAATAATGGATAGTATTCTGCGTACACTGGTACCTTATTCATGGAAATAGGATATAGGGTTACAAAAAATACAGGTTGATATGTAAAACTCTATCAAAAAAATTTCAAAGGGCCCTATTGGCTACACCTTAAGATTTCCCCTACAATACAATTTATTGTTTGTCTGGCCATAGCCTATCAACAGCCGGCCGTTTTGTAAACTGAGTGCACCCTGTATATCACCCCGGCCCGCGGGATCATAACGCATTTTCAAAGTGGCCCGCGATAACACTTGGGTTGGCCACCCCTGGTCTAAAGTCTTGTGCACACCACCCACGAGACCAGGATTTTTGGAGAAAAATAAGACATTTTGTGATATTCGAAAAATTGTCAAAAATGGTACAAACGCCATCATTTTCGCATTTTTGAGAGAACCACTCTGAAAACTTGGTGGCGCGTAGTTTTTGAGTCAGAAAATCGATTGGTGACATGAAAAAACCACCTGACTGCCTTTTATTAAAATTATCTAAAAACTTACGTTTGTGTTAGTTTATATGGTGCATTTTACAAAATGTTCAAAAAGTACTCCAGCGTAGTGAAAATAAAATTATTTTGTGTTTCGTCTGGCTCATTCCACTGCTTAATTCATGTTCAAATTTGAGAGCATCAGTTGAATAAGAGATTTTTCTCTCACTTGGTGGATTTTTATTCAGAATTTTTACTTTTGATTCTCTTCCTTCACTTTTTAAGTAAAATCTTTTCGGGTAAAAAAAACTGGGCAGAAATTATATGAAAATCTCGGTTAAGATAGTTCTGCTGCCAAACAGTTCATTTAGGATTTTTTTGAAATTTGGCATGTTTGTTCGAAACAATGTCCCTCATGTGTGTGTGAAATCTGAACGATCTGACGTACAGAAACTGAGATATATTTGATATCAAAGTATCGACTCGATTGCATGGGCATTATGGAGAAATGCGTCTGAAGAGGCATTTTTTTTACATTTTTCATCACTGATAAAAAATTGCATTTAAACTTTTTTTGAAAAACTAACATAGTATTGTAGGATTGTTGACGAATCGTTCAAAAAAAATTGATTCTGACGTCCAGTTTTCGAGTACTTTGGATTGAAAGTCGATAAAATCTGTCGCGGTCGCACAACTCGAGCGAAACGAAACAGTGAGAGGGGAGGAGCGAAAGAAGTGTGATAACACTGACCTATTTGCACGACAAGTTTTTTGCTGCATAAAGCACGAAAGCTGAGGGACCGAAAGGGACTACCATCACGGGTAGACCACTCACAGCAGACGTTTTCTTGATTTTCTTTTCTCCCTTTTTCGTCATACAAACACCCAAACACAAACACACACAAACATCACGCTGTTAAAACACAACAATGTGTCCGTTTTGACACTGGTTAAAAACCTACAGCGGTGGGCACGCACGTGACACAAAAGAGAATTCTTGACAAGGCAGAGCAAAAAACGTGTCGTGTAAATCAGGTCACTGTGCGACTGCAACTTATCTCTGGCCGAGTTTGGGACTATTCTAACGCTCAAAAAAACGACGGTAAAAGGACCCACTACGGGCCAACTGTCTAAATCTAAAATTTTTAGAATTTTTTTTACCAAGAGAACTACCTTAAGTTCCTGTACGAGCGGAAGTCAAATTGCCCCGCTTTTTCGTGCATGAGACTGTACTGGCACAGAAATTCTGTAACTTCTTGAGAATTTGTGTAACTTCATGCAATTTCAATTTTTTTTTAATTTAATATCTGAAATGGCGCCCACATCAAATGGCGCCCGGTGCGAGTGCACCATTCACACCTAAGCGCCGCCCCTGTTCGATACTTACTTTTATATCAAATTTCGTACTATAAATTTGTTATGGTTTTGTTTTTTATATTTAAATAAAATTTTAAACAAATTTGACTTAAAAATCTTCACTTTATATGTAGATACATATTTATTTGTCAATAAGGAATTTCAATTACATAAGTATATTCTCCATGCATTAATTTTAAAATATTATAAAATATTAAAGGAACATTCTTGGTTTACTTGGTCGGGCTCCTGACGGTGTATGCGGAGGCCTTATTGGTGGTGGTCTTATACCCTTGGAAACTCCAAAAACACTAGCAGCCAGAAAAAAAATCATCAACCAAAACTTCATTTGATATGATTTAACGATTTAAATATTTTTCATTTAATTGTAGAGAATATTGATAGGTCCGAATTGATTGTGACAGTTTTATTTTGAAATTTATATTTTCGAAATAAAAATCCCGGCGTGCTTATTTCAACAAATTGATTTTCAACTAAAAATTTGTACTGGTTTTTGTTTGTATACAAAGAAAGTGTAACACAGAAAATATGAATAATATAAAGTTCGGTCTAAATTGTTATGAGTATAAATAATTGTAAGAACGTAATTGAAAATAACAAAATGTTTGAATTCCAGGAAAGCTAAAAAAAAGAACAATTGCTTCAAAAAATATTTTTTAAAGCAAGGGGACTTTTTTACAGAAAGGTAAATATCAACATCAAAACTGGGTGAGACATGAAATTGAAGCCACAACAATAGGCAAGATAAAAAAATCAAATCTTGTACTTGGATAGTATAAAAGCCTGCCCAGGGTGCGGTTTTTATCAAACAGTGTTTTACCGCAGCTCAGTAAAAACAAATCAAGTTTCTTTTATCTTCTTGCATTCAAACGTGAAAATCTTATCATGAGGATTTGGTTAATTTTCGTTATTTTGGCATGCATTGCCGGGGCAGCTTTGGCACAGCGAAGACCAGGACGTCCGTATCCGATTCCGAAGCCACCACCATACCCAAGACCAATAAAACCGGTTCAATTTCCAAAACCACAAAGACCTGGAAGATTTTAAAATATAAATAAATGGCACCAAGAGCAGTGGTAGTGAAATATGACGATTGTGAATTGAAATAAATAAATAAATAAAAAAGTTTCATAAAAATTGTGCTTTTTCATTTTAATAGTAGATGTACACGATCGATTTAAAAATACCATCTTCTTTATATTACAAAAGCATATGGTTAAAGATGTTTAGACTGTTCAGGGCAACCCTTTGTTGAGTAGGATCTCAAAATGAGTTTGTAAAAGGTTCGTTTTTTCTTTTGAGCCAGCACTTTTCAAATAAGGCGATCAAATATCTTGCCGTGCGCAGTGCATTTCAATAGTGTATGATTATAATATAGCTCGTTCCTCACTTGTTTTTTTAATATTCCCAATAATAATAATGAATTTAGAATGGTTTCGACGTTGAATTGCGATTCTTTTGCTTTAAGAAGGATGGATCACTTTTGCAATCTGTTGCGAAGAGACCCTTGGTAGCCTAGGGGTTAAGTTACCCGACTGCCTAAGATCATGTAGTAGCAAAAGGTGCATTTATAGAAGAATTGAACTGGTTCTTTCAAACTCTTCAACTGAAATCAAAACAAAATTTTATTGGTCATATGACTTCATTTGGTCTTTGTATGAGTTCATTTTTTAAGTAGTCGACGACGGAGCTAGAGATGCAACCATCGTAGTTAACAACAGGCCACCTCGTCGGGGTGTTATGCCTCCTAAAACAAGGGAATCCCGTAAACCAGCCGACAAAGACTATAACGTCGGTTTTACTAGATTACCAGGTGAACAAAAAGGTGTACCGTCCGCTAGGTGTAGACCTGACCTAAGCGGAACTTGGGTCCCTTATTATTAATCGACTAAGGGCCGGTTTCACAGTCATACTTAAGTATTTCTTAAACTTAAGTAAATTTTTTCGCTTAAGTTAAAAGTCAAATTCGGTTTCACAGTCCATTTTGTTCTTCTTCTTACTATTATTTGTTTCTTACGGCAGCCCTTCAATACCCAAAAACAAGCCGTTCGATACAGTGTGGATCTAGGTACTTCTCTTCAAACTTGCCAGATAGAGAATGACCAGACTTCAGGTATATACATGATCTATAATACTATATGATTTCCAAGGAGAAGTTCGTCATCACAAGTAGGAGTAGGGTCAAGTAGGGCCTTCGATATTAAAAATTGTGTATAGTGTCGCGGTAAATTCGCAGTATTTATTTAATATCTTCAAGATTACAGTAGCATAGGCGTTGATGATCTGATTGTGTACAGGACGGGACTGAAGATTAGAGTTATCCAGATCCTACTCAAACATATAGTGAAGATTTGAAGTTGAAGATTAACGTTAAGCAAATATTTTCTTGTACTCGAACGCAATATATTACAGTATAACTTGTGAGCGCAATTTTATTCCTCCACAGGTAATTCCACCTCCGTCGCCCTCCGCTCAGATAGCTTTATTATTAAGAATTTTTGAGTGAAGGAGTAGCTTTCAGAGTTAAAGACCCTTTGGTAATATCGACGGTTCTATCGTTGAGTGCAGTGTTAGACAGCAAGCTTAAGACGGAAAGTTAACGAATTTAAAACCATAATTGGAAACTAAGGTAGCGTAGAACCAGCATCGTACATTGAATAAACCTCCAATTAGCCTCAACTACCTTTCCATTTAACCATTCCTGGAAGACTTCTTCACAATGCTCCAAGATGCCTTTGAGATTGGCGATAAGATTCTATTTTTGTCCTTGCAGTATGCGAAACGTGTGATGGATCACCTCATACGGCAGACTCTTCTGTGAGTGTTTGAAATAATTTTTTTACTGGAATATCATTAAACAAAAATGCATATACAACACAAATATTATACCTACTTATATTTATAATACGTATCATATTTCCTGCCATCACTTTGTGAAGGTTTCGTTTTTATACATATAAATAAAAATATAAACAGTTTTGAGTTAAAAATCTTCACTTATTTATTTATTTGTTGATAAGGAATGTCGATTATATTCTTCATGTAATAATTTTAATGAATTGTAAAATATCCTGGTCTTTGTGGTCGGGTTCCTGAAGGCCTTTGTCCATGGATTGGAGGTAAATGTAATATAATTGGTGGGCTTAAACGCGGAGATGCTGCTTGCTCCAAGGTAATTCTAAAAACACCAACACCCAGAATAGTAAATATCAACCAAAAATTCATTATAAAGTTCTTAATTTAAAAATTATAATATGCATTTGAATATTAATCGATTCGATTGGTTTGACAGTTATATTTTGAAAAGTATAATTTCGAAATAAAAATCTCAGCATTTCGATTTTACAATTCAATTTTCGGAGGTTTGTGTCTTTGGAATTGTAAAGAAATTTTTGAATTGTAGGGAAATATTAGCCAAACATTTCATTTGAAAGTTTGTTGGATTTGCTTTTTGTTGGCTGAATCTCCTTTTTTTAATTATTGGAGAACAATATCTCGAATTCTTTCAATTTTCAGTGCATGATTGTCCTCACCGTATAATATGACACATGAATATAAAAACATGAACAGAATAAATTCTGCATAAAATTTGAACCATTTTTTAAAACTTTCAAATATGTACAATGCTTCTTGCAGTCCACCCCCAATGGATGATGCTCGTGAAGCAATTCCATTTCCATTATTTTAAAGGCAAACATAGCCCTGGCTTCTTTAAAAAAAAAATTATAAATTACAAAATTTTGTTGTCATCCATGTTGTCAAATGAAATGCGTGAACTGTATTTTGGCACACTTTGTAATTTCGTTGGCACCCACCCATAGGTAAAAATACACGCGCCTCCAAAATGTATACATGAAAATGTGGCACAAGAAATATGAAATTGATAAGCCCAGTCGATATATTAGCTGCGTTCCCGAGTACTCCGGAGTACTTGCCCCTACCACTGCACTTATAATGTTTTACTCGTATTTACTTCCGATGTCAAAAATCGCGTTCCATTGGCCATGTACTCCGGAATAGAAAATATCGTCCAAAGGAACGCAGCTATTATTGTTAGTAAAATATGTATATGATTGCGAAAATGTAATATTAACAATAAATTTAACAGTGTACGAATTCTAAGAAAGTTAAAGATAAAAGATAATTCTACCGTCAAATGAACCTAATGTTTGATTAATCTTTTGTATATTGTTACTCCAAACATGTTACAATAAACACAAGGGGCTTTTTTAAGAAAGGTGAATGTCCACACAAAACTGCATGCGAAAAAAAATTGTAGCCACAACAAAAGTGAAGATAAAGAAATCGAATCTTGCACTTGGATGGTATAAAAGCTTTCCCAGGCTGCGGTTTTTATCAAACAGTGTTTTACCGCAGCTCAGTAAAAACAAATCAAGTTTCTTTTACCTTCTTGCATTCAAACGTGAAAATCTTATCATGAGGATTTGGTTAATTTTCGTTATTTTGGCATGCATTGCCGGTGCAGCTTTGGCCCAGCGAAGACCAGGACGTCCGTATCCGATTAAGAAGCCACCAGCATACCCAAAACCAATAAAGCCAGTTCCTTTTCCAAAACCACAAAGGCCAGGAAAACCCTAAATGACACCAAGAGCAAAGGCAGTGAAATATGACGATTGTGAATTGTAACAATTAAATAAATAAATAAAGGTGTTTTATAAAAAAATGTCCTTTTTTTTATTTGCTTAGCAGGGGCACACGATGGTTGCTTTCAAAATGATAATTTTCATTTTTAAAAATTTTAGGATCTCATAGTTAAAAGTTTCACCGGTAGATCATCTCTCGGATCACGGGTAAATTCAATTCATGGTAAACTTACAATTGCACAGTATAGAAACCCAATATGAATTGACAGGAAGAAGTTTGGTCAAGTCCTAAGACCAAGACTCTCTCTAGAGGACGCTCACATGAAAGGATAGACCCTATAGAGACAATCGAATATAGTGTGAACTCTTTCGAAAATGCCAGACCAGTATATTGTATCTTGACAGTAAGGCCGGGTAAAAAAAAAGACCCTTCCTCTGTGGTGGAATGAAGATTTACGAAACTCAGTAAGTTAAGAGATCATCAATAGCTACTATAAACAAAGCTTTTGGCAGCCAAATAAGAACTGCCTAAGACCAGTTCTACACATTCAATTTTTCATTCCATTTTCTGACGTTAAATCATATCATATATTTCTTGGTGAGATGATACACGGCTCAACGTATTGATCAACACAAATGTCAGTTTGTTGAGCGGGGGTGATACACGACTCAACGCATTGCACTCAACACTTTGTACAATACAATGCGATTTTATGTGTGTGTCTTCCAAATTTTTTCCGACTCACAACCGCTTGACAGTTACGCATTCATTAACATTTTTCATGCAACTCGAGGAAAAATATAAATCGATTCTACTTTCGATCAACACCGCAAACTTCGTCCTTACCCTTCCCTGTGACCCACGAGGTGCGAAGTGACAGCTCGTGCTGATTAATACGTTGAGCCGTGTATCATCCCCCTTGTTGGCTTGAAAGAAACTCGTGTCTACACATATTTAATTTTAGCTTTTTCAATTTTCAAGTTCAGGTAACTTTCCATTCTCCTTTCAAGTCAAGTGTCTTTCCAACTTTGCAGTTGGAGAGAAAGAAAATTTGAACGTCAGAAAATGGAATGAAAAATTGAATGTGTAGAACGGCTCTAAAGCTATAAAAGAAAGCTAAGAGAGATACGTGGCATTTATCGGAAGCTTAAGAGACTCTGCCAAACTATGTAGGATTCTCTCCAAAGATTTTTGGAACCAATTCCCTCACTGGGTTTTTGAGTCAACTTTTTGACAGCTGTGAGGTTGTTATTGTTTTTTCTTTCTGGAAGAAAAGAAAGAGAAATAGCAGAAGGGAGAATTAAAATAACAACAATAAGCTAAAGCATTCTGACGTACAGTTGGTTGGAAAATTTGGCTCGTGTGAAAGCCCATGCGACTTTTCATCGAATTTCAAAAGGGAATGGACGATAACAGCAGATTTTTGTTGGTTGGGTGTTGATCCGTATGAGACTTGCGATACTTCTCCGGATACAAGTACGAAAAGGAAGTAGAAGCTTTGGGAAATGGGCAGAGCCATCTCTGGTAGGGCATTCCCGCTATTATTAAAATAAGGAAGGTTCGCTGAGCAATTAAAAACTTCTCCCTTTTATAGCACCCAGCCTGGACGGCATACCACCAGTCATGCTAGAGAAATTATCCGAGTTAGTAATGCCATGGCTGGTGGTTATGTTCAAGAACTGCGTGTGGCTCAGTTGCGTTCCCTTGAGTTGGAGCCGCGGGTCGTCTTTATCCCAAAGGACTCTAGGTCGACTATAGGATCCACAAATGATTATATGCCAATTAACATCCTTTATGCTCAAGACACTGGATAGCGTCATCGACTCTCACATCTGCCTATCGGTACACGCGACTTTACTATCCTCGCACAACATGCCTAGCTCAGAGGTAGATCTACTGAGACAGCTTTGCACGAAGGTGGTGCTATCGAAATGACTTTACATTTACGGTCCGTCCACACTATACAATCTTGCGATGCGCCCTCTTTTTCCCATTGAATTTTATGCAATTTTCTGCAATTCTGAGAAATAAAAGCGTGCGCACTCACTCAAAAGAGTGTGCATGGCAAGAGTGTGTCGGGCGGACGGCCTATTGCAAATAATACATCCCTTTTTAGACATAGAAATCGCTTTAAATATAACGTACGTAACGAATCGATTCAAGAAGCTCTCAAAGCCTGAAACGTAGAAGCCTGATGGTACACGAGTCAATTCATTCACTCAATCCGTACGTCAAAACTGTCAGTCTATTGAGCATAGGTGATACACGTTGCAATTCATTTCACGCAATTTTTTGTGTAACAACAAAGTTTTATATGTGTTGGTAATATTTCAAAAGTAGACATTCGTGTTTTATTTATCAACGATAAGATACGATTTAGTGTATTGTGATTTCTCTCAATTTTTATTTAAATACCTCAAAAAAGTTACTTGAATAACGCCAACTGATGAAATTAATTTTTTTTTTCGTTGACTTTTCAAAATGTGCTTGATACAGTCCATGCAATTGGCAGAAAAATAGAAACCGATTCCATTTTCGCTCAACCGCGCAAACTTCAACCCGATCCCTCCCTCGGCCTACTAACTTCCAGGTGACAGTTCGAATTGATTGGTTCATTGACTCGTGTATCATGGGCCTAATAAAAACTTTGTAGCTTAAAGTGCAGCAAAGGTGGTAGCGTTCGCAGACGACTTAGTGACAATGACGTGATCAATGAAATCATGGAAAGTTGTCCAAACAGAGTTAGCAGCCAGGCAGCAGACTGCGTAACTGGAAGTTAAACATCGAGGAAAGAGTAAAGTAAGCTTGCATAGCTCTCTACGTCTGTACAGAGCCTTCCGCAAAAGAAGAGGTATCAAGCCAAAGCCGTGGTACGTCCAATCCTCTTGCACTGCTCGGATGGTGCCCATAACTGAACAGGAGCTTCAATGTCTTAAAGTTAAGAAGGTTGTAAAGGACGACAATAATACGGCAACAAATGCCATGAGAACATACACACGAATGCTCTTGAGTTGCTCTCGAAGCCTTGAGAACCCCCAATGCGTGGAAGGAGCCAAATTATACAACATGAGCCGCAGGGCAGAGTTCCCTTAACCAATCGTATTCTGCATCTATCTTTGGAGCTAAGCTTACTACTAGACATTACACGTAAACGACAAAACAAACTGATAGTATTATAAATATAAAGAGTGACTCATGAGTTTAGACTTTCATACATAAAAAAACGATTGTACCTTCATTATATCTAGATAGCTTTGTTGATCTTTTTACGCTCAACCCTGGCACTCGTATAGCGACCAAGTTCTTACTTTCTGTATTCTCATGCAAGCTTGGGTGCCAACTTACTACCTACATATATAAGGGCTCGGGACCAAATTTAGGGTTCAATTCTCGTTGAATGGCTTTTATATCATACCTTGAGCAGGCATTATGTTCCCCTCGACTACTTCGTAGAATTCTAATGTTCCATGGTCCAGCTACTCTTTGTACGTGGGTGGGCATTTCTGAGCCTTATATTCTTGAATTTATCGTCGCAGTGAAGAGTGAATTCTTTCAAGCCTAAGATTCGTCATTTTGGTGGCCATAAAATCTACCCTGAAACAATGCATCTTGTATGACAGTTGAAATATTCGTCGTAATCAGACGTTGTTCTATAGTTCTTAAACACACTGTGTCTCAGCCGATAGGGCCGATAGCCCCATTCTCTAGAACAATTTTTTTCTCCAAATAAATCTAGGAATCAAACCTTAACGGATTAGCATCACACTCTTTATAGTCCAATCCAATAGTAGTCCAAAATATGGTTATATAGGAAAAAAATTCTAAAAAAGATATCGTTTTTTGTTTTGGAATTTGGCATGGCGAACCTAACCTAAAAAATTCCGGAAAGTGAAAAAAAACGGGTTTTTGCGAATAACAGAAAATCTTGAGCTCGGATAGAAAAAAATCAAATTATAAAGTTGTAGATATTCAAATTATCTTTCGATTGATATATATAAAGTAGGCTTGCAACGAATAGTATATTCGGCCATACGCCGAATACCGAATATTCTGTGTACTTTCTGGCCGAATAGCCGAATATTAGGCAAAAGTATTCGGTCAGCGCGTGGCGGGAAAACTTGTATCGACATGTATGTTTCTCGGTCCTCCCATCGAATCGCCCTGCACGCTTAAGGCTGAATCACATGGCTTCGTTCTCTTTCGTTCGTTCTTTTCGTCTACGAGTTCAATGTTGTCCATATCAGGAAGAACGGAGAGGAATGAAGACGAACGGAAGCGGGAGCCTCTGGGAAATTTTTAAAAAGATGAACGAACGGAAAGGAAAGAACAGCATAACCACAAAAAATTCAGTTGCAATAGAAATAGACCTTTATTTAAGTATTACCAACATATCGCGTCTTGACGATCCATACACATGGTGGCAAGCAAGAAAAGATAAATTTCCGTGTTTGGTAAATCTTGCAGCAAAATATTTGTCGGCAGTAGTGTGTATTCAGAGCGTTTTTCTCAGAAGCTGGGATTGCCTACGAAAAGAAAAGGAGTAAACTACTGCCTGACAATGCAGAAAAATTTGTGTTTCTGCATCATAATTGACCACTTCTAAATTTTAATTACGATAATTCAAGTGCATAGACATCCATTAGTTTTTTTGTTATTTGTTTGTAATGAAGTTGATTATAAGAAAAATACTTCCGATCCACCGGATTCGGCAATCGAGGCCAATATTAAAAAATAAATCAATATTTTCATTTTACCAATTATCTGATTACAACATAGCATATTATTTAAGTATTCGGTATTCGGCCGAATAGTATCTAAATATTCGGTATTCGGCCGAATAGGACAAAAGTAGCCGAATAGGCCGAATACCGAATAATTGCCGAATATTCGTTGCAAGTCTAATATAAAGTTATAGGTTAGAACACAAAACATAGAGATAAGTGCAAAAAACTGTTAAAATGCACGCTTTTTTAATTTGCTAATAACTTTTGTTTAACGCAACTTAGATATCTGTTATTTGGCACAAATATTGCTTCTTGCTAGCTGAAAAAACGGTTTTATTTTTGTTGCAAAATATTGAACACTTTCCTTAAAATTTCACTTTTTGTAAAAAAAGGCGTTCTTCTAAAAACGCTCCTCTTGGTCTACCGATTCTTCTAGAGTACCGTTCTATAGCTTAAAATTGTCTTCAATACTTGTACTGTCACGTTAAAGTAACAAAAAGTCTATGAAAATGTTTTCCAGTACTTAAAATGACCCCCAAAAACATATTATATTAAAACAGACGTTCGATTGTAAAAACTAACTTTTTGAGTCTTTCCGGAATTTTTTAGGTTAGGTTCGCCATGCCAAATTCAAAAACAAAAAACGCTATCTTTTTAAGAATTTGTTTTCCTATATAACCATATTTTTTGTTTCCTGTTGGCAATTAACGCTAAATTTACAAGGAGCTATTGTAGATTGATTGGACTATTAGTAGCCCTGTCTTATGTTTATTTCGATCAGGTGAGAATTTGAAATTGTACTACAGTACCATCAATAAACAAAAATGAGTATACAATACAAATATTATACCGATACTTACTTATAATATCAAATTTCCTACTCTGAAATTGTGATGGTTTCATTTTGTTTATTTACAGAAATAAAAATGTAAATAAATTTGAGTAAAAATCTTCACATATTTATTTATTTATTTATTAATAGCAAATAAAAAATAATATTCATCCTGCATTAATTTAAAAAAAATCATATAAAATTCAAAAAACCTTTCCTTGTCTTTGTGGTCAAGCTCCTGATGGAGGTCCTATAATTTGGTGGTCTTACACGGGAAGATTCTACTTGCCCCAAACTAACTCCATTAACACTTGCAATTAGAATAGCAAATATCAACCAAACTTTCATTATAAAGTTTTCTATTTAAAAACTATAGTATTGAGATTTGTGTTTATTATTTTTCATTAATTCGAGAGAATATTAATAGATCCGATTTGGTTGTGACAGTTTTATTTCGAAATTTACATTTTCGAAATAAAAATCCCAGCGTGCTTATTTCCACAAATTTATTTTCGAAATATATCCATAGATAAAAATACGTGCACATCCAAAATGAACATACAAGAAAATGTTGCACAGGAAATATGAAAATTGATAAGCCAAGTCGACATTTTGTTATTATACATGATTTCGAAAATTTAAAATTAAAAAAAAAAATTTAGCAGTGTACGAATTCTAAGAAAGTTAAAGATAAAAGAAAATACTTCCCTCCCAATTAACGTAATATTATTAATCTTATTCTATTTTGTTACTCCAAATATGTTGCAATAAACACAAGGGGATTTTTTAAGAAAGGTGAATGTCCACACAAAACTGCATGTGAAAAAAAATTGAAACCCAACAAAAGACAAGATAAAGAAATCGAATCTTGCACTTGGATGGTATAAAAGCTTGCCCAGGCTGCAGTTTTTATCAAACATTGTTTTACCGCAGCTCAGTAAAAACAAATCAAGTTTCTTTTACCTTCTTGTATTCAAACGTGAAAATCTTATCATGAGGATTTGGTTAATTTTCGTTATTTTGGCATGCATTGCCGGGGCAGCTTTGGCACAGCGAAGACCAGGACGTCCGTATCCGATTAAGAAGCCACCAACATACCCAAAACCAATAAGGCCAGTTCCTTTTCCAAAACCACAAAGACCAGGAAGACCCTTGTAATAAAATGACACCAAGAACAGTGGCAGTGAAATATGACGATTGTAAATTGTAATAAATAAATAAATAAAAGTGTTAAAAAAAATTTTCCTTTTTTTCATTTGAATAGTAGAGGCCTTGCTAAGTTTGCAGGTGCTACTTTTTACTGCGTAGCTAACTCGTAGTTAAAAAACCAAATTTTTTATATTACAAAAGTATATGTTTAGCTCAAGCCTACCCAGTAGGAATTCTAGGTAGCACTTACCGATGGAGCACTGATATAAGGAGTCATCTGGTAAGGGGTACTCCTATTTTCTTAGGTGTTAGAAGAGCCCTTATATAACGCATTACAAGAGAAGGCAGATGGTAATGGGTAATCCAGAATTAGACCCAAAGAAGTTAGAAATTTACCCGATGACTCATTTGTTTTCGTATTTTTGCAATGGCATTTGAGTCATCGGGCAAATTTCTAAGTTCTCTGGGTCTAATTCTGGATTACCCCTTACCATTTGCCTTCTATTGTAATGCGTTATATAAGGGCTCTTCTAACACCTAAGAAAATATGAGTACCCCTTACCAGATGACTCCTTATATCAGTGCTCCATCGGTAAGGGCTAGCTAAAATTCCTACTGGGAGGTTCATCAACAAACTCATTGGCACATTTTACTCCTTCATAGATCTATTGAATTGTCGTAGAAATGTAGAAGCTTTGTCAGAATTTTATCGCTATTACCAAAGCGATTGTTCCACGATTGTTGTCTACACGGTAACATTTTTTCAACAATAGAAGACGAGCCCGCTTGACTCACACTCACACCCCTCCTGTACAATAGATGGTCTAGAAGGAGGTTTTTGAATAGAAGAAACCAACTGTGGAACAATCTTGCGGAGTCTGTATTTCTGAACTGAACTTGTTAATCGACCATTACTCGAGGACCCTCCAGATTCTATTCTTCAGCTCAAGCTTACTTCTGAACATTGGCCCTTATTCTGATTGTCACTTATGGTGACAAATGGCGAAGTGATGCTATCATGGTTCTCTAAAAAAGTAACATTTCAGTGAGATAAGGCAAATTACAGTTGTCACTGATATCGAGAAACGGCGAATTCAGTGACAATTGTTCTCACTTGATATTTGTAAGTGAGATTTTTCTCGTTTGATATTTAAAGGTGACATTTCTCACTATGGTGAAGTGACAACCATTGTGCCATGACCTGAATGACGTGACAGACTGGTAGTAGAAAGAGTAATTCCTAAGCTAGGGTTTTCCACAGTAAAAAAGTATTACAATCACAACGGAGCCTTGACCCCTGCTATTTTTCTCCACCAGCCATTCCGATTTCTATCTGAAGATCTACAGTTCAATGTTGTGCTTCTTACAAATGTTCCTTTAAAGGAGCTTGGCTTGTCCACTATTCTTTAATATGGAAGTTACATGACATACTCAACACGAACTGAGTACAATTTTCCGTTCGGTTTGAGTCTTGTAACTAGCAACCCACCGCAAAAATTGTGCCGAACGTGTTCTGAGTGGGTTCACACGTTTTTGCTTGGTTGAGTACACTTTTCGGTCGGAATGTCATGTAACTAGCGATTGAAAAACCGAGATTGCTTTAACAAGGTGAAAACCTTTTTTATGTTGGAGTATTATAATTTCATTGAATAAATAAAAAAAAATTTCATTTTCACGAATAATTTCACTGAAGAACTGACAATAATAAAACCAAAATTACAACTAAAAACTCAAGTTCGGTATGTCATATAACACTCGACCGAAACTGCAAGCTCAGATCGAGTTGAGTTCGGTTTACTTTCGGTTTGTCATGTAACTTCCATATATGTGTTAACGTATCTTTCCATGTATATTGCTCGAGTTTAATCAGTTTACGATGTATTCTTATGAGCCAGTTTCAAGCTCAGGAATCGCTCTTTGTACCACCACTTCGTCAAGTCATTGATCATGTCATGATGTAATGTCTAGTAGTAAGGTTACCTAGAGAGATAGAACACGTTTGTGGTTACGAGGAGTACTTAAGGAAAATGGAGACGAAACCCTGCGTTTGAATTTTTCGTTTTTCGAGTTCGCAATTGTAGACTGCTAAAGACTGCCAGACAATTGAGTTATTTTATTTAGGAACGAAGTTCGAGTCTGTAGCTGGAGCGAAAAGGGGTGCAGTAGGCAGAGGTAATGAACCGCGCAGGTTAATCTGCTGTTACGGAGGCAGGGAGGGCTTTTTTTGGTGGAGCAATCGCTATATTAGTACGTCTCTACGGTCAGCGCCGGCCCTACTCCTTGTTCAGGGTAGAGCGAGATTGTCTTTCGGCGCCCTATGGTCGATCCTTTCACATCACATAAATTGCATTTGTCCAAGTTAACATAGGAAGCCTTAGCACTGCCGATGGAGGTTTATCTGGACAAGCTTCATATTGGAAGCAATGTGCATTTCCTTTCCGTAGCGGATAATGTGCGCTCACCCTCCCCATTTGGTGCAGGTTGCCCCGCTAAGCATTTAGGTAGTGGTTTTAGTGTTAGGGTTAGTGATGTTGAGATGGTGGAGAGAGTCGCCTCCTCTTTAGAGGAGGCTCCCCCCTCCACCAGCCCACAAAATGCAGTGTGCCATTCCCGGAAACTCCTGCGAGGGTTCCGTTGGTAAATACGGGGTTTCTGCTTCTTTGGCGATCGGAACGAAAATGATCGTGGTTCCTCACGAGCTGCTGGCGGTCGCTGAGGGGACATTGCAAGTTTGGCCGGGCAGCTTTGGTCATGGGCTTTTATGCCGCCCTGACCCCTAAGCTGTGCCCCACCAAACTTGTAGCATATTTGGCTATAGACCTTTGGTCCACAGAGAACGTCATCTTTGTGAATGGTGGGCGGTGTACTTTGTGGAGCACACCCTACTCCAGCACCCTTAGGGTCCTGTTTTGAACCCCTATCCTTTTCAATATAATGTCAGCGGGGTTTTCTGTTCCCGCCGCTTGTCCTCGTCTACAGCGACGAGTCTATCTTCTTCCCAGGGCTCAAGGCGGTCCATCACACCACTCAGTCACGTGGCCGTGGCCAAGTCCGTGTTGGCGATGGCCAGCTACCCCGGGCGCGCAGTAACCCCTATGAACCTGAGATGTTCTGAGCCCTCGGCTATCACCTTCAGAAGACTGACTTGCACGGCAACTAGTTGTTCCGTGGTCAGGAGTCTCCGGATAGTCAGTCGCAAGCGCGCCCATTCTGACACTTTCTTCCATCTGACAAGGTCGGCTTAGAAGCCATTCTAGGCTTCATTATGGGTGCGTCGGACTTCTTTCCTGAAGGCTTTTCAGCAGGATTTTCAAACCGTATGGTTGCAGCCTTTCGCCGGTTTATTGTGGCCTGGATTTTCCTTATGAGGAAAATTGGTATCTCTCTTCTTTTCAGGGGCCACGCTGAGCCGGGAGTAGCCAGCTCAAATTGCCCTCATTGAGGAGGGATTCCGAAAATTCCCCTTCACTGGGGCTATGGACCCCAGAAGTCTTTGGAGCATTGAGAGGCGCTGCATCCTCAAAAGTTTTTTAAAGGTAAGTATCTATATAGATCCTTCAGCACGACTGTTTACACCTTAGGATTGCGAGTTTTATCGAGTGTGTTCTCTCTAGATCCATGGACAGGCGGGTATGATGTGGCCTAAGGGCTTGTACGGTCGGTTTTGGAGTCACCGCTCACTGGTTGTGCCGTGTTTGAGTCATATTGATGAGCACATACACTTGGCTGTCTACAAACAACGCAGGGGTCTTTGGCTTGCCGCCCTCCGTACAGCCCCAAGCCCCTCAAAGGCCATTCCTACACGAGGGATCATGTTTCTGGGAGTGTCTCCGCGCGCTTCCCATGCCCAAAAAAGCTGTAGGAATGGCCAAAAGTTGCCATCAAAATTTTATTTTTCGCTCGAAATTGTTTTTCGCAATCATTTTGGCGCCCCTTGTCACCGAGCGCCTAGAGCGACCGCTCCACTCGCTCTACCCCAGGCAGAGCCGGCGCTGTCTACGGTGGGTTCAAAGGGTCGGAGGAAGAATAAATGCTGCCATCGGTGTGGAGGACCCTTTTATGTAGTTTATCTTACCATGTTAAGAAACTTTTCGGAGCTCCGCCCTAATTAAGGGAGTTGTATTTGTATTTAAGAGTATGACGAATGTATATAGGATTTTTATATTACAACGAGTGCCGATTGTATCTCTGAAGGAATCCTATCTACTGGGATGCTTGTTTCGCGATTTGGAATTTGTGGTGCTGTAGGTGTTATTCGAAATAAGGTACTTCATCGTTTTGAAGGTATTGCATATCGGCCACAATGGAGAGTTAGTTTAATGTCAACGATTACAATTGTTTTTGAAACGTACAAAGTCATGCAATATTTATATTTTGATATTCATCTTTTAACATCAAATTTCAGATCGTTGTAATTAATAAAGTTTTCTAGTATAACCAATTCAATTCGGCCTTACTGACTACCTCATATGTCGGTGAAAAAGTTCGTTGGGTTTTCCTAATAGATGGCGCCAGTTGCAAATAAGGCACCATTGGAACCATTTACAGAAAGCTAGATACGAAAAGAAGCTCGGTGTATGCTTTCTTTATGAGTTGAGCGCAAAAAAAAATGAATGACCTAATTACCAGCTCCGGTGTGCTGACGAAACGCAACGTTTTATAACCGGTAATGACGTGCGACAATCCGAAGCGTCAAAGATCAGAGTAAGACGGTGATTAGACTGTTCGTTCATACGTACGTTCCTCACGAGCTTTTAGATGAACGGGGAAGTGGAGATGATGCATCATCACCTCCACTTCCCCGTTCATCTATAAAGCTCGTGAGGAACGTACGTAGGAACGAACAGTCTAATCATCGTCTAAAGGAAAGATGCGCGACAACTTCTTTGATCAGACGTTAAAAATTGATAGATAGGATTTGCTTAGGAAGTTTTGACTCATCCACCGTATAGTTCAGACGTAGCACCCTCCACTATCCCTGCAGAACACTCTAAATGGAATTAAGCTAGTTTCAAAAGAAGCCTGCGAAAACTACTCGATTCAGTTTTTCAATCAGAAATACAGAAGTTCTTCACCGTTGGCTTAATGACTGTACTAGAAAAATTAGGGAACATTCTCGATATAACGGAGAATATCTGGTTTAAATAAATTCATTTCCAACTATAAGAAAACCTGTTGAAAATTACTTAAAAAATGCAGACCGATATAAAAACCAATCTGCAATAATTATTTTATTGAATCGATGTAATCATGATTTACTACGAATATCTTTAATTATTTTCTGAAACCAGAACAGTCATAAACATTTGTTTATAAATAATTGGAATAATTGAGATATAAACTTTGAAACTTATTAATAAACAAAAGGTGGTTAACGAGATAAACGCCAATTCTTGATGTCTATACCAAATGCATAAGTTTCTCAGTCAGACTGTGGACTTTCACGGAACAAGATTAGTGTTTTGTAGTTCAAAGTGAATATTTTTGAATTATACAAATTTATTACGAAATTTTAAACTATGAGGGTTTGGATTATCATCGTTATAATTTTCTCTTACATTTTCGGAATTTGCTTCTCCCAATTTCTACCGAGACTTTCATTGAGGAATAGTGGATTTGGAAGACGTAGCACAGTGCCCCCGACACGATCATGTGGCTATAAAATGAATTATTACACAAGCGATGAGTCGTTTTTCTTAAAATAAATAAATGAATTAATAGAGAAATAAATGTTTTTTTATATTGTAGTCAAAATAATAATAATGACGTCACATCAAACATTTCACCATCTTTGGTATTCCTTTACGAAATGAGTTTTTCCGAAGCTTTTAAAATTCTGATTTACTTCTTGTGTGATTCAAATTTCCGAATCAGGAAAGTTTTGAGTTTCGGCGATGAATTATTATAAGAAAGCTAAATTTGATGAATAACAGGATACACCGTCTTGAATTCAATGCGCGCGTTATCATAGAGAAACAACACTTTTTTTTTGCCAAAATCCGAAAGTCATGGGGACTAATCTCTAGTGATCCATTAGGTTCGAAAAATATTAACGAGTGATACCACCTGGGTTGGCATGTCGAAAACTCAGACGCATTTTTGACACCTCGAATACCTCCGGTAGATTACCTAAATAAATTGAGTATTCGACATGGATTTGTCGAAAACTCCAGAGAAGAATTTTTTGTTGATTTTTAAGTAAAAAGATGATCTGGTGATAGAACAAAACGTATTTAATCATGCATTTCGGTTTCAAAGTCTTCTTCATTTATTTCATCGGTAGACTAGACCGCAAAGTGAAGTACACGTTGATGAGCTTCTTCGACGTCTCTTCCGAAAGTCGGGTTCTGGTGTCGCTGTGTACATATCCCCAGTTCGAAAATAGTGATGGTTGCCAGTACTATTGAATAATCCGTAGCGACCGCAGCTAACTGTGGATTCAAAATTATTTTGAGTTTTCGACATGCATTAGGTTTTCGACCAACGTTTTAGTGGATCGAAATAAGTAGGTACATTGCGTTTTTTCGAAGCACATCTTGGTTTTGATTCGTTTTCAGAACATAGTGGTATATCCAAGTTTAGCCAACTGATGCCATAAAATGAATCTTTTACGCGTTTTGCAATAAACGGTCAAACAGCAGGCACCACGTTAAGCGCCTTAAGCGTGCAATTAGGGCCCATCCACGGTCATAAAAGCTATGGGTGTTTTCAATGATGCAAGTTGCGTGCGCAATTGACTTATTCAGCAATGGAAGTGTGTTGCTGAATAATTCAATTGCGCACGCAACCTGCATCATTGAAAACACCCTATCAAATAATTTTTCCAACCCAAAAATTGAAACTTTGACTTTTTTTGGCCATCAACGAGGGGAATTTTCTTCATACATCCCGAGCGACATTTCACATAATCTACTGTAAACAAAACGAACTTTCATACGCTTTTCATCGCACACATAAAAAATTCACACTCACATTTAACCTGGTATGAAGGAAATACTAAACCCACAAGGTAATGTAACAGAGACTGACAACTTCGAATATCGTAGAAATTTAGGGCCGAGTGACGTCAGCACTAATGCAGAAACAACAACACTATGATTTTATATGGGAAGAGCGTGCCAAGTGACGTCAGCACTCAAATGACATTTCTCCATTTGCATTACCTTGTTTCTGTAGACCGTGTACTAAACCATCAGACGAATATTTTCTTCAAACAGCGACCAACTTCCAAAACTTGTATTTTACACACGCACACTATTACAAAATTCCGAATTTCTTCAATTTTGGCCACATGTTTGCGCATTTGTTTGACCGTGGATGGGGGCCTATTAACTCAAAGTCCCAATCGCGACAAAACGTTATTAGTACCATTTACGAGGAAACGAGCACTGGCTAAATTACTAGAAGTGGCCTTGCTTTGTACAATAATCCAACAACTTAAGGTACCTTTACATTATGCGATTTGTCATATGACTTTACTAACAAAATTACGAGTTGATAGTCCATCTTACTTCGTATTGTGCTCACACGTAATTTTGACAAGTCAAAACAGAAATATTCAAAGAAAATTTTGACAGATAGTCGTATGACATGTCAAAAACAAATGTCATTCGACATTTTAACCCGGCTCCAGACTCACGCCGTGAACACCCGCGAGCACCCGTGAACCCGAGCGTGGATGGTTTTCACGCATAGTTCGCGCTTTGTTTACCGTTCTGGGTGGGTACGGCGTGAATTATCGCCTTGAATTCACGGAGTGAGTGTGGAGCCGCCTTATGTTTAGGTTTGACTCCATTATTGACAGTAAAGTCATATGACAAATCATATAATGTAAAGGTACCATTAATGGTACTATATCTGTAGATGCCGAACTCCTGGAACCAGAAAAGGGTGAAGGGAAGCTGAGAACGAATTCCCAGCTGGGCGTTGTTTATCAGTGGAGACATTCAACGAACATACATACAAGATAAGCTATTATGAGTGTTCCTAAGATACCGCAAGGTTAAGTAGGTTCTCAAACAAGGCAGGTGGGGGTACTGGACTCTAGGTTATAGTCCCAGGTTTAACAAAGCGTTTAGCTTGGCTACCCTAACTACAATCTTTCTAGCAGAGGTGTACGATATATTGACCTACACCAAAAAAAACCTAAAAAGGGCTTATGTTAATAGGCGGATTTTTATCCTTTCTAAGAAATCAAGTGGAAATCAGAATACTAAAGTCCAGTAAAACCAAGTTAAAATTAGTTTTGGAATGCCAACGCTGGGTTTTCTCATTCGTGTCTAGTGCCGCGGCCAGGATTTTTACGGTGCAGTAGGAAGAATATCACGACACTGGTTGGCTTCATTATCGGGCTCTGTGTCCTAAATTACCATCAATGAAAGACGAGAAATACAGAGTACCGAACATGTAAACTTTGCGAAGAGTAGGGTCTCGTGCTTTAATGTGAGATTATTCAAACAGTCACGAATAAGCGATAAATCTCATTGCAGACTGCTGAACATGTTAAAGCGGTCTGATCTACAAATCTGAATCTTAAGAGGTATCAAAGCTCTGTCGTGTCAACAAAAGATCCAAACAGTAGCGGCGGTACTTTTGGCTATATCTCATTAAAGGTCGATTCGCACTATACGGAACGTCAACGTCACGTCAAGGAACGGCAACGGCACGTCAATTTTGCTGTCAATTCGTACTTAACCGTCAACGTTACGTGAATTTTGCCGTTCAGTCTAAAAAAAATTAGATAGAGTATTGTCGTATTCCGTATCGTTATTTGGAATGCCAAAATTTAATAATAAAAAGTTAGCAATGATTGCAATAATTCTGGATAAGGAAGAAGAAAATTTAAATTTAACAACAAAAAAGAAAAAAATGGGACAGAAGATACTTACAAAAAGAAAACAAGAAAGAGAATACCACACGCTGTATATGGAATTGGATGACGATGAAATAATTTTTTATAAATATTTGAGAATGTCCAAATCAGTTTCATATCCTTTTAAAAAAAGGATATTTATTAATTTTAAAATAGTAAAGGGTTAAAAAATGTTGATAGATTTTGGATAGAGGAACAAAAAATTGTATAGGGTAGGGGGGCGGGTTGGAGAGATCCTAACGGTTTAGCCCTTAGGGCATTTTGAAATTTTTTTTATTAGTTTTACATATCCCTATGATTTTGCAACGCTATAAGAATAAGATATCAGTGTAAGCAGAATACTTCCACCTAACAGTTGAAGGAAAATAGATAAAATAGTAAATATATAATAATATATTATTGAAGGGAATTTAATGCCCTACCCATTTGCCGCCATTTATTTTTTGGGTGCATCGTTGAAGAGTTATCCGGTCAACAAGAACAAAAAATGCCAGGCAAACATGTTTTTTTCCAAAATCACAGACTTTCAAGAGCAGATATCTCGAAAACTATACAAGATATCGAAAAACTTGACTGAGTAAAACTTGTAGCAAATTTCATCAGCTTTCATTTTGTGGTCATGGTCATGTCGCTAGGACGCATAGTTTCCGAGATGTAAGCGAAAATCCGAAAAATGGGACCTTCAAACCCACCCCGGCTCAAGGGCTACGGGTGGGGACTTTTGATATGTTCACCTCCTAACTAGTCCAAACAAAGTTACGAAGTCAAAAATGGTGTTCCAAACATTTCCCTCTATACCTTTTTTTGAGCATTCGTTGCCTGGCCTATTAAACAATATAAATATTTAATTGCGCACATTGAAATGGTTCTGATTTCAAATAATATAAAAAAACAAACATTTAAAAAAAATCATCAAAATTGGAGTTGTCCCTGAGGACTAAGAACTAAAAACCTTCATTGACTAGACTAAAATTAGTTTGAACAAAAACAGATAAATACTTGAAAAAATCGAAATGCTGCCGTAACTACGTTCACATTCAACAGAATAGATCAGTCACGTCAAGGCACGTCACGTCAAAATATAGTTTCAAACTAATCTTGACGTGCCGTTACGTTGACGGTCCGTGACGCTGCCTATATATGTGAACGCGTAGTGTAAAACTCATTGAAGAATATTTTAACGTGCCGCTGCCGTTTCTTGACGTGACGTTGACGTTCCGTATAGTGCGAATCGGCCTTAAAAGAGAGAAAGGAAACTGAAATAAAAGAAAATTGAGACACTGACAGATGTTTTCGACTGCTTTGCTTCGTCATGATTATATTAAGGAAAAGAACGGTTTGTCAACATTTGATGATAGGTTGAAAAGTAAAATTCTCAATACCTTTGAAGACGGTAGACACTTCTGGTCTTCGGTAACTTCCATCTAGAATAATTACACTTCGTCCACAAGGGGGAGATGATATGAGGATGCAAATTTACGACTGCTTTATTAAGCATCTCTGTTCGACTCGCATTTTTTTACCGTATCCTTTTTAATGCCACCGCCCTCGAGATAGCCAGTAACTCAATTGATGGAGTTTTATTCAGGATTCACGAAGTTTATATGACTGTCTCAAAGAGCTTCACGTCAATAAATCGACGGGCCCTAACAATATACCCTCCACGGTCCTTATCACCTGCTTCACCTTTAGCTAAGCCTCTGCGCAAAGTTTTTTGCTATGTCATACTTCTTTGGAGTTTATCCAGACATAGAGGCTAAGGCGCCCGACTACCCGAGACCTGCCCCACCGAGATAACATTCTTCATTTCTGTCTTCTCTCCTTACACCAATTGGGCCTTTCCACACTAGTATTCTAGCTGCAGTATTCAAACCGGGTTTTTAGGAAAGGGGTAAGAGAATCAAGGAGAATTCTCTAAAAAAAGTGATGAACTTGGAGAGAAATTTGCAGCACATTTTAAACCTATTTCTCGGGCTTCAACTCACTAACACAAAAAGAAAAACAGTTGGGGGGTCAGAAATCAATTCGAAATGATCAGAAAAGCACTCGCACACATTCAAGTACTTAATCGGAATATGAATGCTTACGCCGCTGCGAGAATACGGATGTGGAAATCGCGGTAGTTGTCAATCCGGTTTGCATACTGCAAAATGAAGACTAGTGTGGAAAGGCCAATACCTCATATTTGTATCACCTTACTGTTCCATTTTGATTTCGTTTCACCCGCAGTGGGAGCAGACGTGTGATAGGACAATTTTCAGGGTTCAGTTTTGTTTTCTTGAGAAATTTATTTTGTAAAACTTTAGGAGCAGCCATGAATTTATGTCACTTTTATAACAATCACAAACTTTGTTCCCGTACCGTTTGTTCCCCCTGTCATAAAAACGACTGGACACAAAGCGAAACGTGTAAACAAATGTTCGCTTTTTAGTTCGCTTTGTCGCGCCTTAAAGCGACCCGTGTGAACAGGCACATAAAGAATACTAGTGTGGAAAGGCCCATTAGCTGAAATTTTTCGTGATGCCGCTTGGAAAGCATAATTAGTGAGAAAGCCATTTCCTGTTCGATCACCGAAGGTAATGTTCTGTTGAGGTCTGTTGAATGGTGGATGTCGGTTGAGATTGAGATAGATGTCGGACGGAATAAAACCGTGTGTTGTCGTTGTCAGTTCTTTCACTCGTCTCTCTACTATCTTTTCGACTAGAGCTTGCTGTCCGAAGTTGCATGCACTGATAGAACCGTCGACAGTAAGTACAAAGGGGCATTATCTCTGAGCGCTAGTCTTTCGCATAAAACAAATTTCTTAAGAGATGAAAGTTCCTTTTTCAGCCATCAAACCGAGGTACAATCTGCAAATCCTTCTGCCTTGAGTACAACTCGTTTATCTGGGCTGGACACCTCGAAAACCGCTTCAACGTGGCTCGACTAAATGCAAAACCGTGCCATCCAATGTGGCAACATTTTTGTCGCAATGCAAGACTAACCTGCTCGGCTCACACCCACACTCTACATACTTCCTTTTCGCTAATTGCACCGTGACCTAACCGACATAACAGAACGCTAGTACAAAGGAGGTGATTCCTAATCTTATATTTTCACATAAAAAAAACCTGTAAAACTAATATTTTATTGGATAAAGTAAAAAGAATAAAAAGTTGAATGGGCCAAGTCTACTGCTACCTCTTATATCTGTAAGTAAATTTTATTTAGCTAAAGAAATATTAAATTGCCTTGTGTAATACTTTCGTCATAGAGTCATTAAGACGCATTCTATTTTCTGGCATAGTTTTAATACTAAACCATTTTCATAATTTTGCCAAATTTCCATCGTCATAAAACCGAACGTTGCACACTAATTTCACAAAGTAAACACCCGAAAAAATCCCATAAACCCGCGGGGAAAACACTGACAAATTAAATAAATTCGCGATATAAATCACCCCACTTGCAAGCTAAAACCGCGGGCTCCAGCAATTATATCAAATTAACTGCCGCAGGCCCGAAAGGCATAACAGAACGTCCGTATAAGGGGACGCCAACTACTCCCCCTTCTTTTCCGAACCCCATCCCTTAAACGGATCCCCTTTTAAAACACACATACTCGACGCCAAAAGATTCTCGCGAAAAAAACTACTTTTTCCATAGGGTTTCAATAAAAAAGGACGAAATACAATAAACTTATACTAAACAGTAAAAGTACCTACGTAAGGATTACGGGTAGTTTCACAACCAAGGGCTAATCCCGAGCTGAGGGTTGTAAGCACCTACGACGTGTGTAGGCGTAGGGGACGAAGAAAATACTCGGGGGTTGTCAAGCAATCGACAGTCGCGTGTTAGATGGCAATCTGGAAAAGAGTCGGGTTAAAGTAGCCCCACAAAAAGGGCTGCTATAGAAGTGTCTTTGGATACCTTGCTGCGACTCCAGTTCCTTCCCGCAGTTGAAGGGATTTTCCCTTTTGGCGTAGCGAAAATTTCGGAATCTACTGCCATTTTTATGATTTTTTTTTACAAAATTCTGCTACTAAAATGTTTGTGGTTGCTGCTACGTTTTTTCGGTGACTCCGGGAATCAAATTCTTGGCCCAAGCTTAAGGAAGCCGTCCAAGGAGCTGGAAGTGTGGCAACGCTCTAAGTTTCCTTTCATATTCAAATCAGTCTAAATTCGCGCGCGAAGGTGAATGGTCGTGAAAGTAGAATTTGGTGATTGTTGGTTGTTGTGTTGGTGATTTTGTTTTAATTGAAGAAAAAAATAAATAAGGAAATAAAATCCATAATGGAGCTAGGAGTTCTTAAGTTAATTGTGATTTTGGTAACATTTCATTTGGTGGAAGTAGTGATCGGGCGGGATGCCCCACCGGTCCTGATACCAGATCAAGGAACAGTAATGGGCACGTACTTGAAAATGTATCGGACCCAAAATGTTCTGGCGTATTTGGGAATCCCGTATGCATTACCGCCCATCAATGAGAGACGATTTGCTGCTCCAGTCGTGGATGATATCCCAAGCTGGGAAGGTGTTCGAAATGCGACATTCTTCCAGCCGGACTGCTGGCAGAACCCAAATCAACCACTCAAGAAGCACGATGATCTCTTCTTGAAGCTGCTGAGAGCTGCTCGACCAACTCCTGCATCAGAGGAAGCAAAACGATACGACGAGGATTGCCTGTTTGTTAACGTATTCATTCCGGATTGTAAGAAATGTTTGCACGATATTTTTTTAAAAAAAAACTCAAGTCCTTTTAATCCTTTTTTAAAAAGAATAAGAACCTTTCATGGAATTTAAAATTTTGTCAAATAAAAAAAATGATGGTTGGTTTCGTTTACCTTTATTTATGGACTCAAGTTCAAAAATAGTTTTGCTAGAAAAGTTTGTGCACCTTCAAAACTATTTTGGAATTCCTCCGGAGCCTCAGACTATCTCTCCGGACTCGTGGTAGTTGAAAAAGTTTTGTGAATTTTCCACACTATTAATCCTTCGGTGCTTGTTATAAATTTTGGATGCCATACAAGTTTGCCTCCACATTTCCATGTACAGTTAAATCAATTCCTGGAAAGTTTGTTATCAGGAGTCTCAGTTTGTTTTCTTGTTTTCTCCCTTTTTTTCGGTGCTAGGATTTAAGGGGGTGTGTGTTGTGTGAGTAGGCAATTTCTTTTTATCCTTTATTTTGGTTCTATGCTGTTTTTTTTTGTATTTTTTTTTTGGCAACTCATTTCCGTTTTAGCGTTGAAACTTTTTATCGTTTTTATATTTAAGGTGAGGCGGCGGTGAAAGTGAGAAATGGAGTGTAATTGTTAATTGTTTATTATAGCAATGTGTAGGCAAAGTTTTTGACCTTTTAAAGAATATTATTTTATGATAATTACTGGCAACAAAATCGTTAAAGCTAATGAAAAGTTAAATGAAGAATAATTGTTATTTTTTGTTTGATTTTTTATCAGTATAACAGAAATAAATTAATAAAATTAACTATGATTTGCAGAAATATAATAGTATAATTATAATTGCTAATTATCATAGCAATAATAGACTTTATTGCTGATAGTTTTGATTATAATCCATCATTATATTCTACAATAGCTTTACATGTCACATTTTTATATTAGAGCTTAAGTTAAAAAGATTTTATCTCAGCTTATCTTTAGACATAGGACCTTCTTTAAATATTTTTATTATTCCCTGTTTCCCTGCCTTCCTCAACCATATTAAACCTGGTGTTCTTTTATATTGTCCTCACATCTCTTTTTTCATTCCTGGGGTACCACTTCGTTAACAATATAGTCAAACCAGCCTTCAGTCAGCCTCTTTCACTCCCGCACCATGTGATCAGACCAAAGCCATTTAACCCTCTTTATTCTACTTTTCATGTCTTTGAAGTATTTTTTTTCTTTTTTACATAGGCTTAGGGATACGGAATCGGTGGAAAGTACTCGATTAAATACTCATGAGTAGAATCGAAAGAAAATTACTCAATGAGTACTTTTTACTTGTTCAAAAGTACTCGATTCCTTGAGAATCGATGAGTACTTTTTTGACATATCTGCGAACTGCCTTAGCGTATGAATTACTCGATTTTCGGCTGTTACAGATTACAAACGCTTATGTAGCTTACATCTCGAGTAAAAAAACGCATAGCGAGCAAATGCGCCTGCCACACGGGTATGCACGCTCCCATGCACGAAATGCATGAAAATCTAAAAATGCGCCCGCCAGAGACATGCACGCTTTCCCTTAGTGATGTGCGATTCTGTATCGATTTAAGACAAAAGCGATTTTTTCGAGTAAAAAAATCTGGTTTTTCGGATCCTTTTCCAGCCGATACGATTTTCGATAATCGATTATTTTTTAGAGAATCGTAATCATCAATTGCACCTTATTTATCACTATACAGGGTGTTCCCGACTAATACTAATCCGTTAAGGGATGATTCCTGGGTATATTTGGAGAAAAAAATTGTTCTACAGAATGGGGCTATCGGGCTTATAGTCCGGTGAAATTAGCAAAAAAAACGCACAAAAGGAGACAAAATTCCAAAATGGCTGAAAATTGGACCACGGCTTCTTTGGGACTTTTTAAGAAAACAATTTCGGAATCACAAAAAAAACAACATGGCCGCCGCAGATATCACTTTTTGGCCAAACATCATTCAAAAACTGGTTTTTTCGAAATTTTTTTTTGATCAGTCAATACGAAACATTATTGCCTACAAAATACCCTTGTTGAATTTTTTTCGAAAAACTTGACCTTTCCGAATTATTTATTCAAAGTATTTTTTGGCCAAAATGTGATTTTTGGAAACTTTGACCTTGAATAACTTCGAAAGGGTTAGGTTTTCGCAAAAATGACAACAGGTCTTTTTTGTAGGCAAGAACGTTTTGTATTGACTGATCAAAAAAAAATTCGAAAAAACCAGTTTTTGAGTGATTTTTTTGCCAAAAAGTGATACTCCGGCGGGCATGTTTTTTTTTTGTGATTTCGAAATTGTTTTCTTAAAAAGTCCAAGGAAGCTGTGGTCCAATTTTCAGCCATTTTGGAATTTTGTCTCCTTAAAATGCTAATTTCGCCGGACTATTATTCACTGAGACACCCTAGTAAAAATGTGCACGACGCATTTGTTCGCTATGCGTGCTAGCTGTGGCGCCGTGCGTGCTAGTGCGTACACCCACAGGGTGTTTAAGAAAAGATGTTTGAAGCATTTTTTAATTTACTTAAACTTTAATTACTCCTCAACTATTTATCGTAGAGCAACTTAATTAGGCTCATTTTTTAGAGAAATGTACATTCTTTAATGTATGATATCAATATCATAAACCTCAGTCGAATATGTTAGTTCAAAGTCAAAATTTTGTTTTTTTAACTAAAATTTCAACTAAAACCACCTTTTTCTCCAAAAAATACGTAGTTAACCTATAATTTTATTTCCAAAATCAGAGAGCTTGGAGTATTTCCTATGAATAATGTTAAAACAATTTTTATTCTACGGCCTTTACTTTTGAAGTTATAAGCAATTTTGACGTTAAAATTGGCTCTATTTCGTATCTTTTTAGTCCCTTTTCACCTAAGCTTCGTCGAAAAGTACCAAATAAGCACCAAACCTGCCATGCCTTTATTTTTTATAACAATGAATTATTTATTTAAATGTATTTATTTTTTATAATATAGTGAATTATTAATTTTAATTTGGCAATGAAATTCGTTTTTTTTGTTTTGTTAAATTTAATAAAAATTTTATCAAATAAAATGTAATTTTTCTTTAAATATTGTACTCGATTTTTATAAAATCGATTTTTTAAGGCCAATTTAAATAAAAATCGATTTCATTAAAACAAAAATCGATTTCCAAAATCGATTTTATTTTTTGAAAAACGCACATCACTACTTCCCTTCATGCATGAAAATGTAAAAATGCATCCGCTAGAAGTATGCACGCCTCTGCTACAGATATGAATGTAATCGTAATCAACCATTCCAAACGCGAGTGCTGCTTTACTAAGCGGTCCCCCAGCTAAGTACTAACCGCGTCCAATGCTGCTTGACCTACGCAATCGAACGAGAACCGATCTACTGAGTATGCTTAATGGCACTCTTTATAGTCACCAAGTTTATTGTTGGTTTTTTCGTCATATACCATTTTTTAAAGCCCCAATTAGTCTAAACAAATGTGAGCGCACTGTGCTTCGTTTGGACTATTGATTCCGTTCGGGCCTGTAGCGGGCTGCATTTGGAAAAGCAGAATTTTTACTCAGGCGTATCGTGGCTGTTTGAGTTTTAGTCAAGATGAGATATAAATTGAAACCTATAAAAGCCCGTTCACACCCAAAGCACAAATTGGAGCTCCTTTATCGCACAGAGATATGTATGTATTTCTCTCTGTCTGGAATCCACTTTCGTGACACAGAGAGTAAAGCATAAAAATGTCTGTGCTATGAAAGAGGTCCAATTTGCGTTTGGGATGTACTTTCTGCCTCAATTAAGGAGAGTTTAAGGCCCTTAAAGGTCCCAAAACTTTCCTTAATTGAGGCAGAAAAGTAAATATGTTTATGTATGTGTAAAGCGTTTATATGGAAATTATTCACAACTCAGATAAACTTGAAAATACGGCCTTAAATGTAAATTGTACTCAGTACTCGATTCCACCCTGTAAGTACTGATATGAGTAAAAGTACTCAGTCAAAAGTATCGAGTACTGATATGAGTAGAATCGAAAGCCGAATACTCCTATGAGTAAAGAATCGAGTACCGATTCCGTACCCCTACATATGCTTTCCCTTCACTCTATCCTTTATGATGGGAATGATAAGGACTTTTGTTCGTCCGACTTTCTGTGTGACTTCTGTACGGGCTGTGAAGTGGCCGAAGTAATATCTGTGAGGACTCTCTGGGTAATTTCCCAGCGATTTTGCTTTGTTTCACAGACAAAATTCTATAGAAGTTTATAGATAGAAGTCTCTAATACCAAAAGTTTCTATCGTGTGGACCCACTGCCACTGTTTCACTGCCAAGATGCCCGTTTATTCATTTTTTACATTTGTTATGTCCCAAGACTTCAGGCGTATGTCAGACACCGTAATATACAACTGTTATATACTTTCAGTTTGTGATGCATCCACGTACAACACTGTGTAAAAAGTACCGCTGAAACGATATAGCTAAATTGTTATCCTGTCACGCGGAGCTTGATGAGCTCCATCTGTAACTCAATGTGTTCACAGACGTTGTTAATATTAGTCATCCTTTTAAGTGCTCCGAGATATATACAGTGGATAAATTAGTAGAAAAAAATGTTATTGTGTTTCAACCAAAATTTTGTGTGACGAATCGATGAAAATCTTGCAGAAGACATACTTTATAAATGTTACAATTTACAAAGTATTGAAATAGAGTTGAGAAAGTAGTAGTTGATTTGCCTCTTTCTAGTCGGTGTTCAACGTCAATGAGCAATTAGATTAGAAATCAAACAGCTACTCGAGTCGTATGAGTCTTAGAGAATTGGAGAGAATAATTTAAGTTTGTTCATAGAATTATTTTCCGCATCAGACGAGCCGTTGCGTGACTGGTTCAGAAAGAGTTTAAATCCTTCCAAAAGAGAATTGAAAACAAGACATGGGTGTATGAGCACAATTGGTAAACAAAGCAAAATTTTTTGAAGGCTCTTCGAAAACGAGTCTAATCTAAGTCCAAAAAACCGCGTAAAATTCGTTCTGAAATCAAGGTCATGCTAACAGTTTTCTTTGATTATGAAGCGTTTCCATTCCCATAGCCCCAAATCCGCCATGTGACAAATATTCTAGTGAAAACCTTTACAAATATATTTGGTTTAGGACAATTTAAAATCCAGTCCATCCTGGCAAGAAAAGATGTCTGCTCCTGGCCAAATTTGACAACTCTGAAGAAAATGTTCGGTTATTACCTTACAAAGCGTGGCAGCGGGTGTTGTACGAAATTCTCAACCTATGGCCACATGTCCCAATTGTCCAGTGTCCTATAGTGATCAAAACGTTCTGACAATGTCCTTTCGCACCATCAGCAATATGTCGCGTGATCCTTGCCTGGTGCAATCAAGCCAAGTTTTTCTTGTCTTTGCGAATGTTGAAAAATCCCCCCCCCCTCTGTGCACCTGTATCGTGCCATTACATAATCATATCTCTCTTTTTTAAACAGAGGGTCTCGGCCACTGTTGTGCCCAGATCTCGTTGTCTTCGACGTTCCTGTTACCCAGCAACCGGTGAAAAGTAATCCTTTACTTCCTGTTCCTAGTCAGTGCCTGGATAGTCCGTTGGCTACCCGATAACAGTATTATACTGGCTCATGGGTTTCTGTATTGCGAGGCATGTTTTGAAGAGTTAGGCAGGCTGTTGAATTTTTGGAGGTATACGAAGGGAAGATTTGACCTTCGGCTAAAGGTGTTTTTTCTGAAAATCAAGAAAAGTGCCTGTTTTCAAACTCGTTTATGAGGTTTAAATCGAACCTCACCAACTTTTCATGAAAATGGGTTGGTGGAGCAACTCTTCGAGAATAAATAAGGCTTTTCAAAGTAACTCGAGCACCATTGTGGGCCTTGTTCAAACTTTTTTCCTGAAACGGCTGTTTTTACATTTTTGAGATTTACGCAAAAAGTTATAATTATTTTTGCATGAAATTTTTATTGTAGGTAAGCACTAACAGAAGCCACAATTTCAGCCCTGAAACAAGGTTCTACGATAATTACAGTCCCTGTAATTAAATGTCAAAAAATGGCCATATTTCGCGGTTTTTTTTTTCAAAAACCTGTTGTCCAAAACTCATAATTTTCGTCTTTTTAAGCGCTATTACGTACTATTTTTTGTTTTCCAAAAACAAAATTTTTTCGCACCTAAAACGTTGAAAAACTTTTTTCCACCTGTTCTCCTGGACCGATTTTTTCCAAAACACATTCATTGAATTCCTACGATTTTTCACTTAATTATAGCGTCCAAAAATCGCAGGGTAGATTTATTTCAACTTTTTTTCTATCCCTCCTGGACTATAGAATCTCTTAGCTTAGAACTCAATTCCCTTGTATCAATGTTTACTAATAAAAGTGTATTATTGTCGTTAGTCATAACTGGAACATAGTTAAGAGTGTGTTGAAACATTATATTTTTGTCTATTCATACATGCCTATTCAACTTACACTGAATTTAGCTAGTTGTATTTGATAATGCATTTTCGCAATTGTTCTACTTTCATGCATATGTAATGCCATTTGGATTAGTTTTTTTGTGGACTAGAGACCCATAGCTACATCCCTTTAGGTTAACTAGACTAGTATCTCTAATAGTACCTACTTACGTCCCAAATCAAAGCCGTCCTCCTTCTAATAAGTTCAACTTCATGAGCTCGTAAAAAGCGTAGTCGATTGTTATATTTCCTCGACAATTACAAATGACTCAATTAGTTTGATTGAGAATGACAAATATCGAACGTGCTGATAGCAGCCTTATTTCATATTTGTGTACCGAAGCCCATTTATTATTTCCTTGATAATGATATCCAATGTCAATCAAAATTGTATACTGATATCCAGTGCTATCGAAAATCGCGTATGATTGAATCTGTGAAATAATTACTTATCGATGGGATTTTTTTTATTACAATTTTGATTTCAAATGAATGAATTTCGCGTCGGGATTCCAGAAGTCTCATTCACCTGCAAATTCTAGATTTTTTTCAATAATGCTATTGCAATAAAAAATGCTCTAAAATTACTAACTAACTTCTATCAAGAGTTCCACATTTTTCGTACTGTTTCTTAAGATGAAAATTTTTTTCCATTTCTATGACAATTGCCTGAGCAAAAAAGACTGTGGCCCTTAACTTTATAAAAATTAGCCCGGATTAAAGAATTTCTATACTTCTTTCCTTTTTTCTGTGAGGTATTGGGTCCGGGATATTTTACCCCACTACTTCAGATCTGTAAACAGGACGCTTCAGCAGTCTGCTTAAAGAGACTTAGACTGTTTTGGTCAAGCAAGGTCGCGTTGAATAACAAGACTGTTTCTGGCTATCGCGGGACAATGACTCGTCCTCTTCGAAGCGCAGCCTACAGTGCTTTCGATCGTCCATACGTTGTTATTTAGCCAACTGGTGGCTAAGCCAACTAATCGCCGGACATCCTTCCTGCTGTGAATTAGCAATGTTCTGGCAGCGTTTTGAGTCGGCCCAAGTACACAGCTCTTTGATTTCCTGCTCAAATTTAAAGAGGAACAGAGCTTGAAGTTAATGAGTCTTGACAAACATAAAAGGGTGTTAAGCAAACGTGCGGGTATTTTTGGTCTCATGATGTTTTTGGCTACTCTTCTTGACCCAAGGTAGATGAAGGGTGATTTTTTTCATTTCAAGTTCTTCTAGCTTGATTTTAGATCGTTTCGCAGACAAGCACCATGTATATACTTTGTTTTGCTTTCATTGGCAGGCAGTCACGAATTTCGTGCCGCTCGATTAATCTGGATGAACTCGTCTTGTACCATCTTTGGTATTCTTCTTGATTTCGTAGGCGATACCTAGATAGCTTTACGGATATCGTGATGCTCACAGCTAGTGCAAACACACAGGTTTTTTCTTATTGCATCTTTATAACTTTATGCAAACTGTGGGTGTCAAAGCACTGCCTATATACGGGCTCCCAAACAAATTAAGCGTTAAAATTTCCCTGACTGTTCGAGAAAGGTCGCGTTAAAAAGCGAGTCATACTCACGCTTGATTCTTTCACTTATTTTTCTTACTTTTTTTTTCTGGAAGTTTCTCTATGAATTTTTTTAATTTATTTCTTAAGGTCCTGAAAATTTATTTCCATGATTATACATATACACGTATATGTTTTGAACACTTAACTTGTTAGAATGGCTAAAACGATTTTTATTCATAATGTTACCTCCAATATAAATTTAATAGCATAAGTTCTCACGGTAGTGTGAACACTGTGCCCTTCTCTTTTATTATTTCAAAATCTAAAATCTTATCGTACATGTCTACTACGCTTAGTCTGATTTACGAAGGTATTAACCATTTGAAAACTAAATTTCATTTGTTGATAAAATCTTTGTTTTCACCGGTGCCTGTGTAGCAATGTGCCATAATAAAAATGGTTAGTGCTTCTTAGCAATCTAAACCAGACAAGCTGCAGGTGCATTAATTTTTATGACCTTTTCAAGGAGAATGCATAAAAAGTCCTTGGATTGCATGCTCCGATTATCGGCTGATTGAGAATAGCAGCATAAGCTGTTTCCACTTAAATGAGCACTATATAAGCTTTGTTATGTAAGAAATAAAAGGTATAAACGCGATATATAAAAAAACAAAGAAGAAAGTTAAATAAACACGGAAATGTAACCATGAAATTTGCTTATGAAAGAAGGCAATTTTCAAGAAACCAAAAAAATGGCAACTGATAAGTGTGCAGCCTACGTATAGGCGCAGAAATTAATAAAATGTTGATAAACTTTTGTTGCTATATTTTGATAAAGCTGAAAATCTTGTGAATTTCAAATTATTTCTATGGATAAAGAAGTTATAAGCAAATGTTGTTCAAAATAAAAACATTGAGGTAAATTTTCTAAAGTCGTTGTACGTTGTATATGTATTTCAGTGTAATTATTTAGTATTTCCCATCAAAAAATACCAACTCTTTCAATAATGTGTAATTTTAAATGGTTCATGCTATAGAGCGATTGTTTCACAGTCAAGGCCAATTGTGCGAGAAGCGCATGCAAGACTTGCATTCGAGTATGGTATAGCTGTCACAAGTGGATTCAACGCATAGAATTAAACATGGCAATCTACAATGGGATGCGTAGCGCGAATGATTGCGAGAAGAAATATTCGGAAAATTAAATATTTCTCGCATGTGAGATGCGTGAGCTTGTAAAATTCATATGTCAGAATTATTGTGGTTGTGTTTCCGTGAACAAAATAAAGTGTTTTTTTTGAGATTCTGTCCAAAAGTACCGCGGCCATTCGCTTGGCCTTCTGTACTACACCCCTATACCTCATATTTATGGGCTAGACCGCTGGAACAAGTTCAGCAGCCTGCCTAGTGACTTGTCGCTTACACTTGACGGTTGAAGCTTCCCGGGTTCTCGACCACAGTCCTGCCTTCGGTCTGTTCGGAAAGAGATCACAAAAGCGGGCTCGGGTATGCTCTTTGGGCTCCCCAATTACACTAGGGCCCTCCTTGCCTTGGCCCTCTCCAGCTTAATTGGTCCACAAAAGTCCCATGAGGTAGGAAGGTTAAGGTCCATCCTGACAGAGCTTCCATATCAGAATAAGGCATTATAACAACTGGGTGCGCCCGGTGCCCAGCGGAAATCGTTAAACGAAAGTGCAAAACCTACCACTGCCATGCAGGCCTCGACACGATTACTTTACATCTACAACAACATAGTTAGTCAACATAGTTCGGTAACGCAATACTTTCATTGTAACAGCTGAGCCGGCGACGACCCAAAAGCAGAAACAAGGTAATGTAAAAGACTGAATATCGTTTTAGTGCCACGTCACTCGGCGACCTCTGCCCTTATAAAATCGAAATTGTTGTTGTTGTTTCTGCATTAGTGCTGACGTCACTCGGCGCCCTTTTTCTACGATATTCGAAGCTGTCAGTCTATTTTACATTACCTTGTTTCTGTATACCGTGAGTCGCAGAAAACTGTCACTCGGTGTTGTTGGAGAGGTTGTTCGAAACACGGTATACAGAAACAAGGTAGTGTAACAGAGACTGACAGCTTCGAATATCGTAGAAATTCCGTGCCGAGTGACGTCAGCACTAATGTAGAAACAACAACACAACTCCGATTTTATATGGGAAGAGCGTGCCAAGTGACGTCAGCACTCAAATGACATTTCTCCATTACATTACCTTGTTTCTGTATACCGTGGTTCGAAAATGTTTCTTGGATTTCAGAGCCCCAGATGCCACAGTTTTGCTTGTTTGCGTATCCAGACAGTTTAAAATGAGCCTCATTACTCAGATGTCATCGTAATGACAGTTGTATGTTGACAGTTTTAAAATAGCGCGAAATTTAAAATGACATCTTTTTTTGAAAGACCCTTTATTTAGGGACTACATATATTTTTCTGATTGATATAAATATATCTCCACCGATGTTGAGGAAGTCAAATAATAGCAATTCAGAGGACGAGAAAATCAGGGTTTCAAAAAAATTTCTTATTAGGTTACGTACAAGCCATACTCTACCAAAACCCTTGGAAACATCTAAAGCAATCAGACCAGACTCACCAAAGCGATGGATCTTTGGTAGAGGTGCTCTAAAGCCGTACTGCCTGTCGTGTAGAATTTGGTTGATTTGGGCCTGCAGCACATGCGATTCCAATAGGACGGTGCCACTTCATACACATCTCGTAGTACGATGCAAAAGTTTATAGATTTTCGACAACATTAGATATTTTAGACTGTCATAATTTTTAAAACTCTTCAAATAAAAATGGTTTGTATAATTTTCCAATTAAAATTTTTTCCGTCTACCTCCGTGCTTTAGCATAGATTTACCATTAAAACTTCCGAATTGCAATAAAAATTTCAGTCATTTGTATTTTTTATTAACAACAAATAAAATCTAGAAATAAAACGGAAAACTAAATCCGGAGGATGCGCCTGCCAAGTGCATTGTCTCCACCCTCTCCCCAAAAGGATTCCGTCCTCCACAAAATAATTTCCCGCTCAAGTTGCCCCCAAAAGCCAGACTGAAATTCAATATTTTCCGTTTCTTACGTTTCCGCACCAAAACAATTCCTGGCGGTGGGTGATTGACAAAGCGAGAATTTCACTGTCAAAGTTTCCTTTCCTTTTTGGTAAATTTTCGTAATTTCCGTGCGAAGATGGTAAAATCCTTCCTTCCATGGTTTACGTGTGCCTCCTCTGTAGGTCTGCCTGTCTTGGAATATTTTGAATCCCGGCAGAAATCGATAGATGTCAATAGATACCGAAGTCTAGTTGCATACATTAACTCTAGAAATAGCTTTTCACCCCCTCGATCCTCAAGCGAAATGCGTTCACCTGTGCGTATAAATAGTTCAGTCCTTTACCTAAAAAAGAAGGACGAAAGTAGGTCTTAACTGCGCCTGGAATTATTTTGATAATGTGCTCCTGCAGGCCTTGAATATCCGATCCGACGCTGGGGAGAAAGCCTTCGAATCCTTAACCAGGATTTTATTCATTAATTAAATCGGGATTTGATTGCTCTCATTATCAGATTAGGCTCGCTGCGAATCTGGTTAAATTTGAAATTATAATTACGCGAAAATATTAATTGGCGCTGAGCACGCGTCCGGTTATTTCTGATTTTCTGGAGGGAGTTCTGCGATTACACTTATGACAGAGCAGGCCAAGTCTTATCAAAACCAGGGAAATAGGGCAATTTTTTGCACTTAATCTACTGCTCCACTTTCGTGTGACTCCCTGTAATAAAAGCCAAAAATCATTCATTCATTCACAATTTTTTCTACGAAGGATCCAAAATGGCACATGCATATGAGAGAGCGCAACGGGGAAGTACTTGTTATCCAAAATTATAAGTAAAGGTTTTACTTTAGCAGAGATAATGACTCCTTGCACGAGTTAGCACCTATAGGTTAGTTACACCTGTAGTTTGTCCTGTATATGATATGATGGCATAAGACGACGACGACGTTGTCGTTCTGTTCTGGCAGGCATTATTGTGACGTTCTCATATGCATGACACGATTCGTAAATATGAAATGAATATGACGGATGATTTCGTAAACAAGGTTTACTGAACCCAGGTTAATTTGCGCTTGTTCTCTTTTATGGATTAAACAGTAATAATATGCTGGTGACATGGTTTGTGATTTGTTAAGCCTTGATTTAATATCTTGGCTTGATTTTGTCAGATTTCCATTCATTTATAGTAATGTTTTGTGAATACATAATAAATTGAAATTCTTGTTTTTGCTCTATGAAATTTATGAGCTTTATGATAAATGATATTCACTTGTTATTTAGTTGATTGAACTTTGAACGTGATGCTAGTAAGTAGATAGTTTTTGTAGATAACGTAGAACACAATTAGTCACCATGTCTGAGCCATTTATTACAATATTCTATTTTATGCTCTCAGTATATTTTTATTACTTATTTGCAACAGTTACGGCTGAGTAAAATCTTAATGACCACAAACTCGAGCAAATATATGGGACCTTAGCATATTGCGAATCCATGGTAGCACCTACACATGACGGGCAACTAGTAGAATGGACAGTGATCGAGAAAACTAGGCGATAGTATACGGCCTCTATGAGGCTAGCCCTACTGCCTTATGGGGCCCACAAGGGGCATTTAACGCGCCTTGCTCCATAAGTAATAGCGGCCACCATGAGGAAAACTGATTGCTGCCCGTTTTAAAAACGGAAAAAAGAGGCCGAGGAATTTGAGAACTTCGACGTTGATATGCAAGTCATAACTGCGGCGGCGTCGAAAGCTTGATATTTTTAAATGCGAGTGTCGTTTTACAAAGCGGTCCCCAAACTGAGTACTAATCACGTCTAATGCTGCTTGACCTCCGTAATCGAACAATAACCGCTTTACTGCGTATGATAAATGCCACCCTTCACGGTCACCAACATAATTGACTGGAATATGAAGCAAGACAACAACAAAAACTAAAGCTTATGTGTATTACTTTAAAGCTTTTTAAAAAGCTTTCATAACGTAAAGTTGAAACCATATGCACGCTTTCTCGTTTGAACTTGGTGAGCTATTCAGAGCTTTTCAGATTTTATATGTGAAAGCTGTGCATTAGTCGCATGGGCATTTGGTTGTGTCTCATAACAAAGCATAGGTTTATTTGATATGTAGGGCTGCTGGATTAGAGTCATTAGGGCGGCCATTAGATTGAACATTCACGATCATGAAGGCAGGGTCTGGCACGTGGTTGTCTAAGATTGCCGAAAGTGTCAGAGTCAGTGCTGCGAAGTAAGTCTAGAGCAGATCATTTCTAAAGATTAAGTAAATAGCGGGTGATGGCTACATATGAATAGCATGGGCCAATACTCTGTCAAAAGTCGTGGACGTATATAGAGAAACCGTTGAGATACATGGCCAGAATCAAAATTAAAGCTCATGATATTCTCTAACAAAGATAATAATCCTTTTTTTCGTAGGACCTCTTCTCTTTTTTCGCTGGCTCTACAGCCCAATTCGAGCCTTCTATCAGATTCTTCCTCCAGACGTCCCTCTGTTCCACAGCTTGCCTCCAGTTTCTTACGTTCAGGAATTTTGCTGCATCAGCCTTAACACTCTCTTCCTACATTGAACATGGTTTGCCAACTGGTCTTTTCCCATCTGGCGTAAGGCTTGTAGTTTTAGCAATCAAACGAAAAATCAACCTCTATGCTTCCATCAAAACTAATATGCAGACTCTGTCAAGAATTTGAACTCGCACAAAATCCGCCACCGAACACCGCATAAATGAAATCGACTTATTATTATTACTATTGCGAGTACTCATCCCAGCCAAGACCACCAGCGCGAAAGCTCACCCAAGAAACAGCTAAGTTCCCAAAAGCCCACCCAAGACATACATCGAAAATCTAAACTCCAAGCCAAGACCATTACCTAAAAGCTCACAAACACGATGAGTCGTCAGCAGTGCTGTCAGATATACGTTTTTATACGTATTATACGTTTTTCCAGGAGCTGCCGAGACCAGTACGTATTTCTATACGTTTTTACGTTTTTTCAGATCGGCACGTTTTTTATACGTATTTGGAGAATGATCCATATTTTTACATATTTATAGGTTTTCTCGGGCTCTTTCATACATAACTATGACTCTCCCTATGCACTTTTTCTCTCCTCTAAACGTTTTCGTGGCCATAGGGGAAAAGTGAGTATAACCTTTATGGCATATGGCAGAAAATCACTGCGGGCATATGCATATATACGCGTGTAATTCCGATGAGGATTGAGGACTTGTGTTATGGTTATACTTATGTGAATACGGCTGCAAATATTTACCTCGATTTTCTACAATGGTTCGGTTAGTAGAAATTCCCATTTTCTCTGTTATTGTCGAAAACATATGACTTAATTTTTTTTACGGAGCTTTTTTGATGAATGCATATATTCTTATATTACACATTATAATCCATCATTATTGCATCGCTCATTGTCTATTTTCCATATTTGTAGGCTTTGTGACTAGTGTAACAACGGGAGCGAAAGAGACAGATAGTCGATACGTTTTTATACGTTTTTTTATCGTCTCCCCCAACCACTTTTTCCCACAAAATACGTTTTTACGCCGTTCACGATCTGGCAGCACTGGTCGTCAGGGAGGCGTGATAGCGGTTTAGCTGTACTACTTTGCTTGTCGTGTAGAATTTGGTTGGATTCAAGATAAACTTTTTATTCATCTTTGTATAATTTTGAAGAGAATATAAGTAATTGCAATTGGACGGGAGTTATAGAGGTTATTGGATTAATTTTTTTCCAGCATGAGCTGATTATGAGCTTGATAAATTTCGAAGAAGTATGACAGGGCAAAAAATCAAGGCAGATTTCTCGGAGACCATTGGAGTCATAGCCGTGTCAGGCAAAGGAAAATTCAAAGAGAACAGAGATGTTAATAAATAGGGTATGGTTTTTTTCTGTGGAGACCTCCCTCTAATAAATGAAAGAATTTTTTTTTGATAAATGATCCATCCCATCCAATGGCGTCTTTGCGCCTCCACCAAATCGAGCCTTTGCGCCTCCACCCTTGCAGCATGCCTCCAGTTCTGGATGTTGAGCATATTCCGTTCTATGAGTCGTTGCCGTTGTGTCTGTCCTGTCCGAGGCATGCCTTGAGGATTCATGACAGGTGGGTTTTTTTTACAGTGGTAGTTTGTCAGCCTGCCGTTACTAGCATTTGACCACCTTAAATGCTCTTTAATGAAATTGACCAAAGACCAGACGTTTTTACTGCTAGCAGTTTGGTATTGAGAATCTTACTTCTCAACCTGCCATCAAATTATGATTTAATTTTCTCAATGAAGGAATTACTGAAAAGCCACATTATTCCTAATATAGAGGACTATGCCCTATGGCAGTGGTGGCGAACCTTTTTATGAGCGCGTGCCAGAAAATTACAAATATTACTTATCGTGTTGCTGGCGTGCCAGACAGTTTTTAATTTCGGTTTTTCAGAATTTTATTTAGACAATTTCAAAAATTAATATACAAAAATAATATATTATACCAGAATCAAAATTGAACCATCATACCTATTTAAATTGCAGAAAAATCAAAAATTTTTAAAATTAAAGAAAAATTTGATAATAACATTGGAGTTTTCCATCAACACCTATATTTTCACAATCACAATACTACTAGATTAAAACAATAGTTGTGCTTACCGAAAAACTACTCAACAAGACTTTGAAGCAACTCAATTGAAACAATATTTCGGGAGGCCGCGGTTTTTTTGTAAGATAATGAGCACGTACGATATATAGTCAGATTAGCAATTAACAAAAAGTGTGAAACATTGGCACAAGTCCAGGGGTTGCGCGAGTGCGTTTCTGCACAATATTGTTATAAATATATATGTAGGAATTCCGGTTCAAATGAGAAATATGAGCAGCTATGAAACCTTGACAGTATGTAGTTTATGGATAACTGAAAAACCATTTCTTACACCTGGCGTGGGGTGCAAAATGGTTCTTACACGCTGCTGATTATGTAAAATTTCCCAGAACTTTGCGAAATCTGAGCACCAATAAAATCGACAAAAATAATAAACCATGTAACAGCGGATCTGAAGCAGTACAAAGTTGTAAATAGTAGCAGCCAAAAAAATTCCTTGCTATCAGCATTTAAGCAAACGGTCAATCCTTTCGCGAGCGATATTTATAAAAATATGCTATTTCATATTTCGACGGGAGCGATTAATCGCAGATTTTTTGCTCAATGTTGATCAAAAAAGGAAGAACTCAAGTCAGCATTTATTGATAAGTGTGCTACCAATGAAAATCGTTTCGAGCGCCCTACACGTCGATCACCAAAGAAAAGTAAGGCAATGGACGGAAATGTTATCGAGTTGAAATTGCAACGCTTTTTATTTGGGCATAGATCAAGTATTGACATATCTTTCATAAAATTTGGTCGAGCCTTTTTGTGATTTTGCAGGTACCTGCACGATATTGCACGAACCAAAAACAATATCGAATTCTTTGAGTTGCCCATCGAAGCATATTAACGAAAACATGTTCTGAAAAAATTTCATAACATTCGGTCGAGCCCTGTTTTTGTTTAAATGAAAAGACTTCGGCTAAGAATCACAAGCACTAGTTTAGCATTAGTTTTTCTAATCTTCTAATTAATAAAAGAAAGTTTCTGTATGCGTGTATGGATGCGTGTATGTGCGATGTGTGCGCTATAGCGGGCGTACCAGTCATCCCAGAGCTTCGAAATTCTGCACGAAGGTCCGTGGGGGTCTCCCATGATGCACCTCGAAGCCCGATTTTTGAAATTCAAAATGGCCGCCGAAATATGACCGAAATTCAAAATGGCCACCCAAATTTGCCAATTGTCTTCCGATTCCAATGAAAATTGGTATCTGGGGTTTTTTAAGGTAGCAAATAACGAATTTATGATCAGAACTTATAAATTCAAAATGGCCTCGCCAATATGGCGGACGAATTTTTCCAATTGTCTTCCGATTCCAATGAAAATCGGTATCTGGGGTTTTTTAAGATAGCAAATAAATAATTTATGATCAGACTTATAAATTCAAAATGGCGGACGAATTTTTTCAATTCTATTCCGATTCCAATGAAAGTGGATATCAAGGGGTTTTTAAGGTTGCAAATAACGAATTTATGATCAAAACTTAAATTCAAAATGGCCGCACCAATATTGCCGATGAGTTTGCCAATTGTATTCCGATTCCAATGAAAATCGGTATCTGGGGGTTTTTAAGCTAACAAATAAAGAATTTATGATCAAAACTTATAAATTTTAAATTTCGGGGCCAATATGGGGGACGAATTTTTCCAAATAAGCCTTTCCACGTCAGTTGTATGTAGGTTGTGCAAGAGTTGGGAAATCGAAAAATCTTCACATCCTAGCTCCGAACACTAAGTAAGAAGGGGGCAGTGTAACGGCTAACCGAAAAGAGAAAATTAAAATTCAAATTCAACGAGAAGTTTCATGTTCATAGGCACCTACTTGAATACATACATAACGCAGTGTCACATCTCAATTTAGTACGGTTGTTCTAACTGAACCGCCAAGAAGAGGAAGGAGGAGCACATGTGTGCAAGAAGTTTTGTTTTGAAATTAAAGTTGTTAAAAAGAAATAAATTGAGAACGCTCGGTATAGGTAACTCTAAATTTTTATATGGTATCCAAAATCATTTTCCAGATTTTTTGTAGTTTTCATTATACTTTTGTCCTACCGCGGACAGTGCACACATAAACTTTTTTTATTTAAAGGCGTTGCAACGCACGCGGGTTTTATGCTAGTATCTAATAAACTCGTTGGAATGAAACCCGTTTTAAATAAAATTACCTATTCTGGATACCGCAGAGCGGTAGCTTCCCAACAAGACATAACTTGTCAAAATCCCAGCACTCTGGTGCAAAATCGTGCAAAAATTAAGTTACCCTTTACAAACATGAGGAATTTTTCAAACCTTAGATCAGCACTTTTTAGACAGGGAATTGTTTTCCACCATCGACCATGCGCTCTAGTGTCGCGAAGGAAGTACGAAGGAAATTTTCGTTTGCTAACACGTTCAGAAAAAATAAATTCTCTAGAAAAATCCTGTAGATTTACCACTTCATAATAGGTCTGTTCCAATAGAGAATGCGGGATCCCGCGGGACCAAGAAATCACCCAATTCCTGTTCCAATAGAATCTCATGCTCGGAAAAGCGGGGAAATTTTGACTTCCCCTCGACCAAGAAACCGCAGGAGATTTTTAGGTGGAGTGAAATCTTACGACGTTTTCAACATGTCAAAACAGCTGTTACTTGTCATGTCAAATCAAAATGATTACGATATGCTGAAAATAATTTCTTCATTTGGTGCCTTACTACAAGATTTTGAATAATTTTATAAATAATTTATTAATTTCTATAGTTTTATGTCATTATTTTGAAGACACAGGTGATTTTTAGGTTATGGTCTTCTTGATTTGCACGAAACATCCCAGAAAGCGTTCCTTCACCTTTCGGGATTTTGACTAAATTTTCCCCCACCAATCAAGTAACTTTTCTCAGGCTACGACAGGACAGGTTTTCTATTGGAACAGACCTTATATTCAACATTCATCATACTGCGAAGTTGATCGTGTGGACCGACAGGGTCAAATCCACATCCCAACTAGTTTTTATTAGACTTGTTTCAAATCAGCACGAAGTGCAAAGCAAGAGAGAAAGTGAGTCAGCGATACCATTTATCGATGTATTAGTCATTAATGTTTTCGTTACACTACCTGAGGCCGGATTCCCCAAGGAAATTTCCTTTGTTTCGTCGTGCACGCAGTCGTGTTGCAAGAACAACGGAGCATGTTGGAGCAGATAACCGATAGAAAATTCGAATATTTCAAAAATCAAAACAGAAGATTTTATATCGGGACTTCACTTGCATAAGGTTGATGACCTCAGAAAATAATTACATCGTACGAGTGTTATGCCTCCTGAGACAACGCGAATCGCTTCAATGGACCGATGAAGGTTGTTCTATGTGGTAACTAGGGTTATTGAAACTGAATTGCAGGAAAAAATATAGTTTTTGAACAATTCCGTGCTGGTCTCGATGATGAACTCCAAAACTTTCTAGTTCATTGATTGAATGGTGCTAAACTAGGAGTCGATGTACACCATTCCAAACCCGTAAATACTGTCTAAGTCGTTTTTGGTCTTTATTAATCAATATTGCAGCTTTGTTTCCTTTCTTTATATCAAAATCGATAAACTTTTGTTTACCTCACATTATTCATTTTCCCCGACTATATTAAAATATTAAATCGCTTCAACCGAAATAAAATAAGAAAGGAGAAAAAATTCCGTGAAAATAAGAAGAGAGTTTTTGCCCCCAAAAAGAAAATCAATGGCACGCGATTCACAAAATTTTTTTGAAAGTAAAACTCCTGCCAGAAATCGTAGTAAATTCTGTTCTGTTTGTGATGTAATGTCCCGAATCCTGGAGGGGCATGTCCTGACGTCCCTGGCAACATGACGTTCTGGCGCTTATACTACATACGACTAGGCACATTTAAACGCTTTCTTGGCAGATAAGGTATTGCGATCGGCAGGCGTTAACACTTCGTCGTCGCATAAATGGTCAATATGCATAGCCTTCGTGTGAGATTTTCGCCATTAAGCTGAGGGGGGACTGGTGGACAAAGCTTTTGTTGCGTGACTTCAGGTGTTTTAGAGCAAATATCATGTTTTCGGTAAGGTTGTTCACCGCCCTATACACGTTCAATTGGCGTCGTGTCCTTTCTGATGGCCAAGGAGACCGGCTAATGTGCATTGCTAGTGTTACTTACTTGTAGTGAGTTTTTGCGCGTGATTTTTGCCCAGTTTGTATCGAAGGAAATCCCAAGGAGCCTAATCGGCATCATAATTACCAACTCCTTTAATCGATACTAAAATTTGCCACGCCAAATCTCAATTTTAATCACCGTTACGGTAATGGCTAGCCGCGCCTTATGCAGTACGCGGCACGTGTAGGCTCTGCTTCCAGCAATCTTTGTAATGATTTTTTAGGTGCTGCCAAATTTCTGTACGCTAAGCACGTCATTAAAAGGGGGGTTCCCCGGTTTCCTTTGAGTAATTTGTAGAAATTACCGGCTACAAGAGTGCGCGGTGGACGAAATCGATAGCGGAGAATTCCTTTCTTTATCGCGATGATGACAGGACTTTTACGTTTCGAGTTTATAAATTAGGCGTGGACTTCCCCGGTATCGGTCGGTGGTGTCCCAAACATATCGCTACACACACCCTTCTTCAATTGCTTCCTTGATGGAGGTTAAGGGTTCGTGCAGTTCTCGAAGTTCAGTCCGCACTTACTCTGCTCATTCATGAACTTCCTTATCCAAACTACCGGATTGGAGGTGGTGGCAGGGGGACGAACTCACCCAGTTGGTCGCATTCCAAATTTTAGTTGCTTCCGCTCCATTTGTTTTAAGCTTTCTTATCGGTTACCTAATCTCGCTAGCAGTTTCGGCTCTTATTCAGCGGCTTTGAACTTCGAAGCTATGTAGAGTTTAACGCAACCAACCATCCGCCCCACCGCCATCAATTAATATATCTGGAGGGGCAATCTACTAATAATCCCTAATTGGGGTTATGGCATTTGCTGTTGTTTGAAAATCGCTCGTTGTTTGACGTTCTGGTTTAATGGTCAGTTGTCGCGAAAAATTATAGCCATCATGGCGTACTACCGCAGAATTCTGATAACAGTTTTTCTTTCTGATACTAAAAATCTGATTGATAGTGGAATAACGATTTCATATTTCACGTTGGGCAAGCCTTAGTGGCGGCGGCTACTATTTATGGATTTCGGTATTTTTCTTTACGGAAATGATTTCCTGACTAGACTTTTTATGGTTACCTTTGAACTTGAGATGTCTTTTTTAAGATTTCGCAATGTCCTTCGTGTTTATTAATTAATTACAGGTATTCAAGGATTTTTATTCATAATATAAAATCAGGCATTCGCGACCATGAATAAGGGTTGACATTGTTGTGTTATGAAATGCCAAAACCTTTAAAAAAATCAACTTAGCAAACGCTTGTTAATGACTACACAACTATTTATAATATTTTCTTTTTAGCTCAAGGCTGTAATAATGAAAATAATGGTGATATTTATATATGTAATGTCATGGGAAAAACACTGACTTTGAAAAATTCTATTCGCTTTCATAGATGGGAGATGGGAATAGTAAACGTGACTACCAAATGTACATGTACAGTACATACATGCGGACGGAGAATGCTATGCGTTGAAGGGGTTTCGTAATATGTAATTCAAGGTTTTATTTTTATGAGATTTGTAGCAAGAAGTAGTTTTCTAGTGTCGTTCATCAGTGGTGCAAATCAGTTTCAATCTATATAAATATAATTGGAGTGTCTGTCGATGATTTCAAAATAATTGTCATTTTCTAAGTTCATATGGTTATTTACACGATATTAACACGAAATCAAGTATTTTTAAAATTTTTGTCTGTCTGTATGTCTGTATGTCTGTATGTCTGTATGTCTGTCTGTCTGTTTGTCCGGGCTAATCTCGTAAACGGCTTATCCGATTGCGATGGGACTTTCACTGGAAGATTCAGTATTTTCTTGGGCATGTTTTAGGCTATTTTTTTTACTAGGATCCGACTATCGGATCCGATTATCGGGCCCGATTACCGTGTTCGACTACCAGATTAGACCGAAAACTTGAACCTTGCAACTTGATTTTTACCCACTTCCATATAACCGATCAACTTCAAATTTTGCACATATGTATAGTTCGCGTGACAATGCAAATTAACCATTTTTGGAAAAAAATCAACATGGCGGTTCCAATATGGCGGCCGAATTTTGCAATTGTGTTCCCGGACCTCCCGACATGGATATCAAATGAAAGGGTAAGACAAGTAGATTACAATAAGCTATGTGGGGTCATTCAAAATTCAAAATGGTGGCCAGCACAAAATGGCGGATTATTCTTCGGTATGGGCATCAAATGAAAGCGAGTATAGTGCAGTAAGCGGTGTGCCGTCATTTTAAATATAATATGACGGTCACTACAAAGTGGTGGAAGACATATAATAGACTAAAAAGTAGAAAATAAAAAATATAGTCTAAAAAAACTAAAAAATACGCTTTTATTTTAAAATAAACTAAAAAGTAAAAAATAATTTTGAATGTAAAGTTTTTATTGCTCCAGCCAGTATATAATAACAACCTAGCTACCTACGTACCAACAACGGCTAATCCGATTGCGATGGGATTTTCACGGGAAGATTCAGTATTTTCTTGGGCATGTTCTAGGCTTCACTCGGTTCCGACTATTGATTCAGGCGGAAAACTTGATGCGATAGTCGCAGAAAAGCCAGTGGAAACTTTTTTTATCATTCCAATTGTAAACCTCAAAGCTCGGAATGGTTAATCCGATTTTAGGACTTTAACGGGATGATTCAGAATCTTCTTAGGCGTTTAGCATACTTTTCACTATTATCCGACTGTCGAGTTAAACCGAAAACATGACTCGATAATCGAAGGAACGCGAATGAAATGCTGTCACGGCGAGATATTGTTCTTTCAATTTGCGGAAATACTGTGAAGATTATGGTTTGCCACATCCGCAAATGATCGATAGGTCTGATGAAAATTAAAACAGAGAATATATCGAACTCAATAAACAAATGGGAACAAAACGTTGAGGACGCTATTGGGCAAGTTCCGCACAGGGTGAGGCACGTGTTCTGAATGTGATTGTTGTGCATGTAGCACACAATTTTTCCGATAGGTGGCGCTCAACACCGCATTTTAAAAAAGATCTAACATATTTTTTATAAGTAACTTTAAATTTTTTTATTTGTTTTATGTGGCAGTGCCAAGCTCAGGAATCACCCTTTGTACTACCAGTCCGTTGTCGTTTGCACGTCATGGCGCAATGTCTAGCAGGGAGCTTAGTAAGGGGGGAATAGGTTAAGGGTTATGGGGGTTCGGGGGGGTTGTTGAAGAAGGTGCGGATTAACCCTGCGTTTGAATTCTTGGATATTGTAGGAGGTCGGAAATACTGACTGTGAGAGATTATTCTTTAGTCGAGTTGTGTGCCCTAAATTATGTTTTGCAAATTTGTTATTTTTTTCATTATACCTATTTCCTATCCCGGACTGTGCACACATTAGTTTTTTTATTAAAAGGCGTTGCAACGCACGCGGGTTTTTGCTAGTCTTTTAAATAAAAATTTTTTTTTTGGTGAACTCTGTCCCCTGCTGTTGTCATGCCGCAATAACCCTGTGACGGGTGTAACAATTGAGATCAAATTTTGTTTCGTCTTAACCTTGCCTAATAACATAACTATAAGTTCAGAGGACAATTTGCCCAACGACCTTGATGGCAAGTGGACATCTATTAAACGAGTTCCGAAAGAAGCCGTTGACCAGATAATAGGGGTAGTTGCTAGAAGGGTAAAAAATGATCGGTTTGTCGCCAGGCGCGGATTCACGTGGGGGGCGGGGTCACGGGGGTCATGACCCCCCCAAAATCAGTGCCGCAGCCAGGCAATTGAGAGGCCCTGTGCAAAAATTCAGCGAGAGAGGCTTCGCTCGCAGATTGTCCAACGCAGAAGCCCGTCCTCGTGACACAATTATGGCCCATATGCTAATTTATGTGGCTCATACTCATTTGTGTGGCCCATTTGAAGAAGTAAAAATGCAAATAATGAATTCAAATGATTTTTATTGCCAAAACAATTTTTCGCTCGCGAGGCCCGAAACACGCGGGTCCCTGTGCAGTTGCACACCCTGCACATATGCTAGCAGCGGCACTGCCCAAAAGCGCTCGCTGTTTAAAAAGCAAAATTGGCCCAACTCAAAAAACAATAAAATAAATTTTTAAAAACCAACTTCAAAAAAAAAAACCAATACCGTGATGCACAAAAAAGGATGAAATAATTGTTGGTAGTTCTTTACAATACTAATCCAATCAGAATGGATCTAGAAAGAAGAATCACTTTTGAAGACGGTGCTAACACCTGTTTTCGGGGCAATGTATTAAGTGCATAAGGTTAACAAAGAAATGAAAACAATTTTCGAAGCAAGATTAGTGCAATGAAAGTCAACCTGGCACCGTCTTCAAAAGTGATTCTTCTTTCTAAATCCATTCTGATTGGATTAGTATTGTAAAGAACTACCAACAATTATTTCATCCTTTTTGTGCATCACGGTATTGGTTTTTATTGAAGTAGGTTTTTAAAAATTTATTTTATTTCGTACTTTTTAGTCCGTTCATTTTTTTTCGGGGCCAATTTAAAAAAAATATTTATTACGATAAGTATAACACGCCGTTGTCGAAAGGATCGAGGCAGTATCTAAATAGTTTTTGCAATAATGTATTTGCGTACTTTCAGAGTTATTTAATAAAAAAAACTTATTTAGTATGAGTATGAAACAAAATTCCCCGAATGAAATTAAAAAACTAAATTTAATCAAATTTATTGTGAGAATATAAAGTCGATTGAAAAAAAAATGCAACAGCCCGGAGAACCGAACTCGGAACCTTTTTGGGGAAATTTAAACAAATAAATCATAAATTCTGTTAAATAGTTCTCAAATTCAAAGGATAATACTCTTACAGTGTACATGAAGAGTATGTAATAATTCTTTACAAGATTAATCCAATCAGAATGAATTTAGAAGAGAAAAAAGGAAAAAAGTCGAATCCGGATTTTGAACCCGCGATAATTAGTTCGGTATCCTTTTACGTAGACGCTAAGCCAAGTCCCTCTTAAGTATTTGGTGACAATAAAGAATTTTGTGATACCGAAATAATTCTATCTGTTCAAAGTGTACTAATTTTACCAGTTTTTTAAGCCTACCTTCGAACTCCTTTTTCAGAATTTAAAAAAAATTGCATGGGACCACCGTGGGAAACTACCCTCTCAAGCAAAAAAAGAAAAAAGCAAAAAAGTTATTGCGTTACAAAGTTATGCGTGAACAGGACCAAAAAAAAACATACCTACGCGTCGAATTGATAACCTCCTCTTTTTTGAAGTCGGTTAAAAACAAAAAATAAACAAACGCCCAAAACCAACCAACTTTTTTGCAAATTAAAAAAACAACCTTAAAAAATTACCTTCAAGGTCAACAACAGATTGATCTATACTCTTTCTATATGTTTTTATTATGCAAACTCTGAAGTTAGCTGCACTCTTCCTCAAAAACACATTAGGGCACGTTTTCGTAGGACACGTTTGTTTTTAATCCACCAGAAAATTCGGTTAGTTTTGTTCGTTTTGTTAATTTTGTTTTTGTTTTTTTAGGAGTAGAAATTTTTTTCCGCCATTTTTAATTCCGTGACCCCCCCCCCAAAAAAAACAAAATTCTAGATCCGCGCCTGTTTGTCGCAGACTGCCGGCCTCGGTAGCCTAGGACCTAATGCGCCGGACTACCATCCCAGCATGGTCGTTTTACTTTCCATTTCTTCCACCTAGTATCATTCCTTTAAGCTGCTGACAGAAACAGGCGCAAACGCCGTGCGGGCAATGACAGAGAGAATAGAAGTAATGTATTCAAATGCGCACTAACGAAATGCAGATTTAGGCTACGCACACACCGCGCAAGTTGCTTTACTTTCTACTTTCTGCGCGTTGCCGGCGCGTAGTGTCAAGAGATGTTTGTCTTTTGAGTCGTGTTTTGGTGGTGGTGGGCAAATGTTTGGAGTCGTGTGTTGGTGTTGGCTGTGATAGCAAATTTGTTGAATTTTATATTGAATGAAAATCTTTATTTTTCCAAACTGGGGTAATTAAATTAGCACCTAAAAAAAAGACAACCCCTGTAGGATAGAAAAATTTTATGTAAATCATTCAGGTTTTTCAATTTTTTTCTCATCACGTCCACTTGTCACTTTGATTTCGTTGTTGTGTTCAAAGTCGGAGCGCGCCGCCGACACCGCAACATCATGTCAGTGAAAAGTCGCCACATACCTCGAAGCCAATGTCCGCACCGCCTTTGCGCCTGTTTCTGTCAGTAGCTTTATTGCCCAGGGTTACGCAGACAATGTTGTCATAGTAGTAACAGGGGAAACAGAAGGTAGGATTTCTAGACGTCTGCAGCATGTACGCGGTTTGGACTCCAGCTGGTGCGGCAGTGTTGGACTAAATAAGTGTGTTTCTTTACGAATTATGGGATCTCTGGGATCCCGAGTTTTTTTTGAAGGGTGGGGATAGAAATGTCAAAAGTTAAGAAACGCTTTCTGGGATAATTTGAGAAATCCAAGAGGAAGAACTATTTATTTATTTGCACTATTGTCTCGATAACAAAAAACTTCAATTTATTTATTATTTTCATTGTTGTTTCGATAACAAAAAACTTCATTTTATTTATTATTTGCCTTGATAACACGATTATCTTTTATTAAATCAATTGATGTTGAAAATTGAGAACTGTCACCTTAGCTGAGAACTGTCACCTTTTGACATTTCTCATTTCATCCAAGCAGCCAGAAGTCCAGACCTCTGGCTCTTTGGGATGGAGGGGAAATGAGCCCGAGAAAGTAAAGAAACACGAATTGGTATCCAAGGGATCCCGGGATTTCGTAAAGAAACAGGCTGAATGTCAATCCCGACCAAATGATTCTAGTTTCATTCCGTGTATCTCCACGAGTGTTTTTGTTACATGTGGTAAAACCAGTTTTCCACCTTACTTTCTTGCCTTTACAAGGAGATATGAAAGTGTATGTAAATTTCAGAGCCAAGAAAGAAGAAGATTAGAAGTAAGGAAGCACATTGTGCATGTGTGTTAGTTTTCACGCCGAAATTTTTTGTTAAAAAAGTAACAACACTCTCCTCTTGCCGTTTTGCTCCTCTCTTCTAAAAACTCGGTTTTACCACAGGTAACGAATCAAATCATCGTGGAGATCTGCCCATTCACCAGAAAACGAACACTGCCGGGTCTAGCAGAACCTACACTCGCAGGCAGAACTATAGGCTTTTCAAGCCAAATATTTAAGAGTAGCCAACCTCTAGTGGAACCACAGAATCGGATTGATCTGTCAAAGTGGTTTTCCGAGCATGCGTTTTCTATTTGAGCGGTTACAATGAACGGATACAAGTGCATTTGATCGGATTTGAGCGGATTCGTTTTCGTTTGTTTAGAATTTTTGTAAACAAGTCAAGTTGAAATTTGTTTTCTTTTTTTTTATAATTTAAAAAGTATTTTCTGACGAATAATTAATAGGAAAATAAAAGAATACGAATTATTATATAATAAGACGAAAATTGGTTATAAAATTACACAAAACACTTTGACGTTTAAAAGCGAACAGATCCGTTTATTGTAATCAGTGCAGTTTCCTATCTCCTCCGGTGCGTTTCTTTGACATTTCAATCCGCGTAGATCCGTTAATTGTAATTGGGCCTATAGATGTTGTGAAGAAAATAAAGCTCGGTAGACTCCGGTGGGCAGGACATCTAGCTCGTATTAGTGAAGATGAGCCTGTTCTGAAAGTTCTCTGCGGTAAGACCTATGGGGTGCGACAGCGAGGGAGACCCAACCTCCTCTGGAAGGATGGCGTAGACCAGGACGCTCAGAGCTTAGGGATGCCAAACGTTACGATTAACCTCCCCCCAACGATTTTTATTACCATTACTTACCCGGGGCTCCTTGCGCAAGGTCTTGGGCCACCAGCACCCTGCAAAGGACGGCTGAAGCTGCTCTACTATGTTGCAAGTTGCATTGAATCACCCTGAAACCAGTGAATTCAGCAGTCGGCCTCTTTTTCTAATATATCTCTTTCACCCTGAGTTACCCAAGGTTGAAAAACACGGGTATTCCGGGGGATACGGGAAGAGTTTAAACAATCTGGTCAACTTTCCTGTCCACCATAATAATGGATTGCTTCTATCGGCCAGATCTGTGATTCCAGCCTAGCTTACCAACATCGTTGGGAAGCCGGAAGCCGATTCTTTTGAATTTTGGGAGGTCCTTCTCTACTTTAAGGCTGCTGTAATTTTCCTTCCAAATAACTGAGGCACTCCAGCTTTGGTGGTTTTGCATATCTAATACAGAATACAGTGACAAAGTAGAGAGGATTGCTCCTCAGTTTTTGCTTGGTTTTATATGAAAATCTAAGCTCAGTCCACTACCAGTCCGATGGAGGGACTACTAGTCCGTCATGTCGTTCACGTCTGCCTGCCATCCCGGACCTTGCACATCCTTCTTTTCCCTCTGTTGGGACCCTTGCTCCTCTGGAGAATCCTTTGAATTCTTCTTCCTGGAGAATGTGTAAACTGGTGCTGACACATTCATTATGGTCCAAATACCTTGGGCAGGGAGGCAACAGGCCCGGTCTGGCTAGTTCCTCTAAGGCCCATCCTTTCCTTGGTCCTCTTTCATCTAACGATTCCAGATAGCTTTGGCTCAATAGACCGTACAGTGTACAATCATGCCCACATCCTTGGCAAGCAGTTCTTAAACATTACCCTCAGTTGCCTGAGTTTATGCGGCCGAAACCTCAATGCTAGACGCGTTATCTTCAGGGAGTCCCACATCTAGTTCCGAGCTGACGCTGACAGCATTAGACTAATAATTCACAAATTCGCCATTCTTTGATATTTTTAATTGATCCAAAAAAAACCCCGAGTATGAGGGAAAAGAGTGGTCCATCCTAAAACAGCCTCTTTATCAGGATAGGGCATTTATACAACTGAGTGCACCCGGTGCCCAGAGGAGATCATATGCGTCAGTACCTGTCCCTATGCCTCACCTAGTACATTCGTTCTCTTACTTTCTGCTAAGTGTTAACAATGTCACCAACTGTTCCATCAACCTGCACGTCGCTCAGACGCCTTGTCAAGGATCACTTTCGTTCACAACAAAACGACGACTTAACTTCTTCCTTGCAAATTTATGACTGAACTCAAAAACATGGTTATCAAGCGCTGTCCAATTGCACATTTCTATAATTTCATTTTCTCTATTGTTACTTTCCTAAGTAGTTGCTGAATAAAACAAAAAACAAATCTAAAAAAATATTTTTAAAATTAATTTTCACCTCAAAATTTATCTATTTCCAGCTCCAGCACCAATGGAAGGTTACGCGGTTATAGCATGGCTTCATACCGGAGACTTCTCAATCGGCAGCGCCTCAGAGCTAGATCCGTTCCAAATGGTTTTCAAACAGAAGGTGATTGTCGTGACGATAGCATACCGACTCAACCTATTTGGCTTCCTTACAACCTTGGATGGAGAGAGCCCAGGAAATTTTGGTCTAATGGACCAATCCGCCGGCCTTTTGTGGATTAAGAGAAATATCAAACTGTTCGGTGGCAACGACAACTCCATAACGCTAATGGGCCATGGAGCAGGAGCAATAAGTGTAGGATTGCATTTGACATCCGGCGAATGGACAGAAGGACTTTTTCATAAAGCTGTCATTATGTCCGGCAGCCCTTTAGCTGAGAATGCTGTTCGAGAACCGTCTGCATTCGACAAGAGTTTGGATGAGGTGTCGACATCATTTGGTTGCATACGAAAGCCAACATCAAAGCTGATGGAATGCCTGCGGCACATCAACGCGCAGATATTGTCTGAAAATCTTCCGAATATAGAATGGGGACCAATCGTAGACGATGGGTTAAGCAATACGACTACACCCTTCATTCCGGACTTCCCCAGGGAACTGATTGAGAAAGGAAATCTTAGGCAAGTTCCTCTTCTAATTGGATTCACGGACATGGAGGAAGTGCTTGATGTGATTATCGGCGAAATGATGGAAACTGGCATAAGCCCCGAAATGTACGACACCTTGTTATCTGACATTATTCTAACTGACCTTAGCCACTTGGAATCGAATGAAACGTGGTGCGGGAATGTTGCAATCGTTATCGATGCTGTCGGCTATGCATATAAGCCATATCCGCCCATTACGGATGCCATGCGATTACGTAAGATGTTCGTGGACTTCAGCACCGAACGGAATTATATTGCTCCTTCGTTGTTTCTAGCGAGTTTTATGAGCAAGCATACCACGACCTACGCTTATAGATTCGACATAAAGGCACGAACTGGATTCTCACGGGAGGACATCGCCGAATGGGTCGGGGTGCCTCATAATTTCGAATTGATTTTCATATGGGGAATGCCGTACTGGACTAATCAGGACATGATTAACATTTGGGACAGCACGGACAAGAGAGTTTCCGATATTATCATGACATTGTGGGCGAATTTCGCTAAGTTTGCAGACCCTACAAAGGCTGGTGTTTACATCAAGTGGGAAACGTTTACCGCAAATCAACCGCGAATTTTGGTTATCGATCGGGCATTCAACATGACGGACGAGATGAACTTCAGAGCGATTCAATTTTGGAACGACTACTATCCAAAAGCTGTGCAACATGCTGCAGGATGCTGTAATGCAACAAATGTAGCCATGGAAATAACTAGCGACAGTAGTAGCTACTTTACAATATTTTTAGCATTTATTTCGCTATCCGTTATCCTGCTTAATCAGGACTTAAAGCTGTTAACGTAGCCACTTTAAGTGAGAGTAGTTTTTAGGTTTAAATATAGACAATCGAATGACGGTTTCTTGTTATGGTTCAAAATTGTAAATAAAGTTTAAACGTTAATTTTATCAATACACAACTGCTTAAAGTTCACTAAAACATAGAGGGATATCTTTGTAAAAATATTATTAATAATAGAATTTTCTATGTAAGTATGTAAAATTCAAATAATTTTGAGCGCCTTTTAAAAAAGTGGTCTTAAATAAAATAATTTACTAATGTTTAAAATAAATACTCAAGTGCTTCGTTCATATGTACGAACGGATGGAATAAAATTAATCTTAAGATAATTATTATTAATAATGTATATTTTGCACATTCGAAAGGACCAATAAATAAATTCAGCATTGTGCAAATTAATAAAGCAATTAATTAAAATTGTAAATATTAAATATTAATTGAATAGTTATTCGTAATTCTGCTTCCGTAGTTGTATTAATTTTTGTTGAGAATGTTTTAAGTTAAGTCTTTTAAAGTATTGTCTGAAACTAAGATGATAATTATTATAAATAAATATAGAATATGGTGTAAATAAAGTTATTTAAATTTTACGTTTTGTTTTATTAGCAAAGTTTGTGTTTGTAGTTTTTACAGATTTATACCTGGAAAATTAGGCGCCTTCAGACCCAATCTGCGGAATAAATACATTCATATGTGGTGTGACGAACAGAGTAGGCCGATGGTCGAAATAAATAAAAATGAAAAAGAGTTAGTAGGCGAATCGAGTGAGTAATTTTGAAGTCGCTAGGCGAACAAAAAGGATCGGGGAAAAAAAATAATAAAATAGAAAAAATATCTTTGAATTAGCTTTTTGTTATTGAATTGGATATCAATTAACTTTTAACTTGTAATTTTAAATAAAAATAAATTAACTTTTTCCAATCTTTTAATTTGTCACGTCTCTACTTTTAAAATGCTCGATTAGTAATTTCGTGAAGTGACAAAATTCTTCAAAATTACTCTAAAATTATTGAATAAAAAACATTGAAACTGTTGACTGAAGCGTTTCATTGACAAGATGGAAAATAGCTGCAAAAAATGTGAAAGGAGTGATGATGAGGAGATGGTCCAGTGCGATTCCTGTGATGAATGGTTCCATTATAGTTGTGTCGATGTTGGTAACGAAGTTGAAGATCAAGACTGGAGCTGCAGTACCTGTCTAAAAGCTCAAGATCTAGATAAAACTGTCGTGCATCAATCAACTTTAACATCTCCAAACCACATAGGAACGAATGAGCTTCAACCATCAGGCAATAAGAAAAAACCTCAATCAACACCCAAAGCAGCGTCGATTAGATCCAGCGTTATTTTTTCTGGAAAGGCAAAAATCGACTTAGAGCTGCGACGTTTAGAAGAAGAACGAAGTTTGAAGCAACAATGTTTAAAGCAACAGCTACAGCTAGATAAACAATATTTAAAGAAAAAATATGAAATTTTAGCACAAGGCGAAGAAGAACCTCAAGATGATGAGTCTGTGAACGCGGTTAAAATAAACAATATGCGTACCGAGGAGTGGCTCAAGAATATCGACCCGCCTGCATCCAAACAACCTCTCTATAAGATGCAAGAGCTATCAGGGAACCAGCTTAGTGCTAGAAGCTTTTTAAATAAGGACTTACCCATATTCAGTGGAAGACCCGAAGAATGGCCAATGTTCATAAGTGCGTTTGAAAACAGTACATCAGCCTGTGGGTTTAGTGACACTGAGAATTTAGTAAGGCTTCAAAGATCTCTTAGAGGAAAAGCTTTAGAAAGTGTACGCAGTCTGTTACTAATGCCAGCAACAGTGACAGAAGCTATTAAAACTTTACGGTTACTATATGGTAGGCCCGAATATATTATTAACTCACTTATAAATGAGGTAAGAAAAGCCCCAATTCCTAAATTAGATAAATTAGATACACTAATAAATTATGCCATTATAGTGAAAAATCTATGTGCAACAATTAAAGCGTCTAATTTGCAGGGACATTTTAATAATCCTCTGCTAAGACAGGAACTTGTAGAGAAACTACCTTCTACCATAAAATTAAACTGGGCTATGTATAGTTCGCACAATGAAGAGGTAGATATTGAAGCCTTCAGTATTTGGCTATATGATCTCGCTATTGCGACTACAGCAGTATCCAGTTCACATTTAATAAGTGATCAAATTACGAAAGATAGGCGTACTACCTCTTTCGCTCCAAAGGGTTTGAATACACATCAACAATCGAATAATGAAGTCGATTTATGTTGTGTATGCAAAAGAGACCATGAAGTAAAAAACTGTCAACAATTTCTCGCATTATCTCTAAAAGAAAAATGGTCAATGATAAGAAAATTAAAAATATGCAAATGTTGTCTTAAAAAACATCATTTTTCTAAATGCCAATTGAATAAAAGGTGCAGCATTGAAGGATGTCAAGCGAAGCATAATCCTATATTACATGATAGCACTAATAACTGGTCTACCATAGTACCATCAACACCTACTGTAGGTTGTCATGAACTTCGTCATCAAAAAACAAAGTCACCGTTATTTAGAATAGTACCTGTGTTGGTATATGGTAATGGAGTTACATTAAATATATTTGCGCTACTAGATGAGGGCTCTTCCGTTACGTTGATGGATAAACGATTAGTGAAGAGATTAAATTTAAATGGTGTGCGTGAAGAATTATGCTTGAAATGGACTGGCGATACTACTAAATTAGAACCGGATTCTCAGAGAGTATCATTGAAGTTATCATCAACGAAACAAGATAGTCGTTTATATACTATACATAATGTGCGTACAGTTGGCAATCTTAATCTCCCTAAGCAAACTCTTTTACGGGATGAAATTATAAAAGACTATACTTATTTAAAAGATGTTCCTTTCGAATCATACAAAGAAGTTACTCCATTGTTATTAATTGGCATCGATAATGGGAAATTAGGTCTTCCTCTAAAAACCATTGAGAGGAAATGGACGGAGCCCATTGCCACTAAAACAAGATTAGGATGGGTAATCGGTGGCGGTTGTAATAGCAGAAAATCGGATAACAGTTCCGTATACCATAGCTATGAAGCTTGTAAATGTTGCAAGGAACTTCATCAAATTGTGCAGGAATATTTAGAAATAAATCAGACTCAGCCTCTGGACTCTTCTTATGCTAGTAAAGAAGAAAAGGTAGCAATAGAGGTCGTATGACTTCAGTTTACCTGATAGTTATGGAATGGCGTTAAAAAGGTTGCAATGTTTGGAGAAAAGATCAAGACAAGAACCAGCGCTGCTCATCAAATTAAATGAACAGATCGACGAACTAGTTAACAAAGGTTATGCTAGAAAATTATCATTGGTGGAACAAAACCACGTCCATAAACGTATTTGGTATTTACCCGTCTTCATTGTAAGGAATCCTAATAAACCAAACAAAGTTAGACTTGTGTGGGATGCAGCCGCTACTGTAAAAGTAGCATTATTATATAAAGGTCCTGATCAGGTGACACCCTTAATAAATGTGCTACTCAGATTTAGAGAAAGAAAGGTGGCTGTTTGTGGAGACATTAAAGAGATGTTCCACCAAATACAGGTGAAAGAAGATGATCAACACATGCAAAGATTTTTATGGCGACGTGGAGAAGTATGTCGTATACCTGATATATATGTCATGCAGGTGTTAACATTCGGTGCTTCGTGTTCACCCAGTATAGCACAATATGTAAAAAACGTCAATGCACAAACTTTTAGTAAGCAGTATCCACAGGCAACTGAAGCAATCATCGAATGCCATTATGTGGATGATTTTTTAATAAGCGTCGATACAGCAGAAGAAGCAATACGTTTATCGAATGAAATAAAATTCATCCATTCTAAGACTGGATTTATAATTCATAATTGGTTATCTAACGATCCTAAGGTATTACAAGAACTAGCAAATACCTCAAAAGGAAATAAAGCCTTTCAAGAATCAACCGTCATACAAACTGATAAAATTCTTGGTCTGTGGTGGCTGACAAGCGAAGATAAATTTACGTTTGTAAAAAAATATACTAAAGTTAATCCTGCAATATTAAATGGAACCAGAATGCCAACGAAACGTGAGTTGCTACAAATGCTAATGTCAGTTTTTGATCCTTTAGGGTTTCTTGCCCACTATCTTGTGAGATTAAAGATAATACTTCAGGGTGTATGGAGAACGTCGGTTGAGTGGGACGAGACGATACCTTTGCATCTCCAGAAGAAGTGGCAGCAATGGTTACAAATTCTTCCGACCATTGAAGATGTTAGGATTCCCCGATGCTACTCTGCATTAATACACAGTGTAAATACATTGGAAATAGAATTGCATACCTTTGTTGATGCGAGCCAAGAAGCAATGTCAGCAGTGGCGTACTTAAGGGTATCAGAAGGTACAAATATTACTGTCACTCTAGTTGGGGCTAAGACCAAAGTTGCGCCAAAGAAACCCATGTCAATACCTAGACTTGAATTGCAAGCTGCTATTATTGGCGCTCGATGGGCAGATATAGTTTGCAAAGGCCAGAAATTGAATATAAATGGACGAGTATTTTGGTCAGATTCCAAGACGGTTTTATGTTGGCTTAGGTCAGAAGCAAAACAATATAAGCCCTTTGTTATGTATCGTGTTGGTGAAATATTAGAGCTTCATCATCATCAGGAGCTCCACAGCCTATTGTTGGCCTTGGATTCCTCCAGCATTCGCCTCCATGATTCTCGATCTCTGGCTCGACTTTTCCAGTTTCTTATTCCCAACTGCCTCAAGTCTTCTTCGACGTCATCTATATATCTTTTCTTAGGCCGGCCGGGTCTGCGTTTTCCGGACGGTACTTTCCCCAGCACTATCTTTGTCGGGTTCCGTTCCGCACCTCGTTGGACGTGACCAATCCATCGCAGTCTGTTTATTTTGATCACTTTGACAATGTTTGGAATCTTGCTGATTTCATACAACTCTGAGTTGTATCTTCTTCTCCAAATGCCATCAACCTGTATTCCTTTGTAGATCGAACGAAGAATTCTCCTTTCAAATCTTCCTACCAATGCTTCGTCTGCGTTTTTCAATGTCCACACTTCCGAACCATATAGTAGGACAGGCCTTATTAGTGTCGTGTAAAGTGCCAGTTTCGTCTTCCTTGATATATTTCTAGACGTCAGGTGCCTGCGTAGACCAAAGTAGCATTTATTAGCCAGTGCTATTCGTCTTCTGATTTCGGCCGATGTATCATTACCTTTTGTTATAATCGTGCCGAGGTACACAAACTCATCTACTGCTTCTATATTGTAGGTGTCTATCGTTATGTTCTGTCTGCTACTTCTGGCTTTTTTTGTGTACATATACTTTGTTTTGTGCTCGTTTATTTCCAACCCGATTTTTTTTGCGGCTTGCTCAAGTGCTACAAAGGTCTCCTTCATGCTCTCAAATGATCTTCCAAGGATAGCTATATCGTCGGCAAAGGCTAATATTTGCACTGACCTATCGAAGATGCACCCTGATGTGTTAATCGATGCATCTCTTACTGCTTTTTCTAGGGCCACGTTGAATAACAAGCAGGATAGTGCGTCGCCTTGCCTTAATCCTCTATTTGTTCTGAGGGGTGGGGATAGTTCACCATCTATTCTGACTCTACACCTTGCATCTTTCATCGAAATTTTCGTCAGTTCTACTAGGTGATTAGGTATTCCGAGCTGCTCCATAGCATCAAATAACTCATTACGGTTCACACTATATTAGAGCTTACCAAGGAAAAAGAATGGCGTTGGATCTCGACTAAAGAAAATGTAGCTGATGAGGCGACAAAGTGGCAAAAATCTCCAGTTATTAGAGATGACAGTCGATGGTTTTCTGGTCCAAAATTTCTTAAGCAGCCTAAAGAAGACTGGCCTAAGGAATCTAGTGAAGGCATCGATTATTCAGATCAAGAGTTGCGTCCAAGTTATGTAATGATCACCAAAGAAGAAAATCTGAATGTTGTCAACTTCGAGCGTTTTTCCAAATGGAGTCGTCTGCTAAGAACATTAGCATGGGTCTGCAGGTACTTTACTAATCTTAAACTTAAATCACAAAAGGCTAGTATACTGTCGTCCGAGTTGTCTTCACAAGAATTAAAGCAGGCCCAAGGAAAACTAATTTGGCTAGTACAGAAACAATCATACGGGAATGAAATGCTTCTGTTAAAACAAAATAAACCTTTGCCAAATTCGAGCAAGATAGCTAAATATTCTCCTTATGTCGATAATGATGGGGTTATGAAGATGAAAGGAAGACCTGATAACGCCCCTTTTGTGGACACTTGTGTAAAAAGACCCATTATATTGCCTAAAGAGAGCAACTTATCTAATAGTGCATTCTTACCACGAAAAGTTTCATCATTGCTCTTACGAAACGGTCATAAATGAGGTGAGGCAAAACTATTGGATACCTAGTTTAAGAAGACTCGTCAAATCGATTCGCCATAATTGTAATAGATGCAAAATAAATCGTGCTAAACCGGAATGCCCTGAAATGGCTCCTCTTCCACTGGAGAGAGTGACTGCGTTTTCTCGCCCCTTCACTTATGTAGGCGTCGACTACTTTGGGCCTGTTAACGTTACGGTTGGCCGTAGAACAGAGAAACGTTGGGGAGTTCTGTTTACATGCTTAGCAATAAGAGCCGTTCACTTGGAGATTGTGTATTCCTTAAGTACGGATTCCTGTATAATGGCAATCAGAAATTTTATTGCCCGGCGTGGGACACCGAAGATATTTTATTCTGATAACGGCACCAATTTCAAGGGTGCTGAGAGCGAACTTCATGAAGCCTTCAAGAACATTAATAAAAGTTCGTTTGAGCAGAGCTTCAATACTGTCGAAACAGAGTGGAAATTCATTCCACCGTCATCCCCACATATGGGTGGAAGTTGGGAGCGCTTGGTGGGGGCCGTGAAGAAAGTGCTGTACCATATTTGTCAACATCAACAACGTTTTCAAGATGAAAATCTTCGTTGTTTTTTAATGGAAGTAGAGGCAATCATTAATGCCCGTCCATTGACGCATGTGTCACTTGAGATAAGCGATTCAGAAGCGCTTACACCTAATCATTTTTTGTTGGGTTCCTCAGATGGAAGCAAATTACCAGGGGAGTTCAATCCAGACGATCTCTTTCTTCGAAAAGGCTGGAGAATGTCACAACAGCTAGCCAATGTATTCTGGAAAAGATGGCTCTTCGAATACTTACCTACTTTAACCCGCCGAGGCAAGTGGTTCCAGCAAACCCGTAATTTACAAATAGGTGATGTGGTTATAATAGCAGATGGAACTCTACCTAGAAACACATGGCCCAAAGGTATCGTGGTGGATGTAGTGCGAAGTCAAGACGGCCAGGTGCGTCGAGCAACAGTCAAAACAATGAAGGGGATTTACGTAAGACCTGCGGTCAAATTAGCTGTTCTGGATGTAAGAAGTGAGGACGAATCTTCGAGTCGTCTCACCGAGGGGGAGTGTGACGAACAGAGTAGGCCGATGGTCGAAATAAATAAAAATGAAAAAGAGTTAGTAGGCGAATCGAGTGAGTAATTTTGAAGTCGCTAGGCGAACAAAAAGGATCGGGGAAAAAAATAATAAAATAGAAAAAATATCTTTGAATTAGCTTTTTGTTATTGAATTGGATATCAATTAACTTTTAACTTGTAATTTTAAATAAAAATAAATTAACTTTTTCCAATCTTTTAATTTGTCACGTCTCTACTTTTAAAACGCTCGATTAGTAATTTCGTGAAGTGACATGTGGTGTAAGTCATATTCATGCAACATTTCATCCAACGCAATAAGCAATCTTTGTAATTTCCTTTCACCAAACTGATGTCGGCCCTAATAGCCAGACCGATGAAAACAATGCCAGAGTGCTAGCTATATCCGTGCCAGCTATATTTATTTTGTCATACGGCATCCGGCAAACCAAGTCGCTGTCGCCCCCAAATACGTGCAGAGTTCGAGGAGATCCCATTGACAGATGCCATGCCGTCTCCCTGCAATAAGTTGCATTTTTTCTTCAATTTATAATTTGGCAATTATTACAGAATGACATCGTAAAAGATTATATGCTGATAAGTTCGTCATCCTTGATCCTTAAGACTCTAGAACACATGTTAGTTATGTATAAATTCTATAACAGAGCACGCTTTTTGTAAAGGAAAATCGATTGACGCCGTACTGGATGAAGTAGCGCTTTCACCAATGCCAGCATCTGGATGGCCTTGACGGATCTACAATGGTTTAAGTTAGTGGATCCTCCGCATTCTTAGAACTATGATATTCAAAACAGCTTAGACAACAGTAGAATGGTAAACACACGGGCCTCTGCATACCCCAGGAAGGAGCACTCTCACCGCTGTTAAGGCGTCATTATAGTGATGTCTGGTCACTAGATTTTTCGTTTGTCAATGCCAGTCTGACATATCAAACAAACATGTTCATAATTGTATACAATCAAAACTAAATCAAGGCAACAAAAAAAACTCATCCTAAAATTTAGAACATTCGTTCATTTTATTTGGGTTTTGACGGATTTAACATTAAAATATACTAAATTTTCATTTTTAAATTAGTATAAAAATAAATAATTAAACCAAGCTAATTTATTGCACTATATTTATTAGTAAAAACAATAACAAAAATAAATTGTAAAAACGTTTGTAACCGAAATTAACGTCTATCAAAAAATTCCACTGAACGTAAGTAAAATATCCCAAAAAAATTATACCTATCTAACGAGTCTCGAACGAGCACAAATCGAAAGCTTCGGGAAATTTCTCTTTCACCATTCATTCGTCGTTTGACAGTTCTTCTGTCCGCAAGGCCACCCGAGGTTTTTCTCCGCACATTTTAAGTTTTTCAATCTTTTGTGTCGCGTCTTTTTTTTAAAATTGGTGTTTCTGCAGGCAGAAAATAAATCAACGCAATCAAACGAATGTTTCACACAAAATACAATAAGTTATCAACAACAAAATCCAAATAGTTTCTGGTCTTAAAGTAATAGAAAAGTGCTAAAGTAGTGGTTACATAAGTGGACAAAGAATTGGCACTGTGCTGCGTGTTTTTATTAATTTACGATAAAGCCAATTGATAGTGCGAATTGCATCATTCGTAGCGCGGAATCTCGGTTAAGTATATTGAGCAGAAAGTAGATCCAAAGCCAACAAATCAAATTAAGATGAATAAAAGTAGTAACGCGCCTGAAATATTTAGTGAAGTACTTGCCACAGACAGTGAAAAGCTCGCCTTGGAGTCATTCTTTTCTAAAAACAAGGAGTTCCTTTGATTCTGCTCCGCCGGACCAGACGACCTACATTCTTCTAACATGATTTTAGTCTGAATTCAATTTTTTTACTAATCACTATTATACTTAAGAAGTTAATAACGTTAATACAAGGAAAACAGTCGTAATTACACACAACAAATCCCCCTGAAAAATAAATAAATATATTTCAAAGAAAAGTACAGCAAAAAGCAACAAAAACATCCAAAATGACCGCACCAATTAAGAAGTCCGGGAAGGTGACACTTTTCTCGCATGTTAAGTATGAACATCTTGTTGCCGGCATCTCTGGAGGCGTCACGTCCACGTTGATCCTTCATCCTTTGGATTTGATTAAAATTCGATTTGCTGGTGAGTAGTTGTTTATTGTCAATCTCTGTTGGTTTTGGTTCAGCTTCTGACAAAGTAAAGTAAATGGATTCAGATCGTTATCGGCGCTGTTGGCCACCCAGGGTCTTCGGAACAGGAGTTTAAATTTGTATGCAAATTGCGGAATCGTTTGCAATTGTTATCATCTAATTTGGTTGCAGTGAACTTTGAGATAAGCCGTGAACCCACATTATAATTAGCAATGAGTTCATTTAGGATTAGTTAATCTCGATTTTTATTTAGTGCAAAAAGATTTAGAGAAAAGCAGCAATAGGGTTGCGTTTTTAGACACGTATTCGACCTTGGTGTACTTAGTCGTATGTATTTATAACATCTGGGAAAATGCAGACCTGTAGCATAGAACTGGGCAAATTAATGTTTCATATATTCTTACTTTGCATTGTCTTGACATTTCTTGCGAAATAGATTTTATTTGCTGCTACGATGCATCTATAAATGTCGTCCTTTATCTTATTTTCTGCGATAAACATGTCCCCCTAAAGTTAAAAAGTTGTCGACAATTCCATTCTATAATCGTCAACGCTGATGCTTCTTGCTGAGCTTTCTACAATTCTTGAAAATGTCTCCTTTACTTACGTCTTGCGCTTTGCGTTCTTTGCAATCTACGAAGGCTAGTATCTGAATGTTTATTGTGAAGATGCTATTTGCGCCTTAAGTTCAGCTTTTCGCATTATTATTTCCAAAGCTATGTTAAAAAGCAACTATTGGTGATATCGCATTGTTATGCTTACTACAATAGTCCAATCAATCAACCAATATAGGGTTGCGTAACAATTGGAAATTCAGTTCATCGTTGCTCTATATAACTATTTGTTTATTTTTTCGGCTCATTTTTTAAAGTAAACTTTTGAACTGAGCTCAATTTACTTACTTGCACGACCCTACAACAGCGATCTTAATGGAACTGCCCCCTCGGCTCGTCCCAAGTCCGAACGTTTAGGTCGAAGCTACTTGATCGATGCTGAATTAGCATCGTTTTCCATACGACTATTAATTTAGCTATGATGAAAAGTCGGATTTAAATTATTTTTGCCGTTGCTTACATGGCTAGTTGAGCTAAAGTTGGTTCATCCTAAACGTGACCTTCCAGTTACCTTCCTTCTGATCTACGCCATACTTCCAGCGGAGGGTTGATTTACCTCTTTCATTCATTCCATAAAGATCACCGCAAAAGATTTTCCAAGGAGATTCCTCTGGACCACATTGATTTTCTTCACGGATAGCGCTTATATATCTCGTCATTGTAGAATCTCCGGAATCGGCCGCCTAAAGAAACAATTCCCCGAAGGACTTTCCTCTTGAAGACGACTGGTCGACAACCGGTCGCACATTCCTGACTCCATGTTATTGTCAGCTGCTATTAATGTGCAGTTTTCGGCCTGCCGCCTTAATCGAAGAGAAAGCGTCGGGTGCACTTATTGATGTTCTTCAACTAATGTCGATGTCGTCGATAATATTTTGTTAGATTTGTGCAAGACTGTGTCTCTTTGTGTCCGTTGCTCCACGATGCCTTTGATATCGGTAATCAGAAAATTAGGTAACCTGAATCGTTTTATACCAGGTTCTTCCGTAGTACCATCTGCTGTCCAGGGCTTATTATCCCACGCCTAGCCGTATGTGTCTCTAGCTATTGTGTACGGGAGTTATGTTGATCCGATCCTCATTTGCTGATACAAAGCTTTTCTGCGTTTTCTGCGGCTGTCTCAACACGTGGACATGGGATCGTCATGGTTTTGACCATGTTCTGTCTTCTCCATCCGGAGCCTGTTATTGAAGATATGATAGTGATAAATCTCTTCCCCACATAAATTGGCTTTTGTACATTTTCCGCATGACTGATCTCTATAAGATTTGTTAGTAGTTTGGCCAATTCATCTGCCTTCTCGCTGCCGTCGATCTTCCTGTGACCCGGTATACAGGGAAGTTAACTTCTTTTGACAGGTTTAGACTAGCTTAGATGTTGTATACAAGATGCCATTCATTGAGAATACCCAACTCATTAGGGCCTAAACTACTTTGAACTTAATCCTGCGGAAGCTTATTGCTCTGATACCTATCTAAGGATAAGAATCCGCTTATTGGCTTAGGTCTTTCTTTAGTTCTCGTAGGTGTATTCCAGTATAGCGTACACCTTTGCTTGAAATATAATCACTCAGATGCCCAAGCTAAACAGTGCGCTAAACGAGGTTCTTCCGTCTCAGCTCCTGGAACTCACACTGCGAGATCTTAGGGATAACCCAGGTAACCAACTCTATCTTGTATTTCGCGGAAGAGAGTTTAAGTGGTATTATAAAACAGATAATTGTAGAATGCCCCCCCTGGAGGCTATCGTCCTGATGGCCTTTGTTGTTATAGGCTCAGACAAAGTTTATTGCTGTTTAATTTTAAATCTTATTCTATGCAATCATCTTACTACCTCGTATGTTATCATGAGCCTTTCGGTGATGTGTATCTAATTAATTGTGTTTTGGCTGTAGACAACCACAAGATCTGCAAAGCCCCACAAAGAATTCCCCGCTCTGCTTCATACGTAACGCGTGCTTTTTTAGGACGTGCTTTTAGTTGCGTCATTATGCTTGCGCCTGCAAAATTACATAAAATTCATATGGGAAAAAGGCCCGTCCTACGCATGCTTGTGTCGTGTGGACCTGCCATAAGCAACTGAATGCTGCACAGTAGGACTTTTGGGGGACCTAACAATATGTGACAACTGGAGAGGCATCTGTCTATTATCTACTGTGGGCAAAATCTTGTCCCACATATTACTATCAAGGATAAGAGAGGCAGTAGATCGAACGCTTAGAAGACAGCAGGCTGGATTCAGAAAAGGCCGCTCCTGCATAGACCACATTAACACCTTGAGAATCATAGTGGAGCAGTCTACTGAATTCCGATCCCCCCTTTACCTTGCTTTCGTAGACTATGAGAAAGCGTTCGACTCGGTTAATAGGAGCTTTATATGGCGAGCTCTACGGCAACGTGGACTGCCGGATAAAATAATAGAATTGATAAAAGCTCTATACAACAATTCCAAATGCAGAGTTCTTCATAATGGAAAACTATCCGACAGCTTTGAAGTGAGCTCAGGAGTACGGCAAGGATGCCTACTTTCGCCATTACTATTTCTTATAGTAATAAACGACATCCTTGTCAGCGCTCTAGATACTAGAACAGGTGGCATACAATGGGGATTGCTAGACCGCCTTAAGGATCTCGACTACGCGGATGATATCTGTTTGCTGGCCCACAGACACCAGGACCTCAAAAACATGGTAAACAATTTGGCAACAGAAAGTAGATCGGCAGGCTTAAGGTTAAATCCGACTAAAACCAAAGAAATGCGGATAAATGCAAACACCCTTGAACGAACAGCGCTAAATAACCGCGACGTGGAACTGGTAGATAAATTCTGTTACCTCGGTAGTATTATTACCGAAAACGGCGGTACAGAAGAAGACGTCAGTTCTAGAATAAATAAAGCACGAAGCGCATATGCATGCCTGTTTCACATATGGAGATCGACGGAGATCTCAATTAATACCAAATTGCGGCTGTTCAACTCCAACGTTAAGGCAGTTCTTTTGTACGGTTGCGAAACATGGAAAGTCACCCAATTCATCACAGGGCGCCTACAAGTTTTCATCAACAGATGCCTACGTCGTATCCTAAAAATCCGCTGGCAAGATAGAATTTCAAATGAAGAACTATGGCGCCGTGCCGGCCAAGAAAGGATAGACGACCAAATCAGGCGAAGGAAATGGAATTGGATTGGCCACACCTTGCGACGCGAAAACGAGAATCTAGCCAAACAGGCCCTCGACTGGAATCCGCAAGGAATCCGTCGAGTCGGAAGACCTAAAACAACGTGGAGGAGAACCCTATTAGCAGAGGCCGCAATAACCGGGAGATCTTGGTCAGAGCTGAGAGCTGTCGCGCAAAACAGAGTCCGCTGGAGGGCAACTGTTTCTGCCCTATGTCCCATGAGGGATTAAAGGAGCAATTAGTAGTAGGACTTTTGGCAACCGCTGAAATTTCAATCAATTATTTCTTTGATGAAAATCGGAAGTGTTAATACAAAGTAATGCAAAATGTAATGGTCTGCTAGATTTTATTCCTTGTAATGAAAAGAAAGGCCTTACCAAGGCGTACATTGCAATGTAAATGTAATGCAGTTGGTATTGCGTGCGGTAAGGTCTTCAACGAACGATTCTCTCTTGGCGAACACATCGTATTTATTGTATCATCACCTCCTACTTTATTTATCATGTCCTTTGCAAACACGTTTCTCAAAACAAATTAGTTTACTTTTAAAGAAAAAATTAAATAATGATATTGCATCGGACATCCACCATTTTAAAATTGCGTTTCAACATATGTAAATACATACTTCGTTTCAATTAATTTCACCACTTTTCCTTTTGCTTGTTAACAAATACTTGTATACAAAAAATATAAATCAATTGAACACGGCAAAAGGTTAAATCAATTCAATTACATTCAGTTTAGTCTATTAAAGTATTTTTGTCACGTTTTTCTTTAATGAATTAAACTATTAAGAAAAGAAACGCGAAGATTTTTGGTTAAGAAAATCAAATGCAGAAAATATTTGCTGGCGCTGACACTAAAATATAAATATTCTTTTTCTTCCAACGAAATATTCATGAATAAGATCATGTGATATAATTGACCTATCTTTGTGTCTTAACTTAAATAAAAATGAAAGAAATTTAACTTGAGAAATTTCTTATTTACTAATAAAACATTGCAAAAAAAAATTAAAGCTCCGTTATCGTTTTAATTTATCTCCAAAAAAAAATGTCGAAAATGTCTTGACAGGTCTTCATACATTTTGAACAAAAAAAAACAAATTTTGCAGTATTATAAAAAAAGAAGCTACTTTGAATACACAAAAGAAAATAAAGCTCTAATTTTAGATACACGTGCCTAGAAGTCTCTACAGTCTTTTGTTTCACATTTATCAGAAATTGGCATGTAACGACGTCTTTAGGCGGTTCAGGTGCCAAAACTAATGAAGATGCATCTTGATTTACGATAAATTTACTGAGATTATTGCCGAGAAAATTAGATAAGGCTTTGCAACCATCGATAACTTAATAAGAATTTTAGCCAGAGAAAATTGCGCACCAGTAAATTTCTCTCCTACACAAAAGTTTATTTTTTGTTAACGTATTTCCATTTGAAATTTCTTTTACCTCAAAAATCAGCACTATTATTAGTTTAGCGAAATCGGCCAAAAGCGAAAAAAAAACAATAGAAAGCTACTATTAAAGTAGACGACCTTCAAGGTGACTGAATAATGCAGCTGCTTGCTAAACAGATGCAAAAGCAAGGAAATTATAGGTTTTGCGGTAGGTCCGGAACTGACTTATAAAATTCCGACAGCACTTTTAGTCGTTAATGCTAAACTGATCGGGGGGGCACGACAGCAGAACTTTTGCAAGTTAGCACTAATCGCAGAATTTAAAAAGCCACGGCTATTTGTTAATATAATTAGCCTAATTTTTAAACAGTTTGATCAAAAAACAAAGAACGGACATTGAACTGAAAACTGCTTCGAATACAAGGTTTACGATTAGTATTACCATAAAGGGCCTTGCCTACAGCCGACTGACTAGATCGAGATTTCCATGCGTAATCTTCGCTTGATTATGCGCAGAAATTTTCCACTGTTTCAACGGACTTTTACCTTTTACTGGCCTTCCACTGACGACAATGCTTCCCAGCACAACGTTTCTCCACTCTAGCATTGATACGGGAAGTTGCTCAACACGGAATCAATCACTATCGAATAGCTACAATATCATCAGCTCGATTCTAGATCATCTAGCCATTTTTTTAATTTCTTTTCTCAATAAACCCTGGATGGGGTTCATTTCAGTTTGTTATGACGGGAGCTGGGAGTTATAATTTCAGCTTTAATTTCCTGCATATGTCGATAAAAAAAATTGTGTAGAAACGTTTTCGAGGCAAGTCTGAGACAATTGTTTCCTCCGAACTGAAAATAAATGGAAGCGTTATATAACAACATTTTTGTACTGTGGAAACTTTATCGAGAGTAATGGAAAATTTTCAATACTAACGTGCACGTGTCTTGCATTGTAAGAAAGTGCCAAAGTCATGCAAAAGTAATTGAAAGGTTTTTACTCTGCCACAAAATTGTTTTATTTAGTTGAGTGTCATTTTGAAGCCTGACAAGTTTATATTACTTGAATAAACAAAGTATAGATTGTGCTTTTACGAAATTTAATTCAGAATTATTTATAGGATCACGAAATTATACTGTACAAGAGTGACTAATATCACCCATGTTTACATGTCATTTGTTTGGCTTCAATCTTTTAAAAGTTTTACCTTTTCTACAATGTGTTTTGTTAGTAACGTAGCAAATCAATAGTGCATATCTACATCACAAATTTGTCCTCTTTTGAAAAAAAGCTAGATTTTTCTTCAGATAGATAGAAGAATCTGCGTAAATGTTTAAAAAAGTTTTAATTTTTTTGTAGTCTTCAGCCGATGTAGACACTACTTGTGCTTTTTGATAATTTAAATTTTTTTATTTTCTTACTTATCTAATTTTCGCGTAGAATAAATCTGTCATGTCGTTCAGGTCATGGTGGCGATGTCTAGTAGTAATCTTAGTTGGAAGAATAGAAGATGATAGATTAAGGGAAGTCTAGTGGTGGGTGCTCATGCATATGACGATAAACCTTACGTTCGAATACTCGTTGAACTCGATTATTCTATCCTAGGTCGGAAATACTGATTGTTGAACATTGGTAATACCGGAAAAATGATCTACGCTCCTTTTCGTTCCTACGCTGGCTCAATGAGCTTAGGGAGACACAAACGATGTCACCATGGATTTGTTTGATGGTTCGTTTTTACACCTTGTCGAGTCTTGTTAAAGTAATTTTTGAGGCGCTAACCAAGATAAACGAGTTGTGTTATGCGGGTGCAAATGTAGGCAGATGCAGGCTTTGTTAGAGATGAGACTCTATTCCATTTTGGAAGCTTTGAATTCAATACGATGATTGCGGTCTCAATGAAGACTGGGTTCGATGTCCCTGTATGAGATAGGGTTAGTGATGAGCTCACGATCATGAGGAGAAACTCTGGCATGTGGTTGTCTTATATTGTGGAAGGCTTGAGATTAAGGCAAGGTATCATCTTCTGTGAAGTCTGTTGGAACAGATCATTTACAAAGATTACGAAAATTTCGGATAATAGAATAGACCCCTGGCAATATCTGTCGATGGGGGCTTTAGATTCGACGCCCACCAATGAATCAATGAACGACCAGAAAGAAAACTCTCAATCCATTTCTTGAGAACTGAGTCTATGCTAATACCGTGGAGTTTAGTCAACAGACCTGGGTGCTGTATTCTGTCAAAAGCGGTTGGAAAGGGTTGCATACGTTGATTGAGGTGTTGTGTTAGACGCCAGCAGATCTTTTTGGTTTAAAGCTTTACTACTTCTGCCGTGCAAAGGACAAATGACCTATATGCATTATAGGTCAAAATGGCTTTGTATGCTTTTTTTGATATAAAATATTCATATTTATCCTTAAAAAAATTTCAGACTGATTGAACTTTTTAATTAAAAGTTATCACTTTGAACAGTTACTTTATTTGCATCGGTTTCATGTATTTTGAAAACTTTGATCGCGTTTTTCTCGAAACGAGCTTTTTGTAGATAGGTCTTTTGCCCTTTGCACGGTAGACTTGTCATATAAAATTTATTTGGATTCATGATATTCCATAAACTTTTTTCTTTGCTGGCTACGTAAATAAGCACAATTGTCGAATTTGGAGCTTGGAAAATCCAAGAGTGATTCAAAAGGAGCCAAAGAATACTCAAAATGTAATTGTGTGTGTCTGCTCACACTGGGACGATAACTACAAGCTTCAGCGCAGCAGTACGGATGAATAATTACTTTACAAACATGAGCGCGATTTGTCAACCAATTGATTTAAGCAGCTTGTCGAATAAGTCCACTTCAGTGCGTCAGGTTTGTTTACAATGAACGAAATTATTAAACAAAGAGTTTGTCTTAACTTTGCGAACAAAATTTCATGTGCTGACTTACTAAAAATGTTAGAAAATTATTATGGGGAATCAGTTTTATCAAAAATACTGCCTTACGAGTGGTACAAACCGTTCTAGGAGGGCTGAGAGATCTTTGAAGATATACCTCGTTCCGGACGATCCTCGTTTGACCTCTCCAATCGATGAAAACACCAAAAAATGAAGGAAACTGTGCTCGATAATCGCCATTTCCGCTTGAGAGATAGCTTGGGATCTTGACATCTCTCATGAGTCTGTTCGTTCGATTTTGGTTGATATTATGAGGATGAGATGCGTCGCTGCACGGCTTGTTCCAAAAGAGCTTAATGAATTTTTGAAAACAGTACCTTGAGCAGGTCTCTTTAGACATGCTGAATCGTCAATCCTGATTTCATATTCATGGAATGCATCACAACCGGTGACGAGATATAGGTCCAACATCCTCAGGGGTACTCCCGTTTTGACTAGATTGAAGCGTCATTTCAAGTTAATTTAATTCATATACCAACGAATTTTTCTTTAAATGATTTTTGAGCTCATTGCACTTTGTCTTCAAAACAAGCAATTTTAGACCTAATACCCGCTGAATAGAATATTTACCGCCAGCATTTATCTGTATTTTATAATATAACAATAAAACTGATAAAATGTTTCACAAACAAATGTAAATTTTACTGCGAACGAACTTGTGGCAATTTTTTTACATTTTTAAGTGCACATAATACACAAAAGCACAAAATTATTATCCGTATTTTGATCTCTTGATAAGAAAGCTGAAGTAAAAATTTGCTGATCTTCAACTGATATCATATATAGAAGAAAAGTTGAAAACTTAAACCTCATATCATTAAACTAAAGACCTCATTTCAAGTAGATATTATATTTAATGCAAAGAACCTATCAGTGTACATTTAATAATATAAATTGTTATAGCTGCTTGCATCAAATTTATAAAAGAGAAAAATGAAATTTTTATTTTTAAATTTAAGGAAAAAATTTACTATTTCAAATAACGTTTTTTTATTAATTTAAAAATAAACTATTAAAAACATTTCTAATTATAGAATCACATTTTGTTCCTTTATATAAAACGCATAAAATAAGGCCTCGCTTACGTAAATTGACTTTAACTTAAATTATATTTGCAAAATTTAGACTAAGTAAATATTTTAACGAGGGCACGTGCATGAAATTAAATTTCATTTTGATAAAAAAATATAGCAAAATTTACGTTCTAAGTGTCTTCTTATTTTAAGCAGGAAAACTCTCGTAGTTTCATCAATATTTTCTCTAATAAAAATTCGATCATCTAAAAATCAGTCGATTTCCTTCAGTTAAAAATCTTAACAAAAGTCATAAAATCATCATTTTAAAAGTTGCCAAAATGTGCAATCAGTGATGAATTATCTTTTTGTGTACAAGGTTCATTTTATGTTATCAACAATTATAATACTTCACGTTTTTTGATAAGATTGAACGTGAATAAAAAATGATGATGATATTTCCGTTAATATGGTGATGAATTTTAATTCTACGCTCGAAAAAATATATGAATTTTGATAGACAATATCACACTTGAAGAAGTTTTATGTCATTGTTAGTAAGGTTGAGGAAACTGAAAATTGATAAGCAATATAAGTAGAACAAAGTTTGGTTTCAATATGGAAATCAAAAACGTTGCAAAAAATCCAAGGTTGAAAAAAATATAGTCTTCAAATATATAAAGTTGACGAAATAGAAGACTAACTATAAGAATAAAAAGAAAGGATTTTTATGCCAAAGTTGAACAAAAAAGCAACGTTAAGAACAAGCCGGTATTTTTTTATATGAGGAAAATCTGTTTTTAGATAAATGAAAAGGATACAGAGCGCGGCGCTTTAATAGATAGACAGCATCGCAGATAATGAAGATCTCAAATGATAATTGCTTTCAATAAAATTAAAACCATCGAGTGAAATGTGATTATTTAACAAAATCCAGTTCTAACATTTCTCAAAAAGAGTGACTGAAAGAGCTGTTATATTTACAGAAGCATAATTCTGCTGAATGTTGCATATTAGATAGTCGACGTATACCAACAATCAATCAAATTTGTGTCATACAAGAAGCCTTCGAAAAATGTTATCAGTTTGATATCGATCGATCGAGAATTAAAAATCTGGGCTAGCATTCTTTCTAGCGAGACTCGTACAACATGCCCGAGTCATCGTAGTTTACCCAGTTTTATGTGTGGAACTATATTTAATTCATCACATATTTCTTCGAAATATGTTAAGATTTTATTTGGCCTATTTAGCACTGCTTTCCTCATTACTATTTCCAAACCATTCGTAAAAAGTGTTGGGGGGGACGTATCTCCTTTTCGCAGATTTCATTTTTGAAAGAAGTATGGTAAAATTGTTTCACTTTTGTTCTACATCCGAGTTTTCGCGAAACTAATTTCCCCATGCTCCTTTATAAAACAGGTTTGCAAACGTTTCTGCAATCCATGAAGGGAAGATGTATGTCGATGCTTTCCTCTTAGAATTTTTCAAGTACATATTTGCCTCATTAGAAATATCTGGTTTATGGTCGATCTATTCTTTCTAAATTCTGCTTGAAAATATGTCGTACTTTGTCTTCCATTTCGATCACGTTCTGGTGCATTGTCTTTTAGGAGGATATTGAACTAAATGGCAATGAACCCTGCGCTTCAACTTGATGAAATACTCCTACAGGATCGTTCCATAGTCAAGTTATTCATAAGATTGCCGTGGGCAGGAGAGTGTTTATTTCGATGGAACAGTCGCTAAGATTACTTTCAACAAGATGAGTCTGGGAAAAAGCGCATGACTCATGCTTTGCAGCAAGAATGCTCTTCAAAAACAAATCCTACAAATCATGAATTCAAAAACGCACCAAATCGCCAATATGTGCAGACTTGCAGGTAGTAAAGTGGTGCTGCGCGACTGAGACGTGAAAGAAAAGAAGAAGATTTGTGCGCATGAAAAGTGATGCGTGCAGCATTTACATTCTAAAAGTTTTCTTTGCAGTGCAGGAAATGCGTATCAGGTGCTTGTGGAAAACAGCGAGACACAGGGTGTTTTATCGATTACACAGCTACGCACAGCCGGGTGAAATATATTTAAAAATGTCGTTGATGGAACACCCTGTGTGACACACTATGCCTCGCTGTGTGGTAGATGTAGAGGAGCTATTTTTCTGCAAAGGCGCTAAAATTTGGTCGTTTTGACCAGGCCCTGTGATTGTTCTGTAATTTTTATAGTTCATCAATTCATCTATTTTGTGGATTGGGACAATTCTGAAGGCTATATTCTTGCATCTTTCTGTTGTGTATGGTGCCCATTACACGATAGGTTTTGCTGTCAGTCTTGCCACACTTTTGCCTACGACTGACGGAAAATCTAACGTGTAAGGTGATGACTGACGTAATCCGCCGCATATTTTGATTTCCATTAATCATGACTAATGGAATTGATTGCCGCTTGCATGAACGTGTAATGGCCGCCTAAGGCTTGTCTTATCCTTATCATATTGTTGTCTCCTCACGACATTTTAAGATTACTATGACATTTGCGACTTCTTCTGTTCTACGCTCTGGAGGAGAGTGTTCTAGGTCATCTATACTTGGATTGTAAGTTTTTTCCCTTATAAGGATTATGGTTTCTTTCAACAACTATCTAATCAAGTATTTTATCGACACTACTAGTTATAGTACCATCCTCCCTTCTTACCATAGCGTAAGTACGTGTTGTACCCTTTCTTTCATATATATTTCGTTCTTCGTAGAAACTCCTCGTATCTTTAATATTGTAGTTTTGTTTGATTGCATCTATTATTTATATATGAAGTAGTTTGGTTTTTTCTCCCTTAATAATTTTTTCATATCGCTTCGGGCTGCTACGAATTTTCCATTATTTCCTTTTTATCAAACCATTGCTTACTCTGTCATTGTTTTGTATACCTAATACATTGTTATTTGTTTGTGCATTTTTTTTTCTTTTATCGATTTAGACATCGTATTGAAATTAGTTTCCATTTCCAAAGACTTGACATCTCTTCTAAAATTCTGTTAATATCCTTTCATACTCTTGCTTTGTTATATAAATGTCGTTCATTCTATGGCTTGTCGTAAATTCAAGTTGTCACATTCTCAGCAACTAGGTAGTAATCAATAATACGCATTCGTCTCTCAATCAATTAACTCGATCATTCTACTTATATTAACTTAACTTATATTCGACTTATCTTAACTAGAACATGGCCAATTTGGTTATGGCGTCTGCCATCTGTCGACGTCCATGTCATTTTGTGTATATTATTATGTCTGAAACAGGTGGTAGCTACTGTATAACCTTCTTGCGATGACGAATTCAGCCATGATGTTTCCGGCATTGTTTAATTCTTCGTGCAACCCCAAAGATAATACTATGATTTCATATCCATTTTTGCGTTAAAGGCGTTACTTTATAAAAGTCATGTTTGTGCTTTATAAAAGTCATCCTTTTATTGATTTGGCTCTGTAATGAACCTTATATTATAGAATCTGTAAAACGCTCCCGACGGGAATTATAAACTTGCTCTCTCAACATTCAATCGTAGGCAATAGAAATATTAGAAGAAATGAGCTCGAAATAATTGATGGTGGAGAATTTGCCCCTAAGTTTTGAAAAATGTCACCCATCTTTTCATTACTAATTTATCAAATTACCACACAGAAACAAAATTATAATTGCAGTTATAAAATGTTAACGTTATCTGCAATCCACACGTTCATAAATTATCATTTTAATGTTGTATTATCACAAATGGTTTATTGCACGGGAAACAAATACGGATATTGCGAAATAATTACTCAGAAGTGCTTTGTATATTTATTCATGTACGATGTAATGCAAAAATAAACGACATTTCTTTTTTCCTGAATCTAACTAAAATATTTAGTTACCTGAACTTTAAACGTTCAAAGTAATATTGCTTTGTCAGAAGTGAACTTATGAAAAAATTACTTATATTTTTATTATAATTCTATGTCCAATTAAAAATTAACAAATATTACTTGCAGTTAATGACGGCAGAACAGCAGCAGCCCCACAGTATCGAGGTCTTGGAAGCGCGTTTACAACAATATTCCGTCAGGAAGGCTTAAAAGGTTTATACAAAGGAGTTACACCAAATGTCTGGGGATCTGGAAGCGCATGGGGATTCTATTTCATGTTGTACGTAAAATATTTGTAAATATCACAAATATATAATTTATTCGTTCATTATTCATCCTTCACAGCTATAATACCATCAAAACATGGATACAAGGTGGTAATACAGCAACACCATTGGGACCAACCCTACATATGTTGGCAGCATCAGAAGCAGGAATCCTCACATTACTTATGACCAATCCCATTTGGGTGGTAAAAACAAGACTTTGTTTACAATATGAGACTGAAACCAGTAAGGTGGCTGCATCTACCTCAAAAATTTACAGGGGAATGATGGATGCTTTGTTAAAAATTTATAGACAAGAAGGCTTTCGTGGCCTCTATAGGGTAAGTGAGCTAAACCGTTTGTTATTGCAAATATTGTTTTTGATTTTGCAATATAAAATTAAAAAAAAAGAAGAGAAATTTCTTCAATTAATTTAAAATAAAATTAGGGTCTTGTTCCGGGGATGTTTGGTGTCTCGCATGGTGCCCTACAGTTCATGACATACGAGGAAATGAAGAACTACTATAACGAATACCGAAAGCTTCCGATCGATACCAAGCTGGTAAGTTTCTATCATATTTTGTTTTCCTTTTAATTATCTCTAATCAATATCAATAATAGCGGGGATTTACTTTCGTATTTAATGTGAATAGCCCTCGATTTAATTTCCCCCCATTAGAGTTTATGATGGGAATTAATTAGATAAATTAAATTGCCTTTTATTTGTTTACGTAGGTGTGACGAGAGTTTGTCGGTATTTTTGATGATTCACCTTCCAATGAAATCAAAATCCGAAAAGATATTCTTCGAATTTATCGGACTTTAGTAATAAAAATTTGACTCATCGCCATATCTGTATAAAATTCACTTTCTTAATTCGAAAATGTCTGGCCATCCAAGAATATATGTTCAAATACCAGTACTACCCAGTAACGAACCAGATTAGGTCCTGATTTTCCCTAAAAAGCGAAAAATTGAAATTTACTTTCTGTATAAATATTTGTATTTTCTGGCTTAAAACATGTGCTACAGTATTTTTTTCATGCAAAACAAGTTTCAACGAGCTGCTAACTAGCTCATATCGAAAGCAAACATTTTTTTTCAATTATTTAACATTTAGCGACAGCGATACATCAAAAGCCGGATAGATCTGTGACATCGCCAAAAGCGAGAAATGGGTAGCAATTTCTTGTGCCAACTCCCCTGACCCCCCGGACGTTCCTGAACTTGAATTTCATTTGTGTGATGACAGTGAATGAAACATGTGATCAACGAAAATGGCTTTTAATGCTTGTTTCTTTTTTTATATTTATTTTTGGTCGTCACCAACTTTCACACTAATTAAATTAATTTGCATGAAATATTCATGGTGTCAATTGTGTGACGCAAACACAATTCTGTGGTATTTATCACGTTAATTTTTGTCTGTTCTTCTCTTTTTTGTAATTATTATTTGTTGTTGAATTTTTTACGTAACAATCCAGTGAAATGTTTTTGAGCTTAATAAATTTTTTAAGCTAATTACAGAGTAAATATTTTCAGATATATGTTCATGTAATGGTTTTACTAATTTTTTATACATATTAACACGTTTAAAATAGCTCAAAATAAAGCGTGAAAATTTGATTTTAGTTTGATAAATATACGTTATTTGCAAATTTATAAGATAAATTGAAATACTACAAAAATAGACTTTGTGTTATTGAGATATTTGTATAAATAACCTTTCCGCCTTTAATAACATACATCAGCCTACAATAACAAATATCAGGCTTTAATAACATACTTCAACCAATTAGCCATGGTAATGCCAATTGAATTATTCTTCATTGCCTTTTTGTTATTAATTAAATACTTTGCAATGTAATCAAATGTGTACGATAGTTTCATCGGTTCGAAACAAAATATTCATCAAGCCATTTTTGCACATTCTAAACTTACATAAAGGTTTGCTAAATATGTTTTCTTCAGTCTAAGTTAGAATAATAACATATGGTAACCAGCTGTATACTTCTAGGCTTAATCTGAATGTAGTTTCTTGGGTAGATAGCTTCAACAGTTCGTAATTGCTTCAGAAGGTTCAATTATTAATAATAATTTACGATTCCTTTCATTACTCACTAAACACACTTTCAGAGCACTTCCTGACCATTATTAAATAATTTTGGAATGAATGTTGATAGCGGTTTAGAATTTATTCAAGCGTTTCTTTTGCATTGTCATAGTAAATTTATTTTTCATCGCATATTTAATGAGTAAGCGTAGCTAATCATTTTTTCAAGCTATTAAATAAATTTTCTTTTTATTATTCCCATTATATGGAATCGAGCTAAAAAAAATTTCTTGAGTAACTTTTAACTGCTTAGCAAGCTAGTTGCCTTTAAGTTGGTAGTGAAATTGTGGCTAGTAAAGCGTGAAAGTATGGCTGATGTATGGTATGAGATTCAATATAAACTCTACGTCGTCCTCAGCAATCAAAGGATGCAAAGAGACTATTTGCAACTTAGAAGCTTTGCTGATTCCGCAAGGTTCTTGGATGTTGTATGAACTCCGGAATACTGACTGTGAAAGGTGTTCCACAATCGTGTTGTTCTAGTTATAAACTAATTCCTAGACCAAAGTAGGTGCGAGAATAAGGGCTCCAAGTGAGCTGAGCGGGCTTGTATTTCGGGGAAAACATAGCCATCGAGGCAAAAAATTGTGGAACGATCATTTTGGTAGAAGCGGTAACATTTTGCCAGAGCTTGGTAAAGATAGCTATAACAGACAATAAAGTAGAAGGAAGCGTAAAATAAAGGGATAGATTAGTATCAATGCTATTTAATATTACGAATACAAATAATAAAAATTAGCACGGATATTAGATTATTTTACAAATTCCATGCACATCGGGGTGTGCCCAGCTAATATGTCAATTTATTAGCAAGATTAACTCAGGTAGGAACTGAAACTATAGCCCAGACTAGTAGAAGCAACGAATGAAAAAGCTTTGAAAGCAAATGAAAAGAAGACAAAAGTAATGCTACAAAGAAAAATGAGTAATTCTAGAACAGGTGGAAATATGCTGAAAGTGGGAATTCATTATAAAAACTAATAATATTATGAATATTAAGAATATTATACCCACTAATAGATAGGGCACTACTGGAGCTGTAGTGACATTGCAAGAAGAGATCGATGCTTGTAGTCGTTATCCCGATGGTTATTTGTGCTATATTATCTTCTACATGTCATTACCATGCAATTATAACAAGTAAAACAAAATAGCTCGCAAAATTCGAATTAGTTTTGCTCTTGGGTCAAAGAACTCGTCAGTAGTTACGCGTTTTCACGCACGTTTTAAGACTATGTAACAAACGTGTTTAATAACTATTTTTATTTCCAATTCTTTGAATTTTAAGATATTGGCAGGCTTGGGGTCAAAGCTCCCGACTACTATCCCAAAGTGTCCGTGACTCGATTCTACGCCGATCCTTCGTCTTTCCACTTTTCCCACCCAAATAATAATTCTTCTGTCTTTCTACGCTACAGAAATTCACTGTCCTCTCTTTTCTTGCTTCTCTCGATTATACTCTTCATGCTTCTCTCGATTATACTTTCGGTTATGGGTTTGCGCTCTAGATAAAACAGTTGAGTGTATTTTCCTGATAGAGGGGTTATATAAAGACAAAATTAAAATTAGATATAAAAAGAACATTTATGTGGACATTGCCAGGGTCGCCATCATTGTTAACCACTCGGGTTAACTGCTATTATCCATGTAGTTAATGTTTATTTGCATGCAATTACCATTTCTACCAAATGCACGAATCCAATTTTCTTTTATATAAAGGGTATTTCCTGTGGAACTTTCGAAGCTTTTTTTAGTTTTAAGGCCCCTACAACGTACCTGTCGGGAACAACCGACCTTCTGTATTCACCGAAATTTTCGTTCTCGTTTTCATTTTTTTTCTGTTAAAAATAACCCGTCAGATGAATTTTCCTAAAATTCGTTGATTGACAAGTCTAAGCGTCCGTCCGGAACGCGAATGTTTATTATTTCTTAACTGCGACTGATTACTACTCCTGTTAGCTGTTGGATTGATGCATATATAAAATTCCAAGAAAGATTTATTTATATTCATAATTCAGTTCCGCAAAAATATGATTTATTGAAAAAATCTTAAATGAACCCCTTAGGGTATAATTACATAAACACTTAAAAAAAATTTATTTCCACTCAAGGCACTCATATGAATGACAATTGCCTTCAAGATACTAAGAGTGTTAATATACTGCATTCTGTTTTCCATTGACAAAATTTCTTTATTTATTCTTGATTGTGTTTTTCCGCATTCGGTTATATATTTATTTTGACCTTCATAAACTTGCGTTATACAAGTGTAGTGTAATGCACGTATAAACTTGCAAATCATTTCAAAACAACATAATTAATCTACAGTAATTTTTATTATGAATTGTACAAAACAACAATATAAATCTAATATTATAGGGGGCTCGCCTCGCATAAAATTTTAATCTAAATATTTAAATTCTTATCATATTTTTTCGCGTACATTAATGACCCCCACAAGGTTTTCTTCTTGGTAACAAACACAAAACACCGTAACTAAATATCATGCGATAATATAGCATTTCATTCTTTTGATAAACCAGAGTAAACTTTTTTTTTTGTTGTTGCAAAACTTATCAAATAATTTTATATTTTTAGGCAACATCAGAGTACTTAATGTTTGCTGCAATATCAAAGCTAATAGCAGCAGCAGCCACATATCCATATCAGGTTATAAGAGCTCGATTACAGGATCATCATCATTCCTATCAAGGAACATGGGACTGCATTAGACAAACATGGAGGTACGAACGTATGCCAGGTTTTTACAAGGGTCTTGTACCCTATTTAGTTCATGTTACACCCAACATTTGCTTGGTAATGTTAATCTGGGAGAAACTCACGAATTAAACTAAAAAAAATATATAGAAATTTAACTTTTCTTAATTTTCCTTCTGCATAAATGTGACGATTTAAGTATATTTATAAATATTAAAAAAATGAAAAAAATTAAAAGTAAACAAAAAAAATTCAATACAGAACTTATTGGGCGGGAACAAGCTTAATTAAAAAAAATGACATTATTGTAAATATCTATGTTCTTCTTAGATGTTTACTTTAAACTTTCCTTTTGTATTATAGTTATTATTCCATCCTAAGTAATTCTTATTTATTTTCTTTTCTATTATTTCTATTCTTCTATATTTTTTACTTAACTTAAAAAACTTAGCTTTAAAATATATCATTCTACTTTTTTTTCCTTTTTAATTTTTCTTTTTATCTCGACTATTATTTGTAAGCAGCAGATAAGATAAAAGTTGTTTTGTCTTAATAAGTAGATAGTTTTCAAATTTAAACAAAAAAAAGAGTAACGAAGGCTCGAAGCATTATGTTTGTATACTGTTGTTGAACTATTGTTAATTTACGAAACAATAAAAGAAAACAATATAGCTTTATTAAATATTTTTTCGAAAATCTTTTTATTTATAACTAAGACATTTTTCATATTCAATCGTTGTGAAGTATTTTTTTTTGGTTTGGTTATATTTTATATTCAAGCATGAAGTTGCTACATTTTTTTTATTCCTTTTTAATCTTCAAAATTGAAAAAAAAACCTATGGCATTGTTTTTATTTTGTTTTGTATTCATCACCATCATCTGTTGCACCACAGTCAAATATTATTGAAAATTATTTTATTAAAAATTCATAAAATAAATAATGACTCTAAGAGTGAAATGCTTAATCACAGCAAAATAACACTCAAATACATTCCAATTTTCATCCAATATGATTTATTCTCACAAATTTATTATTTCTCTTATTAATACAATTATTTTTACTCATTGGCACATATATAAACTATGTATTTTTATACAATTTAAAAAGATCTAGACTTGTGAATTAATAATTTTTTGAAAGTTATTTGTAAAAGAATTAAGACTTTTTTTCAAAAAAAAAAAATAAATTAAAAAATAATTTAATATTTGATTTAAACAAAAAAAATTTATTCTGATAAATATCAAACATCAAAAATGTTACTGTAATTTTAGCTCTTAATGTAAATGTAAAACATTTATAACGAATTGAGATGCTTTAAAAAAAATTTCTTTTTACTTAATAAATGTGAACTTCAATATCATATATTAAAACAAAAATCTTAAGAAGGAAACGTCTTAATCGACAATACTTTGTTAATTTCTGTCAAATAGTCCCTATTGAAAAATTATAAATTTAAAAGGTGTCTAAAGTAGTTATATACTTGGTGTGATTATCTACTTCTAGATAATATTCATAAAACATAACTCTCTGCTGGTAAAAGAGCAAATATATATGTATGTACTGCACTTGTTACACGTAAATGTTCAACTTTAAAAATAAATAAATCATCGTAAAAACTTATATCTACACATACCAGCAAAATTTTTGATATGTTTCGAACATCGCTCTCCTAACTTTTAAAGGAATGCAAATTAGATTAGACGTCGAAAGGACTGAAAAGTCTCACGAACACTGCAACCTTTAAGGTTTATTATGCAGCCCCTTTTAGTGGTGTTTCTCATTAAGGCTTTGGAAGTAGTGTATAATTAGCTTAGGAATGAGTTTTCATATCCTTTTCGGATATTTCTGTTTCCCATGCACGGTACAAGTTCTCTGCCAAATTGGTCTGCTGTTTGATAGTATTGTTCTACTACAAGTGTTTAAGGAGTTTATACGATCTGTCGTACAAAGTTTATTTTGGAATTAGTTATGGTAGTGTAAAGATAGATGTCAAGGAGGATAAATAGTATCAAATACAAAATCCTTTACAACAAATACAACACATGCCCATATAAAAATCTGAAAGCTTTGCCAGACAGAGTACAACAAGTCTATCAAACTTAGGCCACGACCAAAAAAAATTGGAAAGCGACAATTGTCACCCAACTTGGAAATTGTCTACGGGCATCCCCAAGCACGATCCACCTTTTTTACCATTAGACTAAGCTGAGAGACAAATCGTACTTTTCGTGGGCCTCAATACGAAGAGGTGACCGAAGTGCCCTAATGTTTCAAGTGCTATTATACAGGTACAGGTTGTGTTATTGGTTATTCCAAATTTTTTAAGATGATAATAGGATAATGGCCAGAAAGGAGCTGACGTAACCGATTTCAATGCATCCTTTTATCTAGCATAATGGGCCTTATCATGGTTGGCGCGGCGAAAAAATGACAGCGCCGTTTGTCGTTGTCATTTTTCGTATCATTGTTGGCGAATGCAGCGACATGACAATTTTCGATAAAAACCTTATGGTTGTCGCTTGAAAATGTTTGAACATTTCTTATAATTAAAAAAAATTTAAAATCAGTCGTGAAAAACCTAACTTTGTCTCTTAAAAAGGCCAACTGAGATACACCTGAAGGCGTTTTTCCCGACAAAAGTCAGTTTTTTCGAGAACTATGATTCCGTTTTACAGTCGCCGCGCCATTTCTCACTTCAAGCGCCAACCATGATCAGGCCCAATATCTGTAGTTAGTCTAATATTGGAAGGCTCGTTCCTTCTCTCATTTGTGCAGAGCCGATCTTGTGTAACATGTGGATATGCCACATGTCGGTTTTATTCCAATAAATACTGAGTCCGCACCATTTTTGGCTAGGCAGTCTGCCATCTCATTTCCTTGGTAGCCGTCTTGGCCCGGTATCCACTTCAGAATAGCAGATTATTCCCGGCGAGGGCTTTGAGCACACAAATACAATCACAGATAGTTTTTGATTCGATCTTAAAGCTTCTATGTATACTTAGAACGGTCGGCTTGTCTGAATGAATACAGATCGTAGAGCCGACTATGCCGGCTACGGTTGCCTAGCGATTAGGGCGCTCAGCTATAGTTGCAGAGGTCTTTCACGTGTCCCTCTTTCCTGCTATATAACATTAAGCGAGAAGTTAGCGTTCTGTCGCGGTAATATTGGATAAGAGCCGGAATAAAACCCCGTGTTGACGGTTCCTTTACTTTTCTCTACTATCATTCCGACTGCTTGCTGTCAAAATAGATCGCTGGTTGTACAAACAAGCTTACATTTGAGTTCTAGTCTTTCACATAATAAAAATGCCTCTAGAGATAGGCACAGAAGATTATAGGTGAATTATCCACGGTCTTAGAGGAGAAAGTGGCGTTGTACTCTTTAGTAAGATGACAATTCCAGGTGATCCTGCTATCTAGGAATTTTTCTTTATTTTCTTTATCTTTCGGCTGTTAGATATATCTTTCGTCTCTTCGTAAATAATACAAGTGTTGTTTGTCGGGGTTGAAGCTAACGTCTTTACTGATGCACCAATTGTGACTCAGGGCAGTGTGCATTAAGACAGAGACGACTTGATCATAATTCCGCCCCGAATCGTTATTGCGATGGCATCAGCGCATTCTTGAGCCTTATATCCTGATATTGTGTAGGCATCAACTAGTTCTTTCGCTCTTTCGATAGCAGTGTATGAGGTAGTGGTAGTGAGCAGAAAGGAAGTTAAACTGATTGCCCTATAGCATTTTGCTGGCGAGTCACTTTAGCGTTTTTTATTAAATTTTTCAATTCTTTTTGCATTTAATATGAACTTTTAGGTTTTAAATGCTTGAAAAAAATTTATATTAAACTAATAAATATAAACATTCCTAAGTTAATGGGTTTATTACATTCGTACAGAAGATATAGTTAAACCACAGTAAGATATAGTTAAACCAAAAACACTGAAGCTCGAACAGATGTTATATCCAAAATTGAATTATATAAATATATATTTAACGCTATTGGAACTTTACTATTTCAACCTCTTTAACTATCCAAAGCAGAAACAATGTACTTTAAACTTACCTTTTATGCATATATTTAATGCCAAATAACAACCAGCCTTATTCTCGTTGTCGAGTGACGTGACAGATGTCACTTCGACCTTAAATTGGTATTCTCATTGTCAATCTAAGAGACTCCTGGCGACTAGATCTACAAACGTCGTATTCTAATTGTCGCAAGGTGGTGTGTGAAGTGATATTCCCTTCGATACGTTTGTAGGTATCAAAGTTTCATTCCACCGCGTCTCTCGTAGTCACGTCACTCGCCAACGAGAATAACCACTAACGAACCTTATTCTGGATGTCACTTCACCTTAGTGAGAAATGTCACCTTTAAATATCAAATGAGAAAAATCTCACTTACAAACATCAAGTGAGAACAATTGTCACTGAATTCGCCGTTTCTTGATATCAGTGACAGCTGTAGTTCGCCTTATCTCACTGAAATGTTACTTTTTTAGAGAACGAGATTATGGCTGCGTATATCCATAGCACCATTCGTGGCTTAAGTCCCATTTCTTCCTAAGCATTTGTTTGCAAAGTAGAGAGCTATATTGAGCTTCTAGCTCTTTACTGATAATTGAGTCTGCAGTTCAGTTTACGATCAAATGTAACACCTAGGTATTTGACCGTCGAGGCTAGATGTAACTGTAATCAATTCAATCTTCTCCCTGTGGCGTGGCTATACTAACCGTTCTGGTAATTTTACAGCTTCCAGTACGCGCATCAATCTTTCTGGTTGAAGCATGATAGCTATCCACCGGCCAAGCATTGCCTCCACTCCTAACTCCGTCAGGGATTCTAGGATAGCTAGTTACATTGTTGAAGGCGCCTTCTATGGCTATGAAGGTCGCTAATGTGGATTGGTTATATATGGAATTCTCAACAGTGAGGTGGACTCGGATCAGTGCCCCGATCACTTCACTGAGTGCAGTGGACTAGTCTTTACAATAGGCATGTTGGGCCTTGCACAGTAGTGCTTGCTCGTAATCAGGTTTACTATAATTATAACATAAAGTTGGAGTCGCATTTTTGGTTCAAAATAAAACAAAAACCTATCCATAATTTATTTTAGACTATTATTATGCTACAACTACAACATCTGCAACTGAAGTAATTTATATATAAGAAATTTTAAATCATTTTAAATAAAACATAAATCCACAAAACTGTACGAATTAAAACTCTGCACTTATCTAATAAAAATTATAATGAGTTAAAACTATGGGTTTTAAAACTAGATTTAATTCTAGATTTTTCATAATAATAAATGTTAATCTCTTGATAATAATCCAAGTAAAGAATAAAATATAATAATAGTAGTTTACCATATACTGGAAAGTAGGGACGAAACAAGATTTGATTTTCTAAAAATAAAAGAAAAAGAAAATTTATGGTAGAATTTTTATGGTTGATAAATACTAAATAAATAAAAAAATAAAAAAAAATACGTAAAATAAAAGAAAAACTTGTAGAATCCTTTTAGATGTTTTATATGCTCCCAGTAATTACAATTTCATACTTCCCATACCCAAAAGCTTTTAGCAAAGAGATTCTTTTATTAGCTTATTATTTTTTTTAGAAAAAAAAATGGTAAGATTTAACATAATTAACTAATATATTATTAAAATTGAGATCGGCCTTAGTTCGTTTTAAATTTATTTTGTTAAAAATGAAAAGAAATCTGCTTAAGTAATTGTTTCTTGGTTTGCGAGACTCTCATTAGCAAGTCCAGGCTACATTTTATAGTTGCAGTATTATTCTATCTACACACAATATAAAAAATAAAACTACAGAAGAATCTGTTTGCTAAAAGGTAAGCAATAAAAATTCTTTATTATAAAAATTATTAATATTCTTTTCTCCTTTTCTTTCTATCTATTTTTTAATAACGTATCAACTACGATTCTGGACCACATTAGATATGAGCATGGAAGAGGATTTTATAAAGGAATTGGACCGAATTTAATGCGAGTTGTTCCTGCCACAATGGTTACATTTGTAACATATGAAAAAGTTTCGCATTTTCTTATATCAAGGAATTCAACGAGTTATATGCCTATACCTGTGGTGAACAAAGATAGAGATGAATGAATGGATTGTTTTTGTTTCAAAAAATGTGTAGATGTGGTAGTTTTTTGTTATGCTGAAAGCATTTTTTTATTTACAACTATAGCTTAGAAAAAGCCAAAATCACAAACTAAACCAAATAAAGTATTTATGATAAGCAGAATCTGCATTAATTTCCTTTCAGTTCCATGTACTTGGCTTGAAGTTAACTATTAGTTTTAAAATTAGTTAAATTTTGTTCAAACTATTTATAATAAATCTGCATTTTGTTACAACAACAAGGTATTATTTTTATAAATTGTAGTCGTTATAGATGATTTCATTTTAAGGAATGTTAAAACAATAATTCGTTTTAAACTGCCTTATTCTCTAAAAATCTGTGGGGACAACGTAGACGATAAACAACTTTAATCCAAACTACTGAATGCGCTCCTCACGATCAACGCCAGACTAAGGGCTAAAACTAAGCCCTTTTTCGCTTCCGGTAGTATAATTTTCCATAAGATTTTGGGCCTTATCATGGTTGGCGCGGCGAAAAAATGACAGCGCCGTTTGTTATTGTCATTTATCGTATCATAGTTGGCGAATGCAGCGACATGACAATTTTCGATAAAAACCTTATTGTTGGTTCTTGAAAATATTTGAACATTTCTTATAATTAAAAAAATTTAAAATCAGTCGTGAAAAACGTAACTTTGTCTCTTAAAAAGGCCAACTGTGATACACCTGAAGGCGTTTTTCCCGACAAATGTCAGTTTTTTCGAGAACTATGATTCCGTTTTACAGTCGCCGCGCCATTTCTCACTTCAAGCGCCAACCATGATCAGGCCCTTTGCAAATGTGGCTCTATGAGTTAATGGAGGAGCAAATGGTGTTGTCTTTGATAAGTTTAACGATGTAGTTTTGTACTTGGTGCAGCCAGCAAATTATCTACTGAAAGTAGATAAGTAAGTATTGCTCCAAGTTTTTTGCAGAGAAAAGACGGTAAGTACTTCGTTTTGGAAGCGATGAATTCGACACGATACTTACGACCCCAGTCAAGAATGAGTTCGATGTTTCTGTTAATAGATTTGGACGTGATCTGTCTTGGCGGGTGCGCTGTTGAACGCGTAAAAAGAAACGCAAAGTTCCATTATCAGCTAGAAGCTGTGAAGTGGGTTAGAGGGGAGTGAGAGAAGTTCGTTGAAAAAGATTAGGGATAAAGCGAGTACGGAGCCCTGACAAAAATTTCGTGAAGTTTAAATTGAACACCATCACCTTTATTGAACGGCAAGAAAAGAATCTCTCAATCAAGTTCTTTAGAACGAAGTCGATACTAATAACTTGGAGTTTAGCCAACAGAACGGGATGGCATACTTTGTTGAGGGCCTTGCTAGATCTAGAGCAACCACACCCGACACATCGGTGTATATTTTAGTTGAGGTGCTCGGTTCGACACACAAGAAGATCGCCAGTAAGACCGTATTGGTTGGTCTAAAGCTGTAGTGCTTATAACCTAATACATATGTGTCTGAATTCGAGATATTCCATACGTCTTTAATTACATAGTTATTGTATCCATAATTTTGGAGAGAAAAAGTAATAGTGGGCCTGATTGTTGAATCCGGCTGATTTGGGATTCCTGCCGATAAAGAGTTTCACTTTCACTTGTCGCCGCGATTGTTCAATCCGCTGGGCACAACTGCCATATGAATTGACATATTTCATTTTCGAAATTCAAATGACAATCGAATGGACAGTTTGCATTGGATACACAACTCCAAACAAGTGGTTTTTTAGTTTAACTTCCACTTTCGGCTGTGAAATTCTCATTCACTTCCCTGCCGGCGGATTCAACAATAAGGCCCAATTCTTGGACGGTAGTTAGAAGGATTGCTGGAATTATCTTTTTCGTGGTGAGTCAAGATATGCTTCGGACAAATAAGATGGGGAATAGAGTTTGCGTAAAGGTTTAGGCAAAGGTAAGCCACATTTTTTAAGTACCATGGGTCATGGGTGGTATATTGTCGAGCGCAGTGGATTTATTGACTAAGTTCTTTGAGACATCTAAACACCATGCGAGTCCTGAAGTAAGATATGTATGTCCATGGAGTGAATAGTTTATTCGAGACGGAGATTGGCAGCATAACAGTGGAGGGTAATGAATAACTCGAGGAAACACAGATAGCAGTCCGAAGTTTGAAAAAAAACGAATGAGCCCCAGCCTTTTGGCTTCCCCATAATGCCAGACAGTTCTTTTAGTATCTGAGTTGGTAGGCGCAGGAAAATGATATGGGGTAAGATAAACTAGGCATTGGGCTTGGTATGCCTTGTTGAGTAAGAAGTAATAAACAAATCCAAAAGTTGTGCTTTTGTTCCTCAATGTTTAGAGCTCACGTAGGTTGATCTTCAATTTGATACAGTTTGTTGGTGTCTGTAAAGAGCTGAGCAACTTTGCCAGAAACACCTGTGCTGTTTGAATAAGTTAGCTAATTTATATTACTAACGTTGAGATCACCGCTGCAACAATGATTTCACATTAGTATTTATATTTGGACTTCTGTATACGAAGGAGAAAAATTTGACGTGATATTATCAAAACCCTTCGTTATTCAAAATAAATGTAAAGGCCTCAAGTCTGGTAAAATTGAATCAAAGGCTCAATTGGAAATATCATAGCATTAAAAAACTTGAGCCCAAGGATGAAGAAAAGATTATATAACAGACAAAACTGAAAAATGATGAAATTTACACGTCATGTCACTTGCACGGAAGTTGGAACCGGCTGGTACCCTATGTGAGACTACTCTCTATCGGGGGATGATGATGAGTCTTCCCCACCATCAAAATTGAAAGAACAGAGATTGGAGTCTCCTAGTCAGATATTACAACTAACTGATGATAGTACGAAAATTGATAAAACTTACATATTTTCAGAAACATATAGCTATAAATATAGAAACAATGTATAAGTTGATAGGTAGATTTAGGGAAATGAATTATGAGAATTCCTGAAAAAAATATCGATTACCTGTATTGGGATGATCCTAATGAGCTAGTTGATCGGCTCCGATTATTGGTAGCGTCGCAACAACCTGGAATTAATAGTCATATTAATGAAATAGTTTCAATTATTGAAGAGTTGCGGGAAGCTAAAATTATAGTAAAACTATTCGCATGCCTGAAGAAGAATAAAAAAGACTTATATTCCTATTAAAACTGAAAAAAGACGAGAAGCCTGTTGGAAGCAATACAAATTGTACTAAGTGCTGCAAAGGATGTTATCAAAAGAAAGTAAAAATCAATCAATATGCCTTGAGTGATTCCAGTGCCTAAAGTAGGAGGTGTTTTACCATTCCTCATTCGACTTTTTGCTGGTCTTTCAGCCGTTGCAGCGTTATCGGAAGGTGCAGCAGACTTATAGCTAAAGCTCCTGGAGGAACCCGAGACGGCCACACACATAGTGTGTCACTGTCCGGCGCTGGCGAGAAAAAGGGCTGCCATAACTGGACTCCATTGGATGGAGGACATGAGGCAGATTCCCTTCAATCAGCTGCTCGGGATAACTAGGGGAGTCGAACCAAGGGAGCAATGGGACAACCCACTGCAACCCCGATAAGATGACTCTAGGTAGAGGGACGAAAAGGGACCCGCAAACAGTGGTCTGATTCGATATCCCTCGAAAATCTACATATATATATATATATATATATATGTAAAGCTGAACGCTGCAACACGGCAGCACCTGAAAGAAGCGAAGTGACATGACGTCAGTGGAAACTATAGTGCTAATGTGGTCACAAATTAGTTCTAAAGACATATTATGAAAGGACTAGGACTAGCCAAAAAAGTACTAATCATGCTACCCAAAATTGCTACCAACCAGTGAAAATTATCTATACTTAAATATGCACAGCACATTAGAGTATTTATGCGCGATCAATTACCTAGAAAACCATGAAAAAAATAAAGTAGAACTAGATGTTTTGTAAATAAATTAAACTCATAAATTTTGTTCTTCTTTTTATTAAAAAAAGTTAATAACTACATATATAACCCTAGCGGTCTAATTATTTATAATATTTCGCACACTGCTTGAGCTCCTTCATCAATTTTTTTTCTTCTTTTTTAACAATTTTTTACAACCTCCTCACTTCTATGGCAAGCTCCTCTACCTTCCTCAGCTGTTCTTCATACTCAACTACCATCATGATCAGAGTGTCAAACTGTAAAAATAAAATTAAATTAAAATTTTGTTTATAATATTATAATATATTAATGCTTACCACTTCTTGACCGTGATCCATAGTGAAAGATATTATGATGGTAGCTTGAAGGGAACTTCTCTCTTTGTCACCATGGCTAAGAAGTACCTTAGGGGTGTATCTCTTTCACCAGTTACCTATTGAGGTGCACTAAATGTTTGGGAATGCAGGTATGGAATTCAACGACCTGACCAGCTTCAGCTGGAAACTTTTTTTTAAAACCTAGTTTTGAGATTAGTAAGAAGTACACTACTATTAATAAAAGATTGAAGTAGGAGTAATAAAAATTAAGATAAAACGTAATTTTACAGCGGATAATAGGAAGAAGTCATGAAGAAGATCGATACAGCAAAATAGCCATGTGCAAAGGAAACTTTGAATATTCTGCAGAGTAGAGGAGTGATTACGTTGCAGTTCTCCTGAGAAAATCGAATCGTCTCTCTTAATAGGTTTGTTATTTATTTCTCTCCAGGAGGTTTTGTCGCCGCACAAAGTGGATTAATTAACTGCCCACGCTCAATTTTGTGTAAATATTTATACGTAGGAAGCTTACTTTGTTGTCTAGGTCCGTTCGAGCTGCACCAAGGGTCACGGTAAGCATTAGCATTATATCCTATGATGATACATATCCTTGTTGTATGAACCACTGAAGAAATAATTCTAGCCAGGAACAAGAGGGTAGATGAACAAGAAAAAGAAAGTGACGGCCAAGAAATATGTGGATAAATAGCGTGCAAAAAATTGGTATAAGTGGAGTCCTGTGGCAAAACAAAGTACTGTCTTACTTGTAATAAAACCTGCACCAACTCTCCTTCCGTCTCGGTGGTGTTAATCTAACGGCAGAAGTCTAGTATGAGTATGGGCCGCCTCGAGTACAATTCATTTACCTGGGCTGGCGCTTCAAAAACCACAAGGGTGCCTTAATAAAGTACAAAAACGTGCCATTAAACTCATCGGTGGTGCCATCTTTTTCGTCACCATTCTAGAGTTCAAACATGTTACGTTCATCGACTTCTACCCGAGACCCTCTTAACATGTCCTATTGTCCTCTATCCTTCAAAATAAACTTAATCGCAGAAAAAAACGTAAAGTCGATTTGAAAGGAGGGAATTCATGGGGTTCCAGTCTTAAGAAAAGAAATTGATATATAAGAAGTTATTACTGACTAGGAAGTGATTGATTTATCAAGAGGCGATTCTAAAAGTTAAGGTGCCCGATTACTATCCGAGAGGGTCACGATTCAAGAATCTACGCAGGACCATGCTTCTTTGTCTTTCCGCTTCTCCTACCGAAATAATGTTTCTTCTCGGTGGAATTGGCTGAGATCAAATGGAGTAGTTACAGCATGGGTCGATGGCTAGAGGAGTAGCTTGCACGTCTTAAAAAATCCCAGGCTCTGAGATGCTCGTTTGGCGATATGGAAAACGTGGTCTTTCTATCGCAGATCTTTTCCTAAACACCATCGTTGCAGATTTTTTTGGAAATACATACGTCAGTGCTTAGTTTTGGAGGTATTGAATTCAAGACGATTCTGGCGGCCCCAATCGGGAATGAGTTCAATGTCATTGTTGATTGAATTGGACATAAGTGCGCAATCGCCAAGACAGGATCTGGCACTTGCTTGAATTGCATTATCGAAGGCGTACGAGTAACTCAGGGTACCGTCATCAGCGAATCTGTGGTGGATTGGAAGGGACAGAGATTAAGTCATTTATGAAAATCATGACCACCGAGGCTACCGGCAGAGATGGTGTGGGGTTGAGATTTGAAGCCATCAACACTACCTTGATTGAACGGTCGGAAAAAAACTCTCGTTCCAGTGCTTCTGAAGATCCAGGACTTAATCAATACCAATAGCTTGGAGTTTAGCTAACAGAGCAGGGTGCCAAACTATCAAAAGCCTTGGGGATGTCTAGGATGTAAATTAAACGATCCATCATATCGTTTATTAACCGCTTTATTGACGAGGGATCACAGGGAAATGTGTTTTTTCCTCAACGTCCACCACACTAACATAAACATAACGTACTCTGGGGCCTGCGAAAACTATATCAGGATTTCTCCTTTGCATTCGCGTTTATTGTGCCACTACATAGGTATCACAATCGTTATACGAAAAAGATACAGAAAAATTAGTACATTGTGTAATCCATGAATCACACACGAAACCAGTTTGAGGTGAGGGCAGAGTGATGGATCGTGTAACTTACCCACTAGGGCGGACCAAACGGCAAACCAAACCGACGGACTCCCCAAATCGGTGCATACTTTTGTGGAGTGTTCTGTCGGACACACTAAAAGGTCGCCAGTGGACTTTTTTGATCTGAAGACGGTACTGTTTGTCATCTATAATTTGGTTCGACTCTAGATACCCAATAAGCCTTTTGTTGAGTTACAAATTACCTTCCTGCCTTTCGTCGGTCCGTCATCCTTAGCTGCGAAAGTTGGGCTGAGGTATGCCCTATCAGGCATCCACTGCCCCTCAGGCAACATCAGATAGTGTCATAACATATGCACAGCACATATGGCATAACATATTTCAATGTAAGTTGGACGCACCCTGAAAATTTAAGATATTTATTTAATCAAATGGCAAAATGGCTTTAAATGCCTTCAGAACAACAATTTAATTGCGATTAAGTCAGACACAAAAGGTTCGGATGGCATTTAAAACAAGCCCAGTTTAATGGCGAATAAATTTCTAAGACTTTAATTAGTTTTCCCTTCCTCTATTCCCACTCGCAAATTGCGTTATAAATCGTCGTCCTGCATACTAAAAGCCGACGTCATCAAGTCCATCAATTTCAACATTCCTGACATGGGGCGATAGGGCTCCAGAAAAGCTCCCGAGTGGGATGTGCGAAACCACCTGTTACGGCTACAAAACGGAGGAGTTTGGAGCAACTATCTTCCAGCTGGGAAAAGTGGTTCTATCACGACTGTAGAGAATTTTATGAATTTTGCGCGATTTTTTTTTAGTTTAAAACACCTGAAAACGGATGGCACCGGAAACTCTTTAGGAACCCTGTGACAAGCGCGATTTACGTGACTCAACTGTACAATCTTTGGGGGCTCCGCGGGGGACTACGCACTCTCTGTCGATGGAAAGCGAAAGTTGTTTTGGCAACGGTAGCAGCAACAAGGTGTCGGATTCGAGCGCAATGGGGAATGGGGCGAATTACGGCGACTCTGTCGAAACGAGTTGTGGAACTGCACTGGCGCTCGGCTGGAGACCGGCCGAAACTTTCAGTTTCAATTTCTTGCTCTCGCCTCGAGCGAGTTTCTTTGGTGGCGGCGATCATGCGCTTTATTCGCCTGGAAATTCGCGTGCAGTTCTTCATGCCTGACTGGAAATTATTGGGGAGCTTTCCGTCCGCCCACTCGTGGTAGGTGACCATGTGCCTGGCCCGCTAGCCGAAATGATAGAGTGTTGCCATTTCTATTTCTCAGCAGTCCGGCGGTCAATTCGCTTTCGGATTGTAGTTAAAGACGGTTAAGAGTCCCGTCCGCATTTATGTGAACGCGTAAAAGCGACGTAACGATCGAATTGTGTTAATTGCGCCCCGTTAAATACTCTGTTAATTTGGTTGCGTAAGACGACCGGTAAATAATAGCGGGAAAGTAGTTATTGTGGAAAGATTTCGGCAATTGGAATGGAATGGCGGTAATTTGCGGGCATTTTAATCGAAAATTAACTGGCAACCCGCATTGTTTTCGTTCGGTACTCAGTTGACGTGTGCGTTTTTGTTTGCTGTTTGAACAGCTGATATTGGGACTGGAAGTCGGATAAGCGGAGTCTCAAGTCTCCGCTGATAGGCGAAACAACACTGACTGTGGCCGCCACACCGTGTACTCGACAGTCATCGGAACATGTTTGCGGGAATACGCAATCCTAGCGAACCTGTATACCAGTGAAGTGGGCTCCGTCACGTTCCGTATATACCGTTGCACTACTGTTGACGAGATTCGTTAACTAAATCAAGGACGTCCTGACCTCCTGGTAACTTTTGTTAACTGGGACTTTTTTTCTGTTTTCGATTTTGTGCAATTCACAATTCAGAAATGTTACGTGAAGGCGCGCTCTCGGGTCGATTTCGTATCTTATCTAATTGTTATTAAAAAAATTACATTTTCAATTCCATCGGTGTGTATGAGTGTATGTCCGTTAGACATTTTTGTAAGGTGTTTTTTCAAAACAAAAATTTTAAGTGTTTTTGTGCGCAAAATTGGGTTGGATTCATTATAAAACCAGTATTTTTTGGTGATTGGTGTTGTAATTAAATCTCTAGAAAATTGTGTTAAATTTAAGTGGAAATTTCCTCGCTTTATGTGAATTTTTATGCATTATCAACCACTTTATTGTTGAAAATTGTTTTTTTTTCTGTAATCAAACCAATTAATTATTAAAAAACAAAAAAATAAAAAAAATTCCAAAATACCTTTGAAGCTTTTATGGCAAACTCAATAATACGAGGTGTCGCCGTAGCAAAATCCTGTCGCCACAGCTTAAGTAATATAATTGGTGATTGCTATCAAAGTTCCAGCGAGGACGAGTGCTTTTATTGTTATTGTTTCTGGTGTTGTGGTTTATTCTTTCGGCCAGATAATAATAAAATTTCACAAAAACAACAATTTCAAAAAAATACACAAAAACAACAATTGAAACAATTTCAACAATTTGAAAAGGAACAATCGCAACAAAATCAGGCGACGTCAGAACTTTTGGGCGAGCATCATTTTTTAAGGAATAGGGATCAAAAAAACAAGTGCTCCACCAAAAGGACAACGCAAAAAATCATTATGACTGATATCAACCGAAATGGTGTTCAACCCGAGGTGAGTGTTAAAAAAATTTTCTTGGTCCTTTTTCATATTGTATAGAGACGTGTGTGGCTTTCATGTTGCATGTCATTATTGTGGCTTTTCTCCTGTCTCAGGGGGGATATTGTCAGTTTTTATGGGTTTATTTGTTTTTGTTGTATATGGCTTGATATCATATCTTTAACAGACATATTGCCTGTCGGTTTTAAATAGATTATTATGCAGGTTTTTCGATGAGATTATTGATCGTGCAGAATTGAAGGACGCTTTTTTTTAGGAAAGTTGAAGAATTTGATGATCTTTTAATAAAGCGAACATATTGGAATGGTCCTCAAAGAAAAATTCCTTTTATTGTTTTTGTTTTCAGCAAGGATGACAGTTTATTTAAAAAAAGAAATTGAAACTTCGCGGTGAAATATATTCTCAGCGTTATTGTGGTTGTGACTTTTGGTGACAAATGTCAAGGTGAGACGATAATGCTATTGTGGTTCTCGAAAAAGTGGCATTTGTCGATTTAAGTGAGTGTTGGCAAATTGCGGCTGTAAGTTATATCGACAAACGGCGAAGTTAGTGACAATTTTTCTCACTTTATATTTGTGGGTGATTATTTATTTATTTTTATAATTATGTTTTTAGTGTAAAAATAACGACTAGGATAAATAACGCAATTTGAAGTCATGATCTTTTTGTTTATCCTTAATTACAACTAATACCAAAAACCTCACTTAAATAAATTGTTAAATGTCACCGAAAGTGACAGCCCACAATAAGGCTAACTGAAATTTGTCACCTCACTGAATTCGTCGTCCATAATAATGGAAAGTGACAATGGATTCGACATTTCTTACTATGGTGAGGTGACAACCATAATAAGGCCGTCTCTAAATAACCTACTAAGGCGCAATCTTATGTTAGATTATGTTGGTATTTTAGACACAATATTTGTTTGTTTTCCGCCTTATAGCTGACGATAGGTATTATCTAGCTCCAGTGTAATAAATATTAAATCATCAAATATTTTATTTTACATTTATTCTACTGACTACTGACCATCTCTTCTAATGATTTATAATGACTGCGAAATCGAAGCCTCGTTACAAAAACTTCCAGCCTGGATATAGCTGCGATATAGTAGATGCGGATGACTACAAAATATACTTGAGTATAGATGCTGGAGTTTTCTTCGCGTCACTTAACCTTCAAAAATAGTAGCGTCTGCCTGCTGACGATCTTCAAAATCCAACATAATCAAAACTTCCTAAAATGATATCCCGCATTGGCCAGGAGGTACAAGATCACTGCTCAGTGGGTATCGGGTAACAGGAACATCCAGGATAACGATAAGGTAGATGAATTGACCAGACTAGGAGTAAATCTTGAAGATTGGAGAATGTAAAGAAGTCATCTATGGAGAATGTAAAGAAGCTATGTGTAGTGAAGAGATTTACTAAACTAAAAAGACTCAAACTAGAAAGACTTGGCCTCCTGATTTTAGCGCGGAAGGACTTCGCCAGAATCGAGCCGATGAACACAAGGCACTGGCCAATGGGAAAATTAGCTTCCCTAGACACCATGTATTTGGAAACCTTTTCATAAAGGGCTTATGAGTGGCATCGAAGCTTAAAATAGGAGATATGACCCATCACCTGAATATGACAGGCTTAATCTCAAGTCAGAGTCGGAACCGGTGGAGCGAGTTGCGAGAGGCCAGGGCCGGATCCCGGTTGTGGAGTCGTCTAAGTAATTAAGTAATCTGAAGTCACTCAAAGCGCACTGCGTTAACTTACAAAACGGTGCCATTTTAACGCCATTTGTGTCTCCGTCGGGTGCTTGGACGATCTCCTGAATTAGTATTGACCCTCGACCTATTTGGCCAGCAGGCCATTTGACTAATGCTAAAAAACGAATGTCTGGATGGTCTTCAGCGGGCACATTCTACAGTTGTAATTCTCCTATAGACAAGGGCGGCGGAGCACCATCATTGTGGGTGGGGAGCACATGAATAGTTAACGTTAAAATGTATAAAGTTAATCGGTCAATTCATTTACCTGCTGCCTATGGAGTTATGTGATTTTAAATTCTTTGGTTATGGGGTTATGCCCGTCTAGTACCTATTTTGAGGTAAGGGGTACAGATAGGGGCCCTATGAGGCTAGACCCACCGCCTCATGTGGAACCCGTGAGGATTACCTTGTAAGGCCCACACAGTGCATCTAACGCTTTTCCTCATTCCCTCCCGGCATAAGGAATGTCCCTTTTGGCCCGCTTGAGGAAAAATCATTGCCACCCGATTCCGAGTGGATTTTGAGAATTTCGGTCTGGATATATGAGTAATAACTACGCTGGTATCGAAAGCTTTATATTTTTAAACGCGAGTGCGATTTTATCAATACGGTCCCCCAACTGAGTACTAATAACATTCAATGCTGCTTGGCTTCTGTAATCGAACCAGAACCCGGCTATTGAGTGTGCAAAATGACACCCTTCACGATCACTAACATAATTCCCTGAGAGCCAATGCAACAACAAAAACTAAAGCTTTATATGAGTTGAACTAAAGCTTAAGGGTATTTCTTTAAAGCTTTTTAAAAAGCTTTCCAAAACGTAAAGCAGATGTTGGGATTGCCCTATTTCATTTGTATCGAGGTTTGTCTCATAGGGCCCCCCATGAGAAATTGATAAGGCATACCTCATCGCTGATTTTTTTTGTGTGGTGTTTATGGGGAAATGCCCTTTTCGGCATGCCCCTCATTTTCCATAGGGAGTCCTCATGAGGAACCTACGGGGAATCCTTTTTTTCTACGTTCCACCGTCGCCAGCGACCGAGACGGCCCTGCAACGTTCTGGGATGAAATATTTTGGCTGTGGATTTCCCCACCCAAAACGAAAGTGCGTGTGCACTTTTCCTTCCATCCCCACGCGCTCCGCCGCCCCTGCCTATAGAGGAGATTCCAAAAGCGACAATGCTATCGAATTGCATGCCCGTGAAAAAATTAAAGTTGAATACTCCTTTCATTCACATGAAATATAGGCTAACCTATGGGTTCCTAAGATAGCGCATGCAATTTGGACCGGAATCGGGGGTGAAAACACTAGGCTCAGCACATCGATAAGCCCAGGCATGCTAAGTACATATTATCTTTCAAGCAGAGGTGTACGTCTTATTGCCTTCCTGACAGGAAGTTCCTGTACTGTTCCCCAATAGGGTCAGAGAATTTCAAAGACACAGAAGGATGTCAGAGTCAGGACAAGGGTTGGCGGACACTGAAATTATATAAATGGCATTCTTAAGGTAGGCGAAGGCATGATCTTCTACTCCTTCAAATCTTGTAATAAAACCGCCCTCCTATAATGAAACATTAATTTCAATAAATATACCCTAAAAAAAATCAGCATAAATAATTGAATGATTTCATTAATATAATCCAAAGATTGAATACAAACTTTTTCCTTCGAATTTCTTCCTTTCAAACTAAACGAATTTTTTTTCTTTCGACTGTCCATAACTTCACCAAACCTCCCACAGCAAGTTACGATTCTTTATACACCCTATCACGAAAAAAAATATAACAGAAAAATTAAATTAGGGTGGACTAAGAATTAAGGGCGACATTTATACATGCATGAAGTTATTTCAAATTAATTCTGTGAAGGTTCTTGTATCGCCACATTTATGCGCGACAGAAATATAAATTTTTTCTATTTTTATTTCTCGTTTCAAGGCACAAACAAATCTCGAGGACAATTCCTATTTATGGTTTATTGCGAAGACTGCAATGAATTTTTATTTGTTTTTGGGAATTTTCATAATATTTTTTTCGAGAAGAAAATTTTGAAGATCAAAATTATTATTTGACAATTTTTTTTATACATTAATGATACTGAAAACTTTAACATGGCAATGCCGGAATTTTGATATCTATATTTTTTGGGAATTATGGATCTTAAATGTGATTAAAAAAATACTCGGCGTTTTTCATCAGAAGCCGCTTCTTAGATACTGGCTAGGGTGCCCAAACCCAAACTGAACACTACTAAATTCCGGCATCCACGCCTTGGAGCCATTCAGATACCTTGTGGTATCATAAGGTCAGGAAAACTCATAATAGAATCTCTTTCATGTTCACTGAAAGAGGTTTAAGTGGGAACTACAATGTGGCGCTGGCGCGTGGTGCTGGCGCTCTTCTTGGTGCTGGCGCGTTTTCTGGTGCGCGCCATGAAGCTGAGTGCAAATACGATGCCGTGGCGCTAAGTCATGTCAAAACTTTAAAAACGAACGGAGCGGATTGGTTCTGTTTGAGGATGAAGTTAGTCGAAATGGGGCAATGCAAAAAAAATTAATTGGAAAATAATATTTTTCACGGGAAAATCCAAAAATTGATTAAATACCAATGTTTTTTGGGGTACTTTTGACTTCAGCGCCCTCATTTATCAAAATTCCCAACTGGCTGGTGTACTGGCGCGCACCAAAAGAAGAAAGTTGGCAAAAGTAAGATACAGCGCCAGCAGCACGCGCCAGCGCCACATTGTAGGTCCCACTTTAAGCTTTTATATGCTTGCGGGCATACAATCGGATAGCATTCGCGCTTTTGGAATCTCTTCCAGAACTCCGACAATTGCAGTATGTCCCCACTGAAGACAATAGCTTAAGTGGGCATTCGATCTCAGCCATAGTGCAACGTTTATAGCGAATTTCTCTACTTCAAGATAGAGCGATTGGTCATTCTTTGAATCTTGTTCCATTTTGTAGCGAAATTGTTAAGCTTGGTTCTACGTCACCATACTAATGCACTATATATGCCGATTCCGAATCAGTGTGTTCCAATTCCTACACTATTCTACCAGCGGGGTTTGAATCTACAACCCTGGCTCATCCCACAAATCCTACCTCTGTGGGACTTTTCGAGCGCCCTCTTCTTCCGTTCTGCTCCCAAGCGCAGTCTCCAGCCTTTCCTTTCGCGCACACTACATTCAAATAATTCGTGCAGAAGCAGGACAACTCGATTGTGGAACAACTTTCCACAGTCAGTACTCCCAAACTCATACAGCATTTAAGTGTTCAAATGCAGCATTTAAGTGTTCAAACGCAGGCTCCTCCACATGTACTCCCTTTAACCCAGTGGTTTCCAAACATTATGAAACTGCGCCCCCCTGTTATACAAAAAAACCGTTGCGCCCCCCAATAAAATATGTAACTTTCCATACTATATGGGGTGCGCCATCTAGACCTTCGGTATTTCAACATTGAATAGCTCTTGACATTTTTTGCCGATTTTGACAAATGAGCGAGATTTATTTAGGATATTCTCTACCATTTATTTCAAATCAGTTTTTGAATACAATGTCGATTAAATGACCACCTCCATTCGATACGCCAAAAGCAGCTCTTTTTCGGGCATCCTGCATAACATTGATCGTATGTTATCTTTGAGTTCGTCTATTGTCTTCGGCTTGCTAGCATAAACTTTACTTTCAAAATAACCCCACAGGAAAAAATTTGGTGCCATTAAATCCGTAGAACGAGAAGGGCATTCCAAATCGCCATTTTTCGACACTACGTGTCTCGGGAGCTTGCGTTGCAAGAACTTCATCGTAGCGGCTGCGGTATGGCAAGGTACGCCGTCTTGTTGAAAATACAAGTTCGTCAGACTTTTTTCACGCATTTTCGAACACACAGCGCCAACATCCAACGATAGCGTGCGCCGTAGAGGGTTTCTCGAACTTTGAAGAAAAATTGTCCGATGATGGTTCTTGGGGACACCCCGGCCCAAACAGTGACTTTCTCGTCGTGCAGTTGTGTTTCGTGAATGATGTGTGAGTTCTCTGTTCCCTAAATTCGAGAGTTTTGTTTATTGACTCCACCAGTGAGTGTAAAATGAGTTTCGTCCGTCATCAAAAGTTTGTCTCAAAAATCTGGCTGGACATCGATCAAGGCTGTATCAGATCCAAAGCAGCAAAGCAGAACCGCCGGCAGAGAATTTTTTCTATTGGCTTAAGGCCCAAACATATAGCAGAAACGAAAACGAACCGAAACGAAAAGAATGAAATAAATCGTATGAAAATGTATGAACGCGGTTATATAAACGATCAGAACCGAAACGGAACGATAGATATAAATTGATTTCATCTCGGTATTCGTTTCAGCTATTCAGCCCGTTACTTTGACAGTTCGACAGACAGTTTGTTTTCCAATTTAAAATAGTTGAAAGAGCGAAAAAGAAGTTATTTTAAAAGAATGCAGTCAATACAAGGTGAAAAATTTTAAATTTTGATTTCTCTTGTGATTTGTCGACATCCGCCATAAATTATATAAATTCTATAATAGATGTATTTATCGAAAATAAAAAAATCTTCTACTCAATGCAGAACTTGTCAACAAATGTCAAAAACCTATTCGCTCAGGCACCTATATAATCGCTATCATTTTCAAGTTCATTTCGTTTTCGTTTCTGCTATATGATTGGGCCTTACAGCTGGTGACGTGACAAGAAAAGCAGAAGAGAGTTTTGCAGCTGCTTTTTTTCAAATCCTAATTTTGCTGCTGAATTTTTTGACATTTCAAACATCTTTCACTGCTTTTGAACCAGTCAAGAAGCGCTGCCGTAGCTGCTAGAAGTGAGTTTAGTTAGTTTTTTTACAAGAAAGTGCAGTGTTGAATTATTTTTGTCAAAAATGGCACCAAATTTTTCTTTTGATGAGGACGAAAAGGTTATTGAACATGTTCAGGCACATCATTACGCGATTTAAACATACTATTTAGACCTTGTTTTTGATTTAATAACATTACTTCCATAAAATCATGTTCTTCATCCTCCTCAATTAACAAAAACTTTGCAATATCCATTATTTTAGTTCGCCTGCTGACCCAACAATTAACTGTCGACAGCCGTGCAACAGTTTCAACCAAACTACTTGACCGCGCTGTTCAGTTGCTGCAGCTGATGACCGTCGTCGGCAGCTGCTGTCTACAGCTCCCAGCAAAACCGTACCTTTACTTGGATCTGATTCAGCAGGCAGAATTCTGCTGCTTAAAAAGTTGGATCTGATACAGCCTTCATTCATATGGACGGTAGTTCCAAATTGCAAGCCTCGAGGCTTTCATTCTTTGAGTAAGTTGCACTTGGTATGGGAAGAGATGAAGGATTATTTTCAATACGAATTTCGGCACGCCTCTATTTGCGAGCTCAGTGCCGGATTTACCTATGACGGGGCCCCAAGCAACCTCAGGTTATCGGGGCCCTCATTCTAAAATTAACCCCCGCCCCCGCCCTACATTTTAAAATAATAAATAACTTAGTTTACTTATAATTTACTAACTAAATTACAACTTTTTCCTACTTTTCTCAGTCGCAAATTGATGAATGACATCATCAAAGTCAAGTTTTTGAAGCTTGTCTTTTTCGATAAACAGTAAGCCTAAATCACTTACTTTTTCTTGGCACATCGATGAGCGTAACTAATTTTTGACGCGTGAATGTGAATGCTCTGAACGATCTCTCCCCTGTACTATTAGTTATCGGTAGTGTAAGGAATAGCCTGATGAGGCATTCAACATTTGGAAACGCTGAAAACAATTCATCCTTGAAAATGATTTGGTACAATTCAACGAATATTTTACGAGGCTCGTTTCCGTATACCTGTTTCACATAGATGTGAAAATTTTGATTTTCAGTCACAATGTTCATGTTAACATCATTTCTGCCGTGCAAAGGACAAGTGACCTATATGCATTATAGGTCAAAATGGCTTTGTATGCATTTTTTGATATAAAATATTCATATTTATCCTTAAAAAAACCAGACTGATTGTACTTTTTAATTAAAAGTTATCACTTTGAACATTTCTTTTATTTGCTTCGGTTTCATGTATTTTGAAAACTTTGATCGCTTTTTTCTCGAAACGACCTTTTTGCCGATAGGTCTTTTCCCCTTTGCACAGCAGAATTGGATAGTCTTCTATCAGTCTTTCTAAACTTTCTGTGATTTCCTCCTTCGACGCATCCGAAAAGTCATCATGATAATTCTTGACGAACGTAATTAACGTAGTGTACAAGTTCGTACATGTTTCAAGAGAAATCGACGGATTTTGTAAAGTAGGTGATACTTTTTCAAATTCGTGAAGGACTGATCCCCAAAAAATCATCATGAAAACGAATTCAAGATTCTCCATACTCTTTACTAAACTTGATGCTTGGTTTCGAGTATCACCGTCGAGATAACGATCATCTGCGATCTTTTGTAAAGTATCATAGTTCGTCGAAACGGCTGACACCGTTTACATGGATTTTTTCATTTTGCATTTTTTATTTGTTTTTTTTTTCAAATTTCCGAACGTGTTTTCAAAATTTTTCAATATTTGGGGCCCCTGTCCAAGTGGGGCCCAAGCAATTGCTTCCTTTGCTTCCTGGTAAATCCGCCACTGTGGCGAGCTGCTTGAAACCTATGAAAACATGGTAGTCCCTTTTGTTTAAGAGCGAGAGGTTCTTGAATCCAAGTGCTTCCCTCGAATCCGTATTAGGGTTTCTCAAAACCCGGCCTTTTTTGGATTCGCCGAATTCGAATCCTTAAAACTGAGAACCGCCGATTCCGATTCCGATTCCAAGTAAAAACTCACAATTTTAATTTACAAAAAATATATATTGTATTAATAGTCCCATAAATAGGTCGAAAAAAACGCCTTCGCGTATTTATATATTTTTATGAGCTTAAATTCAAAATGCTAAACGTATAGTGAAGGGAAACACGTTTAATTATATATCTCAGAAACTATGCATTTTACGACAAAAATGGATAGAATCTTTTTTGTAGATAAATAAGTGATTTAACTTTCTTGCTTATAATTTTTTTTTGTAAAGTCTATATGTACGGAGATATAGTGCTTCAAACTTCATATATCACTCTCTTTGCACTCTATTTTGTTAAGGGTTAATTCTACATGAAAAAATCCTTCGTAATACTTATAGAAAACGCCATTATCTATAATTTTTGTTATTATCATTTTTTACGTAGCGCTAATATTTCAAGAATTACAGCGCTTTAAGTGTCGAAAAACGTAAATTCAAAAGTAGTATTTTTCCAATATCTTTTTAATTACACGATTTATTGCAAAACTGATTATAACGCTTTCCATGCGGAATTTCATTGCCCACGTTTTTTTGCTGCGGGAGGGCTGTGGAAAAGAGTTGGTGCTTATAACTTCAAAAGTAAAGGCCGTAGCATAAAAATTGTCCAGACCTTATTCATAGGAAATTGTCCAAGCCAACACCCAGAACCTAGATACCAAGGTTTATTTCTTTTTTTCAAATTTTGAAATTTGGAGTCAAGTTGTTACTTTTAATTACCAAACTTTCTAACAGATGGAACAACTAATTTTATTTTTTGTTATAATCAAGAATATTTATTTTAATAGTTAATTCCATATCGAGCAATCGGGGAATCGGGATTCGGCAAATTTCAGAAACGCATCCCGATTCTGAATCCCAGGGGAAAGATTCGCCGAATCCGATTCCGAGTTATTCGGTATGAGAAACCCTAATCCGTATACATGTACGCTATGTTCTGTTCCTTATCTTCCCTATTCTAAGGTAAAGTGCTACAATTTCAGCGCGTTCTACTGGTGTGAATTTACATAGCTAAAATGGTACTGAATGACGATTCAGAATCGTGTACATTTGTCGAAATTTGCTAAAAATTTCAGAGTTATTCAATGTTGAAATACCGAAGGTCTAGATGGCGATGAGATGTATAATAAAAAAGACACAATAAAATTTAAGTAGAAATTAAAAAATGAGTCAAAAAAGTCAAAAAGATAAAATCATCCGCGCCCCCTTTGAGCTATAAGCGCCCCTTGGGGGTCGCGCCCCCCAGTTTGGAAACCGCTGTTAACCTATCATATACTTCACCTGTCCTGCGAGCTAAGCATACTACTACTAAACATTGCACCATAACGTAAAAGATATGACGGATACGTAGTATAAAGGAGCTGAGATAAGATTTTCACATAAAAAACTCTTGCATTTTATTTACCGGCATTTTAAAACTGTTGAATCGTTAACCCCTTAACATAATTTTCTGCAAAATAAATCGATTATATCGCAAACATAATATTTTCTTTATTTTTAACGGTCGAGCCCCCATAAAGCACTGCTTTTACATTGTAATAAAATCTACTACACAATGTTTATTGATTTAAGTCTTCAAAGAAGCGCCAGGAGACTTAAGAAGCATAAAAAGGCTTCCAGCTTTATGGCTTAGGTCAATTTTCGCAGCAACAATGTAATCACATTTATTGAACATGCTTGATAAGATATTGGAATATGATCCAACCGATAACGAAAACAATTGATAAATGAACGAAGAATGCTCTTAATAGATAAAGCATTTTTACAACCGGCTTTCGAAGCGAGCAAACAAAAGCGAAAAAGTAAAAAAAAATATCGCTTCAGTTGCAAATCGTGAATCTTAAATTCTTCGGAAGAAACCATTTTTCGAGTCGATTTCGGACTGACTTGTCACTGGGTTGGAAATAAATCATCTAGAGGCCGCCAGTGTCTATTCGTGTGTATCCAGTATCCACAGGGTCATAATTCCCACGAACCCAACTAAAATCGTGTTAAATCGTGCAAACACTATAAAATAACCCACCCCCATCGAAGAAATCAATACTAAACTGCTTATGGCACGTGGGAGTGTGGGGGTATATGTATGTATATAAATTCAGGTGTGAGGTGAAGCAAAAGGGGTTGCTATTGTTGCCGGTGAGTGGTGTGGGGGTGGTGCTGTTGTTCGCTCCATTTAATTTTCGGTCTTCACTCTTCTCCAGAATTTTTATTGCAAATTCTCGTAACTTTAACTTGAAGCGCACAAAATTCTTGCGAGCTGCTGACCTTCATGACTGCGGACTTTATGACGTTTCGTTTGATTGCTCAATGCAGCGCTCCAGTGATTCCAAGCAAGCGTCGACATCACGTACTAAATGCCCTCGTAGCTGGCAGAAACTAGAGTAAGGCTCACGATATGAATACGAATTAGCACTAATTGCTGCGATAGGCTTTAGTTGCCGTCTGTATTGCTGACCCAAAATGCAGACATGTCTTCTTGGACACTTCCGAAAGGGGAAATTGTAATTAAATTTGGTTTTTTTGGTTGTACACGGAATTAAGCAATATTCTTTCCTTTTGGCTTAGTTTTAGAAATTCAATATACTCCGGAAATAGAATATGATTTCTTATGATTACCCTTTTTCGGATGATTACCCTACAAAAAATAGCTTTAATCACAAAAGGTTTTCTGTGCCACGGTGTTTCCATAACTGGACTCGGTAAATCTCAAATCTGTAAACGCGTGCAGTATTGTATAGTAACAACTTTTTACTAGAAGTTCGTAAGATCATAAGTAGTACAATGGAGAGGTGGCAGGACTGCGAATCAGATGATAGATCCGAAATACAGCAGACGATCTGCGGTGTTCAACATGGTCCTCTTCTGTGCATAATACTGTATGACACAGTACTGAAGTTGTGCCTTCTATTGGCCCTAAGTACACGGGAAGCAAGCTTTTGAAGGAAAAGCTATTTTCAGGTAGGGGAAGCCTAAATGTGAAACCCCTAAATGTAAAACCCAATGTACTCTTGGCCTGTTTGGTGCGTTGCTATGCTTTGACGTATCCAACAAACCAATGCTTTGTTATGAGGCGAAACCAAATGCCCAAGCGAAGCGACTAATTCACAAGTTTCACATATAAAATCTGAAAAGCTCTGAAAAGCTCACCAAGTTCAAGCAAGCAAGCGTACATTGGGGTTTCACCTTAAAAAGTTTGGAGAGTTTGGTGCTGTAGTGAAGATTTGAATGCTTCTGGTTTTGACCCGAGAGCACGAAAGAAATTAAAAGTTCGACTTTTGTCAAATGAAGAAAAAATTTTATTTGATAATAGCTTCAGAAGCCATAACAAACACAAACTATATCATCACGTATAGAAAAACAGAAAAATTGCTTCGCTTGAATGCTTCCCATGTACTTTCAGCAATCAAGCAGCAGAGCTCATATTTTTTTATTCTGAAGCCATTGGAGCCTATCGGTTACGCGGTATAATGTTGGAGTGGCAGTCACAGAAAGAGGCCTAGACAAGATTGAAATACGTAGAACTGTGTAAAAACAACTCAGAATTGTTAAGTAAATCAAAAACCAATTAATTTATTCATTAAGATTTATTTTGCCGCCTTAACGGCCATTATTACACGAAGCACCATGCTGCTGCAGTCAATGCGTGCTTTCGCTGATCACAGGTCAAAAGCAAGAGCACAAAAGTCTCCACCGAAGTGCGAAATTCTCCACTTAAGCATCTCCGCAAACCATCCTTGCACGAAAAATGCTTTTGCTGCAGAAGCAGGCTTCCTCGTATACTAATGGCCAAAAACAGGTACCATTGAGTGCAATTCAACTATCCCAGCATGTGCGACCCAATCCTCCATTTTTCGTAGGCCGATTATGGTATGGCCTTAAGCTAAATTTTATTATATAGTTTCAATTTATTGACATTTATCGTAATTTTAGCTTCGGAAACAGGGAAAAGTCACAAGGAGCTGTATCAGGCGAGTATACCTTTTGTTCGATGAGATTTGTCAAGGCTTTGCCAAAAACTCTGTTGTAGTCGGGCGTATGAGAATCTATTACTAAATTTCGAAGATGTGCAACCCGTAGAACTTAATTTCAAAAGACTCTGGTTGCATGCATCGCACTAAACGATAAGCCAAAGCAAAGCCGTTACATTCTTATCTCGAGAATGGTCCAGATAACTGGGCGTTCCGGACAAATGCACTCAATATGACAACTAAAATAAAAGCCGTATACAGAAACGGCGCTCTCTGTTATGCTATTTCTTTCGAGCTACGTCGGAGGAATCAGATAATAGATCCAATGATACCTTTTGGCATTCTGGCGAATGAAGGCCGGCTAATCATTGTACCAATACACGTAAGTGGCTAAATAAAAGTCGTTCGACGGTAAATTTACTGAGGAATGGTAGTGATCGTAGAAAAAGTCGCAGAGGGATTGCTGGATAGAGCCCGATCCAAAAGAGATGAGGTTTCTCAAAAATCGCATTTTCCATGCGCAGACAGAATAAAAACAGAAAAGTGAGAATAACAACAGACTTCGAAGGGGAAATGGGAAAATACATAAGCGCATGTCTTATCCCGACGTGCGCAATGTTTATTTGTGTGCAATTTTCATTTCCCCACATGCGCAAAGAAAACCTCAACTGATTTGGATCAGGCTCTACCACACAGTCATCCCGAATGTGGCGGTACAGACCAAAGGATCACGGCAAAGTAATATACGATCTTGCATAGTTTTTAAGCGGGAATAGAAGGTTGCATAAGCTACTAAGCAATTAGAATAAAAGTGAAGACTATAGCACTAGAGAATACTTTGTAGCACATGCTATCGTTACGAGAGATGTAGAATAAGAGGAAAGTCCCATTATAAATGAGCATATAAACGGAAAAGCTTAAATAACTACACAAATCATTAATCTCCTATTTGTGTCAGGGCGAATTTCCGGTCACTTCCCAGTAGGAAAAAATACCAGTGCTTTGCTGCGGAGCAAATATAAAGCAGTAACAGCTTTATTCTGCTTCCTACAACAGCGGTACCAAAGCACAATCTCAGCAGATCACTTAAAAGCTCTTTTACGAAACATAATTAAAGTGCTGAGCTCTGCGGACATGCAATGTTAAAATAACATGAAGCTTCTTATAGAGCGTAAGCGCTTTACTGCTTCAAAAATGCCTTTTCGAAGCGATTTTTTTCCTACTGGGTTCTATCAAAAACAAAATGTATAAAATTATTCACGGACGCACAAAACGTTCTACTCTTTCCACCTCCACGCGCCTCCTTTCTCGAAAAGAGCTTTTGCGTCATTAAAGATGAAAGCCATTAAGGGCATGGTACAATAATCCCCGTGTTCTTTGGGTTTTATCTGGGTCTTCTGGTTCTTCGATTTTGTATGGGAGCTCAAAAGCTCCTCAAAAGCTCTCAAAACCCAGTTCATTAAAAGAACACGGGGAATACAAGGTAGGCTTTTAACGAAAAGCTCGGTTTCCATCTTGAAAAGCTTTCACGCCTTTTACATTCGAAAAGCTTTGAGTGACGTCACGGGAAAGATTTTTCTCTTATCAGTAAAGATCTGAGTAACGTCACGGGACCCTTGTTAGCTTACCTTGTAATTATTTTACCATGATTAAGGGATGCTACACGAAGGCTCAAGATGTCGGTCGCAAGCAGATTTGCGTCTCGTAATTTAATGCTACACGAGGTTTCCTTCAGCTTAGAATAATTCTTTATACTTCATGAAAGTTTTGTTTTTGTGTGTAGACCACGGTAATTGTTTATCATCTGAGAAGAGTAGAAAAAGAAATGTGCGTTTTTTTTTCACCCAGGAAATTTTTGGTTGAAAACTCTTTCGATATAGTTTCCATGTGCATCCTTCTTTTCCTCCTTTTCTCTCGTTTCTTTCCTATAAAACCGATTTGTGCTTCTTCAGTCTCCGTGTACTACCCCACTCACAGGACATCAAGTGCCTTAAAGCTAGACTCTCAAAAGCCTTACACATCGATTACTGAACTCGGCCGAGGTTCTGGTTTACTTTTGAAAGATCAATTTTGAAGTTAGCCTTTTGTTTGCGTAATTACTCAGTAAGCTTTGAAAGGCTCGCTTTGAAGAGAGCCTGGTTTTGTTTCAGCCCATTATGTGCAGCCACAACGTACGCTTCGCTTGCTTGAACTTAGTGAGCTTTTCAGAGCTTTTCAAATTTTATATGTGAAAGCTGTCTTAGGCGCTTTGGTATTTGGTTTTACTTCATAACAAAGCATTGGTTTATTTAATATTTCAAAGCAAAGCATTTGTTGTTTCTAAGGAAGTTTTTGTAGCTTTACACCTTTCAGCGCCGAAAAATAGATCATTATGTTATGGTACGGCGGAATGCGAGAGAATTTAGTAGAAAAAGTAGTAGTAGTATTTCTGCAGAAATTGCCATACGCTTTTTGTTTCTTCTCTTTTTTCGTCTTTGTAAATTTCTGTACATTTTCCTATTTTTATTTTTGATTTTCATAGCTGTTTTTCTGTGAAATACTAGATTTTATAGGTAAAGCCCTTTTGTACTGTCAACGGTTTTATCATTGGGTCCAATGTCGGGCAACGATCTCTAGTCGGAAAGATAGCAAAGAAAAAAGTAAAAGAACTAAGAAGGCCAACACGAGATTTTCGTTCCCCGACTCCCATTCAATAGTACTGCGGCACAACGCTGACTTTGGTGATCGAACAGAATTTGGCTATGGGAATTCTGGGATGGTAGTCGGGCGCGTTGAACCCTAATCTATCAAGGTCGGGAAAGCTGCATTCTGCAATAGAAACTTGCACCGTTGGCTGGCTGTGCTTATGCTTGTGTATCCTACAGTTTCCTTCGTGACATCTAGCAGACGATCCGGCATCTAAATCTAGTTGTTACTACAAATTGGTCCGACTTACAATTCGCTCCTCTGTAGGATGTTACTTGGAGGATACCGGAAGTTGCCTTTTTGTCTATAAGTAGGATCTGATCTGCTGTATTTTCTCCGGGTGCAATAACTGCTAAACTACCTGCTCACTAATGTTGACTTTCCTATGAAAACACCCTGTATAGAAGGAATCCACCAGGTCTTATTAGAACAAAAGCAAACAAAAATTTCCGTCATCCCCACTTCTGACTTATTTCTATTAACGAGCTCAGCCATAAATCAGACACCACTACGAAACGTTGATGTACATACTTAACCTTTAAATTCCGCCCCAACGCTTTACAAGAACACAATCCAAAAAAACATAGTGAAAGTTTCTCAGATGCTCTTCAACCCCCAAAAATTATTTTGTATTTACGTCAAACGCAAAAAGCATTCATGCCGACAAAACAACGCCGTTGTTGAGAGCCCATTTGGGTGCTGCGTGGTATTTATCCATTTTAGAGGTAAAAGACTCTTGTTATTAAGTTGAAGAAAAACAATTTTGCTGTCTTAACGATTTCAATTCACAAAATTTCGGATCCTTAGTGCGCGAAGGTGCTTAAGCGCAGGAAATTGTTCTTGTTATCAACAAAATTGTTATGGACGCCGACGATATTCTTGGAACAATTATTATTATTATGAACGTCGTCATCTTAAATATATAACTACGACGCGTTTACTTGTTGTTTTGTTAATTGTTTTGAAGATTCCTTATTGTTTGATTAAATGAAATCTGTTAAGGTTAAGGTTTGTGTCATTCAAGGTTTAGCACAAATCGAGTATAAAGCGACAATAAAGCATTGAAAATTACACTTAAAAGTTAGATCAAATGAATGTTAGGGAAAGTTCCGTCGTTTTTGTAACTCTTTATATTTAAAATTTAATCCAAAATAAAATATCCTTCGTTAGTTAAAACTGAAAAAAGCTTATCCAAAGACCGTTTCAGAGGTCAGACTAGGGTTCGGGGAATTAATAAGCTTTCTAAACTCCACAAGCTGGCTTGAAACATCTACCATAGCCGGTTAAACAACTATTCGATCTTAGGTACTTTAGTTTGTGGCATGAAAATGGTGCGTCAAAGACTTAAGGCCCGTCCTCACTACGCGGACTTAGATCCCACGCGCTTTTGGCCGTACGGCCAGACAAAAGCGCGCGTGATCTTTTAATTTTCTGAGTCATGAGCGAGAAAAAATCAATTCTCATTTGAAACGGCGTACGCGCTTTTGAAAAGCTCATAGTGTGTGGACGCACAATGTACCTTTTTAAGCACAGCCTTTTGTCCGCGTTGTTTTTCCGCACGGCCTTTACCATGGACAAAGTCGTAAAAAAGTCGTAAAAAACCCATAAAACTCTATATGAAAAAAAAGGCAAAAGCGCGTACGACCCAAGACCGCGTAGTGTGGTCCCACCATTAAATGGGTCTCATGTCGCATTGGAGGCATCCCTACACCTAAAGCCTGAACCAGATATGACGTGCCGGACCGTAAGAAAACTGAACGAATTTGAGCTCAGTTACGGCACTTTTACAGATAGCCCTAAATGAAAGTGTAAAGTGACCAGTGACACCGCAGTGAAAAGTGAAAATTCAGAGATTTAAGTGATTTGATTGATTTATTTAAGTTGTGGACAGAGTATAAAAAACTTGGAAGTGCTCGGCAAAAAAAAAAGAAAAAGAATCGCGAAATCAACAAAATGAGGAACAGCCACGGATTAACGTGTTATATTTTTAAAAATAAAGAAATTGGATTCAGCATAATTTTTTATTCACACAAGAATGATTAAAAAAAAAATTAATTTTTTATTGTCCAATCTAGAAGGTCTTCAATATCTCCTTTATCTGTTTTATGTCATTTACTGCTCCAAATTTATTAAAAAATTGTTAAAATGTGAACAGATTTTTTCAATAGCTAACGGATGCTAAGGTTTTGTGCCATTCTTACGGCACCCGTACGTACAGTACGTACCATTCGAGAATTTAACGAACATTCGGCAAGTTCATTAAGTCAATTTAGGTCGGTGCCATATAAACACTCATTTTCGTACGTTACGGTACGTACGGTTACGGTCTGGCACGTCATATCTGGTTCAGGCTTAACCTATAACTCTTCGTCCAACTTAGAAATTATCTGCACACTCCCACACACGATTCAGACGATTTCAGTTTTTCTAAATTTTCTGCCTCTATAGACAACAGTGAGAAGTCTGATAGCCTTTCCTTTCGGATTTTGTGAGCAAAATTGTTTTTTTCGGCCATCTTTTCGCATGTTTCCAATGAAATAGCAATGTGTGCACAAAAACAACTATTAGCACAACTCCTCCAGAACATTTTGAGCCCAAAAACGTTTCTGTAAGTGTTAATGTCTATGAGATAATCGAATTCGAAACAAAGGTGGTTTTTTCGAAAAAAACCGTATTGTGCAAAAAAATATTTATTATTTTGCAAATTTTCAAAAACGTTTTTATTGCACTCCCCAAGGGCTACACTTTCCACGAGTTTCATTACAAAATCGTGTTTTTTGGTAAAAGATATGAGTTTAAAAAACACGTGTTTTTTAGCGGTTTTTTGCAATTACTCCTTTATTTGTTTACTAGCAAAAACCCGCGTGCGTTGCAACGCCTTTTAATAAAAAAATTTATGTGTGCACAGTCTAGGATAGGAAAAACGTATAATGAAAAAAATAACAAATCTGCAAAACTTAATTTTGGGCACATAACTCGACTGTAGAATAATCTCTTGCAATCAGTATTTCCGAACTCCTACAACATCCCCACCCCAATCCCCACCTTCTTCAACACCCCCTCCCGAACCGCCATAACCCTTAACCTATTCCCACCGTACTGAGCTCCCCGCTAGGCATTGCTCCATGACGTGACAAACGACATAACGGATTGGTAGTATAAAGGGTGATTCCTGAGCTTGGCAATGCCACATAAAATAAAATAAAAAAATTTAGAGTTTACTTATAAAAAATGTGTTACAACTTTTTTTAAATGCTATGTTGAGCGTCACCTATCGGAAACATTTTGTGCTACATGCACAATAATCATATTCAGAATCTCTCCCTGTGCAGAACTTCCCCCATGGCGTCCTCAACACTTTGTTCCCCCTTGTTCATTGTGTTATATTCATTGTTATATTCATTCTCTGTTTAAACTATCATCAGACCATCGATCATTTGCGGAGATGACAAACCAATGACGGTACACCGCTTACTGCACAATACTCGCTTTCATTTGATACCCATACCGAAGAAAAAGGTAATCCGACATTTTGTGTTGGTCACCATTTTGAATTTTGAAGGACCCCACATAGCTAATTGTATTCTACTTGTCTTACCATTTCATTTGTAATCCATGTTGGAGGATCAGGGAACACAATTGCAAAATACGGCCGCCATTTTGGAATCCCATCTTGATTTTTTTTAAAACGGTCAGATTGCATTGTCACGCGAACTATACATATGTGCAAAATTTGAAGTTGATCGGTTATATGGAAGTGGGTAAAAATCAAGTTGCAAGGTTCAAGTTTTCGGTCTAAGCCGGTAGTCGGGCCCGATAATCGGATCCGTTATCGGATTCGAATAAAAAGTAGGATTAGCCGTTTCCGAGAATAGCCCGGACAGACATACAGACAGACAAAAATTTTAAAAATACTTGATTTTGTTTTAATATTATGCAAATAACCATATAAGCTTAGTAGTCCGGGGAAATTAGCAAAAAAAAACGCACGAAAGGAGACAAAATTCGGAAATGGCTGAAAATTGGACCACAGCTTCCTTGGGACTTTTTAAAAAAACAATTTCGGAATCACAAAAAAAACAAAATGGCCGCCGGAAATATAGCGGTTTTCCGGTGTTTTCCTTGTATCTCGGTTTCTATAGGTCGTACAATACCGTACAAAGGCCCTAAATGTTGACAATGAAATTCTCTACAACTTTTGTTCTTACAAAGATGTTGACCCGATTAACCCTTTCAAAGTTATTCAAGGTCAAAGTTTCCAAAAATCACTTTATGGCGAAAACATCACTCAAAAGCTGTTTTTTGCGAAAAAAAATTTTGGTCAGTCAATACGAAACATTATTGTCTACAAAAAAGCCTTTTGTAATTTTTTCGAAAACTTAACCCTTTCGAAGTTATTCAAGGTCAAAGTTTCAAAAAATCAGCTTTTGGTCAAAAAATTACTTAGAAACTGATTATTGAGAATTTTTTTTTGTTCTATTTATACAAAAGATTATTCCTACCCTAATGACACCCTTGCCATTTTTTCGAAAACTTTTCGAAAAATTTTGCAAAAATCAATAGTGATTTTTTGGCCGAAAAGTGATTTTTGTGCTACGCCTCTGGGTTTCATAAACCTTAGCCAAAGTTCCTTTTGGAGTTACTATTACAGCTGTAGACGATACTAGTGTCTCTTCTTGCTACAAGTGTAGTTTAGCTATGTGTATTCTATATGGTCTTCTAAGCTGTCTAAGATCATTTATCATTTCTTCCACTGCTCCTGGTTGTCAATCTCTTACCCATCGCTCTACCGGAGGATCGGTCCCAGAATATTTATGTCCTCTTAGGGTATAGGTGGTCTAGTTATACCACTAGGAGTTACAAGGATTTTGCTGGAGATTAGTATATTAACCGTTGCTCTCTAAACTATCCTCTTTTGCCCTGGCTTAGGACCACCAGCTTATCCTGGCGGGGTTATCTCATGTCGCAATATTTTAATGCCTATCTCTACACATATACAGAAAAAATTCTTTCATTTCATCATTTGCACCCCGCATCGACATTGCACATTCAGACAGTAAATAACAACGGCTTATCAGATGCAGTCAATCATAAAAAAATATAATAATAAAATTACTGCTGAAGCCATTCGCCCGAGAAGTGCATAAAGTGGCGCCCCCGATCGTTAACAGTCTGTCAAAAATTTGACCGCAGTTGACAAAGTACCGTCCTAGTTCCGCTCTGCTTAGTATCAGTTGTCAGTCGCCGTAATCATATCACAAAATTTTATTATTTTTCTTCAACTAATTGACGTAGCCATTTTCAATGCTGGTAAACATATCATCAAATTTGTTGTTTCTCCACTGGCGACTTTAAAGCTTCTTTAATGAGAGCTGAATGAATTGAATAATCGATAAATGAACTCAGAAAAATAATCGTGATTTGACAGAATATTTAATTTTGAGCTTGAGAATGAACTTAATTCGTATTTTTGCGTTATCACTTACGACATTTATTTGAGAATGATGTCTGCTGTAATGATAAGATTGTTAAACAGTGTAATTGGATGTAAAATCGATTTGTTTGTAAGTTTATGTGTAGAAAATGTGGACTTGTCAAAATTTCAATGCAAAATATGTTGCTTTAAAAGTATGCTTGTTTGCATTTGTTTTTTCATTAATACAATGATTATTTTAACAGGGCACTCATACAAGTTATCTTCGTTCTAACCGTGTTAAGTTAGGTATATCTTGCCTGGGATGGTAACCAACTTTTTAACATGGTACAAAACTTAGTCTAATCTAACTTAATTCTAAAAGACATAACTATTCGATCTTAAACAAGAGTGTACAATAGTATATCTTCTTTGGATTAAATAATTCTTTATGCAACCACGTCATCAAATTGTAAATTATCCAATGCGGACCCCAGATTTTGCAGAGAAGCCATCTCTTCGAGCTATTTCTTACTTTGCATGATAAAGGAGTATCCACATACATCATGGACGTGGCCGGGACGTTAGACTTTTTCTCCGGCCCTGACACGGACATGTGTGAACGAGTTCATATTATGTGTACGCACCAATATTTTTTGAACCCCTGACGGAACACTAATATGTGTGGATACTCCTTTACTCGTTCCCACCTGTCCGTGTCCGGGCACGGGCTCGTTCACACATGACAGAACTCGGCCCTGTGACGTCCCGGGCACGGCCCGGATGTGTGTGGATACTCCTTAACCTTGCGATTTTGACACACATCTAGGTAACTCGGATCACTGCCCAGTATGTGCTTATTTCTCATATCCATTGTTTGCTCCAACCATCGAAGCTCCAAAAAGAACTGTCTGGCAGTATGGGAAAGTCAACTTCTTGCAAGCCACTGACTGGGATTTGTATTTCCGAAACACATAGTAGCGCGAACTCTGTCGCTCTCTACGTCGCAAAGTTGTAAGGGCGGGAATGTAATTATTCATTTCTTACTCAACCAAATTTAGAAAGCCTATAGTCCAATCAATCTACACAAATCCATCTAATAATTGCGAACAGGAAACAAAAAATATGGAAATATAGGAAAAAAAATTCTAAAAAAGATAGCGTTTTTGTTTTTTGAATTTGAAATGGCTAACTTAATCCAAAAAGCTCGGAGCTCGGATCGAAAAAAATCAAATTATAAAGTTGTGGGTATTCAAATTCAAAATGAATCCAACCCCCTCGTCAACCCTCAGCACCTTTTATCACCCCCATACACTCCTTTATGGAGGTTGACCATGGACCATCTATCGAGAACTCATCTTTCAAATCTCGCTTCTCAGTTTTTTAGAAGCATCTGTTGGAGGAAACTCAATTCCAACCCTCATAAGGGCGTGTATGTACAGGGCCACCCTAACCACAGGGCTAAATGGGCTGCAGCCCCGGGGCGCAAGCCTTTTCGGGGCGGAAATTTTTGTTGGTCTTAAGCTATGTTTACACTTATATACATGTATCAGGATTTGTATTAGATCCAAGTCAAATAAACAAATCACGCAACATAAGCTCATACAAGTGCTCATACATTGACTGTGGACTCATAGAAATGATCATACATTTTGTATATCGGTATTTCGCTCTTGATTTGACAAGTCGCGATATTTCAATGCCAGAAAATAATTCCAAAAGGCAAGTTTAACCGCTGGTGATATTGAATTCCTTAATTTAGTGTCCCTTCTCACTATTATTGGTCCCACTAACTCCAATAACTGCTCAAATTCTTTTCGGTCCATCCTTACATAATTTTTAAAGAACTCCCATCTTCTAATGTCAGTTCGTTAAATACCACATATACCAATTAAAGAAGAACTTAAAAATAAATAATCTTCCTCATCTGCAAGCATGTTTCTTTACCATGAAAATGCAGATTTACGAATCAAATGTATCTGGTAGTGTAAACGCCTGTGAAAATATATTGGAAATTTACACATATCAATTGATTTGTAAAAATTTAGTCATACAAATCTTGATACTAATTCTGTACAAATCGCGACACAATTCGCGATACATGTATCTAAGTGTAAACATAGCTTTATATTTTTTTTGTTATTTTTAGTTATGTTATTTTTATTTAAAATCTTTTCCTTACAGAAATAATCAAATCACATTTTCTAAAGATTGGTTATTCGTTATGGGAATTGGTTATGAAAATTTTAAAGATGCTTTGGATAGAATTTACGAATATAACTTTCAAAAGCCTGTAACAAAACTTGAAGCTGAGGGGTTGTAAAATGAGTTCAAATCACTGAAAACTGCTATTATGGTAGCATTTTGGATCGAAATATTAGAAATCATAGATAAAACTAATCTATGACTTCAAAAAGTTGCTACTACAACCAGGCCCGCCGCAATGAGGCGAATTGCCCGGGCCCCAGGTCATAGGCCCCAAAAATGGATTGCAAGTCAAAAAGTGGACCTAGCTGCACTAAGTAACTTAAGACCTATTTGGAAATCAAGAAGCAACCGTTTTTTTTAGTAAAAGATTTTAGCCCCAGGCAGTGGCGTAGATAGGGGGGGGATCAAGGGGATCAATCCCCCCCCATTGAGCCAACGAAAATTATAATAGAATTGAATAAAAGTCTTCGTATCCACTGCAAATCTCAGCTTTTGAAAGTGTTTTATTTCAAAACGCTTAAAACGTTTTATTTTGACGTCACCCATTTGGTTAACATTGTCGACACTTTTAAAACACTTAAAAGCGTTTAAAAAATGTCTACAATGTTAATCAAATGGGTGACGTCAAAATAAAACGTTTTAAGCGTTTTGAAATAAAACACTTTCAAAAGCTGAGATTTGCAGTGTCTACGTATGTATTTAAGTATACATGAAATTTCTTAAGCACCATCACCTCTTTTGGAATTATGTAATGTGCAATTTTGTTTTTGCGCAATTATGTATATAAAAATCATCTAGATATGTTTTTGTGACGGCTGTGCATTTAAGTATTGTCTAATTTCCGCGTTTCGAGCAGGCCGACCAATCAAGAGCCACGAAAAGGACTCTCACTATAATTGTGGACACATCGAGCACATGTAAAGTAAATACAATGAGCCAATAATGACACCTCGGTTCCTAAATACTCAAAATTTTAACGTTATAATAAATCAATAATATATAATAATAATATCAATCGTTTTTCTAATTTTGGGTGAAATAACTATTAGCTATGAGCATATTTTATTCAATATTTAATATTTCGAATATTTTTCAATGTAGTCGAGTATCAGAATATAAGCTTCCTAAAAAATAGGACTAACTTTTGGCTTTGATTGTCAATTTAATTACTGCTTAATATTTTGAAGTTTATAAAAATTGCCGAGTCAGTAAAAATATTAAAGTTCAAGAAAAGATTCTACGGGCAAAATTATGATAAACTTTAAGTTATAAGTTCGGGGAAGCTTTTCACTTCATAGATTGTTCTAACTCGATACAATTTTATCGAGCACAACACACAGCACACTCTCTGGCGAATCAATAATTCGAAGGCGTTCCTTGGAGCGTTAACATTAATTTACTCTAGTTTATAATTGAGGAGTGTCTGTTCAAAAGGGCGTATTTCCGTTTTCAACTTTTTTTTATTTTAAAATTATTTTGAAAATATGGCATAAAAGTCCTTCGAATGAGCCTAAAACCTTATTCAAATGGAGCGTACTTTCCATATAAAAAATTCCAAAAAAATAGGATTCCAATTAAAAGGGCGTATTTCTGCATCTTGGGAAGCAAACGGTAATCCGCCATTTTTTTGGTGGCCATATTGGATCTATTGAGTATACTATATTATATTGTCATCGCAACTGAAGCTCTGTGCAAAATTTCACTATGATCGAATAACCCGAAACCCCTCAGGAAAAGAAGGTTTACCTCAAAATAAGATCTGAATTTTCGTTTCATATACATGTGACTGTAAGCGAAAGGAAGGCCCAATTATAACACTGCTCAACAGCATGACTGTTGCATGAATATTTTACAGCATTCTAAACTAATTTTTGACGCTGATTTCAAATATATTATCAGTTTTTTTATATCAGCTTTAGTTAATGAATTATAAGGAAGTGTGTTTTTTTATAAAAATACTCTCACCGTACTAAAATAGTTTATTTAAAAAAACTACAAACTGCACTGCACGCAGAATACTCCCACCTATCTAAAAATGTAAAAGTGAAGGTTCTACCCTACCACCTTCCAGAGTAATGAGTCATCAAAGTCAAAATTTTGTTTTTTAACAAAACTATCAACTTTAGCTAGCTTTTTCCCCAAAAATAAGTAGTTAGTCAATATTTTTTTTCCAAAATTGGAAAGCACGGAAAATTTCCTATAAATAGTGTCCGACAATTTTTGTGTTACGGTCTTTATTTTTTATGATATTAGCAAATTTTGATGTTAAAGTTGGCTCTATTTTGTAGTTTGGTACTTTGGCACTTTGGTATTAGAGCCCTAACACAATAGAACATTTAATTTTAGCTCAAAGTTTTACTAGGAGTGGATAGGTGGACATAAAAATCTTGCTAAAAGGATTTTTGCTTTTGACCGAGCCCCAAAAAACTTCACTGCAAGTATTTCCAAAAATTCTATTCAAAAAGGCTTATTGCTTGAAGTGACTAATCGAAAGGTCGTATTTCTCAAAATCCCGATCAAAAGGGCATATTTCTAAACAAATAATTACAAAAAATATAGTGCATGAATGTGCATTTAAATATATTTTAGCATTTTATTTATAGGAACAGGCAGTTTTTTTCGATTTCTGTAAAGTTTTTTTATGATGCAAATACGCCCTTTTGAACAGACACTCCTCAATTGTCAAATTTATTCTAGTTTATAGTTGTGAAAACCCGATCAATCAAAATATAGCGTCATATCCCCTCCCATCGCAAAAAGCTATCTACGCCACTGGCCCCAGGCCCCGAAAGGCTATGTGGCGGGCCCGACTGTAACTGAAACCATTATTGAATTATCCGCTTCTTTAGAAAAATCTGTACACCCGAAACGATATACAAAATAAATTAACCTTTACAAATATAAAATTGTCCGGATGTGACGAGTACAAATGAATACGCAAAGGAAAAAAAATTAGGACGAAAATACGCCGAAAGAAGTTAAATTTGATACCAATAACGAATTCCGCATAAATACATATAATACTTTTGACACACTATACCTTCATTATGATGGTAACTTTCATTACGATAGTAAAGGAAATGACATGACGGTATGACACATTACACTTTACTTTCATTTGCATTTAATATGTCAAGTGAGATTTTATATTCTGCGTGTTTTTTTGCTTTATGTTTTTTTAAGTTATTTTAATTTGTAATATTTTAAAAATAATTTTTAAAGTAGTAAAGGAAATACCTTACAAAGTGCTGTTTAACTAACGTCAAATCAAATTATTTTATTTTAAAATGTATTTACTAGTTTCTGCAAAATTTGCTAGTGTTTTTACTGTTTACTGCAAAATTTCGAAAGGGTTTCGAAAAAATTACAAGAGGGGTATTTTGTAGGCAATAATGTTTTGTATAAGTAGATGAAGAACAAATTTTGCAAACATCAATTGTTGAGTGATTTTTTGGCTGAATAGTAATTTTTGGAAACTTTGACCTTGAATAACATCGAAAGGGTTGAGTTTTCGAATAAATTACACCAGGGATTTTTTGTAGGCAATAACGTTTCGTATTGACTGATCAAAAATTTTTTCGAAAAAGTTTTTGCTCGATTTTTTGGCCAAAAAGTGATTTTTGATAACTTTGACCTTGAATAACTTTAAAAGGGTTATGTTGTTTTTTAATTTTTTATGAGTTTTTTGTTTTTATTTAGTGTAATTTGACTTTTTCTATTTCTGACGCTTTTGTCTAACTTTGCCGGCCACCCCGCTCCCCTCAGATATCCAGTGTATTTTCTTACCGAGAGGGGCGTATTATTTTTTGTAGCCCAGGGGCGCCGAATATCTTAGGACGGCCCTGTGTATGTAGGTGGCAAAGGGTGCTGAGGGTTGACGAGGGGGTTGGATTCATTTTTGGTAGTCTTCTTTGTTTACAGCAGCCTAAAAAACACACCCATTTCAACCCCCATAAAGGGGCGTATCGCGGTGGTAAAGTGACGCTAGGGAAAACGAGAGAGTCTAATTCATTTTTGCTAGTCTTCATCGTTCTTAGAGGCCTAGAAAACATAGGAATACAGACCCCACTCGACTTTTTGCATGAGAAGGGGGCTAGGGGGTAACGAGGGGGTCTAATTAATTTTTAGTAGTCTTATTATTTCTTAGTGGCCCAGAAAACATTGGAATACACACTCTACTCGACTCTGTATGAAAAGTGACATTTCAACTCCCAGAAGGGGGTATATGGGGGTGGTAAATTGACGTTAGGGGGTAACAAGGTGGTCTAATTAATTTTTGGTAATCTTCTTCGTTCTTAGAGGCCCAGACTTTGTATGAGAATTGACATTTCAACTCCCTGAAGGGGGTGTATGGAGGTGGTTACGGGGAAATGGTTAGTTAAATTCTTTTTTTATGGTCATATTCTGTTTCAGCGACCCCAAAAACGGGGTAGTAGGGGATGTACCCTCTGGGTCTTGACATTTTTTTGTTTTTGTGTGCCTTTGTTATCTTTCGATTGATGAAAAATGGAAAAAAACCGTTAAAAATCATGTGTTTTTAACTGTGTTAATAACTTTAGTTTAAAGCAACTTAGATGTTCTTGCTAGCTGAAAAAACAATTTTATTTTTGTTGCAAAATATTGAACACTTTCCTTGAAATTTCACTTTTTGTAAAAACAGGCGTTCTTCTAAAAACGCTCCTTTTGGCCGTGGATTTTTTTATAGCAACGTTCGAGAGCTTCACAACTTGTACTATTATGCACAAGTAAAAAAAAGTATATTTAAACATTTTGCAATGCTCAAAATGGCCCCCAAATATAATTCGTTTTTTACTACTTGGAATGACAGAAGGGCCATCTGGTTAAATGACAGTCGAACGCAACTTTAACCAAGGTTTCGATGTCCAAATCCCTGCGAGAGAGGATAGGGAAAAATTCCACTTTGACAAAAAGTATGACGTTGTTCTGTAAACAGATCCTTGAACGGGGAACAACAGCGTTTACCTAAATCTCTTTAGAGTAAAAACCGCGCACATATGGATAAGAAATGCGCTTATGGATTTTCAAATTTCCCCTTCGACTACGCAGGACGGAAATGACATGCGGGGATTCTACTGCGCACGGGAAACGATAGTTTCTAGTTTTCTTCTTTTTTGGTTTTTACTCTACAAAAAGTGTAGGTTTGTTCCAGAACTCGAATTTAGGATCCCGCAGGCGCAAGAATTCACCCGAACTTGCCCAATTTGTGCTTCTTTACTTTCTCATGCGAGAAAAAGCGGGGAAATTTTTACTTTTCCTGGTGTAGGAATTAGCCGGAGGTTTTCGGTCCTGAGGGGCGTTCCCCGGAAATTGACTTAGCACGCCACCATTCACTCGAGAAGCTACCACTGACAGTTCGGCAATTTGTGTCCCACTAGCACACTATTGCTGTCCTTTTAGCAAGTTTGATTTTAAAATTTGCCTTATTTGGTACTTTTTGGCAAAGCTTAGGTGAAAAAGTACTAAAAAAATATATAGTTTAAAAAAACTAAAAAATACGCTTTTATTTTAAAATGAACTAAAAAGTAAAAAATAATTTTGAATGTAAAGTTTTTATTGCTCCAGCCAGAATATGGAAACAACCTACCTTTCGAAATGTAAAACAGCGTGGGACTCTCTTCCTATATTTATTAACACCGGAAATTTTCGCTAGCAGCAAACGCTTTTTTACATTTCGAAAGGTAGGTTGTTTCCATATTCTGGCTGGAGCAATAAAAACTTTACATTCAAAATTATTTTTTACTTTTTAGTTCATTTTAAAATAAAAGCGTATTTTTTAGTTTTTTTAAACTAAACTTGTAAAAAACGCCCCTTGCATTCTACCTCAGAGGTGGCGCGGAAACTAATGCAGCACGATGCCAAGACTTTCAGCCCTTTATCTCGAAAACTATTGGTTCTACGTAAATCCGGTATAGGACACTTTTATGCAGATTTATCTAATGAACAAATTTTACTTAACCAAAATTTACGTAAAGCCGATAATTTACGACATATTTCCGAAAAACTGATTTTGGTGACCTTTGACCTCTAATATCTCAAGACGCGGACACGAGATTTTATGAGACTTTTGACACATAACTTAGAATGCCAAAACAAAGGTTCATACAAATTTTCAGCTTATTACCTCTCATTCCGAGGTGAAATCCTAATTTGACTGGACTATAGCGTAAAAAATTTCTGGACATTATTAATAGGAAATTGTCCAAGCTTTCCAATTTTATAAAAAAAAAATTTCTTAACTAGGCATTTTTTGGAGAGGTGGTTTTAGCAATTTTAGTTAAAAAAACCAAAATTTCAAGTTTGATTTTGACGGTTTTAGATAGGTGGGAGTACTCTGCGTACACTGATATGTGATAAAATACAATATTTTACCACTTTTTATTCCAAAACCAAAGTTAAAAAATTGCTTCGTACGGCTTCGGCCATGTTAATTCCACAACTGTCAGACGATTTTGGCCTCGCACAGACACAACCAAAAAGTCTGCTTCGAGGCCTGTACTTACGAGGGTCTTGAACTAGGACATTTGAATAATAGTACTAGTTCGGAACGCTCCTTCCACAATCTGAACAAGAACAACACTAGTGGAAACATACATACATATTTGGGAGGCTTTTGTCCAATGGTGCCACGACAATGCTAATAATAATTCAAAAACGAAAAGGTGTTATCTTAATAAAAAAAAGTTATTTTCTAAAAGATCATGGTTTCCAGAACCAACGAAAAATACTGCGAGCTTATTCATCACTTCAATTAGACAATCACAAAATTTGTTTTTTTATTTATGAAAATAAATTTGGTCCACTGCGCAACGGATCCAATCTGCATTTAAATCTCTGAAAAATATATTTGAATTGCTTTTAAAAAATATCGCTTAAAGATAAACTGGAAAATTTTCAATGATTGCTCAAGGGATTTACGTATGTGGAGATCGTGAAATGTTTACAAATCCCAAGCAAACATTTGACATCAGACACCCTATCGCCTTCTGCAAATATTGCTCGTATCAATTCTTGAAAGAGAGAGAGGAAATTATTTTTACGATTCTGTTTATAAATCTAAGAGTGGGGAGATTATACAAAGGAATAAAAAAAACATTTCCATGTCCATATTAAAGGCAACAGTGACAGAAATGAAGTTACATAATACTCCATTACAACTGCACTTAGTAACCTCGAATGCCATTAGGAACACGTCGACCTGAAATAACAATAAAAGGAAGAAAACTATTATTGCCTTAATCCGCCTCCTAGAAAAGAAGTAATTGTAACCCAAGGGTGCTGTAGTCCCTTATTACAACTGCAACAGGATTTCCTTCGTGGAAGTCCTTTGTCCGCTTCCTATATTTTTCATATCGCGAGCAGAAACACGTTCTCGTTCGGGATTATAGTTGCCGGAGTTTTATTTGGGGCTTTTATCGATCGTCGCTGACTCTTCTCTCTTGGTCATGACTGCATTAATTCAAGTAAATTCAAATTAAATTGACTTTATTAAGTCCGATGGGGTCAAGTTCTTGAAGATTTTTTCGTATGTGATTATTCTATGCTCGTGCGAAGCATTGTTTTGTGGCTATGCGGGGTTATTTTGACTAATTTCGTGACATGTTGATGATGGTTTGTGCTGTTTTAATTGCTGGAGCTAAATTTAGAAGAGAAATGGCACATTCTGGTACAATGTATAGTATTGGGGAAAAACTGTGATAATGGTTTTTAATAAAATACAATTAGATACAAAATAGAAAAATTTAGAAGAAAGAATTAAAACAAAAATATCGGAATTCGTCAGATGGTTACAGCAGATAATCGAGTATAGATAATTTCTCATCAAAAATGTCACGTAGATATTAAGGTTTTCAACAGTCTAAAAATAAAGGGTTCGGGTCATGCTGCGATATCTAGGAGTAAATTCAGTTTGTGGGACAGAAAAGGATGGGAGAGACTAGGAGGGGTCTAGGAGATGGATGTCTAAGAACCTTTCGTTTGAAATCTAGGATGTAGTACGAATTTCGAAATGCTGGCTGTGGAAATTTTTTTAACTTTACTGAAGTGCAGATCCAATTTAAAAAAATTTGTTTTAATATTTGCAATATTCGATGGCAATTTAGATTAAACTAGTATCGCCCATTGGTCGAAATTCGACCCCCTCTCCCTACTCTTCTCTCAATCCGTCCCTTTAAAGTTTGACGTCTACGCATTTCAATAACTCAGTAATAATTTAATTGAACTATTACCACTTTTTAATTTCTCTATCAATTCTAAAAAAAAATAAAAAAAATAGTTTTAATTTCTAAAATCGCATCTTTGAACAAACCTTTTTTCATTTAAAAAACACCATCGCTTACGTGATATATTTTGATAATAATTTTCACTTTGTTTTGTTATTTTTTTTAATTAAAATTTGCCGAGACGGTCTCCACAGAAAGAAAAACCATTTCAACATAAGCAGCAACGCACTACGGCAAGAAAAGTGGCACAACTCAAAAATTGGGTTTTTTGAGTTATTGCCGCTAGGTGACTGTTGGCATTAAATTTTGTTTTCAGCTCTCCTGATGTTTCACTTTTCTTGCCGTATTCCGATGTATATGCATTTATTTCTAATCTAATTTGTTGAAACAAAAAAAAATTGTAATACCGATTTGATTTGTTTAAAGCAAAGTGTAAAGGAGGTACGGCAAACTTTCGCTAATGCCCCTTTTTCCTAGGACAATTCTCGTTGCGAGAAAAATTTCGCAGTCTGTTGTGGGATTTTTTGGAGTTATGTTCCTACGAATTCGTTTCTCGCAACGAGATTTAGTCAATAAACAAAACGTAACCATGACGAAAACTCAAACAAAAAAAGTAAAATATATATATATATATATATGCAAATTTTACAGCCAACTTTACAATATTTCGCAACGAAAAATACCTCGTTGCGAAAAAGAATGGTTGAATACATTCTTTTTTTCGCAACGAGAAAGAATGGTTTCTCGCACATTTTTTTTTCCCAACGAGAATTATTGTCCTAGGAAAAAAAGGCTCAAGCAATCTAGGCTCATGAAATTTAGTCGATTCACAAACCTTAATAACAAATTTTTATATTCGCCTGTTTATATGTTAACCGTAATTTCCACCTTATATTGTTGTTGTCATTTTATCATTTTATATTGGGAAATACAACACTCATTTCTGAGTGATATAAATGATATAAATGGATAATTCTTTTTTTGTGCACACCTTTACGACTCCAACTTCCATATAAAACCAGTTTGAGCAAGTTTGAGCTACTCTGTCAAAGTTGAGAGCAATTCGGACCACTGCCAGTCCATTTTCTGCACCAATCAAACCGGTTAGGAAAATAACTATCTGGCATTATACGAAAACCAACCGGATGGGGTTTATTTGCTCACATTTGCTCAAGATACTCGATGGGATTTGTGTTTACGTAGGAATAACGTGAACACTGTCGATGCCTGTGTCATCAAAGTTTACGAGTTGGAATGCGTTTGTTCATCCCTCACTCTATCAAATCTACTTGGCCTAGACTTCCAAAACCGATAATGGGGTAGGACTATGCGTATATGGCCCAAGGAACAAAATATCCAAGGCTCTTGGCACTACCATCACTATTTTTCAAGCTGAGGTACTCCCTATCTAGGTGTGTGCCCGGACTTGTATTAATAGAGTAACAAATAGCTTTCTCGGACAGTCAAGTTGCCCTGTTGGCAATTAAATTCCACAGGGTGTGATCAAAGTCTGCCCTTGAATGTCTCCCATCTCTGAAATTCCTCTGCTGGAACAACAATGTTACGCTGATGTGGGTTCGAGGTCACGAAGATCACAATGGTAATGAAATTGCAGTTGGCCTGGCTAGAGTAGGGGCAAACACGTCACTTTTTGGCGTGTAATCTATCTGTATCTTACCCATATGACACGCAAGATCGGCCATCAGTAATTGGGTCGTAAAACTGTTTCGCCATAGCTGGTCAAAGACCCCAGGTGCTCTTTCAGCGAAAAGATTCATTTAAATCGACAAAGCTAAAGTGACCAAACTTTTAAATATCAACTGGTGGGAGCTAAAAATAATAACAGAGCTCCTGATGGGCCACTGTTCACTCAAACTCAATTATCATCTAAGCCGAATAGGGCTGTAGCTGTACCCATCATTTTGTCGCTCTAAATATCTCCAAAGCGTTTCCCGAGTAAAAATAATTTAGTTGGTTAATTTTCTTACTAGCACGCACGCGACCGCTGCTAGCTCGCATAGGCAAATAGGGACGCCACGTAAGTATGCACGCACCCGCCACAGGGATGCACGCTCCCGCCACAAGCACGAAAATCTAAAAATTTGTTCGCTAGAGGCATCCACTGGCAATAAAATCTAAAAATTCAGGCATGAACATTTGAAAGTGTTGTTTTACCAAGCAGTCCCCCAGCTAAACACTAACCACTTCCAATGCTGCTTGACCTACTCAATCGAACGAGAACCTTTTTACTGAGTATGCTATTGGCACCCTTTATGGTCAACAAGATAGTTGCCCCTTTTCTTCGTCCTCTACAATTTTTTAAGCGATTTCGTGCATCCCTGTGGCGGGCGAGTTTTATTTTTACTCGGGAACAAAACTAGCACGCACACTGCCGCCACAGGGATTCACGCTTCCGCCACAGGGATGCACGAAATCGCCTGTATTGCTTTAAAAATTTGTAGAGGACGAAGAAAACCCCAGTAAAAATGTGCCGTGCGCATTTGTTCGCTATGCGTGCGTACCTGATGCAGGCTAGCTGCGGGCGAGTTTTTATTTTTACTCGGGTTGACACTCTGCGTGCGTGCCATCTGCATGCTAGGTGCGCCCTAGTAAAAATGTGCCGTGCTAGCTGTGGCGCCGTGCGTGCTAATGTGTACCTGATGCAGGCTAGCTGCGGGCGAGTTTTATTTTTACTCGGGTTTGTCAGAGCATGACACCCTGCAGGATTGAGAGTTTCAATCAAATGAGCAAAGGAGAGAGTGGCGTCGAATCTAAACCTCACACCATATTCGTTGGTGTTCCCCAGGCCCCAATTTTATCACCCGCTCTTTTCTTAGTTTTTATAAATGGCCTGCCCAATTCACAGCTTCGCTGATGACGGTACTCAACATTACTCCTATGGCTTCGATAATGAAAGATAAGCATGTGCGAGATATATTATGTGGGCTGTTACATGGAAACCACAGGCCCTCCCAAACTATTTGGTGATGGCGCCAGCTGACTCATTCAATCACATGAAAAGGATAGCGACTCTGACAAAATTTTACCGTTATTATCCCACGGAAATAAGTAACCTTCTGCCTCCACGACTACATTTTTCCCGCAACACAAAACTAGCTCGCTAGTGTTGGGTAGGACACGATTATAAAATGAATTTGTAAGAGGTGCCTCTTTTTTCTTTTGAGTCAGTACAATGTCATACTTCAAATGAGGCAAGGTGCCATTATAATGTGAAAATAGCAAAAACAACCAAATTATAGAAAGAAAGAAAGTAAATACCACTGAAGAGCTTTTTTTTACGAGTTTGATTCTAAGTAAGAAACCTATGCCTCCATAATGTATATTTATATTTAACAATCTCACTTCGCCCAATTTCAAATTGGAAATTTTACTGCCCCAAAAGAAGTAAGAGAGAAGAAACCCACCACTACGTATTTACAATCACACCTCGCCTCATTTATCTCGCTCGATACACGCTCATACAAGTAAGACATTATTTTTGAACCGGGACATTTCAAAAAAATTGAGGCCTCAGTAAAATTTACCAACGTGTAAGGGACAAACGTACTACCTCGTACAAGTGCGGATCAACTCTATAGCCCGCTCGGCTCACTTACACTTCACACAGCCTGCAGCCTATTTTTTCGTGTGCACCACGGTCTACGAATTCGTTTATATATCAACAACTACACTATGGGACAACCTTCCACAGTCAGAATTTGCTAACCCATTCAACATCCAAGAGTTCAAACACAAATTTCATTGCTTTCTCGTCATGCATCCTCGGACTCCTCTTAAGCTACCCTATTCTTCACCTATTCTTCGAGTTAAGCTTAATTTTCGATATTGCACCATTGATAAGAAAGATATGTTGGATTGACAGTATAATTCCTAAGCTTAGACGTTTCCGTTCAGGTGATCCCTAAGCTTAGACATTCCTATAAAAACCAGGCCAACTCGATCGCCCCAACTATTGCCTACAGCCGTTCGTTTTACTCCAAAGCCTTCAATATTAGTTGTGTTTATTGAGCTGCTCTAGGTTGAGCTAGGTTGAGATATCTCAGGAAAAGGTGTTTCATGAGCAATTCGCTTGCTCTAACTTGCCTGAAGTTGCTCTGATTTGTGTTTCATGAGCCTACTCTAAGTTGAGCTAGCGCACGCTTTTCTGCTCTACCTTTTTTGGTAGAGCAACTGCGGGCAAGCAATCAGCTGTTTGTCAACTGTCACAAAACGGCAACAGTTAATCGAAAACTGTTACAAATAAATTACAGTTAAACGCCAGGCCTCAATAAAGGCCCAATCATATAGCAGAAACGAAAACGAACCGAAACGAAAAGAATGAAATAAATCGTATGAAAATGTATGAACACGGTTATATAAACGAACAGAACCGAATCGGAACGAATGATATAAATTTATTTCATTTCGGTATTCGTTTCAGCTATTCAGCCCGTTACTTTGACAGTTCTACAGACAGTTTGTTTTCGAATTTAAAGTAGTTGAAAGAACGAAAAAGAAGTTATTTTAAAAGAATGCCGTCAATACAAGGTGAAAAAATTTAAATTATGATTTCTCTTGTGATTTCTCGACATCCGCCATAAATTATATAAATCGTATAATATATGTATTTATGAAAAATAAAAAACTCTTCTACTCAATGCAAAACTTGTCAACAAATGTCAAAAACCGATTAGCTCAGGCACCTATATAATCGCTATCATTTTCAAGTTCATTTCGTTTTCGTTTCGGTTTCTTTTCATTTCTGCTATATGTTTGGGCCTTAAGAGTTTAAATTCAATATTTTAAATAGATTAAAAACTAAAATTAAAATTTCCACTTTAAAAACTGACAGATTGAACTTCTGACAATTCACTTTGAGAATTGTTGCCCGAAAAGTGTTTCATGAGATGCTCTGAATTGCTCCAACTTGCCTGATTGTTTTTTGACAGCTGCTCTACTGTGAGCTGCCTTGAGCTGCTCTGCTTTTTTTTCGGTCTCAATAAACACAGCTATAAAAATCAGCAACTAACCAACACAACTGTGGAACAAGGGTTCAATATACTAGAGTTTAAGCGCACAGTTCATTACTTTTTTATTCTAAAGCACTTAAACATAAATTGGCGCTTTTCTTTGATGAATTTAAAATGTCGTCTGTCAAAAGCGATCATGCCATTTTAAAATAGCATTTTTTTGCTGAGGACTATAGCTGAGAGGTAGAAACCATCTATGCAAATGACGATTCTATCATAGAAGCCAATGTCCATTAGCACTTAGTCAAAAAGAAAGAAGTCAACACCAACACATGGTTTTACTCCACCGGCTCCCATCCAATAATGTCGTGACGGGACGCAAACTTTGGTGATGGAATAAGAGAATTCCTCACTGAGTAGGAAATTTCTGTGAAGATGGCAAAGAAGTAAAAGGGAATGTATCAAGGTATGAAAAGAGAAAACACGAAAGATCTTGCTGTTGTGGAGAATAGAACCTCAACCTCTGCGATGGTAGTCGATCGCTTTAACCGATCGAGAGGCCGACACTTTATCTTGTAGTTTGATAAAAAAATAGCTTCAGCCAAGAATAAATAATTCGATGGACAATCATCAGCGTCACCATCTTTGAACGATGGTCTACATGTGTCAGATGAAATCGGATAAAGAAAATAAACCAAGAAGCATGAAAATGTGGCGGACGTGCCTTAACTGTGGCTAAGTTACATAGTACCAAAGTCGGTGTTGTCAGTTCAACTGCGGTGTAAGTGTAAATAAAAACAATTCCAAAAATTATTCACATTTCTATTATTTAACTTCAGAATCACGTGTTTTGATGTAAAATTCTTAACTTACCAAGAAAAGAAGCGCAATTAAAAAAAACGTTTTTGCATAAATTCCAGTACTGGCCACAATGAGTCATTGCTGTGCTGGAAAGTACTTGACATCTCAAATTACAGGCAAAGCATAGAATAGATTAAATTTTTGCTTTTTCGAAAAAAAAAGCGAAGATAAGAAGTCTGTTGACTCAACGCAGCAATCGACCCGCGACCATTGTCGCAATTATTGACAAAAAACATTTCCAAAATTCTTCAAGATAGATTAGAAGATTCCCCCAGTGCCAGTAGTAGCAGCCCTATCTTAGCGGTTAATAGAGATCAGTCTGCAGCAGCTTTTGAGAGCTGTTATCAGCATTTGCCACAAGCTTAGCTTAGTCATAAATCTTATTCCCGAGGAAGCTTTTAACGTTGTTACTTAATTATAATTCATTTTGTGCTTCGTAAAAGAGCAACAAAACTCGACCGTATTGTTGTCAGTGTTTCAGTTTTTTAAGGCTACTGCGCATTTTAACGACATGCACAAACATTGCGCACGCCTCGGTTAATTTACCCACCATCACCGGCTAAATTTGTTGCGTCGTGTGCCATGTGCTCGTAATTTCTGCTATTATTAAAATCGATATACAGAAAAAAAAATAATATACTCGTTTTTCGTTACTGTCAGTGTGCGGTTCATTCCGGTATTATATTGTCACTCGATTTGAAATCAGAAACTTGTTATCGTATATCAAATGTTTGGTCTAATCAGCCTCGAGTGTATTTGATTTCCTTTCGTTTCTTACACATTATTGCAGTATCCAAGGCCAACCTTCGTACCTCGTAAGCCTCACGAACAACAAGATCACGTAAGTATGCTTAGTAAGATTACAATACAATGTACTGATGTGGTAAGAAGAAGATGTGAGGTGTATCTCAACTGAAAATTAAAAGCTTTGGATATTGCCAAAAATTGTCGACCAATCGTTCTTACATATGCGTGATTGAGAAATAATGGAGCGAAGACAACTATTAACAGAAACCTGCATCTGGGAAATAGTGAGTTGCATACACAATATTTAAATGTAAGCATTTGACCCAAAAAATCTTGAGATAACTTGGGGCGAAAGTAAACAAAGTGTTATTTATTTTTCCACACTGTATGCCACCACATCTTGGGGGCAAAACACCTCTAACCACATGTTGAGCGGATTCTTTATAAATAACACCACAACTACAGCGACAGACTTAAAAAAATCCCATCCTCAAAGGATTTGTCCTGTCTTCTTACCGTCGTCAACAGGAGTGAAATGCTTCTTCCTCCACAAAATACTCCTTTATTCCCAAGGTAGTGTGTATAAACACTTAAAAACTTGGTAGTCCTGCAGGAATTTATGGTGGGGAGTTTACGGTTATTTAAGAGCCCACCAGTTACAGAGTGCATATCACAACCTCTTAAATAGTTAAATCCCACTCGAGGCTGAGCCTTCTTCTGTTTATATATATATTTTTGTTTTGTTATTTTACGGTCGTAGATCAGGGACCGACCATTCTCGAGTGCTTATAGTATTGGTGTGTGTATGTGTGTGTTCATTCTATCACCGTGCTTCAGTATATGCGAAAAAGTTTACTGCCCTGTGCCCTATAAAACCTCTGCAAAGCAACGCAGGATATGAGTTCTAATCAGCTTCCTGGATCAAAGTGGAGCACATACGTTAATTTTTGATGAGGAGACTAAACGGGGAAAATGTTTTATGACAGAGGGAAAGTGGTAAAAGCGATTCAGCGATGAAAGGTGGATTTTCATTTGTGTAGTTTTATTTCCTTGCATTTCACAAATGGAATTAGACTGTATCCGAAGGGTCTGCAAATTGGATCTGGCTGGATTTGAAGATTATTCGGAGGTGTTTGTTCGCTTCTGCTTCAGATTAAAAGTGAGTGATGAAAGTAAATTCAGGCAATTCTTCCTTCATTTAACACAAAATTTCTGCTTATATCCTACTGTGATTCGTTATAGCTTGAGTAAACAGATCAACTTTTAAAGAAAGTGTGTCTTGTATTGAAAGCAGACTTATATAATTGTAATGATTGACACTTTATCTCCATACTGTTGCCTTGGCGTTTAGTGGCCCGATTACCTCGCCAGAGGTCCGTGGCTCAATTCCACGCAGGGGCATGGCCTTTTGTCCTTCCATTTCTCCCACCTAAATAACTTTCGTTCCCTGCCCTTTCTCCTGCCATCGCCTACAGGCATAATAAGCAAGGAAGCCATCTTTTATTCAGGAATAAAACTAGGTGTGGAGCTTGCTAGTTCTTTTACTATCTTCCGACGCAACTACGCTGCATACCTTAAAGTGAAAACTTCAGCAGAGGCTATGTTGCCGAACCATCCCCTCAAGGATGCCAAACACAGTCTAATGACTGAAGCTTCCGATTATGTGATCGGAGAAGTATAGAACAATTTGACTGTCATCGTTGACAACCTCCTCTTTTTATTCCAAGAAGCTATCACCCACGGAACAAAATTACTGCGCACGAACGTTCGATACTCCTCGTAATCTATGCAGCGATTAGGCACCTTCGTTGTTTCGTTGAAGGTCACAACTTCGTTGTCAATACAGACCACAAACCTCTAATACGCGTCTTTCATCACAGACCATTTATTTCACTTTCTCTTCTCAGCTTCACTTTCAACTTGCCTTTACTAGCTTAGGTCTAACAAGGTGACAGAGTTAGAAACGCTCCAAGAGCACGCCAGCATTGGCTTACGGGTAAAATTGGTTCTCACACCAATAACTTTCACAACTCATCAGATCTAGTGTGAACCTAGCACAGGAAATCCTAGCTCGCGTTCAATTCTGAGCACAAGTTGATGTCTCCACGCATTCGTGCCAGAAGAGTAGCCATGACAATGAAATATTTCTAGTCAGCGATCAACAAAGTCTGAAATAAGTGGTTTCGATCGTTCCTTGGCTGCCAAAAGTCTCCTGTTTCGATATACACAAAGTCTCCATTCGAGCCATTCAAGCTTCCGAACATTGATTGGATGTAGTGGGACCCTTACAAAATCTCGCGGATACTCTTATAGAATATCCTTATAATCGTCGACCGATTTATGAGATGGCCCGAAACTTACCCAATACGGTATATTTCAGCTTCAATAACGGCAAATAGGCTTCGTCACTGAATACGTTCTATAGTTCGACGTACGCAACTATGGATGGAAATCCACCAGAATTTCTCACTAGTCTCCCTTCATTAACAAAATACTTACAAGATGCTAGAAACGTTGCAAAATTAAGAAAATCTTTAGATGTGGCCAAGACACGTTACTGAAGTCCCGTTACAATAATTTTTGTTTTGATTTTTGTAATATTCGTGGGCTTCATGCGGATTTTTCCTTTGTGGAGTGCAATTTACTGAATTAACTGTCCATTTTCGCAATAAGTGAAACCCAAAAATCACCTAAAAATCACCTGTGTGAAAAATCATTGTTGCGGGAGATTTTAATTTTTACAATGCAAATTGGCTGAGTTACTCAAATCAATTTATTATCTCTATAATTATGTTTTTCTTTCTTACTTCTGTTTACTTAGTGTTAATTAGCTGTAGTATACACTATCTGTATATATTTTTGTTTGGCTAATGTGGTGCGTGGATCAGTTTCTTCTGTATCTTCAACTCTTACTGGTTTCGTTTAGTGATGCTTGTTTGGTATATTATCCGCGGTTTTGATTGGATTACGTGCTTGTTTCCTTTCCCCGATGGCTGATGCTAACAGTCAGATATGTGTGAGCAAGGTAAGAACTTTAATCAATATATTTAACTCGCAATCTCCCGGCTTGAACGTGTGCTACTTCAATGCGCGTAGCTTAGTGAATAAATTTGTTGAGTTCAACTTAATGCTAGCAGGCACTGAGACTCATGTAGTCATTGTGAGCGAGTCTTGGCTGAAGCAGCACATCCCCTCCACATTAGTATCAATCAATGGATTCAAAATCTTTCGAAATGATAGACTAGGAAAAAGGGGTGGTGGGGTGGCTATATACGTCAGGGAGTGTTTCAAGGCTACGCTGCTTCATTGCTCCAGCTCTGGTGTGTTTGAGTATATCATTGTTGAACTTGACACAGGGCTAGAAAAATGTATATTATCCTCGGTTTACTGTCCCCCACAGCAATTCTGCCTAGATGCTTTCTCTGAGTTTGAAAGCCGCCTTGCGGATTTAACCCATCGTTACGAGAATATTACTATAGCCGGTGATTTCAATGTTAATATCCTCATTAGAAATGAACTTTCAGATAGCTTACTGTTTCTCCTGCAAACGCTTGACATATCAGTGCTAAATCAAATGCCAACATATTACAGCAAGTTTTCTTCATCGCAGTTAGATCTTCTGCTGTCTACTCACCCTAACAAAGTTAAATCTATTTCCCAGCTTACACCTCCCGCAAACCTGGATCATGATATTCTGGTGCTCAAATATGGCATAAAACTGCCGCAATATACTCGTTCACACAGAGAGTCTGTTTACCGCGATCTGAAGAACGTTGACATAAATTCCTTATTCATTGAATGTGGTCAAACTGACTGGTTCGCCCCGAGCCGCCTGTATGTACATGAGACCGTATCCCCAGAGAGCTATTTGAGTACCTTAGATACAATGGTTCTAAATTTCAGCAGTAATGTGAAATTGCTCTTTGACAAATAGATAGATAATAGATTTCTCCAAGGCCTTTGATAGCGTCGATCATGACTTGCTGTTGAGAAAATTAGCGTACCACTTTCATTTCAGTAAGCCAGCCCTAAAATTAATGTTTGCGTTCTTAACATCACGTTCTCAGAGAGTCAAAATCGGGGATCTGTGCTCAAAGTCAGCCTCTTTAAAATCTGGCGTCCCCCAAGGATCCATCCTTGGCCCCTTACTATTTAGCCTATTTATAAATGACCTACCCAATGTAGTGAATCACTGTTTGATTCACCTATACGCAGATGACGTACAGATATACCTAAATCGACCATTAGGACTTGTTGAAGACTGTATCTGGAGACTTAATGATGACTTAATGCGTGTTCTGAACTGGGCCCTTGAAAACAAATTGAAACTCAATCCTAAAAAATCTCAGGCATTAGTCATACATAAAAACCCACTGGATTTATCTTATTTCTCTGAGGTTCTCTTAGGGAGCAGTCCTATACCGTATGTCCAGCACGCGAGAAACTTAGGGGTAATTTTGAATTCATCAATGACATGCTGTGACCATGTTAACGCGAAACTGAGAATTATCTACGCCAGTCTCCGTAGACTCTGGTTATTCGCTGATATCTTGCCGACAAGCATGCGATGCAACTTAATAAAAATTTTGCTTTTGCCCCATTTTACTCATGACTCAATCATATTCCCTAAATTGGATTGCTTGTGTAGCAAAAAGCTTGAGATCGCTTATAATGATTGCATTAGTTTTGCTTATAAGTTAAGACGATTTGATCACATCGGTCAATATCGTTTTAGTATCTTGAATTGCTCACTAACTAATCATCTAGCTAAGATTAACCTACTCTTCCTGTATAAAGTTCTTAATAGCGGCCAACCTGCGTACATCAGTAACTTCATTAAGCTACTCCGAAGCAAAAGACATAAAATGATCGCACTTCCGAAATTCAACTTCAAAGTTCTCGAAAGTTCTTACTTTGTTCACATTGGGATAATATGGAATTCTTTGCCCCAAGTAATCCAATCAGCCGCTACCGAAAATAGTTTTAGAAAACGAATTACTAATCACTTCGCCGAAGTCTAACATCTGCCGCACGTATCCACACATCACATGCCTCTCTTTTGTTTTTTTTTTTAATAATTTCTATCCATCTTTTTAACTTGTTTCATTCTTTTTTTTTCTCTTTAATTTAATTTTATTTTATATTCATTTTATTTTTATTTTTTTTTATTTTTCTATTCAATTAGCATGTGCTTTATTGTAATGTAGTTTCCATTAATATTTACCCTCACCCTCAATATCATTTTTGGATTTTATTTTGTATTCATGCCTACAGCAGAGTAGTGTACTATTTTTAAGACTCCTGTCTTTGTACATAAATTATTTTTTAAATAAATATCAAATATCAAATATCAAATCGCAAGTTATAATTTCTGACAAGGCTTTGCTTCTGGTTTCCTAATTTGTTTTTACGGAGTCCAGTAGTTAGCCCCACACCCAACCCCACTACCAGGAGGACCTGATCCGTGAATTATACCCCATCGGATAGGGTGGCCCAGCTATAGCCCCAGGCACTAGGTACGTCCGTCGTCGGTTGGTTATCCAGGAGGCACCAGCGAGGTGGTGACGGTACGATTTTACCCTCTACTTTACTACCAGATGGTAAAAGACCAGTTGGCAAACCACGGTCAAGGTCGGAAAACAGTGTTAAGACTGATGCAGCAAAACTCCTCAACATCAGAAACTAGAGGCAAGCTGCGGAATAGAGAGACGTCTGGGGGAAGAAGCTAATGGATGCCAAGGCTCGAATTGAACTATAGAGCCATCGAAGAAGAAGAAGATGTTTATGATTAGGACGTCGAGCTCTTTGCCGACTCCAATAATATACATCAAATTTTGGATCATTCCAATGCAAAATTGAGTGGATAAATGCCATGCTTGTAGTGCGTGACATTTCTTCTAGCCTGGGTGATTCCACCATTACTGTCAAGGGTATTAAGGGCTGCCCTCAAGGTGAAGTTTTGTCCCCGCTACTCTTGTCACTGGTTGTCGACGAACTTCTGACCAAACTACACGAATCTGGATTCGATGTCATCGCTATGCAAATTACCTTGCCATCACTGTCCCAGGAGAGTAGGAGTTGACCATTACCGAGGACACGTAAGCAGAACTCCAAGAAGTTAAAAGACGGTGTATCACGGATGGCCTATAGTCTGTTGGCCCAACGCCGAACAGGTCACGAGGATCCTCAAGTGCAGCAGACTGCAAATAGCTTGTTTGTCTCTCCATTACTGGAACTATGCAGACCTGTCCTATCATTGAACTAATTCCACTGCACATCTCCATATGGAAATACGACGCCATAAGTGCTTTGAGACTTCATACCTCATCGAACTGGCCCAATACAATTAAAGGACATATGGATATCCTCAACGGTATCCCAAACATTCCAATTAGCCACGTATCCGACCATCCGACATATCCGACCAACCGGCTAATAATAGAGTACCAAAGTTCCTCTTAGGCCGGGTCTTCACCTTTTCGAACAGTCAAGGTCCTTGAAATTTTCCTCCAAAATAGTTCCAGGGTCCTTTGACACCGGAGCCTGGCCAGGAAAAATGGGGTTTCGCTCTGGTGAGTCCCTGGATACTGGGTATCACGGGCAATGAAGTTGCGAACAAACTCGCGAAGGAGGGATCCTTTCTGCGGCATCTCATGGTCCACCATCTGACAGGCAATCTAGGGCTGCGGTACCACATCCACAACCAAGGACTGTCTCAGGAGACAAAATGCCGACTCTGCATGGAAAGCAACGAGACTTCCACACATGCTCTGATCTGGCTTAGGAAAAGAACGATTACCAGAGAGCTTCTGACCCGCACAGGCTCGGTCTTCTTCAATAAAAGAAATTCATGCTTTCATTCGGAGCGTCTTTTTGCTTTATGAGGTATGTGTACCAAAAAGGACCTCGTACTTTAAAAAAAATCATACCAATTGATCCACCGCAAAAAACGCTCTCCTGGTTCCACGGCTATGTTATACCCCCAACATCGTATTACTCCACTGGGCTCATTCCCTCCACCTACACCCTCTTTACAAACTAGGAATTCGTTTTTAAATAGAACAACTCGACTGTGGAACAGTATTTCCCAGTCTGCTTTGCCGAACTCCTACAACACCCAAGAGTTCAAACGCAGAGTTCATCGCCACCTACTTACTTCAATATCGGGCATTTTCAGTAATGCAGGTTGCGTGCGCAACTGACTTATTCAGCAATACAATTCCATTGCTGAATAAGTCAGTTGCGCACGCAACCTGCATTACTGAAAATGCCCATCCTCATGAGCCCTCGTACCCTCAAACCCATTCTGTACCCTGCACTAAGCTTACTGCTTGAAATTACAACATGGCGTACAGCCCAAAACAGAATGAATGCAGAAACTTCGACTTTGACTTCACCGTTGCAGTAAAGTCGAATTTGCTGCACAGCGCTAACACATTCATTTCAGAACTTCAAAGTCTATAATTTGACAGATAGAATTTACAATTGCGATCACCATTTAATAACATAACAAAAATTATAAATTTTAAAAAATTTACCAATTTTTTTTTATTGTATGTGACTTTTACGTATATTACCTGCAATTATAAAATTTTGCATACGATAAACTCAATCAATTTAAATTTTCTAATTTGGCTACAGTGGCAAAATTGAAATGTTGTGTTGGTAGTTCTGAAATTTTTGCAGCAACTTTTAAAATTTTCAAAGTCGAAGTCGGCGCAAAGTTTACTGCAACGTTTACTGCATTGATTCTGTTAACTGAACGTGAGTACTATAGAAAATGTATGAAACTGTCAAAAAGCAAAGTTGAAGTCGAAGTTTCTGCATTCATTCTGTTTTGGGCTTACCAAACGATATAACAGACTGGGCTGTAGCGTCATAGAAAGGAAGAATTCCTGTGCCTTTGAGCAAAATTGAAAGATTGTATTTTTCACTTAAAATGCCTTCAATATTCAATAATCTCAATCCTTTTGTCAATGCTCAATGCCACTGCAAGCTATAAATATGCCAAAGGATTTAAGTAGGAAATAAATCGAAATATTTCATTTTCAATGAAGAATCATTTGCATTCTAGTAGGTATTTACATTTTCCTTTATGCATTTTTTGACCTCCATAATCACGATAATTTTATTACTTTTGTCCAATAGGGAAAATCACATTTTTGTACTCTCAAAGTAGCCTTGACACCGGACTAAAAGAAAGAAAACGAAGCTTTTAAAACCCCTGGGCTATCAGTGAAAATTAAATTTTGGACACTGCCATTGTTCCTCCTTTAACACTTAAACATCACCATTTTTGCTAGGGAAGAGATTAATGTTTCGGCCATGATAATATTAAGTTCAAAGATGGAAACCCAAGCACTTAAGGCTTGAGAGTATTCGAATTTCTGTTCGAATAAAACAAATCTACAAAATGTGGCAAAGTTGGAGGAATTTACTCAGCATACCTCTAGTGTACCCTTGCTAGCTGTAAATTTCCGTTAATTCAAGGCGCTCTCCAATAATAATCCAATAACAACAAAACCGATGCCGTTCCACACTTTCAGCTTGACATCTGATACTCCCAACCATAATCCACCGCAATCTTGTCAGCAAACAGCGGAAATCAATTCAAGTGTAAACTTTAATTAAGTCATGGCAAAACAGACAAGAAAATTTCAAGCCGAACCGGCGAGAATGGACACCAATCAATTCCGCGATTCTACACTGAACCCAGCCGATCGCACCCCATTGACTACGCACGGCTATCGGCTAACACAAGTTTCCCTTCGGCAGAGCTTTCAGCTTACCCGCCTTGGAGCAAGAAATCCGATCCTCGACAACCCTTCCCGGAGCTGTCACACAGCGCCCGGATCCCTGACGATCTGAGCTTCCATCGTCTGGTCTAATGCTGGGCGGTGTTTGGGCGCGATTCGCGATTTCACCTTAACTAGCAGAAAGCTTGGCACTCGTGGCTCACTTGCTTAAAAGCGAAGACAACAGCAGGTAATGTTTCATTGTAATCTCGTTAGGTGGCGTGAGTTGTTGTTTCGTCATAGTCGCGGATGCACTTTGAATTGTTTGCACAGAATGCAACCCGATTCTGAAGTCAAACACTGGCAGCCGGGGTTTCTGTTTATTTAATTAAAGATACCGCAGCCCTTCGGTGGCGACGACAGTTTAAGAAAAGCTCCTTAAGCCGCTACCGGGCCACCAAGGTAGTCGCATTTTCGCCCCAACTCTAGTCACTTTCTGTTGTTCTTTCGGCTGTTGCGATACCGTTAAGCGAAGTGCGATTAGAGAGCTCCGGGAATTGTGCTTTATCGTATCGAGATAGCGTTCAGTGTCGAGAGTGTCTTTATCAAAAGATTTAAATTTTTCCGCGAGTTGAAATTTTTGGTTTTATATGGATATGAAAATTGCTCAAAAATGTTCGCCAATCGCGAGAAAAGCGTTTAGGGTCGTCTAGAGAGTGGAAGAAAATGAGAAAATTTGAAACTTCAAATAGTTCAGAAGAAAAATCGAAAATTGTTTTTGGGGAAATTGAATCAGAGAAATTGCTTTTGTTAGAAAATTCATCTTTTGGTAATCTGCAAAAATCTGAAGAAGAACAAACATCGTCATCACTGCCATTGATCAAGCGAAAGCATTCAAGATTAACATCAGCTTTTCGTTCGTTTCGCGGTTCTAGAAGTGGCAAAAAATCGAAATCTGCTAAGTTAGAAACAGATACCGCAGAAACACTTCTTCAGACGTCCGAAGAAATACCTTTGGTTAAGGAAATTGTTAAGGAATCGATAAAAGTTCAACTGACACCAAAACTAAAGAAGAAAAAGTCAAAACTTTCAAAAAAATTCTCCCTTAGTGCAATACGTCGTCATAAGGTATCGCCGCACAAAACCGATTTGGGCGAATTAGTGTCAAGCAGCACTCAAACTCCAATCAACCTAAATCGTTACAGTAGCACCCCAGAAGGTGGCAACCTGAATATATCCCAATTAAGCTTGGTTGATTTTGCATCGCATAGCGGCACCGAACTAGACAGCAGCCCAGTGAAATTCGAGAAAGTACGGAAAATTCAAATTACAATATCTGGGAAGAAGATTCCCCGATCAAGGAAATCACATTCCGTCACAACGACGTCGTCAAAGGGTGAAGAGGACTACCTCACAGTGGTTTCTGAGGCGAATTCGATTGAAAAATCTGACACAGAATCTAGTCCACAAAAGAAGGGCGAAACCGCAGCTGGTGAGACTGAACTTTCGCAATATCAACAGCAAGAGAAAATCAATATAACAGAAAGTAATCGCGACACCCCGCCTCGGGAGAGGGCTCCAGCACGCCCAGAATTGAGCCCCCAACGATCGGATAGCACGGACAGAAGTGAACCGGAGGGTGTTGGCACCGGTGCAGACGCTAGTGGTAAAGGTGCAATCCGGAAAAATCGTCTTAAGCGCCAGAAGGAATCGATTGAAATCGAAGAATATATGCATAGAGAGGAACGTGGTAGGAGATTTCCACGACCACAAGCCAATAAGCATCCAACAATTGAAACGCAGCAAACTCTAGTCGCTGATACAGAAGAAGTGCAGCGCTACCACGGCGAGCCAACCACATACGGCGGTAATAGTGTACAGAATCCAAATTTAAGCGGATCAATTGCTGACAAATCATTCGACAGCACGGATCAACCCTTGTCCGCTCGGGAGACAAGAATTCAATTCGCTCTGGGGAAAGAAGCTCGCGGTCAAGTGTTGAGGACTCAGTCGTCAGAGAGCAAGGATCTTAGTTCAATTGGTTCGAATCGGAGCTCGGAGTCGCAAAGTCCTGTAAGTGAAAGTTCGTTAGCTAGGCGGAGGATCAGATACGTGGAACAGCCGACACTTTATACGGACGAGGAGAGGGACATTCTGGCAGGCAGGCGGGACGGATTGGGTCAATTGTCTGGCATTAGTGAATACTCGTTCGATTCGGAATTTTCGGTTGAAACTCAGATGCCGGCGTTTGGTGACCTTACAATGGAGGAGGCGGTAAGCAGCATTGTATGATTTCTTTTTTTTTGGTTTTATTTTTTTTAATTTTAATTTTATTTTTTTATGTTTTTATTAAAAACAAAAGTTTGCTTAAAAATTTAATTAATGACAAAATTCTTAAGAAGTGAAAAAATACAAATAGTTAAAACGCAATTGAAGATTTCTTTGAAGAACACGTTTAGGTCAACTATATTAAGTCGCAGTCATTATTCTCCATACAGATTTTATTGAAAAGTTTTTGTTAGTGTATATGTATTACAGATGTAATTTAGGAGTAAAAATTGTCTAGTAGAATTATGATTGTGCGTTCTTCAATGAGTTTATCGCTTTCTTATTTCATACAAATTCAAAGTCAGTTTCAAGTCGAACGTGCTTCATTTAAGACGTTTTTATGGATAAGTTTCAATAGATCAAAGTTGGTGATTTCAAAGTGGTACTGAAAAAGACGATCTTTATAGAATTCGAAATATTAGACAATTTAGTAAATTTTAGTTTACTTAATAAAGAGAAATTAACAAAAAAATTAAGTGATTTTGGTTAATTAATGCAGAGAAAATATTGTAGTTAAATTGTTGAAGCAACACTTTCGCGACACAAGTAATTGGCTTTAGTAACAGTAGAGATTGTTCTCTTAAAAATTTTTAGGAGAGTTTTAGTTTAGATGTAAAGCGGCCTCTAGTGCTCAAAAACGGATTTTTAGGTGCGCAGGAAGTGAACGAGTATTTCTCTATCGTTCGTCTCTCTTCTTGTGGGATATCTAGCTTGACAGCGTGGGCCCCTATGGGCCAATTCATGTTCCGTGGTGATTGCCGCAATTCTGGCAATATTTCTTAGGAGTCTGTTTGGGAGGCCCGTTGTTCTTCCCCGTCTCAGACGTAATGCAGGTCTCCAGTGCAGCAGGTGGTAGTCAAAAATAGAGTTTTTGACCTCGGCTAGAGACTTGGCTATATAAAAATATTCCAATGCTACATCCTCGAGGTTTATTGTCTGGAAGGCGTTCAGGATCGCCAGTATCTCTGTTTGAACGATACTACTGTACGTCGGAAGTCCTGGTATCTTTTCTTTTGGTGGTCTCTAGATAGACCCCTGCCCCGACGTCCTCTGATGTTTTGAACCGTATTAAAAAAATTGTGTCTTTAGGGTAACTGCTTTAAAATGCCTTAGAACCTAATCTTCCTAATTTGGTCATATTAGTTACTTCCAAATTTGGTCGTGTTTGTTACTCCCAGTTGATTTTTTTAAAACTTAAGACAAATCGATTTGTAACATTAGCTTGGGACATTTAGGCTACATTTGACTGTAGTACGGAGTTATCGAAAAATATTGAACCAAATTTTAAATTCTACTTATCTCCTGACATTGACATTGAGATTCACTGAATGAATTTGGCGTGTGCTCAAGCTGTTCCCAACATTTTTCTTATTGATTGATTTGATTAAGCAATGATGTAGCTTAGAATTGTTATGGTGAGAAATTCTTCTAGGAGAAATGATTGGCTTTGATAGGAACCTCCAAGCCATATTTCGTTAGGTCAGATAGACGTCATTACTAATGCAGTGTACCTTTTCCTCCTATCTGTCGATAAATAGCTCATTAATCGTTTACATCGTTGTCATTCTGTTACCATTGATAGAAACCTTTTAATGGAAACTCTATTGATGAAACTTTAGAAGCATGGTTTCTAGTGAAATATTATTGAACTGCCCCGCTGTTCACTCCATATGGCATTCGTACATTCAACATTCTTTACTTTCCAGAGGTTGAAAATGCATACTTTCTTTTGCTTGACGCTTTTAAAAGGATAACTTCACAGTTTTGCAGAACTGACGCTGCAATAGGCCAAACTTGCAAAACTCGTGCAGCTAATTTTTTAACCCATTTGTCGAGCCTTTGGAGTTGTTTAACAATATTAACAGTCAGTAATAGTGTCGTCAATGATTTGTCTTCTTTAGCTTTTAAAAAATAATAACTTTCAGAGTCGCGTGGACGTTAATTTTTTTTTCATTCACCACGTTTAAGTCGAAGCTACTTTTTATCTGAAGTAAATAATCGATGTTAAGCCAGAGCCATTCATAATATACCACTTGACAATTACGGCACCTAATTTTTAATTATGGCGAAAAGCAGTAACTACTCGCTCCTAAAATTTGTTGTTGTTTATGCCGTTTCTGACATGACTAACTGATAACATCGGTCTAAATGCTGTAATTGTCTAAACATCTTCGACAATCACACATGCTGGTTTTGAAACTGACCTGCGAGGCATCAATGTGCGAAGTGGAAGACATGAAAACTACGAATACAATATGTTTATATTGTAGAAGAGCTGTAATTTTTCAGGAAGCCATGGTATCCTATAATTAACTTGTCTTTCTACCATTCCAGAGGTCCATGGTTCGATTCCTCGCAGTCCCATGATCCTTTGCCTTTCCATTTCTCCAATTCCGAGAAATTCATTCTGTCTTGACTTCTCTCCTCACAGCAATACCTGTTGAGCTCTTCTACCACCGTCTGTAAACGACGAAGCCATTTCGTGTTCGATCATCAAAATCAAAGGTAGTTGAATGTCAGACGGTACGATAAAATCGTGTGTTGGCATTGACAGTTTTTCCATTCTTTTCTTTGCTATCTTTCCGAGTAGAGCTTGCTATACGACATGACATTTTAAATATAACAGTCGGGCTCACCTGTGAACTCCAGTCTTACATTAGAAAGGACACCTCAACCAAAGTATTCATCGCTTTAGGGAGACTGATCTGCTTGCTTTAATTATTTCCAAGGCTTTTGACAAAGTAAGGCACTCTGCTGACTGAACTCTAAGTTTTTGGTATTACCCCAGTTCTAAAGAGCCGAATTGAGAATTTGCTTTCTGGCCGTTCAATCAAGAAAAGAATGTATGCCGTCAAATCTAACTCGCCTACAATATTTAGCGGTGTGCCCCAGGGGTCTTTCTATAACTGACTTTTTCCTAATCTTTATATGACCAACCCATTTCACAGCTTCACTGATAACGGTAGTCTGCGTCACTTTTATGACTTTGAAATTTTAAGATGAGCACGTGCCAAACCTTATCTTCTCGATAATACTTTCATGCCCAACTCTTTCAACAGGGACATCGAACCCATTCTTGATTGAAGCCGCAAGATCTGTGTCGAATTCTAATCTTTCAAAACGAAAAAACCTTTTACTATAATAAAACTAGCACTAATCTTCCTTCTATCTCCGTGAACGGTGTAACTCCAACGACTACCCCATCTCTTAACAACTAAGCATAACTTGAACCGAGGATCTGAGATGGAATCACAACATGTTCTAAACCGGCAAACAAGCACCTCAATCCATGGGATTTATTAGGAGGTCCAACTTTCTCCTTCGGCCAGCAGCTCGATTTACACTATAAAAGTCCTACTGGTTCATTGGGACCCTTAAGTACAGCTTGCTTATTTGTTCAGATGCCTCGAAAATCGGCTTTAGAGCGTGATAGAAGAATATGTAAAACTGCGAAATCAAAATCTTTAGTGATGGCTCCTTTTGCTCCTACATAGGCTTATTTCGCCGCTGCAAGAATGTAGCAGCCCTGGCTAAATATATTTGTTATTACTATTGCGGTTCCACTGAAATTAACGCCGCCCTGCCTGCACCGCAATATTTTTTCCACAATGAAAGACTAGACCACTTCAAATTAAGTTTACTACTACAAATTATACCACGACCTAAACGTCATGATAGGCTGGTAGTACAAATCGTGATTCCTAAGCTCGGTTTCTTCACATAACAAAAGACGAATTGCCACATCTGTCCAATTGGCTATACGTAGTTATCGCATATCTTCAACCAACTCACCCATCTAATTATTTCTTGGTCTTCCTAAGCATTCTTATTGGCCTTTCATTGTAATCATCTCATGTGAAATCTCCTTGAATGCGTAAATGTCGCTGTTCTATTTCCTAGTTTTACTCGTAATCAACTATAACAAAATATACATGAAAGTCATGAAACATTACAAAGGTTTGACATAACTTACTTCTATTAATCCCGTCCCACACAATAGCTGCGTTCCATTGGGCGAAATTTTCTACTCCCGAGTACTCCGGAGGACATAACCAATGGAACACGATTATTGATATCAGAAGAAAATACGAGTAAAACATAACCTCAAATTAATTTATTGCCCTTAAAAGAAATGTGAAATAATTATGTTTTTTATAATAAAAGGAAATTTTATATCTTCCTGTATACTATATTTACCGTTTTTGTAGATTTACTTTAAAAAAAACACTTTAAAATAATTAATCGACAGTTTACTTAACCTTAAAAAACAAAAGGCCGTCTATTTTTAAGTAGTTAAAGCTAGCAAAGCTGGCGGAAATTTTATGCGTTTCTACTAGGAGTGAAATACCTTAAAGTAAGAGCAGGGGTAGTTGAGTGTACTCGGGAGTACTCCGGAGTTGCAAATAGTTGCCAATGGAACCCAGCTAATGATACAAGGTGGGGCAAAACTTAGAATAGAGAACTACAGGAAAGGCCCTCGCGTATAAAATCCGTGTATGGGAGCGTAGTGAAATCGCTATCAGTCAACTGTCAAATTGGTATAATTTCTTGTTAATTAACTGTCAAATTTTCCCGCGGCACTTTCTTTAAAACGAGTTTTTCCATAAAATTTATTTACAGTTTTTCGCAAAACTAATTAAAAAGAAGAAAGAAAGTTTAAAGAATTTGTTTTTAGTGTAATTGAAGCTATTACGAGTGAATTTTCAGTGAAAAAAAGAGCAATGAAGTGTGCAGTTTGAATTTCACTACGCTAAAATTCTCCGAGGGCCCTTCCTGTAGTTTTATATTCTAGGGGGAAAAGTAATGTCATAATGTGAATTGGCAGCCATTTTGTTAGAAATTTTTCAAATAAGCAGTAACAATAACTCCGCGTTCTTCAGGTATGTATCGCTCCATTGCTTGTTGTCAATTAATTCTCTATCTGTCTACAACATACATAAATGTCAAAGCACAATGACATTTGACGCCATTTACAAAAATTACATGGCACTTTCACATTATGACATTACTGCTGCTCCACCTTGTACTTTGCGAGCGTACTATTCGTTCCTGGGTACCTATTCCATTGCACGCTGTGTTTACCAATGCTGCTTGCACACGATGGGTCCTACTAGCACTTTTAGAAAGCCGACTACTGGCGGTAATAAAATCCGACTTTCTTATCCCTTAACAGTCAAGAAGAAGCACGAAGAATACAGCTGGTTTTATTACTGAGATGTATGATGCTAGGGCGCATCAAAAGTCATTATCAATCAATGTACCTAGCAAAATACCCGGGAAGCTACTAACGTGTGAGTCAGGCTTCAGCTGATAAATAGAAAAATTAAATTAAAAACCAAACGCAAGTGATTGTGCTAAAATTTACTACTTCCCTCCGTGTGATTTTCTTTTAAATTCTAGAGTGTGTGGCTCAAAAATACTACAATTGATACTACAATTCATGGAGGCTATACAAGGAGACAAAACTCCGTGTTATCGATTTTCGTTTGATTATTGGAGGCACTGTAGTCAAATGTACCCCAAAAAACATGGCCGATTGTATTTATCCGGTTCATGGTAAAGTTCGTTTATTACTAATATATTTTACGTTTAGCAGCTTACAGCTGTATACCAGCTTCTAAATTCGATTTTATGTCAATGCGATTATTCGTAATTAATCAATTTTTGATGTTTCCAATGAATTTTTATTAATTTCATGTGGGTTACATCGGACAAAGGTGACATCTGTGGCCAAAAATGAACTAGAAGTTTAGTTTCTTCTACCCATCCATTTCCTGTCATTTTCCCCATAAGAGTTTTGTCTCCTTGTATATTCTCCATGCTACAATTGATGCAACAATGTATCTGTCAAATCGATGTCAATACTATTAAATGTCTCTTGAACTTCCATTAAGAATAATTGCTAATGGACAAGCAACAAGAGGCTTTTCGATATTGTAACACAGATTGCAGTTATCAAAAGACAATGACGATTATTAAACGCGATAATTTCACGCTCATTCTCCTTAAAAATATAAGTAAAACGAAAGAAAATATCTACATTTATGCCAATTGTTTTTCGGTATTTTTAGATTACATTCCCTGACCTATGAAATCTTAACACATTCACTTGGACAAGCTGGGGAATCTGATCTGCGGCTGTGCTATCACGATAAAAAAAAACTCGTCAATAAATATAATAAGTCCTGAAATAAAAGTATTTAAGCATATTTCCCTGACTGTACGCAAAAAATTCCGCAACACACGCTGATAACTCCGCGGCTCTTTCTTTTATTACTTTAACTCTTATTTACACTGGATTACAAAACTGATAAAGCACGAAAATAAACTAAAAACGCTTCTTGTGGGCTTTAAAAAAATCTTTTATGAACAATGTTACAATTTTCGCATGTTTAACATGAAAATGAAAATACTTTTCGCCAGTTTTTATTTATATATTGCTAGTATTTAAGAAATGATTGAACATTCGTAACGTCGTCGCTAAGAGCCGATGTCCTCAGTCTATACTAATTCCGGAAAATGCACAGAAACCTTAAATGCAGCCTACTTTGGGGCCGTGCATAAGTTCATTTCCCTCTTGGGTTGCATCATGCCACAGGCGTTTAGCTGTTGCGCTTTGGTGCATCTTTCACTGTCGTAGACCATTTTCTAGGCATCATATTACTAGACTGGTGACTTCTAGGGCTTCATAGAGACGACTTATGTCAGTGCACTATTTAAAATTTTTCGTCGTCGTCTTTATTTTCAAATTGCTGCGATTTCTTATTTTACGTGCTCAACGCGAAGAAACTATTGGGATTTTTTTAGGTTTTCGATTAAACAAAAGAATTTAGGCCGTGACATATTAAAATCAGAGGGTGGCAGTAGCTGGGTTTCAAAACATTTTACCAGAAAGTATGACTGTGACTAGGCCCGCCACATCACCTTTGGGGGCCTAGGGCTAAAATATGATTGGGGGCCCTTTAAGGATTCTAAAACTCCAAAAAATCTTTGAATAAAAAAAAATTGTGTTAACATAAGAATAAGTTCATTCAGGGCATTAAATATAGATACCGAACGGTCGGTTTGTTAAAGCCCACCTAGCTGGCTACCAGCGCTGGCTGTATCTTCCGATGGCTCCCCGCACATTACCAGCATAGTGGCTCAACCAGCTCGAGAATAATCAGAAATTTCCAAATTCCGGATGGATGGCCCGATTTTACACGACCGGACACCGAACAGACAAAACGAACGAACAAACTTGATTTTATGGGAAAGACGGTTTTCCATCGTCCTCTCTCACCCTCTTCCCCATAAACCCCAGTTTGTTCGTTCCTTTTGTCTGTTCGGTGTCCGGTCGTTTAAAACCGGCCATGGCAGCTACAACCTAACAACAGTACAACCAGCGCTGGTAGCCAGTTCAGTTGAAACCCCGCTTTATTCGCGGGTGAACTTAAAATTACATAGTGCAACCTAGAACGGTTCAGGTCTTATGTAGACAGGCCCTTGTGCTTAGTTCTAGGGCTCAGCACTCATCTTTCTTTTGGCAGAATCAATCCAGAAGCTATACCAGAGGGGAAAATTCGAAGGACTACTAAGGGAAGCGAAATCGGACCGCTGTTAATATGCTCCGATTGGATTTTTAAGGATTGTATGGAACGAAGAAAACGGCAAACAGAGACCGGTTCTCGTTCGATGCGGTCGTCAAGCAGCATATTGGACGCGGTTGGTACTTAATTGGGGGACCGCTTGATAAAACCGCTGTCGACACTCGCGTTTGGAAGGAGTTTTAGAAAGGTTTTTCTATTTTTGTGACTGCTTCAAAAAAGGTTCTAAAAAAAGTAGCAGTAAAAGGAGTGCTCCCCACTGCGATCATGAAATGTTAAAAAAGATATAAAACTGGGATGGGAACGGGAACGCCCCAAGCTTTTTAGGAGCGTTCTAGTTTCATTTCCCGCTGGGTAAGTTTTCTCTTTTTCTTTATACTCAATTCGAGTGGTAGTAAGAGACTACTTAAGGGCAAGCCAAATCTCCCAATATAATCTTTGATAAAGGTCTTCAATCTGTTTTTCCTCAATTAGGGATTTGCTTATGTCTTTTTATTGTGATACCTATTGGTGTTGCAACTAGTGAACGCGGTTTCAGTAAATTAAAAGTGATATAAAATTATCTAAGATCATGTACGGGTCAGTTACGTTTGAATCATCGCATGATATTATCAATAGAGCGAGAGGTGGCAAAAAATATAGAATATGACGATGTCGTCGACGACTTTGCGGAAATTAAAGCAAGAAAAATAGTGTTTACTATTTAAATATTATGAGTAGAAGAATCCATATCCATACAAACATAAAATATATTTTAGAGTGCTGCATGATTGGGCTTCAGGCTCTAGATTAGTGCTTGCTTGACAATTAGAACGCAGGGATATGGCGGTTTTGACTTTTTAGGTTTCAAGGTAGTTTCGGGGCCCCAAGGCGATTAGTAAGCAGGGATATGGGGTTTTTACGTTTTGGGTTTCAATGCATTCTCGGGGCCCCCTCTGGCCTGGGGCCCGGGGCAATTCGTCCCAGTTGCCCCCCCCCCCTATTTGGCGGGCCTGACTGTGACTACAAGCGCAAGTTAGATGTAAGCATCCTTAGCGAATCCTCGCGCTTTGCTCAAGTCGAGAAGGAAATGAAGACATACTTAATGAAACCTTATGACTAGACAATGGAGAATTAAGCACGAGGAATTATTAGATCTAGCAAAAACATTCGTGGTGTTGTTTTTTTAAGTTAAATTCAAATGGTTTTCTTGTGTGTTCCAAAACTCGAGCTAAGTTCTCGCAAGCAGTTGGCTTCTACTCGTTCCTATACTTCTCAACAAATGCATGAGTAGCTACGAGTAGAAGCCAACTGCTTGCGAGAACTTTGCTCGAATTTTGGAACACAGGTATTATTATTGGGATAGAGGCATGATGAGATCGATGGTTCTGTCGTTTCTGATTAAAATAATTGAACTGAACCTTTTGAAGCCAGCTTAATTTCATTGCGGGAGTTCTGTAGAGATCGGAGCAAGTAATAGTTAGAGGGTGCTATGTGCGGACTATGTGATGGATCCATCAAAACTTCCCAACCAAATTTTCATAACTTTTGACGGCTCATCAAATAGTATGTGGTCAGACGTTGTCATGATGGAAAATAACACCTTTCCTATTATTCAATTCAGGCCGTTTTCTTTCAATACCCTGTCGTTATCTCTCAAGCTGTTCAACGGGAAGTACTTCATAGTGGAAATTCCCTCCCAGTCCTACCAAACACAGCATCACCTTTTTCGACTTCAAGCCTGGTTTCGCAAACGCTTATGACCGGGTCATCATCCCTTGTCCAGGATATTTCATGCTTCCGATTATCGTACGTGACATATTTTTTTCATCACCGGTTATGAGACGTTTCAGAAATGGATCGATTTCATTGCGTTCCACCAACATGTCAAATGATTTTATATATTTTTATAAGTTTAAATTCAAAATTGGGTCATCCCCACCCTCTTGCTAAACTTACAGTGAAAGAAAACGCGTTTAATTCTATATCTCAAAAACTATGCATTTTACGACAAAAATGGATATTATCTTTTTTGTAGATAAATAAGTGATTTAACTTTCTTGTTTAGAACTTTTTTGTGTAAAGTCAATATCTACGGAGAAATAGTGCTTCAAACTTTATATATCACTTTCTTTGCACTATATTTCGTTAATGATTAATTCTACATGAAAAAATCCTGCGTAAGACTTATTGAACACACAATTATCTATAATTTTTGTTATTATCATTTTTTACGTAGGGCTAATATTGCACCAGTTATGGTGCTTTAAGTGTCGAAAAACGTAGTTTCAAAAGTATTGTTTGACAATATACAGGGTGTATACCGCTAAGTTTGCAAAGCGGCCGGCTGTGGATAGGTTTTCGATAGACGAGCAAAAAATTGTATAGTAACGATTTAGCAGCTAAGGCGTTTTGAAGTTTTTTTGGTAGAGGTTTACATATCATCCTGTATTTTTGTAACCCTGTGAGCTATGAATAACGTATCAGTGTATGCAGAATACTCCCACCTATCTAAAACTGTAAAAGTCAAGTTTAGCACGAAGGTGGGGATGACGCCATTTTGAATTTAAGCTTATAAAAATATATAAAATCATTTGGTAAAAAATATCGCGTGCGGTATTTTTCGCATTACGAAGGCCTTTTTTTGACCTATTTATTGGACTATTCGGTGTATCATGTCTTTCGCGCACAACTGTCTTTCGCAGGAACCCATACATCGAGCTTCTTTTCGTATCCAGCTTTGTGTAAATGCTTCAAAACAGCTTTGTGGTCATTACCTCATACTAATATTGTCACTGCTGACATGCCTATATCGTTGGACTTTTTCAAGAATTTCATCAGCTCTTTCAGTGATTTGACGACCAGAGTGTGACTTCTATATCAAAATTATAAACTGCCTTCACCGCACACAGCAAGCAAAAACAAAAAGCCTGGGCAGTATTCTTATATTTGTCGTAATAATATTGGAAAATACACCGCAACTTTTCATTATTTTTCTGCAGTTTCAAGCTCAAACAATTTTCCAACCATACTGTACCAATAATATTCTCAAAGTAACACCCGAACTGTCATCTTTCAAGCGAGCGAATGGTGTCGCTGCGATCAGCAGCTTGTGACTTTTTTGCAATTGACACCATCTATCAAAAAAATCCCACTTTTTGCCAGACCTTATATGTTGAAAACTCGTTCAACGCTCCAATGAACTTTTTAGTCCTTGTTTCCTTTACCGCGTTTCCACACAAGCTGATATATATAGGACTTGACGATTTCGCACAGGCGATTTATGTTTTCCTTGACGCCGAAATGCCCCATATCCATGAAAAACCTTTTCAATCTCCATTGTACTGCTTTGGACACCATAAACATAGGCTTCGTCCAAACGATAGAATCGATTTTTGCTTAACTGATTTTTTTTGGAATTTGGGAATATTGTTCCGACATTTTTTTTTGTCAGCAAGAGTCCTGCTGTGCAATCCTAGGATCTTGATACTGTATACTAGCTATCTAAGGCTACGGTTACATGCATGCGAACTCTGACGAAAATGTGTTCGGACGAGTCTCGACGAGTCCTCGTCAGAATAAGGCGGTTACATTGTGTGTGTTTTCTGATATTCTGATAGTCAGCACGTTTCTGCAGCCCAGCAAAGATGGAATTTTATTTTCTTGAAAGTCCGTCAATGAAGTTGTTAAATTGTGGAAAAACAGAGGATGTCAACCAGTTATTTTCTAGCAGAGACGACAAAGCAGAGTTTCAAATGTTATTTCAAGAATTGTGGGACCAACCAGAAAAGTTTTTCGAGTATTTCAGGATCAGACCAGCAACATTTGAATACATACTGAAGGGCAAGTGTCGAGTTCTGTAGCAACTTTCTCCCACTTTTGCCGAGAAATATCTCTGTTGTGGTAATTTTTGTTTCTCATACCCCACCTGTTCTCGAACGCAAGACTTATTAATTTATCCATGGTGATTCCACTAAATCGTTCGAAATTCAACTCAAAATAACCCAAAACAGACGCAGGTCGAACGAAAAAATCAAACTTTTTTGAACGCGCTCAAATGGTTCTGACGACGTCGGGCATGTTCGGACGTATTTGTCGTTGTTACTGTAAACACTATCATTGAAAAGCAGGCGTTTGATTTTTCGGACGAATACGCCAGAACACGTCCGATGAAGGGTACAGCTTACTGGTGGAGTTCTTCGATCTTCTTATTTGTGATGACCAATCCCACTGACGTCCTTCGATCTCACCAGACCAGGTGTATACCTCCAGTGTTCGGTGTATTTTATCAGACTCCGATAGTTTAAGACCCTTTTCACCAAACTTGCCCCAATAGTCGGTTCCGCGCCAATATAAACAGTCTTACAACTCTTTCTGGTCAACGCATACGCCTTTCATTGTCCAAATAAAAGTGACCCGATTGATAGCACCTAGCTCATCAAGGTCGCGTTGACATTCTCCAACTAAGGCAATTTATCGCTCTGATTGCTGTTCCTCTTAAATTTTCATAGGCGCATGCCAATATAGCGCCTACGCCTACTTTAAAGACAGTGACTGGGATGACCAAAATTTTGTTACGATTTGTGAAATATAATAAAGTAAGGTTCACTGTAGAATAAACAGAAAATCTTCATTAAATCTTCATTTAATCTAACTAAAAATGAATATACTAAATTAATTTTCCTATTTAAAATGTTTTAGCCAATAATGACATCCTCATCCGGACAGAAGCGGGAGCATCTCTACAAAATTCTAGTCATAGGAGAGCTAGGAACCGGAAAAACGTCATTCATCAAGCGTTACGTTCATCAGTTCTTCAGTCAAAACTATAGAGCAACAATTGGTGTTGATTTTGCACTAAAAGTTCTACAATGGGACCAAAACACAATAGTCCGCCTCCAACTGTGGGACATTGCTGGACAAGAAAGATTTGGAAATATGACACGCGTCTACTATAAGGAAGCAGTCGGTGCATTCATAGTGTTCGATGTCACACGGAGCGGGACATTCGACTGTGTCAGCAAATGGAAAGAGGATCTAGACTCAAAAGTACAACTTCCAGATGGCAGTCCGATTCCCTGTATTCTTCTAGCAAATAAGGTAAAGAAAATATTTGTTTTTTGATTATAATATTGTTTTAATTTAAAATTATTTAAATTTTAGTGCGACCAAGAGAAACAAGGAATCGCAACAACTCCAGAAAAGATGGACGAATATGTCAAAGAAAACGGGTTTGCCGGATGGTTTGAAACTTCTGCCAAAGAGAATGTTAACATAAATGAAGCAGCAAGAGCCCTAGTTAACAAGGTGAGAATACAGCAACATAATTAAATTAATTAACATCACACCAACTTATTTTACTTTTTTCTTTATCGTGTAGATTCTGCTAAATGATAAACTAATTAGTGCCGCCGATATTATGGACAGTGAAAAATTCGCCCTGCCTGGTGGTAATGGCGGAAAGTCATCACAGAACAAAAAGAGTTGCTCATGCTGACGTAAAGATTTTGTTAATAATATCGCATTTCTGTTGGTCTATCTCCTTCTGATTATTTCACATCATTTTTAGCAATATTACTTTTACTGCTCTTTATTATTATTTTTTAAATAGCTTTAAAGTAGTCAGAGAAACATCAGAGAATCAATTAGGAATGTGAATTGAGTTTGAACGCAAATCGATATTATTGATTTTTTGCCCCGTTTTAATTCAATTTAAAAATATATATTCAAGAAATGAAAAAAAACCAATTCTGTTGTCAACGACCTGCCATTTTTTTTGTTATGCGTTGATAAAAATAAATTAAATTTTAATAGGAAAATAAAATAAATTAGAAAGAAAAATGTTAGTTATATTATATACACGTAATAGTCTAAGGCACGTCTTGTTTTTAATAAATAAAATATGTTTACAAAAAAAATATATATTCATATTTCATTTTCAGACCCACTTACTTTGTATAAGTGAATAATTTTAAGAAGCTATACTAAAAATTTAATTAAAAAGTTTCATTAACAGCGAATGCCGCTATTGATTACCTATAGTTAAAGCAACTTTTACTTAAAATATTTTCTTTTAGTTACTACCCTTCCGATATTCAATAATTTAGAGCAAAGTCCCTGGTAATTCAGGCAACTAGTGTTCTGACGTCCTTCCTTCTGTGTCCTAACAATTCTCTAGGCGCATTGCAACACAATAAGAAATCGCTGCGAGTTCATCATACTAGGTGTGTATATCTAAGGCCCTCTTCATTGGAGGTGGTGGATGCCGCAATAGCAGATTCCAGAAATATGAATAAAGTAACGGGGCCCTGTATGGCTAGTGCATCTGCCTTTTCGTGGCCTGATAAACCGCGGCTCAAACAAGCATGACTCGATAGAGAATCTAATTAGAGGGGTATTGGCAGTCGCAAACTAGTTAAGATTTGATCTTACGGAACTTTGTCGTTTTGATAGCCGCCGTGCTGTCAGAGAGGATAAAGCCCCTTGTTAGGGTAGACCCTTCTTAAATTCTTACAGTATCCCAGTATGGTGTATCCCATACCTCTGCTTGAAAGATTGTATCCAGAATGTGTATCGATTCTGAGACTTTCATTCCCTTGTTTCTGCTTGCGGACGTCCGGGTCCGTGTAGAGCGCAGTCTGAGATATCTTAGGGTGAGTGCAGTACGCAGCGTAGATGATAGAGTAGAGCATAGCTGCGCATACTCGCTTATAGAACTCTCAATAGGTTTTAAATGGGAAAAAGCGAGCTGCGTTATGCACACACCCATTTAAAACCCATTGAGAGTTCTATAAGCGAGTATGCGCAGCTATGCTCTACTCTACCATCTACGCTGCGTACTGCATTCACCCTTAGGAATGTTACAGTCATATAGACAGACGCTGTTAACTAAGTGAATGGGCGCGTTTAGGCCGAAGTTAATTTAACTGAGCTAGGCAAGTTAACAACGGCATAAACAGCAATTTTTTTTAGCGCTGTTAGCTAACTTATTTCTGCTTTTTGGCTTAGCTAAAATATAGCACAGCCAAAATGAATTGACGTTTGCTTGTAAATTTTTGTTGTAAGCAAATAATTTAGAAATATTTCAATACAGCATGAAGATATTATCATTATTATTCATTTTTTAGCTTTTTATTATTTGTGAAATGAGAAATGTTATTATTTTTGCTTGTTATTAGCTGTAAAATGAGAACAGTCAAATGGCATGCTAGAAACGATGCTAAGTTAACAGCGCTAATTTACCAGAGTTAAAATAACTCGGGCCTAAACACGCCCAATGACTGGCTGTCTTAGAGGATCCGTCGTACTCAGCCCGCAGACACCTTTTTTTTAGTGTAATAGGGATAGCTTCAGGCTTCTCACAACAAGTTTAGTAAGAGGCAGAGCTGGACTGGCCTACCAAGCTACCCGGAGTTTCCCGGTGGGCCGTGCCGAATGTCGAATCAAAAATGTTTCCTCTTAATAATTTTTTTTTGAAAAAAATAAAATTTTCCCGCAAAAAAATAAAAAAAAATAAAATTTCAAACGTATCACAATTCCTTTAAAGAACACAAATCTCGCGGTCTCCTACGAAATTGCCAATTAGTTTGTTGAAGACTGTTATAATAAGGATTGTGTGGAATTTAAAAAAAAATCTAAAAAACAAAAAACAAAAAATTAAAAAAACCAGAACTTTTAAATGCGTAGTATAAAAATTTTACGGACATTATTCATAGGAAATACTCCAAGCTTTCTAATTTTGGAACAAAAGGTATAGGTTAACACGTAATTTTTGGAGAAAAAAGTAGTGATAGTTGAAATTGTAGTTAAAAAAACCAAAATTTTGACTTTGATGACTCATAACTCTGGAAGTTGGTAGGGTTGGTAGTACCAAAACTGGTACTTAAGTAATCCGAGAGAGAAGCTAGTTCAAATACCTATAATAGGTTCAAATAATGATAAAGGACTCGTCAGACTTGACCGAAAAGGCCAATTTTTTATTCAGTAAATGTAGCACATGGAAAACAATTCCCCGTCCAAAAAATGGTGATCCAAGGTTTGAAAAAAATAGTGATGTTGGAAAAGGGTAACGTAATTTTTGCACGGGTTTAAAAGAATGCTCGGATTTTGTTGACAAGTGATGTTTTATGGGGAAGCTATCGGAAGCTGAATCCAGAAAAGTTAATCTCATTTAGGTTTCATTCCGTCGAGTTTATTAGATGGTGCTTGTGGCTCTTGGCCGAAGTCTTTTCAAAAAAGGGCTTGACCGAATGTTATGAAATTTTTTCCAAAGCACGTTTTCGTTAATGTGCTTCGATCGGCATCCCAACGAAGCCGATATCATTTTTGGTTTGCGCGATATCGTGCGGGTACAAAAATCACGTACGTCTTTTAAACAAAAAAACGGCTCAACCGAATTTTATGAAAATCAGTTTAGATCATGCTTTAGTTAATACGCTTCGATCGGGGCCGGGATCAACGAAGACGATATCTTTTTTGGTTCGCCTTATATCGTGCAGGAAAAAATTACTACGGACGTACGCACAAACACACCTACACATACACACATAGTTCTTCTCATAATTATGCTTAAAGAAAAACTTTTGAAAGCAAAAAAGAACTTTACTTGATTGTTAAAACAAAATGTATTGAAATGGGCCGAAATTTTTTAATTTCCCGCTCCTAAAATCATTCTCAGTGCAGCCCTGGTTAGAGGTAACATTAGAAGCATGGCTGTAGCCACGAAGGCGCGAAAGGGCACGCAGGGCCCTTTACGGTAAGGACTTTTAATTGCAATGAGAAACAAATTATTTTGTCAAACCGTAAGAATTGCTGGAAACGTTAGCATTTACTATATTGAAAATAATCATTTGATTTAAACTTAGATTTAAATTTTCTTCCGAAATAAATATTTCTTCTACGTCAAGAGTTTATTTGTGGCTTAGCATTATTTTGTCAAATTCAAATATCATCGTAGTAGCCGTTGTAGGAAAGACTGTGTGTATGATTTGCAAGATGAACGTTATTACGTGACAGTACATGAAAACAAGTGGTCGCGTTGTTTACTCGGGTGAATTCTTTCGAAACGTTCTCATCACATCAAGGCAAGTGTTGTCATTGCTCAAATGATTAATTTGATTTAATAAATATTCTCAAATTGACCTGAATTGTACTCATTATTTTCGTTCTCACTTTCAGAAAATGTTTAGTATAAAAGCAGCCTCAATGTAATAAAAACACTATATATTTGCATCTTTTATTTTTCCGAACTGTTGTTATTTCGGGCGCCAATAACTATGCGATGAGCGCCCTTAGATATTCGGAGCTGGCTACGGCCTTGATTAGAAGTTAAACTTAGTCATAAGGCCTATGATAACATACTACCTATTAAGAAACAAGCTGTGCTATCAAAATAAAATAAAAACTAAAAATGACCTGCCTTTTCATCATCAGTGCTATTCTCACTTTTCACCGAGTGTTGGACAACTTAGTACCACTTCATGTTAAAGTGTAGATAAATGCACCGATGAAGCTGAGAACGAATGACCACTTGAGCAATGGGCTTCAGTAGTCCCATTCTACAATTAACGTTAGTATTATGAAAAAGATGCCTGAAACGTTCTTTTCGATTGCAAACCTGTTAAAAAATCTCAAAGATTAATCCCGCTTCCATGAATATACAAGATAAATAGCCTGTCGAAAACTATGGGTTGAACAACCCTTCCAACACACCAATGTCAATTACTTGTACTGTTTTCAAAATTAGCGAAAAGGAGTACGGCTCTAGACAAGAAAAGATCTACAGTTGACCTTCTTGTGTGCCTAACAGAATACCTCAAAGTACTCGCACACATCACTTTGGTTAGCCTGCTCTGGTTGCTCTAGATACTTCCAAGGCATTCGATCAAGTATGACACCCCGCCCGGAACTGCAAGCTGCATTCAGAACTTCCTTTGAGGCTATTCAACCAGGCTAGTATTGAATTTGGACGAATGTAAATACCACACTATTGCGACTAGTGTCTCTTAAGGTTCTGCTCTCAAATCTTTCAAAATGATCTACTCTTAAACGCCAACAAACCATTTCACAGCTCCGCGGATGACTATACTCTGTGTTAATTTTGGGGCTTCCACAATATAAGGCAAGCAAATGATAGAACTTGTCTTCAGTATCGTGAGCTTATGTCCAACTCTATCAGCAAGGACATCGAACTCATTCTGGAGCCGCAATTGTCGAATTCAACGCATCCAAAACGGAATACTGTCTCATCTATATATATATATATAAAAATGAATGTGTGTACCTATGTACTATATGTATATATGTATGTTCGCTATAGGCTCCTACCCTTGCAACCGATCTCAATGAAATTTAAACCATGCGCTATTTACATTAAAACTTAGAACATAGGCTATTTTATTACTTTCTAAAGCCACTCCTAGATGGCGCTGTCATGGAGAGCTTCGTTGAAAATCATTGCAGAGCTTTGAATTTTTGCATGTAGGTCCGTGGAGGTCTACTATGATGCCGATTGCCGCAGAAATATGGTTGAATTTGCCAATTTTATTCCGATTCCAATGAAAGTGGGTATCTAGAGGTTTTAAAGGTCGCAAATAACGAATTTGTGGTCAAAACTTATAAATTCAAAATCGCTGGCGAATTTGAAAATTGTGTACCGATTCCAATGAAAGGCTGTATCTGAGGTTTTTTAAGGTAGCAAATAACGACTTTATGATCAAAATTTAAATTCAAAATGGCCGCACCAATATGGCGAATTGTATTCCGATTCCAATTAAAATCGGTATATGGGAGTTTTTAAGGTAGTAAATAACGAATTTATAATCAAAACTTATTCAAAATTGTGGGGCCAATATGGCGGACGAATTTTCCCAAATAAGTGTCATTTCCCGGTTAGCTGTATGTAGTTTGTTCAATAGTTGGAAAATAGGAAAATCTTGACATTCTAGCTACAAATGGAAAAGCATTGTATTAAGTGTATCCTGAAGCTCTCTAAGCAATCGGTTCAGAATTGATCAACAAGGTTCTTTTTTGGAAAGATGGTAAGGAGAAACGGAAACGTGGGATGATTTATGTATAATGGATAAGAAGGAAAGAGCCCCATCACCTCTGAATTTTTAGGTATAAGTCTAGGATTCTGCAATACGGGAAGAGGCTGGCGTCTGGGTAAACAAATAAAACCTGAGTCAGTGACATTGCAGATGAGAACCCAGGGGCCAAGCAATTGCAGATTTATTTTAAATGTTTTAACGTTCGTGGTTTTAACTAAACACATATAGGTAATTTTGGTCACACTTCAAATAAATGCATTTTGAATCTAATGTCTCGAACGCTTATAGAAATACTTGGTTTTTCGTTATTGGTTATGAAGAATTTAATTTTGAAGATCATATAATTAAACGGCAAGCACTTATTTTGTGGCACCATTTTACAGAGTTTAAACTCGCCAACAATATTGAAAAATGTTTCACCGTGTAGCCCTGAGCTCAAAGAAGTGCAAAATCGCAATTTTATTTATACACGGCACAAAAGAACGCTAAACATTAGAAAATAATTGTACAATTAATTCCCATATGAAACGTATGGCATCTGTTACATTTAATTCGAATATATAGTATGAACGCAATTTTGCAATATGTAACATTAATGCCCGGTTTCACAGTGTTCACTTAAGCTTTCGCTCAGCCTTGAGCTTTCGCTCAACTCATTTTACTGTTTCACAGTATTGGTTCAACTGTAGAACTTGGTTCAAAATTGATTTGAACTGAGCGCCTAAATTTGGGCGCTTAAGCCAAAGCTCAGGGTATAAATGAGAGTAATAACATTAATTTTAGAGAAATCACAGCGAACTTGTGTTTATTTATTGATTTTAATTATAAGTTTGAAGTTTGATTTTTCAATTGTAAAGAGACGAGAGCATTCTATTACAAAGCATGCCATAAAGAGTGCGGATAGAATGCTGCTGTGTAACTCTAAAGATAGAGAGATTATTTCTTGCCGTTTTGAATGCTTCATTTTCACAGGAACCTGGAGAAAACTTATCAATGCGCAGAAAATAAGAATCACCACACGTGCATCATCTCAGACAAAAATAGCAACCGCAATTCTTGCAATGGCGAATGTTGCCGAATTGCTAATAACCGAATCAAGCTTAATAGCAAACGCGATACATCCAGGCCTGGAAATAGCCCGGAACAGCTGTACCATTCCGGAGGATTGGTCGGAAGGTGTCATAGTCAAACGGTTGGCGGTGGTACCGAACGCTTAGAAGCGAGCTGGATTCAGAAAGGGCCGCTCCTACCATACCATACCATATACACCTTGAGAATCATAGTGGACCAGTTTCCTGGATTACGATCCCCCTTTTACCTGACAAAATAATAATATTGATAAACGCTCCATATAACAATTCCAAATGCAGAGTTCCCCACAATTGTCCGAAACTTTGAGGTGAGCTCAGGAGTACGATAAGGATGTCTACTTTCGTCGTACTCGTTCTTATAGTAATAAGGGGCAATATCTTTTCAAAAATCCTTACAACTAAAGATAAAAAACTAGAAAAATCACGCAATTTATCAACCAAAAGCAAAAATTCCCCAAACTGATTCAACCACAGTGGCCTGCAAAATCCAGTGAACTAAGTTCAGCTGAACTGAGCACAAAAACAAACTGTGAAACAGTTTTGACTTGAGCTAAAGCTCAAAATTATTGCTCAGTTTCAGCTGAGCGAAAGCTCAAATCGACACTGTGAAACCGGGTATAAGAGATAATAAAAGTTGGTTTTTTGGCATTGCTTCTTCCAACTATAAAAAAATTGTTTCATTTATCAATTTAATTTTATTGTTCTCGAAAAATTTTGTTATTGCAGACTTCTAGATTTAAATTAAAAGAAGCTATAGAAAATGACCCTCGAATTTCGAGTGCTGCATGCTGCTATTTGCGTTAATTTCAAATCTTTTAACGTTCATGGTTTTAACAGAATACACAGGCAATTTTGGTCATAGTTCAAGTAATTGTATTTTGAATCTAATGATTCCAACTTTTATACGAATAGTAGGTTTTTCGCTAATGGTTAAGAAGATTTGAATTTTGAAGGTTTGGATTGATTTTAAATGTTTAAACGTTGGGTGCAGCGAGGCGCACCGGGTCCCAGTTATCCAAAATACAGAAAATAAGCGGTTCATGGAGACACTTCATCTGTGTATGAAAATTCATATCTCGAAAAATGCCATGTCAATGGATGGTTTTTATTGTCTCGATCAAAATGTCAGATCCTTAATAGTTTCACATTTTGTTGTTTGGAATCAAGAATACCAAAAAATTGCCGTTTTTCAAACTCTCCTACTGTATAATAAAATTCATATTACCTGATTACTAGGTACTATTGGCTTATGGGAGCAGCATAGGCGCACCGGGTCCCAGCTAGTCTTTAATAAAACCTGTAGCAATTTCTCTCTGTCTCAGTGAACGGTGTTAAACTAAGGTGTGATTCAGTTCTTTACGTCCTAGGCATAACTTTAACCAAGAATCTGCGATGGATTCGAAACAAACAAGCATCAAAATATTGATGCGCTCCGTAGCCCGGGTACTATAGTGGTTCGATTCCAATCCACTGCATGGTCCTTGGATTTTCCACTAGTCCCATCTAGAAGACATTCCTTCCACCTTATTTTCGCTTTTTTCAGCAATTTCATGCCAGTTCTCCTGCCATCGCTTCTAAGCATAAAAAGCGATTAAGCCTTCTCCTTTTCGTTCACCGAAGTCAGAGTTCTATCGAGGTAGTATTGGCGACAATTCGGTTAGTGGCAGTTCTTTTACTCTTCCATCTACTATCTTTCAGACTAGAGCTTACTGTCCTACATTGTACTCACTGTTAGAACCGTTCACACTACTTATAGGGTCACCTCTCTGAGCTCTAGTCTTTAACTTTTAAGGTCCCAATAATGTCGAGAATTTCTTAAGAGAAGCAAGTTTCGCCTTCAGCCAGCCGCTGGGGCTGCAATCTAAAAATCCAACAATCACTCCCACCTCGTCATCTCGAATGCAACTAGTTTATTTGGGCTGGAACTTTGAAAAATACCATAGTGTGGCTAGAAAAGGTGTAACCCCCCCCGTTAAACTCATCGGTTGTACCACCTTTTACCTTCCGTAGATTTTCCGATATCCAAGACAAACCAGCTAGGCTCACTCTCTACAGCTCTCTATTTCGGCGACAACACGGTCCATAAGCTCGTTTATAATTAAAATAAGTCATTGTGGAACAATTTTTCACAGTCAGTATTCCCGAACTCTTACAAAATTGCAGAGGACGAACTATCTTCTTCTCTCCTTCATACTAAGCTTACTACCAGACATTGCACTATGGTCCAAACGACATGATGGACTAGTAGTACAAAGTGAAGCTTAGTTTATTCACATAACAAACACTGCTCTCTAAAGGTCCATTTATGGATGGTCCGATGGCAGAAAGCCCCATTTGTTGGCTTTGTCTCATAGGAGGACTATTCTCTCCTTCATAATCTTTAACCACGATAGCGTGGAGCCAGGGTCTTGTAGTTTAGCGTGACAAAACTCTAGTCAAACTTATCAGCTTGTTCAGGCGGCCTAGTCTACAAATTTGAGATACAGAGCTTGTCATAAGTACAATAACTCTTAGTGGTGGCAACGGCACTTTATACGTGATAGAACAGTAAAAGAAAGAAAGAAAAGGAATTCTGTAAGAATCTCTATGTACACGTCGATGGAAGTAAATTTTTGGGATAAACGAAGGTTGTTTCGGCTCTTTTTAATATTTCAAGTCGGCTTATTGCAATGATTCACGTATTGGGCGTTATTCATTTGGATAATTCTGAACTAAATACTGAAGGTTAACATCCTTAAGGGTTAAACAGCAATAGAAACATTGTTTCAGTCCCCATCTCCTGTATTCCTATAAATAACCAGGAAACGGTCCGACTAAATCCGATTAATTTTCCAAAAGTTCATTCAACCCCGGCAACTAATCGGCCATTATTCCTACTCAACCGTACTGAAATAAATCCCAGCTTAGAAGAATATGAAACGGAGCTCACTTTATCGCGTACATTTCGCTGCAATTTCTCAATTAACTGATTTATTTATTGCAAATCCCCGAGAGTATACGTTGCAGCCTCCCAAGACTATTTAACCATAAATAACGGTAACACCTAAGGTATATTTAAACATCTTGCTATCTGATATCTTCTTACTAAAACCACAAGAGCTTGACTTGAATTTCCTCTACTTAACCTCATCCCCCTGCCGCGCTCCGGTAGTGTCGGGGTGTTTTTTTCCCTTTAGATAGTCTAGAGTAAGCACGTGAGTAAGGTGATACCTTTGCGACATGCGTTGTAGTTGGGTGGATGCCAATTAAGATAATTCCCGGCACAGGTTGAGTTGGTTGGCCAAGAAACCTCACGGCGCGGAGTCAATAGTTTGCTTACAAATAAAGTCGTGATAAGCAGCTTTTTGCCCGTGAGATTTAAGTTAATTTTTTTTGTGTAAAAATGACGAAATTCAAAGTATGTCCGATAAGATTTCTAGACTAGATAAATAATTGTGTGCATGCAAATGTTTGAAGCTGTAACTGAAGTTTTTGTTTAAATCTTCCTCTGATAACTTAAGTGTAGTAGACACAGTTTACTTTAGGAAGTGTAACGTGACGCGACTTAGCGAAACTTTGGAACAAAAGGAAAGACTCAACCGAACAAAAATGAGACCTCAAATGTGCCTCCAGTGGCGGGATTTGGAATATTCAGTTCCGGTTAAAAAGAAAAATAACTTCAAATTTTGGAAATGGAGCAGACATCAGGAGTATCAAACTATTCTGAAGAAAGGTGAATAAGTAATGTTTAGTGGTTGTTAATGGGCGTTATCGTGTTCCCTTTGCAGCAAATGGATGCATGAATACTGGCGATTTGATAGCCATACTGGGTCCGAGGTTCGTACAAAAAGTGTTGTGTCTATGTGGGTGTGTGAGTGGGGACTAATCCAATTTTAACCCCAGTGGTGCGGGAAAAACAACCCTATTAGCTGCTATTTCACAAAGGATACGCGGCAGTATAAAAGGTGATATAGCTTTAAATGGAATCAAAATGGAACGGGAAGACATGACCAACATCTCAACTTTCTTGCCACAATTCGATATCACAATTAAATCCCTGACAGCCTTCGAACATCTCCTGTTTATGGTGATATAAATACCCTTTACCAAATAAATTCCACTTGATCAACTCCACTTGTACTTAAATAGTCACACTTCAAAATGGACAAATCCGCTACTAAGCCCGAAAAGGTTCAGAAAGTAAACAGACTTTTGATTGCCGTTGGCCTCCGAGACTCGGCAAATACCCGAGTATCACTCATGTCTGGTGGTGAAAGGAAGCGACTGAGCCTGGCCGAAGAGGTACTTCCTGCTACCTTACAAGGATAGTCAAGGGATAATTACAATGTTTTTAGTTGATAACAGATCCTCCGTTTGTGTTCTGCGATGAGCCAACAACTGGTCTCGACAGCTTCAGTGCCCGGTCTGTGGTGCAAACATTACGCCAATTAACGAAATCACGAAGGGTTGCTGACCCAGAGACGCAAAGGGATGGCATGGAGCTTCAAGTGATTCCCCATGAAGGAAGTGCTTCCGAGCAATTTAGCTTCGGGGCTTACTATAGGAAGGGAATTATGTGCTCCATACATCAGCCGACATCCGATATTTTTGAGCTGTTTACACACGTAATTCTAATGGATGCTGGCCAAATAATTTATTCGGGGAGTTTGGATGATGCTTGCTTGTTTTTCTCAAAGTAACTTGATATTTTGTTATTTTAGGTAAAACTTATGTTAGTTCATTTCATCCGATAGATTGGGATTCTTCTGTCCGCTAAACTGCAATCCAGCGGATTTTTATATCAAAATTGTTGCCGATAGTCAGAATGAGTATAAATTTGGTGATATTATCCGGAATAATTATGAACAGGAAATTATGAAGAATTGTCCAATTCGATGTATTTCGGAACCATCAGAAGCTTCGGAAAAAATGTAAGTAGTATTTTTAAAATATTTTAGCTTGTTGGCCAACCTGACTGCTCGTGGTAACATAAGGTCTCAAAAAATAAGCACACCATGCCCTCCGTCGTCTTAAGTATCGACTTCATTTCACTTCAAGTTTAATTGATTCCTTTTAGTTTTGCTTCTATACTTCTCCTCCATGACATTCTAAAATGATGTTTTCTCTTCATTGCCCTTGACGATTCGATCTACTTACTTTGTTACGTTAATGTGCAAGGCGTCCTAGAATTTGCTCGATCCAGCCTCGCTTACATAGTTTAGTATAGCCACGTTTCTAATATTGTTTTTGGACAGTTTTTTGCAGACACGTCGCACCCTTTTTTTATGTGAAAACCCAAGTTTAGGAATCATTATATGGTTTGAGTTATGTAAGTATGTAGGGAAAGGCGACTGTCCCGTCCAAAGACCAAGGATGGGTTCACAATTCGCACTGAAAAGGTTCCATTCTGTAACCGCATTCGTAAAAACCCATTACGTAAGTAGATAGCAGTGTACACTGTAAAAAATTTCTGTGGTAATTTTACAAAAAAAATACTGGAAGTTTTATTCACAAGCAGTTTTGTAAATTTGCAATATATATTATTAGGAATATTCCAATTCTACTTTACGTATTTTTACGAACTTGTAGTAAATATACATTATTATTTGTGGGATGTAAAAATACAATCAGTATTGGAGCTTTCACTTCAGAGTTTTGTAAATTTTCAAAACTTTTGTGTATGCCATCTCCCTATATGTTCATAAAAATAGCATTTTGCTCACCATGCAAGGACCGATTCGCAATGAAAGCTTCAAGCTGCAAGCGTCAGCTGCAAGCTTCAAACTACAAGCTTCAGCTGAGTTTTGCTTTATTTGAGCAATGCAGCTTGAAGCTGTGAATGTGAATCATTGTACAAACCTTTTTATCCTAATTTTTGAAGCTTGAAGCTTTAATTGTGAATCGGCCCTAAGCATCAAAAATTATCAAAAATTTCTTGGCTGTTACAAGAACTGCCCAGACCCTGACCAAAGTCAAAGGTCTGACCTTAATTTAAGAAGAATCGGGTATATATGCTTAGTATTCCATTGTTGCCTGTGAATTATATCTATGAGAGGGAAAATTTAAACCTTACATTCCAATGAACAATTTGTAATTTTAATGAAAATATAAGTTCTAAAATTACGCCTCTTACTGTAAAATTACAGTACAAAGTTCAATAAATAACATTGATAAATAATAGTAAGAAATATTGTAATTTTCCTACATAAACGATTTAGAAAAATACACAACATTGTGAAAATATAGGTCACATTCATGTAATCAACATTTACGTCATGCCGTATTGGAGATTCTCAATTTCTTTTTGTGAAATTACAAAATTTATAGTAAAATTACAATAATTGTGCAGTAAATTAGTATTTCATATCGCGATATGTAATTTTACTGTACATTTTCACTGTGAATTTACATATTTTTTTACAGTGTAATTTGAATGTCTTTGGACCCGACCTGTTGATGACAGATTTGCCTGACTCTTTTGGACTTGGCCCAGTCTAAGTTTGTTTTATTCTTTTGCAGCAACTGGGTACCATGTGGCAGAGCCATATGTCGGCACTAGTCGAATCACTCGTGCGTAAAGCCGTTGGCTTCAAGCCCCATCTGTTGCCAAAGGTCTGTTTGGAAAGCTATGCTGGCCTTCTTTGCCTCCTTTTCGAAGTCGAACCTCCATTTTAACGGTTCAAAATAATACCCCAATTCTTAGCTGATCGCGCTGGGCTCAGTGATCGACCATTAATTGTGGGTAAACTGAAATCGGGGTTACGTTTCCTATTGATCACTAACATCAGTTCCCGGGTTAAAGGTTAGCTCACAGTGGTTACAGAGTACGCACAACTTCGTCCACTTATTTTGCTTTGCATGCATTTTGTTGGGAGGAACACATTGAGATCTCTGATATAGAGTTTCTGAGGTTTAACTCAAGCATGCGTCATAATCCTTTGTGTTTTCATGCCCGCGACTAGCTACCTTCGGAATGAAGATTACTATCATCCTCTTTCAGGGGTAGGTCCCATGACTGTAGTGCAGACAGTTCTTATAGATAGACATCAGCCACAGACCAAAAAAGTCATCCGTCCTCTGGAGCACAATTGGAATTATCTATGCCTGGTGACTTTAAAGGCCCGTCCTCACTACGCGGACTTAGATCCCACGCGCTTTTGGCCGTACGGCCAGACAAAAGCGCGCGTGATCTTTTAATTTTCTGATTGATTTAGCTCATAGTGTGTGGACGCACAATGTACCTTTTTAAGCACAGCCTTTTGTCCGCGTTGTTTTGCCGCACGGCCTTTACCATGGACAAAATCGAAAAAAAGTCATAAAACTCTATATGAAAAAAAGGCAAAAGCGCGTACGACCCAAGACCGCGTAGTGTGGTCCCACCATTATGGTGTGGCCACACTACGCGGTCTTGGGTCGTAGGCGCTTTTGCCTTTTTTTTTCATATAGAGTTTTATGACTTTTTTACGACTTTTTTACGACTTTGTCCATGGTAAAGGCCGTGCGGCCAAACAACGCGGACAAAAGGCTGTGGTTAAAAAGGTACATTGTGCGTCCACACACTATGAGCTTTTCAAAAGCGCGTACGCCGTTTCAAATGAGAATTGATTTTTTCTCACTCATGACTCAGAAAATTAAAAGATCACGCGCGCTTTTGGCTGGCCGTACGACCAAAAGCGCGTGGATTCTAAGTCCGCGTAGTGAGGACGGGCCTTTACTCGTAGAAACTTTTCACCACCCAACGTACTTTTTCAATGGTGACGTTCAGGCAAGTTTCTCCTATGATACTGCTATCATCGCCTGCAAGCTTATGCATCTTTCTGGGATCCCATAGTCGCAACCAGGGAAGTGTGTATTCATAATAAGCTCCAGAGCTTCTGCAGACGACTCTGCCCCTGTATCGTCTCTCCGCCTGACGTGCATATATGATTTGCAGGGTGGCTTAGATAGAACCTTGCTAAGCCTGGCCGATTCCCGCACGATTGCCTCTTTGCGGCATCAATGAATTTCTTGTGGTCCTTCTAAAGTTTCCATTATTTGTGGTTAAAAAAGATATTGAAAACCTGTCTGGTAAGTTCAGATAACACGTCGTTACTTTAGAGGATTCAAAGGCGCAAAAGCACATACGATCAGCTTGAAGAAATCTATTACGAAATAAATATAGTTGTAAACATAAAACGGATTTTTAGAGGTAGACAAACAGGGAAAAGGATTGTACGACGAAATGCAAATTTCCGAGTAGACCCGCAGAATATCTTTCCATAAGGCCGGCCGTATACCAAAGCTTCGCATGCTTATTAGCTACATATTGCACTTTTTTTATATGGAAGAAATTGTCACATGCTGCTTTGCTACTAGTCCGGGGAAATAAGCATTTAAAGGAGACAAAATTCGGAAATGGCTGAAAATTGGTCCACAGCTTCCTTGGGACTTTTTAAGAAAACAATTTCGGAATCACAAAAAAAAAACATGGCCGCCGGAAATATAGCGGTTTTCCGGTGTTTTCCTTGTATCTCGGTTTCTATAGGTCGTACAACCCCGTACCTTTGTACGTTAGTTCAAGTTTCAAAAAATCAGTTTTTGGTCAAAAAATGACTCAGAAACTGATTATTGAAAAAATTTTTTTGTTCTATTTATACAAAAGATTATTGCCTACCCTAATGACACCCTTGCCATTTTTTCGAAAACTTTTCGAAAAATTTTGCAAAAATCAATTGTTAGTGATTTTTTGACCAAAACTGATTTTTTGAAACTTTGACCTTGAATAACTTTGAAAGGGTTAAGTTTTCGAAAAAATGACAACAGGCTTTTTTGTAGGCAATAACGTTTCGTATTGACTGATCAAAACAAATTTTCGAAAAAAGCAGTTTTTGAGTGATGTTTTGGCCAAAAACTGATTTTTGATAACTTTGACCTTGAATTACTTTGAAAGGGTTAATCGGGTCAACACCTTTCTAAGAACTAAAGTTGTAGAGAATTTCATAGTCAACATTTAGGGCCTTTGTACGGGGTTGTACGACCTATAGAAACCGAGATACGAGGAAAACACCGGAAAACCGCTATATTTCCGGCGGCCATGTTTTTTTTTGTGATTCCGAAATTGTTTTCTTAAAAAGTCCCAAGGAAGCTGTGGACCAATTTTCAGCCATTTCCGGATTTTGTCTCCTTTTGTGAGTTTTTTTTGCTAATTTCCCCGGACTATACATTTATTTCCATATAAAAAAATGCAATATGTCGCTAATAAGCATGTGAAGCTTTTGTATACGGCCGGCCTATTTGTATTCCTTCCTTAGGCAAAATACTATAAAAAGTAATGTCTCAGCAAATCAATGGACACTGTGAAATATAGTCTATGCTGCATGCATTCACAATCAGGTGTCCGTAAAAACAGTAGTTATGAAACTGCACTGCTAAAAGTGATCACCGATCTACGAATGGCTGTTAATTCCTATGATATTGCTGTTCTTGAACTTCAAGACTTCAGTGAGGCATTTGATTGTGTTAGCCATAAGCTTCTATAGAAACTAATCGAACAGAACACAAGAGATTTTCATCCTCATCTCCTCCTTAATTCTGGATTACCTACATAACCTATCTAGCATTTAGCATTTACTCGCGGTGTTCCTCAAGGCTCCATACTAGGACCGTTGTTTTTCATTATGTTTGTAAATGGTCTCAGCAGTGTCGTAACAAACTACAAACTGCACATATATACAAATGATGTCCTCATCCTTTAGGACTAGTAGAGAACTGTGATTCCAATACTGTAATTAGATCTTGAGCACATTCATCAATGATCTATCCAAACACTTATTGCTTAATACTTCTAAATTCTGCTCCATTCCAATGTATAGTAGTCAATTGAACGCTTCTTTCCTTCCACCTATCATTCACGTGCTCAACATGCCAATTGCCGTTCGAAAATCTGATGTCCATCTGAGTAGTTAGAGGAAGACGTACGAAAATTTGTAGAAGGTAATTTTTGAATTTAAGCTCCCGCCATAATCTATAAATTGAGGCTCAAAAGCTTTCCAACGAATTAAGAGTCCTTAATTTCTTCAAAAACAGTCGAGCTGCATATATTCATACCCATTTACATATTTGCAGAGTCCACTCGATCTTACCCTACCGATCGTGTAGGCAAAGAACATACGTAAAATTTGGTATTACTCACCGCTCCAGTTATAAGTAATGAAATTTTCAAATTGTTTCCTCCTTCCCTGAATGTTGTTTATTTAATTAACTTCAGTCAACAATGCTCTATTCTCAACTAATATTGACTAATAAGATATTGTTTGAAAGTTCTGATAATGATAATTTTCAAAATGTAAGAATGTGTCATTTGGTGCCAGTGAAACCGCTGACAAAGAAAGAAATGTTGTAGAAATTTAAAGTGATTCACTCTGTTCACAACTGCGTTATTGAAGCCCAGGGTGCTAACATTTTTATACGGATTTTTGTAATATTCATCAAATTTGGAATTTGTTTCCACTTTTTGCCACTTTTTACAATTAGACCCGTTTTGGGACTAAGTGAAACCTAAATTACAAAAAATATTAACTTGGATCAATATCAGCTGTCAGAGTCTACTTTTCATTATTCTTTGAATTGGGTATCATTACAAAGGTACCGATTTATTGGATTATAATACCTAGGCTTTCTCAAAACCCGGCCTTTTTGGGACTCGCCGAATCCGAATCCTTAAAACTGAGAACCGCCGATTCCAAGTAAAAAGTCACAATTTTAATATATACATTTTTAGGGGTATTCATGATCTGTGTTATTTGTGTTATTTTTGTTCGAGAAACTTTCCTTAGTTGTTTCGAAAAGTGTATTTGAAAGGTGCAAATTAATAAATATAACATTTTAACCTGGAAATTTAAAGGGGTCGCTCACGATCTTGTCTATTTCGAAGATAACACAGATCATGAATACCCCTGTTGAATTAAAGAGAATTCATTAATAATTAAAATTAGGAATATACAGGGTGTTTCAAACCACCCGTGCCACCCAATTCTCTCGGAAAGTTACGTTAACAAAAAAAAACACGTGTTCAATATTTTTTGATAATTGGCAAACCACATTACCACGGATTATGATGGAGGCGGGCGGGAGGGGGGTCTATTCTGTAGGGTCAGATAGATTTTCAAAAAATATTGAACACGCGTTTTTTTGTTTTTTTATTTCAATTGAAACTTTCCGAGAGAATTGGGTGGCACGGGCGGTTTGAAACACCCTGTATAATACTTTTGCCAATAACTTGTACGTAACTTTTTTTTTAAACCAAATTTTGAATTTGAAAAATTAAACTTAAACTAAAACAAGCGAGAATCCTAAACTGTCAATACAATTTTCTTCACCATGACGTAAAATCCAAAGACCCGGAATCTACTAACATTTAATTTTTTTTTCAAATTTTGAAATTTTGAGTCAAGTTGTTACTATTAGTTACCAAAGTTTCTAACAGGTGGACCAACTAATTGTATTTTTTGTTATAATCAAGAATATTTATTTTAATAGTAAATTTCATATCAAGCAATCGGGGAATCGGGATTCGGCGAATTTCAGAAACGGATCCCAATTCCGAATCCCGGGTGAAAGATTCGCCGAATCCGATTCCGATTTATTCGGTATGAGAAACCCTAATTATACCTCTGAATGAGGAGTATTCTGAGCAGTACTAAAAAAATCCGCCAGTTGGCGGTACTGTTAGTGGAGTTCAACTGCTTTAACGTGTATAAAACATGTTTCATTTTTAAAATGCCGTCCTCTTGTATCGTGCCCCTTTGCTCATCGAGGGATGCAGGACATCGGTTTCCAAAAGATCCGGCACTCAAGAAGAAGTGGATTCTTGCGATAAGAAGAGACAAATTTGATCCTACTAAGTATTCTCGTATATGCAAGAAACATTTTGTAAAATCAGATTTTGTATTGCCATTGGAATCAGTTCGCGAAAATCGTAAGTGTATCTTATATATGCTACACCGTTATTAATTGCAGAAACTATTTTTATATAGATATACGCATTTCGCATTAGAAATATTATGATTATTATGAGACTTTATTTTAGCTTTACCTAAGCTACGAAAGGGAGCTGTACCTAGTCAGTTTCAGTGGACGACAATTCCGAAGAAAACGGTCTCAGAGAGGAACGATCGAGCTAGAAGACGTTTAAATTTGAAGGATAGTTTAGTTACAAAGACTCTCATATCTCAAGATCAAGAACATAATTTGTTTGAAGAAAAGCCCATCTTATTAAGTTGTGATGATATAGAAGGTGAAGTTACTGTAGAAAATCCAACTAAAGACATAGGTGTTCAGTGTGACAATATTACACCAGTGAAATGTGATGTAAGTACAAATACATGCATCAACAATACTAGTACATTTCGGATTGAATTTTTTAAAGCGGAATCAAAGAAATCAGAGCTTAAGTTTTACACAGGATTTGATGATTATAAGCACTTTTGGTTGGTTTTCTCAGTACTGGGACCGGCAGTTAATCATTTAGTATATTATCCACAAGCCTCTAAGCAAGAAGCGTCTGAAAGTGCAGTGCATATGATGACACCTGCAAACGAATTTTTTTTAACTATTATTAAATTGAGGCAGAACATGCTTAATAAGGAATTATCTTTTAAATTTAACATTAGTCAATCACATGTTACGCGGATATTTATAACATGGATAAATTTTCTATACTGTCAGCTAAAAGAACTGAATATATGGGTACCACGTCAAATCGCCGAGAAACATTTAAAATGCAAGGGTCTAAATTGCTCCAGTACTGTTATAATTGATTGTACAGAGATAAAAATAGAAAAGCCTACAAATCCTGTGGCTCAACAACAAACTTATTCGACATATAAGTCTTGTAATACTTTAAAAATATTAGTTGGAATGTCAAGTACAGGAACTGTTACATTTATTTCAGATGCATATGGGGGCTCAATAAGTGATCGAGCTTTGTTTGAGAAGTGTAATTTAATAAATTTACTAATAAAAGATGACATTGTATTAGCTGACAGGGGATTTCAAATCCAAGACCTTCTCGCCCACAAAGATGTTGTCGTTAACATACCAGAATTTTTAAAAAAACAATGTGGTCAGCTCGAGCCTGAGCAGATTAATAAGTCTAAAAAGACTTCTTCGAGTAGAATTCACATAGAACGGATTATTGGAATGGCAAAAACATATAAAATACTGCATGGAACCTTATCATATAATCTCGTTCCATTGGCTAGTAGAATAGTTTTTACATGCTTTATGCTTGTCAACCTCCGATCAAATATTATGGAAAAAAACAATTAAATAGTAGTATATGAATTTCATAAAATTTTATTATAATATAAGCAAGTGAAAAACATAACAAATAAATTTTCATAAGCTTTATAAAGAAAAAAATAAAATCTCCAATAAATTACAAAAAAAATAAAATATCTCTTATTACTTTAAAATGTTATTTCTGTTTGTTTAGCTATACGAACGTAACGGATTGATTCTGTTTCAGCCATAAAACTTTTTGTATAGTGCAGGAACCATGTAGGCATCATAGAATTCTTTAACTCTTGGGAGTAATGATTTATTCATAAGCGAATGATTTTTTTCTATTGATAAACATTTATAATCGCAGTTTGTCCAGATCACAAAATCGCAGTAATTTCGTTTGGTCACAAACATTTGAGTTTGCACCTGGTAGTAATACTCACAAGTAGTTTTAAGAGACAACATGCCATTTTTAACTTCTAGATAAGGGACATTTACAGCACTAATGCAATGATCTTTGATGGAAAATGGACACTTAACTTCTAAAACTGTTTCTTTTCCTACTAGTCCGTCTGGCGACCCTGACAAATATGGATGCTCAGGTGAAACAAATAATCCACAAGCTACAACACTATTTCTTGTTTCCTTTTCATATCGAGCAATGGCATTTCTTTCATTCACTTTGCCATGTTGCGTATATTTTGAGTGAAATTGTTTTGGGTTAACAAAATTTTCTGCAAGCTTATACTTATTTCTCCTTTCTGTCATATTTATGATCGTTCCAACTTTGGATGCAGTCACACGTAATGCTCTTTGGCTATGCCAAGCTGGACAATTACTTTGATGTCGAGTATTTTGCTCAATTTCCTTAGCATCTGCGTCTGTGACCTAAAAGAATGTTTTCATATTAGCGCATTCATGTGTTAACGGTGTTTTGAGTATATGTACTGAAATTATTTAAGTTTTGTAATTTATCACATTTTATCGTATATTTTAAAATGAAAGACATACTTACTTCTATCCGATTATATATCATTTGGTGTTGAAGCGATACGTTGAGGTAATCGTGGTCATGGCAAAGCCCCTCAACGGATGCAGGAGGGTAACAACTATTAATTCCCAATGTCCTTTTTTTGTACTTGTATAATTAATAGTTATGTTTCTGACATAATCCTTGAACGTTGGCATATTTATGTAAGACTGTGGTCTTGGGTCATAACACATATTTCCATATTTCTTCTTTTTGCTATTATATGTCTGTACTGCGAAATTTATATTTTCCGATTTTTTGGGCGAGCATTCCAGTCGAGTCTTCTTTGGCATATGCCATATTTGCTTGTTATCGGTACATGTATTTCTTATACACCAAGCACTATGTTCACGGAAGTATAATATAGCAAATGCAATAGTGGCAATATGTTTGCAAACAGCTTTTGGACCTTTACCAGAAATACACTCACAATGAGTTTCCACAATATTCCCATCAAAATCAACAGCAAGTCGAATAAAGTATGTTAAATTTTTGGTCACTTCACTATTCACTTGTCCGCGGTAAAAACAGTAGTTCGCTTTGCATTCAATTAAAGCTAATATAAAATTTTCTTTCATCATTGCATATCCTCTTCTTTGGACTGATGCACACATAGTTATCCCTGCGGATCCACTAGCCATATTAAAAAAATAATGATTGATGTGTCCAATATCAATAGGAGGGCTATCAGATGTCTGCTTCACAGTAGCAAAGCACTCTTCGGAAGGCCATGAAAGTAACTCTGGGTCTAAATTTTCTTTTATTTCATCATAAACCAAAACAAAATTATTGTTGCGGTCGTATGCAGACAGCCTACAAACGCAAAAATATAAAAATTAAAGCAAACTCTTAAATTTTTAAAAAATATGACAAGAACAGTTGAGGTTATTTTTATGTAAACAGTATTTACCTCTGAATAAGATCTTCTTTTTTACCTGTATATCTTGCATTTCTTTTCTTTAATTCATTTTTTAACTATTGCACTGTCCATGTACCGTATTTGCTTGCCATTTTCAACGTAAATGAATATCTACTAATAAATAAAATTTGTTCTACACGATACAAATTTTATGATATTATAAATTTGACAGACTCCAACCACAGTAGCGCCACCTCCCGGAATAACTTGTCGCCCATACTTTTGCCCTGAGACTCGTCAGATGGCACAAGAAGAAAACATCTTGGGCAAAACAGGCACAGCATTTGCTATGTTCAATCAGACTCCGATCGTCAAGCGCCCTTTTCACTAAAGCTCTTCGGTCCCACGTCCCACAACACGGTGTCGGATTCCTACTATGTCACTGCATCTGCCTTTTCGATGCCTTCGAAGACTCGGAATAAACAAGGGTGGTAACTTGGCAGACAACGACACTTTGCCAAGTCAAAGACAAGTTTAGATTTGGCCTTTCGAGTTGACGCACTTCTCGAAGCATATTTAAGATGACAAGCAGTACGCCTGTAGATCGAAAAAAGCATTGGGAACCTTCCTCTGTGCCTAACATCTAGTTTGATCTGGTTGTTTTGTTGACTAAGCTGCAATCTATTGACGTCGACTCAGTTCTGGCCACAAAATTGGATAAAATCGATTTCCGGATGAAGTCGAAATAAAATCCCACACCAAACGGTGTTCCCGAGGGGTCAATTATATTACCCATACTATTTCAAATTTTAATAAACGAACGAATCTATTCCAAACCATTACACAGCTTCGCTGATGATGGTACTCCCATAACTCTTTTAATTCTGATAAACTACTGCTCCCCACTGCCTTTTTGTTCCACCTCTTGCCTTTAGAATTGATGGATCTAAAAGCTGACCCATCTTTTAACGTTCTAGGTGTAACATTAATAAAGGATCGCAGATTGAATTGTCCCTTCGGGCTGCTACGTACTTTTCGTGATTTCCTCTTGTTCTTTTTGTTAAGTAGACTTTTCTTGCTTGGTTTCTTCTACTTTGTTCATCAAGCCATTGTCTTCTTTTTTTATAGCTTTTTATATCTAATACATTGTCCTTTTTTTGGAAATTTCTCATTAATCGAGGTCAACATCAGATTCAAACCAGTTTGCACTTATAAGGACTCCAATTCCTCCAAATTTCCTGTTGATGTTATTTCTAATGGATGTCCATGTCGACATGCGCCCTTCGGTAACTCCGTACGAACACTAAAGCTACTGACAGAAACAGGCGCAAAGGCGGTGCGGACATTGGCCGGGTTTATGCCGCGGACACTTTGGAGTTGCCTGACATCTTGGAAGCGGCATATACGACAAGAATTTTCGGCGCAACCTGCCAAAGTGGATCTGCTTTTTGGCGTGACCAAACATGTGGCACTGCCGGGAAGTTACGGTATAAACACTTTAGACTTTCTGAAAATGTCAAACGATGTAAACAAAGTGAAAAAGTGTAACATATACATACTTATTACGTTTATTTTGTAACTGTTTCCAATATAAAATACTTTTTGCGCGCTTCAATTGATAATTTATTAATATTTTCTCCATTATTTAACAATGGTTTATTACTGATGAGAAATGTCAAAGGTGTGATAATAATTGTCAAACGTTTCGGTTAAAACGATAACCAAGTTGGAAGCTCCGTTTCATAAATTCCAAAGTGTCCGCGGCATAAACCCGGCCATTGGCTTCGCGGTATGTGGCGACTTTTCACTGACATGATGTTGGGGTGTCGGCGGCGCGCTCCGACTTTGAACACAACAACGAAATCAAAGTGACAAGTGGACGTGATAGGAAAAAAATTGAAAAACCTGAATGATTTACATAAAATTTTTCTATCCTACAGGACTTGTCTTTGTTTTAGGTGCTAATTTAATTACCCCAATTTGGAAAAATAAAGATTTTCATTAAATATAAAATCCAACAAATTTGCTATCCCACCCAACACCAACACACGACTCACCACCAAAAAACGACTCAAAACACAAACATCTCTTGACACTACGCGGCGGCAACGCGCAAAGAGTAGAAAGTAAAGCAACTTGCGCGGTGTGTGCGTAGAGCTTAGAATAGAGAAGAGAAGGAAGCGCAATTAATTAAAATCGGGGAAGCATTTCGGCAACACATATTCACAGGACTCCCGTAGTAGTTGTGCAGTTCCCGGACAGTGGCGGTATCACATTTAGTCAAAAACCCGGAGGGGATTGCGTTTCTCAGCAACCATCCAAATGAGAACACATCACTTGGCAGAAAATGTTTGGAGCAAACGCGAACGAATTTCGGTACGCCTCTGTCCGGGAACTGCATGAAACCTATGAACATACGGTTGTTTCTTTTCTTTTAGAGCGAGAGGTTCTTTAATTTAAGTGCTTCCCTCCAATCCGTATACATGTACGCTATTTTCGGTTCCTTATCTTCTCTATTCTAAGGCGTAGAGTAAGTCAGCATTTCGTTAGTGCGCATTTGAATACACTACTTCTATTCTCTCTGTCATTGCCCGCACGGCGTTTGCGCCTGTTTCTGTCAGCAGCTTAAGGTATACCCCTGGTCTGGTGATCCCCAAGCGCTTTTTTCTTAGGCGGACTAGTCACAATGCTGCCAGAGAATTACTGAGGGACAGCAGGATGTCCGAACTTTAGTTGGCATGGTCCCAGGGTACTGCGTCCAGGAGCGCCTTTCTCACAGAGTCTCGTTGTTCGCCGCGACTTTGTTTCACTAAACAAGTCTAAACATCAAATCTTTAGACAAACAGCTGAATCTGTTCAGGCGTTCTGGTTTACAAATCTGAGGTATAGACCGGGAGCTGAGCGGCCAAAAAATGCAACTGTTTTAGAATAGCTGAAATTTTGGTATTATGTAGTAATAAGGGTGTACAGCATTAGCCCGGCGTCAGTCAGCTGGTTTCCCTAACATTTGGCGTGGGCATGGCTTCAAACTTGTCAAAGAAGCAAGAATGCTTTAATATATCAGAAAATTGGTTTGTGAATACTAAAATAACGGAAAAACGTTGTGGATATGGTCAGTCTTCAAAATTTGTAACGGGACGCGTCAGCGGCACGTCGGCAACGCGTCGGCAACGCGTCAGCAGCGCGTCAAACACCAAAAATTTAGTTGATAAAACTGTTTTATAAAATGTAAAATTTGGTCTACAAGTAATTAATATTATTAAAAATCAAATAAACTACTAGTAGACCAAATTTTACATTTTATGAAACAGTTTTATCAACTAAATTTTTTGTGTTTCATGCGCTGCTGACGTGTTGCCGACGCGCCGCTGGCGCGTCCCGTTACAAATTTTGAAGACTGACCATATCCACATCGGTTTTCAGTTATTTTAGTATTCACAAACCAATTTTCTGATATATTAAAGCATTCTTGCTTCTTTGACAAGTTTGAAGCCATGCCCACGCCAAATGTTAGGGAAACCAGCTGACTGACGCCGGGCTATTGCTGTACACCCTTTTTACAACATAATACCAATATTTCAGCTTTTCTAAAACAGTTGCATTTTTTGGCCGCTCAGCTCCCCGACTAGTAGTGGAGCTGTAGAATAGGCCCACGTCGCGGCCGCAGTATTCCTTGGAACCCCAATATTTTACTAGAAGAAAAAAATACTTACATCCACTATACTAGCTTATTAATTAACTAGCGCTTGGTCCATTTGGTTATAGTGTCTGCCATCTGGGATGGACCATGTCAATTGGTGTGGATTCTTATGCCTAAACCAGGTGCTAGCTATTGTTAACCTTCTTGCGAGGGCAATTTCAGCCATTCTCTTTCCTCCATTGTCAGCGTAGGGATAAAACTATGGCTCCTTACTCACTTTTGTCCTGAAGTCGCTGAATACAACTTTCACGACTATCATATGTCATTCTTAGCGATTCATAAAGGTCACCCTCTTCTTGTTCTGGCTTATCTTCTGTAATAATTAAATTCAATCCTTAGCGTGCCATCGATTTAGTTATACCTCTAGGCACCAGGTTTACAGATTTTACTAGGGATTGGTATAATAACCGTTGACATAAACTCTACTACTTTTCCGTTCTTGGGACCAGCAGGATAACCTGCTTCTTTTAAAATTTTGGCTTGTAGACTAAGTCCACGATATAATCAGCAATCAGCCAATGACTACAGAAATTTCACCACTAAATTTTTAACTCATTTCAGGCGAAAAATATCATGGTTTTACCAAATATATCTTCTAATCTTGAGGGCAGCAATTGACAAGAAACGAAATGTCAAGGAAGAAATAGTCTCAAAGAGTGTATTCATGGTAAGAAATCCTTTTCACTTTACCACTAAAAAAAATTCCACTAAATTTGTTCCAATCCTCAACAGTTATCCTCTATAACTCTAGCAGTTATGTACTCCGACGTGACAGGAAACAATCAATCTTCGGTTCAGGACATCGAAGGATGCTTCTTCTTAATAACAACCGAAATAATTTTCACATTCTCCTACACGACACTTCACATATTCCCTGCCAATCTACCCCAAATGCGCCGCGGGGTGGGCGAGGGCACCTACAGCTTATCCGCATACTACATTGCACAGGCGGTGACGCTTATCCCTAATGCCTTTGTAACTGGGTTCTTGTTCCTGGGGATTATCTACTCGTTTGCAGGATTCTCGAAGGGATTCTTAACATATCTAACGATGGCCCTGACTGTGTCCTTGGCGGGTCTTACTGGAATCGCTTATGGCATATTCTTATCGAGCATTTTCGAGTCTGACATCATGGCAGCTGAATTGGCGGCACCGTTTGATTTGATATTTCTGCTCTTTGGCGGAATTTATTTGAATTTGAACACGATATTTCCGTATCTAAAATTCTTATCAGTTTTCTACTTTGCTAACGAGGCGTTAGCTTACGATTATTGGAGGAATGTCGATTTTATTGGTGAGTATTGATTGTTCCCTTTGACAGTAACTGAGTAACCAATTGGATATTTGTTAACAGAATGCCCAGTAAACAGTGGACAGCCCTGCCTGAGGAATGGAACGGAGGTTTTGGAGAAATACGCATTCAGCTCGATGCCGCTGACGCTGGCTATCGATCACGTGGGACTCGTCCTTTTAACTTTAGGGTTTCATTTCTTGTCATTTATTGGTATAAGACGATACGTGAGAAGAAGTGGTTTTTATTAATTCTAATAATTTTGTTTTTTTTAATTCATATTTTGAATGAGTACCTATTAATAAAATGTGTTTGTAAAATGTACAGTTATCATAGATACCAAAAATTTTTATTTTAAAACGATCAAAACACTGATCTTCACTTCGGCGCAATACAGCATTTTTGAAGCTATTTGAAGACAATTTCTTCAAATCGGGACTGGTCTGGTTTGCTCTCTGGTGAGACCATGTTGTCTTTTGAAAGGGTAAGATTCACAAATAACAATTAAAATCAACGATAAGGTTAAAGGGCAATGATAATTAAGCTCGAAGGAACTAATGAACTTACTTTTTTAGAAATTCGTAAACCACATCGAGAAGTAGGCTCCTATGGCTGTTTTATGGCATAGTTAGTTAGTTTTGCACAGTGCCGTAGCTACCCTGTTTCGCGTGCGGGGGCAAAGAAATTTTACTAAATGTTACATCTAAAAGATTTTGACATTCGACAGCACAGTCGGTAGTACAGATAATTATTAGAATAGAATGAAGTACAAGCTCTCAACAATATAAACACTCACACATTATCTGCTTTGCGTACGATATCCTTAAAGCAGCGTACACACGACAAACTTGGTTGACAACCAAGTTGGCACCATGAAATATACAGACACTCCAACTAGATTGCCAACATTCGTTCAAAATTCGTTATTTTCTGTCATTTTCACTTTACAATTCTCAACTAAGTTCGCAACACCACTACAAACATACAACATGGTTGCCAACTTCTACTAAAAATCAAAAAATTTTGATTTCATTCCAACCGTTTGGCAAACTTAATTTTAAGTTGTCAACCAATCCACACACTTTCAATTCTGACACCAACACAAAATGTTGTCAACTTTGTTGCCAACCAAGTCTGTCGTGTGTACCCTGCTTAATGGCCCATCCACACTAGACAATCTTCGATACGCACTCATTTTAGTTTTTTCTCAGAATTTCAGAGAATTGTAAACAAATTCTTTGGAAAAAGGGTAATTCCACTTTTTTATGGCCTTTTTAAAGCGCCGCCTTCTAGTGTACTATCAAAATTGCGTCATCATTCTAAGAAAATGGCAAAAAATACATGGGAAAAAAGAGTGTGCATTCCAGGATTGCGTAATGGCGGTGTGCAAAGATTGATTCAAGACGATTTGAAGCGAAAGATCCCGTAAGTTTTTGACCAGGTTTGATATTTAGCTGTCAATCATCTTTGATTGTGAATGTCTACTGTAGGCATGTCGATTTAAAATCGATTTATCGAAAAATCGATCTTTTCGAGTGAATTAATCGATTTTTTAGATCGATCTCAAACACTGAATCGATTCAGTGAATCGATTCACAAACCCCTCGAATCGGACCCGATTCACATTGGGCTCTTCTACACGCATGAGGATTTTTCCAACCAACTTTTTCAATGGATTTTTCAGCCAACTTTTGGACACCTATGTGGTTTAGACAAAAAACAACAACACTGTGGAGTACAGTTGGTTATTAAACTTCGCTTGCGAGAAAGCCTATCCGATTTACCGAAAAATGACAGGAGGGCTTTTTTGTAGGGAATAACATTTCGTATTGGCTGATCAAAAAAATTTTCCGAAAAAAACCAGTTTTTGAGTGATTTTTTTTGCCAAAAAGTGATATCTCCGGCGGCCATGTTTTTTTTTGTGATTCCGAAATTGTTTTCTTAAAAAGTCCCATGGAAGCTGTGAACCAATTGGAATTTTGTCTCCTTAAAATGGTAATTTCCCCGGACTAATAGCAATATCATAATCAATTCGTAACAGGATTGCTACATAAACATATAAAAAATGTATAAATGCGATTTTTATGAAACTGTTTCTAATTAGTTGTCCGTGGTTCAACAAAAATTGACTTACGATTCGATTAATCGAGAATCGAACCTTTAATGCTCGATTTAATGGAGAATCGATTTTAGTGTGTTCGATTCGAATCGAATCGAAGATCGGTTTTTTTTGGAATGAATCGACATGCCTAGTCTACTGCGCCTAATGCAAACATTTTTCGTCGCCACAAACAATTGAACCAGTAACAAAAGCATTGCAATGGCACTTATTAGAGCCGTTTATACAACGATCGAAACAATAAGAACAGAAGATATTTTCGAGAAATACTACTCTGAAGCAACAAAAGGGTTGAAGAAATTACACCCTAGAGCATCGGCCCTCGCTTCAAGGCGCCCTCGCCCAATTCGAAATCGACCCCAATCAACAATGCTAAAGGATTCTGTTGTCGAATAAACTCTGTGAGAACGAAACGAATCGTCCGTCAGCCTGAAATCGGCCTTTTACGAAACGATCAACATTGTGTTAATCGAAATGACAAAACGTTTCGTAAGAGACGATACCTATCTCACAGCTATCGATACAGTGGAGGAAATGGATTTGAAAACGCTGCAGCCTTTGACCGAGTTGGGCATCGATTGCTAAATGAAATTGAGCTAAAAACGAAAATTCGTCCAAAGAATGAGAAATGGAACGATTTGAAAAGGCCAGAGGTTAAAAAATTCAAGACTGTGATACTGACAGAGCTGTATAAGGTGCGCCAGGGAATGGAAAACGTGTACTACTTTCCCGCCCGGAACGGCAGTATGCGAATCATCGTGTTCGGCCTTGACACGAATCATGCGGCTTCAACGTATTACTACATGTCGACTGATAGATTAAATAATTCTACTGATAGATTAAATTTTTATATCTGAACACCGTTATTTTAGATGAACTAAATAATTACAAAGTGCAATTATTTTAAAAAAATTATTAAATGTTATTGTTTAAAAAAATAATCTACATATATGAAGTATGAGAAAAACGCGTGGGGGGCTAAGCCCCCCTAGCCCCTGGGTTGCTACGGCCCTGGTTTTGCATTGTAGTGGTGGTGATAACGGCTACTTTCTGCATGTGAAGCGAAGTGAAGTGAGTTTTTCCTTCAGTCTTCTGCATGCATATCTTCTCCAACAATTTAAAAAAATATTCATTATAAAATTTAGGACCACGCCGTTGCGAAGAAACAAACCTGAACTTCTGGAATGATAGTCATAACTGCTTGGATTCAGAGTCTGACAAATTTACGATTTACTAAATTTCCATTTAAATTTTTTCAGTAACGAAAAGATTTTCAAGCTCAAACAAATCAAACTATACTTTGATCGCTTATAACCTGTATGATAGTTTGGTGTAGAGACTTTTTAGGTTTTACCCACCGATCTATTCGTATGTGGATATTTTTATAAGTTTCATTTGTAATTTCCAGGAGGATATGCATTCAAGGTAACTATGGAAAGAGTAGTGCAGCGAACTGGCGAGCGACTTGCTCAATGCTGTATTGAAAACCATTGTCTTCACCAATAGGGCAACAATAAAATCAACATGACAATCAGAAATCAAAGTTCCAGCTATTGATTGGAGTCGTAACATGAATTCTACTGGGCTTGTGGGATGAAGAGAGCGTGCCACTTTGTGGCATGACAAAGCTACTATTATGGAAGCGAATCTATCATCTCTAATCTATCTATCAGATCTAGTAATTCCTTTACTCTACAAAATATTTAAAGTTCCATTCGGACACGGCCGTAATCCATTTCTTTGGTGGAATGTGAACATAACATTTATACCCAATCCAGTAAGCCAGAAAGCTCTAATTACATCCACGCTACATCCTTCAAGCCGATAAGCTTCTTATCTTATAAGCGAGCTCGCAGAGAAAGCGGAAAACGCGGCAAACACAGCCAACAGTAAGGTGCTGTAGCAAATCACTAAACAGCTCTCGGGAAAGCACTCTACTAAAAAACATGCCGTAAAAAGTGCGGATGGAAGGCTGCTGTGCAGCGACGAGGAGCAACTCCAAAGATGGAGAGACTACTTCTTCGCCGCCCTGAATGGTTCCTTTTCGCAGGAACCTGAAGAAAATAACAACAATGCACAGCCAATAAGAATCGCCACTCGTGCACCATCCAAGACAGAAATAGTAACCGCAATTCATGCAATGGCCAATGGTAAAGCAGCTGGAAAAGATGGTATCCCGCCAGAATTGTTGAAAGCCGACTCAAGCCTCATAGCATATGCGCTACAGCCAATCCTGGAAACCTAACAATATGTGACAACTGGAGAGGCATCTGTCTATTATCTACTGTGGGAAAAATCTTGTCCCACATATTACTATCAAGGATAAGAGAGGCAGTAGATCGAACGCTTAGAAGACAGCAGGCTGGATTCAGAAAGGGTTGCTCTTGTATAGATCATATTAACACCTTGAGAATCATAGTGGAGTAGTCTACTGAATTCTATCCCCCCTTTACCTTGCTTTCGTAGACTATGAGAAAGCGTTCGACTCGGTCAATAGGAGCTTTATATGGCGAGCTCTACCGAAACGTGGACTGCCGGACAAAATAATAGAATTGATAAAAGCTCTATACAACAATTCCAAATGCAGAGTTCTCCATAATGGAAAATTATCCGACAGCCTTGAGGTGAGCTCAGGAGTACGACAAGGATGCCTACTTTCACCATTACTATTTCTTATAGTAATAAATGGCATTCTTGTCAGCTCTCTAGATATAAGAACAGGTGGCATACAATGGGGATTGCTAGACCGCCTTAAGGACCTCGACTACGCGGATGATACCACCAGGACACCAGGACCTCAGAAACATGTTAAACAACTGGCAGGCTTAAGGTTAAACAAGTCTAAAACCGAAGAAATGCGGATAAATGCAAACACCCTTGAACGAACAGCGCTGAATAATCGTGACCTGGAACCAGTAGATAAATTCTGTTACCTCGGTAGTATTATTACCGAAAATGGTGGTACAGAAGAAGGCGTCAGTTCCAGAATAAATAAAGCAAGAAGCGCATGTGCATGCCTGTTTCACATATGGAGATCGATGGAGAGCTGTTCAACTCCAACGTTAAGGCAGTTCTTTTGTATGGTTGCAAAACATGGAGAGTCACCCCCAATTCATCACGGGGCGTCTACAAGTTTTCATCAACAGATACTTACGTCGTATCCTAAAAATCCGCTGGCAAGATAGAATTTCAAATGAAGAACTATGGCGCCGTGCCGGCCAAGAAAGGATAGACGACCAAATCAGGCGAATCAGGGTTGGCCACACCTTGCGAGGCGTAAACGAGAATCTACCCAAACAGGCCCTAGATTGGAATCCGCAAGGATCCCGTCGAGTCGGAAGACCTACAACAACGTGGAGGAGAACCCTACCAGCAGAGGCCGCAACAACCGGGAGATCCTGGTCAGAGCTGAGAGCTGTCGCGCAAAACAGAGTCCGCTGGAGGGCAACTGTTTCCGCCCTATGTCCCATGAGGGATTAAAGGAGCAATTACTTACTTACTTACTATAATACATCAACACATGCTTTGACATAATAGCAAGGATTCTATGAAATCGAGGACTAGTCAACACTGCTTATAACTGATCGACTCTTTTTTAAGAACTCGATAATTAAACGGTCACTCACTCACTCCCCTTTTTGGGGGGCACTGCAGCAAAAAGACGTCTGCAACCAAGAGTTATATCTCTGCTTCTAGAACTTTTCGTTGACCAAAATATTTGCGTCGAAAGCTACACAAATGTGTAGCTCGTGTGTATGCTACGGCCTTCACTTTTGAAGTTATTAGCAAGTTTGATGTGAAAATTGGCCTTATTTGGTGCTATAGTACCATCCTCACTTCTTACACTTGTACACTTTCTTTATCATATTTACCTCCTTGTAGAAATTCCTAACATCTTTATTATTGTAGTTTTGTTGAATCATTATTTCAAATCTGCCTACTACATATTTTAGAATTGTTTACTATTCTAATATTGAAGATTATTAATATCACTTTGAACGTTACTATTCACATTTCGATATTAATATGCATGTAGTCTAGAATCTTATACTCAGCAAACTATGATTTCTGCAATTTATTTTGTCTTCAACTTCATTGTTCGTTATTGGTTATTATTAGTACGAATTCATGAACGAAATTGTCTTTCTAAATTTGTCAATAGTTTTATAGCATCTTAATTAGCAAATATATCTCACCACACACAACAGCAGTATAAATTGTAAATTTTATGTCCATTTGGGGTTCTTCGATCCATTTTAAATATGAATTGTTAAGGACGAACTTATACAATCAAATCAACAAAAGTTCTCATCCCCACCTACACGAAGCCGACGAATAATACAAACACTCGTATCACTTGTACAATTTCGTGCCGACCTAATTCAAAACATTTCTAATCCTTCAACTCTTGCCAGATCAAATTACCGAAACATATTTTAAAGCACTCGGCGAACTAACTTACAACACCTCCCAACCCCAAGGGAAGAATTCTTTGCCTGGCTGCTGTCATTGATAATCTAAACACAGCCACCCCATTCCCGTCCTAACCGATCTCAACCGTTTTGCTGGCCCCCTATCGGCAGCAAACGCATCCCCTTTTGATAGACACCGTTATCACCTAACCCAATCTGCTTACAGTCTGGGTCCCAAACGGTGGAAAGCACGAAAATCGCTCGGATTTCCTCCTCGCATAAGAAAAGTCTGGCAGCCCTAAATCGCATGGCGAATTTTCAGCCCGCAACTAGAACTCAGAACACTCGAAGACGAGTTCCGAATTCCGATTATTACAATTTTTCTCCTTTGCTGCATATTTGTTTCCATTCTTCGTTTCCACTCACCCCAGACGGGCTTCCACTTTCCCGTTTTCATAAAATTATGGTGTTTGCTTTTTTAGTCAGAGCAGCCGAGCTGAAATAGCACGAGAGCTAGTCACTCCGACTACGTCCACGCCGACTAGAGAGAAGGTCTGCCTACCTTGGCTCTTGAAGACGCTCAGTGCAAGGCGTTTACTAGACGAGGTAAGACCTGGTGAGTTGGAAAATATTGCTAGAGGTGCCCCTCGCCCGCCGACTCTGTTTTGGCCACTAGTGTAAATAAGCAAAGGGTGGTCTGGTGAAGTTGCACCGTGGAGTGTTGTGTATTTGTTGACACGCGAGTGGTGAGTTTCGAGAAACCACTCGCTGTGGGCTGCTTTGGATACGGAGACGGAATACCGTGTCGTGTGTATTCATCCCGGAGCGGCGTTGGAATCGTGCGGAAGGCCTCTGGGGGACTCTTCTCGTTCCCCAGGGGGAGTCGAGAGCAGGTGTTAAAGCAGATCTAAAACGTGAGTATCCTTTATCCTTGGCCATTTATCTTGGTAGAGTCGTTTTGGATTCCGAGAGTGTGTTTCACATTCTTGAACTTTGTCGGTTTTATGCCCACGGCTCAACTGTTAACGTTCAAATTTGTGGAAGGAAAATCTCATGTGAAGTAGTCCGGTTGGGCCTGACTACTTGCGCGTGACTAAATTTGGGAATTTTGAAGAATTTCTTGAATCACGGACGCGGAATGAATAATATTAAAAACCATCAAAACGGATTTAATCTTCTTGAATTAAAATAAAAAAAATCTAAATTTTATACATACATACTAAATTTTTTATAAAAATATTTTAAGAGATATATAATGCGGGGTTAAATGGACTTAAGTGACTCATGCAAATTTATATTAGCAAATTATGAATTATTAAATAAAAATTTTACGACATTATTTCTCGTAAATTTTATAGAAAAGCATTCTAAAAAAATAAAAATAAAACTTTTAATTGATTTAGGATACATTGTGAACAAATCTAAAAATAGTGGTATTAAAATATTAATTTAATTGTTGCGTGCTGTTCAAGCACGCACTAAACACTGACGTTTCTTGGTTGCAAGCCAATTATTTTTAAGACAATATATTTTTTTTTTCAATTATGATACTTTTATAAAATGGAGATTTTAATTTGTTTACTGAACTAAAAAAATTACTGTTGATAGATCATTTTTGCATAATAGGTTCTTGCTAGTTTGTTTGCATTGGTTAGTTTGAAAATTCGCGGAGTGGCATTTTTTATACTTTTCAAATAGAATATCTTTGGTGTTAAACATCAATGGAAATTTATACAGAAATGGAAAGTACGTTAGAAAATTAAAAACATTTTGTGGGCCCTTAAAATTTGCAATCAGTTTATAAGTGGTTATAGAAGCACTTAATACGATTGAAGAATATTTTTAGTGTCATTAATGAAGCTAATCGCACGAAGTAATAAATTTTCAACAAATTATATAACTAAAGTATTTTAAAGTTCCTTGAAACCATTCAGAATTATAGCCGGTACTATTTTTTAGTTTATTAGTTCGTTCCCCAATACGAATTTATATTCTGTAGATTACTACGAGTATCTTTACCAAATTGTACCATTGTGAACAATAGTACATCTTCGGATTTTAAACATCTCTGGCTTAGACATTTTCTTCTGTCCTTTATATAAAATAAAGTAAAGAGATTACTTTTATATTATTACTTACTAGCTGTACCCGGCCACGCAAAATTCTAAGAATTGGCCCTTGGCTTTATTAATGGTGACTGCTAAGGCCAATCGAATTGGGAATTCAATCCCTTAAATTGAAACGTCATATCCGTTAGAATCATAGGAATGCGAGAAATGGGGACATCTTCACATTTAAATGTTCTTTGTTCATTAATTTGTTTACTACCGTTGCAAAGCTTTGGATGGTTGATATTTCGCAACACTATAATTGGCACTCCGATTTTCAATTGCAATACGTCCAGTGCCATAGTTGGCAGATCGAGTGAATTCAAAAATTCTATTGGAAAATTAAACGCTTCGTCTGCTTCCATAATATTGTTCACAGCTTTGAACTTAAAACGGAATAATATTGTTAAATTCGTAGACATCATTGTTCTTGTCGGTAAGAATAGGTCGTTCACTTAGCCAATTGTGATTCTTCTTTTAACTTCACGAAATTGCAAAATTTATAAGACAACGAAATTCGTCTTGAGGTCAGATCAACCTGCACCTTTCCGTTTCGTTCAACAGATGGCGCTTCCATTGCCGTAAATTATTTAGTACAGCGTGTGTTGCTTTCACAATCTGCAGATGTCGCTGTTGTGTTCTGTTACAGCTAGTATGTATATAAAACCACGCGCGTATTCGAATAGAACGTTCTTACGACTTTCATAGATCCAATCAATTTTTTTGTGCATATAAGGCGGACGAATTTTGTAATTGTGTTCCCCGACCACCCGACATGAGTATCAAATGAAAGGGTATGACAAGTAGAATACAATTAACTGTATGGTGTCATTCCAAATTCAAAATGGCTGTCAACACAAAATGGTGGATTAGGTCTTTCTTAACCACACCCTCGATATGGGTATCAAATGAAAGAGTATGACGAGCAGAATACAGTAAGCTGTGTGACGTCATTTTATACCCTATACCCTTTTATACTTATCTAACGCTGTATTCATCTACGACTTATTGAAGAAACGAGAACATTTTGTAATTTAATAAATACTGAAATCTACTGAAAACTTATGCTTATATTGATGGATTTATATTATTAATCTTTTATAGGATGCCTTGTTAATTGAAGGGAAGAAACAAGAACTATATATCTAATATTATTAAGTGGCTAAATCTTGTATATTTGTAAATATTTTCTCGAAAACTGCTCGAACGATTTTCATCAAAATTGGTTATCTGTTTTTTGCGAGTTATCCTACATTTTTGAACAGTATTGAAAAAGGTAAATTTTTTCAATAAGTAACGCTTAATGAAATATTCTAGTGTCGCTTCAATAGGTTGTTTATTTTTATTTTTGGAAAATGGAATTTAACGTATGATGATCTACAATGAATTTATGGGTTACGAAAATCAGCATTGTCGAAAATGTCAAGAACAATGCCCTTCATTTTTGGATCTACTGAAAATCCGAAAAACTTGTGGGATATTTTTAAAGACGAATTTGGCCGAGGATTTTATTTGAGAAGCCACAAGAAATGTTCTTCAGTTGAAGAAGCTACTAAAAGAGCTTATCGAATTATCGCACATAAACTTAATACTGAATCGACTGATTGAAGGAATTTTCGATATTGGATGGATCGATTTAATATGGATGATATAGATGGTTACAATGAAGTTAATGATGATGTATTAAATATCGATGGGTGTGCTTCACTTGGATATCAGATGTATTGGAATTGTTGAATCTATCTTAAATGCACTCAGAACACACGTTTTTTAAGGGGAACGGGCAAAACTTTTATCTATAAAACTTTAAACTATATTCTTTTAACTAATTCGATACCAATAGCTTCAAGTTAGTCAACAGAGTGGGAGGCCGTATTCTATCAAAAAAGCCTTGGAGATATCTAGAACAACCATGTCGTCGGACTCACCAACGTGATGGATACTGTGATTGAAGTTCTCCATTAGGCACACTAGAAGATCGCCATTAGATATATTTGCTCTAAAGCCGTACTGTTTATCGTGTATAATTTGGCTAGATTCAAAATATTCCATAAACTTTCTATTGATTATTGCCTCTTTAATTTTGAAGAGAATGGAAGAGCTTCTTAACTTTATGTACTCATGTCAAAATGATATTAAGCACACCAATGGAGAAGAGATATAACCATGTACTTCCTTTCAACAACAAGCCCCAAGTGGACGAACTTCATGCAAGTAGATTAGAAAGACTGGGGTTGGGTGCAACAAGTTTATGCGATCTCCTGACGATGCCGCGGAAGGACGTTGCTCAATTTTTACTGGACAGTAAGCGATTGTGGAACATGCAGCCAGATTAACTCTGGTTAGGATCAGACACAATAGCTGCGATCCATTGGGCGATTTTTTCTACTCGCAAGTACTTGCTCGTGCGAACTCGATTTTTCACAATTACCAGTAAAATGTATCTGCCCAAAAACAAGAGCAAGGATAGTTGTGAGTAGCTAGCAGCGGTTTTGAGTAGTTTACCAGTCCCAATGGATCGCAGCTAATGATCCGCAACGTGTATGAGATTAGCTGGATCTAAAGTCACTTCAGGCCTACTGCCATATAGTTTATGTAAAGGACGCAATTATCTACTTACATTCAGATCATTAATAATTCAAAAAAATAATTATATAAAACGAACAATATTTCTCGATAATCGTAGAATTTAGTTAGTAACTGATTAAATACTTCTACATGAAATACGGTTAACATATTCTCGTTATACTTCATTTTAAATTATTGTAGTCCAAACGAAAAAAAAACCCAAAAAAAATTTGGCATTCGCAATGTGCCTATACAAATTATAAGTATCAAACCAACCCTAAAAATTATATTATCCCGGACTACTTGCCACCAATTGCAATACCCACAAGAATGAAAACAGCAGCAGACTACTTCACAATCCCCCTAATGAAAACATCCCTTTTACTTGCCTACGGCGACTATATATACACATTCTGTAAAAGGAGCAAAATTGAGAGAAGGATAACGCGCTAAAAGGGGCTTGGTGTAAAACGTGTAATACTTGTTCCTCATCGTAGCATTGAAAGGATGCGCTCTTTGGCATAGAAAAACAAGAACAATTGAATGGAGCAGATGTCTTCGGAGCCATGTTCTCCAGGAGTTAGGAATTCAAGAAATCAAGGAACTGGACTCGGCTAGTACAAAATAAAAGAGAGGAGTAGAAGGATGATAAAAAGGAAACAGGATGATTATGTTGAATGTGCATTAGAAAATCCTTAAGGAGGAGCAGAGCAAGCAATAATCATTTTTAAGGGTAAAAGTTTTTCTTTTAGCCGCGATGCTGTCTGGTTGTTAGTGTGGTTTTTGTTGTTGCTGGTGGTTATAGTACGTATACTTTTTTTTGTGATTACATATACCCAACCGATTAGTCAGGCCAGGTAGACGACAGAAGTGATGATCGCAGCTTGTGTTTACATTTTGGATTTAAATTTAATTAGTCGACGTCATGTGAATTGGAAATCGAACAAACAATGGCTATGATTATATTTATTGGGAAAAACGTCTCTTAAATGCTTGGATACTCGCGCACTGTCGTCGCTGTCGTCGTAGTCGGCTGGTGTTGTTCCATCGCTCGTACAATTTCTGGGAACAGAAAGCTGCTTTCTTAGTACGGATAGAGAGACACAGTCATAGCCACAGTCTATATAGTCATAGATTTATTCCTCCCCTTTCACGTTTCAACCAATTTGAATCGTTCCCGTTTTTATTATAACAATGGGAACATTGTGTACAATTTTAGTCTTATCCCCCGGTCCCACCGTTCTTCTACCCATGCATCGGGTATGTTTCTGCATCTGTAAATGTAAACTCGATTTCAATATATACCATTCATGGGGTCGTGTGTATTAGAGTGCGATTAAAATTGACGTTTTATTTCATAGTAGTATGCATAGTTAGTTTGGGTCTGCTTATGGAGAACAACTGCGGGTATGGTATGGTATGGTATCTTTTTCTTCCCTCGTTTCTTTTTTGTACCTCGTCTTATCCTCCCCTATATTATTATAAGCACATTTCTGCCGCTTTTCATTCATATCGGAAGGCGAGTCTCTCCGTAAAGAGGTAGAGACTGGTGCAATGTGTATAGTAGAGGAGGTATACCATCAAGAAAACAGAACTCTCCGGAGCAAGCAGATATACTATTCATACATTATAATATTTTTATTTCCCATCTCGCTCGTTGTTTTCTCCTTCTTCGCCTTATGCCTTTTAAGATATTTGTTATGAGTTCAATTGAATGCATTATTACTTTCGGATAAAAAGATATTTTTTTCCCTCCTTAGTATTATTTTCGGTTTTTGGTTCTCTCTTTCTCGTTCTAGTTTCTATATTTTCCTTATAACCATTTGGCTTGTCGGCTACATATATATTTATATGTTTGTTCGTTTTTCCCGTTTCGACAGCGACTTGGGATTTTGAATGGGTTTTCGGGTTTTTGTGGATATCATCTATTCTTCATACAAATAAAAAGCCCGAGAGCCCTCCTTCAGTACGTTTGAGTTTCAGTTTGAGCAGAATAGATATTCTTTTATCCATTTTTGTACATGTTTAAGACGTTCAGTTGGGGATTATATTATATTCTCTCTTTTTCCATTTCTTTCTCGGGGTTTAATTAGACTGCTATTATGTTCGATATAAATACCAAGTCGTTATTTTATCTTTTGGGTCGGCTGTGTATTATTATTATTTTTTCTTCTTTTATTATTTTTGAAGCTTAGTGTCTTTTCTTGCTCTAACTCTTGTGCACGAAACGGAGGAGCCCCCGTGCGTCACATCGACAGCAACCACCGCAGTTTCCTGTTAAGTGGATATTTGGTTAGATGAAATGTTGATTATGATCCAGCCGATTTAGCAGCTTGGACGAGCCGTGGAAAAAAATAGTTTTTTGTTGTTTTGAGAGGGGTGGAGGTAAAGTAAATCCAAAAAAAAAAAAAAAACGAAGGAACTAATAATGAACAAGCCAAGAAAGAAAAAAATACCGGCAAAGAATTAATGTGCAATGAAAAGAAGTTCACAACTAGCAACAACAATTCTTCTTCTCTATAAAAAAAATATAAAATAAAAGAAATATGTGTTTTTTGAACTGAAATGATTATTACGCTTCGGGTGTGAGTGTGCCGTCGCCGCCGTGTTTTTCATCTATACTTGGTCTTCGTTTGTCTATTTTATGATTCGATTTTTTTCCACAAGCAACAACGAAATAATAAAAAAAAAAGAACCACACAAAAAAATTTGTATTTTTTTTTCTTCTTCCATTTTTAAATGTCGATATTACACCGAGAGTATAATTTCTGTATTTCTTGTACGGTTTCCGTTTTAAAGAGCGCGTTTTAAGTTTTTAGTTGGTTCAGTTATGTGTTAGTATGCACACCTCCTGTTTTAAAAGCCTACAATAATATAAAAAAAAAAAAAAAAAACAGTTCGTTCGTTGGCTTTTTGGATGAAAAAGATTATTCATAATTTTTTTTTTAATTTATTTTTATATATATATATTTATTTATTCTCAATCATACTTTTTATGTGGAGAGATAGTGAGTGGAGTGATTCATAATCTAGTGACTAAAAGAAAAAGAGCTTGGCTTGTAAGTTTCTTGATTTTTTAAAAACCCGCCCCATTTGATTATTATTAGTATAAATAAAAGCGGGGAACAGTGCATAGTATATGTTTGTTTATTTGCTGTTTGTGCTTGTTGTTGATTTATATTTTTTTTTGTGTAATTAAATAGATACTAAAGTGACTAATTGCGTTATTTAATGTGCTAATCGATGCCGATTTAATTTCATAGTGGAATAATGTACATATGCCGGCTTATATTGGAAAAGTTCAGAAATATTTTTTTTAATTTAAATTAATAATTAAAAGAGAAAAAACGAACCGTGAAATTAAAAAGTGATAGCATAAAATAATATAATTGCAAACACTAAAAAGTGCTCTAATTACTAAATGTATCAGAATCCAGCTACTTCCGTTTCCAAATTCAGGATATTTAATTTTCATAAAAATATTTATTAAATAAAAAAAACCCAGTGCGATATTACAATATTATATATCTTCCATAAAACTATTCGTATATAAATATATATGTACTTATATATACAAAAAAAAAATTGTGAAATTTAAATTCTGTGATAAAATTTAAAAAAAAATTTTTTTTTTGGCTGTTTGGTTCCGTTCATTTATCACAACATACCACAACACCATCAGAGAATAAAAAACGAACAATTATTTATTCACGGATTAATTTCTCACACTCTTTTGAAAAGGAAGAATATAAATTTTTTGCAGATCCAATGGTAATTTTTATTTATTTACATATGTTGTTTTTAACCTATTTTTATAATTTAATTTTAAACGTAATAAAATATAATTTCGTTTTATCTTGAAATTATTGATTTCTTACATTAGCATAAAATGAAAATAAACTTTATGTAGATTATATGTAGGTATTGATGATGGATGGAAAGAAGATAGAAGAAAATTATATAGAGACAATCGGTATCAATTTTAAAATGGAATAATTTATTGTAATTGATTCAAGCATAATTTTTTATTCGATTTAAATTTTTTTTGGGTTATAGTATAATTGAATGTACTATAAAAGTTTTTATTATTCATTATTTTATATATATATATATTTGGCAATCTAAATAAGTAAAATACCACTCACTCACTGACTCATCATGAAATCTCCGAAACTGTAAATACTACAAGCTTGAGAAATTTGAAAGGTATGTTTATTGAATGACTTAAACATCCGCAAAATGGGGGATTTTTGAAAATTAAACACCAATAAGAAATAAATAACTAGATGAACCGTTAAAACTTCAAGTTAAATATACGCGAGCAAAAAACGGCAAATGGTTATAGTCTAATAAGGTAAACATCCTTCGCTTTTAAGGCCCTAGATCCCCTACTAGATCTATACCTCCGAAACTCTATAATAAACATAGCTATATATTCCTCTTAACTTGTATATTGCAAAGGAAAATCGGTGGACTTCGAAGGACATGAAGTAGTGCCTACCCTAAAATACTCCCTGGAATACAAAGAATCTCTGAATGGATTCTCTGCACGCCGTACACAACAGCTTAGGAAAATGGAGTATTGTCAAGTCTATATTTTGTGGGACTCCTTTGACTTCGGTGATGTGAGGCAAAGGCAAACGAAATTGTTTTTGTAATCGCCAACTCATGTTCTCATGTAATCAACAGGTCCATCGAACCCATTTCCAATGATTGGACCCGTATCGTATCGAATACAACCCCTCCAAAACGTAGTACTGTCTCATCTGTAATAAAACCTGTATCGACCTTCCTTCTATATTAATGAACAGTGTGAATCTCTTAAAATACTGGTCATAACTTAAACCGAGGATCTGCGATGGAATGTCAACATGTTCCAAATCGCCAAACAAGCATAGCAATGCCTTGGATTTCTTAAGAGATTTACGTTCCTCTCGCAGCCAGCTGTGCAAGGTGCAATCTAGATATCCTATATACACCCCCGCCTCGAATACAAATCGTTTATTTCGAATGAGGTCTACCTTAGCGTAGCTGGACAAGGCGAAAACACACGCTATAAAACTTACTGGTAATGAATCCTTTTTTATCCTCCACAGTCCAATTCGCCAAAGTAAGAATATAACATCCAATTTTATCGCTAGTATGACAGTGATTGTTCCACTAAAATTAAGAACTTTCTGCCTGCACGGAAACATTTGACCCGCAATACAAAACTAACACGATCGACTTACTGCAACGCTCTCTATTTGTTCTGGTCGAGATCGTGATAGGCCTGATCAGCCAAATACTTGCTTCATATTTTGGACCCAAAAATAATTTGGAACACTGACATCAACATCGAAGAGAGCGCAAAGAAACCTTTACATGCCAGTAAACAGACCTTGGCTAGACATGGTCCTTCAAGCCAACAAGGTTCGTGGTACTAAAAAACATTGGTTACATCAGTCCTGACACCCCTGTTTGCGGCGGTGTCCTGCTCTTGCAAAATAGTATACAAAGATCTAGACTAGGCCAAGCCCAAAGAATGGCGTGTCTCGCAGTAATGGGATCTTTGAGGACAACTTCCACTGAAGCACTAAACGTATTCCTCGATTTGCTGATCTAGACTGGTAGATACATGTCTTTTCATTGGGCCACTGGAACATCTAGGGCAATCGATGGCAGATGAATTCACTAGAACGACGATGGAGAATATACAGAACCCGTCAAGACTAGAAAGACTTGATCTAACTACGTCAAGCAGAGATCTCGCAATCACTAGATCATGCCGTGAACAGAATGCTTTAACCGACACCGTCACTCAATGGCCGAAGTTTTCTTCTGAACTCACTAGGTGTATAGGCGCCTCAAAGAGCTGAAGTCAGTAAGACCACTGGTCCGGACAATATACCTTCTATGGTCCTTAAAAAACGTGTCTAGTCTTTGGAAAAACATTTGAGCAAACTTTTAGCCGTGTCATACTTCTACAGAGTTTATCCAAACTCTTAGGAAGTAGCTCAGCCAGAACGAAACGAGTCGACTCCGACAGTACTTTCAACTACCGCCAAATTGCAATCATTTCTGCTGCCTATAAAATTATAAAAGCTTATTGAATCTAAAATCTTTAGAATTCCACAAAATAATAGACGACACGCAGTATTGTTATAGATTAAACATATAAATGAGTTTCCTTGTGTGTCTAACAGGGATGCAAGCGCCGATCCACCGTTGTGGGCACGATGGGCAAGCCCACAACCCTACTAGACTTGTGACGTCACACTTTCACGGTCTATTGAGATTGATAGGCTGATGATATTATATCCTATGCCTTAATAAAATGAAAAAAATATGAGTGTGCTTAAGACCACACTTTAGAAGTAATACTTGTTTAGCGACAACTGCCGCAATTATTAAAATATTAACCAGCTAGTAATATGCAATAGATATAGTGGAAGGTCGGTGTCGAATATATAGTACGTTTTCAGAAAAATCAGGCCAACGACAGATGCAGGAAGTATAGTGACTAGCCTACTGAGGGACTTGATACAAGTACAAATTGGAAACTATCAATATTTATGAATTCCAATTTACATTAAAACTTAAAAACGAAGGAAAGGTTTTATGATAACTAAAATATTTCCGATTGAAACTGGTCTGTTTTATGGATGAAGGGAGAAGTGGAGTGGCACCTTTCATCATCCCCACTTTCCCCTTCTAACACAAAGTTCGGACGCGCCGTTTCTTATACAAAATTAATATTAAAATCGCCACTCAAAATCATGGGGATTTCGTTGAAGTTCCGACCTAGTAAAATTGAACCTTCAGAAGTGCAGATTGTCATGTATGAATTCCATTATTTCGCGTAAAGCTTTATTCCGCGATACATAAATAACTACCATCAAATTCATCTGTCTTTTTTCTGCCAAAGATCTGTCTACACACATTTCATGGTGATTTATCGTGAAGCGATAGCGTTTTTGTATATCTATATGAGATGTTAAAACATTAGCGAAGTGCTCATCATATTCTCCATTTTTCATCCAAGTTTCTGATAAAAGTAATACATTAATTTTTTTTACAACTTCGTCATCTAAAGCTTGTACGTTCGCACCTATACTTTGACAATTTAGCGAAAGTATTGATAATCCTAGTCTATTCAAACCCGAGTAAAAATAATTTAGCTGATTAATTTTCTTAAAAGCATGCACGCGCCGCACCTAGGACGTATAGCAAACAAATGCGAATGACACACAGGGATGCATGCTCAGGCCTGAACATTTATAAATGCATCCGCACCGGCATAGACCATTGCAAACGCGGGTGTTGTTTTACCAAGCAGTCTCCCAAATAAGCACTAACGACGTCCAATGCTGCTTGATCTACGCAATCGAACGAGAACCGGTCTACTGAATATGCTATTGGTACACTTTATGGTCGCCAAGAGAATTGCCCATTTTCTTCGTCCTTTACAATTTTTTAAAGCCCCAATTTTAAAGGGAGCAAAAAGAAATGCAAAAAATGTCAATTTTTTTTAAGTTAAACTATGATCCCTTAAGGGTTGAAGATAATTTATTTTTGGCTGATAATACCTGAAATTAGCAACGTCTTCGCGAAAAACAAACGTAAGCTTGAATTTGTAATTTAAGTAAGCAATAATTTTATTAATTTAAAATGTATAGTAGTGTTTAATTTAATTTGATATCCTTTGAAGTTGTAAAAATTTTATCAAAATCGGTTCAGTAGTTTAGAGTCTAAGTGTGACATTTTGATGTGCAAACAAACACACATTTACTTTTGTAATTTTCGTGAACGAACAAACTAACATTTTAATTAATTAATTGACGGCTTTGCCCACGTGGAACTATACACTGTACAAAATATTGGTCAGGGCGTCAAATATTTTGTAAACATCTCCTTTGTAGGAATGTACTATATCGATCATGAGCGAGTTCATACTCCGACTCGCACTTGGCCGATTTTTGGGGGCTGTGACCACAACCTTTTTTGAGGGCTGGATCCGCCCCTGCAGGGATGAGAATGCATAATTTGGCGGATGTGGCGTGGTTGCTTCGGAGTTCTCTAAGGATTTTGCCTTATCCTTTGAGGTTCTAAAGAAATGGAAAAAAGAGTTACCTTTGTTGCCATTCAATCAAGATGGATGTCGTCGAAACTAAACCTTATACTACAATCTTTTCCGGTGTCCCGGTGCATATTCACGTAGTAGTTCGACCCTTGTTCTCCCTTCCGAGTCTGTACGGCGTGAATCTCGAGGCGCCTTAAGATATCGTCCCTTCTTTTAGTCGTCTCTACTTTTTGCTAGTTCTCTTCAACTCCTTATTTTAAGCTTTCGCACTTACCCCCGAGTTAAAATAATTAGTTGGTTTATTCATGCGCAAACAAAGTACAGACGTACTTATATTTTTAGAAGCATTATGCGCCCCTAACTAGCAACAAATGCGGCTGGTACTATTATGACACGCTTCCGCTATGCGTACAAAAATTGAAAAATACGGCAGCTACACGGGCATGCACGCTCTAGTTAAAGGTAGAAAAATTTAAAAATGCTTCTGCTTCTGTTACGTGTATTCTTAACCGAGCATTACAAATACGAGTGTCGTTTTACCAAGCGGTCTCCCAACTAAGTACTAATCACGTCCAACGCTGCTTGACCTACGCAATCGAACGAGAACCAGTCCTAATGACACTCTTTAAGGTCATCAAGATAAATCCCCTTTTGCTATTTATTAAAGCTCCAATTTTGCTCCTTTTAGTCTAGAAAAAGGGCCTGTCGCGCTTCGTTTGGGCTATCCCGTGCATCTTTGATACGTGCCTCAGCGGGCTGCAGTTGAAAAAGTAGAATTTTTACTCAGGCGGGCCTGGCTTCATTTGAGTGTCAAACAGGCGTTTTGATGCTGTGCGTGCCTGTTTAGGCTAAGAGCGAGCGAGTCTTATCTTTATTTGGGTCCATCCATCCACCTATATTTTGATCGTCCTACTATTCTCTGTTCCTGTTGCTTTAGCATGAAATATTCGGACTGGTAAATTTGCCTATAAGATAGGCTAACCTACTAAGACTTCAATACACATTTGTCACGGCCATTGAGAAAATTCTCGGCACAAAGGAGATTGATCTTTGTGCATTTGCTGACATGGAGAAGGTGGATCTTTGTGCATTTGCCGATCCTAAAGGCGTCAGGATTGAACTCTCACGACATCGTGAAAACATAATCAATTCATTTCTGACTTAATGTAAACTGTCTGCAGTCTGCCACAACTAGTGTATCAGTAAGGCATTAAGAAATCTAGGTGACGAAACAGGGCCGGATTAAGGGTGGTGCGGGCCCCTGGGCACGAGTTTGGTGGGGCCCCTATGATTAGTGCTGCACACGAGACGAGGCTTGTCGTGAGACTACCATTCGAGATCTCGCGAGACATCTCGATGTCTCGAAATCAAATCGTTATTTTGAAATGGTATCGACACCAACTATTTCAGTATCTTCACGCTGCGCTCTTTGACGAGCACAACATTCGGCAAAAAAACATGACTTGAGCAGGCTGCGGAGACAAGGCGAAGAGTACGCATTCCATAAGCATTTAAATGCAGAGTCCATTCCAAAACAGAAGAGGTATTTTACTGTCATTTAAACTCATTTAAAATGAAATACGTTGAAATGAAATGAAATGACTATAAAATACCTCTTTTCTTTTGGAACGGACTCTACGTAAATGTAACTCTACACAAATTAGAAATTAACTTTCGATTCATTGATCCCCTCTATCCCGCCCTGGTGTCACTGCAAAAGGCAGATTTACGTGTCTACGTCTGGGAAGTGACTAGCATGGAAATATAAGGAATATTTGTATACAGTTTCATTAATATGGCACATATTGATATTTCTCGAAATACAGAGGACTGAGCAATTTGTATTATTGACAGTGAAATTCGAGAGTTTTCGAGACGAGACGAGACGAGATCGAGACGAGTCCTGCAAATACCCATTTTTTCGAGACCGAGACGAGACTGGGCCAAATCTCGTCTCGTCTCGTCTCGTGTGCAGCACTACCTATGATAGGGGCTCGTTTTATATTTGATTTAATAGGTCAAACGTTAAATGAATTTTAAGGAAACATTCAACCCAAAAATGACGAACTTTCAAGAAAAATGAAAAAAAAAATTTATTGCATTATATTGCGCGTAGACACCAGTTCATACGCCGTTAGCCGTTGATCCAACAATGTCAATAAAGGGGACGTAGTTTTCGACGAAAAATTTTCGAGATGGCGACACGTTCACTTCTGGTGCATGTCCGTAATCCAATGGGATTAAGCGAAGATTTCGGTGACGTATCCTGGAGGTGTCATATTCTGATGTTCCGGCTCGTTCCCTTCCTGCTTCTTCTTAGTGTTCAAAGCTGCTGCATTCCTTCTCAATGAACACTCTCAGTGACTTCAGAGCTGCAACTGCCGAATTCACATCCAGCTTCGAATTCTGAAGCAATTTGCTCATCGCGTTAACTCTGTTCAAAATGTCGTTCCAGAAGACGGCATAGATGCCAGTTTTCAATTTGCACATTTGCTTATACAAACCTTGACATTCGATTCGGGTTTTCGAATGTTGCTAATCATCTTCGTCGGACATTAACAACAGTGTTCGTTTTATTTCAGAATATCCAAGCACCATATGTAGCTCTAGTAGCATCTGCACGACAAGAACAACGAGTAGTATTAACTCGAGAAAGGACGTTTATATGAAGTTTCTTTGTGCCAGAATGAGATGCTTGCAGTTCCTCTGTAAACTTGGAACTTATCTTACGAACCGCTAGTGCCACGGCCAGACAACTGGGGGCCCTGTGCAAAAATTCAGCGAGGGCCCCAGAGAGCGCTTTGCTCGCGCATTTTCCTTCATACAGACCCGTCCTCGTGACAGAACAGCCGCGGCACTGCAAACCGCACCACCTACTGAATACGCGGGAAAATTCAAATTACTTATTTCAATGAAGTTCTCAGTATTTTTCGTTTTAGAAGAATATGATACTAGGAATAGATTTGTATTGGCAACAACAATAAATTTTTTAAATTTGTGAATGCAAATGCTGCACCAATTGATGCAAAACTATATAATTGATTATTGATTATCAATATTGATAACAATTCTATTGATAATGATAGCATTGATTACTATATGAAGAAAACCGTCTTATAATTTTTGTTATAAGCCAAAAAAAATTGTTCACTTGGTATTTGGTGTGGGCCCCCAGTTGGTGGAGGCCCCTGGGCCATGGCCCACTTGGCCCACCCTTTAGTCCGGCCCTGTGACGAAAGCTGAATCTCACTGCTTCAACCTTCAATGGTACGACCTTAGAATTATCATGTAAACCAAAGCCGTTGGCTCTATAGGATCGTGGTTAAAACGTATGGTCACCTACGCTGCCCATATGTAGTGGCCTATAACAAAACTAAAAAGCTCAGAGGCATCTGCCCTTACAGCCATAGAGGCTATCGTAGGTTTCCCTTCCTTGTACATCTGAGTAAGAAAGGAGGCTCCCACTAGTGCACTTGAAAGGTCTTCTAAGCTTCCTCAAGGATGCGAATTTTGCATCGATGACCATATTCTCAAACATACAAGAGATCAAGATTGATTTTGATAAATCAATTTCAGTAGACATCGATTACACATTCTCACCTTTTGGATCTATATTCTGGTCTGCAAATAGCCCAAACATTGATATGGTAGATGATCTATAGCTCCAGGTGCTGCATTGCTTTTTTCAAGCTAACATGATGGTATAGGCGAATGCGCCAAAGTCTGTATCGCTAGAAGCATAAATGGCTCTGCATTAATTATCCATTCAAACACCCAATTTGCTCTAAAGGTATCTGACAAATGCTTAGTATTGCATTTTATACGCTCAAAGTGTCCTCTCCGAGGTTACACCATGTAACGTACGTCTTGCGATAGTACTAAATCGAATGAATATGGATATGCCGGAACTGTAGTTAGATCACTGTACTATGAGTTCAGGGAGTGTTTCTATCGATCTTTCTGATCATTTTTGATCGTTTGATCGTGTGGGCAGCTGTTGTGTGACTTTGGGTAAAAAATTTTAATTAAGGTTTGTACTCAGTCACCACACCTCTCTAGGAATAACTCTGTTTTTTTTAAGTACATACCGGGATACCATCAAGTTGCGGATTGCCGGATTGATATTTTTTCGACCAGAACCGTTCTGATACTCTCCTCTGGTCGTTGTCCTGTTAAGTATCACCTCGTGAATTTTGACTGAAATATGATGCAGGTTGTCGTTCTGTCTAACAGCGCCTAAAACAGCAGAAGATTTACTCTGCAGTTTTGAAACGACTGTGAGATTGGAGGCTTAAACAACTCGATCACGCCTTCTTCCTAATACCAAAAGAGATTGAAAATTCAATTCTAAGCTCGCTACAGGATACTTCCAAATTCTTAATGTGACCTGGGAATAATATTAGACAGGATCATACATACCATAACGCTTATAGGTTGCAGTGTTCGGGAGACTTGTTGGTCCTATCGTACTTGAATCTAGTGAAGGCGGTTTATAATGTTCAATGACCTCTTGAGACCTGTTCGTCTTTTTTCAAAGATTCCTTAAAAACGCCATAGTCGAGCTCGAAAGTTCAATCGGAATGGAGTTGATTAACTAAGCAGGAAATGGCATTTACAAAATTTGGTAATTAATAAACATTTGCTCCTATTATTTCCAACTTCCAAATTTATTTAACAAAAAACCTCAATTTAATAAAAACATCAATTATACGCAAACAATCTCTCCAAAAATATCCTAAATTGTTCCCAATAATATTTCATCAAAAAAAAACGCAATTCCAACTTGAAATTCATCTTTTCATCTAAATAAAAATCTAAAAAAAAATCATAACGCTCATTTTATCTAAAATTCCCAACTACATTCGAAAAAAAACCTAAGCAAATTGGTTTAATTTTTCACTCAGCACATATCACTCACTCTAATGACTCAACATAATAAAAATGCCGAGGAGTTTTTTTTTTTCTAATTTCACCTCCAAGATACAATGAAGATCAACGATCTTCGCCAAATGCTAGTCACGTTCAGCTTCCAAATAATAGTTCGGCATGCCATATGGCACGGAATAGTCAGAACAAACGAAGCCAATCATCAAAATGTGGCTATTGCCGGCCATCTATATAAATTAACTGTACTCACATATATATGTATAATGGTAAAAGAGTTTTAAGAGGCATAAATAATAAAAAAAAAATTTATATAAATTCAAATAGAGAAAAAAGAATTACGAAAAAACACGATACACAAAAGCCAACAGATCGGTGCTTGATCAACATCGATTTCAACACAAGTCAGTGATCGTGGTTATGAATGAGTTGATTCTTCGGGAATCAGGTCGGCCCGATATCATACAGCCATAAGGGGGCTCCGGTACTCTTCCTAGGAATGTTTAATCATCATAAGCCGCGCTTGTCACAACCCCAGGTATGTCAGTTTCGTATATGGGTGCGAGCATGAGCAATTACCAGAGTTTGTACTTAGCCCGCTGGTGTTTGAGCACATTTTCTCTATATATATATTTCCCACTCTAAATACGTGACGCGATCACCTACGAACAAATGTTTCTAATTCCAAACAGAGCTGGAGCAACAATGCGATTATCACTTACCCGCTTCGACTGCTCCGTCATCCCCCCCGAGGGGCCGGGCGGCGTTCGGGCTGGGGGAAAAAGGTGTCAGTGAACTAGGGAATAACTAAATTGAAGTTGGAACGATTAAAATTTTGAGAAGTACTAAAAATCTGGGTATGGCCGACCGAGTTGATTGCCGGATCGCTATTTGACTTCCATGCTCCACGGTTCGATGACACTTCAACAAAAGACGAGCAGCATTGTGGCTCTTCGTACATCGTACACCGACGATGACTATTCTTCGAAATTACCTCAGAAATTTTTCGTCGTTGTTCGAAAATGTGTATTCGTTGTTTATTCTTCAACCGCTGCTGGGGCATTTTATCCGCTTTTACATCTGTTACTCATTTTTATTACGCCATCATTGCCACTACTTTATGCTCAGGGGGCAGACACTGAAGAGCATGCTTTTGACTTGTTTCCGATCGATGTCTCTGGTTCTGAGAAATCTTGCTCGGCATTCAATTATGCACGGTCTATTGTACGAGTTAATCTAGGTGAAGCCTCGCTTCGGAGCTCTATAGACAGGCAATTGCTCTTAGATGATTTGATTTCAAATTAGATTTATTCCGGAGGAATGGAGCAACATCCAGCAATAAAAATAAGGAGATTTTTGTTTGAATTATTGTCAGATCAATTCGATAACTTGCCGAGTGTTAGGCTGGTTTAATGATCTAGAAATTATTCTTTGTTGGAGGAAATACCAATTTTTTTCTTCTATTCTTATCTCGTGGCAGTTTATTAGCTTTATCTTAGTCATAAATTCTGAGTTAGTTTTAATTTTTATTTGAAATTTTGAACAAATTGAAAAAAGCTGGTTTAGAGTTTTTGTGATGAGTCGTTCCTACTTTCGTGAAGTACGTTTATTTTTAGGTTTATTGGAGAAATATAAATATTTGTCGATGTATTTTTGCAAAAAAAGTTGAATTTCTTGAACTTAGTATAGGATAAGGATATTCCATGTTAGTTCTTATAAAGGATCTCACCAGGTAAAATGTGAATAAAACAAACAGTTTTAAAAGAATTTGAGAAGTTTTGAAATACCACCCAAAAGGATCACTACGATCTTCTTCCGACAGATCTCCATAAGTCAGTGCCGCGGCCAGACAATTGGGGGCCCTGTGCAAAAATTCAGCGAGGGCCCCAGAGAGTCCAAAAGTCCTGCGACAGAATTAGGGTCCATATGCTAATATGTGGGGCCCATATTAATTTGTGTGGCCCATTAAATGAAGTAAAAATGCAAATAATGAATTCAAATGATTTTTATTGCCAAAATTTTTTTCTCTCGCTTCGCTCACGGGGCCCCAAGCCTGCGGGGCCCTGTGCAGTTGCACACTTTGCACATATGCCAGCCCCGGCACTGCCATAAGTTTGTCTACATTTTGGATAACCGTCATAATTGCGGCTCAATTTCAGTCATCATCATCAGGAGCTCCACAGCCTATTGTTGGCCTTGGCTTCCTCCAGCGTTCGCCTCCATGATTCTCGATCTCTGGCCCGACTTTTCCAGTTTCTTATTCCCAACTGCCTCAAGTCGTCTTCGACGTCATCTATATATCTTTTCTTAGGCCGGCCGGGTCTGCGTTTTCCTGACGCACAGTGGTCTGAAATCCCCAAAACCTGGACAAAATTAATTTACTACCGTAAGAAAAATTATTTTTTTATGAAAATCGGTATATGGGGGTTTTCGGGGTCGCTGAGTAAGAATCCGTTTTCAGATTTTCAAAAAACAAAATGGCGAATCCAATATGGCGACCAACTTTATGAAAAATTAAACCAATTTTAGGAAAATCGGTATATGGGGGGTTTCGGGGTCGCTGAGTAAGAATCCGTTATCAGATTTTCAAAAAACCAAATGGCGGATCCAATATGGCGACCAACTTGATGAAAAATTAAAACAAATTTTAGGAAAATCGGTATATGGGGGGTTTCGGGGTCGCTGAGTAAGAATCCGTTATCAGATTTTCAAAAAACCAAATGGCGGATCCAATATGGCGACCAACTTTATGAAAAATTAAACCAATTTTAGGAAAATCGGTATATGGGGGGTTTCGGGGTCGCTGAGTAAGAATCCGTTATCAGATTTTCAAAAAACAAAATGGCGGATCCAATATGGCGACCAACTTTATGGAAAATTAAGCAAAGTTTATGAAAATCGGTATATGGGCTTCAGTCGTGATTGCTGACGATGATTTGTAAATCAAATCGAAATGAATTGGGGTTTTATTATTGAGAATATAAAATATTTTTAGATTCCAATAAATTGCGAGTAGAATCATTAAGGTGTTTTTGTTTAATTCTATTTGATATTATATCGATTCTACGTAGTTCAGTGTTTAAAAATGTCTTTATTTGATCACACATTCGTTATTTGCTACCTTAAAGAACCCCAGATACCGATTTTCATTGGAATCGGAATAAAATTGGCAAATTCGTCGGCCATATTGGCGCGGCCATTTTGAATTTTTTTAGTTTTGACCACAAATTCGTTATTAGCGACCTTAAAAACCCCTAGATACCCACTTTCATTGAAATCGGAACACAATTTACGAACTCATATTTGGGTGGCCATTTCGGTAATTTTTCAGCGGCCATTTTGAATTTCGAGAATCGGACTTCGAGGTGTTTCATGGGACTGGTGCGCCAGCTATAGCGCACACATACAGAATCTTTCTTTTATTAATATAAGATGATATAGATGAAAAAAAAGTTAATTTATAGCCCCTGAATAGGACGCTCAAAACTAGTTATACATTGAGGAAATATGTAGTATATCATGGATAGCATGACATGGAGCAAGCAGGAGCAGCTGATTTTTTTATATGTTTTGCAGAGATGATTAATAAACAATTACATGCGTATTTCGTAGCGGAAGTCGGTGGAAGTTTGTACTTAGCCATCAATTCATAAGCCGAATCGTTATTAAAATACCACAATTTACTACATAATTGATCATAAATAAACAATACAATTATTTATTTATGTTCATTTCAATTGTACAGTATAATTGTACTTACTCTCTGGAGAAGAATCCATTTTACACAAAAGAAAACGGGTAAACGTACCGCAATATACACGGAAAAACGTAACACATGTTTTTGCTCGGAGAGATTGCGCTGCGTGCAGCGTGTTCGACGCTCACTTTCCAAATGGAATACAAAACATATTTCGAACATCTGCCTTTTTCCAAGGGCCTTGAAATACTTCAGGGGGGCCACTATACCTAACCCACGTGAAAAAACTCCCTAAATATAAACTTTCGTTTTGGTACTTTTGTCCCGGTTTTTGGGATTTCAGACCACTGTGTGACGGTACTTTCCCCAGCACTATCTTTGTCGGGTTCCGTTCCGCACCTCGTTGGACGTCACCAATCCATCGCAGTCTGTTTATTTTGATCACTTTGACAATGTTTGGAATCTTGCTGATTTCATACAACTCTGAGTTGTATCTTCTTCTCCAAATGCCATCAACCTGTATTCCTTCATGCTCTCAAATGATCTTCCAAGGATAGCTATATCGTCGGCAAAGGCTAATATTTGCACTGACCTATCGAAGATGCACCCTGATGTGTTAATCGATGCATCTCTTACTGCTTTTTCTAGGGCCACGTTGAATAACAAGCAGGATAGTGCGTCGCCTTGCCTTAATCCTCTATTTGTTCTGAGGGGTGGGGATAGTTCACCATCTATTCTGACTCTACACCTTGCATCTTTCATCGAAATTTTCGTCAGTTCTACTAGGTGATTAGGTACTCCGAGCTGCTCCATAGCATCAAATAACTCATTACGGTTCACACTATCGTAAGCATATTTGTAGTCGATGAATAACATGTGGATGTTTATGTTAAATTCAACAGCTTTTTCTAGGGTTTCTCTGAGTACAAATAGCTGGTCGGTTGTGGATCTTCCAGGACGAAAACCGCATTGATACTCTCCTAATATTCTTTCCACGTATGGTCGTAGTCTAATATAGAGTACACGTGAAAATACCTTGTACGTTGTATTCAATAGCGTTATTCCTCTATAGTTGTTGCAAGATAGAGGGTCTCCTTTTTTGTGTAAGGGACACACTATGCCCTCGTTCCACTCATCAGGCATTTCTTTCCGTCTCCAGATTTCCACTATTACTTCATGTAGTTTTTGGATAGTTTCCTCTCCGCCTTGCTTAATGAGTTCTGCAGGTATGCTGTCAGACCCTGATGCCTTATTATTTTTTAGTGCTCGCAATGCCAGGCGTACTTCCTCTATGGTACGTTGGTCAATTTCAGTAATATGTCGAATTATCTCGTTTTTCAGCTCTTAGATGGCTTATTTGTGTACACCTTCTCTTTCAAATTTCCCCAAAAAGTGCAACGGTGTCAAATCACATGATCTGAGCAGCCAATTGAGAACCCCATTTCGGGAGATAATGCAACAATAACAATTCCAGATTCCGCTGGTATTTTTTATATGCATATTATATTATTTATTATTGTTACGCTTCGTTGGTAGCATTAATTGTATGATTTAATTAAATGTATATTAATAACTACAAAAAGTTCTTCGTATTAACAACTGTTACATTACTGCCTTTTGATGGATTTTGGTATTTGCGTTAAATGTTACCGTGTTCACTAGTAGTTAGGCGGACCGTAACTTGCTACGTCACTGCATTGTGATCTAGGTGGTGTTCCTTTTTGATCGTTCCGATCGTGTGGTCCGATTGTGACTGTGAACGCACCTCCACGCGGGCGCCACTGCGCGACAGCGTATGACATTTCATGGATGCACAGCCTTCTCAACAATAACTTTTGGGTTCTCATCAGCCCAAAAGCGACAATTCTGCATGTTAACGAATCAATCGAGCTGAAAGTATGCCACATCGCTAAAGAAGATTTCTGTATAAAGTTGACGTTTTCTCACGTATCTATTCGGCATATTGGCGACGCTTCAAATGGTTCGTGGGCTTTAGTTCCTGAGTCAAATACACCTTGTAAACGTGCAAATTCAATCCTTTGTCAAATATCGCTGCAAAGAGCCCCGTTAAATGTGCAGTTTCTAAGCGCGATGACAAATATAGGTCAACGGAATTTCGGCCAAACTATAGCGTACACCTGCAATATTTTCGATGAAACCAACTGCACGAAAACGCAGTGGTGCTGTCACATTTATGTTTAAACGTATTTCCCTATCGGAATGGGGAAACTCTAATGGCACATCCTTTAGCATTATCGTGGTGATGACCAACTTGACTTCTCGTGAGGGCATAAGATACAAGAAAAGCATACCATTGTCGTCATTGTGTGTTTGTTGACAGACGGTTTTGTTTTGAACGTCGGGAATGGTGGATCAGCTCAGCAATGTCCAGGGTGAAAAGAAAAACTCCGCAATTACTTTTTGTTATTTAATCTCTTGAACAATGATAAAAAGAAACTAACTGTATTAATAATTCCCCACAATGATATTGAGGTAAAGGGAATAGGTTGTGAATTACCCCTGGACCAACGCTCCAGTGGTTACCCTGATGTGTTAAAATGTCCACTCTCAGCAATTACCATACGATCAACTCTCCTATGATAATACTGGCGTTCCCTGGTTCGTAAATGAATTACAATATGATCAACTCTCCTGAGGAAACACTGTCAGTCAGTGGTAGTTATCTAGGTCTGTCGGCTTACCACAAGATCAGCTGTCCGATGGTAACACGGTTTTGTCACGTTTGCCTTGATCAACTCTCTAAAAATACCCGTCTACTCATCTGGCAGGGGAATCAACTCTTCGACTGTGACTGTGGCTGATCTTAACTCCACTCTGCGCTGTCGCTATTCTGTTTAGCCCTGTCCTTTGTTTCGTTTTACTGTTTCGTTACCCCATCTTACTCCGTTTTGAGCGATTAGCCAGGTTTGTTTTATTGCATTCTTTACTTCTATAAAAGTAGGGTAGGTATGTGCAAGCTTCAACTAAGCACAAGGGCCAAGGACGGGGACACAATTGACACTGAAACAGGCGCGTATCTAGAATTTTGTTTTGGGGGGGTCACGGAATTAAAAGTGGCGGAAAAAAATTTCTACTCCTAAAAAACAAAAACAAAATTAACAAAACGAACAAAACAAATTTAACCGATGGATTAAAAACAAACGTGCCCTACGAAAACGTGCCCTAATGTGTTTTTGAAGAAGACGCGCCCTTTCTTGTGAGTGCAGCTAACTTCAGAGTTTGCAAATCAAAACATATAGAAAGAATATAGATCAATCTGTTGTTGTTGATTTTGTTAAGGTCGTTTTTTAATTTGCAAAAAAGTTGGGTCGGTTTTGGTCGTTTGGTTATTTTTGTTTTTTTAGTTGGGTCAATTTTGTTTTTTAAACAGCGAGCGCAACTGTACAGAGCCCCGCATGTTTGGAAAAATTGGCAATAAAAATCATTTGAATTCATTATTTGCATGTTTACTTCAGGGGATGGGCCACACAAATGAATATGAGCCACACAAATCAGCATATGGGCTGACCACAATTGACGGCCCTGAATTTTTGCACAGGGCCTCCAATTGTCTGGCCGCGGCACTGCTTTTGGGGGGCGGGGTCATGACCCCACCCCCTTGAATCCGCGCCTGCACTGAAAGGGTATCGTTTCGTAACTACAGCGGTCAAAAACAACGTACGTAACTATATGACAGTATGCTTGAAGTGCATTTAGAGTGTGAGTGCATATCTCCTACTTTAAGCTTCAAAACCTTTCCTAAGCCTTGTTAGAAGAATTTTCCAAATACACGCACGGGGTCTGATCCTCCCCAGAGCTGGACAACTGAAAAGAAAATATTTGGTTGTATCGCAACAACGGCTGCACTAGTTGGTATTGGCCAGTGTCCTATGATCAACCAAACAAATCTGTTGGAGGACTATCTGTAAAATTCGTAACGAATCGAAATTGGAATTATAATTGATAATGTTATTGGAATAGTAGAGTTTGTAATAGACCCAGAAAATTCCTAATGAAATATGAACAATCTTAATGTTAAGATTTCTGTGCAAATTCCTAATGAAAACTTCCTTTAAAGAGGATATTTTAAAAGTAAATCGAATCAAAAATAATTCCAAGTAAAAACACAAGCAAAGCGGTAATAATTTAAGAAAAAGTAAATAAACAACAAAATTGCATTACTTTATAAGCCAGACTCTTGTGAAAATAAATCCGATCATCATTACGAATTCCCAGCAGGGGAGTTCTGATCTTCAATACAAAATAGCTTCTGCATGAAAGAAAACTAAAAGAAAAAGTCGTCATTTACTCTGAGCTCAAAAGCGCATCATCATAGCCTAATTAGCATCAATCGCGGAATTGGATTAATTCACCCAACTCTGGACAATGAAAGCATCTCCGTATTCTGTAATATGAAACCTATAATTACGTTGAGCAATGCGACTTTACAATATTCTCTCGAGTTGGCGTTATAGTGTAAGTGTAAAACCCTCGCGAACGATGACAACAGGAAACCTCTGCATCCTAAATAACACTCATTTATGTCACAAATGCAGCTACATTACAAATTTTCCAAATTTCAACTATGCCACCCTGTAATAGTAATTATCATGGTTAAGTTGAACTATGAGCTCTAATTTAAACATATTCTTTTTGGGCATTTAAATTCGACGTCGACTTAGATCTTCATTTAGTTATTAGATGTTGCGATGACGTGGACTTGTCGGAATCTTCATTGGGTTGTGTATAGAATTTAAATTGATGCACTTATAGCTGTTATTCAGTAGGTAGAATATTGTTGACTCCAAAACAAAATTTAATATATTCTGCTATTTCAAGAATATTACGCCAAACTTTTTGAATATGTTCTATTGATACATCTTTGGGGGTTGTAGCTATAGGGTTGTGTAAACTAGCATTTTATCCGGAATCTCTTGGCCAAATCAATAAGGTGATCCTTAAAAAATAAGATTTAAAGGTTTTCTAGTAAGGCAAAGTAACATGATGATTCCTTTGTGTTAAAATGAACATCGAGTTTTAAAGCAAACATAACTAGCACAGGGATATTTCCAAGGCTTTTCTACATTATTCCTTTGACTTTATAGCAAAGGTCCTCCAAAGGTGAAGTCTAAGCAACGCTTTTTGTGGTAACTAAAAATTTGAATTTTTCCATTTAAAACTCGTAACAAAGGAGTTGAAACGGCTTCTGTGCTGCCACCCCAGATTTTAATAATTTTTAACTTAAAATCGATCTCCTCGTCATATTCTTCTGACACGATGTTATCTCTGAAGAGATTTGTGAATTTTTATCGTCAAAACGAATTCAAGTGCGAAATCAATGGTTGTGGATGATTTCAAGGTTTATAACATAAATTAACTCATGCATTCGAATAGTATCATTATCTAAGGCAAGGATACCGAACTCTTAACAAACTACATCAAGCCTTAGACCTTCTTATGTGACCCCTGTGACACTGCTGGCTAGGAAGCTCTCCTTGATGATATTCTCAACTTTCATTCAAGACGCTTAGTTAGCGTTAATCTTGTCTCAAATCATTTCTATTCGTTTGTGGATTCTGCTTTACCCGTCGGAACGTCCAGTTTTCACGCAAACATATTTCTTCGGAATCGGTTCAAATTTAAAACTATCTTCTGTTCAAGCTGTACCTAAAAAATATGATAACAAGACCATTACAACTAATTCCTAACTTTTATACCCTCCAAAACCATGCATCTGCTCTGGTTTATAAAGCTCTGCAGCCGGGCCCTGCTGGTTAAACTTGACACTTCTGATATTGAATTTGTTGTAAAGAAGACAGAGTTTCCTTTCTATCCGTTCAATGAAGATATTTTAGTATATTGAAACACATCGAATCTAAATCCGGTATCGCTCAATTCTTCAACCCATTCTTTTTTCAAACTTTCTTTGTTCAATAAGGATTTACGGGCCACCAATCTCTTGTGAGATTTCTTCTGTCATTTACTCCAGCATAGACTCATTGAGTGACCGTTGAATGTAGGGACCATCATATCGACTGCCCATTAAAATCGGTGCTTGGGCAGAAATGTTATAACTTTGCTGTTTTCGCACAATGCACTCGAGAAATTCGTTCACCACCGATTCAGTATTTCTGAAGTCTACTACCATCTCAGATCTCAAAACCAAAATTCGTCCCTGTCTCTTTAAGCACTCCCGCGGGTTCAACCCATTCTATCCTCTAGTGGACAAAATGGAGTGGTAGTATAAAGGGTACCTCACAAGCTTAAACTTGCACATAAACAAGGAGAGCTTCTTTACAAGTCACCTCAAAACCCTCAGCTTTTATTAGTCTTCTTAAGTCAGATATATCAGTGCCTGCTTTAATCGGACCATTTTTTCGAGGCTCTCTACCTAGATTCACATCAGTTCCATTGCTCCACTGCTCCCTAGTTTCGATTATCCCAGCTTTCGCGAGTAGCAGGTTGAATAAAACCTGATTCATGTCTTCCAACCAATCGAAACCCGTGATAGCAACCCACGTCCTCGCCAGCATATCGAGCAGTGACAAACAATGTGCGTGGCCGTCTAGGATTTCTCTATTCCCAGTCAACAGATGCCATCTTCAAGAATCATGTCCTTCTGTTGTCGCATTGTTAGTGCCACAAGCCGTCTGAGTGATCTTATTTTCAGGATCTTTTATTGCACGTTGCATTCATATACACGTGATCACACCATCCCATTGTTTTTTGTGTTCCTCGGCGACCAATTTTTCGATGCCGTCTTTACCAGTCCGCTATGGCAGAATATGGTTTCTGACTCAGAGCTCTGAAGCCCACCTTGCTTAGCCAAATTGTCAGCCTTCTTTTTATTAGCAATACCTTTGTGTCTTCTAAGCCAGAATAGAGACACATTTTATTGTTTCGCATACATTCTTAGTTTTTGGACCAACGTCAATGATGAATTCATCTCGATCTGATTCATACCTCTAGTCAGTTCTTGATTGTCCAGTGCCATGAGAATATTTTGCCCTGCACCTGACTTTTATTTATATAATTCAACGCGAGAAATCTGGTATATTGGGTTGCAATTCTCAGACTCAGACGGCAAGCTTAGTTTAAATCCTCAAAGAAGATTCCATCAATCATGAATTCGTTTGCAAAGATATATACAATTTATTCCTTCCGGTGCTTCTTCGGAGAGTGGTCCATTATGTATGTAGGATCAATGATATGTATTTCTTGATCACCCCCATTTTCGGAATTTCATCCAGGAACATGCCCGGCCCATACTGGGTTTTCTTCGGAAATTTTAAGATGGGATGCCCCACCTTAGTTCTTACAATATCCTAAACTGGTAAAGCGTTATTTTCGCCTTCCTGATATTTTCTTTAACGTGATGCTTGCAGCTTAGCTGCGACCCAGTTATATACCCAGATATTTGACGGTCCCAGTCTTGTTGATCTCTTAAACGAAGAGCGTCAGAGGCTGAAACACCAGACCTTTGATCTTCTTAGTGCGGAAAATAGCGTCTGGTCTTACGTTTATGGTGGGGCCTTGTTCGCTGTTGTCCTTGTTCTACCACACAGGGGCTATTCTACATGATGTCTACAGTCGTTCGCATAAACTTTCCGCGTTCATTGGCATTTCAAATAGTTACAACTTAAAATAACTCAAGCAAGTGTTTAGGATTGCTGTAACAAACAAACTATTAATTTCCTGTCTCGAGTAGCCTAGAAAGGATACCATTTGTCGTCTGGAATGTCTTGTTCTCTTGATATCAAAACTGCAATGAAATCAGAACTTAACTGAAACTACACAAAATAAAACAAACATTCTTACTTTAAACTTGATATTACACCTTTGCTTCAAGGACAGCAATGTAACAAAAATATACAACTTTAAATTGCACTATCTATTGTTTCATTGAATTACGTAGTATATATTTTGTTACAATCGTAGCAGTAATAAGGAACAGAAATGACAACGTATTTTCAATTAATCAATAATTTAATTAACTAATAGGTCTAACTAAAAGTTTTCCTAGTTATTAAAATAAAATCTTTCTTCAGGTTAACAAACACAATCCACCAGCGCCGGATCTGGATGCGTTCTTAAAAATTGCTGCAAGTCTGCAAAATAGCGCACAAATGGAGGGCTATGATAAAAAAATAGGTAAATGCAATGTTTTACATCTACATACTTTTTTTCTAGAAATTTAAAATGTTTCTTTTGTTTCAGACATGCAGCAATACATGACTCCAGTAATGAACATGTATAAAAAGCGAGAGAGAACCCAAAATTGGGCACATCAAGAAAAGAAATTCTTGCTAGACTTATGTCGAAAGGACATGCGTATTATAGAAAATAAACGACTAGACGCTGGATTAACAGCTATAAAAAATAAAGCCTGGAAGATAATACACCAAAGATTTTCAGCAGCTTTCGGTACTGATAGAACTTGTAATCGTCTTAAGGAACAATGGAGAAGAATGAAAGGTAAAATAGTCGCATCTAAGTAAGTTAGTAACTAAAAAATGCTATTTGGGATGATTTTTATTACAGCTTGCACTAGAAATGAAATAATGGACTATAATAATAGGGTAGCGCGATATGGCCAGGAAATAGCAGATAGGAAACGTCCATCGCCATTCACATTTGAAATTTGGGAATTTATGCAAGAAGCTAAGAGAGCTTGTAAGAATGAAGCATTAGACGGGGTTGACTATTCCAAAGTTCCTTTAGCTTTAGAGGAAGGTTTTGAAGAGAATGAACAAACTGAAAATGAAGAAAATGTTAATGAAGGGTTTGTACAAAATTATATTTAAATTCTATAGAATGTATTCAAATTTTATTTATATTTTTTATATAGAATAAAACCAGCACAAAATTTGTGTGATGTAACAATCAAAGAGGAATCAGAAAGTGATAATGAAGGTGCAACATCAGCCGAACGACTCTCTAGTCCACATGAAAGCCATGAAAATCATGGACAAAATAATTTTATGCCTGATCCAATACATATAACACCATCATTCACAATCAATAATATAGCAGCAACATTAGAAACCTTAAATGCCTTTAGAAATCAATTTCCACCACAAAGTCCTATTGGTGAGCCACCAGCAAAGAAACAATGCTTAGAAGCACCAAATACAGACATCAAAGCTTTTATGGAAATGCAAGCCAAAGAACATATGCTCCGTATGCAGATCCTAGAAGTTCAACTCCAAACGGCTAAATATAATCGTGACATTGTAGAGATCAATAAGACAATTGCCTTGCAGAAATTACATGACCTGGCCAATAGAAGGATGAGCTAAGTCAACCAATATGGCCAGAAAGACTTGGCGCACTACTTACATTCCTATTTATGCAGTATTTAAAGTAGACTTATACATAAAGCATTTGAGATATTCAGAGACGAGATATAGAAATAGTGATGATTGATTCAAATAGCGCGAATCTGTCTCGTTTGCATTTGAGATAACTTGTTGTACTTATGTAACTAGAGGAATGCACATTTCTCAATTCTAGTACTTTTATTTTATGTATTTTATTTAGTAGATTTAAGTGTTAAGGACTGTTAGATACTTTACAGCATTTATACCATTCGTTTTTAAGTGAATTTTCTCATTTTGTAACACTCGACTTAATATTGAATTAAAACCAAGAATAATAATAATAAAAAAAAATCTCACTGTTAACTTAATAAATTTACTTTGTAATTTTTTCGTTTCTTTATTAATTTTTATAAAAATCTTACCACAAATTGTACATATTTTAGTTGTTATCATTTAATGAATGAACGAAAAAAGAATCAAACGAAATAAGCCCTATGTTGCTGCACACTAACTAGTAAACTCAAACCGTTTTTCGAGCATGACTCATGAGATTTAAAAAAAAATCGATTTTTTATCCTTTAAAATAACCGTAAGAGTTATAGATATAGATTTAGGATTATAAGATTTATGTGCAATAATTCACATTCACAGCTTCAAGCTGCAAGCTTCAAATGAAGTTGAAACTATAGAAAAAAAATTTGAAGCTTGAGGCTTGAAGCGTTCATTGTGAATCGGCCCTATGTCGTTAATTGTATATCGCCAACTGAGACGAAAAGCAGATTGGTGTAAGTTTTAATAGAAATAAAACAGTTTTGAAGACGTTGAATTCAGCACCTTGATATCGGCTTCTGTCAAGAATAACTTCGATGACCCTTTCGATTGAATTGGACCCGAGTTCACGATAATGAAAACGATCATGAAAACAACGATCACGGCGCGCCCGCCCTGGTACATTATCGAAGGAATAGGAGTAACGCAGAGCACCGCCATCGGTGCAGCTATGAAGTGGGTTGGGAGCAGGTCACTTATTTATATTAGGAAAAAATCTAGTGATAAATTTAAGCCCTGGGAGATTCCAACACATATGCTGTAAGGTTTAGATTCGACGCTATCCGATGCTACCAAACGTACAATTTTTAATCCAGATCTGTAGAACTAAGTCAATACCAAGAGTTCTGCCAACCGGGGGGAATGTCATACTCTATTGAAAGTCTTCGAGATATCTAGAGCAACCAAGTCCTCCAAAGAGTTTCATACTTTGGTTAACGTAATGGCCTTGATTCCCAAATCATCGGATCGGATTTGACACTTTGCGATTCTCAAATCCGCAGTCACGAATTCAAAACCGCGATCGCGGATTGAATGTGAAGTTAATTACCGAAAAAAATCAGAGTGAACACTCACGCGATTATGAAATACGCGATATCGGATTTGCTTGACGTTGCGGATCACAAATTGGATTGTTGCGGATCACAAATCCGCAGTTGCGGCGGGAGTGTCCGATCCGTCGGATCTGGTAATCGAGGCCAAAATCTCGTCGGGGTCTGTTTAGGAGGCTCATTGTTTTTTCTTTGTTCTTAGAACTAGTGCAAGCCTCCAGTTCTCTCCTAGCAGATTCATGATATTACTACGTCTGTAGGGTTTTGAGGTCCACGCCCCGGATTCCCTCAGTCTGAGGGCACTACACGAGGATAGATGTTTGATATGAAGGTGGGCGGAAGTAGGGGCATGAGAACATCAAGGGCGCTGGTGGGGCATGTTCTCATGGCCCCACTTGCCCCTATTGCTCTGTCCTCTCGACCCTTCCTAACTTTATGACATTCCAGGTCCTACTTAGCACTGGCCACCATACTAGCGAACCATACGTGAGAATACTGCATACTGCAGCTGTATGTATCCACAGTGCCATCTTTGGCTTAAAACCCCATAAAGTGAGGATGTTCCCGTCAACCTGGCACAGTCCGGGCCGGATGCTTTGAAGGAGAAGCTACTAATCGTCCAAAGTACCTTTCCTTTGTAATAATACCGGAAATTTCCTCCCGAAGCGACTCTGTTCATTCCGTAATGCTTCTACCTCGTTTTCGTCCTTGCAACCGAGAAAGTGTCGCTCTATCGATTCCGCCTGGGATTCTGTCCCAGCCCCGTTTGTTTTTTTTTTAGAAAGGACGGACTGAAGTTTTCTTTGGAGAGAATCCTGCATAGTCTTCTAGACCATCGATAGATACTCAACACCCTGTTTGTATCTTTACTGGCTGAGGCAGTGGCTTTCTTGTACAGTTTTAGGCAGTCTTTGTAAGGCTAACAAAGGCCTTATTTGTAACAACTATTGAATATCTTTCTTGCTAACTTCCTGAGTTTCGAGAGATCGTCACGTCATTGCACCCCTATCTTCAATTTTCTCTATAACGTGGGCACTCTCTAGAGAGTCTCGATCTCAGGGCCTGATCTAACTTCTTCTAGTCAGTCCTTCTTGGGTTTCTGTGCGATTGAGGAGTTTCAACCTGCAGATTTACCCTGAAGCGTATCTACCGGTGTTCCGGGAAAGACGCTTTGTCTGATACCTTCCAGTTTTTTACTTTGAATGTTTCCGTGTCCGTAGACAGCGTGATGCCCAACCCTTTCTCCTACCTTCGAAATTCTCCGAGCTTGGGAATACAAAGGTCGGGTTATTGCCGCGGCTACACATTTGTTAGGTTTGAATTAATGATAAAATCGAATAGTGATTCTCAAGGCTCGTCGTTCTTGTTGCTTCCCCAAAGCGAATGTCTGCTCGCTTTTATATGTATGTGTAACTATATTTATTTCGTCATACATTTGGTCTAATGCGCCATTCGTTTTGGTTAACCCTTTCGAAGATTTTAAGCTGCTATTCTGTTTGGTCAATGTCCAAGTCTCAGATCCGTAGCGAATTGATGTTTTATATATTCTCACTTAGCCAGTGGCGGATACAAGGGGGGGAAATGAGGGACATTTCCCCCCCCCCAAGAGTAAAGAAGATTTATGGATTACTTTAGTTCTGAAAAAAAAATGTCCAGTGAAAGAAATTGAACTGGGAAATTTACCCCTAGGGTGTACCCACTAAACCCCGTGTTCTTTTTATGAACTGGGTTTTGAGAGCTTTTGAGTTCCCATACAAAATCGAAAACCCAGGTTTTATCTGGGTCTTCTGGTTCTTCGATTTTGTATGGGAACTCAAAAGCTCCTCAAAAGCTCTCAAAACCCAGTTCATTAAAAGAACACGGGGAAAGTTGCAAAGCGGCAGGCTGTGGGTAGGTTTTGGATAGACGAACAAAAATCGTTGGAGGGGTTGGGGAAAACGTAAAAATTGGCTTTATTTGGTGCACTTTTAGTACTATTTAACATTTTCACATTAGCTTATGTCGAAAAGTATCAAATTAAAGCCAATTTTAAAATCAAAATTTGCTAATATCTTCAAAAGTAAAGGCCGTAGCATAAAAATTGACCAGACGTGTTATTCATAGGAAATACTCCAAGCTTTCTAATTTTGGAATAAAAAGTATAGGTTAACTACGTTTTTTTGGAGAAAAATGTACTTGAAATTGAAATTTAAGTTAAAAAAAAACCAAAATTTCGACTCATAACTCCAAAAGTTGGTAAGATAGAGAACCATCGGTTTTACCATGATAGATAGGGTTTCTCCGTTCATTGGTACCTTATTCGAGGAAATAGGTTATACGGTTACAAAAAAACAGGGGGCAACACTACCAAAAAAATTTCTAAACACCCTAGCAGCTAAACCGTTACGATTCCCCAACCCATACCAGTTCTTGTACGTCTATCCAAAACCTATCCACAGACTAATGATAAGCAAACGCAAGAACAAGACAAGACTGATATAGTCATGGTATTGTTCTTGCATAGTAAGTCTTGGTCTTGGCCATGCGAACATAGCTAAATCTTGGTCTTGGTTTTGGTCTTCCAAGCATAGCTAAGTCTTGGTCGTCTTGCTAAATGTGCAAGACCAAGACGATTTTTGCTCATCACTACCACAGACGGTCGCGTTGTAACTTTAATGGGTACACCCTGTATAATCATAAAAATTACTCTTTACTTTTAATGAAAAAAATAATCTTGAAAAAATGCCACCCAATTTTGCAATACTCTGTGAGCCATTTCATTAACATATTCCCTACGGTTAGAGTTGAACAGGATTTATGCGAGGCAGTACATTTGTCCATCACACGACCGTAAATTGTACTGAGGCCTCAATTTTTTTGAATGTCCCACTTCAAAAATAATGTCCGACTACTCTTGGTATGAGCGTTTAAACCTGCATCATTACCTACCCAAGCCCAACTCACGAATCTCAAGGAAAACAGGAACACATTAATTTTAACCCGTCCATTGAATTGATGCAACAATTTTCGTATAAATTGGTAACAATAGGGTTAAATAGAACACATCGAGTCACAGTCAGGAATGAAACGCAGGTGTACGCAGTTTTTTTATACCCAGTGAAAATAGTCATTCAATTGCGGCATAAACCGAGAATAACTGAAAATTGGAACAACCCTTAAAACAATCATAAATGAAATGTCGAATTTCCCCAAAGATCGGTGGGGAGCAAAAAACATTATCCAAAAGGTCAAAAACTCAGTTTTTTGCAAATAGCTCTTAAACGCTAAGTCGTATCATAAAATACTTTTTACAAAGTTGGTAGGTTATGCGATTATCTACAAAAAAAGATATAATACCTTTTGCCGTACGAATTGTCATTTATGAGATATCGCCGGTTTGATGATTTAAAATACTCATATGCCTTCAGAGGTAGCCCTAATAAGGCATTCCGCCAGCTTAACCGGCTAATAATAGGGTATCAAAGTTCCACTTAGGTATGATCTTCACCTAGCGGATGGTCCACCTCCTTATTCACCAAGTAGTGTGGTACTTCTTGCGCCACAGCTTTTCTGGGCTGGCTAGCGGGATTCACTTGTTTCAGAAGGCAAACACTCGTACGAGGCTGTCTCCAGCTAAATTCGAAGGTTGTGGCTCAGCGGGCTGCTTAACAAATATGAACTCATACAACATCAAGGCTCACTGCCTCTTGCTCATGAATCCTCCAGACTATCCTATCATATTCTTTTTATATCTTCGAGCTAAGCTTACTAACTACCCGAGTAAAAATAATTTAGTTGGTTAATTTTCCTACTAGCACGCTCGCGCCACAAGCACGAAAATCTAAAAATTTGTTCGTTAGAGGCATCCACTCTCCCGCCACTGGCACGAATATCTAAAAGTTCAGGCATGAACAATTTATAAATGCATCCGCATCGGCATAGACCATTCCAAACGCGAGTGTTGTTTTACCAAGCAGTCCCCAGCTAAGCACTAACCACTTCCAATGCTGATTGACCTACGCAATCGAACAAGAACCGTTCTTCTGAGTATGCTATTGGCCTCTTTATGGTCACCAAGATAATTGCCTTTTTTTTCGTCCTCGACAATTTTTTAAAGCAATACAGGCGATTTCGTGCATGCCTGTGGCGGGAGTATGCATGCGAGTTTTATTCCGAGTAAAAACAAAATTAGCCCGCACCTATGAATATAATTTTTAACTGTACACCGAATACTATTTCAGATAACATCATTTCCAGATATTGAGCAAAATTTCATTCCCCCCCCCAAGAATTGTTTCTGGATCCGCCACTGACTTAGCATTGTCTTGAGAGGGACTTTAAATCGTCTTTCAACATTGATGTATTACTGTTGCCTTATAAGGTTTAATAATCAATACCAAAATTACTTTTTTCTAGATATATTTAAGTATTTCAGCGGTTACAATGTGCAAAATTAAAAATTAGCAAAAAATAAATCTTTTAATTAAAAAAAAGCTTTCATTTCTCCCTGGAATGCGCTCAAAAGTCTTTCGGAAAAACAAAAGAACAGCTCAAAAACTGTCCAAGTAATGCGTCAATTATCGCATTACTTTCAATAGTGAAAAAATACTTTCATTAAATTAGTGACCACTCCAGAGCTTAAGAAAGGAAGCTTAATTTACTTTTTCAAATTCTTGAGGTAATCCGAATGGCGTTTAATTTGCTGCTGGAGATCCTTAATGGCCTCTTCATGGAAGTGCTCCTGCTTAATTTTATCGTCCTTTAACTTTTCCAGCTGTTCTCTTTGCTAAAGGTAAAATTTATTTGTATTCCTATTTTTATTTCAGAAATAGTCTTACCTTCCTGTAGAAATATTCTTCCTCATGTGCTATTTCCATTTTAGCAAATGAGCCACCGGCTTCACGAATAGATCCACCGCCACCGCCGCCTTTACCAGCACCGCTGCCGGCATCTCCTTGGATACCACTTCCCGTTGGACTATACATTCTAGCAAGTCTGTATAACCATATTCGAGGGAGAATAAAAACAATCAATTAATTTTACGTAATCATTTTGTGTCGTATTAGTAAATAATGTGTTTTATTCTTATTTTAACGGTGATGATTTGATGTGGTCATGGAAAAATACTGTTAAGTGATCATAATTATTAACGTATGACTTGTTGCATAAAGATTTTGCTATAAAATTAAATACTCATTTTCGCCGATAATTGCGACTAATGCAAGACTAATATCAAAGGAAAATTATGAAAATGTTATCTAGAGGCATTTTTTCGTTATCTTAAGGCGAAGCTATTCTTTAAGGCATAAGAATCTCCAAGAGAGTCACAAGTTTATTTTTTATTACATATTTACTTACCCAACGCAATTCGGATACAATCGGAAAGTTTTTTTAACAGAAAACATGACTTGTTCGATATAAATATATTAATGCAAAATAAATTCTAAAAATAAATTGTTTTGGTAAACACTCTGCAAATATGCTTTTCACTCGAGCAAAATCTTTAACCTGAGTAGAGGTGCCGACTACTTGTCGAAACTGAAGAATGACATTTCGAGAAAGTGTTGTTACATAATACGAAAAGGTGGTTTGGCGCTTTGATCACAGAATGGACTTGTCTTGGATAAAATCCATCGAATTGATTTAAATAGTACTGCCTGATGATATCTTGTTTCCGAAAATTCCTTAAATTTGTTTTCTTTGTTCATTTTCAAGCCTTTTTCCAAAGAATATACTTAAAAGTTTGTTCCTAGTTTGCCGATGAATGATTTTAAAGTACCATAAGGACCTACTAATTGCTGAACTAAACTGTTAACTGCTTGCATTGGACAATATTGTTGTAATTAATTTAATCGTGTGGACAAGAAGTTGAAAAGCAGTGCAGCAAGGGATCTTTTATTGCGGTATCACGTTTAAAAGCACGCGGCCGACTGTTGAACTCTTCAACCGCCCCTAATTTTCAAATTTGTAGGCCAGACCGGTTGAACAGGTTCGGGAGTCTGCCAGCCAGTCAAAGGCCACGTTGCGAGACGGCACAAGAAGAAATAACTTTGAGTTAACCAAACGAGATATGGAGGCAGTGTTTGTGTGCTTTCGTCTAAAAACTTGGCACCCAACCTACCTCTGCCTTGGAGTCGTTCGTGTATCATACAAATCAACCTACCTTGCCTTAAGAAAACGCATGACATCATATTTCGTATGTCCACGAGAGCAGGCTTAAACTTTGAAATCTTCGCGGGTATGCAATTCGATAGCACATCCGCTCCGGGAAGCTCTTCCATAATGCTAATAATTGTACGGTTGAAAATCATCGTACAGTTGACGATTCGTTCTCAGCCTCAGCGCACCAGAGCAGGTCAGCATATAACAAATAACGATTAATATGATATTAAAATGATAAAATAGTTCATCTATCTAGCCGGTCTGGTTGGCCTTGGGATTAAAGCGTCCGACCACCTCTCCAGATCTCCTGCCAAGATAACAAACAAAGAAATTCAAAGAATCCCTGAACGATATAGGCGGGTTACCGTCTGAGCAATTGCAAGCACGGTATTAACACCTCAAATACCTAAACTACTAATAACGAAAAAAATCAGGCGAGCTTAAAGAATGTAATCGATTGAAAGGGAATTACAATATAGAATACAATCGTTAAAGTATTAGAAATGATTTGTTCTCTTAAGAGTAGAAGACAAAATTGTCAAACAACTAAGAAGAAAGTGGTTTTTAGAAGATGTCGTGGATATACGGAGCAGACAACACAACTATGTTGGGACTAAGTATAAAACAATCTCTACCAATCTCCACCTGTTTCTTGTACGACCTACGCTTCTTTTTCCTGTTGGTCTACATTAAAAATGAGCGTTAGCATTCTTTCTTCCGAAGTTTGTATAATTTTTCAGAGCCATGACTGCTCAGCTCAGTTTTATGTGTGTAGCTATATTTATTTTGCCATATATTTTTTCAAGTTCTTTGTTAGTTCTAATGCGCCATTCGTTTTGGTTAACCCTTACAGAACCAAATATTCTTCTAGATTTTGAGCTGATATTCTGTTTTGGTCAATGTGTCTACATGCCTCAAACCCATATCCTAGAGCTGCGCCACAACCACACTTTGCGTTATTATACTCTAAAGGGGCCCATACACGGTCGAACAATCTGCGCAACGCAGCCCGTTGTGCAAACATTTTCCCCGTGTATGGGGCGGTTTGATGTGTAGCGCAACTGTTTGATTAAAATCAAACGCGTTTGAAAATTTTTGTGTAGCGACAGCGCTGCGCAAGTTATTTGCTCGTGTATGGTGGTGTTGGCGCATTAAGTTATTAAAATTTTACAAATTAAGTGAGAAAATGGCAGCGAGGAAAGCGGATGAAGAATTCTGGAGGGAATTTATTGAAATGTATCGTTTACTTCCAGAACAGAACTGAAGTTTGCGCAACTCGTTGCGTAGTGTATGGACAATCACATATTTTTGCGCAAACACGAATTTGCGCAAATTGTTCGACCGTGTATGGGCCCCTTAACACGGAAAGGCCGAATCCACAGAGAAAGAGGATAGAAAGGTTAAGACACAGTTGAAGTAGAAGAGTTATGAAGGAAATAAAAGACTGGCTCAAAATATACTTCGATGGAGTGGAAAAAACAGAAAAAAAGTAACCACACACTTAGAAACTACCAAACCGAACTAAGTTCCTTTCATCATCACTGAAGGCGAAAGAAAGTATATCAAACCACGAAGAGATTGCGATTAAACCTCATCGAAAAGATTTAAAAACAAATCCAGAAAGATAAAAAAATGGTGACAGAATTTGACGAAATTAAATGGAATATGACGAAATTAAATGGAATATGATGAAATTACTGAAACGAAATCGAATGTAACGAAATTACTAAAATCTCTCCGGTTTAGAAAAAACTAGTCTTTTGAAAAAATCAATCAATTTTATTGGTCTTAATTTGTCATAAACATTAAATATGAGCAGAAACAATTAATACAAAAGATATATACAATTTAAAATTAAATTATAAATATTTTACACATACATGCATCAGGACTAAAACTCCTTAAACTAAAATAAAAAAAGGAACACTCGATTTTATTTCTTCGACGAATCCTTGTCCTCGTTCAGTTTAGTTTTAAGATCTTCCAACTGTTCTTTTTGCTATAAAAAAAATTAATTTATTACAAAAACTTAATATGTAAGTACTTTTTGTACACAATTAAGTAATATTCTACCTTTTTGTTGAAATACTGTTCCTCATTAGCTACTTGCATCTTGCCAAAAGCGCCTCCGGCGTCGCGTATAGAACCACCGCCTCCGCCACCTCTACCTGCACCACTTCCTGGTTCACCTTGAGCACCTTGACAATCCATCTAACTTATCCTTAGTAATTTCTAAGTAAAAAAAAATTAATTATTGCGCAATGTTTAAAATCACTTAACTAGAAGGAATTTGTGTGACAAAATCTTCTTTTTACTCACTTGTCAGAGTTCAGAATCAGGAGTAATTGTTTTCTAAACACAGAAGTCACTAAACGCTTGTATTTATATGAAATTAATTCTAAAAATAAATTGTTTTTGTAAATAATTTGTAATTTTGTGTCACTTTATCGAAATTCGAAAGAGACATTTCGAAAAAGTGCGGTCTATGGTTAAAATTGGTGTGAATATTTGGTATATGTCCAGTATTGGTTTGAAATATTTGTTCAGCTACTATGGGCTGTTTCACACGAGACGACGGCCAACCAACAAAATCTGCTGTCATCGTCCATTCCCTTTTGAAATTTGACGAAAAGTCGTACGGGCTTTCACACAGGCCAATTTTTCCAACCAACTGTACGTCAAAAAGCTTTAGCTTATTGTTGTTGCTTTTATTTCAATTCTCTTTTGCGTACTTTCCGAGTGAAATAAAAGTCATTTCTATTTCTTTTCTTCTCCCAGCAAAAGCAACAACAACCACACCGCTGTCAAAAAGTCGTATCGAAAATCGTGTGAGAAAGTTGGATGGGAAAATCGTCCCTCCCCATCTTTCTCTCTCACCCTCTTCTCTAAAAACATGAATATCGTACGATTTCTGTTGGTTGGCCGTCGTCCCGTGTGAAACAGGCCTATTTATGCGAACGATTTCGTAGTAATCTAGCAAAACTTGGCGGGTTAGAATATCTCAAGTAAGTGCGTTCTTAAACTAAATTTGAATTGGCAAAATGCGCTTCCAGCGAATGAGTAGTCTAATTATGCAAATTTTCTTATACAAATTTTCAATCCTTGGGAAATATAAAAATTGACCCCTATAAGTATGCAAAATCATATAGAAACGAAATGGTATAAAAAAAATTGACACTCAAAGTATGCAAAAAAGTAATCGATCAACAAAGAAAATAACTGGTACACAGAGACGCTAAGGTTCTGTGGACTTAATCCCTCCATAAGCAAATTCTAAACGCTTTGTCATTTTCTCTAGAAATGGATTATAGATGATGGCTCGTTGTCATTATCACTGTGAATGCTCTCTCCGACAGTATAGAGGAACTTGCCTGAGCCGGTGTTCTTAAGAACCAACAATTAGTGTTTGAAATTGGGTTTGAAAATCTGAGTTTGAGTGCAAAACCTTATATTATTTATGCGAAATCTGAGCGCTCAGAGGTAAAGCCCATTGAGTTCAATGTCGGGCTTATTACGTATTTGTACAGAGTTTTCACATGAAGTCTGGAATAAAAGTTTAGGACAGTTTGGATTAGGTTACAGCAAAATTAGAGACGGGGTGTCAACCATGAGCTGGAGAGTAATGTACAGCGTCTTCTTTCTCCATTACCAAAAAGCAGCAGATTCGTGCTTTATGAGTTCATTCGACAGTTTCTCCACCAGTAAGTTGTTGATGGTGTGACTGAGTCAATTCTAATTAGTGAGAGAATAGCTTTTTACTTTAACCATACAGTGCACGATGAATGTCTGTCAAGCTGATCAAATCTTCCACAACATCGGGAAGGTTACACGGTTGCTTCGCATGCTAAGTTTTAAGGACTTTATAAAGGTAGCTGCTGCAATACGTGAGAATCCATCGGTAACGGCGATATTTCTTTTATGCGTAAATAAACATATTGATCAAACCGTTTTATAGTGCCACCAGAAGCGTCGAGGAAGAAGAGCTGCTAAAAAGCATATATGTATTGTGCATCATTTTGTCGTAGGAATTTTTTTCGTGGATGTATTGAAACTTTAAACTCTTCTAGTGTTTTACCCGAAAAATAACAAGGCATTGGCTGTTAACAAAGACTTGTAGGGCATATCTTTCAATTTGTGATCTAACATTTTCTGCATCATTGTGTAGGTGGATTTCTCCCACAATTATAGCGGTTCTCCAACATGGCAGAAGACCAGCATATGATGGCGAATGGGCCTTATCATGATTGGCGAGTCGAAAAAATGACGCGCCTTTTGTCGTTGCCATTTTACTTCATTTTCATAGTTGGCGAATGCAGCGACACGACAGTTTTCGTCAAAACTTTCATCATGGTTGTTGCTTGAAAATTTTTGGACATTTCTGATGATTATATAAATATAAAAATAACATTTTTGTTAGCTTGTCACCTACCAAAACCAAGCGCTTGAAAGTCACTTGACAGTCGCCAAAAACGCGCTTTGTCTCCTCAAACGCCAACTGTGATGCGCCTGAATTCGTTTTTCCCGCAAAAGTCAGTTTTTTCGAGAACTATGATTCCGTTTTACAGTCGCCGAGACATTTCAAGCGCCAACCATGATTAGGCCCAATGGGCTCGATTCCCAGATCCGGCGGGTAGGAAGTGAGTGCGGATTTGCAACTTTGCGTTTCTCAAATCCGCAGTCGCGAATTCAAAACCACGACCGCGGATTGAATGCGGATTTAATTACTGAAAAAACTATTATGAAATTATGAAATTCGCGATATCGGATTTGCTTAGGCAAAGACGTTTCAAATCCGCGGAAAAATTGTTGCGGATCACAAATCCGCAGCTGCCGCGAAAGTGTCCGATCCGCCGGATCTGGGAATCGAGGCCAATAACTCACGCATTTTATTTATAGTAAAGTCAGAGATGGGAGTATTTTCCAGATTGCGGTCCCAGTCTGCAATGGTTCTCAAGCAAGCCCACTATGCATCGTCGCTCTGCACGCCATTTGAAATGACGGCTGGACTAATTTGTGACACCGGCACTCTAATACAAGCTTTCACCCCGTATTTCTCACCATTAAGAATTTAATAATCTTAGGGCATGCCTACGTTGCATAAGAAACATATATTTGAAATTTTTGTGATGAAAATATGTGTTTTAAATACTGCAATGCGAGTGTTATAGAACTACCCAAATATTATTTTTACATGAATTTTATTTCATTATTAAATTCTAACAAATATAGTATAAAAGTCTAAAGGTATCTACGATTCAATGCAGTCTTTGATGTAAACTTCTTCCAGAAAACAGGAAAAGCTTAATTCCTTTTTTTAGATATTTGTTTGTCCAATCTTTTTGGCACCTCCTTGGGACTTTCCGTCATCCGGTTTATCATCAACTTTTAATCCCTCCAGTTGTTCCCGTTGCTATAAAATATATTTTCTTATAAAGTAAATTTGATTTAAACTCAATTTTGAAAATTATACCTTTTTATAGAAATATTCTTCCTCATTAGCTACTTGCATTTTACCAAATGAGCCACCAGCATCACGAATGGCGCCTCCGCCACCACCTCCCTTGCCGGCACCACTTCCAGCTTCTCCTTGTACACCACCTCCCGTTGGGCTATACATTCTCGCAAATCTATAATAGGGAATTTCATATGGGAAAACGAAAAGTTATTACGTAATCTTTCTAAAATAGCGCTCTCATATTAATACTAATAGTAAAATCAATTTCAAAATATTTTTGATCGCCGTTTTCAAAAAAATTAACATAACATAAATTATAAATTTTTTTCCTTTGCGGGGTTCGACATACAAGAAAAATTTTACGATTTTTGTAATGTACTTACCTAATCCATTTTGGTAACACACGTGATGTTTTTTGAACAGAAAACATGATTAGAAATTGTTTATGTTTTTATTATAAAATATAAATAATTGTTTTAATTAAATGTAGCGATTTTGATGTACTACAATTACAACACACAGAACGTCGACCTATTTGATCTAAAAATATACTTCTAGCTGCCGGCAATCCACCGGTATTCAGATTACAAAGTGACAGTTCGAAAATGAACAAAAACTGGTTTGAGAGCTTGATAAAAGTTAACGTTTGTCTTCGCTAAAACAAACAGACAAGTGTGCTTGCTTTCAACCTAAAATCCAATTTGAATGAAAATCCCATCTCCAGCTTCTAATTTGATCTTCGAATGTTTTTGGAATTATTGGATCATCCTATAAATCGGGTGCTTATTAACGTCAATAAAAATTTTAAGGATTTTTAGCATGCCAGCAAGTGAAGTTGCTCTTAAAAAATCTCTTTTTTATATGGCGTGACTTCCTCTTTGCTGTTGCACGCTTCTCTATTATTTGTTTCTGTTTCTTGTATATGTTTTTATGTTTGCATGCTTCAGCTCCAGCCCAGCTGAGAAGTGCGCCTTCTGTGTTGGGTTACTCTATTAAATATTGTGGTTTTTCCAAATGCATAACCTGAAGGTAGACGGGGAGGAGTTAAGGTTTCCTGCATCAATTTGTAATACCAGGTTTGTAGTCATTTTGTCTTGTTCTTATTCTTAGTGCAAAGTTTGAAGTGTGTAGTGCAGTTTCTATAGCAGTAGTTTTTTTTTAACGAAGTAATGAGGCCAACAAAATAACAGATTCGCCATGGTTTACTTTACAAACGGAAGGGCACCCAAATATAATGCAGTGTATGAAGAAGGAAAAAGAGGTGTAAGCCAGTGCCAACGATGGTTCCAGAAATTCCGAGTCGGAAACTACAGCTAACAAGTACTGAGTTTCCATGAGAGTTCAACCAGAGTTGAACCCGAGTTATACATCATGGAAACAGAATGAGTTAAGAGTTTTCGTTAAATATTTTCAACTCTGCTCAACTCAACGAAAATAGGTAGGTTGAATTGAGTTCACGCATGCAACTAAAAACGGCACACTAGCAAAGGTACAAAAACTGAAAATGTCTCGCCTCTTTATATTTAATAAATACTTTTAAACAAAATTCTATAAAAAAATTAATTTGTGGAAAAAGATGGAGGAAGGCGGAAGACAGAAATGGAAACGCATAGAGTTAATCGTTGAGTTGAAGTGTCATTTCAACTCAACCCCAACTCAACTCGACTCCCATGGAAACTCAGTAAAGATGATCTTCGTCCTGAAAGAAGGAGCTTGACGGCGAGGTTCTGCGAAACCTGGTGGAACAAAACCCCTCTCGTAACCATTGACGAACTACTGTAAAAGCTTGGATTGGGTCATGGAACCGTCCATTGGCATGGCACCGTCATGACGTCGGGAAAGTCAGCAACGTGGAGTCATTAAGAAACTTTCGGAGTCTAATCGCTAGTAGGGAATGAATATGTGCTCTTCCTTGCTGTAACGTCTCAGGAATGATCCTTTTTTGGACCGAATTGGCACTGGCGAGTATGCCCTGGAGGTTCTCCTGGAATGCAATTCGAAAGTCATGAAATTCAAGAATAAGAAAATGGTATCCCCAATGCGAATTCGAATTAAATTTGTCCGTCTACCATCGGATTTCAGTCCGTGAGTAAAGCCATTGTCGACCAATTGACGGATGCGCTGAATTTATTTGTTTGTTTTAAAATATTCTGAAAAATCTTTAAATATTCTTGAAACAATTGTTCGCATCAAAATGTCTAATTAACCCCGCGATTCTAGATCATAGAAATCTAACAATAGTCAGAAAATGAGTAAAAAGCTCAAAGCTCTTGCCCCTTCGGTGGAGACTATGTGCTTTTGTCAGAAAAAGAGAGGATTTGGTATTCTGGATCTAACAAATGGAGGGGAATTGTAAGCTTTGAAAATCTAACTATAGCCAGCGACTCGCGAGCTGGCTGTTACGGTCGTATTGATGATTTAGGTATTAAATTCTATTACTAAAATTTTAATTAGGCTAGTGCCAAAGCGGATTTTTTGCGATATGCGGTGAAACATGACCTCCTAGAGGAAAATGTTTCATACAAAAGTTGTAGATAATAAAAAGATTAAAACTTTTGTATATAACATATTTTGACATAACCTCAAATTTTCCAAGAAAATGGCGGAAAAACGATTTATCAGTTTTTAATTTTTTTCTCCCGTAAAAATAATTCAAATTACATAAAAATTTGTAAGAGTATACCTTGTGTTGCGTTAAATAAGCATGATTTTTTTTTGTTTGGATAACGGATAGTTTCCTAGAAATTAACATTTTTCGAAAAAAATACCCCAACCTTGCATGGACAACTTTATTGATGTTTTTGTCGAATTTTGATGTTCAATAAGTGCTCATTTCACCATTGAAATGTCTAGTTTCAAATGGTCTATAAATTTTGATACTTTATTTTCATTAACCCGCTTAAAATTAAGAAAAACCGAACACCTGATTTTTCGAATCACGTACATATTTCTCGATTTTTTCAATTTTATTCAATTTTTTTAATTTTTCTGGTAATGAGGGATTAAATCGAAAAGAAAACTAACTTCCCTGCTGTCCTCCTGATTGTACTAACATGATAGACCTAGACCTTAGTTTAATACGATGTTAAATAATCACGATGTTCCTTTACATTAATTAATTTTTGTATTTAATTGTAATTAGTAATTAAGTGCCTTGCTTGGCAATAAATAAATAAATAAATAAATAAATAAATAAATAAATAAATTTTAATTAAAACTTATTTTGTCATTTCCTATTGCATACTACATCTGTGCAGGGCTGGACTGAGAATGAATTTAGGACCGGGAAATTCAAAAATGTCGGCCCATTTCAATACATTTTGCTTTAACAATCAAGTAAAGTTCTTTTTTGCTTTCAAAAGTTTTTCTTTAAGAATAATTATGAGAAGAACTATGTGTGAATGTGTAGGTGTGTTTGTGCGTACGTCCGTAGTAACGTTTGGGCGAACCAAAAAAGATATCGTCTTCGTGGAGGTGCCGATCGAAGCGTATTAGCTAAAGCATGATCTAAATGAAAAATGATATCGGCTTCGTTGGGATGCCGATCGAAGCACATTAACGAAAACATGCTTTGGAAAAAATTTCATAACATTCGGCCAAGCCCTTTTTTGAAAAGAGTTCGGCCAAGAGCCACAAGCACCAGCTAATAAACTCGATAGAATAAAACCGGTTCTAAATGAAATTAACTTTTCTGGATTCAGCTTCCGATAGCTTCCCCATAAAACATCACTTGTCAATAAAATCCGAGCATTCTTTAAAACCCGTGCAAAAATTACGTTACCCTTTTCCAACATAACTATTTTTTTCAAACCTTGATCACCACTTCTTGAACGGGGAATTGTTTTCTACGTCCTACATTTTCTGAAAAAGAAATTGGCCTTTTCGGTCAAGTCTCGCGAGCCCTTTATCGTTATTTTAACCTATTATCGTTATTTGAACTAGCTTCTATCAGGATTACTTAAGCACCAGTTTTGGTACTACCAACCCTACCAACTTAGTTATGAGTCGTTAAAGTCAATATTTTGGTTTTTTTAACTACAATTTCAACTTTCACTATTTTTTTCTCCAAAAATTACGCAGTTAACCTATACCTTTTTTTTCCAAATTTAGAAAGCTTGGAATATTTCCTATGAATAATGCCCGTACAATTTTTATACTACGCATTTAAAAGTTCTTGTTTTTTAATTTTTTGTTTCTCCCAACCTCTTCGTCGTTTCGTTGACATTTTTAATTTTTTAGATTTTTTTAAATTCCACTGAATCCTTATTAAATAACAGTCTCCTTTTAAATTACCTTGTTTCTGTATACCGTGAACAAACACCGGCTAACATGATTGAGCGAACTGCTGAAGGGGAAGTCTGACAATTCAAAGTCTCCAAAATCGAGGGGAAAGCTTTACGCCAAAGCTCTTTTCGATACCTGGGGTCGAGTTGTTAGATCTGACAACAATCTAACAACTAGAATCGCGGGAAGTTGATAAATGAAGTTGGTTGGCTGGAAATAATTTCTTTACGAACATTTATCAGGCAATAATTTCCACTCGATGCGATCGGATTCAGCGATACAAAAACTAAATCACATCACAACTGGCTTCCGTTTTCTTCTCACTTTCGGATCACAATCCAGGATAACCCCCCTGTACAAAAATGTTAAGCAAAGAAGACAGTGGGTAGACAAAGGAACACTCCTGAGCCACAGGCTGAAGCAGGTCGTCAGCAACGTAAGGAGACGCTGGGATAAGAAGGTTTTTTTTACTATGATCTTATAAACCCCAACCCCACCCCACGATAACCAGAGAGGTCGACCGCGAGCAGCTTAAGCGGCTTAAATCAGCGCTGAAAAAAATCGACCATCTTTGGATTCGAGACGAAAAGTGTTCTTTCAGTGGCGGAGCGTTGCCACATATAGTATATAGCAAGAACGACTTTACAGGTGAAGTTTCGTATGTTATGTTTAGGGTGATGATCCACAACTCAAGGCATTGACCAATTCGGACTGTCAACTGACAATGGACAGTTTAAATTGATCAATGCTTTGAGTCGTGTATCACCTCCCCTCTACGGGCGTGAGTGGGAACTTTCATTCACTGAGGTTAAAAGCAGACGTTAAAAATCCCCACGTACGAACGAAGTCCCATTTCCGAAAACCTATCTTGTTATCCAAAAGAGCGTTTGCGCCTGGTACGTTGTCGTTTATAGGACCCCATTCACGGTCAAACAAACCATCAAATTTGTTGCCAAAATCGAAAAAATTCTAAGTGTGCGTGTCTAAAATACAAGTTTTCGAAGTTGGGCGCTGTTTGAAGAAAATATTCGTCTGTTTTAATATTTCCTTCAAACAGCTTAAATGAATAGGACTTCACATCTCCAAATTACAGTAACAACATAACGTGACTTCACTGAGTTGTAGTCCGATTGAGCGGAAATTCGCTCTCAATATTTTTCTTGACAAAAGTCAAAGCATAAATGTGTGCGTTGTTTGTCGAAAATTGGTTTGATGATTTATTTGACCGTGGATGGGGGCCTTATGATGAGGTTGATTTTTTGTTGGAGGTTGATCATCATATTGTACAACTTCTAACTTTTCATGCTAAATATTTACGAATTAACTATTTGCCATCGGAAGTAAGTTTGGATCAAGATCGTTAATTGACATTATGGCTCTTGTGCTGGATTATAAAGGACGAATTAAATTGAAAACAGTTACTAACGTTTTTACTATTAGTTTTTTAATCATCAAAATAAGTACATTATTTGAATCGTTATTAAATTTAATTGAAGTAACAAAATAAAAAGTAATAAAATAATTAGAACAGAACTGAAAGAAAAAAATCAAGACCCTAAATGAAGAGATCTTTCTAAAGCAAGTGTTGCCTCACGTTCTAACTCTAAATATCGAGAATCATCGAAATGTCTAGAAAACCTTGGGAATACTTGTTCTCCCCTATCAAATTTTAGAAAATTTCTTCTCGGACTTTCATAACCGGAATAACTAAATCCAAACTCATCTTTTGAATCATTAAATAATTTAACATTGAGAATTGGTACATATTTGTACTTCCAATCTTCATCATCTTCTGCATTTCGAACAGTTTTATCGCTAGAACTTAAATATTGCAAAATATCCCCATTATCACAGGATCCGTTTTGTTTTTGAAGAAAAATATTGCACTTCGCTTGACCAATTGAATTATCGGATGGAATGCTCAAGCTTTTCGTATCATCTGATGGACATTCAATTTCTGATATTACTTCCTCATTTTGATTATCTTCAAGATCGCTACCAAAGCAAGATTCCAATAAACTTGAAGTATCTTCATCTTCTGATTCGTTAACTTTATTTTCTCTGTGAAGAATTTTCAATTTTCTTGGAGAATCCTTTTGTTTTCCTCGATTTAATCGTATTTTATTGCCGCGCAGAAATGCACTTTTTGAATTAAGCGGAGGAAATGCTTCCTCTGTTTCAGAGCCCTTAGAACTATTCTTAGATCTTGGAGTCATTTTAATTAATTTCTTCTTTTGATTTTCTTGTATATCACCCAATATTGGGGCAAACGGCGATGCACCTTCAAAACTATTTTTATACTCGGCAAATGATTTTCCATTCAGTAAGGAGCCAGGCGATTTTGCTCCAAAAACTACATCTGAATATGATGTACCTGGCCGGCATTCTGATGATGATAGTACACCATAGCTACAGAGCTCTGACAAAATTTCAGTTTGCTGGAGTGCAACCCAATTTGGGGATTTGGATTTGCAATTCTTCTCATATGATGCCTTCTTGTCGGATCTTTTCCAGCTTATCGACTTAATTCGCGATTGATTCCTTCGGGCTTTCTTACGCTGTGAATCCGCGTCATCGCTTTCTTCGGACAGAAGCTGTTGACTTTTTGAGTAATAAACATGGGATTTGATTTCGGGCTGTTTTGTATTTTTTAAATTTGGCTCAGCCTGTTAATGGGAATGAAAATTATTATTAGATCACGCATAAAATTATATTGCAATAAATTTTTATATTTTAAGGTAGGACAATTGAATTTGGAAGCCATCAAGTGTAAAATAACCAAAAAAATATAAGATATCGGCCATTTCACGAAACGAGAAGCACAATTATACCTGTGACACACTATACTTTCATTATGATGGTAACTTTCATTATCATGGTCAAGGAAATGATGGGGTGACACATTACACTTTACTTTCATTTGCATCTGGCATATCAAGTGAGGATATAAACCTACGTGTTTTTTGCTTTAATTTTAAGCTGTTTTAATTTGGAGTATTTAAAAAAATATTTTTTAAAGTAGTAAAGAAAATATCCTTGCAAATTGTTGCTTAACTAACGTGAAATCAAATTGGGGCCTATTCGGCAAACAGTCTTCTATAAAAATCTTCTATTTATCGCATACAATTTTTTGACGTTTGATAGAAGCTGCTTGTTAGAAGAATTTTGGTATTCAACGAGCCGAAATCTTCTATATTTTCTTCTATTATTTCTTCTGTGATAGAAGGCTCATTAATTGAGCATTCTATGCATAGAAAGTTGTTGATTCAGTAAATTGTGACAGTAAGAAAACTATCAAAAGAAGGAAATGGACATCATTATTAGTCGAATATTGCGAACGGGGCAAAAAAAAACGTGCGATGTAAGTATACTAGGATTTAAAGTAATTTTATTTTCTTACATATTTATATTTTAGACAAAGTCACCGAAAAATATTAAAGGAACTACGTTTAATAAGCGATCCATTTGAATTACCTGACGAGCGCTTTAGAAAACTATTCCGATTGTCAAAAGACACGGCAAGAATGTTAAAAACAAAGCTACTTGCAACTGCCATTTTTTGAAATTTGAAATTGAACGTTTAATTTTAGACTTCAAAATATACTAACTGACAATTCATAGAAGAAGTACAAGATTCGTAATTAAAAAATAGAAGATTCGAAATTCGAAAATGTCTTGAATACAAATTAAATGAAATCTTCTATTTTCTCAATCTTCTATTTTTTTATAGAAGGTTTAATAGAAGAATAGAAGACTTTCGCCGAATAGACCCCATTATTTTATTTTAAAATGTAGTTTCCAATTTTCCAACAGATGTCACTTAACCGAAATTACAGTCCAAATGAAAGTAAAATACTTTCATTTTGGACTTTCATTATGGTGGGTTTTTTCCACGATAATGAAGGTTACTTTCATTATGATGGTATATGTGTCACAGGTATTAATTGAATTCGGGGAAGCATTTCGGAAACACATGTGCACAGCACTGCCATAGTATTTGTGCATATCCCGGACAATGGCGGTGCCATATTTAGTAAAAAACCAGGGGATTGCGTGTCTCAGCAACTATCCAGATGAGAACACATTACTAGGCTGAAAAAGTTTGGAGCAAACGCCAACGAATTTCGGTACGCCTCTGTTCGCGATATACTTGAAACCTATGAACATGTGGTTGTGTATTTTCTTTTAGAGCGAGAGGTTCTTGACGACGATAGAAGACTACCAGAGAGCCAAAGTTTACGTAATGAGCCATAGATCTTGGAGCGCATAAGTGAGACATGTTTGCAGCAAGATAGTTTGGAATTAATGGCAATGCCAAGATTATTGACACAGTCAACAAGAGGAAGAGGAGAGGAATGTTATTAAGAGAAATAGTTGGCATACTGCCAAGAGACAGAGGAGTATTTGGGATTTATTAGGATTTTGTTTAAGGAAATTGGAAGACCTCCATTCATTTATTTGGGATAAGACATTATTGAGCTCAGCAATACAGAATTCAATCCGATTAGGATGGCATGAAGTATACAGCTGGAGATCATCAGCATACAGATGAAAGGAAGGAACAGCGAAGGATAACAGAGGGAAGATCATTAATATACAATGAGAAAAGGAGAGGACCAAGGATTGAACCTTGTGAAACTCCCAAGGGCATAGGTAGGAAGGATGATGTAACGCTGTTGTGGCGAACAGATTGGAGTCCATTAGAAAGAAGAGAAGCGAAAAATGGTAGAGTTGGCTAAGTTTGGGTAGCAGAAGCGAGTGACCCACAGAATCGAATGCCTTAGAAATCAAGAAGAACTACAATCGCAGCGTTGCCGTGGTCGAGCGCAGCGCGCAGATCAGTCGCTACCTTGAGTACAGTAGTTTCACAACTATGCGATTTACGGACGCCAGATTGGAATTTAGGAAGGAAGTTATTAGATTCGAGATATCGCAGAACTTAGTTAAAGAGTTTTCTCAAAGGCTTGGGCAAGGAAAAGAAGAATACTGATGGGACAAAAATTAGAAAAGGCAGAGGAGGCAGGATCAGGGGGATAGAGAAGGTTTACATCAACATTAAAAGGAATAGGCAGAGGTACAGTGAAAGAAGATTAGACCAGATTCTAAATCGCTATCGAGGGTAGTAACAATACCTACACCGTTTCGGGTACGAATACTCACCGCTGTGTCCGGTGAACTCGTCCTCTTTTGTTGTCGGAAATTAGCAGAGTATAAGGTGGAGCCAGAAGCGATGGCCGAAACGCCACTAACACCTGAAAATCGCCACCATAGGATGCGTGGAGGAATGTGAAAGCAACGGTAAAGGCCGTACACGATAAATTGAGACTGAACAAGCTGACAGGTGGAGGAAAAGGCGAAAGGAGTATTAGCAGCTAGCAGCTAAAGCTGATCCATCCCTCGAAACAATGCTAAAACAACAAGTCCTACGGGGAGAGTGGGAGATCAGGACGTCCGAGGTTCAGAGACTTCAAACTGCTGAATACTGCAGAATGACCGTTTATGAAAATGCCCGTGGTTTTAGAGGACTTAAAACTAGTTTGCTCGGGGGGTCTAGGGAACTACATTTTAGATTACCAAGCGAAAATGCGGCAACACTGTAACTACTGGATCACCTAAATGAGGAAACGGGGAATGCAGGAAAGCAACATTTGTGATAGCATTGGACAATCAGGCAGTGATTAGGCGTATAAATTTGATCGAGATTGCTATTGAAGTGTGTCTAAAAACTAAAAAAAAATGTAAGAAACAAAATAATGCGATGCCTTGGATTAAAAGACACATAGATATTGATGTGTCCACGCAAAGGAAGAGTAAGCTGGTAGGTACGCTGCAAAGTGACGCAGCGAGAAGAGATCCTGAACATTCATGGGGATCCTCATATCAGTTGTTGACACTAACCACAGGACACAGAAGTTTCAGGTATCACATGTAACGAATGAAAATTCTGGAAGAGGGTATCTGTCGACTGTGCCTGGAGGAATTCAAGACGGCTCCATTGTGTGTCACTGCGAGGTTTGAGGTGAGAATGGCTAATAGGCTATATCTTTAATAATTTTTCACCTAAGCTTATGTCGAACGAAAACAACCAATTTTAACATCAAAATTTCTTATAACTTCAAAAGTAAAGGCCGTAGCATAAAAATTTTCAAGGCATAACACTATATCGATATCGACCTAAAAATGTAAGACCCTCACTTTGGTGTATTCATCGAGTTGTAAACGATCATCGCGAATTATTTCAAAAAATCAATTGGCATGTATGGACGATTTAGCGGGTACCATGAGAACCGTAAAATTACAATTCGGCGATTCGAATTTATATTGATTGAAAGAATGTTGCCCACATTCCGATAGTGACACTTTGCAGTTTCCCTGGTTTAAAAGATCAACTCATTGGACAGAGACTTTCACCGAATGACCGAACTTCTTTCTTCCTTTTTGCTTTTGCAATTATTGCAATTCATCGAACCTTATAATAGCCCTACTACCTTTGGTCCACACAAATCTCGAATAAGTCATATCTGAAATGGTTAATATAAATTCGTAAAATGTTACCAAACGGCGAGTATTAATGAGGAATAATGTTTTTTAATAAAAACTACACCCTTTTCTGGCTTAGGTTAACAGATGGCGCTAGTTTCGAGCTAAATTTAAATCAAATCGTTTTCGCTCAATTCGAAATGACTTTACAAAGTGAAAAAAAAGTTCGTTTCCTCCGAAAATATCTCGTAACAATTTTAATAAAAAAAAATTTTAACTAAAATTTAAATTTAAAAAAATCATTTTACCTCAGAACATACTTCGCCTTCAGAACTTTTGTTATTTCTTTTACTGAAAGGAAAACTTTATTAAAAAGAAATCGTTATAAATAAAATTAATAAAAAAATATCTCAAAAAAAATTTACTTCGTCATTTTATCATGAAAAATTGGAAAACTTTGAATTTTGTCTGATAGCATTATATTTTTTTTGTTAACGAAATTTTCACAGAAATTATGGTTTAGTAGGATATGGAAAATACACACACGCACGTGGGTTTCCGTAGTAACAAAAAAAAAACAGTGAACTTGACTTGAAAAACTTTTTTTTTATTAAAGTAATACGAAGAAGAAAAAAAGCATAAAAATGTCAATTGAAAAAAAAAATTTAATTACCTAAAATTTTTTTTTTGTTACGATTGTATTTTATGTGTGTGTTGGGGTAACTGTGTAGTACATTAGAAATAATTTTGTTGACGATAAAAACGGAATTTTTCTGAAATTTTCACTAAATAATTTTGCGACTGCGCTTTATTATTGTTTTAGTCATTTTTGTGTTCTTTAGTCGAAGCTTTCTCTTTTTCTTTCTTTAATTCTTGAACATTTTCTTGGCTCTATTAATGAATTACAATTGTTTTATTTAGTTACATTCAGTATAACCTATACGTACTTCTTTATAAAAGTAAAAATCCTCTAGAACATCTTTCGCCTTGAAAACAACATCATGAGTTTGCGGTTTTTCCTTTCCCTGAAAATGTTTTATTTTTTTATAAAAACTTGACGCTCTTTAACGTTCAACAAAACCTCTTCAAGCAAATCCACGAATTCCTCTGTCATTTCATTTTGTGGCTTTTTCGGTTTCTCCCCTAATTTACACAATAAATCTTTCTCCTTTAATAAAAATGAAAACTCAAATTCAAAAATACAAACAATCGGAAAATTGTCCAAAAATCACATACGTGTTCACAAAAGAAGACCTCCTCTTTTGCTCCCTGCAACTTTTCTAATCCTCCGCCGGGCACCGTTACCAAATTTTGCAAATCTTCACTGGTTGAACCCAAGTCCTTCTTGATGCCGGAGTGATCATGAAGAATTGGTGCCCTGGAACTGGAAATATTTCCTGTTTAATAACAATATATCTAGCAAGGGACATCTTCATTTGTGGCTTACATTACAAATTGCCGGAAGCGATGGAGAAATATTCCTCTAACCGATAGCATGAGCGTTGATTCGTGTAACTTACTCACTATGCAGCCCTTGAACTCAATTAGAACGAAGTTGAAGTTTACAATAAATTTTCTGCGCTACTAATTTCCAAAATAATTTCTAATTTTTATTCCAAGTGCGAAACTCACAGTGATTGTTGCGTAGTTTAAAAATTTTGTTTATAGCTTACTCGGATATTTCCTAGCAACAGGAATTATGCCTGAAAAGTTTTCTAAGGTTACTACATATACGCGTTGTTCAGTTTGTATTTTCTATTTTCAACTGGTGGATTCGGTTATTGTAAGGATTAGAATGTGGTAGGAACCAAAAATCCCGCAAACATTGCAACTTGTAAGACATTTATTATATGCTCCTGTCTAACTCAGGTGGCAGGCTTTGGAAATAACCAGGTCCCTCGGCGAGGGAAAAGGCTCGGAAAGAAGGGTCTGCCTGGACTAAGGTAGAGCCGAAGAAGAAGCTGAAAAAGCGAAAAGAAGCATCTAGGGAACAGCATAAAGGAGTATCCACACACATCAGGGCCGTGGCCGGGATGTCACAGGGCCATGTGTGAACGAGCCCCTGCCCGGACACGGACATGTGTGAACGAGTAAAGGAGTATCCACACATATTAATGTTCCGCCAGTGGTTAAAAAAATATCGGTGCGTACATTTTATACGAACTCGTTCACACATGTCCGTGTCCCGGCCGGAGCAAAAATCGAACGTCCCGGGCACGTCCCTGATGTGTGTGGATACTCCTTAAGGCTGCACAAAATGTAAAGCCGTGCTGTAGTTTCTAATGCGCTTATCATAACTGCGGCAAGCGGGACATCCTACGCGGAGATTGGAACGAACCTTGGTGAAGAGTTGGCGCGTATCAGACCTTTCAGTGGAGCTGAAGAATGGAGAAGACGAAACGGTAGACCCCCTCGCTAGGAGAGAGCGCAGGTAAGGGAAACCATACCAACCAGAGGTCAGGGACCTGGACGAGGTTACTTCCAAAAAAGAGGTGTGCGAGACACTGCAGAATCAGCTAGGCCTGTTGCAAGTGCAAGAGCTCAGCATCGGCCTGACGAAGGCATACGGTGGCACCCAGAGGCCACCATAAATATGCCGGTCAATCTAACACAAAAGGGGGGGGGGTTAAAATGCCATCCGAAAGAGTAAAATGGATCACTATAAGAGCAGATAGTAATTCAGAGGAGTTCTTACAAGGTAGTGATGCCGTCAATTAAGGACATTACCATTACCTGCCCTGTAATGATACAAGACATAGTATGGACCCTGTTCCCACAGAACGGGAACATGGACAGCCTACCTGCAGTAAACGTGGATGACGCAAACCTGCCAGCGTGGAAGAAATTGTGGAAACCGCGAAGAGAATTACCGTTGCAAAAGCCCCTGGGCTATTTACAGTGTGCCCGAAGGAAGGAGTGTTCTCTGAGCAATGGAAGAGTCAAGAGCTTGTGTTCATCCGGAAGCCGGGTAAGCCCCTAGGGCAAGGGTGGTCAACTTTTGTGTAAATAAGATCTACTTTTTATCACAAAAATGTGTCGCGATCGACTTGTTGTCACACCCGTGAGGGGTGTGAGATACATATATATGGCGCCAGCCAACATCAGTGTAAATAGAGCTTAAAAGGCAAATAACCCAAGCAGCGCTCACAAACTCTTCACGTCGTCGCATCAAATAACTCCATGGTGCAACAGCATATCAACCTGTGGATGGATTTGCAACACCTTTAGGGTTTTTCCTAGGAAGCTCACACAACCACTGAAAAATATTACATGTATGAAAGAGAAATTCAGGCAATTCATCAAGGAGTGAAAAACTTCAGTCAACTTTTGGAAGGACGAGAATTTAGTATATCCCACAAACCACTTTCCTTTGATTTTAAACAAAAATCGGAAGAAGCATCACCACGTCAACTTGGACAACTCGACTTCATCGGCCAGTTCTCAACGAAGATAATTGGACAATTAGTCATAGAAAAACTACACTCTCTGGGTCATGCGGGGTAAAGACATCGATCAGGTTAGTGAGCGACTGCAATGATTGAAAGGGCCCGCAGAACTTTAAAGGCAGCAATCATGTGCTACCAAACAAAAGACTGGTACGCAGTCTAGCCAGCTGGAAGCAGATACCTGCTGGCGTGCGGTGCGTGCAGCCTATCCGTAGTATGCCGCAAGTTTTTGCTGACATATAGTTGCGTGCTTGCGTTCTTCCTCATCTTTCACATATAACAAAAAAAATACAAGCGAAGAGTGCATGTGCTTGTTGTGGGTGTGGTGCTTGTGTTTGGGCATTTCAGGCTATATCGAATATGGTAATGCGGAACAAGTTAAAAGTACACCAACTTTTGCGTTGAGTTCGTTTCGTTCACGCAACTGTATGTCAGATCACATTTGAATGCAGGCATTTCTATAATATCTATCGTTGCACGCAGGCATCCATCCGTCTCCAGCTTTAGGATTGCGAACAGTAATTAAGCCAGACATATGAGCACGTTGATAAGCCCGAAAATGTCAAAGTATCTGAATTTGTAAAGGAATTAAAAAATAAAATTAACGAGATGAAGCCTAGAGCAGCCTTATCAAATACAAAACAAAGCATTTTCATCCAGGAGGATCTAAAAAAACTACCAGTTCGTGTTCAAAAGAGACGATAAAATTAATAAGAATATCTTTGAATCCACCATACGAAGGTCCGTTGGAGGTTATAAATCCCAAATATTTCGTGTTCCTGATAAAAGAAAGAATAGCAACATTTCAATGCTTCAATGCAACAATGCTACAAATACCGTTTAGCAGTAAAAACAAATAAGTTAACCGAAAGCCGAAGAGAAATTACCATTCCAATGCGATATCGCCCTGTCGCTACGGGGTAATGTGTATCGACAGCCAGCGCCAGTGTAAATGAAGCTTAAAAGGCTAAGTAACTCGATGTCACGATTGTCAGATTTTTATACACCGTATTACAATACGACTAACTATTGCTAGATAAGTAAAATACTGGCGGTGTTTTTCTATGATTCGACTCATAACCTTAGCATAGAGAAGATAAGGAACCGAAAATATCGTACATGTATACGGATTGGAGGGAAGCACTTAAATTAAAGAACCTCTCGCTCTAAACGAAAAGAAACAACCGTATGTTCCCGGACAGTTCCCGGACAGAGGCGTACCGAAATTCGTTCGCGTTTGCTCCAAACATTTTCAGCCAAGTGATGTGTTCTCATTTGGATGGTTGCTGAGAAACGCAATCCCCTCCCGGTTTTTAACTAAATGTGATACCGCCACTGTCCGGGAACTGCACAACTACTATGGGAGTGCTGTGAATATGTGTTGCCGAAATACTTCCCCGATTTTAATTAATTGCGCTTCCTTCTCTTCTCTATTCTAAGCTCATAACTGCATGCATTTGAGTGTTATGTTCACGCGCTGCGTACAGTTATAATTGTAACACGTTAAATAAAAGAGATCGCATACGATCGACCAAAATTGGTTTTGAGATCGACCGGTCGATCGCGATCGACTTGTTGGCCACCCCTGCTCTAGGGGATATGTCTTCCAAACACCATGGCAAGGGTGATAAACAACAGATTACTCTCAAGCTCCAAGAAGGAAGGCGGGTTGTCGAAAAGGCAATTCGGTTTCAGAAAGGCTATAACGGATTCTGCCAATATGGTGACTAGCTCAGAAAAGGCAGAGAATAAGAATTACGACGTGAAAAGGGCTTTCAGCATCGCGAGGTGGAGCAAGATCATTGAGGGTTGGTCAGGCTGGATGCACCGAAGTATCTAGTGCCCATTGTGACAAAGCTGCTTTAATTCAGAATAGCTATGAATAAACTTCAATCCCCCCCATTATTCTTAATACTCGTGGAAGTCGATAATGGGGTAGGACTAGGCGTATATGACCCAAGGTTTAAAATACCCATAGCCCTTGACACTACTCCACTATTGTTCAAGCTGAGGTACTCGCCATCCAGGGGTGTTTAGGCCCTTGTTTTGATTCGAAACTTTTTAACACTCCACTTCCCCAACAGTACACCATCGCCAGCCCTGGATGTTCACAAAATAATATAGTGCGTTTTCATAATAACTTGAAAATCTCAAGACTCGAGCGCGTATATTTCTGCCTACTTAAAGCGGCATATTAGCTTGAAATGAGCTTGAGCAACTGATGGATTACAACTGAACAATTTCGAGCACTCTAGCTTTCAAGCTCGGTTTACATGACAAGCACTAGAGCCGATCAGAAATGACTTTTTAACGACTCCAGTAGAGCTGCTTGCGTATACATTGACCTGATCTACACGACACGTTTTTTGCTGCATAAAGCACGCGTTTTTGGGAGAGGGAAGCTGAGGGACCGAGAGGGACTGCCATCACGGGTAGACCACTCACAGCAGACGTTTTCTTGATTTTCTTTTCTCCCTTTTTCGTCATACAAACACACAAACACACACACACCCAAACATCACGCTGTTAAAACACAACAATGTGTAATTTTTGACGCACGTTAAAAACTTCATCGTATAAACCTACAGCGGTGGGCACGCACGTACCACAAAAGAGAATTCTTGACAAGGCAGAGCAAAAAACGTGTCGTGTAAATCAGGTCATTCTGGGAATTAAGCGAGATATCGAAAAATTTTATTTTACATTGATCTGATCTACACGACACGTTTTTTGCTGAATAAAGCACATGTTTTTGGGAGAGGGAAGCTGAGGGACCGAGCGGGACTGCCATCACCGGTAGACCACTCACAGCAGACGTTTTCTTGATTTTCTTTTCTCCCTTTTTCGTCATACAAACAAACAAACACACAGCCACACAAACATCACGCTGTAAAAACACAACAATTTGTCATTCACCTGATTGACCTGATCTACACGACACGTTTTTTGCTGCATAAAGCACGAGTTTTTGGGAGGGGGAAGCTGAGGGACCGAGAGGGACTGCCATCACGGGTAGACCACTCACAGCAGACGTTTTCTTGATTTTCTTTTCTCCCTTTTTCACACAAACACACACATACAAACATCACCCTGTAAAAACACAACAATTTGTCATTTTTAACGCACGTTAAAAACTTCATCGTATAAACCTACAGCGGTGGGCACGCACGTACCACAAAAGAGAATTCTTGACAAGGCAGAGGAAAAAACGTGTCGTGTAAATCAGGTCATTTTCGTCTTATTTTATTTTCGAAATTCATCCTCAAAACGCGGCGCCACCAATATCGTAATTGTTGTGTACCATAGATGGTAACACGCTATACAGAAACAAGGTAATGTAAAAGACTGAATATCGTGTTAGTGCGACGTCACTCGTTGACCTCTTCCCATATAAAATCGAAGTTGTTTTTCTGCATTTGGCCAACGGGTGACGTCACATTTTTCTACGATATTCGAGCTGTCAGTCTCTTTTACATTACCTTCTTTCTGTATACCGTGAGATGGTAACACTAATTTCCTCTTGAATTTGCCTTCTTCCATTACATTAATTTTCATCTTTTTTTCCCCTTTTTTTACATGCCTTCTTAGAACTAACGTCCAGAATAACGTTGTTCTGTTCCTGGAATTTTTGTAAATTTTTTCTATGTTCAAATTCTATTTCTTACGAACATTTTTTGATGACCTACTTAGTTGTAAATTTTTGGAAACATAATAATTTGGAGAGCAAAATCATGTGTGCGTGCGCAATATACATATATGCGTTCAAGGCCGTCTCAAGTGCAGGCCTGGAAGTTACCGGGCCTACTTACACTAACGCAGCTGATGGCAGTCCCAGATTCTGTCATTTCAAGAAGAGATTATATGGCGCGATGTAATAGTTCCGAATATTTTTGCAGTAAAAAGTGATAAAATAATGTATTTTATGACTTTTTACTACAATAGGATTACCAGTGATTAGTGCTTTAGTGATTTAATTAAGAGAATTAAAAAAAAAGAGTGATTGTGTTTTTTAAGTGTATTAATTGTGAAGGTGACCAATTTTGTTTACATTGGTGGTTTTTTCGTGTTTATTTAGGGAAAAAATGTTGATTTTGTGTGGTAATCGAATAAAAAGTGATTTTAAAGTGATTAAAGATTTTTATGATGGTAGTCCCAGATTCTGTCATTTCAAGAAGAAATTATATGGCGCGATGTAAGAGTTCGGAATATTTTTGCAGTAAAAAGTGAAAAATAATGTATTTTATGACTTTTTACTACAATAGGATTACCAGTGATTAGTCCTTTAGTGATTTAATTACGAAAATTAAAAAAAAATTGAGTGATTAAGTGTTTTTTAGTGTGTTAATTGTGAAGGTGACCAATTTTGTTTACATTGGTGGTTTTTTCGTGTTTATTTAGGGAGAAAATGTTGAATTTATATGGTAATCGAATAAAAAGTGATTTTAAAGTGATTAAAGATTATTATGATGGTAGTCCCAGATTCTGTCATTTCAAGAAGAAATTAATTATGCGATGTAAGAGTTCGGAATATTTTTGCAGTAAAAAGTGATAAAATAATATATTTTATGACTTTTTTACTAAAATAGGAATTCCAGTGATTAGTGTTTTAGTGATTTAAATAAGAAAATTAAAAAAAAAATTTAGTGATTAAGTGTGTTTTAAGTGTGTTAATTGTGAACGTGACCAATTTTGTTTACATTCGCGGTGGTTTTTTCGTGTTTATTTAGGGAAAAAATGTTGAATTTGTGTGGTAATCGAATAAAAAGTGGTTTTAAAGTGATTAAAGATATTATGGAATAGTTATTAAAAACATAAGTGCAGAAAAATGTGAAGGAAAAGTGAAAAACTTATTTTTATTCATGTTGTGTGCTTGCTTTTTATATGTAATATGTTTAGTTTGGAAAAGTTGTTTAAAGCGATAAGACATGAAATTATTTATTTTGTTAATAAAATATCTATTTGTTTTGTATATGTTGTGTTTTTAATTTAAACCAGAAAACCGAATAATCACCCATCTAACGAGAAATCGTCGGATGGGAGCACGCGCCGACTTGGCAGTGAACAGTAATTGTGCCTAATATTTCATAATTAACTGATTTTTTTGTAATTCTGTTAATTGCTTTAAAAAACAAAAATATTTTTTTAATAGCAATTAAAACAAATAACTTATAAAAAAAAAATAAACAAAACAAATTAGAAATTATTTTTCTCAAAAACTTTAACCTGGCATTACTAAAATAGCAGTCGCCATGTTTTTTTGCTAACCCTGTAACTGAGCATCTTGTAACACCAACAATTTCCCCTTAATTTACAAATCTTACAGCACTAATCCATTCGCATATGCTAAAGGTGTCCATACACACCTGACGCTGCCAGGCGCATTGTTTCACTTCAGTGTTCACGGTTTTATTCTCTTTTCTCCCTCCAACGATACTTCTTCAGAGCTTATCCACGCATACACCCGCGCTTGTCGCCTTCGATTCCATTGATCAGCCGACAAACGATAAGCGAAACAGCAAAAAAAAGGAACACATCAACGCACACACGCTCGCACAGCAGTGATATATATATTTACTACTGCTACAGCAGTTCCGCTGCGGGTGTGTATGTGGTATTTCTCGTAATCGCGACGCAGCAGCACCGAGAGGAGGCCCCCGTCAGAAAAATGAACGTCGGAAGGCAGTCGTGAGTGTGTGTGCCACCGCAGAAGTAGTCGGAACCGTCGTGATCGCAGCTCATGAAAAGTACGTTTTCATGTTTTCATAGTGAAAATTCGGTCTAAAATCAATTAAAACGCGTGCAAATCGGTGTTTTCCTATAATTTTCCACAGCCCCCGACGCATTTCAGTTGTATAAATTCGATTTTCGCGCTGATTATCGCTGAAAATATCGTCCAAGTGCCCGTATGCCGTGGTGCCCGCTGCTGTTGGGTTCCTCGTCGGTGATTTGAAGGGAAAAATTTCATGTTTCTGTGCTTAAGTTAAGAGAAAAGTGTGCAAAAGTCCTGAAAATAAAAGTGATTAGCAAAGTGCGAATATAGTGAGGAATTGCGAGCGTTGATTTTCTGTTTTTTTTGATTGAGTCCTCGCGAAAGGAGTCCCAGACCACGATGCCGCCCCACAACAGAAGGATAACGCACCACCGACTCTCGTCAACTTGGATTCTGACGTTTGCCCTCGGGATGCTGATTGTCACCGTCGCAGCTTCAGACGAGGTGAGTTCGTCGCCTTTTTTGGTTTTCTGTAAATAGCCGCCGATTCGTGGCGCTCCTGTCTGGGCCTGGAATTATTTATCGGCGCTAGTCGCTGGCTTTTGAAAGGGTCGCTGCGGAAAAACATGACGGAAAAAATTCCAAGAAGTGACATTTTGACTAGTCCCTCTACTCGCCGCGAAGGGGGTATCCCACACTCAACACAAACGCACAGTGCCACAGTCAAAAAAGTATACAAGAAACGCGCACACATAACCGCCTCTTTTGATTACATTTTTGCTGCGTGCGAGTGTTTACTCCGGGGTGCGATGTGTGTGCCGTGCTGGTGTAGGATCGGTGTGTAGAGGCCTGAAAACCTCAAATAGGGAGCAACACGCCTTCGTTTTTCTCAATCGCAGTTCATGGATTTTTTTTGCAATGTTGCCAGCTTGCTGGCGGCGGCCCCCGAAAATACAAGATTTTGTGCGTTGGTGGGCCCCGCAAAGAAATCATTTTCCTTTAGTTTGGGAGCATTTTATGCGCTCTTTTTAACTCGATATAAACGGATTAATTAAGATCAAAGGCCTTTTATGACTCCGTAAGTGCTGTGGTCCAGCAGGGGCCCCTACGCAATATTGGATGTCGTAGCTGCTGCTGCTGTTGCTGTTGGAATTGTTGTTATTGCTTTCGGTTTGTTTTGCTTCTTGCTGTGGGACTATGGAGCCTCGATTTGAAGGTTTCAAGTCGTGTAGTTAATGGAGGCTCATTTCTGTACCTTCAAAACCAGTTTTCCAGCCGTTTCACATATGGGTGTTATGAATTTTATGATCCACCAGGTCAGAGATTAAAGACTTATTTTTTCCCCATACATTTCACTGAAAAAAAAACCTTTGCAATTTATATTCCACAACAAATAAAATCTCACTTTATACATTATTTGTAGGCTTAAAGTATGTATCACATACTACGGCATATAGAATACAGGGACTTCTACCCATTTCCGGTTATAATAAATTCGATTATAATTATTAACTACAAATTCACAAAGGGATATATCTATATATTTGAGAGTTTTTAATATAAAAACTTTAATAACGGTTGCGTCTTATTAGTAACACTTTGTATTCAACACCATAGAACCCACACACGCCATGAATAATTGATAAATTTTAAACCTTTTACTTAAAGCAGAATTCCCTAGGCCACATATCAAAGCAAACACCTAGGCAATATGCAGAGGCTTAAAACATAAGCAGACGAGAGTGCTTATACCTTGTGCCTAGGGATGATGCAATCGATTGTTACGTACGTACGTACATGCGATTTATGCTTTAACGTCTTGTAGTACATTGGAGGTTATTGTTCCAACAATTATACAAAAAAAACAACAACACATTTTTGCGGACATGAATTAATACATGATTGGTGACAATTAAAACAAATGAGGAAAGGATTAACATTGAAGGTGACATGGGTTGTGCTGCTAGTTATTGTTAGGAGACACGTGTTGTTTGTTACATGTTGCTGCTATTTAAATTGGTAATTGCATGTTCTGAGTTGGATGGCTACTGCATTCCAAAATGATAATCGCCTAAGTAATCTAGAGGTTGGGGCGCCCGACTGCAATCACAGAGATTAGGTTTAAAACCCTCGCAGTGGCATGTTCCTTTCCTTCTTTACCATATTTTGCTTATTATTCCTATTTTACTTGCTTTTATTTTTTAAGCAGAATCTGGTTCCTTTCTCTATTCTCTCATTGCTTCGATCACTGAAACCAGTATTTTGCAATGGTCGCATTAGATGGGTGCCAGGCACGTATAACCGTATGTTTGCTTTGGCAATTCTTTCATTGTTCTATTCCTTTCAATCTACTGTCGATTTGACTGCAGCTTGCTGTTCGATATTATACTCTATGATTAAATCCGTCGACTGTGCAAAAGAGCTTATTACTGAGAGCCTTAGCTCGCTACATACAAAAAGCAGGATGCTTGTACATAGAACATATGAAGACTCCAATTCCAAAGTTGCTTCCTTTCATTTTGAAAAACCAATGAGGTAGTGGCGGTTTTGGTCTCAGAACAAACTCTTTTAACGAATCTGTTACCCATTTCATGGCTAAGCTTGCTAAACGTGTGCTCACCAAGCTGCAAAACTGAAAAAAGTTGACCAGATTTGTTAGAGGAGTTTGTTTAGGGGTTGAAATCGCCATTGCCATACTGATTTTTCAAAATAGAAGGAAGCAGTTTTGGAATTGAACTCTTCATGGATAAACAAATAATTGGACAAAATACCGTTATATATGGCATTTGAAACAATGTAGTTTCGTAAGGTAATTGCATCCTTATTCGGCTCTACACAAAGGAACTGAATTTTACCATATATAATTATATTCTGACTATGCTAATATGCGGTCGTAAAGTCTTCAAGTTGGATTGAGTTTTTGAAGCTTGAGATTATTGCATTGCCTGCCTTATGGTAAAAATATTAAAGGTTGCTGATGAGGTGCCCGCATAACCTCATAGAACATAGCTATATACACGTTAATTCACACTATAGCAATAATCTTAGTTTAAGGTAGTTTATATTAGACTGGGAGCTGGGCGGAATTGAGTGTGCAAAATGTGAGGACCGCATTCCGTCAACAGATTTCAGTTGAGACGAGCTCAAAGATGAATAATCCGGATGTTGCCGGTCAATTTTTGGGTCCAATTTTTTTTACCCCCCTTTTTACATTGGGACCTCTACGGCTTCCATGGCCCGCTTTTTGACGATGGATTTTGATGAAGCACCACAAAATAAGACGAAAATATATAGTAAATTTTTTCGATATCACGCTTCGTTTTCGAGAGATTGCCACTTGAAGTTGACTTTTTGAGGTATTTCCCCAAGGTTTATAGTTATGTCACAGCTAGGATTTCCGTGCCACCGATATTTTAATTATGGATTTCGATAAAACAACCCTAAATAAGACGAAAATGTAAAATACTTTTTTTCGATATCTCGCTTCGTTTTTGAGAAATCGATACTTGAAGTTTTAGGTATTTTCAAAAACATTCTACAGCATTAATCGTTTCCAAAAAATACTAATAAGTATAGACTGGGAGCTGGAGCGAATTGAGTCCGAATGTGAGGACCGCCTTTTATCAATTATTTTGACCTCAGAAAGGTTTACAGATTATGGTTCTTGATGTTGCCAGGAAGTTCATTGGTCCATTTTGTTTTTATACCCCCTCCCCTTAGATATCCAAAATTCGATAAAGCAGCTGCAAGCCATTGTTCGACAATCCGATGCACATTTACAGGGCTGAATTAAAAACTCTGGCAAATGTTGCTTCGTCATTTGTCGTGGGTACAAGTTACCATTTATATTTTTATAACCAAATAAGGTATAATCCGACCTCGCAAGGTCCGCCGCCCGCCCTACCCACCTTCAATTACGATTCCAGACTTCCCAGTGCAGGCGCTAAAGGAAGTTGAGTATGCAAAATATGAGGACCGGCAACTATGATCAAATTCTTAAAACTGAGACCTCAAATAACAAAAAAGCGATGTTGCCGGCAGCTGTGTTGGTCTTTTCACTTCCCCTCTTACCCCCACTTCGCGCGTAGAGGAGCTATAGCATACCTAGCCTATTTTTTGAGTAACGGTGTTATAAAAATATAAATGGTAACTTGTACCCACGACAAATGACGAAGCAACATTTGCCAGAGTTTTTAATTCAGCCCTGTAAATGTGCATCGGATTGTCGAACAATGGCTTGCAGCTGCTTTATCGAATTTTGGATATCTAAGGGGAGGGGGTATAAAAACAAAATGGACCAATGAACTTCCTGGCAACATCAAGAACCATAATCTGTAAACCTTTCTGAGGTCAAAATAATTGATAAAAGGCGGTCCTCACATTTTGCGGACTCAATTCGCTCCAGCTCCCAGTCTATACTTATTAGTATTTTTTGGAAACGATTAATGCTGTAGAATGTTTTTGAAAATACCTAAAACTTCAAGTATCGATTTCTCAAAAACGAAGCGAGATATCGAAAAAAAGTATTTTACATTTTCGTCTTATTTAGGGTTGTTTTATCGAAATCCATAATTAAAATATCGGTGGCACGGAAATCCTAGCTGTGACATAACTATAAACCTTGGGGAAATACCTCAAAAAGTCAACTTCAAGTGCCAATCTCTCGAAAACCAAGCGTGATATCGAAAAAATTTATTATATGTTTTCGTCTTATTTTGTGGTGCTTCATCAAAATCCATCGTCAAAAAGCGGGCCATGGAAGCCGTAGAGGTCCCAATAAAAAAAGGGGGGGTAAAAAAAATTGGACCCAAAAATTGACCGGCAACATCCGGATTATTCATCTTTGAGCTCGTCTCAACTGAAATCTGTTGACGGAATGCGGTCCTCACATTTTGCACACTCAATTCCGCCCAGCGCCTGCACTATATAGAAAACTAGATGTATTCATTGTATATAGATGTAAGTTAGTAGACTAGTTATGATATTATGTACTATAGTATATAAGAATAGTACATAATAATTTCTACTATAAATACAAGGGAATTTTGTGTAAAAGTTAATACTGTCTAACATTCAAGCGAATATAGGGCGCAAATAGGGCTTAAAGCTCTACGCTCTGTCGCAATGAACTGTTCCAAATAAAACTAAATTGTCTGGTTATATAACTGTGTTTTAGTTAAAAGGGAATTTAAAAGACAATACGTTTGTAAAGGATTATTACACTGATTTGCCTACAATGAAGCTACACTGGCCTTGGTCAATGATGGTTCTAGTGTTTGGAGCTATCCACTGTTGCAGGATTGCCGAGAATATTTGATCTCAGTTAGCTCGCCAGTTACCAATTTATGAAAGTGTTCTTCCCATCGCCCCAGTAGTGCCTCTTTCTATAGAACTGTTGGTTTTAGCTCTCTGAACTAGTCGCTGAAGCAATTGTTCCGATCTTGAACACTTCTACCTAAGATGAGGACAGCGATATTAAAGAAAACATGAAAACTAGTTAGCTTATGGGACCTGGAAAAACCTCCTCCCAAATTCCCTCACTTCACCAAACACCCCCATTAACTTCATGAACAATAATGTATCTACTACCAATTTAGCACTCTGAAGTAGATTTTGGTACTATGAAAGCAATGGGACCCAGTGATGAGGGAAGAAGAAGATAAATACCGTGCACAAATTTTTGTTCTAGGTGATTCCTCTTTGTGCTATATGTGCTGATATGTAGCTCAAGGTCTTTACAGAGTGCGAACTTTTTATGACAAAATGTTTAAATCTTAAAGCCAATCGTTCATTAAATTACTAGCGAAGCTATTAGCCTGACGCTAATCTTCCAAATAAGATGGGAGAAGTCAGATTATAAAGCCTATCTTCTCATTTAGAACTGTCACCAGTGGTCACCGCTTAGAGGTTATGTTCACTTTTATCAGTTCGGAATAGTTGTGAAATTTGCATATTTCCATAGTTCCAAAGTGATACATAACCTTGATAGTCCAGAATATACAAGTATAATGCTTGGTCATTGTCGAACTGCTGAAAGATTGAAATTTCGTAGCTTCTTGTTATGGGTCAGTAGTTCGGCGTGTGTTTTGGCCCGGTTCGTTAGCTTTTTTCATTCTTTCCTGTTTAACACCATTCTTTCCTGTTTTATTGTTGTGTTCTTACATTCATTATTCTTGGGTATTTTTCTATGCAATATCGATATCAGGTCCTTGGTGCTCGAGTAATATTCTAGCTATATATCTTCTCCATCTTTATGTTGTTCCTTAATGTAATTCCAATTAGCTAGCAATGGTTTTCTCTTTTGAAAGACGATTGAGTTCTCGTTGAGTAGCCCCATATATTTTATCACAATCTTCCGTTCGAATGTGTTTAAGCTTTGCTTGATATGCAGACCCATCCTCCTCTAGGTAAAGCCTTCAGATCGGATACTCTGTTCTCCCCATTCTCCATAGATGGTATTTTTGAGCTCAATCTCCGATAATGAAAGCAATCAGTGTCAGTATGGTATCTATGTCCCCTTACGATTTTCTGTGAGACGCCTAAAGCTCTGCCTGCATGGAGCAGTTCTGTCAATCGAGGAAATGTTTGCTTCCTGGTAAATGGTACAGAACTAATCCGTGCTCTCTAAAAACGAACCAGAAACTTTTCACTGGTTTCCAGTGAAAATTCACTGGTTGTACCATTGCTTAGTCAACCAATAGGAAACAGTGAAATTTCACTGGTGGGAGCAGTGAAATTCACGTAAAAAAAGAAAAAAGCTTTATTCTAGCGCGAGTGTCGTTTTCCCAAGCGGGCCCCATCAAATCACTGAAATGCTGCTTGCCCTCTGTGATCAAACGAGAGTCGGTTTATTAAGTATGCTAAATGGAACCCTTTACAGGCATGAAGATAATTCCCTAGAATATGAGTCATACATATATTTTTTCATTGGTTGAATCAGTGCAATTTTGCCCCCTGTGCTGAAAATCGAGTCGTCACGACACGACAAGTCGTTTGAGTTAAAGAAAGTTACGTTTCAATCGAATCACGACTTTCAGTACAGGGGTCTAAACTCAACTTAGCATTTCCACTCAAGGCCCCTGTGTTGAAAGTAGTAATTCGACTGAAACTTCGTTTTCTTCAACTCAAATGACTTATCTTGAAACACGATTCGATTTTCAGCACAGGGGCCTTTTACTAATTCATTTTTAGAGAGAACTTTTCACTGGTTCAATTAGTAAACAGACGCGAATGCACTGATTTTCCAGTGAAATTATTGTTTACTGGATGAACCAGTAAAATTTTCACTGGTTCATTTTTAGAGAGTAGGAAATGACATTAAGTGTTACGCTAGAGAACCAACAGAAGACGAAATCAAATTCGTGCTGCATACGCGCGAACGTAAGACCACGGTTGGCATAATGTCAACATCGTCTGCTTAACCTTCAGCAAACGAATTTAGAACACCAAACAGCTATAGAAGTTCCTTTACTACGAGGAAACGCAGAAGCGGGAAAATGACTTCCCTGACTTTGTTTCTTTTTATGTGAAAGACTAGCGCCATAATGCCCCTTTGCACTGTCGACGGTCCTCTCATTGGGGCTACGTACACTAGTCATGATTACTATGTAGTAAAACCGAATTTTTAGAAGAGAGAGGTGAAGGGGCGGCATACTCACCCCGCCCCTTCACCTCTCTCTTCTTAAAAATTGGTTTTACTACATAGTAATCATGACTAGTCTACGTAGCCCCATTGAGTGCATTGTCGGACAGCAAGCTCTAGTCGGAAAGATAGTAGGAAGAAGAGCAAAAGAACTGACAGCACGAACACGTGGTTTTATCCCACCATCTCTCCATCCAATTCGACCGTTACAAAACGCTGTCTTCGGTGGATTCCTTGCTTATTATGAAGACAAGAACGAAAGAAAGTATCTAGATCAGAAAAATGAAAGGCGAAGAACTATGCCGCAGAGTGGATTTGAGCCATGGACCTCTGGGACGATAGTCGGGCACCTTAACCCCTAGGCTACCGAAGTCAACCTGTATGTTTTTAACGATAGAATCGCTTCTCATGTGTGAACGCCAGTTTCTGATTTCGATTTTTCTTAAGCGGAATAACCAAGCTTAGGACAAACACTGTACTACCAACCAATAAGTCATGTCGTTTAGGCCAATGTCTGGTAGTAAGCTTAGTAGAAGAGATTAGGATGAGTTATGGGGGATCAGGGGTGCTCAAACAGAAAGGTATAAACCTTCCGTTTGACTTCGATTTTCAAATGTTAATCAATGATATGAGCATGCTATTGGCATTTATAGTTGGCTCACAGTAGTCTGAACCTAGCTATTTCGTGTCAAACGAGAATTATCTGCATATCTCAAATAGTGAAAAGTTCCATTAAAAAACAATTTACCCCAATTAGAATATTAGTTCCTGCAAAGGTTCATCATTTCTATTATACAAAAAAAACTATGGCAGAATTATTTTAATTAAGGATATCGAAAAACGCTCAAAGTTAAACCGAGAGAATGACTATGCCACTATTAACTTCCCCAGCAACTTCTCTTTTCACCCAGTAATTTTCATCAAGGTCGTTCCTTAGTTGTTGTGTTGTTCTAGACAAAGTGTTGGGAAAGGCTCTCCAGCAACCTACCGTTTTTCCTAATCCAAACTTCCACGTATGCCACTGGCAAGAACAGTAAACAGAAGGCAAAATGATGTAACTCGTAACAAGGCAAATAAATGTAACTAAGTTTATATTCAAAGTTCGGAAATGAAATGTTATAAATTACCCTTAGGCCTTAAGTGCACAAGAATCAGATTATCATGGCTCTCGAATATATTCCTAATTCTAATAGAAATTAACAAGCTCTCAGCTAATTATTTAGTAGCACCGAACTTCTATATATCCCGTCCTCAAAGTGATATGGAATTCCCCCACCAAAAAAAAATCCTTGAAAGTTCGATAACCTCCAACAATAAAACTGATCCTAATTTATTTGAAACAATCCCCAAAAGGACCACATTCGCCACAAAAACACGTTCACAATTACTAAAATTATGTATCCATTCCGGAGAAAGTGGCTCCTTTCGTGTTTGGGATTAACTCTCGCGCCATTTTGTATTTATTCGATATTAATACGAAAAAAATACACCGCCAATTGTCGGCCACCCCCAAACTTTTAATCCATCATTTCCCGTGCCACTTTCAAGATAATCATGTGACCTCCGGAGTCATAATGCTCGGCCATTATATCCTCACTATTCTCGGCCAAACTATCTCATCACTTGAGATTCATGGAGCCCAAGGATCCGATGTGGAAATTTCGGGCGGAATTCTGGGCCTCCAGCTGGATTTCCAGAAACATCCCCCATCCTCCTGGCGCGGGTGTGTTTTATTTATATAAGTCTCTTAAGGAATTCCTGAGCATCAACAACATACGCACCCACACACGCGGCAAACGAGGAACAGTCGTTTTCTTAATTTTCATCTGGAGTTATGTCAGCATGGCGGCCCACCCCTCTTCCGTCCGGGATTGCTGTGGGGCTGCGGATATGACTGTGGGGCCCCACTCCCAGCAGTCGGCAGCGTGTGTGCGGGGCGGCACAGTTCGCCTTTTACTGGCGTTGTTTACATCGTGTGTGCACTGTAATAAAAAATTCAAAAGTTTCCGTCGTCGGCACGAAATTCAGAATGAACGACGCACAAAGAGCGAACGGGCCCACCTATAGCAAGCAGCGCCTGGTGCTCCGCTGATGTATGGCGAAGAAGTCTTCAATTTTCCCATGGATATGAAGTCAGGGGCCTGTGCGTTTTCGCTTTTATTTAAGAGCAGCACCGCCACTGGAGAGCTCACCTCTGGCCCACATACGGACAGAGGGGGCTGTCGGTGGGGGCAGGGATTCGGCCATTATTTACCTCTCAGAATCCTAAGAATGCTTCCTGTTCGCAAGGACGAGAATGAAAGCGATTTTTCATTTTCGGTTCAGGATTTAATAGAAATTTGGAATTTAGGCTTTTATCCGTGCACGGGGATTTGTGTGCTGAAATTATTGATAAGAATTGAAAACGGCGAATGGAATACTTCTGTTGCCTTCAGAAATGAAGATTGACTGAGCAGCTGTTTTAGCTAAATCACTTTTCCAAGAAGAACAACGGAATTTTTTTTGGCGAACTTTGTGTGCTGCTGGGGAGGAGGTGGAGGTGGAAAATGATGAGCTTGCCATTCGGAAAATGGGGTTAGGGAAATTAAAAAACTTTTCTTAAATGATAAATGTTATAAGGTTCGGGCTTGATGTGAATATTCTTCTTGATTTTAATTAGAAATGGTCCTTGCATAAATGATAGGTATTTCAAACTTATTGCAGACAATTTTTATTTGAAAATTAATGGGGCTTTAGTCGTTGTGGATCACAGCTTTGATTTTTCAGCTGTTACCTCCTCGCAACCTTCAAAACTTTTTATATGGCTGTACAATGATGGGTATGGACAACCCACGTTACTCCTGAAAGATGTATTTACACTTTTATAAGATTTAGAAGAAAATTTCGTCCAGTCTGGAATATTTTTTGACATTGACACATTGGATTGCTTACCATCCGAAAATTATTGACAAATCTTCATCTAAGCTAAGCTGTATCTAATAAATGAATGAATTAATCATGAAAAATTGTTTAGGTCGTAGGATAGGATGAATAATATGGTGATCGCAGACACAAGATTCCAGCGAAAAGATATACATAAGGTAACCTGGAGATCTCCAGATGGAAGAACGCAAAACTCAATTGATCATATACTTATAGAAGCGCGTCACTGTTCAGAAGTACTAGATGTCAGATCATATCGTGGTGCAAACATCGACTCCGACCATTATATGATTGGGACGAGAATCAGAAGCAGAATATCGACACTAAACGAAAGAAGAAACCGCAGGGAAAGAAAATTTAACGTGAAATTATTAAAAGAAGAAGCAAAACAAGAAGAATATGTGGAAGAAATAAATAGAAGAGTGATAAATGCAAATAGTCACAACGCCGAAGACATAGAAGTTAAATGGAATAACTTGAAGACCCTAATCAAAGAATCAGCATCAAATACTCTAGGATACGAACCCCGTGAAAGCAGAAATGAATGGTTCGACAATGAGTGTACCCGTGTAACACAGGAAAAGAATATAGCATATCAAGTAATGATACAGAAACACAGAACGAGAAATGCAGTTGAGACATACAAAGAAAAAAGGAGAGTGCACAAAGCGAAGAAAAAGGAGTACTGGGAAAACGAAATGTTGAAAATAGAAGAAGCGAAGAACCAAAACGATGTCAGGAAACTATATAAAAAAGTAAAGGAGCAACGAGTCGGTTTCAAGCCCAGAATAACCATGTGCAAAAATAAGGATGGAGAGATCTTAAGTACCAAAGAATTAGTTCTAACTAGATGGCGTGAACACTTTCAAGAACTGCTAGCTCGAGATGAGGAGCAACCCCTTACAGAAAACATGGAACTAGTAGAAGAACTAGCGGGAGACATGCCTACATTAGAAGACGTACAAGACGCAGTGAAAAAGCTAAAAAACAACAAATCTCCGGGCAAAGATAACATCGTAGCAGAGCTATTGAAACAAGGAGGTGAAAACGTAATATTAAGCCTGCATGAAATCGTAACACTAATATGGTCCCAGAAACGAATACCATCGGAATGGAGCGAGGGCATTGTGTGCCCTATACACAAAAAAGGAGATCAGCTAAACTGCCGTAATTATAGAGGTATCACGCTATTGAACGTAGCATATAAAGTATTATCAAATATTTTATACGTTAAACTGCAGCCTTACGCAGCAGCAGCTCTGGGAAACTATCAAAGCGGTTTCCGCCCCGGAAGATCCACCACAGACCATATTTTCACCCTTAGGCAGGTCCTGGAAAAGGCAAATGAATTTAATATTACCATACATTCGCTATTCATAGACTTCAGAAACGCGTATGATAAAATAAAACGTGAAGAATTATATAAAGCTATGGAGTATTTAAGATTTCCAAACACCTCGTAGATTTGACCAAAATGACAATGAAAGAGGTCATATGCAGAATAAGAATTGAAGGAGAGCTGTCAGAACCATTCAACGCCACAGTAGGACTAAGACAAGGAGATGCCCTGTCGTGCTTACTATTTAACGTAGCTATGGAAAAAGTGATAAGAGACGCAGGAATTAACACCGCGGGCAGTATTTTCGACAAGTCGGTACAACTATTGGCATACGCTGACGACATCGTAATACTAGCCAGATCCAGCATAGCAATGAAAGAAGCCTTCATATTGCTAGAAAGAGCAGCAAAGAAATTCGGACTAGCAATTAATGAAGAGAAAACGAAATATATGTGCATCTCTAAAAGACGGAATGATAGCCAGAATATGAAAATTGATACATATAACATCGAAGGTGTAAAAGAATTTATATACTTAGGGACGCTAATCTCAAAAGATAAGGACACGACGGCAGAAGTCATAAGGAGATTGGCGCTGGGAAATAGATGCTATTTTGGGCTACGTAAACACTTCTTAACAAGGAACATATCAAGGAGTACTAAAGTTAAACTATACAGAACCCTTATAAGGCCAATACTACTGTATGGATCCGAAACCTGGACACTAAGAAGTAATGAAGAACACCTCCTGGGGTGCTTTGAAAGAAAAATCCTGCGCACAATATATGGAGGAGTAAACGAAAATGGTGTTTGGAGGAGAAGATACAATCACGAATTGTATCAGTTGTATAAAGATCCGAACATCATAAAAACTATAAAAATTAGCAGAATTCGATGGGCAGGACATGTTGAACGTAGCAGTGATGACAGCATAACAAAAATTATTATGAACAAGAGACCAGACGGACACAGAGGCACAGGACGTCCAAAAAAGAGATATACAGATAGCGTAGAGGAGGATCTACGAACCCTAGGTAAAAGAAATTGGAGACCCCAAGCCAGGGACAGACAGTTCTGGGGGAGGATGTTGCAGGAAGCCAAGGCCAATAACAGGCTGTGGAGCTATTTATGATGATGTAGGATACAAAAGCACAGGCAGAGCCAGCGAATGGTATGACGGGCAATGCAGCTATAGAGACCAAAAATAAAAGTAGAAAAATATACATAAACAGCCTTAGGAGGAGCAAGAAACTGAAATACGAGAAAACGAGAAGAAAAGAACATATGTAGGAAGAAGAAAAGGACAATTCCTTAACAATTACAGTTTGAGGGCACAAAAACAAAACACGCGAATCATACAAAGAAGTAAACTTTTTCAAAAAAGGCTTTAAATTCTCCTCGGATATAAACAAAAGAAGGCACTAAGGCGAAAGGACTTTTTAAGCGACCTGCTGAAGGTAGATTAAATCACCATGTGCTTACCATAACGCCGTCCACTACATAACGATAACAACAGAGAAACAAACTTACCAACCCTGGAAGAAGTACAAAGTGCCATACGATCCTTAACAAATAACAAATCCCCATCTCAGCAGAGCTGATCAAGCAAGGAGGCGAAATGGTGTCAGCGTTATAGAGGCCTATCTCTTTTAAGCACAGTTTATAAAGTGTTCTCACTAAATCATGGGGACAGTAATCAATAGAAAGCTGATGAAGTAATTCGAATCTAACCAAATTCTACACGACAGGCAGTACGGCTTTAGATCAGAAAGATCTACTAGCGAACTTCTTGTGTGTTGAACAGAGTATCTCAAACAAAGCATCCATCGTTTTGGTTAGTTTGGTCTGGATCTCCAAGACTTTCGATAGAGTACTTCACCTTGCTCTGTTGACTCGACTCAAAGCTGTTGGTATAGACTTAGTTTTAAGGAACTAGATTGACAGTTTTCTTTCTGGCCGTTCAATCAAGGTAATATTGGCTGGCGCCGAATCCAAACCCTACACCATTTCGGCCGGTGTTCCTCAGGGGTCAATTCTATTACCCGAACTTTTCCTAATCTTTATTAATGTTCTCAATCCGCTCCAACTCACTTCAGAACTTAGTGGATGACTCTTACGGCAATATAAGCCAAGCACGTGCCAGGCCTTGTCTTCATAACGATGAACTGATGTCCAATTTTATCAACCGTGATATTGATTTCATTGTTGATTGGGGCCGCAACAATCGTGTCGAATGAACCGTCTCCAAAACGAAGTAGTGCCACATCTGGTACAAAACTTACACCTACGTTCTGTCTATCTTAGTGGACGGTATGAATCTAACGGCTGACCCATCTCCCAACATCCTAGCCGTAACTTTAACTCAGGATCTGTGATGGAATGATCACATATTCCAAATCGCCAAGCCCGCTCGGCTTACTCTCATACCCTTCGGCCCCTCTTTTTGAGGACAATACGGTGTAGAAGTTCGTTCAAAAATAGAGCAACTTGACTGTGGAATAATTTTCCGTAGTCAGTATTTGCGAACTCGTACATCAGAGTTCAAACGTAAGGTGCATCTGGTAGTAAGGAGGGTGATTCCTAAGCTTGTTCCTCCACATAAAAAAAAATTAAATCCAGGATTGCTGGGAATACAAAATCGACGTGCATCAACTTTTTGTCTATTTCAAACATACACGACAGCACCGACAGGGAAAACATCCCTTTAAAGATAGTGAGGCTAACGAAAATGACAATGGAAAATACAGTCAGAACACAAAGTCGTGCAAGGCTTACAGCAGGGTGATGGGTTGGCACCGATGCTATTTAATCTTTTTGTAGAAGGAATAATTCGCAAAGTAAACATTGATCCGTACGCAACCGTACGCAAAGTAATCCAGTCTAATTCAGACGAGAGTGGAAAGAAAAAGGAGAAACCTCAACACCACGGGGGGGAGGCGATCACACCTGCAGGAGCTAAGTACGGATGCGAAGCATGGAGTATCACCCAAAAATCTGCAGATAAATAAGATCGACATATTTGAGAGAAAAGTTCTCCAGACAATGAAGACAATTCATGAAGAATACGCTATAATCACGACGAATTGTATGACACCCAACGAGTGTAAACTAGAGGCTGTGCCAAATCAAAAGGAAAACTCAAAAGCGCTGTTTCCATGAGCAGTGGTGCATTGACAGTCTCAAGTTCCCACTACGAAAGTAGGTAATAAACTATACATTGTTAAAATTCATACCGAATAATTAATACTAAAAAAAAATTTTAAAATTGATTGCAAAATTACGGAACAAATATTTACATCGAAAATATTTATAAAAAAATTAAACTAAAAAAATTAAATTAAAAAATTATTCCTATTTTAGTGGTGCATATTTACTACCACTTTTTCCTGGAACTTAATATTAACTTCGACAAAAAATCCTCGAATGACGCATATTTTTAGCAGTATATGATAAAAGCGAGCAACGTCACTCTGTTCGTTTAAAAACGCTAATTATCGGCTTATTCTCAATCACAATTCAATCATTCTCAGTGCCTCTCTTGCCGTGGTCAGATGCTGTGGCGGAGTGTAGTCCGTCTGTAAACCAATTTCGAATGTGACATTACAATCCACCTGCGATTTTGTTTTGTCCATATACGCAATGTTAATGTGTATGGAATTGTCATTAACCCGGATGTGCTCATTTTCCATTTGATTTGGCGCAGCCTCTATCCAAACATGCCAAGCTACTGCGTTTACGTTGGGCCGGCCATGTTCATGGAATAGATGCTGCAAAAGGCCCAGTTGGGAAAAGACTTGTTGGGAAAAGACTAGTTGGGAAACTAAGTTCAGGGTGGGAAGGCGGTGTTAAGGCTGATGCAGAAAAACTGCTCAACACAAGAAAGTGGAGGCAAGCTGCGGAGGAAGCGGACAGAGGCCAATGCTCGAATTGGGCTGTAGAGCCATCGAAGAAGAAGTGCAATTATTTATGCTTGAATTAATTAATTTAAATATTGGGAATGATTTTCATATCATAGGAACATTGTGAGTCTAGCAGTTAAGGTACCCGACTACCATCTCAGAGGTCTATGCTTCGATTCCACGCAATAACATGGTTCTTCGTTTTCCCACTTTTTCCATACAAATCACGTCCGGGAGTTAAGATAACGATCGATAAGGAAAAAATATTCTTTTGCTAGTGGGAAAGGGGTCACTCTACAAGACCTAATGAGTGCTTCTTTTGAAGCAATGGAGTATTTACTAGCCGGCCCGATACAAGCCGGCCCGACCCCTCATTGGCTGTAATGGCTAACTCGATCTCTACCACAGTTCAAGAAGTATTATCATAGTTCCCATTAACATAACAAAATTAGAATGGTTTAATTAATAACAATTATTTTAACGTTAAATATGCAAATTACCACGAAAAAAGCCATGTTTTCGTTTTTTTTCAATTTACCGGTAATTTTTTCCATTGCAGTAGGTATACATTTTTTTACCATTTATCGAAAGTAGACGTAACAACGAGAAAGTCAGTCAAAACAGAACTCCGTAGGAAGCATAGTTTTAAAAGGAATCGCAGTTAAAAATTTCGCTTTTTTTTAAAAATAATCAAATTTAACAACAATCTCGAAATATTTCCGTCTGAAACAATTACTGTCTTTTTGCAACCTTCCAAGCCGAAGTTTCAGCTTCATAGAAATTTTTTTGTCAAAGAAAAAAATTAAAAACAGAAAAACCGGGTTTCCGCCATTTTTTCGAAAAATGTTGAGGTTAGGGTAAAAATAGTATACACAAAAGTTGTAGATCCTTTTATTTCCTACAACTTTTACATATAACTATTTTCGATAGCATGCACAGTTTAGCCAGAAATCGCGAAAAACTGTTTCAAACCCCTAAACCCACCCTTCCCCTTCCCCAATCCCCCCCCTTCCCATTTCACCCCGGATAGCAGCCAGCTGTCGATTCGATTTATTTTTCCCTCTTTTACAAGAGCTTGTTCGACAATATCCCGCTGTCAGATTGCTGTAACGAATATTTTTGTTGTTCGAACCCTATTTCTGCTGGACTAATAATGCTCCCTCGGGTGCATATTTGGCAGCGCTCAAAATTAGCTCCCACTGAGGAGCGCTCCCAATTTTTCCCGCTGGGTTTTACTAACTACCCAGCGGAAAATGGAGTGCTGTAATATCCCAGCGGGAAAAGTTTGAAGGTCTTCCTCAAGAAGCTTTTAGGAAGGAGTTCGTATTCGTAGTTCCACAAAAGTAGGATGGATGGGTCAAATATGGATATGTAATTAATGTAGTTTTTATTCAGTTAATACAATTTATCATTAAATTGTGTATAATAATGTGTATCTAAAAGATTATTACAAAAGGATTAAAGCAATATCTTCCAAGGACCTCAATATAATTAGAAGGTGCAAGAAATTGTACTTCCTTGGAAGAAATAAAAGAGAACGTATCACAAACACCTTACCGGGAATGCGTGGGGAAGGTGAATGAGCTTTTAGAGCTTTTCGACTCATTCCTTTTAATGACATGGCTGCACAAAAAAGATATGGAGCGGAATGCGAAAAGGAAGGAATTCTCGCCTTCTAAAAAAGGCTACCTTCATGCTTCTTGGTATGATTCCATTTCCCGCTGGAATCCATCTTTGAGCACTCCTTAAAATGCTTACAGCGCTCCCGTTCTCATACCAGTTCCATATATTTGCATGGGAACATACCTTTTAATACTCCTTCAAGAGCGTTTTGGGAGCATTATAAAAAAGCTATATTCACGTAAGCTCCGACGCCGAAAAGCTTTCATTTTTGTTCATGTCTTGCAATTGCCTTTTCCTTTCCAAGCGGGAGTGTCAAAAAGGACACCCAACTAAGTAAACTGACCCCGTCCAATGCTGCTTGTCTTCCGTATCGAACGAGAAACGGTGTATTGAGTATGCTAATATCACCCTTTACGGTCACCAGGATAATCGCCCGTTTTCTTTGCTCTATAAAATTTCTGAAAACTCCAGTAATGCTCTCTTGGGAGCATATTTGTCAGCGCCAACAATTAGCTCCCCTGAACAGCGCTCCCAATTTTTCCCGCTGGGTACTTACAGCGGAAAACGATACCATGCCCTGCTGCTTGGAAACGAACCCGGAATCTCTGGTATGGTAGTCACCCGCCCTAGACATAGGCTGCAGTTAAAATCGATAAAATGATTCATCTCCCAACTAAAAGAAGACGATTCCTTATAAACATATTACACGCGGTTTTTATACTTTTGTCGATAGCACTTGCGAGTTTCCCGCTGGACTCCCTTCTTCAAAATCAAAAATAACACGAAGAAGCAAAGTTTTAAGGAGTATCCACACACATCAGGGACGTGCCCGGAACGTTCGATTCGGGACACGGACATGTATGAACGAGTTCGTATAGAGTGTACGCACCGATATTTTTTGAACCCCTGACGGAATACTAATATGTGTGGATACTCCTTCACTCGTTCACACATGTCCGTGTCCGGGCAGGGGCTCGTTCACACATGACAGAACTCGGCCCTGTGCCGTCCCGGGCACGGCCCTGATGTGTGTGGATACTCCTTTAATGTCCTTGAACTGTTTTAAGTTCAAAAAAGACTTCTAAAGTGACCTATGCTATCATTACTCCCCATGCACAGCTTGAAGCTGTAAACGTTCTCCCACTAATAAAATTTCTTTATAAATACCCTCAATCTACATTTTCATGGCCACACGATTCCAATGCTGATGACATTTCATAATAATAAAAAAAAACATTTTAGTTAACAACATATGAGTACAACAACAACAAGAAGAAAGAAGAACGAAGGTAAAATCTGGAACAGCTTTGCGACGACATGCGTGAATAGTTTTCCAGACAGATGTTCTGGCGCACAACCACAACCGATGAGTACACACTCGATCCATATCTATTCTTGTAGCATAAGCAATGTTTCGTTGACCATTGTCGTCTTCGTTTGATTCTTAAAAAAATTCCGTAAATTAAGTAATTCCACTTTAAATCTATCTTAATGCTTGGCTAAGTTTTGTGCTATAAGAAAAAATAGAAACAAACAATACAAAAATGAAAAGGAAGCAAAGGGGTTAACTACCTTGATCTTGACCCACGAAGCACACCGGAGCAGTGTACCGTAAATACCAGATATAATTGATGATAATGCATTTTTGATTATGATTTAAGTAGATGAGATTTTTTCCTGATTTCGTGTTTTTTTTATAATTGAAAAAAAAAATTATTAAATAAAAATTTGAATTTTTAAACAGAATTGTGAAAGAGAGTTTTTTTTTGTTGTTGCGTTAAGAATGTAGGGCTAGCATCTTCCGTCTGTAGAGCGTCTTTTCTTGACGTTGAGAGCAGCTCTCGCCCGAATCTTGAAGAAGTTTTTCATTTAAATGCAAATAGCTGAGCGCAAAGCATGTTCGTTTTCATGTTACCGAGTACAACACATTTGTTTATGACAGGCTACGCTCATTGCATAATCAAACGTGAAAATTTGCAAACTCTCCTCCCACCCTCTAACCTTCTGCTATAGTAGTATATCATCCCTTTTAGCATGTCATCAGATTCACAATCAAAACTTGCATCCCCATTTCAGTATATCATAGTCGACCCTCCTTCTCCCTTTTCGCTACTGTAGTAGTAGTACACAGCTTTTTGTCATGTCTGGAGGGTCGAGTAAACTTTCATGTCGCCGCACGAAAACTTCTTTTTGATATAGAACACCCATCCGTACTTTTACACTCACAGAAACACACATACATACTTATATACACAATAAAAAACGGGACGTCATGTCTTGATTTCTATACTCTTGCTTGAAAAGCAGCGCATTTTTAAGCAAGTCTGAAAATGGGGAGTATGGGTCTTTTCGCGCTTCGTAAGTTTTTGCATTTCAACTTTTTCCTTTTTAATCTTGCAGATAGTTCTCCACCCTTTTTTGGAGGAGGCGCGCAAACCCATTAAATGCAATGCCCGCTGAAAGAACGTACAGAAAAAACTTATGCTGGAGGGGGTTGGGTGGGAGAGAAGGGCAAAAAGAAATGGACCGTTCTAGACAGTAACAAAATTCCATTCAGACGTAAGAAATTACAAAGAGAGAAAAGGTTTCATCTTTAGAATTAACTCGAAGGGATCAGGGATCAGGACTCAAGACCGAGAGTCAGAGAGGTCATTTTTTATCCGGTACTTATCGAAGGAAGACACTCTATCTCTGTTCGGGAAAAACTTCAATGTCCTAAGGATGGTGGTGGCAGCCAGCGTCTTCTGCCTCCAGCCATTCTCAGATGTAACTTTATATCGCGATGCACTTTAATGACTTCCCGGCGAATCTCGAGAACTATTTCTCTTGAATTTTATTGCGACTTCTTTTTTCTGTCTCTTTTAGCGCAGTATTTTTTTGGTTATCTAGTGTCGCAAGAAGTTGCAAGTGACTTCATTACAGGATTCAATAGCTCGCGAACGAACGATAAAAATATCGTCCACCCCAGCCCGAGCTCCCCATGTTCGTTCTAGTCCTGGCTATGAATTTTAATTGAATGCCAGAACGGCAGCTCTGAAGAGTGATTGGATTTTATTCAATTTTTTCCACCCTCTAAACCCCCACCCCCACTCCTTTCACCCCTAGATCAGTCTTCGTAATAAATTTTACTAACAAGAGAAATGAGATTTAGATTCTATATAAAAATACTAAGACGACGGACGGTTTCTATGACCTCGACAACGAAAGTACAACAGGTCTTCGTTTGGAGGTGGGTTGGTGCGGTGGTGGGTGGTTTCTCTGTCCTGTATTTCTACTCCACCTTTTGTTCTTTCCTCCTCCTTCTTCGTCGTCCTAGATGTTGTTGATGTGCTTTATTTCTTCTTTCTGTTTTTCTTCTTTGTAGATTGTTTTCGTTCCTTGCCAAATGACGCGCGTTTCGTTATGTGACGTGGAATGAGAAAACTTTTTGCTGTTTTATCAAATTGAGTGAAAATTCTTTAGAATTTTATTAAAAATTAAGATTTTAAATCAGGAGAAATAAAGTATTAACTACAAAATACTGATTTAAATTTTTATAAGATACGCGTTTACAGTGGAATTTAATTCAAATTTTTTGGGACAAAAACTTTTGCAATCATATTTTCGTTTTTCGCCTAAATGATTTCAATCGCTTTTCTACATTTCCCATTGCCTTCAAATCGTTCTCCTGTACCACTTCTTCTGGATGAAATACAATTTCACTCAATCTAGGTAGTACATAGCTTCTCTTGAGTGCACAAATATCTCAGCTTTAAGTGTTTCGTTTTCAACGAAGAAAATCCTTTGATCGTATACAGTAACGTAGTTTTCGCTTATAGTATGATGCTCTTTCTTCACACTAATGGTAGTACATTCTAGAGACATGCTTTTTAGGAATTTTGACAAGTAAACAGTACAATTCCGTGTGTGGGGTTTGCTTAAGCATGAATGAATCGGCTCAAGACGTATTCTTCACATTATCATGGCTTTCACAGCTTGGGGGCTTTGAGTAGTGTTGGGTAGGACACGATTTTAAAATGAGTTTATAAGAAGTGCCTCTTTTTTCTTTCGAGCCAGTATAATGTCATACTTCAAATGAGGCGAAGTGCTATTGCAATGCCAAAATGATAAAAACAAGCAAATTAAAAAAAAAGAACGAAAATAAATACCAATGAAGAGCATTTTTACAAGTTTAATTCTAATATGCATTAAACTGCCTTAGAGTAAGTAAGAAATCTATGCCTCCACAATGTACAGCCACGGACAACTAATTAGAAACGGTTTCATAAAAATTGCATTTATACATTTTTTATGTTTTTATGTAGCAATCCTGTTAAGAATCCATTATGATATTATTATTGATTTCCTCTCCACCACTATTATATATTTAAAAAAAATGTAAGAGGAGGTGGGGGAAATTCTTTAATTTGATTCCTACATAAAAACTGTATAAATTCAATTTTTATGAAACTGTTTCCAATTAATTGTCCGTGGCCGTATATTTATATTTTGCAATCCCACCTCGCTTAATTTCAAGTTGGAAATTTTGCTACCGCAAAAGAAGTAAGAAATATCTCTCCAGTACAAAACGTCACTCCCTCGAAAAATTTAAGAATTGTCTCTCCAGTACAAAATTTCACTCCCTCGAAAAATGTAAGAATATTTTCTTCAGTACAAAACTTCACTCCCTCGAAAAATGTAAGAATTGTCTCTTCAGTACAAAACTTCACTCCCCTCGAAAAATGTAAGAATTGTTCCTTCAGTACAAAATTTCTCTCCCTCGCAAAATGTAAGAATTGTCTCTCCAGTACAAAATTTCACTCCCTCGAAAAATGTAAGAATATTTTCTTCAGTACAAAACTTCACTCCCTCGAAAAATGTAAGAATTGTCTCTTCAGTACAAAACTTTACTCCCCTCGAAAAATGTAAGAATGGTTTCTTCAGTACAAAACTTCACTCCCTCGAAAAATGTAAGAATCGTTTCTTCAGTACAAAACTCCACTCCGTCGAAAAATGTAAGAATTGTCTCTCCAGTACAAAATTTCACTCCCTCGAAAAATGTAAGAATCGTTTCTTCCGTACAAAACTTCACTCCCTCGAAAAATGTAAGAATTGTCTCTCCAGTGCAAAATTTCACTCCCTCGAAAAATGTAAGAATCGTATCATCAGTACAAAACTTCACTCCTTCGAAAAATGTAAGAATCGTTTCTTCAGTACAAAACTTCACTCCGTCGAAAAATGTAAGAATTGTCTCTCCAGTAGAAAATTTCACTCCCTCGAAAAATGTAAGAATCTTTTCTTTAGTACAAAACTTCACTCCCTCGAAAAATGTAAGAATTGTCTCTTCAGTAAAAAAATTTCACTCCCTCAAAAAATGTAAGAAACGTTTCTTCAGTAGGTACAAAACTTCACTCCCTCGAAAAATGTAAGAATTGTCTCTGCAGTACAAAATTTCACTCCCTCGAAAAATGTAAGAATCTTTTCTTTAGTACAAAACTTCACTCCCTCGAAAAATGTAAGAATTGTCTCTTCAGTAAAAAAATTTCACTCCCTCAAAAAATGTAAGAATCGTTTCTTCAGTAGGTACAAAACTTCACTCCCTCGAAAAATGTAAGAATTGTCTCTCCAGTACAAAATTTCACTCCTTCGAAAAATGTAAGAATCGTTTGTTCAGTACAAAATTTCACTGCCTCGAAAAATGTAAGAATTGTCTCTACAGTACAAAATTTCACTCCCTCAAAAAATGAAAGAAATGTCCCTCCATCCAGTTCGTACCCAGCTGGAAAAGTTTGAAGGCCTTCCTCAAGAAGCTTTTAGGAAGGAGTTCGTATTCGTAGTTCCACAAAAGTAGGATGGAAGGATGGATGGAAATATGGATAAGTATGTTTTCTGCGTTTTAATAAAATTTTCATACTAATATGGCAGTGTTTCTTCCGTATGTGCTTTCGCAATTAAAGCAATATCTTCCAAGGAACTCACCGGAAATATATTTAAAATGTGTAAGAATTATCACAAACACCTTACCGGGAATGCGTGGGAAAGGTGAATGAGCTTTTAGAGCTTTTCGACTCGTTCTTTCTAATAACCCAGCGGGAAATGGAATCTTACCAAGAAGCATGACGGTAACCTTTTTTAGAAGGCGAAAATTCCTTCCTTTTAGCATTCCGCTCCATATATTTTTTGTGCAGCCATGTCATTGGGACTTTTTAAGAAAACAATTTCGGAATCACAAAAAAAGACATGGCCGCCGGAGATATGACTTTTTGGCGAAAACATCACTCTAAAACTGGTTTTTTCGAAAAAATTTTTGATCAGTCAATGCCAACCGTTATTGGCTACAAAAAAGCCCTCTTGTCAATTTTTCGAAAACCTTAGCCTTTCCGAATAATTCAAAGTATTTTTCGCCCGAAAAGTGATTTTTGGAAACAAGGATTGTAGCCCCATTAAAGAAGAAGATTACAAAGTCATAGTATCGCTATAATATTTCCAGCAATCTCGATTTCTTCACCAGTTATTGTCAATACTAAATTTGCAAAGGAATTGAATTCATCGCGCGTTTTGAAGTGAAAAAATGCTCTGCCGGAGCTTTCAAAGAATGCATCAAAAGATTATTCTGAGTCAAACATCGCACCATCAGTTCCGCGCTACAATCAACCTGATGTTATATATAAGCGAGAAAAAATATTGAAATCATAACTTTTTGCACAAAAATTATACTGATAACGGCGAATCGAAACAAAATAACAAATTTTTTTCCCGATTTGTCTCAAGCGAAATAAAAGGAAAATTGGACTGAAGGACATGCGATACCGCCTGAAATGATACCAGTATTAAAATCGAATTAAAACTGCGTCTTTAGCAGCCATTAATTAACAGCCAACAGCAAAATCCGTCAGTGAGCATTGAGCTAACATTTGACCTAGAGATAGGCGGGGGCAAAGTTTCTCGACGGAAATCGTCTGGTGCTGTTTACGATTTGATTTTCCAGAAAACAACCTGCACGAAGCCGTTTCCACCGCGACAGCCGAGAGATTAGCACACGCAGCAGCAGCGGCACAGCACCACACAACAGCACAATCTCGTCCGTCAGCGCAGCCCGCGGAGCACCAAGAGGTCTAAAAATACTCGATACAATTGAGTCGGCGGTAATGACGCACATTTTCCAGCGTCTTCTAGTTGTTAGGGAGGATGTCAGCTGGTCTGGAGTATAGTGCACTTCTTTATCGATTTATCGGGTGCAATTTACGTGCCACTCGGTGCAAGGCATCACGTCGGAGGCCTGGTGTTGGAAGCATCCCAGAAATAAAATCTCTCTGGCACGCTATCGGATTAACAATGCCTGCCCGCATGGCTCTTGTCCCCTGGCCCTCTGTCGGCTGGTGTAGACCAGCAAATCGGACATGAAACTAGCGGCAAAAACATGGGAATTGGGTCAAAGTCACGGTATTAGCGGTTGAAGTTGGAGAATAAAATGCATTTAGAGCTGAGATCAGTAACAAGACTACGCCCGCCCCTCCGCCCCAATTGAATTTTCGATCTGTTGTGGTCGTTGGGTTTGTTGTTGAGACTTGCATAGAATTTGCGGCCAGCATCAAGATCTGAGAAATCTGTGCTTGAAAACTGCTCTTTTTATATGCATTTATTGCGAGATAAGAGATGAAAAGGGCGCCGTAACAATGCCTGAAGTCGTCGGTAATAGATGCTCGGTAATGGAACCATGCACTTCACTAGCACGGAACTGCATACGGATGCAGGCACGGACCAAGGAGCTCATTAAACCGATAGCTGGTCGGTCCAGGGATATGCTGTAGAAAAGAGAGCACATTCTTTGGATGTGACATAACGAAAGCACTTTTCTGCGGTAGATAGTAATTTTTTAATGCTGAATAGGATTTTGCGGCTTCAGAGGAGGTGAATGTGCAGCAAGGAAATTGAGGAAAACTTGGTTGGGAAATCGCAGATAAAAGAGTCCCACCATCTCTACACCATGCAACCCGGCAGCCATTGTGTAAGAAAAGTCCCTGGATTGATAAAGTTCTTAGCGTGAATTTCAAATTCAACGATTCTAAGCCCCGCATTCTAGTGTGGAGCTGATAGCGGTGGTCCTTCCTGAAAGGAGTCGCACTATTCAAAGCCACCGACTCAACGGATCTAAGGAAAAACTTCATTTCTCTGCACATTCAAATGCAATTTCTTCGTTTGAATAAAATGTTATTATCTGTCAATATACACGCCATCTCTTTCTCTCTTGCCATTCTCGGTGGCCAGGATTCAATTTTATCCTGCAGTGCCAGGATTCCCATCGTATTTTATTAGGGCCTTTCTGTAGGATAAACGAGCAGCAATGCGAGATTGTAATTCAAGTTTGAGCTAAAAGCGAAGGGAAACAGTTGCGCATTTCATTTTCGGAAATAGTTGTGGAGATAATATAAGTTTTACGAATATTACTACTCGTCCTATCTCCCGGCTTCTGCTGGTGATGGGGCATTGTTCGAATTGATTTTCATGGCATCCTTTTGATATAGTCAATGTCCAAATGGGAGTTGAAATTGAATTGTAATGAACATGTGTTCTGAGGATACGTGTGGTCGATGGGATATAAGTTTGTGTCATGTTGGTAATGAAGTGAATTAGTGATGAAAGGAGCGTTTTAATTGTGAGGGTTCCGGAAGCATTCTGTAATAAATACTGACAATTGATGTCGGTATTTTCGAAATATGTTACTTCAGTTTATGATGACAATGAATAACGTCAATTTAAGTGGAGGAGAAAAAGTTTAATTGACACCCTACCAACGATAATGTAGTTAAGTAGTTTAAACGTTTAAAACGTGGAGCATTGCTTACGTTCCCAATGATCTTGGTCGTCTGATACCCTGGTGAAAGCCCCCTAATCTTCGCTTTCGTGTATCATTTTTTATAGTGGCTTGTTCGTAGTCCTGCAAGTACCGTGGCCACTCATTTGGCCTCTTGTACTACAGCCCTATACTTCATAGTTGTAGGCCAGAGCACTTGAACAGGCTTAATAGTCTGCCTATGGCTTGTAGATTAGATGTGGCTGTTTGAAGGGCAAACTCATCATCCTTAAGGTCCACCGCCCTTCAGATCCTCCATAAATGGTAATTCAGGGGGTGTGCTCTAACATCAAGCCAACAAATGTAACCAACAAGTTTCCTGACATCAAGCCAACAAGTGCCCTGACAACCTTTCTACGGCGCCCCTTAGCAGAGTTAAGAGATAGCACAGGAAGGAACCCCTTCGAGTGGGCCAATCCAGGCGCGGACCTCCAGCGTTCGGTTTGTTTCATCCAGGTCCGAACGGCAAGGGCTGTAGCGACCGACAACTACAATAACCCAAATTCAAATTCAAATAAATCCGCCAATATACTCGTACAACCGAAATGGGAAACACTATGTATGTCCGGTACGTGAACAAGAGTTGCAGATCAACGGATACGGGATAAGCACGATAATCCAGATGAGTCTGGTGGTTCAGTCTCTCCAATAACTTGTACAAAAGCAGTTCTATAGTCGGTCGCACTAATTTCCCTCGTGTTATCATTTTAATAAAGTATTATATACTAGTGGGGCCCCCTGTTTAAACACAAACAATAGCAATAATATCAACCAAATGAAATTCTCTTCTGTAAAAAATTCTCTTCCGATCAAACAAAACAACAGAAAAAAAACCCTCCTCTGAAAAATATTTTCGTTCGATTTCTTGGAAAAATGTTGAAAGTGGCACAACTAGAATATTCTTCTTCTTCTTTAACGGCTCTACAACCGGGATCCGGTCCTGGCCTCTCGCAACTGTTCTCTCCACCGGTCCCGATTCTGAGCCGATGTCATCCAGTTTGGCATCCCTATGCTCTGAGCGTCCTGGTCTACGCCATCCTTCCAGCGGAGGTTGGGTCTCCCTTGCTGTCGCACCCGATAAGTCTTACCGCAGAGAACTTTCCGAGCAGGCTCATCTTCACTCATACGAGCTAGATGTCCTGCCCACCGGAGTCTACCGAGCTTTATTTTCCTCACAACATCTATGTCGCGATAGCGCTCGTAGATCTCGTCATTGTAGAGTCTCCGGAATCGTCCTTCCTCACATACGGGGCCAACAATCCTCGAACAGCGCCAAGAGGTTAGAGTGCTTTTTGCTAAACACCCACGTTTCGGATGCATATGTGAGGACCGGCAAGACCATCGTCTTATATAGTAAAAGTTTAGACGTTATGGTTAGATGCTTGGATTTGAAGAGCCTTGACAGGCTATAGTAGGCTTTGTTGGCTTTTAGCAGTCGTGCGCGTATTTCAGGTTCCATGCTATTGTCGGCTGCTACTATTGACCCAAATGGTAAATGATTTTACCACATCAAACTCGTGTTCCTCTACCTTGATTGTGGGAATGTTAGGTGTTATTGCAGACGAGGCCACCATGTACTTTGTTTTGCTTTCGTTGATGTGCAGTCCTAGATTAACTGCCGCCCGCTCAATCTGGATGAAAGCTTCTTGTACAGCTGTTGATGTTCTTCCAATGATGTCAATGTCGTCTGCGTAAGCCAGTAATTGGGTGGACTTGTGGAGGATTGTGCCCCTTGATGTCACGCCCGAATCTCGGATCACTTTCTCCACCACCAGGTTGAAAAGGAGGCAGGCCAGACCGTCCCCTTGGCGGAGTCCATTATAGATGTTGATTGGTCTGGACAGTATTCCGGATACCTTTACTTGGCTTGTCACATTGGTCATGGTCAACCTACATAGTCTAGAATATTATTATAGATTAAATAGCTGGGACCCGGTGCGCCTATGCTGCTCCCAAAAGCCAATAGTAGTAATCAGGTGATTTGGCAAAACTCTTCCGCCATATTGGCCCCACAATTTTGAATAAGTTTTGATCATAAATTCGTTATTTACTACCTTAAAAACTCCCATATACCGATTTTAATTGGAATCGGAATACAATTCGCAAACTCGCCGGCCATATTGGTGCGGCCATTTTGAATTTAAATTTTGATCATAAAGTCGTTATTTTCTACCTTAAAAAACCTCAGAAACAGATTTTCATTGGAATCGGAACACAATTTGCAAATTCGTCGGCCATTTTGAATTTATAAGTTTTGACCACAAATTCATTATTTGCGACCTTAAAAACCCGTAGATACCCACTTTCATTGGAATCGGAATAAAATTGGCAAATTCAACCATATTTCTGCGGCAATTTTGAATTTCGGTCATATTTCGGCGGCCATTTTGAATTTCGAAAATCGGGCTTCGAGGTGTATCATAGGAGACCTCCACGGAACTTCATGCAAAAATTCAAAGCTCTGCGATGATTTTCAACGAAGCTCTCCATGACAGCGCTATCTAGGAGTGGCTTTAGAAAGTAATAAAATAGCCTATGTTCTAAGTTTGAATGTAAATAGCACATGGTTTAAATTTCATTAAGATCGGTTGTACGGTGTAGGAGCCTATAGCGATCATACATACACACATTCATTTTTATATATAGATAAAGTTTAATCTTTTATTCCAAAACCACGTTCTTCACAAAACTGCTAAGTGCCTCAATACCCTGTTCTAGATCGAGGAATGCGATATGGACCCTTGAGTATTGTAGGAAGGGTAGGTCCCGACAGAGCCTCCAGTAGGTCCCGGTGCCTAGAGGAGAACGTTAAACGGCCATGCCATGCAGCCCGCGACATGATACCTGTACATCTTGGCTTGGTAGGCTTTGAAGACGGTGCTCCCTACTATCGTGGTTGGTTGAGGGCACCACGAAGAGCAGGATTCGAATTTGCTCCCTAAGCCTCTAAAGTCCTGGGTTACAGTATAGCAATACATATGAAAGACAGGCGTCTGTTTAGACGATTAAAGTCGTACGACTGATTGTGGGACCAATATTACGTGTTCTTGCAGAAGTGGCCACCATGAACGTTGTTTTGCTTTCATTGATGTACAGTCCCAGCTTTCGTGCTGCCGCTTAATCTGGGTAAAAGCTTCCTGTACAGCTGTTGATACTATACCAATGATGTCAATGTCGTCTGCATAAGCCAATAATTGGGATTGTGCGTTTCCCTGTCACCCACGGCTGGTAATACGGTCACGTTTCCGTAATCGGTGTAATTGTCGTCCTTGTCGCCTAGCGCCTGGCTCTTATAAGCTTCGAAACCTTTTCCAAGTTCTGTAAGAAGAGGCTGCCAAATTCACGTTGTCTGGTCCCAGCCAAAGCCGAAAACGCTCCCGCTACAGGCATAAAAAACTAAAAATGCACCCGCCACAAGTAGGCACGCCTCTGGAACAAATATGAACGTATTCATAAATCGACCGTTCCAAACGCCAGTGTCATTTTAAGTGGTCCCCCAACTAAGTACTAACCACGTCCAATGCTGCTTGACCTACGCAATCGAACGATAACTGGTCTATTTAACATGCTAATGGTATCCTTTATGGTCACAAACATAATTGGCGATTTTCTTCGTCCTATACAAGCTCCAATGTTGCTGCTTTTAGTCTGTGCGGGAGAATACGCGTATCGTGCTTCGTTTGGACTATTCCGTACGTTTTTTATTGATGGGCTGCATTTGGAAAAGTAGAATTTATACTCGATGCGTCATTTGAGTGATATTACAGGCGTTTTGACGCTGTGCGTGCCTAGTTCAAGCTAAGAACGGGCGAGTGTTATTTTAACTCGGGAAGCAAATATTCGGTTGTTTCTCTGGCTTGCTTCTCTTCACAGTTACCTCCCCACAGATTCTCTATCTGACCGCATATTCCCACAACGGTCTATATCCTTTTGAGATTGACACGATTGTGGTGATAACCTTCCGCGGATCATCAGTTTTGTAGTCAGGCATAGTCTTTCTAGTCTTGGCGGATGATATGACCCTAAAACCCATCCTGCCGGCTCAACCGGTTCAATAATAGGGTAAAAAAGTTCCGCTTAGGTCATGTCTTCAGCTAGATGGCAGTATAGATAGCTTTTCAATAGTCTGGTACTACCGGGTCTTAGCCTTTGCCGACCAATTTGCGGGATTCACTTGTTTTAGTGAGTGACTGAGTGAGTAACAATCCGACAAGGCTGTATCCCGCTCACTCCGACGCGACGGTTGCATCTCTGGCTCGCAAAGTTCAGCTCCTCCTACTCTTGCAGCCCCCAGACTCCCTTAATCTACCCTATCCTTTTTCTATCCTTCGAGCTAAGCTTGCTACTATACATTACACCATGACGTGAACGACATGACGGACTGGTAGTATGAAAGATGACACCTGAGCTTAGACTTTCACATTAAAAAAAGTTAATCTCCTCCAGCTGGGATCAGTGCACAGCGATAACTTTTCTTATCCCACAAAGTTGTTTCTGTAGATTATCCACGAGCTCCTTTAGACAGTTTTCGACTAGCTTGAACATTGACGCCTCTTAGGTATCCGATACCATACCAATATTACCCATGCTCCTGGCAGACTTTGGAAATTGTGGTCCTAAAGGACGTTGGCAGAATTAGGCAGGCGGTAGTATTTTTCGAGTTTTAACGAGAGGTAGAAAACTCGAATATACCCGAATATACCCGACTCTGATATGAAGACGGTGGTTATTCTCGTTGGCGAGTGACGTGACTACGAGGAAGGCGGTGGAATGAAACTGTCGATACCTTCAAACGTATCGAAGGAAATATTACTTCACACACCACTTTGCGTCAATTAGAATACGACGTTTGTAGATTTAGTCGCCAGGAGTCTCTTAGATTGAAAATGAAATACCAATTTAAGGTCGAAGTGACATCTGTCACGTCACCCGACAACGAGAATAAGGCTAGACATCTGTGTATAGAAGTATGTCGTGGCTCTAGTCAGACTGGAAGCTTTCCCCTTCCTCTGGTGGGAAACTGGACATTCAAACCTTGGGTTGAAATTCAGTTTCATTGCCATGTAGTCAGAAAGAAGGAAATATTGTATGGCTCGGAGAACTAGAAATAATAAGGACCATGCCATGAAGTTCGAGACTCGGATCTCTGGGATAGTAGAGCCCTTAACCCATAGGCTACCAAAGCCGGCCAACAGGACAGAACACGAATTTATATGGAAATTGTCGGTATCGCCCGAACTGCTGGTTCACAATGTGGCCGACACCGACAATTTTCTTATAAATCGTTGTTCTGTCGGTTTATCTTGTTTTTTGTTAGGTTGCTTTTGCTGAGACAATAATATTTATCGGTGTCAATGTGGATATCACTGTGAATGCTGTTTCCGACAATTGAGGGAAAATGAGGGCTTTTTTAGAACCGATAGTAATTGTAAACGTTCAATTTTTGATTTATGTATAACATTTCTTCCAAAGTTAAAATTTTGCAGATTGTATTTGTTGATGTGTTTTTGGCACAAATACTTGTTATAAATAAACATAGTTTAGGAATTTGGGAATGGATATAAGGTTGTTTTAAAACACCATTTGAAAATTCAATTTTAACTGTAGATTCTGACGATTCTAAGGAATGTTTTCAGAGCAATTTATTTATCCTTCTTTATTCGATAGAGACGCTTTATCTTTTATAGCCTTCAAATATAAACGTTTTAAAATCGAAAAAAACTATATCTTTTGAACATGTAACAAAACCGTAATAACTTAAACATCACCTAATAAAGCAATCAATCTGAACCCACCAAAAAAAGGGAAAATTTTTCTGTAATTACTCCTAGAATAAATTTCGACTACGTATACCTTTTACTCTTTTGTCTGAGACACAAACACAGTTATTATCTTGATAAACAAAATTTTTCTGATATCGATCGTCATAGTTAACATTGTGAATGGACAACCATCATCAGGCTTTTGGGCATATAAGCCTCAAACAAATCAGTGTTGAAGGTCAGAATACTTATAAAAGGTACGCCAACAGCATCTAGATAAGGAACTACCAGTTATGAACTTTGTGAAATGTAGTGAGTCATTTAGCAAACAGTTTAAGTTTGGAGCGATAATGATAAGAAGGAAAAAGACCCAATATATGTAAAATATAACAATTATTGCTTAATAATTTATTGCAATTTGTTGAGGGGAAAATACAGAGAATTGATAACAAAATGGTGGTGGCTATATTGGACATATATTTCTAGGAAAAAATCTTATTTGACTAAATGAGTCCTAAATGGCTAAATGGTATCGTAGGATGGACATAAAGTCACTCAAAGCAGATAAAATCCTCTTCAACATGTATTTCCTTCGTGGAATTCGTTTCCAGAGGAGAGAATTAAATTCCATAATCTGTTTCTTCTTTAAAGCTGGCGTATTTTTTGCTTTGTCTTTTGTAAACTGTTGCATGAAAGCGGGTTTTAAAGGATTCATTGATATATTACAATGTTTGCCATTCATAGAGTCTCCGATGTACAAAGAACGTACAATTGTCTCTTTTTAAGGCTTGGCATGTCATGGCTTCTCAGTCTGTCGATTCATCATGAAAAGATTTTTATGCGTGAACATTTTTAGTTTGTTGTGATGTTCTGTCTTATTAGGTCTAGTTTCTTGTATGTATTCTCTTAGGTATTATTGTTTAAAAAATGTGTTGTCAGGCTGGTAGTCGTCTTGCATCAAATATTCAATCGTAAGCGGAAGGTTCTCCAAACAAGCGGAGATAAAATCCAAGATATAAACTTCCATGGACCCGGGTAATATAATAGCAGTTAAAGCTAGCACGACTTACTTAAAAGCCAATAAACTAAAAAAATATTATTAAGCTAACAACTTTTTAGGCGAAGTACAGTGGAGGAACTGCCTCAGGTGAACCCACGGGCTCGAATTGGGAAAGATAATAGTTAAGGTACGTTTCCACTTATACACTTAAGTGTATACATTTGCGAATGGAACCGAATTCAAGTGTAAAACGCGTTTACACTTATAAACTTATTCAGTGATTGCACTCAGGGTAAAGTGGAAAGTTACACTTTTTTTGCTCCACTTTTTGAGATGCATACATTCAAGTGGAAATTATGTTTACATTTATACATTTAATGGAAAGTGTAAACTGAAGTTATACACTTTTTCCACAGATCTGGAATTCTTAAGGAAAATGTCGTCGTATGGAAAAGTTCTAGCAGCTACAACTGCAATGGTAATTATTTTACGTAGACGAAGAAAACGTAGAAACAAATCGAGTAAAAGGACATGCTGGGTTCGTCAGTGGATTAAAAAATGTAAAATCCTTGGAATTGCTAAAAATCTTGTGCGAGAGCTCGAATTAGGAGATGAAGCTAGTTATAGAAACTTTCTACGAAAGACGGCTTCGGATTTCTAGTTTTTACTCAATGATGTTGGTCCTCTTACAGGAAAAATACGTTTATTAGGAAAGCTATTCCGGAAAAAGAACGGATGTCTTTAACACCCCGATTCCTGGCAACAAGTGATTATTTGTTACTGCCATTTAAAAAGAACAAAATCAAACAAAGAAATTACATACACAGGCTTTCACATAAATGGCATTAAAAACCTTCATAAATGCATAATCTACACTCGCAAAGTGAACAAAAATGTTTTGTTCGCTAAAAAAAGTGGATACACTTCTAAAGTGGAACTACACTTTTCAATTTAACGCGTTTACACAACTCCACTTATTAGTGCAAATGTAGACTTAAAAGTGTTTATACACACGAATGTAGCGGGTGGAACTTGTGTTTTCACGTATACATTTTACATTTTGCGAGTGGAACTTTACACTTCCACTCAAAAGTATATAAGTGGAAACGTACCTTTAGTCATTAAAACTAACTTACAAGCTAAACTAGACTATATCCAAAGTTTTTAGGGCGATTACGCAATCTCTAGGTATCCTCCAGCCACCAGTACGGAGAACTTGCAGTGGAGATTCGAGCACTAAACCTCAGGAGATTCTGAACTACCATATTCTAGTTATTAAATAAATATCGTTTAACAGTCGTGGAACCATTCCATCTTGAATCAATCTTTTTGTATCCAGATAGACAAATGCCTCTGAAGGAATAAAGCCGTGTTCACAAGCAGAAGTAGCTCTGTGGTTTTCATCGTTAGGGTAGAACGCTCCCCGAGTAAGAGGATTGTCGCTCTAGCAATATGTCCTCGAATCAACTTGACTTAACAAATGCCTTATCGTAAAGAACATTGTTGGCGTGAAAGTGCGTGAATCCAGATTTGGGTGTTCGATACAACCTAAAGGACACCCTAAGCATTGGTTTTCGAAAATCCGAACCTTTTCCGTATAAAGGGAGATATGTTTCTGTATGTGGCATGGTCAAGCTATGAAGCCAACCCTTGTATTACTTGTCCGTCATGTCCTTCAAGTCATGCTGCAATATCTAGTAGTAAGCTTGATCTGAAGGATAGAAGAGATGCTGCACCATACTGGGCAACCATAGGTCAAAATCGGTCTTACCAGGGTTTGATAACCTTGACCCGTGAGCTTAGGTGTTGATATAAAAAGGAATTTTTGTCACGTGAAATGCCTTGTTTGCCTTGTCAAGAGCAGCACTTACATTTCTATTAAAATACAAGTACTGATCCAGCCAAAGCCCAAGGTATTTCACTTTCGATTTATTTTCTAATGCTTGTCCAGCATTGTTCAAAATTCGGAGTTTTTGCAGTTCCTCTGCACATCGTAAGAAGCTCTTACGAGTATTAGAGGAGTTCGGAAAAAAATAGATTCGCATTTGGCAAAATTGATCTTCAACTTCCAATCGTAACTATACCGTTCGATTGTTTTGAAGTCACCTTGCAGGAGCGTGTGGGCCACTTCAATCTTCGGTCCCGTCCTGTACACAATAAGATTATCCGCATACACTAGTGCGAAGCGGAGTGAACTAATTAGGTCACTCGTAAATATAATAAATAAAAGGAGTGAATTCACCGCGCCCTGTTGCAAACCATTTTTAATATCAAATGCCTTCACATCAGGAGTTCCCACTTTTCACGATGAACTTATTCTTGGAAATCATACTATAACTCATGTATAACTGATGTCCGGTTATGCCGTATCTGACTAATTTGTAGAAAAGGCCCTCAATCGACACTGTATCGATAATCTGGGCAAAATACCCACCCGGAATTTGAGAGTAACTGAGCGTGTGACATGAATAATGTCTCTGGCTCCGGCCCATATTTGCCGAATCTTAACAATAAAAGAAGACTTGCTCTGCGTTATCCTGGATACCTAGTCATACCAATCACAGCGCTGAGCCATCGTGCTCGAACCGATGAACGTATTTTCTAAATCCTATATTTCCACTCAAGAACGGGGTGAGGTCGTAACTCACTTCCCCACACTCTCTTGAAACCCATCTATTCACTTTTGGGATAAGACTGAGGGTCTACCAACTCTTAACAGGCCCGTCCCACTTGCCTTGCCGTTTCGTTACAGACTCGCAGTGCGTCATCTACCGCCGCAATGAATTTGTTTCCCCTCTAACATATTCTGGATCATAGAGACGCTTCTCTCGCCAGTATTTCTAAGGGAAAAATTCCCGCTTTCGCGCACGCCGCATGATTGAAAGAAGGACGCTTAAGCTGGAGACAGATACATGCGTACGTTGGTGCGTGCGGTGATTGATATAATAGAAGTGCGTGCATTCAAATGTAAATTGACATATAGTTACGTAAACGGAACGCACGCAACCCAAAAGTTGGTCTACTTCCAATTTTTCCATATTGCCGCATTCGCCATAGCCTCAAATACCCAAACACAAGCTACACAACCGTCACATGCACGAGCCGTTTAGATTTTTTGGTTATTTGTAAGAGACTAGGCGGAACCCAAGCACGCAACTGTCTATCAGCGAAAATTCGCCGCATACACCGCACGCACTGCACGCACGCAGTATTTCTTTCCGTCTTTAATCTGTGGTCCTCCATTTTCTGCTGTTAGCCATCTTGTTCAACGCTGCTGCTCACACTGGCCCTGCGTAAAGCTAGATTGAGCTAACCACCCACGCCATCAGGAGGAGACGGATCGGTCTAAAGCACCCACTTTGGGCAGCACTCTTGGAAAGGCTGCACAAATAGAGGAAGCTTTATCCGCCATGTCCTCCAAGTGTGTTTTAAAATTAAGCCTCTGGTTGATTATCTACATAGGGCAGGCTGTGAGTGAATGATCTGCTCCCATACCTTGATCCTTACCGAAAATTGTTTTCCCAGGTTGGTGATCAGCAGTTTTGTGCTCAGCAAACAGTAGACCAGCGCTTTCAGGCCACGTTTGAATATCTCAGGTAGCTTCGTTCGCGCATAATTCGACTTCATCTAGGATTAGCCTCAACACATCATTATACATTGTGATCCACAGGAGAGGTCTCACGACACCACATATTGTTCTGCACATCATCGGCGTATATTTCGGTTCACTATGAAGGACTTCCTTTTTAGGAAAGCTTGTTACCAAATAACAGTTTGGGAGGAGGGGATGTGTTTGTCGGACTACCCACCCGGGCCCAACACGATCCGCCGACACTGCGTCTATAGCACCAGGGGCAGACGTTTTAGACCGATGTTTGCAACACCAGCCACTCCAGGCGACTTCTTATTGAAGCAGGAAAACTTTTTTGTAATGAAAGGGGGATTTGCTAGTATTGTTCGCTGGGCAGTCTTTACTGAACTCTATGATTCTTCGGTTTTCGGATTTCCAGGGGTGGCATTACAGAAGTTGTTTCAAGTCATCTCTTTCGAGTTTTCGATTGAATTTTTCCATTTAAAACTCGTAACAAATGAGTTGAAACGACTTCTGTAATCCCACCCCTGGACTCGATCTCTTTAGTTAATCGAAAGTGGATCAGCAGGGCCCTGTTTTCAAGATCAAAATTCGCCCGAACGCAACTGTTCATCGAATAAATTCCCTGATGGTAGATAGTCGGGCGCCTTAACCCCTAGGATACCAAAGCCTGCAAGCTATAGCAAACATACTCCTACGATCTGAAAACATCTTCAAGATCACCGATCGGTGATTTTGACTTCCGGCATCTTCTTCGCTCTCTGTTGTTACGATTGCCTTACAAACAAGACTAGCCATACCGCGTAAAATCATAGTTTTGTGTACCCTCTAATAAAATATACATATACAATTAAGTAAGCATGTGTATAAAAAAAGTGTGAAACTAGTGATAATAATAATTATAATAAAACCAAACCACAATTGCTTTATTTAACATAGAAACTCTGTATTTTATTATTTCGAATACATTTCCCCGTTTAAACAATATTTTCACAAAATCTGAACTACATTTAAGTTGAACTATTTCTTTTCGTCCTTTGTATCTGCAAAAACTTGAATTCCCTTTGTTCTCGATTGTCATACTATAACAAGATATCTAGGGCACTTCCGGACTGAATAAAAACCAAGGAAAAATGTGAATAAAAGTAATTATTATACACTAGTAAACTACATGTAGGCCGCTTTAATAGCACCTCAAAGTAATCCGCAATCCTTTATTTAGCCTTAATCTGCCATCTGTCACTGCACAACAACAAAACAAAGGCACAGTCAGAACTTTGTCCCTTAGAGTGAATTACAATCCCTGTAAACAATTTACACAAGAAAAAAAACCCTTCAACCCTGTAAATTTCTCCCATTTAAACTCAATAAATTTTCCCCAAGTTTTAAATGAAAAAAGGCCCCAACCCCATGGCGCCCCGATATGGCGCAAGGCATCAGGCAGGGGCTGTGGGGGCGAAATCGAGAAAATGCCATCACTTCGTTAAGTGCTTCAATTAAACAACTCAGTGTGCTCACTACAAAGCTTCATCAACTTTACAAAGGGTGCTCCAGAGCTTTTCCTTGAGTGATTTAATGCCGCAGCAGAGAGTAGTCATCAGCCGTTTATTAAAGTGCAATTCAACCCTTTCGGAACTCCGTTGAGTTCCCTAGTTTCGTAGCTGTGCCGCTATGCCACGGCCTCGTTTACTGCTATTTCATTACAATGAAAATAATTTCGTCCTATGTACTTACTTACCACCACCGCCAGTAGCAGGCAGTAGTAGCAAGTGGTCGGCCCTCCATCCCGTCGTCCTCGTCCTCGTCAGAGCCTGTATTTTATTACACCCTATGTGCTTAGAGGGAGAGGTGCTTCTCCCCCCGCCCGCCAGCCCCGTGTGTATATGGGTCGGAATTTCTCTATAGAATTATTCCAGGTGAGGAATTTCAATTAAAAAGTTGCTAGCCGACCTACCTACAATACCTACCTGCGCGCTTACCTTCTACCCCGCCCGGCCCCTGACTTAACAATTCACAGATGTTTCTGGATGGAAATTTAACAAGAAGATTTCTTTTTCCTTCAACAATTGACACATGTTTAGTTTCCGTCGCTGTCAATCCTGAAGTGTAGAGAAAAGGTAAAAAAAAAGTTTTAGACTGGAAAAAAAATGTGATTTTTAATGGAAAAGTTGAGGGGAAAATTTCTCTCTTTTTTTAGTACACTTTTAATAAAATCGATAAAATTCGAGGCTTTTATTTTTTCATGGGAAAACGTTTTTATTTTTATTCAGGAATTGATTGACGTCGAAATATAATAACAGAAAAAAAAATGTTTTTATAGCTTGAAGCTATTTTTAAAGAGATTATTGGGGAGGGGAGAATTGTTGTTGTAATTATGTATTGTTATTACACCTGCACGTTTTCTGGGAAGTGAATTAAACAATGTCAATTTTTAAAAATTAATTTCATGTAATTCATGTAAAATTATGATTTTATATGTCGTCTCGATTTTTGGGCTGACGTTCTCCAGTTCGATATGCGCAGAAGTGCCTCCTCATCTGCTACAACCGCATCCGTCTACCTTTTTCTTGGCCTGCCTACGGATCTTTCTCCTTCTTTGCTGCTATTTCTTTTGGCATGCACTCGACGCGACGTCTCCAGCGAACCAAAGTCTATTGAGTTTTATGTACGTCACTAAGTCTATGCCGTCACCATCTATGCCGTAGTGCTCTTGAGGGAGTCGTGCGCCTGGACCTCAAAACTCTACGTTCATAGCAACCTCTTTAACTTGCCGCACAAGGATACGGTCACTACAACCACGTACCCCTAAATTAACCTTCAAGAAGGACTTCTCCGTCGAAATACTATAAAGAAGGAGCGAAGAAACGGAGACGTTCTGAAGAAGTTCGATGTATGGATATTCACTGACTGCTCCAAGACCTCACATGGTACCGGGTCAGGGGTCTATCTAGAAACCACTTACGGTTCACTGTCCTGGATTCTCCCGGTGCACGCTAGTATCTTTCAAGATGAAGTGCAAGACATTGAGCTGAATCTACACATGGATGTAGCATTGGAAAAGCTCTGGATGCAGTAACGATGCACTCTAAGCTAGTGGAGCGATGCAGAGCTGATTTAGATAGACTCTCGTCTGGGTTTCCGGACATTAGGGACAAAGATGGGAATGAGAAAGCGGATTACATAGCCACCGGGGGTTGAAGCCTAATAGGCGGGTTAAAAACTGAATTTTTGACTATCACCTGCTACGTGGAGAACACTGGAATCCCCGACGAAATTTTGCCAGAATTACGGCAATGGTAACAGGAAATTGGACCATAAGGACCACGCTGCCAAGCTGGGTAGCCTGCACAAAGTCTGTTGCCATAGCTGCGGAGAGGCGAACGAGAGAGAAACACTCGTAAATACGCGCCTCTAACCAAAGTCAGACAGCGCCAACTAGGCAAGTTACGTGCAAGGCTTAAAAGAGATCTCCAGACTGAAGATCAGATCCCTGATAAGCTTCCTAAACTGAACAGAATGGCTTTAAACATCCGCCACAGTTGACCAAATAACCGCCGAACTTAGTAGGACTGAATTTAATTACTATACCAAACATAAATTCCACAAACTTCTCTTTAGTCCACTCCCTTGGCCAATCAATTAACAATTAACACTTCGAATTGATCAATGTCTTAAGTCGTGTACCATCACCCTAACACTATCCCCAATGCTAGGGTAGAAGAATATGAATTTGAAGAAGTACTGTCGTTCACCAATCTTAAGTTCGTTATACCCTGGTAGATAGAAAGTCTAATTTGTATTCGGATTAAGAACCTTAAAAGATGCGGAAAAAAAGATTGAATCAGATTGCCGGAGTTTGCGAATGCTAAACTGGATAACATTAGCTGTCAGTTTGGAGGCGATGGAAGAAGCTTTTGTGAGAGGTCGGGAACTTTTCTGTAAATACGTGTGTTGTATGATACATAATTTGTATGATTTCTGTAATATTGACCATATGAGGTTTTTGCAAGATGCTCTTGTCTGTTTATCGCATCTCTTAGATGGCTACAATTATAGGAAGACAGCGATTAGCTGTTGTGTAGCTCGAGTTCTATTCGAATATTCCATAAAAAAAATTGAAAGCTCCCAGTAGGAAAAAAAATCGCTTCGAAAAGCCTTTTAAAGCGCTTTTTTGAAGCAGTAAAGCGCTTACGCTCCGTAACAACCCAGCGGGAAATGGAGGGCTCCAATAGCGCTGTTTGAGCACTCCTTAAAAAGCTTACAGCGCTCCCGTTACGCTCCAGTTCCATATACTTTTTAACATTGCATGTCATTGCAAGGGAGCATACGTTTTTATGCTCCTTCAAAAGCGTTCTAGGAGCATTATAAAAAAGCTTTTTAATAAAGAATTTTCATGGACGCCTGTGGATATGTGATCCGGGTATCAAAAAGCTTTTATTTTGTTTATCTTTTGTAATTGCCTTTTACTTTCCAAGCGCGAGTGTGATTTTACCAAAGCAGGCCCCCAACTAAATTCTAACCACTTTTAAAGCTGCTTGTCCTTCGTATCGAACCGGAGCCGGTCCATTGAGTATGCCAATGCCACCCTTTATTGGTCATCAAGATAATCGCTCATTTTCTTCGTTCTATAAAATTTATGAAAGCTCCGCTAATGCTCGCTCGGGAGCATATTTAACAGCGCTAAAAGTAAGCTCCTCTGAACAGCGCTCCCAATTTTTCCCACTGGGAAGCTTCATGTCATTTTAACATTGCATGTCCGCAGAGCTCAGCACTTTTATTATATTTCGTAAAAAGCTTTTAAAGTGCTCTGCTGAAATTGTGCTGAGATATCGCTGTTGTAGGAAGCAGAAGGAAGCTCTTACTGCTGTATATTTGCTCCGCAGCAAAGCACTTGTATTTTTTCCTACTGGGTTTTTAGGCTTTTCTTTTTAGTGGTGGTTATCTTTTGCTCCCGTGCCCAAGGAATGCCACTCTTTCCGTAATAGCCTGTTTTAGGGTGAAACTATTTATCTTACGCCAACCTTACTTGAAAGGGACTATACGGGTTATTTTATCGTATCTTCTGTTTAGAACAGTATCAGAGATAGGTTATAGTGATGACTGATAGGTTATACTACTAACTGAAACGAAAAAGGAACATTCGGGGCCGAATGCATCAACGAAGCTAATCTTTAATTGTAATTTTATCGCATATACATATCAACCTAGTTCACCCCGCATAAAATCCAAGATTTGATAATTTTACACGGCATTCGTCATTAGGTAAAATCTCGAAATGTGAGATACGAAAAAGTAGAAAAAAGCTTTTTTTAATAAAGAATTCATGATGTATGAATAAGCTCCGATGTCGAAAAGCTTTTATTTTGGTTCACCTTTTACAATTGCCTTTTTGTTCTAAACGCGTGTCGAAATCGGTTTTACCAAGCAGTCCCCTAACTAATTTCTAACCATGTCTAAGGCTGCTTGACCTTCGAAATCGACCGAGAACCACCAGACTATTGATTATGCCAATGGCACCTATTATGGCAGTGGTGGGAAACAGCCCCTTTTAGGAGCCACACCAAGGAAGTTCCAGAGCCATTCTATCCTGCTTGTGAGTTCAAGAGAGAGACGTATAAGCTTTGAGTTACTTTGAGTTCAAATGAGAAATATGAACAAGAACTTTACAAGAGCTTTTTTTGGTGCTCTGGAAAAGTCGATTGTTGCCGTTTTTATGTGGAAGACTAGAGCTCAGGGAAAGCCCTTTGTACTGTCGACAATCTATTTTCTTCGTATAGAGTGCAATGTCAAACAGCAAGCTCTAGTCGATAGATAGTGAAGGGGAAGAGAGAAGTATGAAGGAACTGCCACAACCATCTAACCCCAACCATTTCTATCGCGACTCTGGCATGGGGCCATGGTAAGCTCATAAAGGTCCCGTGACGTCACTCAGATCTTTTCTAATATAAAAAGGGTAAAAACTTTTCAAGATGGAAACAGAGCTTTTCCTTATGAACCTACCTTGTATTATAGTACCTTATTGACAGCGCTCTAAAAACGCTCCGCTTAGTAGCGCTACGAATTCTTGGGCAAAAGCTGCAATACAAAATCGCAGTGATTTTCGAAAATATTAGAAAAGCATTGCCAAATCTGAAAATTCTCAAATTTTATAGTATTTGGTGTTTAAGCAATTTAAACATTGGTAAGGGTAATCTTTGACTCTCGGTTAAAGGTATTCTTCGATAATGTTTACGGCCTGTTTACTTAAACTCTGTGTTCTAAAGTGGATGCTGGTGACCCTAGACCGAGGAGCATAATGCAAAGTCGCGTGGAAGGCTAAATTCAAGTCAGGAATATCCACCAAACGAAGACTGGTCAATCGCTTCTTTTGTAAACGCTGCCGTATGCTATGAAGCTTTCCATACGGCATCCTACCTTTAAAGCACTTTTTATACGCTTTATATTAGCTTCACCTGTATGTTGTGTGTTGTATGTAAACAAATCTTGCAACTTAATTTTGACCCACTTCCATATAATAACCGATCAACCACAAATTTTTCCCATATGTAAAGCTCGCGTGACAATGCAATCTGATCATTTTCTAAAACAATCAAGATGGCGGCCGAATTTTGCAATTGTGCTCCCTGACCCCCGATATGGGTCTCAAATGAAAGAGCATGACAAGTGCAATACAATTAGCTATGAGGCGTCATTCAAAATTAAAAATGGCGGCCAACACAAAATGGCGGATTACATTTTGCTTTACAAGCCAATCGGTATGGGTATCAAATGAAAGGATATGACAAGTAGAATACTATTAGCTGTGTGGCGTCATTCCAGATTCAAAATGGCGGCCAAAACAAAATGGCGGATTACCGTTTTCTTTACAACCCCTCGGTATGGGTATCAAATGAAAGCGTATGGCGAGTATAGTACAGTAAGTTTCATTTTAAATCTAATATGGCGGTCACTACAAAATGGCGGAAGACATATAATAGACTAAAAAGTAGAAAATAAAAAGTATAGTTTAAAAAAACTAAAAAATACCCTTTCATTTTAAAATGAACTAAAAAGTAAAAATAATTTTGAATGTAAAGTTTTTATTGCTCTAGCCAGTATATGGAAACTACCTACCTTTCGAAGTGTAAACAAGCGTGGAGCGCTACCGAAAAGTTCCTGTGTTAATAAAATAAGAATATAGGTAAAGAGTCCCACGCTATTTTACATTTCGACAGGTAGGTAGTTTCCATATACTGGCTAGAGCAATAAAAACTTTACATTCAAAATTATTTTTACTTTTTAGTTCATTTTAAAATAAAAGGGTATTTTCTAGTTTTTTTAAAATATATTTTTTTTAGTTAACTTCGATTAAATTTATGTATTCATACTGTGTCATCTTTTCTGCAATTTCAAATCTAATTGTCTTATATTCTTGAAGTTTAACACAAAGTAGGGATGTGTGAAATTAACTACGTCGTTTGCAATACTTACCTTGTGACACTTATTACAAATTATTATTACTATTTTAAACTATTATATCCATTTGGCCATCAAAGTCTTCTCCCTCACATGCAGATTTGTTTTGAAAGTGTAACTAAATTGTAAAATAAACTGCAAAACTTTTACTTACCTAACTGTCAATATATTAGATATATGCACATATTTAACATATTTTATCGCCATCCCTAAAGTGTGTTCTATCTGGAAACAATTTTATGTTTACAAACCTGTGATATTTTAAGATAATATTTGGTTGTTGCAAAAGTTGTATAAAATTAATTTTTTGTATTTGAGTTAAAATTTTTAAATTCTGGGATATTAAACGATATATGTATCTGCACATGCGGCAAATATGCTGCTTGTACAAACACACTTTTTTATTTTTAATATCTTTTATATAATAAAATATAAAAACAAATCATAAAACAAGCTTTATAGTTGCTTAATTAATTTCCGTTTTTTAGGAGTAATATTAAATAATTCTAAAACTCTATAATAATTAATAAAATAAAAACACTACAAAATCACGAAATTGTAAAGATCTTTACAATTTATACCCCAAGCTCCTCAAGATGCTTCTTATGAATCTGTAATTGTTTTTCAAGTTCTTCGATCGCGTTTTTATGGTACTTCCTTTGGTTAATTCTGTTCGACTTTAGTTCCTCCAATTGTTCCTTTTGCTGCCATACGAAAAAAAGAATGAAATTTATTTATTTACAGAAACTTTTTTAAAGGTGTGCATTTTACCTTTCTGTAGAAAAATTCTTGTTCACTTGCAACTTGAATTTTAGCAAATTTCTCTCTAGCGTCACCCTCGCTCAAATCCTTATCAGCCTTTCCTTGAGTTGGACTGTACATTCTGGCGAGGCTAGAAAATTATAAAATATGAAATTGTAATTATTACATAACTGGTAAAAAACCCGCCTGCGTTGCAACGCCTTGAAATAAAAAAAAATTATGTGTGCACTGTCCGCGGTAGGAAAAAAGTATAATGAAAACAACAAAACATCTGGAAAAAATGATTTTGGGTACCATACAGACATTTCGAGTTACCTATAAAAAATATTGTAATATTTCTTCTCGAGCGTTCTCGGATTCGTCAGGGATTAATTGGAACAATTTGTTTCTTTTTAACAACTTTAATTTTAAAACCAAGCTTCTTGCACACATGTGTTCCTCCTTCCTCTTATTGGCGGTTACAGCTGCACTATATTGAGATGTGACACTGCGTTATGTATGTATTGAAGTAGGTGCCTCTGAACATGAAACTTCTCGATGAATTGGAATTTTAACTTTCTCTTTTCGGTTAGCCGTTACACTTCACGACAATAGAGGAAATTACCAGGATACACTTTTGTCAATATTCTTCCCTTTGAAGTTAGGATGTGAAGATTTTTCGATTTCGCAACTCTTGAACAACCTACATACAGCTGACCGGGAAATGACACTTATTTGGAAAAATTCGTCGACCATATTGGCCCCGAAATTTAAAATTTATAAGTTTTGATCATAAATTCTTTATTTGTTACCTTAAAATCCCGCAGATACCAATTTTCATTGGAATCGGAATACAATTGGCAAACTCATCGGCCATATTGGTGCGGTCATTTTGAATTTATAAGTTTTGATGATAAATTCGTTATTTGCAACCTTAAAATCCCCCCCATATCGATTTTCATTGGAATCGAAACACAATTGGCAAACTCATCCGCCATATTGGTGCGGCCATTTTGAATTTATAAGCTTTGATTCGTTATTTGGAGCCTTAAAAACCCCTAGATATCGACTTTCATTGGAATCGGAATACAATTGGAAAAATTCGTCCGCCATATTGGCGCGGCCATTTTGAATTTATAAGTTCTGATCATAAATTCGTTATTTGCTACCTCAAAAAACCCCAGATACCGATTTTCATTGGAATCGGAACACAATTGGCAAATTCGTCGGCCATATTGGCGCTGCCATTTTGAATTTATAGGTTTTGACCACAAATTCGTTATTAGCGACCTTAAAAAACCCTAGATACCGACTTTCATTTAAATCGGAACACAATTTGCAAAACCTTTTTTTGGCGGCCATTTTGAATTTCGGTCATATTTCGGCGGCCATGTTGAATTTCGAAAATCGGGCTTCGAGGTGTTTCATGGAAGGCCCCCACGGACCTTCATGCAAATTTTCGAAGCTCTGCGATAACTGGTGCGCCCGCTGTAGCGCACACATACATACATACATACATACATACATACAAACATACAGAAACTTTCTTTTATTAATATAGATGTGACAAATCTTTTTTTTAAGATATATTTAGTAGAAGGTTTGCAAATTGAATCATGGACAAATAAAAGATTGAACACCACATAAATATAATCACGAAAATATGCGATCTTTAAATATAAATAACTCATGATGCGATCCTCTTTCTCTTACTTGATTTTTTAGTAAACATAATCGACCAAATGATTCGACAATTAAAGATTTGTAAAAAAAAATTTGGAGAAACTTCATAAGTTGCCAAGGTCAGGCAGAATAAAACGAACTTGTTCGACACTAAAAAGGGAACATATGGCAGCAATTTTGAAGTGGCTTCATCATATCTCTTATTTTAAGTTTCAAAACCTCTACCAGAGCGGGGCAACTGCAAAGAAAATGCTCGTATTAATCTCTGACTTTTTCCTTTTCGGCAATGGGTGTTGTTTGGAATCTCCAAGTTTCAAAATTGGCCAGTGTATTTTGATGGTCGACACGTTTCTGGAATATGGCGGCATTAACAACATATCGCGTGTTCTTTGCTTGCTACAGTCAGGTCAAGTCTTTTTAGTCTCTTCATATGGTCTTAAACACTTCCACATGGAGCTTGATATTGAAAGGGAAGTCCATGGTCGTATCTCTCCTCATCACACCCAGCTGCTTTTATACATTCTACACCCGCTCGTGTCTTGGCAAATTTTTCTTCTAATCTGGTAAATTTATCTACCTTCTAGTTGCCCTCGATCGTCCTGATCGAATATTTAGTGAAGAGTGATCTTGTACCTCCTAGCCAGGAAAGGGTGCTTTCCTTGATTTCCTATACATAGTGAGAATCTGAACCTGAAAGACACTGGGCAGAATTAGAGCCGGTTTAGACGGTGCGCTCCAGCGCATGTGCCTAACGAACTTTGTGGATAAAGGGAGAAGTGGGGTGGTACCTCTCTTCATTCCCACTCCTCCCTTCATCACCAAACGTTCGTGAGGCACATGCGCTGAAGCGCACCGTCTAAAACAGCTCTTAGGCAAACACTAGTATTAAAGAGCGGGGGAAAACTTTATGGCCAAAAGTCGACTCTGTTCTTGTGAGGCTGGAAGTTTTCTCATTCTGCTCTAGCCTAGATTTAGACATTGAAACCTGATTTGAAGTTGAGTTTCGATAATGTATTCAGGTGGCGCTTCTATCATTTCCAGTGTATTGCTGTGTCCTTAAGTCTTCTCTATTCTTCAACTTAACTATTGTAGCATCGCCTGATGCATAAATTAGATGGTAGGAGATTCCAATTCTAATCTAAAATTTCAAATGGCAACCCCCATTTTTTGCATGGATTCTGATTCTCCGAAGAGAAATATCGAATTTTGTGCGAAAAATTATTTTATCCGAAGCTTTTATCCGAAAAATTTTCAGACAAAAGTTTCATATTTCTCCTTTTCCAAGTTGAGCAACTTTTGCTCGAAACTTTTTTCACGAAAACCTCCCCTTCAAGAAATATCGGACCATTGCCGAACTTTCGCCGCACCTTGTATAGTATATACTCAGCACAGTAATACAAAATTTATTACTTGTAAAAATCGGAGTACCTTTTTAAAAAAAATCAAGTTAACGGTGACGATTTTTCTAGGTTCACTCGCCATAAAACATCCGTAAAAAAGCTTCGCTTCAAAAATGGTTACACTGTAAAAAATGTCTGCGGTAATTTTACAAAAAGTCACTTATTCACCAGCAGTTTTGTAAATTTACAATACATATTAGGTTTGTTTATTAGTCAGTCCTAGAACTATCTAAATCATCCTAGAACAGAAAAGTACAGGCTTTGGCGTTCATTAGTTTTAAAACTTGTTATTTTTTGTCCGAGAGTGTTCTAGTTTGGTGTTAATTAAGTTGTTCTAAAGTGTTCTAAGTTTTACTTTTTGGTTCTAGATTTTTTTTCAGGACAGTTTAGGACAAGAGTTTTTTGTTGTTATTTTTTCTTAGTTTTGACAGATGTGTATATGAAATTATGAGAACAGAAAATGTAGAACAAAAAAGTACAAAAAAGCGTTCATTAGATTTTCTGTTCTAAGTTGTTCTAAAGTGTTTGACGTTGAATTGTTTGCTGTTCTATTCTATTCTGCTCTGTCCTGTTCTGAAAACTAATAAACAAACCTATTATTGCGAATATTCCTAATCCAAGCAAATTCTTCATGTGAAGTGGACATTGAAGGTTCATGATTCATTTAAATACAAATTGGCTTGTGATCTGCAAACCTTTGCAGCAAAAGATTAACCATATCAGAGTATCTCATAGCTGGTCCTACAAAAAAACCTCTTTTACCCATCACTGCGACTTAAAAGATGAATCTCCGATGCGCATTTTACGCAAAAATTAGTGTTCCTTATCACCATAAGCTTTCTGATAGCTACAACCATTGTGGCCACCAGTAGATAAGCTGGAAAACCTAAACACGTATTTCAAGCCTCTTGGAGGTCAATAGCAAGATGTAGAAATTTTTTAAAAAGAGCTTTTTTTTAAAAAATTTCTTTATTATTCTGAAAGTGATATGTTTTTGCTTGTTTTTGGTAAATAAAATATATTTCATTCTAGAAACATTCTCCTGTTGATTTGTTATTCGAGAAGTAAACAAATTTCACTGCTTGGATGCTATTTTCGGATAAATGGTTTGTTTACCTTATCCATAAAAAAATACTTTCTTTTGCTATTTAAAGAAGCTGCAATAATTGAAAATAACAAAATTGTTTATATTTTAATTAATTTTTTTCTGGGGTTTTGAATCATTTTGCGACTTTTACATGATATTTCGTATTTTTAAGCCGCCCTAAAAACATTTAAAGATGCTGTTGTTGTCTTAACGCACGCGATTTTTTCCGGCAAATACATTGCCAGAAGTGAATTTTTGTCCTAAGGATGTTACACCCCAAAAACAAATTTTATCAAGATTATCCATTAATAATCACTTTTATTTACAGAAATATATTCACGTATTTCCAAAACAATTACTCCGAAAAAAATTGATATTCAGAACAAACAAGATTTCAGGCACCTCCCAAAAATTGCAATTTTTCGATATTTACTTACCGAATGCCGCTCAAGTTGAATCGTGTTAATCTTTGCACAGAAAACATTTCTTTTAGTTTTTATTATTGTTTATTATATCAAAGAAAAAGTGATGCACTTCTAAATCAGCTTTTGTTATTTTTACGTGTCACACCCCCAAAATCTTAAGCTTTACTGAATGCGATCTAAAATTATGCCGAGAAAGTTCGACCTGAGAAAGTGACTCGATGATAAACCGTCGCAATTGGAGATGGTTTGGAAATTTGATAAAAAATATCGAATGTCTTAGCTAAAAACAATGTGTTTAATAATTTCGATTCGATTAGTGTTGCCATTTTACATGTGTGAAAGTTTTATTTTTTAATAGATTTGTATACGATAGCATTAGACTAGAAATATTTGTTACAAGGCAATGATGAAATACCAATTTTCGAGGCAAAAGCAAAATTTTTCTTGATGGTCTACCATTGGAAATTCGGGCTAGCATTCTTTTTTGAGGTTCGTGCAACATATCTGCGCCATCGTAGTCGCCCAGTTTTACGTGTGTAACGAGGTTTTTGTCGTCATAAATTTCTAATATGCCATTGGTTTTGGTTAACTCCTATAAGACCAAATATTTTTCTTAAAATTTTCGAAGATTTCAAGCTGGTATTGTGTTTGTTTGTCAATGTCCAAGCATCTGACACATAGGATAGAACTGAGCGGATTGCTGTTCTACATATTCTTACATTGCCTTGTCTTGAGATTCCTTGGTTCTTTAGAATAGGAATCAGCGCGAAATAGGTTTTATTTACGGCTGCGTTGCGGCTACTGTTTTACTTTCTGTGGTAATCATTGTCCCTACATATATAAAGTTGAAACATACTTTGGGGATATTGAAAGCTTCTCCGGCGAATATCGATCATCGAAAGAGGACATGCTCGGCGTCCTCTATTTCGTTAAAGAATTTCGGACAAAACAACGAGTCGTCATGCTAGGAACAATAGAGTTAAAGCGCGACCCCGTTGCCCACAGTCGTGTCGCATATAGCAGGACGAAGTTAACCACGAGGCAACGATTTGGTCCGGGTCCTCACCCCCGGCAGAATTCTCACAAGTGCTGCAGTGATAACGTATGCTTTATCAAATTTTGTTGGCTGCCCGAAGAGACCAACCTCCGACTTCCACACAAAAATATTTCAAAATTTGGGCCGCTCCGAACACAAAGAAAAATGAACCTTCAGGCGATATCCCGGGCCTCCGAAGTCGCTTCGAAACCTGGACATAGACCGAAAATCAATGCAAAAACCTACAAAACTGTGTCCCTACAGTTTTTTCGGGTCGCTGATTACGAATTTGATGTCGAAAACTCAAAATTCAAAATGGCGAATCCAATATGGCGGATTAAAAAATACACTGAAAACTTTTTGGCACGTGAGACGTACTGTCTATGGCGCGGCAGTCGTACTGTAGGTTAGGTACGTCTGGCGCGCTGATGTTGGCACGTCAGCCGTGCCAAGTCGCGAGCGGTTGCAAGATCGGCGATTCGGTTCGGCAATGTATTAATCCATGGAATAAAAATGGATAATAACATAATTATCATAATTTCCATGATAATTATAAATAAAAAATGTTTTCTCAAATTTTGTTTGTTTTTACACAACAACAACACGAAAAATTCACTTTTTTTGTTTATTTTAATCAAAAAAATTAACGGCGCAAACACGTCCTGAGAGCTGATAAGTTTTGTCCGCTTTGACTCGACAACGTTGGCAGGCACTGCTTCGCCGGTGCGGCAGACGTACCGACTTGGCACGTCAGACGTGCCAAGCATTGGCGCGCGAGCGTTGCAGGATTTAGTACGTACGACTTCCCTCCCGTAAGGGGCGTCTGACGTGCCAAAAAGTTTTCAGTGTATAAATTTAGCGAATTCGCGTGAAACTTTGGATATAAGGTATTTTGAGGTCACTGATTACGAATTAGATGTCAGAATTGTAAAATTCAAAATGGCGGATCCAATATGGCGGATAAAAAAAAATTTAGCGAATTCGTGTAAAACTTTGGATATATTGTATTTTGAGGTCACTGATTTCGAATTAGAGGTCGGAATTGAAAAATTCAAAATGGCGGATCCAATATGGCGGATAAAAAAATATACATTGAGCAGATTCGTGTAAAACTTTGGATTTAAGGTATTTTAAGGTCACTGATTATGAATTAGAGATCGGAAGTGCCGTATAAGGACGTTTTATTAAGATTATTTACAAGGGTTAATTAAATTCGTAATCCCATTCGGCGCTTACACCTATTTCGTTGTCCGCTGGGAGATGGCTCAACGAGCAGATCTTTCACCTCCGGTGGAATCTGTTTTTCTTCTGCGATTGCCATCTGCTGGAAGCTCGATATTAGTGGATCCGAAGATGCCAGAAGCCGATGGAACACATCGTGCATCGTTTTTTCCCCGGAATATTTACCCGTAAAATCTTCTCGGTAACGCCGGATATACTTATTTCGAGCTTCCTGCGCATCTTCAGATACCCGACCAATTGGCAGCAGCTTCGACTATGGCATATCCATGCAACAAAACCGTGCGTACAACTCTACATACCATCTGGCCATCAAATTTTAAACTTCTCGACATTAATAGCATACCCACTTGACATTGTCTGCAAGATCACTTTACTCTTCGCCATCAACTCCTCATCAATCCCCAAAATTTTTGCAGTCAGGGACACGTCTTCAAAAAAGCGCCTAGCAGTATTACTGTCATTTGTAGTGCCCGATCCCTGTTTGGGAATGTCAATCAGCAAGCCCAAAATACGTTTAAAATCGCTCTGAATTTTCGTTTTACGAGCCTGCCACCTTTTCTCCCTTTCGTCATCGCCGTTCTAGTAAGCAAATGTATGAACCACTCCATAAACCTTATCCAGGCGTGGAGGGAAGATAAACCGAGCAGTAGCTAAAGCTGTTCCTAAATGTTAGGGAGCGTTGCATTCGCCTAGGTAGACTGAACTAGCAATTAAAACCAATAGGACTCTGGGACAACAACAAAGAAGAACCCGCCCTGGTACCAGCTCGGTTTTTCCTCTTCAACAACGTATCGTAATCCTTAATGACGCTACTCAAAGAAAAAAATGCACATAACAAAAAAACTGACAACTCCTGACCTTACACACATCTGACTGGTAGCTACTACGGACTCATGCCTGGTTCCATACCACGCCCCAACAATCCGGAAATACCTGACTGCCACCAACGGTCACCAATTTAACACAACTACACGTGGGTGCCAATCACACTAAAATTAATAATCAAAAGTAAGACGTTTCCTTTTTTTCTCCAATCGGGAGCTTTATCTACTTTAGATCCCTGAAGAGGGCTCTTTCTTCTATCCAATCCTCTTGCGGTCCGTCTTCCTCGCTACAACTGGCTCACGCTAACAAACTTCCACCCAGTCTCGTATGTTGGCCTCACCTTGATTGTTTCCTCTACGTGGGTGCTGTCGAACTCCGGGGTGAATCTTTATGCGGTCTCGCGACGGTTTAGCCACCACGAACTCGACAGGACTTTAGGACTTTCGACTAGCGTTCTTAACTTCCTTCTTCTTCTTCTGCCACTGGGGATGCACGCTGCCGATGATCCTCTTCGCCACCGGGTCCAGATAGTTGTGAATAATTCCCGGAAGCGGCGGACACAGGCCACTGACACTTCGTGGATCACTCCTACCCTAAAAATATTACCAGGGGTACTTAGGGTAGATACTTATCTGTTAATTTGTCCTCAGGCCTATACTTCAGTCGGCCACGCACAGCTTACGGATCCAGAGAGCGGTTCAGCAAAAAAAAACCAGTTCGGACTCCTCTCGAGTCACGGACGTCCATCCTAGGTCCTCACGGCTATGTCCGTTCGCCCCGGTATGGGTGACCTGGCGGCTGCCTCTTCCGTATGTTGCAAAAAAAATCTTCTTCCCTAGAGAGATTATGTTCTGTCTTCCGTGCAGACAAACTCTTGTGGACTACCTTCTACTGCAGGGTTTACGCCTCACCTTCAGGGAATCCTCGTCCGTTCGTTTCTATACCTCAGGTTTTACTTTGGTTTTTTTTCCTCCGGTTGCAGGTTGTGCGGTAAGCCGAGCAGGTTAGTTTGTGTATTCCGGGAATAATTTTGATGTGCACACAGAGTTAAGTTAAAGAAGTTAAAAAGTTAACCCTGAATGTACATACACAAAGTTAAGTTAAAGCCATCAGATTTTGACATTTCTTTGATTGTTTTTAGTGCAGTAAAAAAAGCATTTTTATTTGCACAGTCTGGTAACAGCAAAATTATGATTTAATCCTGTTTGGAATATCACCAGGAGTATATTGGTAAGTTTTGGACCTCGAAAAACTTGTGCTACTTTTGTTATAAACAATTAAAGTTTTTTTACCACGTTTTTCGAGCTTAAAATGTGAATTACTCCGGTTCTATAAGTCGGATCGGGGCAAAATAAATACCAGTCTCTTCGTAATAAAATTTCCAATAAATCCTCGTTGGTTTCAAGTTTCTGAAGTACATACATAACCTACAAAACTGAAAAAACAAGAAAAATACAGTATTTTTTTCAATTTAATGCCCAAGACAGTCAACTGCACCAATTTGCATCAAACTTTCAAAAAATATACTTTTTGATGTTACAAAAAGACTCTGAAAAATTGGTGCCAAAATACTGAACCCGTTGGCCAAAATTGCTATTGTTATCTAAAATTTGAAATGCCCGCCATTTTATGCCATTAAGTCCAAAATGAAAATTTCTTTTTTCAAAATGTAGCTCTCCATGCCACCTTTCGAATGCAATTAAAAAAAAATTTTTTTAATGTAATTTTGGTAACTCTTTTTTTATTTGTTTATAACTCAATTAATAACAATTGCATTTTTTCTGCCATTTTGAAAAAAAAATTAAAATTTTTTATCAGATCTGGTAGAAAATCTTGGGACCTTTAATTTAGAAAAACGAAAGGTTATTTTTGTTAACGTAAACCCGAGATATTTAACTTTTTGCGTTTTGGCCAATTGTTAATTAACAAATCCATATTTTGAGCTACAATTTGGACTGCATCATTTTAAAACCTATTAATTTCATGTGATCAATTCGAAAAAAATTTAAGTTTTATTTACATTTTTTACAAGCATTATAACTTATTTACAAGCAAAATAATCTGTGAAAAATGCTTCACTATGCGAAGCCGAGTGCAACAACACGTGATTATAATATTTCGCAATGCAAAAAATTCCAAAAAATGCCAATGCAAAAAATTAAATATCTCAAGTTCATGTTAACCAAAATGAACCTTGTTTTTTTTAAACTAAAGGTCCCAAAATGCTCTACCAGATCTGATAAAAAATTTTAAATTTTTTTTCAAAATGGCCGAAAAATGCAATTGTTAATATTTGAGTTATAAACAAATGAAAAAAAAGTTACCAAAATTACATTAAAAATTTTTTTTTTAATTGCATTCGAAAGGTGGCATGGAGAGCTACATTTTGAAAAAAGAAATTTTCATTTTGGACTTAATGGCATAAAATGGCGGGCATTTCAAATTTTAGATAACAATAGCAATTTTGGCCAACGGGTTCAGTATTTTGGCACCAATTTTTCAGAGTCTTTTTGTAACATCAAAAAGTATATTTTTTGAAAGTTTGATGCAAATTGGTGCAGTTGACTGTCTTGGGCATTAAATTGAAAAAAATACTTTTTGTTTATTGTTTTTTCAGTTTTGTAGGTTATGTATGTACTTCAGAAACTTGAAACCAACGAGGATTTATTGGAAATTTTATTACGAAGAGACTGGTATTTATTTTGCCCCGATCCGACTTATAGAACCGGAGTAATTCACATTTTAAGCTCGAAAAACGTGGTAAAAAAACTTTAATTGTTTATAACAAAAGTAGCACAAGTTTTTTGAGGTCCAAAACTTACCAATATACTCCTGGTGATATCCCAAACAGGATTAAATCATAATTTTGCTGTTACAAAACTATACCTATCTTTTCATTTTTTTGGCCTTTTTTTACTGCACTATTTGATTTAATTTTGCAAATAAACAATGGAAGATTTGAAAAAAATGTTTTTATTTATTGCTACATACTTTTCTGTAGTAAATAATCAATTGAAAATGGAGATGCTATGTTCAGTAAACAAAATAAAGCAATTGATGGTATTGAAAAACTATATGAATTTAATTTATGTGATTGCAACATTTTTGAAAGAAACCACACCACCAAATCCTAGAGTTTGGACATTAGTATATTTGTATTAATTCGTAAAGAGTTTTTAACTAATGTAATTGCCTCGCCCTTGCCCTTTTCATTTTTTGAAATATGTATAAGAATTATTTTGTTGACTTTTGAGCTGTCCCTTTATCGTATAACGTAAACGTCAAATGATATATCGTAAAAAAACAAAATTTCCAAGTAAAATGTTGCATGCATTTAGGCGAAAGTCGTTGAAGTTAACTTTAACCCACTGTGTTCCGGTGTTAAGTTTTGTATTGGAAAGTTAAATTAATAAATGGCAATTTGTACTGAAAATTTAACTTAACTTTGTGTCTGGACATACCATAAGGGCCTTATTGATGGCTGCACTTATTGCATACTCCATATGTTCTTCCACATTTACTGCTGGTTCTTCCTCTACCATCTGTAGTAAAGGTAAATCTTCTTGGTCTTTTTAAATGGGACTGGTTCTCTTAAAGTCTCTTCTTCCAGCCGTCTCTACTTTGTGCTAGTTCTTTCCAAATTCTTATACGAAGTTTTCGTATATATTCTATAACATAAAATTGGGATTTTCGATTTTAAATTCAGCGCCTTGGGGTTTTTAGGCTTCACATTCTTAAAACTCTGAATTCCCCTAAAAATTTAGAGGGTAGCTAAGAATTGCGTGAAGCTAGTTATGGAATAAAAACAAAATATTGCAGATTAATGGACAACCAGTCACCAGCTTTCTTCGGGATTAATGAAATTCTCAGTAAAGATTTTAGTAGAATAATAGTATACGTCTGTTAAATTTTTAGTGAGACATTACTATCACCAATATAATTTTCTTTTAACACTGAGTGCAGGAGGAAATTTTAATGTAAATTTTGTACCTAAAAGACCTAATTGATTCATAGCAAACAACTACAACTACAAGCAAGCAATTCAATACTGTATTCCTAAACCAAAATCAATTTTCGCGTTCATGTTGCAGCAAAAACTTTTATTTAAACACATCAAAATATTCTAGAACACGAACATCTCTCTACAAATCATGAGCTTTAAAATGATATATGTACAAGCACACACAACTTCAACAATCAAACGAGAGGAGAAATGGCACAAAATTTTCAGAATCGATCAGGTGCTAAAATTTCGAATATTCTCACGTTGAATACGCTACACGCGATGATGATTCTACATTATACGTGAGAAAACTTTTTGACGACACATTTTAACCCTTTTTCGAAATGTTTACGACTAAGTTAAGGGTGAAATATGCTACTTGTGGCTAAGGAACCACCACTATTCTCTACTGATACGAAAAAGCTAGTCTGGGGAGGTTGAGAGCTGGTATAAAATTCGTGATGCTGCACACGATTCACAATGCTATTTTAAAATCTATCTTTGTCCATCTTAAATTCACATAAATTTTTCTTAACCATGGAAGTTTGTGTTTTTTTTTAGTGGATGGACTATCAGTGGGTAAAATGCAAAATGTGGAAGAAGGAAGAAATTGATTTTTTTATTATTGGTGATACTGTTGTTGATTGGAGTTAATTTTGTAGTTTATTTCGTGGCTATTTTCTTTAGAGGCGTATCTATAATTTCTATTAGAAGTCAACTAGATTTCTCAATATAATCACATTCTCACACATTTTCTGACCTAAATATAAGTTTAGAAAAAAGTTTGTGGCGGGTTTCCGATAGATGGCGTCAATTTCAAAAAAGTCGAACCACTTATAAATCCCAGCGATACTACTTGGTTTGCAAGATTCGATAGGACAATTCGCGTGTTAATTGAGAGTATAAACATGAAAATTTGTGCAGTGGTTGGGAAGTTGTTTGCATTTGAAAATAGAGAAAAATAATGAAAAGTTACAATATATTTTGCAATATTGCAGGTTTTTTGATGTGAAAAATGAGTCTCTTTCTGGTCGTACAATCACTGAAAAGGCCGATGAAATTCTTGAAAAAGCCCAGCAAGATAGGCATGTCAGCATGTCGATATGTTCATGGTGCTGGGCATTGACCATATAGTGGTCTCTTTGAACAATAAATATTAAAACCTATTACTTTGCTGTTGAATATATACGTGTGGTGTATCCAAAGGGGAATGCCCACCGACAAAAAGTGCGGATTTTTAAGAAATACAGGGTGCAGCAAAAGTCCGGCAACGGTCCTATATTTCCTGAAGGGTAGGTGATCGTGAAAAAAGTTTCGAGCGAAAGTTGCTCAATTTGGAGGGTAGAATCGTTTGCACACAAATCTCGCCCCCACCCACTAACCCCCTAGAAAGGGTGGGGGTGAATCTAAAATTTCAATAGCAACCCCCATTTTTTTCACAGATTCTGATTCTCCGCAGGGAAATTTTTTAATCCGAAGCCCCTGCACCCCCAAAAACCATCAAAATTATCCTCAAAAATCATTCATTTGACGGTCCGCGAAGCTTCGGATAAAAAAAATTTTCTAACAAAAGTTTGATATTTCTCTTCGGAGAATCACAATCCTTGAGAAAAAATGTGGCTTGACGTTTTTCACCCCCACATCCTCACCCCCTCGCAGGAGTGGGTGTGAATAATGGTAACCCCCATTTTTTTACGGATTCTGATTCTCCGAAGAGAAATATCAAACTTTTGTTAGAAACATTTTTTTATCGCCGGACTTTTGCTAGACTCTGTATTTCTTGAAAATTCGGACTTTTTTTAAACCAATTCCTTAACCATTTCATTCTTTTATTGCCGTTTATTTACCGTTTCCTTATTTTAGAGTTTATCCTTCTAGCTCAGAAGGTACACTTCTCAGCTGGGCTGAGAAACGGGCCGCACTTATGTGCAGGGACCGAACCGGCCGAAAGCACCCAAAAAGTTATAAGAAGAGAAACACCGCATAACGAGCATGCGACCGAAAATGCGGGATCCTTCTCGACCCTCCCCAGCACTCCGGTACCTAGCCGGTCCGGTTCCTGCACACAAACGCGGTCACATTTACCACTGCACAGTGGCTCAGCTAAGACATGCAAACATAAAAAGATGACAAATATAAAAACATACAATAGAAAAGGAGTGGTGCATACAAGTAGTCACGTTACATAAAAAGATTCTTTTTAAGGACAACTTCACTTGTAGGCATGCTAAAAACACTCATATTTTTATTTACATTTATAAGCATGCGATTTACAGGTTCGCACATGCCGTAATTGGTTTTGGAGGAGTTAATATTCAAGAGAGGTTCACCTCTCAAGTTGTAATTACTCACTCTAAAAGACGTACGGCTTTGTAAGAAACCTGAGTCCACCTTGCCATTAAGTAGCCGATGAATGAATATAACGTCAGCAACCTCGCGACGCTTATGAAGAGAGCTTAAGTTGAGTAATTTAAGCCTGTTCTCATAAGGCGGAAGTATAAGTGAATCATCCCAAGGGAGGTGACTGAGTACGAATCGGACAAACTTCCTTTGAACCGATTCGACTCTACCAACTTGGGAGGAGTAGTGAGGAGACCATACCTGGGAGGCGTATTCGAGTAAGGGCCTAACTAAAGATATGTACAAATGCTTAGTGATGAGGGGGTTGTTGAATTCCTTGGACCATCTTTTTATAAAACCCAGGACTAAACTCCCCTTGGAGGAGATATAATTGATGTGAGTGGAAAAGTCCAGCTTACTATCAAACCTGACCCCCAGATCGATCACAGAGTTAACGCGGGAGACTATGCTGTTGAGAAAAGTATAGTCATAAGTTAAGGGACCACGTTTCCTGCAAAAAGTCATGACCTCACACTTACTAATATTAAGTACCAGGTTGTTGTTGGAACACCAAGAATAGAAGGTGTTGAGGTCAGCTTGCAAAAGTTTGCAATCCTCAATACTTCTTATATGACGGTAGAGTTTAATATCATCGGCGTAAATAAGGACTTTACAGTGCAAGCAAGGCAACAATATCATCAATTGATAAAATAAAAAGAAGAGGTCCAAGGTGACTACCTTGCGGGACACCAGAGGACGCTTCAATGTTTCTAGATTTGACTCCGCGGAATAGTACCTGGTAGGTTCTGTCGGCTAAGTACGACTGGAACCATACCAGAAGGGGATGCGGAAAGCCAAATTTTTTTAGTTTGAGAAGTATGATAGAATGAGAGAACTTGTCAAAAGCCTTACTGAAGTCAGTGTATACACAGTCGGTTTGGCAGCCGGTAACAAAGCCTCGAACAGTGTGAGAAGAGAACTCAAGTAGATTAGTAGTAGTCGAACGAGCTGCAAGAAAACCATGTTGATTGTTGTTATACTTTTATATGTGGGCACCCAGGGCCAGAAATGGGCATTTCCCTTTATTATGTTTATTAGGCTTATAAAGGCTGGTAATATTCCCCAGCCTACTTTAAGTATACAAGGAAATATTCCCAGCCTACTGCGACCCCATACCTTGTTAGGACACCAGGTAGTTGCCGTCACAGCCTACCTGGGCCCCAGCAACTACAAAACTGTTCATTAAATTTTACTAAAAAAATTGCCACAAACTTTTTCCCAGACCTAACATTATCCATTATTCAACAAAATCGATTCTTTAGTTTCAAAGTTTAATTACAAATAAATTGTTTTGCCTTTAGTTAAAAGTTCGAACTCAATTTAAACTGATAAGCAATAAGAGTTCATTTAATAGTCAGTTATCAATTAAAACTTACCAAAAGTCTACTAAGTAATAATCTCCCAAAATTGCCACTTACACAGGGCAAGTTGATTGCAGACTGCACAGTCTTGGACATAGCTAAACTTATCCTTTCAAAACAACTTTTAACAAGAGTTACTCTAATCTAACTGGAAATTCAGTTTAAAGATTGTCTTTTGGAGCAAGGTTTTAGGTAGTATCAATGTGAATTGTTTCGTAGAACTTGTTGGATTATTGTAGTTGGGTTAGACTTCTTCAAACTAATGAAATTTCTCGTATTTATTGGATGGTCTTATTTTTCATTGTGACTGTTTTTACTTAGGGCAAGACTTGTTTAAGGGATATTAGACTCGAAGGAAATATAATATTTAATATCAAGGCATATTAGATTGTCATGATGCTTTTTTAATTTATTTATACGAGAATCATTCAAATATAAACCAGAATATTCTAATGTAGATTTGTTGTTGGTTAATAGAAATGGAAAATGGAGAGGGTCTTATTTTTCTGCATAGTTACCTTCAACCCAAATACGTAGGAAACTAGCGGATAGGAAGCTTTTTAGTACATTCATAGAAAAAAGAAGATGGCTATCCCAGTAGCAAATTGCACACGTATCGTTCGACCACAGCGACATCTTCAAATCTTTCTCTTCCTAATGCTTTATGGTAGTCACATGAGCGCATGTCTAGGATGTACGGTGGGCGTTGAATTGGTTGGCAGTGTAATTTAGTTAGTTTATCGTGAATTGGAGCTGCCGTTTGCGGTCGCATATTGTCGCGCAGAAGAAGGACATCGCGGAGCACTTGCTGACTTGATCATTTGTTGCGATAAGCAGTCTTGGCCTCATCCAGCACCTAGCAGTAGTCATCAGCGCAGTCACCGTCCGTGGATCATGTAGGAAGTCAATCAGTAGTACACCTTTTGAGTTCCAGAACACAGTAGCGAAAGCTTTTCCTTCTGACAACCGAGTCTTGGCCTTACTCCATGCTTCCTTTCCAGCTTTCCCCCATACCACACTGGTCCTGTTGTTCTCTGGGATAAAGCCTTTCCTTTTTGTCAAAAGTGAATCAGAAGTCGCTGGCACATTATTTTGTGCATCGCTGATTAGACGGCTAACTCAGCTTGCCTATATTTTTCTGTATCCAAGTTTGTTCGATACAATGGTATGGATCTTTCCAAAGCTTATACCCACCTCCTATACAATCTCGGTAACAACAGTAAGCTCACACTTCCTGATGTCTGTGGGCCAACAAACAGATATCATACGCGTAGTCAAGATCCGCGGTCTAGCAATGCCCATTGTATGCCACTTGTTCTACTATCTAGAGCGCTGACAAGGATGTCGTTTATTACTATAAGAAAGAGTAATGGCGAAAGTGGGCAACCTTGTCGTACTGTAATCAGGGGCGGATTCAAGGAGGGGGGGGGGTCACGGGTGTCATAACCCCCACCCCCCAAAAGCTCTCGCCATTTATAAAACAAAATTGACCCAACCAAAAAAGCAAAAACAAACTAGTTGGGATGTGGCTTTTGACCCTTTCGGTCCACAAGATTAACTTCCCAGTATTCGTTCAAACAAAAAAACGACTCGAACGATTTTTATGAAAATCTTTTCAGATCATACTTCCTTTAACACGCTTTGAACGGCATCTTAACGAAGTCGAAATCTTTTTTGGTTCTCGCGAAATCGTGCCGGTACAAAAATCACTTAAGTCGTTCAAACAAAAAAACGGCTCGTCCGATTTTTATGAAAATATTTTCAATTCATATGTCCTTTAATACGCTTCGAACGGCACCTTAACGAAGTCGATATCTTTTTTGGTTCGCGCGAAATCGTGCTGGTACAAAAATCACTTAAGTCGTTCAAACAAAAAAACGGCTCGACCAATTTTTATGAAAATCTTTTCAGATCATATTTCCTTGAACACGCTTCGAACGGCACCTGAACGAAGTCGATATCTTTTTCGGTTCGCGCGAAATCGTTCAGGAAAAAATGACCACATACGTACGCACACACACACACACACACACACACACACATACACACACACACACACACACATACACACACACACATATTTCTTCTCAAATTTTTGCTTAAAATGCTATTGGGACCTTGAAACGTGTAAATACATTGAAAAATTCCAATCCGATTTTCGGACCGATTACAATAACTTCCTACTGGGAAGTTAAAAATAACCAAACGAACAAAACCAAACTTTTCTGCAAATTAAAAAAACGACCTAAAAAAATGCCCTTCAAGGTCAACAACAGATTTATACTCTATAGATCTATAGATCTATACTCTTTCTATAGGTTTTGATTTGAAAAACTCTGAAGTTAGCTGCACTCACAAGAAAAGACACGTCTTCATCAAAAACACAAAGGCATGTTTTCGTAGGGTACGTTTGTTTATAATCCACCAGAAAATTCGGTAAGTTTTGTTCGTTTTGCTAATTTAGTTTTTGTTAGCTTCCCAGTTTATAGGGAAGTTATTGTAATCATTCCGAAAATCGAAATCGTAATTTTCAACGTATTTTCATTTTTCAAGGTCCCAATAGGCAAAAATTTGAGAAGAAGATGCGTGTGTGTGCGTACGTATGGGGTCATTTTTTCCTGCACGATCTCGCGCTAACCAAAAACGATATCGACTTCGTTAAGGTGTGCCGATCGAAGCGTATTAACCGAAATATGATCTGAAAAGATTTTCATAAAATTCGGTCGAGCTGTTTTTTTGTTTAAACGACGTAAGTGATTTTTGTACCTTGCCGCGAACCAACAATGATACCGACTTCGTTGAGGTGCCGATCGTACTACCGAAATTACAATCTGAAAAGATTTTCATAAAATTCGGTTGAGCAGTTTCTTTGTTTAGACAACTTAAGTGATTTGCCTGCACGATATCGCGCGAACCAAAAATGATATTGACTTCATTGAGCTGCCGATTGACGCGTATTGCCGAAGTTATAATCTGAAAAGATTTTCATAAAATTCGGTCGACCCGTTTTTTTGTTTGAACGAAGTTTGTGATTTTTGTACCTGACCAATATCGCGCGAACCAAATATAATACCGATTTCGTTGTGGGCCGATCGACGCGTATTAACGAAAACATGCTCTGAAAAAAAATTCATAACATTCGGTCAAGCCGTTTTTTTGTTGTTGTTAAATGAAAGGACTTCGGCTAAGTTTTTCTAAATCTAATAAACTCGTTGGAATGAAACCTGTTCTAAATAAAGTGACCTTTTCTGGATTCAGCAGAGCGAAAGATTCCCAAGGGCTTCACCACACTCAATACGAATTCGGCCACGCGCTCAAAGTACGAAGGGTTCGCTAATGTTCGAGAAAAACATTCTCTAGAAAAATCTTGTGCATTTACCACTATTATCGTTATTTGAACTAGCTTCTCTCGGGATTACTTTGGCACCAATTCTGGTACTAGTCAATTTCCCAATAGTACTGAAACTATTACTATTTTCGAAGTAGTCAGTTTATTAATATTATATTATTTAATATAACGAAATTTTTGCTATTGGGTATAGGAGTTGTGTTAGTTTCAAGAGCCGTGTATGAATTTTCTTACAATTTATTATTATCATTGTTCATTTATCATTAAAATATCCATTCATAATAATCAACATTCATTATACTGGGAAGTTGATCGTGGGAACCGAAAGGGTCAAACCCACAGTTTTTTTAGAGGAGTAGAAATTGTTTTCCGCCACTTTTAATTCCGTGACCCCCCCAAAACAAAATTCTAGATCCGCGCTGTACTGTAATACCCCGGCTTCACCGGCCGAATTGCGCAAGTTCGAGCAAATTAGTCTACTGAGCTTCATTTTTTGCCTGATTTCCTATACATTTTCACAATTTGAAGTCATGAAAAATAAAGTCTGATTTCGCCCAACAGAACCTGAAATCAAGCTTGAAAGTAAAAGCTCGCTCAAAAGAGAGTAATCAACTGGAATAGTGGAATGCCATTTTTGTATTTCTGGCTTCTGGCCAAAAAGCAACAACAATTTCAAGGACTGAACTCGACTTTAGCCGGTGCAGCAACTTATGCGGATTGAATTGACTTGATTAAACTGAGGCCGGTGAAGCTGGGGAATAACGAACCACAATTCGTCAGGTCACTATTGGAAGCCCTCTCTAAAACCTCATATAGCAAACATTAAATAAAGCTCCAGGGCCAAAAGAGGTTTTGTTTTCTCTCTTCGACAGCTGAAAGCTTCCTGTCACGAAAGTTCCTTAAAGAAAAGCTTTCAAGCCGAGCTATAAAATAAGACGGCCCCTCATCCCCAGGGCAGCTCTTTACCGGACTTGTTTGGGAGACGTCACGTGAATCGTGCCGAGGTGTAGACCCAACAATATGTCCTGAGCCGTGTGGAGGTGTAGATCCAACAATATTTCCTGACCCTTACTGGTTTTCTTATGTCTAAGCTCATGTGGTAGCCCTTGTACTATTAGTCCGTCATGTTGTTCACGTCAAGGTGCAATGTCTAGCAGTAAACTTAGCTCGAAGAATATATGTAGAAAGCATAGGATAGAAAGGGGAGTCTGACTGACTTGATTTTGAGCTCTTGAATGTTATATGAGTACGGGAATACTGACTGTGGGAGATTGTTCCACAGTCGAGTAGTTCTAAGTTCTAGCAATGAACGAATTGCTGTAGACTGTCAGAGTGAGCTGAATGGGCTAGTCGTGTGTTGCGGGAAAAACATTGGCGTGGAAGCAGAAGATTAATTATTTCAGTGGAACAGTCATTATGGTAGAAGCAGTAGAATTTCCCCAGAGCCGCTGCAATCCTGCGGTGGCTTAATTGGTCGATTGAGGAGCAAATGACGCCTTCACCAATAAGTGGAAATTGCAGCTTTTGAGAAATCCCAAGCATTGTGACTTATATTTTCCGCATTTCCGCGGTTTCTGCGAGTTCGTTTATCTGCCGCCTTTTATTTTCTATTTACCGTCCAGTGTGAGTGGGGGTATCCCGGTTCAAGCTGATAACGTTTTTGGGATGGCTTGTAGAGTTCATGTTACTGCGTCTGCGTTTTCTTTTTAGCCAGCTGGTGTCTGAGATCCAGTGTTGCTGATTTTTTTGGACATAACCGATGTTCCCTTCCGCTGCTGCCAATATAGGGCTCTTTGTTGTGCTTCAGAGATCTTCAATATTTGTTTCGTTTGAAACGCTTTGCAAATTCTAGCCTTTTAATTCTGCCCAACAGAAGGTCTAAGTTAAGCTGTCTCTATAGCTTATGGCATCGCGAATAGTTCCTACTACCAAATGGTGGTCACTTCCAATGTCTGCTCCCCTAAATCTCCTGCCATCATCCACAATAGCTCTCCATCTGCGGCTGAAGGCCACGTGTTCTTAATATTTAAAGACAATGAGCGCATCCAGCGCACTCAGCGGAAAAGCCGCTTAGCTGAACAGCACAGCGTAAAAAGTAACTCAGCGGTGTGTGTCGGCTAGATGTGATAGCTCAGTTAAAATTTATTTTGACAATTAAATTTTTTTCCTATTTACTACCGCTGAGCTACTTAGAATAAAATTTTTACGCTGAGAAATTTGCCAGCCGCTGAGCTAAGCTGCTTAGTTCAGCTATCCATCCAACAAGCTCAGCACTTAGCCGCTGCTCAGCGGCTGAGTGCGCTGGATGCGCCCAATGTTTAATCAAAACACGAAATTCTTTAGAATGCATTTTGATTCTGAAGCAGCAAAAGGAAAGTCACTCTAGTGACCGTAACTCTTAAGGAGCCCAAACACGGTCGAACAATTTGCGCAACTCCGCCCGTTGTACAAACATATTCCGCGTGCATTAGTCCGGGGAAATTAGCAAAAAAAACGCACGAAAGGAGACAAAATTCCAAAATGGCTGAAAATTGGACTTTTGAAGAAAACAATTTCGGAATCACAAAAAAAATATGGCCGCCGGAGTTATCACCTTTTGCCCAAAAAACCACTCGAACAATTTTTTTGATCAGTCTAGCTATACGAATCGATATTGCCTACAAAAAAGCCCTCTTGTAATTTTTTCGAAAGCCTTGACCTTTCCGAATTATTCAAGGTATTTTTTGGCCGAAAAGTGAGTTTTGGAAGCTTTGATCTTGAATAACTTCGAAAGTGTTAGGTTTTCGAAAAAATGACAACAGGGGTTTTTTGCAGGCAATACGGATTCGTATAGACTGATAAAATTTTTTTTTCGTAAAAACCACTTTTTGAGTGATTTTTTGGCGAAAAAGTTATATCTCCAGCGGCCATGTTTTTATTTGTGATTCCGAAATGGTTTCTTAAAAAGTCCCAAGGAAGCTGTGGGCCAATTTTCAGCCATTTCGGAATTTTGTCTCCTTAAAATGCTAATTTCCCCGGACTATATGTAGCGGTTTGATGTGTTGCAAAACTGTTTGATGAAAATCAAACGCGTTTGAAAATTTTTGTGCAACGGGCAGAATCGCGCAAGTTGTTTCCTCGTGTATGGTGATGTTGGTGCATTCTAAAGTCAATTTCTGGCAAACTTGCAATTATAATTGCCAAACACGCAGCTTCAGACATGTTTTCTCCACGAAAATATAATCGCAACTGAAGTTTGATCAAATCGTTGCGTAGTGTATGGACAATCACATATTTTTTGTCAAATACAAATTTCCGCAAATTCTTTGCTGGTGTATGGGCCCCTTTAAAGTAATAGGCATGCAATTTGATCTGTGGGCAAGTTAATAAGATTAGTATTACTAACAAGAAACAAGAAAGATTTCTCTAAGCTACTGAATGCTGCTCCTTCACTAGTTTAGAATGATTTATACCATTAAATACCATTGTTTACGATTTCTCTGCTTTTTTTCACTGTAGAAGACCCCATGATTATTTTTATATGCCTTCAAATAACATATGTCAAATTTCAGTCCGCCATGTTGAATATGTCACAAATGTCTTAAAATTCAAATCGTACTTGAACTTTTTGGAACACGCGCTTTATCCCACAATTCCCTGTAATACGTCGGTAGATATTTTCCCAAAAACTACTCTAAAAGATTGAAATGAAAAATAACCGATTTTTGTTTCTAGGCCAATCTACGCTAATTTACTTGAAAAGTAAACTTTTCAAATAAAATTTAACTCAAACCGCACTCGCATTTCAGAAATTAACTTTCCCAAACTTTTCGATGTCCTGCCAACAAAAAAAAAAGGTTTTGTTTCAAAAAAAAGGAAGAAAAAATCATGAAATATTCAAAAATTCGTAAGCAATGTCGAAACATATCTTTGTCATGTTCACCTAAAAAATTGAAACTTTTTCAAAAAAAGGAAAGAAGAAAAAAAATACTGAAAACACGCTAGAAAGTTATGCCCAAACCAAACGTGCTAAAAAGGAAGTTGTACATCGTTCCAGGATTAAGGCAAAAATATAGAGCGGGACGAAAGCACGAACACAGCTTTAAGTCGGTTTCCAATCCCATTTGTTTCGCAATTTTCACTTCTTTAAGACGGCTTCCGTTTTTTTACGCGTATGCCTACCCCTCACCCTTTAGCAATCTCACGTAACCATGCATACACTGACAAAAACGCAAGCAGGACCAAAGGACTATTTTTACGCCGGCAGATGGAGTGCGTGTGTGAGAGACAGAGAATAAGGATAAAAAGGGAAATTTTCATCGCAATATAAAATGAAGATACTCGGAGGAAAGAAAAAGTGTCCACTTAGCAGAAAAGCAAAAAGGAAAGTGCCTTTGAGTGGAACAAGGACTCGGTAACTGGTTTAAGGATGTTCCATGAGAAGCGCAAAAAAAGCCAAAATAAACGCTTCCAAATGTGAAAAAATAAAGGAGAAAAATTACGAAGCAGGAAAAACGTGGAAAATGCAAATCAACGATGAGAGATACAAAAAAGGAGCAGTAATCATCCTGGAGATACCCGAGGAGGAGTGCGACAGGGACGAGGACATGGGGGCGCTGGGTTAGTTGAATACCTCTGACAGTCATGGTGGGAATTGTTTTATGGTTGTGGCAATATTTCCGAGGGGCTAGGGAGCGGGGCGGGCGATACTGTGGGTTGCAGACTTGAACTGGAATTGGTAAGTGGGCGGATTTTAAAGAATGTTTGGTATTGTCACATCTGACAAATGCCAGCCAAAATAAAGTATCTTCCCATCCCGCTACCCTACGACAATGACAGTGACATTTCTTAAGGATGAAGCAAAAAAAAATAAAAAATAAGACAGAAAAAAAGTGGAAGGTTACGTTTCTTTTTATCAGGAAAATTGTTCGGGATGGATGAGAAAAGTCTTTGAAGCTATATGGGCGGGGGAGGTTAAGGAGCAAACACATAAATGTACGCTCCCTACCCGAAGGCATAATGGTGTGGTTATTCGTGGAATTAGTGGTGTTGAGCTGCTCGTCAACCTCCGACGACGCGCAAGTGTTCTACCCCAACGCCGGCTCTATTATTCCACATTAAAAACAAGGCTTCCGCAAGCACAGGAGCGCAATGGAATCGCTCCATTTTGTAAAATTCGCCTAAGTGAATGTCAACAGTTCAAATGGCGGTTAACGTTGATTTATTATCGTAATTAAGTTCTTATCTTTCTTGCGAAAATAATTACTTTCGCCTACCACCAACTTCACCCCGGACCTGTCCTTTACCGCTTGCACGTTTCTATTTGTAACACAGTATTATTATCCACGACTTGTGGTTCTGTTGTTTTGTCATGTACATTCCCAGAGGGGTATATCCTCGCCACCAACATTGCTTGCTGGTGGCGCAAGGATCTACCTCCGTGCACCCATGCCGCAACATTCTCTTTAAAGCCCTTCTTCTTGGAACATATCCTTTTGATATTGAATGAGCATGTTTTTTGCCTGCAATTGATCCAGAAAGAAAAATCGTATACTAGGCGCTTGTATTCGTATCCCTCCTCAAGGGCTAACAGCGATATTTAATACATTTCACAAGTGTGAAGTCTGAGACTTTTTCTTCTTCGTTTTTTTTTCCTACAATTTTTTTTCCTTCTTGTATTTTTCCCTTTAAGGACGAACGTAGAAGCTTTTTTTTTAAATTGACTCCAGAAATAAATCACAAACAAGAAATCCGGTTGATGTATCTCTGAAGATGACGGTGCTTCGTAGGTTACCGAAGGATACGTCCGTTTGGGAGTGTCTGTGCAAAAGCAGGAAAAAATAAAGGAAAAAAAACAATTTTTTTACGAATTTTCTTACTTTCAAAAAATTGATTTTTCAAAGGGAAATTTTAATGATGATTAACTAGTAATCAATGGGGAAGGGATTGTATGTTGCTTTCGTAAATGTAAGTGGGAGTAAAGAAATTGTATTTATTTAAGAGGATTTGATAATTCAATGGGGAAAATTGATGATTATCTAGTTTTCGAGTGTACATAATTAATTTTGAAAAGGGCATAGTATATAGGGATTGATTTCAAGGGGAATGAATGTGCCAATTAAGAAGAATGGGTTTCTTGTGTAATTATTTAATTATTTACGCGTAATTTTATTAATTTAGTTAACGTTTCAAATACCTCCATCTATGTTTGGAAATTTTAAATTTAATATTCTTGAAGGCTGCTTAAGATACACTTCGACAGTAAGTAAAGTTGACAGCGACGTCTGAGAATCGAGGACGAGAATACAATTGTCGCTGAAAGGTTGCTAATTTGTGATCGCAATTGTGAAAAACTTACATGGCTTTGTATGAAAGTGTGCTTAGAGTGACTTTAGATTCAGTCTGTCATATTCAGGTATCAAGCTCTGCAAGAAAAGGTAATGCATGATGTCTGATCCTAGTCAGAACTGGATATCTGCAAACAGTGCCGGATTAACCCAAATGGGGGCCCTAGGCCATTCAAATTTTGGGGCCCCCCTTTTTTTAATAATTGTAAAATTATTCTTTATTTATGCATTTATAGAATTTAAACAGCTTATTCATATCATTTAAAGGTTGTAAACACAATAAAACAATCAAAATAGTTTTTTTTCTGATAAATTATATACTTTTTGATTTTACATAATTAACAGTATAGTAATTCATAAAATAATCTTTGGACATCTCTTTTAAATATGAAAACGACGTTCATCTTTAAAAAACTTTTCTCCTACATTTCAGATCACAAAAATCATTAATGACATCTTCAAAATCAATTTGACGAAGAACATCCGATTCAATGGACATCAGACTTAGCATGTCCAATCGTTCTTGACGCATAACACTTCTTTGCTCGTTTTTTATGCGTTTCAACTTTGAAAAAGAGCGCTCTGTTGTACAATTTGTAATCATAAGAGTTAAAAAACACGAAGAGCAATGTCAACGTTTGAAAAAACAGTTTGAAGATTATCTCGAATCAAACTTTGGTAGAGTTCAGAGTGAGTGAACTTAGGTTTTGATGGAAATTTTGATTTGATAAAATCGTGAAACTGTTTAAGTTCAGGATAAAAATCTTCCAAATCGTCAGGGTAAAAGTCAACTAAACCGGCAATTTTTTCGCGGTACTCATTTTCTGTCAAACTAAAGTCAGCCAAAAATGAAAATCTCTTCGAAACCTCTAAGTAAACTTGGGCTCGTATGTTGATTTCGATCTTGAGCGTATCGATAATTACAAGAAAGCCGTTGACACGAAAATAGTCTCGCGGATTTAATACAACTTCTGGAGCATTCCCATCGTTTGGCTGTCTTGTTCTTCGTCGAACTCGCGATGCAACATTCGCATAATCCGTCTCAGGTAAAATTGATCTGGCTTTGTTTTCAAACACCTCGAATTTATCTCTCATTTCATCTAACAAATTTTCTAATGACGAGTACATCAACACGCAGGTTTCCAGATCAATCTCTTCAGACTGCAATGCTTTGCTCGTTGCCCCATTTTCGTGGGGGCCCCTGCTCGTCGGGGGCCCTAGGCCATGGCCTAGTCCGGCCTAATGGGTAATCCAGCACTGTCTGCAAAGAAAAAGTTCAGTTGCCTCGCTGTCTTGTCCTTTGTGGAAATTCGATTTGACCGCATGTTCCCCGATTGGCCAGTTTCGATCCTATGATGATCGACAAGATTATGGCAACATCCTTCTGGTGTATCAAAAGATCGTTGTGATCCCTACTTATTGTAGTCAGGCCAAGTCTTTCTCGTTTTGGCAAATGATGTGAAACTTCTCCACTTAAAGCTTATTATTGAAAGGAAACGCACGGTGAAAGCTCTCTCCATTATACAGCGGCTACTGTACATTTCCCACTAGTGTGCCTGAAACTTCTGCTCTTATATATAGATTTTCGAGGGATATCGAATCAGACCACTGTTTGCGGGTCCCTTTTCGTCCCTCTACCTAGAGTCATCTTATCGGGGTTGCAGTGGGTTGTCCCATTATCCCATAATCCCTTTGATACGATCTAGGATCTTCATGTGCCCATATAAGGCTCCTGACGTCTGCCATACGGCATCCGGATCGCTGAGGCCGCCGCAGTCTTCACCACCTGGAGATCTAACGGCAGCAAACCTAACAGCGCCTCCAATGCCGCGGCGGGTGTGGTGCGGAAAGCACCGCTCACACCCACGCAGGCCATTCTCTGCACCTTGTCCAAATGCCTCTTGACGGTTTTCTGTGTGACTTTAGTCCACCAGATCACCGAGGCATATGTTATGATGGGTCTCACCATCATGGTATATGTCCAGTATGCTAACCTTGGTGAGATACCCCACCTTAGTCCACATACTCTTCTGCACTGGTGAGGCACCCTTTTCGCCTTCTTGATCTTCTCCTCAACGTGGTATTTCCAGGTTAGTCGTGAATCCAAGTATACACCCAGATACTTGACCTTCCCAGACACCTTGATCTCCGATCCAAAAAGCATGAGGGGCTGAAAATCCAGATTTTTAATCTTCCTAGTGAAGATTATAGCGTCTGTCTTGTTGGCGTTTATGGTGAGGCCTTGTTCCGTACACCACTGCTCAACCACTTGGAGTGCATTCCTCATGATATCTGCAGTAGTGCTCATAAACTTGCCGCGTGCCAAAATCGCTACATCATCTGCATACCCAATGGTATGCACGCCCATTTCCTCTATCCGCCTGAGCAGAGTGTCCACAGTGATGTTCCACAGGAGGGGTGATAAGACCCCGCCCTGTGGGCATCCCTTGCTGACCCTCCCTCGTAGCCGCGAGTCTCCTGTCTGAATCCTTACTGCTCTGTTTTTCAGCATGCTGTCCACCCACCTTACAATCATGGGGCTGACCTCGCGCCTCACCAGAGCATCTTTAAGTTTGCTGAACTGTATCTTGTCGAAGGCACCTTCGATGTCCATAATTACGGCCATCTACTATGCCTCCGGTATACAGTTCCCCCTCGGCTACTCGCACCAATTGGTGAAGTGCCGTTTCTGTAGATCTGCCAGCCTGGTAAGCGTGCTGGCTTCTACTTAAAGGGTGCCTCCTTAGCATAGTACTCTCAAGGTGGTCTGCCACCACTCTTTCCATTGTTTTCAACAGAAAGGATGTTAGGCTGACCGGCCTGGAGGACTTCGCCTCGGTGTAGTCCTTCTTACCTGGCTTAGGGAGAAATACCACTTTGGTTTCCCTCCACACCGCCGGAATGTATCCTGTTGCTAGACAGGTAACGAATATTCCCCTAAACCTGGGTGCAATGATTTCTTTGCCCCATTGGAGTAGCGCAGGGAATATTCCGTCACGACCCGATGTCTTGAAGGGAGAGAATGTGTCTATTGCACGTCTCACCCCTTCCTCTGTCACCAACCCGTTAGCCTCCTCTCGGTTCATCCTTGTAGTCATTCTGTTACGAATAACCCAAGATTTACCCGAGACGTAGCTGCCAGGAAAGTGAACTTCCATCAGGATCTTGTTGGTTTCCTCCAGCGTCTCCGCCATCCTTCCCGACGAGTCACGAACGAGTCCGACTTTGGAGACCGGGTCCCTGGAGATCATTTTCTGAAGCCTGCTGGCCTCAGATATGCTCTCCATGCTCGAGCAGAAGTCCCTCCACGACTCCCTTTTTCGTCGTCGCAGAGTTTGCTTCATTTCTCTTTTCTTGGCTTTATAATTCTCCCAGGCAACCGGGCCATTGCACCTCATCGCTTGGTTGAAAGCCCTTCTGACCTCTTTCTTCAGTTTCTCCAGTTCCCTACACCACCAGGGTGTGGGATCATGGTCATCCACTGACGTAAGAGGGCACGCCACTCGAAAAGCGTTCTCTATCGCTGTCTGCAGGAACTTCTGCTCTTAGTAAGGCCTACTCATGTGACTCTCGTTGCCCTTGCTATTCCTGTGACCTGCCACTCACTTACCTCCCCTTAAGTGAGTGGCAGGTCACTCAGGATAAAAAAAATCGATTTTTTTTTGTTTACATTTTTCACATCCTTAACATGTCTAGAATACGTCCCCAGAGCGATTTTGAAGTTATTCAATTTTTAACAAAGCTAAAGCTCATTGAAGGCGAGCGTGCACTATATAGTCCACGTAAAAATTTCTCGTCTCCAAACTTTAAACGCGTTTTTCTCGAAACTACTTTTTCAAATGTTCGCGACACGATGTCTCGAAACCCGCTTATCGGATCGGCTTAAAATTTTGAGGAGTTTTAGTACACCATATTTGTGGTACCTTGACCCTTGATTATTAAAAACGGTTAATAATACATAATTTTTCAAGCCGGTCAAAGTAACAAAAAACAAGCGAAAATGAAGGTTCAAATTTCGCAGTAATACCATTTCAATTTGTAGCTACATATTTTCTTGAATAAGGGTCAAGGTACCCTAAATACATTGAACTTGCACAATTTTTGTTTCCAATCAGATTACGAGCCTCTAGGATGTCGCAAAGTTATTTGTGCGCGGGGTGCACGGCAATACTACTGCTTGACGGGAGCCGCCATTTTGTTTTTTTTTTGAAAAATTGATTTTAATAGTTTTATATCAAACAAACATTTTGCGAAAAAATCGCATTTTGATATTTTATTTCTATGTGCCAAAAAAAATTTCTGAAAATCACCCATTTTCATGGCCTGAGCAGGAGAAACTCCCCTTAAGAGTAATCATGTACCTCCTAATCCTTTGTAAGAGTTCGACTAGCTTATACGTTATCTAGACCTCATCTACTACCTTGATATTCGCTTCGTCGTCTGATAATAGTATTACTTCTCCTTTTGTCTCCTGGCCCCGGGGGTTATCTGTATTGCTAGGCATGCTTTGAAGACTGTCAACAGTTCGGACTGGAAGACTTTGGCTGAATTAGGTAGTCGGTACTGTTCTTGCATGTTTAACGACTAGAAGAAAACTCCGACGCCTACATCCGACTTTGATTTAAAGAACTACGTCTAGTTTATGTGACACGAACTACTGCTAGTTCTTGAGAGACTGGAAGCTTCTCAGTTCTCTAAACTAAGTTTCGATGTCATGTAGTCAGATGGCCTTTTTAGCATTTAGGTAGAGATTGCAGTATATTGCTGCGTCATTGCGACTTCTGCAGCCAATAGCTTTTTTATTGTGGCCTCCGGGCGGTGCAAGGTACCTGCGCCATGATGTGTACATCAGAGGAGAGCAGATCGAGAATTTGTTCATTGCTTCAAGCCGAGTTTTATCCCTCGTTACTCCGAAGCTGGTCTAGTCTTGGTTTGTTATATTCTTTTGCTAGAGCGCGGCACCACACGGCAGAGTCCTATGTTAGCAGATAACAGACGCGACATCACAATCATTCTTGGGCCGCAAGAATAGTATTCAGTTAAACGCATCTAAAATGAGGTAGAGTCGAATCTCTAGTAAAACTTGCGCTTTTGTTCCCCGTGTCTGTGGATGATCTATATTTATCAGCCGACGTAACTTTAATTGGAGATCTGCGATAAAAGAATCCCATAACCCAAATCACCATACAAGCAACCCAATGTCGGAGATTTCTTAATAAAAGAAAACCCCTCCTCCAGCCCACAGCTCGAAAAATCTACATAGTCTATATTCACCTCGGCCTTCAATATACCACTCATCTGCTCTTTTTCTAATTTTTGTAAATGACCTTCTCCTAGTCCTCTAGAACTTTTTTCACTAATTTGTTGATGACGGCACTCTGTTACTCTCAACATGCAAGACAAACAAGGCAGATATTATTCTTATGATCCCGATCTTATATCCGACTCAATCAACGACTATTGAACTAATTTTTGATTGTTGTCGACAGTACAAAGGGCTTTTCCTGAGCTCTAGTCTTCGACGTAAAAAAAAATCCCGTCGATTTCAATGCTGCAAAAACTTTGTTATCTCCAACACACCCTTTCAACACCTTATCAGCAATTTTAGTTGTCCATGCAGAACTAAGTAATGGTTGATTCTACTGCTTTTATCCTAGGTATTTTTTTTACGAGGGAGTGGTGACAATCTTACATCGGTCTAGCAGTAGGTAATATATGATACCGCCTATCTAAGGCTTTCGTGCCTACGGCAGAAAACACCGCTGGGGGTCCTCACTCAGATGGTATTGTTAGACTCGAACTGACTAAACTCAGCAAACCTTTTGCATGACGTTTGAGTCCAGACCCGTAAATGTATTACTTCGACCTGGCGTTATAAGCTTGGCACACGATTAACTTGTCTTGCTTAGCACATGTTAAACAACAAAAAAATCAAGCAATTTTCTTTCCGTATTCACAATTGCACGATTTTAATAACTTTAACACGTTTTGCGGTGTTAGATTCTCCATAATAAGCTGTTAACGACTACAATCCACAACTGTCAAATGACCGGCAAACCAAAATGGCGGCTAAACACAATCGGCCTGAAACATAAAACGCACCCTGTACTTGAGATGAAATAACTTCATATTTTAGATCAGTAAATAAAGATTCCGATGTCTAGAATTTTTAAAAGGATAGATATTTACCAGCTACAAGCGATTAAATATTGAGCAGTAAAAAGTCAGTTATGTTCATCTCAGTATAATTCCAACTCCGAACGTACAAAGAAAAGGAAAGGAGCTTCCCATAGCAAGTCCTTTCCTTCCTAATGATATTTACCCATTTTACACAACCTTTTTTTTAATTAAAATTATTTATTTTGAAATCAACACCAAAAAACGTAATTTTCAACTAAAACCCATTTTTTTTAAGTAAGTCTGACTGTTGGGGCTGGGCTCGAAGGACCAATAATAATATGTGATGGGATGTGTTTAAACAATTTATTGATGTAACCATGGAGAATATACAAGGAGGAAAAACTCTTATGGGGAAAATGACAGGAAGTGGATTGGTAGAAGAAACTAAACTTCTAGTTCATTTTTGGCCACAGATGTCACCTTTGCCCGATATACCCCACATGAAATTAATAAAAATTCATTGGAAACATCAAAAATTGATTAATTACGAATAATCGCATTGATATAAATTTAATTTAGAAGCTGGTAAACGTAAATTATATTAGTAATAAACGAACTTTGCCATGAACCGGATAAATACAATCGGCCATGTTTTTTGGGGTACATTTGACTGCAGCGCCACCAATAATCAAACGAAAATTGACAACACGGAGTTTTATCTCCTTGTGTAGCCACCATGGATGTAACTATAATTATAATGATGAACAATGATGACTGGTTACATTAATCTACAGGAAAAATCTGAACTTTTATTTTACAAAATGTCAGACGTTTTATATCATACGCCGACTCAACTAAATTACATTTATTTATAATCTATGAAATTCAAGGTAACCTTGTACAATGCGTTTGCCCTTGTACAATGCGAAGACTGACAGAACAAAATTGGGAACTGTCAAATAAGGAAAAATATTGAAATATTGAAGGTGTGAAGTTGGTTACATTTCAAGACTGATCCCATTTTGTGCTGCCATCTTTTATATTATTAAATAATTTGTTTTACTGCATGTTTTATTTAAAAAAATATTTGTTTATATAATTTACTAATTCTTGAATTCTATTTTTTTCAGGTGAGTTTTCCTTATGACTAGTATTTGATTGGAATGGAATTTTCAGAAGGTATTTATAAATTTACTCGGAGACTTTGGAAAACTTTTTCTTATATTTTTGAGGATTTTATACCCAAATTCAAAAGGGAATATTTTCCCCCCTTCCAAACAAAAACAGTTTTTTAATATCATACAAAAAAAAGGGCCAGACACAATTTGCAAAAGTCTCAACTATTCCCTTTAAAATTTGTATTTAATTGCCTTAAGGGATGATGGCTGGAGATGACTTTTCTGTGACAAGGGTTGAATTTCTTTTTGTAGAACCGAATTGGTAAAGAATTATAACGCGTTCTCTGAATGCTGATTTCTCATTTATATTTTATATATATTTTTTTTCAAAAGTTACGGCAACTTCTGCGACTCGGGATATGGTTTTTCTTTTCATAAAATGTTTTCAATCTAATTTTTATGTTATTCTCTCAATATGAAGGAACTATGACGCATTTTCCTTTTATTTTTAATTTTTTTTTCGTAGTATATTGGGTGTTGGGTAGATTGTTTGATTTCACTGGGTTGAGGCTTTAAAATTGAATTTTAGTCTCCATTTAACAATAAAATCCGACTTCTACCTTTACAGCGAAATCCTCACAAGTGCCCAATTCAATTATGCATAAAAAATGTTCAAAGAAACGAAAACAAACAAATAAACAACATCGTTGACTTTTCATTCTAAATTTAAAAATTGGCCCTATTTAGATTTATAAATACAAAAAACTAAAATAAATAAATAAATTCATAAAAAAAAATTTCTAAAAATCGCTGGACCAATGCATATCGTCATAATAGAGTGGTTTTCCACTGTTTTAGTTCTGTAAATTCTAATTAGTTTCAACTAATTAATTTTGTATGCTTCAGTAAAGAATTAGTTATTTGAGTTTAGTGAAATTGAAAGAAAATTTTCAGTTAAATTTAGATTGATTTGTTCTGCAACTTTATTACGCTACTTTAATAGTCGATGGTGTAGAAGTCTGATTACTATGATTTTATGGACTTATATATATTTTTTTAATGATTTTAAAATATTAAAACAACATTCCGTTGGTGAGGAGTTATTTCAAATTTATTTGAAAATTTTTGTTTTGAAATGCGTATCTTGATTGGAGTAAGTGGTATGCCGAATCCGTACAACCGTATACCATTCCAACTATATAAACGGTTTGTTTCTTTTTTTCTATCGACAACTAAAGTCTTGACTTTAAAAAAAAGCCCACAAAAAAACTTATGTTATTAGATCACATGACCTTGGAGGCCAAATTGTAGTCTGCATTTCATGAAGTTACACGTTGAGGAAATTTCGATCGTAAAAACGAATTTTGCGATGAGTATTTTTCAAAGAAGGCCCATTTTCATAATAAGTTTGAATAATATAAACACGATGTCGCAATGTACAACCTGTCCATGGTTGAAATTGTACAACCTTCTATTAAAACGAAATGACGTATGTCAAAGAAATCACGTGTAAACATTATACAGTGCTGACATCTAGGCGTCACATTTGGATGACCCATAATGACATATGCGATATACCACTATTAAATTATCTCTTATTCTCAGGCACACTTCGATTTAGAAATTCGTTTATAACAAGAACAAATCGACTGTGGAACAACCTTCCACTTGCAGTTTTCCCGAATTTATACAACACCCAAGAGTTCAAACGCAGATTGTATCGCCATCTCCTCCAACACCACCCTGACTCCACCTAATCTATCCCATATTTCTCTCTATCGTTCGAGCTAAGCTTACTATCAGACAATGCACCATGACTTGTACGACAAGACGGACTGGAGGATGACGAGGATGGGGAGGATGGCACCTGAGCTGAGACTACCACATAAGAAAAGGACGAGTGTGTTCTTAGCAAGAGGCTGGCAAAACACGAGAAGAAAACGGGCGAAATCGTCGCCGGAAGTTGAAGTGTTCTTTATCACGAACACGTGATGCCTGTATCCAGGGGCGGTTTCAGAGGGGGTTAATTGGGTAATTACCCCCCCTAAGAATTTTCGTTCGCTTATTTATTTTTATTCTTAAAAATTACCGCAATTTCAAACAGATAAGTTATGGTGAATCTAGTCGGCGATATATGACGGTGAATTTTTCCAAAACTGCTGGAGAGTCGTGGAAGGGACCGATACCCGAGACTCCCGCTAATATGGCACGCTATGGCTGATTCCACACGAGCGTACACACGACACGACAAGAGTCCGCTGCAAAGGATGATGGGGAGGGCACACAAATTTGAATGATCTTTTCAGCAGATTTTTGATCTGTGTTTGCTTGAATATCTGACCATTTTGTAAAAAAAATCAAGAAGCGGTTCCAAAATGGCGCCCGATTTTTGCAATTGTGTTCCCCGACCCACCGACATGGGCATCAAATGGAAGGGCATGACAGATAGAATACAATTAGAATAGGTATCAAATGAAAGGGTATGACGATTGTAATGCAGTAATCTGTCTGACATCATTTTGATTCTAATATGGCGGCCACCACAAAATGGCGAAAAACATATAATAGACTAAAAAGTAGGAAAGAAAATTTAGGTAATATGTTTTATCAAATCAATATAAATAAATATATGGGTTCATTTGCTTCCTTTGCCTATCTATACTATTAAAGAGAAAAGATTTGATTGTTTGTTTGTTCCGGATAAACTCAAAAACTACCGAACCGATTTTAAAAATTCTGTCGCCAATATAAAGCTCTATTATCAGCGAGTAACATGGGGTATACTCGTATATGACCGAATGGAAGCAGAAATATGGTTGAATTTGACAATTTTATTCCGATTCCAATGAAAGTGGGTATCTAGAGTTTTTTAAGGTCGCAAATAACGAATTTGCAGTCAAAAATTATAAAATCAAGATGGTCGACGAATTTGCAAATTGTGTTCCGATTCCAATGAAAATCGGTATCTGAAATTTTTTAAGTTAACAAATAATGAATTTATGATCAGAAATTATAAATTCAAAATGGCCGTGCCAATATGGCGGACGAATTTTGTTAAATTTGTTCCGATCCCAATTAAAGTGGATATCTAGGGGTTTATAACGTCGCAAATAACGAATTTTTGGTCAAAACTTATAAATTCAAAATGGCCGACGAATTTTCAAATTGTGTTCCGATCTCAATGAAAATCGGTGACTGGGGTTTTTTAAGGTAGCAAATAACGAATTTATGATCAAAATTTATAAATTAAAAATTGTGGGACCAATATACCGGACGAATTTTGCCATCTAAGTGTCATTTCCCGGTTAACTGTATGTAGGTTGTTCAAGAGTTGGAAAATCGGAAAATCTTGACATTCTAGCTACAAATTGAAAAACATTGAACATAGTGTATCTTGAAGCTCTCTAAGCAATCGGTTCAGAATGGATCAACAAGGTTTTTTTGGTGAGATGGTAAGGAGAAGCGGAAATGTGGGATTTATATGGGTTCCAGCTAGTTGTATATAATTTAAGACAATCGTCGGAGCTGACAGGCACTTTTAATTTTTTTTGATGTTGATTGTTTTGTATTTATGGAGTAAAAAAATATTTAAGTTTTTTCTTTTTTTAAAATTACCCCCCCTAAGCCAGTTGGTTGGAAACGCCCCTGCCTGTATCCACAGTTTTTTTGAAGTAAAGTTCTGTGCATTTCGAAACTTCAAAGTTTAGTTGAACGTACATGGCTTTTTTATATGACAGAGTGTATAAAAGTTCCACATGAATTTAATATTCCTTGTTAATGAATAATAGTTTGGATCGTTGAACGTCGTAAACCAAAATCAAAAGTCATTGCCTAAACAGAAGGGATTTTTCCATGCTTTCCAATTCGTGTCGCGCTATATCATTTTCGAGGATTCAAGCAGCTTTTGATCAAGCGTTTTCATGGTGCCCATACAATAGGACTTTTCTCTCGAACACAGCCAACATGTTAGATTGCTTTTTGTTTAATATCTAAGTCTCAGGGCCAAGCATTAGTGTTGGTAAGACCTACTTGGTACTATTTCAAAGTTATGCTGTTCTACATTGATTGCGGGGATCAATGTTGATCGTTCGCAGACGCGACTGCCATGAGTTTGTTTTGCTTTCAGTGGGCTGTCCTGTCGCACGCCTAATCTGAATGAAAGCGTCCTGTACAATACTTAATGTTCTTCGAATGATGTTGGTATCAGCTGCGTAATCTAGAATTTTTTTGGGAATTTGGGAGAGGATTTTTTTGTCACACCCGAATCTCAGATCAATTCTCCAATGTCTGGTTGAAGAGTGAGCATGCCAGACTGCCCTCTCCTTGTCGAAATCCATTATATGTGTTGATGATTCTGGACAATGTTCCGGATATCTCACTTATGATTCTCACGCAATTGAATCAGTTGATCGAGGATACGAATTCTCTAATTTGACTATGTTATGGGCGGCGTTAAAGTCTATGGAAAGGTGTTAGATTGCAATTGATTGAGGACCCACAAAGGTAATCTAACGCCTTGGGTTATAACGAAATAACTGTGGGTATAAGGAAAAGCTCCCATGAGGGAAAATTATTGCTACTTGATCCCGAGTGGAAAAAAAGACTGAAAAATTTGAGAATTTCGGCGTGGATATCTGAGTAACAACTGCGGCGGTGTCGAAAGCTTTATTATTATTAAGGAATGAGGGAGCAACCCATATGGTGAACACTGCGGCCAAGTTAGGCCTATTGTATACGTACTCCACTAACGGAACAGACTATCAGCCTTCCGGACAAAGGCAAGAAGGTCTTTAATTGAAGAAGACCGGACTTGAGCGGGGCTCATAAACTCTCTGATAATCGTTCCTCTTCTAAACCAGATCAGAGCAGGACATTCACAAAGAATAAAAAAGATGCCACAGTCCTACATGGCCAGTTAGATAACCCACCAACACCCTTAAGTCCGCTCTGTTTAAAGTGATAGTGCCCCTAAAGGCAAAGGGTCTTATAAGATCTTTAGCCTGTCTAAGACCTGGGATTGATTCCCAATAGGCTAGGTATAGTCCATTAATCCACTCCTCGATCAGGGACTTAGAGGTGGACCATGAGATGCCACAGAAGGGTTTTGGGCCCTGGACCGACGTCTCAGACCCCTAGCTCGCGAGGATGTCTGCAGCGTCATTGCCCTCGATACCCCAGTGTCCGGGACCCAGCAGAGCTAGACCTTGTTTCTTCTGGGAAGGCTCTGAAGTACGTCAAAACACCCTGCAACTATTTTGGAAGAAAACTTCCACGTTGAGAGTGCCTTGATGGCAGCTTGGCTGTCTGAAAAGATTGTAATGTTGGGCCTTTCAAACTTTTATCAAGGTTGAGCCTAGTGCAGGTTGCGCCTAGTGCAGTGTATTTCAGTCTGGAAAACAGAGGGCCATTTACCCATTGCAATCAAGACCTTGGAGTTACGCGGTAAATGGAAATGTTTGGGATGTTGTCAAGGATATCCATGTTTCTTTTGACTGTATAGGGTCAGTTGGATGAGATCTGAAGTGTCAAGGCAGTTATGGCCGCGGATTTCCATATGAAAATATGCAATGGGGTCAATCCAATGATTGCCTCCATCGCAACTGTGGGACAGGTCCGCATAGCTCCGGTAATGGAGGGACAAGCAAGCCGTTGCAGTTTGCTGCACTTGAGGATCGCTGTAATCTGTTTAGTCTTAGGCCAAAGGACTATAGCGGCATAAGTGACCACAGGTTTAACGATCGTATTGTAGGTACATCCAGTACATCATTTGTGGTGTAGACCCCATGTCTTACACAAAAGCCGTTTGCAGGCCCATATGGCCCTAGTGGCTTTACTGATGGCGTACTCCAGTTGAGCGTTCCAGTTCAGTCTCTTGTCCAATTCTATTCCCAAATATTTGACTGAGTCTGAGAACTCAACTGTGGTATCCTGGATGCAAATAGGACCGAGGTCCACATTGTAGCGTTTGAAGAAAGATACCAGGACAGCCTTATTTGGGTTGGTTGACAGACCCTCCGTGTGTAACTGTCGGGGTAGGGTGTGCCGGGGCACGAAGAAGGTGAAATTGCCATAAAGGCCAAGAAGACTCATATTACAAAAATTTGGGGAAGGGGACTCAAAAAAAAGGGTGGCTCGGACGGTTCGACCGCCGGGAAGTGTCGCGAATTTACGCATCCAATGCACCGGTTGTAGACACGACTAGCGGTGCGCTAGCTAGCTCGCCAGATGGGGTGGGGTTCGCGGTGCTTGGATGCCGGAGGGGGGTGACAGTTATACTGTTAAATCGTTCGTGCCTATACAACAACAAAATTAAATATGGGCGACAAGGGGGTGGAACACGTCTAGGGCCAACGAGAGGGGCTAATTAGGGGGGAGAAAAGAGAAAGAGAGAGGGTGGTCACTGTTCACTGATTCATCGAAGCTGGGCTACATAATATCAGACAAATATAATTGAGAGGCACTTACCTTGGTGGGGTCATCCATCAATCCGGGGGTCACACATACCAGGGGGTGTCTTACTCCATCATTTAGTATTTCCGGATTTTAATTTTTATTATTTAATTTAGGGTTCTTATTTTAATTTTTACTACGTTATTTATTTGTTTTAGGTTATAATGATCCGTTTAAAGTAATGTTGATTATTTGTGTGAGTATATATTAGGTACCCGATTAGTGGAGGTTATTAAAGTGGTTACAGAGCGATTGTTTAGTTAATTAAGTTTAAGTTAAGTATCCCTTATATATCTACATGAAGATCATGTCTTTTAATTATTTCGACAACTCGGTTTTAATTTCGGTTCGTTGAGGTTCGTTCTGTTACATACAAAGAAAAATTGATCGGCGGCAGACCTGTGCCGTTCTCTGGGGAGATTATCCTTATGTAACTGGCATTCCCTATTTTCAGGCAGGTTACAGAGGGATCGTACAGGAAACAAGTATAATCATATGGATTGCGGACAAGATAGTATCAAAGGTTCCTAAAGCGTAAACAAATGCAGTCCATTACCTCTATTCATCTAAACTTGAGCAAGGATAAAGCTCGAAGCGGAACGTTCCGATAACTATTTTGCGTAAATAAAAAAATTTCACCTGCATTTAATTTGAGTAACTTCGCCCTAGAATTTAGTCATAGTCTCGATTCACCAAAATTTGATCACCGTGAGATTGCTAATACCTTCCAAAGAAAACCGTTCCGTGTCCCTTAAGTATATATGCGGACAGAGCCAGTTTTGTCAATTTCTCTACCGCAACTTCAATCTATTTCCAATTACTTCAACTTTAGCAACAACAATACAATCGTCGCGATATTATGTACACAAAAAAAAATACCAAAAATTTCGAAGAAATTTCCTTTTTCTCTTCGCAGTAAGTTAAACGTGAATTCTTGGTTCCCTATGGTTCTCTGACACCTATATTCGACTAATATTTCGAGTCATTGCATTCACCACCATTATAGGTATCAATTTGCAATCTCGGCTCAAGACAGACTCCAAACAAAAAAAACTCATACACATCCTTTTCTCATTCACCTAGTCTCTCATCCAAACCACGTTCCTTCAATAAAAAGAGATATGCCGTTGATTCCACCGACCACACTATGTGTATTAGTATGGAAGCATGTATAACGCCTTATTATTATTTTATTGTTAATATACGTTCATTAAACTCATAATTATTAGTCAGCTATTTGCAATTCTAGTAGTCAATTATTCATTATTTGTTTATTTATTATATTAATCCATCATTTATATTTCGTAGTTTTCGTTCACTAAATTCATAATTGTTAGACATTTGATTTTACTTCTAGTAGGTACTCATTTATTATTTGTTCATTTATTCTACTAATTCCTATTTAAATTTTTTTTTTTTTTTTTTATCTATTATGTTAATTCCTCATTTATATTTCATGATTTGTTCCTTAATTATTATTTGTTTATCTATTATATTAATTCCTCATTTATATTTCGTAATTTGTTCCTTAATTATTATTTGTTTATCTATTATATTAATTCCTCATTTATATTTCGTAATTTGTTCCTTAATTATTATTTGTTTATCTATTATATTAATTCCTCATTTATATTTCGTAATTTGTTCCTTAATTATTATTTGTTTATCTATTGTATTAATTCCTCATTTATATTTCGTAGGTTTTTGTTCGTTAAATTCCTTATTTTTCATTACTTAATATGCTTAGGTTATAAGTATTTAATTAAAAAAAATTTTTTTTTTCTTTTGTTAAACTTCTCTTTTTATTTAACCCCAAAACCAATTTATAAGTCGTGCGAGATCCTCATTCCAACGGAAAATCTAACCAAAATTTTTCTTCCACAACAAAGGTGTGTAGGTAATGTGTCCAAAACAACTCGGTTATTTATTTATTTAATGATCAGTATTAATTGATTCAGTCCAGTAAAATACAAAAAAATTCTCTGATTATGCCTCACCGACTTATGCCAGGGATGGTATGATCCACCCAATAATCCTTGCACCAGTAAAAAAATTTTCAACCACTAATTTTGGATAATATAACTAACTTGATTAATTTTACACTATAACAAGATTTAGCAAAAAAAAACTGTATTTTCCTCGTATCATATGGTCGCGCAGCGTGCTCTAATCACCTTTTTGGGCTCTCTATCACTCGCGTAATTCAAAAAAAAAAATTCCTCGATTCCCGGTAGCCAGAACCTTCAAATTCTCAATTCAAATTCTTCACCCTTTTCCATTTATGCACTTCTCAAAAAAAACTAAATTTTTCACTATAATTATTTAAATTTCGATCGTTCCGGAAAATAAATGTCGTCCTTTCGCCTTTAGTAAAATCACGTTTTTTTTTCCAAGTGCCGTTTTCAAAAAAAAAACTTTTCCACCAAAAATGATACCGACTCTTCTCTAAAATTCCCGAGACACGACTTCTTCCTTTTCAGATTCAATATCGACTCCCGCCTTTTTTTTCTTTTCCTACCGTCTATTCCTCATCACCAAATTCAATTTTTTTAACGGGTTTAACATTCGATTTTTTTTTTCTTCTTATATAATGAAATAAAAAATTTTTACTTTGCGATGTCCTCTCGTTGACTCCTATGCAAAAAAAAACTCCGCCGCCGTTAGAATCTAGCCGAAGCGAGCTGCACTTTTTCCCGCCCGTCGCTGCTGTTCCCCTATTTCGGGTTTCATTTTTCTATTCGGGAGACAGACAAAAGGTCTCGGAACGGATTTTGGTTGGAAACTTTTTCTGGCGGCAGATAAGCTGTTGTCAAATTTTATTTCGAATTTTATTTGAAAAAAATGCGTGGTTGCCAACGTAGTAAAATTTCTTTCTCTGATTATATGCATATAGGTAATAATTCAAGGCAAAAAAATAAAAATTTTATTTTCAACTTTGGAAATTGGGGATTTTATGAAACAGATTGCTGCTTAATCTTGCTTTCAGATAATTTTCAAAGGAAGAAAAATTTTAGAGTTTAGACTTAGGGTGCGTGGGTGGCCTAAACCCCATGGGGCGTCCGTTACAACGCGCGTCATTTCGAAATCGCCAGGCGAGAGGTGACGCGAAAAAAAACAAACGGAGGCCTTGTATTATATGATTAGGTTTTAGCTGCCTTATCGGTTGCGTCGTAACGTGGGGCTAACCTACCCCTGAGACTAAGAGTCTCTTGCTCTACCGTCTGAGCCGGGCTGTTCCAAGGTAGAGGAGAAGGCTGCTCGAGCGCGCCAACATTAGTATTTGTGCTTTTGGCATGTCTGACATTGCTAGCTTACTGAGCTATTTGACATTGATTTCCCAGGACCGCTATCGTGACCTCGTTGGGGTTATATTTTCTGAGACAATCGCTGCTTTACCTGGTGTTTTTTCTGGCGTATTACGACCTTAGAGACAATTCTCTCGTCCACGGTCACTTTTCGATAAGAGTAGGTTACACCATGCACCCCCTGTTGCTTCTTTTGTCCGCGGATCCTGGTCCAGCTGGGACTAAGCTAAGTTCGCACATCTTTCCCACAAATCTCAGGCGGATGTCTTATAGGGTCGTCAGGGCCTGATGAGATGATATTGTCTACACGTTGCCGAACATAAATAGGAAGCGGGGATTGTCTTCGTGAATTTGATAGGTTTAGCCGGTCAAAATCAGAGTCATAAAGCCCTCAGACAGTTATTTGTTGTTGGGTTCAGCCTGTATAACGTTAGCGCACCAGAGCGGTCTCCTCCTTACCGGCAACCTAGGCGTCTCGGTATTAGTTTCTACGACTTCGTGAGTCAACTCTATACATATGGAGGGGGGTTGGTCTGGCAACCTCTGAAGTTTTCCACCTGAAGCTTGGCTCCAGACAGTCAAGTTAGTTAAAGAGGTGTATCATCCGCTGGGGAAGCTACCCAAGCGGACCTCGACGGGTACCCTATTAATAACCGGTTAGGCCGGCGAGATGCCTTATTAGGGCTACTCGGAGTCACCTTCGCTTCCAATAGTTATACTAGGACGTGTCTTGGGCCTGATTGCTCTACGGAGTGACTTCGCGTGTCCGTCGAGAAGGTCGAGGCAATTCCATATTGTCCTGACGAGTCCCTCTGAGCGCGAAGTTTCTCTTCCGGAAGGTATCTCGTGCCCCAAGGACTCAGTCCGCCGACTAAACCACATAGTCGCCGTCTGGAACCCTTGGTCCACGAGGTCACCTTCCGCTACTCAGGCTGTCAGGCCTTGAGATCTTTGGCGTGAAAAATACCGATCGGCTTTCCTTTCAAGTCCTCTAATTCATAACGCCCACTCCCAAGCTTTCGCCTCACGCGAGCCTTCATAAATTTGTCTGCCAGTTTAGCGCTAAACCGGTCGATCTTGTTACTTACGGGGAAGGTACGTCGATAAACTACCTGGCCGGGCGAGAACTCTACAGCTCTGCAGCGCAGATTGTAGTGTTTCTCATGTCTCGTGTGAGCCGCGGCCAGGTGTTGCTCTATTTTGTCCCGCCGGGCCTGCCATCGATCTACGGCCGGCGACACCGTTATATCTCCCTCTTGCAAGGCACCTAAGGCCTTCAGTACTGGGTAAGCGGATCCATGCAGGATCATGGGGCACCCGAACAGGGCCTGGTAAGGGGAGGTGTTAATGGACGTGTGGTGTGCACTCCGTAGGGCACATTCGATTGCAGACAGGTGTAGGTCCCAATCCCGGTGATCTTCTTTCAGATACGCTCGGATAGCAGCTAAGACGGAGCGGTTTACCCGCTCGGAAGCGTTGGCTTGTGGAGAATAGACGGCGGTGAGTTGATGTTTGACGCCGTAGTCGGACAACAGTTTCGCGAATTCTTTAGACGTAAAATGGCTTCCATTATCAGAGAATATCGCCTCGGGGACTCCGAAAGCGTGGAAAATTTGGTGCTCGAGGAAATTCACAGCGGCTTTAGATGTTTCGCCAGCTACTGGGTGGAGAAAACAGAATTTGGAGAACGCGTCTAGCACTACCAACACAGCCGTGTGGCCTTTCTTAGTCCTAGGGTAAGGGCCCATATAATCGATGTACAAGAGTTGAAAAGGTCGGCACACATCCATGGCTTCGCCCATAGGGGGCCGAAGGGGTGTGTTTGGAGCTTTTGTCTCTTTGCATACTTCACAGCACGCGATATATTTTCTGACTTGACTAGTCATGCCGGGCCAATAATACTTTTCCCTAAGGCGTGCGAGGGTTTTGTGGACACCACCATGGGAAGCTTGAGGGGGCTCATGAGCGGACTGGATCAAGGGAGCGGTCAATTCTGCGGGGATCCACAATTTCCAAATCAGATCGTCCGTCTCGGGGTCGCCAGTTCGTGGGTCCGAACGGTGGAACACATAACCATCCGAAACCTGAAGGTCAGGTAACTGCCCGGCATCTTTGCTGACTTTGTCAACAAGATGCTGGTAGTCCGCTGACCTGAAGGCTGGGGACGTTAGGTCCACGTCACGACAGAAGGACACTTCGTCGACACAGTCGACTCGTGACAGTGCGTCCGGAACCACATTCTGACTACCCTTGCGGTGCTCGATAGAAAATTGGAAGCCCTGCAGCTTTAGGCTCCACCGCGCTAGCCGGCCGTTTAAGTCGGTCTGGCTCATGAGCCACTTCAAGCTGGCATGGTCAGTAATTATTGTAAAAGGCTGTCCTTCCACATACGCCCGGAACTTTTTAACGCTCAGCACCGCTGCGTAACACTCTAGTTCTGTGATGGAATAATTACGCTGGGCGCTGTTCAGCTTCTTAGAGAAAAATGCGATGGGATGTTCTTCATCGCCCTGTCTTTGGAAGAGGACGCTTCCTACCCCCGTTTTGCTGGCGTCACATTGGATGTAGAAGGGGCGGGTGAAGTCTGGAGTGACCAGTAAAGGAGCAGACATCATTGACTTCTTAAGTTCCATGAAGGCTTGGTGGGCCTCGTCGGACCAAACAAATTTGCCGCCTTTTAGGCAGTCCGTGATGGGAGAGGCGATACTTGCATAGCTACCTATGAAGCGCCTATACCACCCCGTCATACCTAAGAAGCGTCGCACCTGTTTGGTCGACTTGGGAACTGGGAAGTCCTTAATGGCTGCCACCTTGTCGGGATCAGTTTTCAGGGACCCATCGCCAATGATGAACCCCAGATACTTCACCTCCCGGACGCAAAATCGGCTCTTTGACAGGTTTACTGTCAGCCCGGAGCGACGAAGGCAGTCGGCGACCTTTTCCAGCAGTTGAAGGTGGGTCTCAAAGTCTGGTGACACCACCAATAAATCGTCCAGATAGACGAACACATTTTCTCTAAGTGAGCCCGGTATCGCCTTGTCCATCAAGCGACACATGCGTTGCGGAGCGTTACAAAGCCCGAACGGCATCACTGTAAATTGATACAGCGGTCTTCCTGGGACGGTGAAGGCAGTTTTTTCCCTGGATTTTTCCTCCAATGGGATTTGCCAAAAGGCATCTTTCAAGTCGATTGCGGAAATGAACTTAGTGTCCTGCAATCGCCCCAGGAGACCGTCTATATGAGGCAGTGGGTAGGCATCCTTTATGGTTACGGTATTTACCTTGCGGGAGTCCAAGCAGAGGCGGACCTTTCCAGGCTTACGCACCAGGACCACGGGTGAGTTCCATGGACTGTTGGACTCTTCGATCACACCTAAACTCAACATGCGATCGATTTCCTCATACATGAGGGCCTGAATGGCGGGAGAAACAGGATAGTGCCTCTGCTTGATGGGCACCGCCTCGCCAGTGTCGATCACGTGTTGTTCCAGGTGTGTTCGACCAAGTCCACAGGTGTCGAACGACGGGAATCGCGCGCGGACCTGGTTCAGTCGCTCCTGTTGGGACTCCTCAAGGATATGGCAGTCGGGATCAGGTTGTGGGGTATGATGGAGTTCCCCAATTATGTGTGGGGCCAATTTAAAGGCCCTCCAAAAATCGACGCCGAGATAAAGATTCTGAGACAAGTCCGGTACTACATATAGTGTCATGGTCATAGTTTTCGATCCATAAGTTACTGGGACGGTGATGAAACCACTAACATTCTTAGACGTACCGTCAGCTACTTGGACATCGGCGCGCAGGCGATGTAGCTTAATGGCCGGGTTGTCCTGGAGGAACGACTCTGCCCCTCTACCCAGGCAGCTAATGCTGGCGCCGGTGTCCAACAGGCCTGTTAGTTTGGTACCTTGGATCCGCACGTTGACGAAAGGTCGATCATCTCCGTTCTCATGTAACATGGCGGCGACAAGCTTCTGTGTATGTGCCCTCTTCTCTAGGGCCCATGACCTTATGCGCGGGGCTTTGCGAATTGGTGGCAGTTCGGCAGAATCATTAAAGATTCGCTTACGAACTCGATGATAGTTGGCCCATCGCTGCATAAAAGAGGCTCTGGCCTGTGGAGAAGGGAAGTCTGGCAGAGATTCCATTATCGACAGGTCAGAGACGTCGGACATGCTTGTTGACAAATCAAGTGTAAAAGGGGGACTTTCGGATACTAGGTCGGGCGCGGACCTCCCCGGGGCCTCGCACCCTGGTTCCGGTTTCCCGAACAGATTGGGCAAGAAGTGGTGTAGACTTCGGGGCGCCCACATCTGTAGCAAAAGATTTTCCGATGTGGGGAAGGGCAATCAGAGAACGAATGTCCTTCTTGCTGGCAGTTCCAGCAAGTGACTGGGCGGCGCGGAGTTGCGTCGGCCCTCATCTCTTCTACAGCAGGTGGTGGTGTGCCACTAGCGTAATTCATATAAGGCCAGGCCGGTTGTTGTGGGGGCACGTCAGTCAGCTCATGCACTCGGTGCGAGTGGCGACTCTCCTCCCTCTTGGCTTTTTGCCATCGCTCTACTCGGATGCACGCTTCGCGAAGTTGGCGCATATTGTCATAGGTGGATCCTATAATGGCCGATCCCAGTGTGGTGTTCAGGTTTTCCATGACAAGGTGTACCAACTCCGCGGAGGACATCGGGCGCGAGAGGCGGTTTGCCAAGGCCAAGATTTTTGCGGCGTAATCGTCGAACGATTGATTGAGTTGTTTCGTCTCCATCATTTCTTTGATGAGTTGATGGTCGGTCTGCCTTCCTCCGAACTGTTCCAACAAGCCAGACTTGAAATCCACCCACAAGGGGTTGGACTGCTGTCGGCGGAACTGAGTCCAGTACCAGTCCTCGGCGGGTCCTGATAACAAGGCGGCCACATTCCGCACCAGCTCCCGTGACGATATGTCATCATCTCGAGCTCGGGTGTCGAGCCGATAGAGAAATTCCTCTGCCGAGGTTTCTCCCGGCCGACCCGTGAACTTGAGGTTCCAGTTCAAGACTGGCGACTTCTGCCTGTAGGTAGGGCCGGTGTGTTCTGGGCGGTAAAGGGGGCGCTCGCCTATGCTGCTGGACCGCGGAGGAATGCCACTGGGCCCAGCCCCGGCCGATGTGTGAGGGTGAAGAAAATGGTACGCGGTATCATTCGGGGACGCTTCGGGGGGTCCTCGCTGTTTCAGCCTTTCAACTTCATGTTGCAAGGCTGCAACCTGCTCAGTCAGCGCTATCAACGCCGCGGCCCGTTCCAACTCGCCGTCCTCAGAACGAGAGTTATCATTGCCTTCGTCATCTTCGCCGTCGGCGACAAATTGCCCCTTATCGTTTCTTTTTTTCGGCATGCTAGGAGATCGACTAGCCGATAAGGAAGCGAGAAGTTAATAATAAAATTTGTTCAAGTGAATCTTGGTGACACAATGATCTATGCCTTGCCAAATATAAGGTAACTACAAAACTGTTTGAATTCAATGACCTGGAGTGTTTAAGAGCAGGACAATGTGCGGAAGTATTGCACGCTGGAATGAATGTGTAAATAATACAATTTTAAACTGAAAATGAGCTGGATATATGTCATAAGTCACACAAGTGTTAATTTACGTATGGAATATATACGCATAACTGGGTGTAACCTTGATACGACCAAATTGAAGTGATATACATCTTTACAAGAAATTACCAATTGAAAAATTTTGTTTTATAGTAGTGGAAAATGTCTTAAGCACTATTTATGAGAGGAAATTAAATTTTCTATAAACACCGTAAATGTGAGTTGGCAATGTTAATTAGCAAAGCTGCATTAGGTACGAGTCAATGTCCTGTCCGAAAAATGTTTCTATCCCCAAATAATAAAAAAATTAATTTCTTAGTGTTTTGTTTGTTTGTATTTGTATTTTGGGTGAGTGTGGCCCCAGGAAAAGAATGACCTTCCCAAGGCTACGGTGGCTGATGGCGCCGATGACAGTCAGCCCGCACTCAGGACTAAGTGTCATCCGCGTCAACAGAAGCACCAAGTGCCTCCACTTGCGGGATCGATGATGAGGGTGGTGCCAGGCTAATGTCTAGCACCATCTTCATCAAAGAAGCCCTATTGACTGACATCCGGCAACCCCAAAGCGATGACCGGATCCCAGTGACCAACAAAAGAAGAAAGGGTGAAAGAAGGAGAGATAGAAGCCTCCCATGAGAGATAAGGGAGACCGCTCCGACACTCAGCCACAACTGGTCAGCAACTCGGCTGGTTCCCAGGAAGGTGATGTGTCAGAACGGTCAGACAGCCGGGGGCGGGTGCATATCAGGAGGTCGACCCTGTCGCAGCGCCAGGCGATGGAACGCCTGTTAGCCTTGACGGGACAGGTCCGACGTTCGGGCATACATCCGCCCATACTACAAAAGGTAGAGCAAAGAAAACTGAAGAGTGATGGTCACTGTCAGTGAAGGCTCGCACAGTGCCAGGCGGTATTACGCCTGTTAGCCAGACTTTGAGCCTCACTGACAGGGACTGCAAATTAGATAGGGAGGCTACCGCAGAAGAAAGCGAAGGATGAAGTGGTTGAAGAAGAAGAAAGATAGGAAAGTGGAAGAAAACAGAGATGATGAGGGCCAGAGTACCGCGGTAGGTACTTTTCGCCCTTTAACCAGAAGCCGGAGGGACTTGGACTGAGAACGGGATAAAGGAAAAAAAAGAAGTCCACTCCTGGCTCCTCTCGCTGACCTGAGCCACAAAATTTAAAAGATAAACTACTAAAATGGAAAAAAAATACTAAAGGAAATCCTAGCTTCGGACGGGGAAAATGACTAAAACAACAGACTTTCCGAGCTAGGTTTACGAGACTAGAGAATCAAAAGAAAATTCAATTCACTAGCCTGCGTTGGGCGCCATTTGTAACTGTCGGGGTAGGGTGTGCCGGGGCACGAAGAAGGTGAAATTGCCATAAAGGCCAAGAAGACTCATATTACAAAAATTTGGGGAAGGGGACTCAAAAAAAAGGGTGGCTCGGACGGTTCGACCGCCGGGAAGTGTCGCGAATTTACGCATCCAATGCACCGGTTGTAGACACGACTAGCGGTGCGCTAGCTAGCTCGCCAGATGGGGTGGGGTTCGCGGTGCTTGGATGCCGGAGGGGGGTGACAGTTATACTGTTAAATCGTTCGTGCCTATACAACAACAAAATTAAATACGGGCGACAAGGGGGTGGAACACGTCTAGGGCCAACGAGAGGGGCTAATTAGGGGGGAGAAAAGAGAAAGAGAGAGGGTGGTCACTGTTCACTGATTCATCGAAGCTGGGCTACATAATATCAGACAAAGATAATTGAGAGGCACTTACCTTGGTGGGGTCATCCATCAATCCGGGGGTCACACATACCAGGGGGTGTCTTACTCCATCATTTAGTATTTCCGGATTTTAATTTTTATTATTTAATTTAGGGTTCTTATTTTAATTTTTACTACGTTATTTATTTGTTTTAGGTTATAATGATCCGTTTAAAGTAATGTTGATTATTTGTGTGAGTATATATTAGGTACCCGATTAGTGGAGGTTATTAAAGTGGTTACAGAGCGATTGTTTAGTTAATTAAGTTTAAGTTAAGTATCCCTTATATATCTACATGAAGATCATGTCTTTTAATTATTTCGACAACTCGGTTTTAATTTCGGTTCGTTGAGGTTCGTTCTGTTACATACAAAGAAAAATTGATCGGCGGCAGACCTGTGCCGTTCTCTGGGGAGATTATCCTTATGTAACTGGCATTCCCTATTTTCAGGCAGGTTACAGAGGGATCGTACAGGAAACAAGTATAATCATATGGATTGCGGACAAGATAGTATCAAAGGTTCCTAAAGCGTAAACAAATGCAGTCCATTACCTCTATTCATCTAAACTTGAGCAAGGATAAAGCTCGAAGCGGAACGTTCCGATAACTATTTTGCGTAAATAAAAAAATTTCACCTGCATTTAATTTGAGTAACTTCGCCCTAGAATTTAGTCATAGTCTCGATTCACCAAAATTTGATCACCGTGAGATTGCTAATACCTTCCAAAGAAAACCGTTCCGTGTCCCTTAAGTATATATGCGGACAGAGCCAGTTTTGTCAATTTCTCTACCGCAACTTCAATCTATTTCCAATTACTTCAACTTTAGCAACAACAATACAATCGTCGCGATATTATGTACACAAAAAAAAATACCAAAAATTTCGAAGAAATTTCCTTTTTCTCTTCGCAGTAAGTTAAACGTGAATTCTTGGTTCCCTATGGTTCTCTGACACCTATATTCGACTAATATTTCGAGTCATTGCATTCACCACCATTATAGGTATCAATTTGCAATCTCGGCTCAAGACAGACTCCAAACAAAAAAAACTCATACACATCCTTTTCTCATTCACCTAGTCTCTCATCCAAACCACGTTCCTTCAATAAAAAGAGATATGCCGTTGATTCCACCGACCACACTATGTGTATTAGTATGGAAGCATGTATAACGCCTTATTATTATTTTATTGTTAATATACGTTCATTAAACTCATAATTATTAGTCAGCTATTTGCAATTCTAGTAGTCAATTATTCATTATTTGTTTATTTATTATATTAATCCATCATTTATATTTCGTAGTTTTCGTTCACTAAATTCATAATTGTTAGACATTTGATTTTACTTCTAGTAGGTACTCATTTATTATTTGTTCATTTATTCTACTAATTCCTATTTAAATTTTTTTTTTTTTTTTTTATCTATTATGTTAATTCCTCATTTATATTTCATGATTTGTTCCTTAATTATTATTTGTTTATCTATTATATTAATTCCTCATTTATATTTCGTAATTTGTTCCTTAATTATTATTTGTTTATCTATTATATTAATTCCTCATTTATATTTCGTAATTTGTTCCTTAATTATTATTTGTTTATCTATTATATTAATTCCTCATTTATATTTCGTAATTTGTTCCTTAATTATTATTTGTTTATCTATTGTATTAATTCCTCATTTATATTTCGTAGGTTTTTGTTCGTTAAATTCCTTATTTTTCATTACTTAATATGCTTAGGTTATAAGTATTTAATTAAAAAAAATTTTTTTTTTCTTTTGTTAAACTTCTCTTTTTATTTAACCCCAAAACCAATTTATAAGTCGTGCGAGATCCTCATTCCAACGGAAAATCTAACCAAAATTTTTCTTCCACAACAAAGGTGTGTAGGTAATGTGTCCAAAACAACTCGGTTATTTATTTATTTAATGATCAGTATTAATTGATTCAGTCCAGTAAAATACAAAAAAATTCTCTGATTATGCCTCACCGACTTATGCCAGGGATGGTATGATCCACCCAATAATCCTTGCACCAGTAAAAAAATTTTCAACCACTAATTTTGGATAATATAACTAACTTGATTAATTTTACACTATAACAAGATTTAGCAAAAAAAAACTGTATTTTCCTCGTATCATATGGTCGCGCAGCGTGCTCTAATCACCTTTTTGGGCTCTCTATCACTCGCGTAATTCAAAAAAAAAAATTCCTCGATTCCCGGTAGCCAGAACCTTCAAATTCTCAATTCAAATTCTTCACCCTTTTCCATTTATGCACTTCTCAAAAAAAACTAAATTTTTCACTATAATTATTTAAATTTCGATCGTTCCGGAAAATAAATGTCGTCCTTTCGCCTTTAGTAAAATCACGTTTTTTTTTCCAAGTGCCGTTTTCAAAAAAAAAACTTTTCCACCAAAAATGATACCGACTCTTCTCTAAAATTCCCGAGACACGACTTCTTCCTTTTCAGATTCAATATCGACTCCCGCCTTTTTTTTCTTTTCCTACCGTCTATTCCTCATCACCAAATTCAATTTTTTTAACGGGTTTAACATTCGATTTTTTTTTTCTTCTTATATAATGAAATAAAAAATTTTTACTTTGCGATGTCCTCTCGTTGACTCCTATGCAAAAAAAAACTCCGCCGCCGTTAGAATCTAGCCGAAGCGAGCTGCACTTTTTCCCGCCCGTCGCTGCTGTTCCCCTATTTCGGGTTTCATTTTTCTATTCGGGAGACAGACAAAAGGTCTCGGAACGGATTTTGGTTGGAAACTTTTTCTGGCGGCAGATAAGCTGTTGTCAAATTTTATTTCGAATTTTATTTGAAAAAAATGCGTGGTTGCCAACGTAGTAAAATTTCTTTCTCTGATTATATGCATATAGGTAATAATTCAAGGCAAAAAAATAAAAATTTTATTTTCAACTTTGGAAATTGGGGATTTTATGAAACAGATTGCTGCTTAATCTTGCTTTCAGATAATTTTCAAAGGAAGAAAAATTTTAGAGTTTAGACTTAGGGTGCGTGGGTGGCCTAAACCCCATGGGGCGTCCGTTACACGTGGTACACCATCTTTGAACTTCTCGGAGTGGTGTTCTCATGACCTCTGTAATGGTCAGATCAAACTTTCCAGAGACGATGATGGCAAGATCATCTGCATAGCCGATGACATCGAAACTAGATTCGGATAGTTTGGTCAAAAGTTCATCCACAGCTAGTGACCAGAGTAACGGGGATAGGATTCCATCTTGAGGGCAGCCCTTAATAGCTTTAACACTAATGGTGGAGACACCTAGGGTAGAAGAAATGTGATGATATACTAGCATGGCAATTATCCACTCAATTGTGTGAGGATCCAGGTTTCTGAGAGCCAGTGGTCTAGAAATAGAATCATAGCCAGTGTAGTCGAAAGCACCTTCGATGTCAAGGAACGCACATAAAGCAGTTTCCTTAGTCTACCAGCCTTTCCATCGTTTTCAAAAAAATATGTTAAGAAAAGATGTGTCGAAAGCTTTATATTTTCAAAGCTAGTATCGTTTTACCAAGCGGTTTCCCAACTGAGTACCAATCACGTGCAATGCTGCTTGACCTCCGTAATCGAACCAGAACCGGCCTATTTAGTATGCTAAATGGCATCCTTCACGGTTACCAACATAATTGCCTGAAATAAGAAGTAAGGCAACAACAAAAACAAAAACTAAAGCTTTTATGTGTAAAACTAAAGCTTTCCGAATAGGTAATGAAGCAGAAATAAGTACGTAAAAAAGGCCTTTAAATTTGTCTTGGGGCCAATTCGTACATATGTCATCAATTTTGAAGTTGGATTCAGTTTGGCCGGGTGATTAAGGTGCTCGTGAATCATTTCGAATTTCGTATAGTAACCAATATTATTTGCTATTCTATGTATTAATGGTCCAAGTTAAAGTCCTTATTCTTCTTGAAAGATTTTTTCATTCTTCATTAAATCTATATAATATAAAAATGAATGCCGTGCGTTAGTCTCGCAAAAACTCGAAAATGGCTCGACCGATTTCAATAATATTTTTTTTGTTTTGTTCGCCTCAATACAGGGGTGGTTTTAGAAAAAAAATAAATTAGGAAAAACCAAAAGGAACAGCTGAAAAATCTAAAAAATTGGTAATTTTAGGATTTTTCACTTCACATTAGTTTCAATAGCTTTAAGGCCTACCTATGTATTGTTTGACAGCTGCGTAAATGAGAAATTGTCATTAAATTGAATCGGTCATTTCTAAAAAAACCCCAATTTAATGACAATTTCACATTTACGCAGCTGTCAAACAATATACAAGGCAGGCCATGAAGCTATTAAAACTAATCCGCAGTGAGAATTCCCAAAATTACCAATTTTTTAGATTTTTCAGTAGTTCCTTTAGGTTTTCCTTATTTTTTTTAAACAACCCCTATATTGAGGCGAGCCATTTTCGAGTTTTTGCGAGACTAACGCACGGCAATTGATTTTTATATAGATTATTGAAAATTACACTTAAACATTATCTTATTAATATCTTTAAGGTGCAAGTTCATATTCTCCATCGTTCTCATCTGGGTTAGCTTCAACATTATTTGTAGTTGGCCATAAATATGTTCTGATAAAAAGACGTATGATGAGTTTAATGAATCCATCAACTTTGGAACGGTAAGTCGGAGGGAAAAAAAGTTTAAATAAATGTTGTAGACATTTTTAAGAGGAACAATTTACTGATTTACACTTTTGTAAAAAAAACTATTTTTTCTGGGACAAAAACCGAAAAAACACTTTTTTGGAAACTTTGGCGCCACCTAGCTTCTGTATTTGAAGTTGTACAGCCTGACCTCTATGAAACAAATTGTAGGTAACAATGTCTTCTACATTTTTTGTTTAAACAACTTTTCTCTAAAATGCGTAGATTCAGAGAAAAACGCTTTTCAAAAACTTTTTGAGTTTTCCAAAAAACGTCCACTCGAAATTTCCCTCAAATTTAAAGTTAAGCTTCTTTTATGCTCCATTAACGATTTATGAAAAATCATCCTTCCAAGAATTTTTGGCGCATCAATATTACATCTGTACTGTACTACCTTGCAAAAAAATTATTTATAAAAATCAAGATGGGTAAAACTTTAAAAAAAATGTTAAGTGTAGTTTTGTAAACATTTTTATTAAAATTAAGATATAAAAATGCCAAGTCAATTTTAAATTTCCCTGGGCCTTCCAATATGTCAACCCTATAAGTGTGGGGAGCGTAGCCTTGCGTCGTGGAGGTGGCCCGAGAAAGAAAGAAAGAGAAATAGACAGGGATATGAAATACTGCCGAACGTCGTTATATTACCACGATTTACTAGACCAACGGTGTCCAAGATGGCAAAGCAAACAGCTGAAGCCGCGTGCTTTCTCAATATTAATTGTAGCGAAAAAAACCGGAGTTATAAAATTTACCGAGAGTACTTTAAAAACGTGCAGAGACAAATTAAAAATTCGTGTAATATGTAATTTGAAATACAGTGATATTGTTTTACCCGAAACAGTTAATAATGTGAGTGGATACCATCGTTCTTGCTACAAATAGTTCACATCATTAAACAGAAAAAAATTTAAGGACTATGAGAAAATCGTTTCTTCAGCTGCGACAGATTGGAAGGCCCAGGGAACTTCTAAATTAACTTGGCATTTCTATATCTTAATTTTAATAAAAAAATTTACAAAACTACACTTAAATTTTTTTTTAATATTTTACCCATCTTGATTTTTATGAATAATTTTTTTGCAAGGTACTTATTACGCACTAATAACTATTATTAATTAATACACACATTAATAATATTGTAGTAATGTATAAACGCCTCCGCCTGCGATACGCAAAAACGTGTTCGGATACGCAGCTCAAACAGCCTCGTTTTACAGCTTCGCCTCTACCTAGCTGTCCGCCATTTTGGTATGTTGTGTCCTAAATGGCGCACAATACGGTAGTGCAAATGGCGGACATATTACTGATGATGCGTCTTCCAAAATGTTGGGGGTTATTTGCATAAGCAAGTGCGAAGCCCTCAATTTCAGTAATAAGGGTTGTCCTGGGGTAGTTTCCGATCAAGTTAGAGGGTTGGTTTTATTTTTATTGAGTTCGCCTTACCCAAATTAGTAAAAGGTGCCATTATCAGTGGGGTGTATCGACTGGCACGTAGTTAAAAAAATTTTTTTTATATTTCGTTCATTGAAAGTTTAGTTCTTTAAGTACCTCATGTAACCGCGTTTTACAGCTGATCGCCTCTACTTAGCTGTCCGCCCTTTTGGCATATTGTGTCTTAAATGTACACAATTGGGTAGTGTAAATGGCGGACATATTACTGATGACGTTTTCTTTCATAAATTTAGGGGTACTTCACCCCTGTCCGCCACCCGTTTTGCCCCAACTTACGTGTCCGCCCATTTGGAATTGGATTTAGTTTATTTTGATCTATGTTTTCTGCAAATTTTCGTGCACTATATCGATGAGGTTAATTTAAAAAAAAAAGGGGTTACTTTGACCCATTATTTCTAGCCTCCGCCCCCATTGAGTTGTCCGCCTGCGTAGGATCGTTATCACCCTTACCTTAGGAAGATATTACCGTAAAGTTTGTCCATATTACGGATGAAGTTAAAATCTCGGCTCTGGCTCTTAGACTATATTGGCATGTCCGAATTACGTTCTAGAGCCACTCAACATGAACGACAAGTGAATAGATTGAAAATGCAACAAGTTCGTGCACATCATACACAACGCCAGCGAGCACGACAAAATGAACATGACCGATTGCGCCGACTCGGTCCTTCTGAAAACCTGGAGCGAGCGGCATTCCATTACGATCCGGAGATTGATTATGGGGCGGATAGATCTGAAACGATTGGAGGGCTGTCAGTCGTTTGTCCGCGTTGTAAGGCGTTGAAATACAGGTGTGAATCTCCTGGATTGTGTTGCGCGGGTGGAAAAGTGAAATTGCCATAATTGGTCCGCCACCAGAGCCATTACGTTTCTTAGTTTCTGGAACGGGAATTGAATCTAAACATTTCCTGGCCAACATCAAAAAATACAACAGTTGCATATTGAATCTAATGTCTCCAAATTTTACAGAAATAAGTATTGGTTCTTTCTTTAGATGTTTGATTTTCAATATTTGCATTAATTTCACATGTTTTGACGAACACAATTTCGCAATATAAGAGAAAATAAAAGTTGGTTTTTTGGCATTGCTTTTTCCAACTATAAAATATTTCTTTCATTTTTCGATTTTGTTTTATTGTTCTCGAAAAATTTTATTATTGAAGACTTCTAGATTTAAATTTAAAAAAGGTATAGAAAATGGCCCTCGAATTTCGAGTGCTCGATGCTGATATTTGCATTAATTTTAAATCTTTTAACGTTCATGGTTTTAACAGAATACATAGGCAATTTTGGTCATAGTCCAAATAAATGTATTTTGAATCTAATGGCTCCAACTTTTATAGGAATACATAGTTGTTTTTTCGTTAATGGTTAAGAAGAGTTGAATTTTGAAGGTTTGAATTGATTTTTAAAGTTTAAACGTTGGGTGCAACGAGGCGCACCGGGTCCCAGCAATCCAAAATACAGAAAATAAGAGGTTCATTGAGACATTTCATCTGTGTATGAAAATTCATATCTCGAAAAATGCCATGTCAATGGATGGTTTTTATTGTCTCGATCAAAATGCCAGATCCCTAATAGTTTCATATTTTGTTATTTGGAATCAAAAATACTAAAAAATTGCCTTTTTCAAACTCTCCTACTGTATATTAAAATTCATATCACCTGATTACTACTACTGGTTTATGGGAGCACCATAGGCGCGCCGGGTCCCAACTAGTATTAAATAAATCAGGCCTGTGATTACCCCTGGCTTATCAGTTATAGTGCATTTTACAATATTTGATTTTTATTGAACTATACATTTTATGATTATCGATGACGCATCTCAAAAAATTAAAATTTAAATAGATAATGAAACTTACATAAAAATCCCAATCCAATCTGAAAAAAGTAGAATTTCATAACAATACTAATATTTAACATATTACGCACAAATATAGTTTATCTTTTGATATTAAAAATATTTTTTTCCTTACTTTCTTTTATATTACTTAAATTCACATTTAGAAATGATAACATTCCGCCCATAACATCCCCCCGCCCACTCTGAAATAATTTCGTCATCAAACAAAACGTCTCTAAACGTAATTTCCACATAAAAAAAATATTTCTTATCTCTTGAAAAGTTGTTTTTCCAAAATCCCCATGAAAAAAAATAATAATAATAAAAAAATATATATAATATTTCTGTATCTCTTGATTATTTTCCCCAGCGGGAAAACCCCTACTTAATATAATCATTATCCCTCCACCCGTCGAAATCCCTACCTTTACTGTGCCTCTGCCACCCACCAACAATATTTGGAAGGAAGCTCTCAAAAACTCTGATTGACCTTAAAAGTTCATAATTAGGGAAAAAGTCGAAATTTCCAGTTAATCAAACTAAAGCGGAATATTTTGATACTTTCTCCGTGAGTTTGACAAGTTTCACTGTGGAGAAATGGTTGCTATCTCCTTCTTGTTCTATCACACACCGTCTAGTTTCATGCCCGTCTCCCGTTTCGCAGCGCCCTCTCTGTCATGCCCCATCAATTGCGCCGTGTTTTGATTTGATGACTCTAATTGGCATCAAAAGGTTATAAAAAAAACGGAAATTCCCTTAAATGATGGCACACACAATGGAAATTCCTTCGCTTTGACGGATTATCGATTTTCGTTGGGCGGCTGGAGCCTCGGCATGTGGTGCTGCAAAGTCACGGAAAATCCCAAGACAGCTCCGAGCATGGGAATGTAAGACAAGGTCATCTGCAGGGCGGTGATACGACGAGGGTCGGGGGAGGGAGGGGTGGCTCACTACTTTCTGTTGCTATTGCTGTTTTCCCTAAGTGTAGGATGACTAATGGCCGGAATATGCAAGGACGAATGTCCTAGACATGTGGGTGTACCTGCGGCAGAAGGACACACACACAGGGTATAAGGCACGGTTAGCCTGATTGAATATTATTGGGCCGGGAATTCCCTGTTAGTGTGTCTGTAAGTCCCCAGATACTGGGTGCTAGTCGCAGTGTGGGCGGCTGAAAGTTCGTGTCTATCCTTAACATGCAAATTTTCACCTGGAATATGTCACCCTGTATTTGGATTGATTTATTATGTGACTTTGCATGTCCTTTAAACGTATGTCCTTACTTTTACGAGTGTTTAAACAACACAAATTTTTTTTTATATATATTTTATATATTCAGCTCCTTTAAAGGACTCGTTTCAAAAGCTCACCTTGTGTTCTAGTTCTTAGTAGCCATTAGTGGTAGCCGTGATTAATGTCAGTCTTTATTACCAGTGGAAGAGACGAGGTAGGGGTTGGGTGTGTGTATGTTTTTTTTTTTCACTTAATTTCATCAAAATTCTTCTACTTCATTTGTTGGTTAATAACACCTCCTTTTTGGGTGACCCCCGCCAGGGCTTCTACACTAAAGACGAATTAAGTGGTTTAGCACTAATTTATTATTCGTGACCATTTTTTGAGGGAAATTATTGTTAAAAGAATATTTTGCGAGGCTGTTCGCATTAGCACGCAACTTACCTTTGACCTATTTTCCTTAATGCATGATTCGTCTACATCTACATGGCCCGTACCGCGGGGGCGGCAGCAAAAAGGGAAGCAGGTCGGCTTTATAGTCACAATTTAACTAACGAGGTTGACTCAGACAATTTCACCAAAGCAAAGGTAGTTGACCTAAATATTGACTGGGTAAAAGTACTGGATATTGTCGTAGTGGTGTGGGCGTTTTAGTAGCAACCAACCCCTAAAACAAAGACCGTAATTTTGTTCCAACGTACTACATGTGTAAAAAAAGACTCCCCTCGTAATAAGTATCATTGAAGTAATAAATTGCGCAACATTGCTTCATCAAAGCAAAAAAAAATTTCAACAAACTTTCTTTTTTCACCACCAGACTTCAAAATTTTTCTAAATTGCCTTAACTGAAATTAAAATCCTTAAAAAAATTCTTAAATAGAAATTTCCTCTTCTTCAGTTCACCCTTAAGTGAAAAGATAGTCCTCATATCTCAAAGGAACTAAATTAACTTAACAGGGTCCATTGTAGGTCGCAAGGGCGACACCAAACCGCTTCGTCTAGTCCCGGATAATATGGTACTTTCCATCGGGGCACTTCTTTTCTGTGCGAAGCTTAGAACCCATGAAAGAGCGAAACTTGATACCATTTTTGAGAGAGAATACTGTAAATAAAGGACACGAATATTTAAAAGGAGAAATCCTCTCTGTTTCAGGATTATTTTCTATTTTGTTTTCTTCGTCTTTTTTTATTTCATTATCGTGGTTTAGTGTGAAAAAGGATATTGATCGTAATGACCTAAGAAAAGGTCCAGTAGAAGATAGCAAAAAGGATACGTAAATGATATTGTGTCAACAAATGGAAAAAAGCTCACGATTTTCGAAACCTTTTAAGGATCTTTGGAGAGTATCAGTTTAGAGTGCTTCAAGTATGTGTGTGGAGTATTTTATTGATGATGACATTTTTTTGCAATTTTTTTTTGTGGAAACTTGGATTTTCATGAAAAGTAACTTTCATTATTTCGTCATGAAAATATTTTTTGTTATCTTATCTTATAGAGTAATTCACCACGAAAGGGATTTTTTTTTATGAAATATTATTATGCCAACAAAATGCAATCTCTAATCACGTTCGTTGTTGTTGTGCACTTTATTCTAGTGCCATCACTTATATTTTGTTTTTATGGGAAAGTCTAAGCGTAGGAGTCACCTTTTATATTACCAGTTCGTCATGTCATTCACGTTAAGGTGTAATATCGAGTAGAAAGCTCGAGGTGTAGGTGAAGGATCGGATAAGTTAAGGGAAGTCTGGGGGAGTATGAGGAGGAAGCAGTAAAGTCTGCTGTGTTTTAACTCTTGGATGTTGTATAAAATCGGGAATACTGACTGTGGAAAGCTGGAAGACAAGAAGAACGACGACGTCGATGACAAAATTGCCCAATTTGATAGAATTTTACATGATTTGTATGAGGAGTTTGTACCTCTGAGAAGCAAAACTGTACTAGCGAAATCTAAGCCGTGGTTTACTGCTGAAATTAAATCGCTTATAGTTGAAAGGGAGTTTCTTTACCATTTGTTCCTTAAAGTTAAAAGTGATGCCGCAAAAAGATCTTTCAAATACATTAGGAGTTTAGTCCTCGCAAAAATCAAGGAACCCAAACGAAATTTTAACTCACTTAAGCTTGATGCACAGTTTTAAAATGCTAATTTTGCTATGTGCACAGTGTTAAATTGCAACTTTCGGACAAATTTAAAAAATGTCAAGAACAGCTGTTAAATTAAAAATATTCATAAAAGAAACTGCCAACAGAATTCTCGTCCTTTACTAAAACTTTTGTTTGATCGGAGTTTATTTAATTTTAAAGTAAAATTTACTTAATTTTTCAGTAAAGTCTTGAAGAGATTTCTTTTAATGAAATTTAATTCAGAACTATCTCTTTCGAAAAAAAATGTATGGTACTGCCATCTAATGCCCCGAAAGAGAAAAATACCGAAAATTAGCACATTTTTCTCTTTCCGTTCTTAAACTTTTGCAAAGTTTCATATCTTTCCGCTCCCAAAAGGTGGCTCTAGCTCCTCAAGTTTTTTGGCACGTCATCCCCGAGAATTTTCCTGACAAGATTGCCAAAAACAACCAGTTACTACAAACGTACAGGTACCGAATGTACATGAAAACCGCTACAAAGGGGAGAGTAAATTTGGCCAAAATTCTCCCGACAGTAGACGCCATTAAACAACATCTAAAGAGGGTCTATTTTCAAGTACAACAATGGCTGCACGGAGACCAGCTGACCATGGACCCAACAGAATGGGGGTGGAGAAAGGAAGGCGACACACTGGTCCCTGTAGAAATGACACAAAAACTTGCGCCCAAGAATATTATGGAACTAATATTCTGTGGATGCGCAGGAGATTGTAATCTGATGACCTGTAGTTGCAAGAAGCACGGCCTCCCTTGCAATCTTGCCTGTAAAATTTGTGAAGGCTCAACTTGCCTGAATACTGAAAGATATTCAGTTGAACACGTTATTGCGGCAGAGAGAGGCCTTAGATGAGGACGATGTTCTCCTTATGAATACGTCAGTCGATGACCAAGAAAATGAGCAGACTACCGATGTGTCACTTGATCAAGAATTTGATATATAGTTACAATCTTGTCAGGAAAATTCTCGGGGATGACGTCCCAAAAAACCCCCGAGTGCCGAGTTTCTCTCGTTCCGCGCGTGATTTTCTGGAGAGTCCCGCGGAGATGACGTTCATCGGCGTTCCTGAGCTCCAGGTCGGCTGTGGGTAAATTTGAACATCATAATCGTGATCAGCGACCTCGAAAACCCCCGGGAACCCGATTTGGGCCAGTTCTGACTCTTATTTACAAAGTTCTTTAATATTCCAAAAACATTACAAAAGCATTCGAAATTATTTTTTACTTTTTAGTTCATTTTAAAATAAAAGCGTATTTTTTAGTTTTTTAAACTATATTTTTTATTTTCTACTTTTTAGTCTATTATATGTCTTCCGCCATTTTGTAGTGACCGCCATATTACATTTAAATCATCATCATTTCCTTTCATTTGATACCCATACCGAGGGTGTTGTAAAGAAAAAGGTAGTCCGCCATTTTGTGTTGGCCGCCATTTTGAATTTGGAATGACGCCACAGAGGTAATAGTATTCTACTTGTCATTTCCTTTCATTAGATACCCATACCGAGGGTATTGTAAAGAAAAAGGTAGTCCGCTATTTTGTGTTGGCCGCCATTTTGAATTTGGAATGACGCTACAGAGGTAATAGTATTCTACTTGTCATTTCCTTTCATTTGATACCCATACCGAGGATGTTGTAAAGAAAAAGGTAGTCCGCCATTTTGTGTTGGCCGCCATTTTGAATTTCGAATGACGCCACACAGCTAATAGTATTCTACTTGTCACACCCTTTCATTTGATACCCATACCGAGCGCGTTGTAAAGAAAAAGGTAATCCGCCATTTTGCGTTGGCCGCCATTCTGAATTTGGAATGACGCCACAGAGGTAATAGTATTCTACTTGTCATTTCCTTTCATTTGATACCCATATCGAGCGCGTTGTAAAGAAAAAGGTAATCCGCCATTTTGAGTTGGCCGCCATTTTTAATTTGAAATGACGCCACATAGGTAATTGTATTGTACTTGTCATACCCTTTCATTTGATACCCATGTCGGGGGTCGAGGAGCAAAATTGCAAAATTCGGCCGCTATCTTGGAACCGCCATCTTGATTTTTTTACAAAATCGTCAGATTGCATTGCGAACTATACATATATGCAAAATTTCAAGTTGATCGGTTATATGGAAGTGGGTCAAAATCAAGTTGCAAGATTTGTCTACATACATACATACATACAAACATACATACAGGTGAACAGGTTCAATTTCCGGTTTGTTCAGAAAATAAAAATGGGCCATTTTTTACAAATAATTTTTGGAAGCGAATGCAAAAAACCGCATTCCGATCCGTCCGCGCCCAACCAATTAGGAACTTTTTTGCTTCATTGCCTCGACTACAATTTAAAAGATAAATTTAGTATTATTGAGGATCAGCGCCCTCGAAAACCCTCATATAGCGAGTTTCATGAAATTTGGCTGATTATTAAGCAAAACCGTCCGCCATTTTGTTTTTTAGAAAATTGATAACGGATCCTTAATCAGCGCCCTTAATAACCCCCAAGTACGAAATCTATATATATAAAAAAGAATGTGTGTATGTATGTTCGCTATAGGCTCCTACACCGTGCAACCGATCTTAATGAAATTTTAATCATGTGCTATTTACATTAAAACTTAGAACATAGGCTATTTTATTACTTTCTAAAGCCACTCCTAGATGGCGCTGTTCTGGAGAGCTTCGTTGAAAATCATCGCAGAGCTTTGAATTTTTGCATGAAGGTCCGTGGAGGTCTCCTGTGACGCTCTTCGACGCCCGATTTTCGAAGTTCAAAATGGCCGCCGAAATATGACCGAAATTCAAAATTGCCGCAGAAATATGGATGAATTTGCCAATTTTATTCCGATTCCAATGAAAGTGGGTATCTAGGGGTTTTTAAGGTCGCAAATAACGAATTTGTGGTCAAAACTTATAAATTCAAAATGGCCGACGAATTTGCAAATTGTGTTCTGATTCCAATGAAAATCTGTATTTGAGGTTTTTAAGGTAGCAAATAACGACTTCATGATCAAAATTTAAGTTCAAAATGGCCGCACCAATATGGCCGACGAGTTTGCGAATTGTATTCCGATTCCAATTAAAATCGGTATAAGGGAGTTTTTAAGGTAGTAAATAACGAATTTATGATCAAAACTTATTCGAAATTGTGGGGCCAATATGGCGGAAGAATTTTGCCAAATAAGTGTCGCGGTTATCTGTAGTAGGTTGTTCAAGAGTTAGAAAATCGAAGAATCTTGACATTCTAGCTACAAATGGAAAAACATTGAACATAGTGTATCCTGAAGCTCTCAAAGTAATCGGTTCAGAATTGATCAACAAGGTTTTTTTTGGAAAGATGGTAAGGAGAAACGGAAATGTGGGATGATTTATGTATTCTCTGAATTTTTAGGTATAAGTCTAGGATTCTACAATACGGGATTAGGCTGGCATCTGGGTACGTTCATGGTTTAACAGAATACACAGGCAATTTTGGTCATACTTAAAATAAATGTATTTTGAATCTTATGACTCCAACTTTTATAGGAATAGTTGGTTTTTCGTTAATAGTTAAGAAGAGTTGAATTTTGAAGGTTTGGATTGATTTTAAATGTCTAAACGTTGGGTGCAGCGAGGCGCACCGGGTCCCAGCTATCCAAAATACAGAGAGAATACAGTTCATTGAGACACTTCATCTGTGTATGAAAATTCATACCTCGAAAAATGCCACGTCAATGGATGGTTTTTATTGTCTCGATCAAAATGTCAGATCCCTAATAGTTTTACATTTTGTTATTTGGAAACAAAAACACCAAAAAATTGCCTTTTTCAAACTCTCTTACTGTATATTAAAATTCATATCACCTGATTACTACTATTGGCTTATGGGTGCAGCATAGGCGCACCGGGTCCCAGCTAGTTTCATATAAAGAAAACTACTTTTAGATGCTAAAAAGACTTTTGTCCAGCTTTTTTGGAATTCCGACCACTGTGGGCTCTTGTGAATTTGCCATAATTTTTGCAAATGGCGTCAACTGTCATTGTGCTTTGACATTTATGTTGTTGACAGATAGAGAATTAGTGAGAGTCAGAAAGTTATCCTGACAGAGTTGCTGTCTTCCATTAATTTCTGAAAATATCAAGGAATATTTCTTTAATATCCTTATTTATGTAAAAAATCATGGATGCAATAATCACGTCTAAAGTTATTTCGAACAAAAATCTAAATAAAAATTTTTAATTAATAAAAGTTAATTTTCAAATGAAAACTATCCACAAAAAATTCATTCTTCTAGGAACAATTATTATTGAGTTCACCTTGACCCTTCATAGTCTCTTCTACCACAAGAATTCCCTTGACTAGCTGGAATGGAACATGCCTTCAATTAAGCTGTCGTATTTATCAAACAAATTAAGCCCGACGCCCAACCACCACCATTCAATATTTGCATGGAGATAGTCTTTTTGGAGAAACATTTTAAATCCGAACTTCTAAAAATAACCGCACACTAATCGCCTTAAGTGGTCGAATTTACTCCGTGATATCCTTCAGCAAACCACATGTCCCCACTCACATACTTAGCCCCCAGCTCCCACTATGTCTCTTTAGATATATTTATTTTCCTGGACTGTCCATTTTGTAGAGATATAGCTGAAAAACAACAATAACAACAACAACAACAACAATGAAAACAAAACAAAAACTTAAAGAGCTTTTCCTGAGCTGCTTTCCCTCTCTCCATCCCCAAAAAACAGGGACAGGATAAACAATTTATTCAAGAAGACAACCCGGGGTGTGTGCAGAACAGAGATAAATCTGTGAGTGATTGCAACTTAAAGAAGCTCACGTCTTTGTGGATAGAGGTGCCTCGAGCCCAGCCACCAAACGACATCATATCATCATCTGCCACAAATCTTGCATCTTGATATATTTCCTCGTCCGTCGAGTGACCGCACAACTGCGCAACAATTGGGAGCTTTGTTGTTCGGTCTATCAGTCTAGATCACCCCCGTATGCCCTGCGCCCGGCGTGGTGGCTTGGCCCGATCTCGCCTTCGTGCTGCTCTTAAGAGATAACAAGATTGGGACGGGCTAGTTGTGCAATCTATGCCGTAACGAGCCAGCAATGGGGCAGTAGGATAAACCACTTTCGCAAATTGATAACAATTGTCCACACATATATCGGGAGATGAGGCGACGAGTCTCTCTATAAATTCTTAGACAATTCAAGGTCGCGCAAGTTCAGCAAAGATTAAGTCCGCTGGTACGTGGGTGGGGGTTTATCATTTCTGACGGAAATGCTGCTACTTTCCCTATGGAATGTTAACTAGCGTCAATCTTCCTCTCAAGTCCAGAAGGCGAGAACCAAGAATTCCGGTGAAATATCGTAAACAATTTTCTGTTTCAGATTGCAGAACATGAAAAGCAGCTGGGGGCGAACTAATTTGGTGGTGGAGCCCCTAAATGAAACTAACCCCCTCCCCCCTTCCGCGGGGCACATCTGGCGATGTATAGAAAAATGCCCGACGGCGAATTGTTCTTTCGCAAATGTGCAGCCCATTGTAGGGTTGCGCTAACATGCCTTAATGAACGCAATTACAGCCCAGAACACACCCGGACCCAGTACAACCCCTCCGCCTTCCACTCCTAGGGTTTAGGGTTCGCCCCACACGCATCAATTACCCACAAAGTCACAAAATGTACGCGACTATATGTCGTGTGCTCTCTACCTTCTCTGCTATGCCAATCCCGCAGCAGAATTAATTCCAATCCGGCAGAGCTTTTTACAGCAGGGAGACCACCCTGCAGCTTGTGACTCGATCCATCTCCCTTGCCGGTTCCGGTGTGTGTATTCCGCCGGGAACACCTTTTCAGGGCTTAATTTGTCCCATTCCTCTTGGTTTGCTAACATTTGCTCGTATTTATTCGCCCTGCGGCAGGTACCTACAACAAGAACGCATGTTAGCTCAGTGATGTCTCAGGCTAATCTCCTCGTAATGGAGACTGGTGGAGATCCTCCGACTTGCTTTTGTCTAGCGGTAATAATCGGAACTTGCAACCTTTTTTTATTACCAAGCATTAAGGGACGATAATTCCGCTCATTCCGAGAAGCAAACTTCCCCAATTTTCATCTGAACGACAAGAAACGAGTCGAGAATTTTTTGAAGTATGTATTTCGTCCTTATGATTTGTAGCGCGAGAATAACGACGATATTCCATCCGAGTCCCGGGGCACTTCAAAGCCATTCAAGGTAGGAGAGTTGCAGTTTTAATAGACCAAAATGCAAAGTGTCTTTTATGACTCACTTTACTGAAACGGGCGCTTCAAAAGCAGAGATTTTATAGCTGAAAATGTTGATTCACATGAGCTTCGTGAGGGCTGCTGCTGTGGTAAAATTTTATTTCATCTCAGTCATGTTTGTTAGTTATGGCGAGTAACTTCTGAAAAGATCGTTAATACTGGAATTGCTGGCGAATTTGTAAATCACTTGACGAGAGATATTTTCAGTTTTATGAGTCGTTGCAGTTGAACTTCAGTTGAATGCAGGATATTCATTGATGACTATCAGATAATTGGAAAAAGTCCTTTACTTGTTTACATAAACGCAGTAAAGACACAATAATAAAGTCATTGGAGCAACAAATCCGGTGAATATAGGTAAATGGTTAATAAATTCGAGCTGTGATGACTGATTTATGAAGTGTGTGGCGACACTTTATTTTTTATAGTACAACATTTGCTTCACACTTTAAAAACAATGGACGTATGTTTTGATCAATTTCTGCTTTTAATTTTGCAATAAATGATGTATTGTACTTATAATTAAATATTTTCAATAAACCTCTATTCGTATCGTTCGCGTTTCATGAATAATAAAAAATACACACAGGCACTATCACAACAGATGAAATTGTTTTTTGAAATAAATTCTCCCTTGACAACCCACACAGTAACCGCACATATCTTCATATCAGAATTGATGTGGTTAATTGAAACTGTGAAAAATAAACTATAAATTGTTATTAGTTAGTGTACAAAATTTCAGTTATTCCGCTGAAACCACTTCAGTAGTGGTTAGAATTGAAAAACATTTATAATTTATAACGTGTAACCGCGGTGATATAATTGCCGACTTTAATCGATTTCAACAATTAGACCGTACCAACTAAAAACGAATTTCATCTGACGCTGTTTTTCAGATTGCATGTTTATCAGCTCATTGTTTTTGCCTTCTGCTCTGCTACGAACTTAACAATCTGTACGTGTTTGAAAAGAGGTGACAGAAAGGTGTCTACTATGTTTGCAACCTCTGTCTTTTCAACTGGATAACTTTCATTTGTGGAAAATCGACGCATATCATGGGGCAGCTGAATGCAACGCAAGTACGCTTGTCTTGTATATGTCACCAGCTTCAGAATCGGGACCAGTGGAGAGAACAATTGCAAGGGCCAGAACCGGATCTCGGTTCTATAACCGTCAAAGTAAGAAAGTACTGCGAATGACTTGATAGACTGTAAAATTATATCGATCTTGACCGTGAATAAATATTAACGGTGCATCATATTATATGTGAGACTGTGTGATTCGTTGTAATTTTTTATACTTTCTATGAAGTATTTTCATATTGTTGATCTACCAATAGCACAGAGAATTAATTTGTAGTCGGTTCATTATGGCGACATCTGTGCTCTGTTGTAGGTCGTCGGACTGCATTAATGATTATCTTATAATTTCATTCATTTCATTCCAATTGTAGTTCTCAAAGAGCTATATTTAAATATCCATTGTTACTTAAGTAAATATTGATCGTAAAATAGGCAACCTTAATCACGAAAACCGGACCAAAAAAAGGGCTTCATATAGTACAATCAAAATTTTTTACTTAGGAAAACCTAAATTTTTAGACAGTGCTGCTTGAGGTCTACTATACAATAATTGAACTGATAAAAAAGCGCTCACTCGCTTTCCTTCGACTACCGGTTCAAATTGTCGGTTCCGACAATCGTTTCCGATAGTCGGATTGGAGTGACAAAATAGCCTAAAACATACCCAAGAAAATACTGAATCTCAGTGGCGGTTTCAGAGGGGGGTAATTGGGTAACTAACCCCCCCCCCCAAAGAATTTTCGTTCGCTTATTTATTTTTATTCTTAAAAATTACCACTATTTAAAACAAACAAGTTAAGTTATGGTGAATCTAGTCGGCGATCTATTGCCACAACTCGTGTAACTTATAATCTAAGCTCCCATGACAAAAAAGGTACCCCATCGAACACCTCAAAATTATAAAGTGAGAATGGCTGAAAAACATGTAAAAAATATGTTACGCCCGCCAGACTAGTAAAAATTTGTTAATTGTTATTTTTTATGAATTTTTGAATTTAGCTAAAAAAAAATGATTTGTTTTTCCAAAACACCTCCTTGAAATTTATACAATTGTAGTAAATAATGAACCATTATTAAGAAAAATTTGTCTGGCTGACAATTTTTGTTAATTAACTTCTGACAGACCTTTTGTTATAAATTATTTTTTTTATAAAAATGCCCCACATAACACCTCCTTGATTTTTATTTTAAAATAAAGTTTAAGATCTCTTCTATCTACTACAACTTGTTTGGCAGACAATTTTTGTTAATAAACTGGTCAGACTGAATTTTGAATGCACAGCATCAATATATAGTAAAAAACAATTTTTTGATGTAAAGCGTATTTGAGTATATAAACGGGATCTACAATATTAATTTAGAATTGCAAAAAAAAATTTTTTTTTAGTTAGCAACGATCATACCGCAAAAAATGTCGTCGCAGTACTTAAAAAATTAAGTCTGGCATAGTAAAAAACTTTTTTTGTTGACAGACCAATTTTTATTCATAAAATAGATGACAAACTTTCTTCCAGAAAAAAATTAAAGCTGTTGTAAAAAGTTTATCTTTTTGAAAAAAAAAGTTGTCGCGGCGCTTAAAGTTTATTAACGAAAATTGTCAGCCAGACAAATTTTTTCAAAAATGGTTCATTATTTACTACAAATTGTATAAATTTCAAGGAGGTGTTTTCGAAACACAAATAATTTTTTTTAGCTAAATTCAAAAATTCATAAAAAATAACAATTATCAAATTTTTACTAGTCTGGCGGGCGTAACATATTTTTTACATGTTTTTCAGCCATTCTCACTTTATAATTTTGAGGTGTTCTATGGGGTACCGTTTTCGTCATGGGAGCCTACACTATTATGTTGAGTGGTTGTTTGGTCGGGTGTGACGGATGCCTAAAGCCATCCTGTGGAATTTAGGAAGCTTAACAGTGATCAGATCTCCAGTCTGGAAATCTCTTTTAATTCTTCCAAAAGGTAACTGCCTAGTGTAGTGTGCGCTGCCTGGCTTTAGCTAAAGCCGGGCACTTACAGAGGAAGTAAATAAGTGTTTCTCTCTAGTTCGTCTCCCCGCAGCTACGACAACAGACGTTGAATGGAATGCCCAACTTGGCAGCGTGGTCTCCTATGGGCCAATGTCCCGTGCTGATTACCGTGACTCTGGCAATATCTCGTCGGGGTCTATTTAAGAGGCCCATTGTTTTTTCTTTGTTATAAGTCGGCCAAGTCGCCCTAGAGATGGTGCAGGTCTCCAGTGCTCTCCCCTTTTGGCTGGCTAATAGCGTTTTTTACTCCACCTGCTGGGCTGCCAACCATCTCGGTCCCCGAGCCCGGGAGAGAGACTCCCTGCTTGGCTAGGTAGTCGGCTTTCTTGTTCCCCTTTATGTTTCTATGACCGGGAACCCAGACGAGAGCCACGTTGGGCTTTATACCTAGCCTATCTAGCTCAGCTCTGCATCGCTCCACTAGCTTGGAGCGCCTTCTCACTGAATCCAAAGCTTTTATAGAGTCTTGGCTGCCTATGAAAATTCCAATATTACATCCTTGTGTAGGTTCTGAGTTCATTGTCTGGCAGGCCTTCAGGATCGCCAGCACTTGAGCTTAAAAGACACTAGCGTACACCGGCAGGTGCTAGGACAGTAAACTGTTAGTGGTTTCTAGATAAATCCCTGCTCCGACGCCCTTTGACCTACGTCTCCGTTTCCCCACTTTCTTCTTGAGAGTAGTTCGACCTGTAGCAGATTCAAAATATTGCTAGTCTGAGTGCACTGCAAGAGGCTAGATGTTCGATGTGAAGGTCGGGGAGAGTAGGTGCAAGAGAATGTCGAGAGCTTTCGTGGGGCATGTCCTCATGGCCCCTGTTGCACCTACTGTTGCCGTTATCTGGACCCTTCCCAACTTTATGACGTTATAGGTCCTGCTCAGCGCTGTCCACCATACTAGCGACCCATACGTGAGAATTGGGCGTACCACAGCTGTGTACATCCACAGAACCATCTTTGGCCTAAGACCCCATCAAAAAGGGGCTAAAATTGAAAAAAAATTCTGCCGCTGCGTAAGTAGGTTCTATTAGGGCTAAATAACCGTTAAATACTAGTGTGGCAGACATTTTTGACCATTTTCTGGGGTGGGGGTTGAAATGGCAACTTCAGCTAGGGGTGGCTTGGGGAGGGTGCAAATGGTATTTATGGAATAATAAAAATATTTAAGTTTTTTCTTTTTTTAAAATTACCCCCCCCCCGGCAGTTGGTTGGAAACGCCCCTGCTGAATCTTCCAGTGAAATTCCCATCGCGATCGGATTAGCCGTACCAGAGATTAGCGCGATCAAACAGACAGACATACAGATAGAGACAGACATCATGTAAATAACAATATGAACTTAGAAAATGACAATTATTTTGAAATCACAGACAGACACTCCAATTATATTTATGTAGATTCAATGACTACAAGCACTATTCTTAAAGTTCACCAATACCTCCAATCTAGCTCCTTTTAATACAATACTACTTAATTACCAATATTCGCTTTAGGCCACTTTGATCATTTAGAACACTTTCATCGCTTTTTTAATAAAAAATGGACTCGTAATATCACTGTGCCTATATTTACAATATCTAAGCCTCTACCTTTATCCATTTTCTAGATCTTTCCACGTCAATCTGAAGGGCCCTATATTTCTCGCGCGTTTGAGATTTCATTTCGCACTATCTAGAAACATCGAGAAGCTTAAAGTCGCTTAAATACATTTCGTTCGAACTCTCACTAATAAATGGTGCACCGTTAACTTACTGAATAAATCGTTGCAAATTACAGTTCTTTCCAACTCTAATAGATGGCGCATAAATCATCACAATATTTTTCTAACCGTAGGCTTTCGGATTAATGTGGACAAATTCTGAGAATGTTTAGTCATAATGACGTTTTATAATGTATTTTTTGAGGATTAATATTGTTTTATTGCAAATTATACACATTGCCTTTTTCCTTGATTTAATCACGAAATATTGATATGTTAAATATTTTTCCCTCATTATCTATGGCTGCGTTCAAGTTACGCAGTTGACTGCAAATTGACTGCAGCAGCTGATTATCATTAGCATTCGAATGCCGAACGTTGAAGTATTTTTGCAAGGGTTTTCATATTTTGAACGCATAAATGCAATATTTTGCAGTCAGCTGCGTAACTTGAACGTAACCTATATTTCGTTTCTATTGCTTATTTATGCAAACCTGCGCAAAAACTACGAAACTACAAATAAAAATAATTGGATGTTTTGCGTAATTCTGCCGCTAGCCACAAGGTGGCGTTGTACAATTGTACCATTTTTTTTTGGAAACCCCGAAGCTTAGGAATCATCCTTTGTACGTCTTCATCTGCACGTGTTCCTCGTATTACAAAATGTAATGTCTGTCTTACGTCACCAGACAACAGGACCGTTAGTCCTCTCATTAGTTAGTTATAGCCTTTAATGTCCTGGAGCGTCATGCTTAGAGCCTCAACTCTCTTATGAGCCATAGTTCACTCATCCCATAATATAAGTTTCGCTTTTCTAGACTCAGAATGATTTAGATTGCGTGATAGTTTGAAAGCAGAATGAGCTGTTTTGCCTCCGTCAATAGTCGTAAATCCTGAGGAATATTTCGCCATTCTGTACTTGATTTAATTTTGGAACGTTTTCAGACACGACCTTGGTCAGATGGACGACATGGTAAGCTAGTTAATTTTGATATTAACGGTTCCTGATAACAAATCTTGATTCTCGTTATCACTGCAAATCCAAGTGTTTAGCAGGTGTTGAGAAATAAAACATTCTAGTGTTTTATTTCTAAACGATAAAGTAATTAATGTTTACTTTTAAAACAGAAGAAGCGTTAAATGCAAAAAATCAAGTGTTTGATCTTAAACATCTAAAGCATTTAGCAGAAATTAAACGCGTAAGGTGTTTACCAAAAAACTCTAACCTAAGCGCCGTCTAAAATTAAAACACTTATTCGCCAATTAAACACTTGGGAAGGTAAACACTTAGTTTTGATAAAACACTTATGGGGAACTAAACGCTCTAGCGTTTTATTTTTACACGGTAAAGTGTTGAGGGTTGGGAAGTGCCTCTAGTGATCCATTTTAGAGATACTATTTTCAGAAATAAAAAAAATAAAATCATTCAATTTTATCGGGTAATTTTTATTATCATACAAAAGAACTAGAATTTCAAGAAACAGGGAAGTTATTGCATTTTGCATCTAAGCTTTATGAAAAAACAAAAAAAAATATAGCGCGTGTAACCAGTGCACGTGAAAGATGTGAAACATCTTTGGCGATCTTTATCTTTCTTTTAATTGAATAATTAGTAAGAATAAAGGCCATTTTACATCCCAAACGCAAAGGGGAAACGCAGCTCTGGAGCTCTTTTATCGCACAACAATTTTGCGTTTGGGATGTAAAAAAGCCGTAAGTTTTATACACACCGATTTGTGTTGAAAATGTACCATTGCCGTTGATGACCTTCGACCATGATGTCCGACCGCATTTGAAATATATTTTTGGTGGGCTTGGAAACACATTTTTCTAGACAAGTCGATTTTATTTAATTATACAGTCGTTATACAGATTTTTATGCTCCCCGTGTTTTTATTTTAGTCTGTTAAAAGTCTCAGACTATTACTTAATCCGCTGACACGACGCAGGGACTTAAAGTGCCCCTTGGCGTACGACATGAGAAAACAGCACGGCTACTATTACACGATTTCTTACCAGACGTCAGAATCTCAAGAAGGCCATGTTTGTGTTCTAATTATTTTCTAGTTTTTGGCGCAGCTTATGATTTCAAATAAAACCATTTAACTTAAAAGTTTTTTTGTTTGGGTTTTTGGCTCGTATCATCATGCAAACTTCTCATCCTTTCCAACTCTTTCATTGCATCTTTGTTGCACGGTTCTTACCTGTTAATTTCTCACAATCAAGCTCCTCAATACATAACCCTTCCAAAGTTCTTACGCGACTCAATGCTACATACCATATTGCCAGCGGCGTTTTGAATTTTCTAATTTTGACAACAAATACATTATTTCCGACCTTAAACGCATCCAAATAGCGATTTTCAGTGAAATCGAATTGTTATTACCAAAATCGTACCGCCATTTTGAATTTTCAAATTTTGACCACACATTCGTCATCTGTCACCTAAAAAACCCTCCCATACCGATTTTCAATGGATTCAGAACACATTCGCAAAATTCATCCGCCATGTTGGCGCGGCCATTTTGAATTTTCAATTTTTGACCACAGAATGGTCACTTGTGGCCCTAAACACCCCCCGATACTGATTTTCAATGGAATCGGAACACAATTGGAAAATCCGTCCGCCATCTTGGAACCGCCATCTTGATTTTTTTACAAAAATGTCAGATTGCATTTTCACGGGAACTCAATATGTGTGCAAAGTGTCATAAGAATCGGTTAAGTAGAAGTAGGTGAAAAAGCTGTCGCAAGATTTGAACCGAACAAACAAAAAAACAAATAAAACCATTAAATATAAATAATAAAATTCAAATGCGGAATTGAACCCGCGACTATTTGGAATATCAACGTCGTAAGGCAACCACTCAACCATTTGTTCCATTCTGCCTATGTCTGGCTCGTCATGTCTGGCTCGCGGCATATAAAGACTTTTCTTTGGTGCTACTAGTTTTTTTTTTAAATCCCCGTCTTATTCTGTCCTCATCAATACAGATCTTCCGTTTCCCGGAATAAAAATTGGATTGGACGAAGCGTTCCCTATAAAGCGTTCCCTAAAAAGCGTTCCCACAAAATGTTCCCGACCTTGAAGAATTACTCTCAACGCGCGCAAAGATGTTTCACATCAATTGCAATAATAATGCCAAGCAGCAAGCTCAACTCAGAGAAATTGTAGAAAGAACTGACAACACCAACATATGGTTTTATTCCACAGATTCCCATCCAATACTACCACGACAAAACGGTGGCTTCGGCTGTTAAATAGGAGATGGCTTCTTTGCTTATTATGGCTGTAAAGATGGAACACAAGAAAGGGGAAATGTTATGTAAGTTGGGGAAATGGAAAAGCGAAGGACTATATTACTGAATGGAATAGAACCACGGACCTTTGGAATGGTATTCGGGTGCCTTAGCCCCTTAACAATACAATACGAAAAAGCGATCAATATTTGCTCATGTTAAACTCTAAAAAAAACACTGAACTGCTTTTAGAGAATGCTTAACATACCTAACAAAAAAAACTCAAAATCACTGTTGAAGAAGAAGTCTCGTAACAATTCGAAATCGTAGAAACTAAAACATAAAATCTAAAATGACAAACTCACAACGATTTAACTTAATTCATATCCGTAAAAGTTCTACAGGTAACAACAACCATTGAAATTGTAAAAAAACATCTACTCCAACATCATCCATAACTTTAAGAGCTCGAAAAAGAGTTTTCTTTTGCATAAATGCAAATCCTCTGCAGCTGCAGAGATGTGAAAAGTTTTCTCTAAAATTCCTGCCTCCAGCCCCGGTACGTTCCTTCCTAAAAACATTTTCATGAAGCTGCAACAATTTTAAGGGAAAAACCTATGATGGTAGCCATAAGGCAAAAACAATTTAAGTTGCAAAGTTAATAAGTAATCACTGCCATGCATTTCACACAGATTCTATACACAGTCTATGGAAGTCACTAGAGAGGCACACTTTTCGACACAACTTCCGTTCGCGAAATAAGAAACAAGCTCCTTCCACAACCCCCTTCCCAAAATAAAAGAAAATAAAACTTTCGTGTCTTCTTGCAACTATAGTAGATATACGGTGCCGCAGCAGGAATGGCAGCAGAAGAAGTAGAAGAACGAGTCTAGGGTATCCTTTTCTCTAGTATGGCAAACCCCGAGGAACTTTATATCATTCGGTGTGTCTGGATCTCCTTTTTCTTTCAATAACAAAGGACTTACGGTCCCTGGGGGAGGTCCTATCTGGCAGAGAAAGGGCGGATAAGAACCTGCAGCCGCCGGAATTGTCTTCGTGAACTTCTCTGATTCACAATATACAAACACAAAAACGACCGAATCGTAAATCTTGAATGGAAATCAGGGAAGTCTTAGAAGACGCTAGATTTCAGGGCGGTTGACAGATCCCAACAAAAGGCTGCACTGCCATAACCCCTTCGTCCTCGCGTACTACCTTGCTTGTTTCAATAGCGACCAAGTAAGCTACCAATAAACCGAACACTCCCGGTCCATTGTTTACTTTTTATCCTTTGTTGGAGCAGAATGAGTTTGTGTTTAATTCTTTTTTTGTTGTTGTTGTTGTTGTTGTTGGTTTGTTTTCTATCTTATTCTTTTCTCTTAAGATAAGTTTCGCCACCCGCCTTAAGTAGCAAGGCACAATTTCAGGGGTGCACCACCATAACTACCCGGGCTAAGAGCACATTCCGCCTCACGAAACAATTTCTGGATTGCTTTTTCACAAAAGTGTTGATTGTGCAGAATGCATCCCTGTCGACCGTTCTATTAAAAGTAGGATAAAAGTTTATTTAGGAAATACCAGCGGTTTATTGATTGAGATGGAATTTAATGCATCTCCGGAAGTTTCAACAAAAAAATACTGGCCGTGTTCGTTATTGTTTGAACATTCAAGACAAAGCGAAAGTTTTTTATAAGTTTTTGTTTTTCTTCAAAATTAAATCCTGCGGCGAGAAAAAAATGTCAGAAAAAAACCCTTTTCGGGTTATCATCATCTCACAAAGGCACTAAGTTTCATCTGAACAAACAAAATACGATGAAACAATGTATCGATGACTTTTCTTTAAAAAACTGTTGTATAAATCGAAATCTTTCTTCATCATCATTTTGCTTGTGTGTCATATCATCTATTTTTTCAGTTCATCGCAATTCAGCATTGATAACAGATTAACGAAACAAACAAACTCATTTCGGTGCGCTTAGAGAGAAATGAGATTAATTTTCGACCAACATTAAGAAAAATAGAAGAATTTCAAAAAATGACCGCCACATAACATTGGGAAAAAACCAGTGAGGGGAAAGTTTTAATTTAATATTAATTTTTATATTTGTCGTCTTTACTTCTAAGAATTTTATATTAACGATTATTGATGGAGAAAAAAATAAGAAAATTATATTGCATTATCTTCTCGGGTGTGCTGGCACGTATTCTCCTACACAAAACTGATAATGGTGCGGCGTTTTTTTTTTTGTTTTATATTTTAATTTATAAGTACATAAATGTGTTATTAACTCACTTTTTCGGGTCAGAGTATTTCGTTGATTTTAATTAAAATGTGAAGAATTTGTAGAATTCTTGAGTTGGGGAATAACAAGAATATGTTTAGCGTATGCATTTGTGATAAGGATATTGGCTGACTAAGTAGGGAAATGTTTTTCTCAATTCGGTGAAATACGATGCTGAGTCAATTGTTGTTTGTTTTAATCAAGTTTCAATGTAAAAACGTCAGTTGAAAAGTTCGCGGAATGCAACTTAAATATTTTCTTGGAATCAAAATTCTTAATCACTGGAAATTAACTGAAAAAAATTAAATATAAACAATAAAAAACCAATGTCGTTGGGCCTTATTCTGAGAGTCATGTGACATTGCAAGTGAAGTGACACTCAAGGAATGGTATTCCCCGAGTCGACTTAGAGACATCTAGCATTCAAAATTGCCAACCGTCAGTTGCATGGGGCATTCCCAGAGTGGAATGAAGGTTGTTAACTGCGTTTCCATTCCATGGAATACCTTTCCGAAATTGAGGTGACAATCAATCGAGAAATGTCATGTGAGTGATTCGACTCTCAGAATAAGCCCCTTTTTAAGAAAATCAATGAAATTTTTCGTGACTATGTTTCATCTTGATCAATCTCAAATTAAGTTATTTGGACATAGAAAAGGAAAAAGTGTTTAGCAGAAAAATAATAGAAAAAAAATAGGTGGCCTTAGGTGTTAAAGGGAACGGATGGCACTTTTAAACAAACAATTGAACAATTTCTTCAAGTAAATTTTCCAGCTACAGCTTTCTACAGAGAATATCGTTTCAGATGGTACGTAAGTTGGCTGGGAGCAGTAATGCTTGAGGCTATCTAGGAAGGCGATTCGATTGTGTACACCATTACCATTCGACAGCATGTCCTTTGGCAGTAAGGCCAGGGTTCTAAGTAGGCGAGGAGTAACTAATTCATCATGAAGAATTTCTGGAGAGTATTAGGCGGCCATTACACGTCCATGCAAACGGCATTCAATTATATCAGTCATGATTAATGGAAATCAAAGTATATGGAGGATTACGTCAGTCAACACCCTAGACGTCAGGTTTTCCGTCAGTCATAGGCAAAAATGTGGCAAAACTGACATCAAAACCTATCGTCTAATGGATGCCTTACATTAAAAGCATAACCGATGGCGGGTGACTAGTTGCAAACTATTTTCTAAAAAATACTCAGCGGCCACTTCTTGCACAGGATTATGCACACGATGTTGATCGTCAATGTAACCGGTGAAGTATATGCAGCGCCCACTTCCTTTATTATCCAAATGGTGCGTTTGTGTAAGACTAAAGCAGTCACAAGTGTGTGATGAGTCTTCTCAACTTAAGACAATTTGGTATCCTAATTTTGCAGCCATGGTTTTGGCAATCCAGAAACAGTGCCAAGGGTTCTCAAAATGTGACTGTATAGTCACAAGAGTATAGAGAGCAGGTTTCTTGACAGGCTCGAAACACAGCCAGCATCGATGAGAAGGGCTCGGACGTTTACATACATTTTGTCTCACTGCATCAATATTTTCTGGCATGTATCGGCTATGTTGTCGCCTACTCTTTGCTTTATTTCATTACACGAACACAAATTCACCATAAGAAGTGAATTATTTGTGATTTTTCTAATGATTGAGTGCTTAGAATACCAAAATAGCTGATAGTCACAAGAGTCATAAACTCTCAATGACAATCAGGGGCCGTGGTTTCTCCAGTCGATATCGATTCCTGTCGATAGATAAAAATTGGCATTTGGCAACACGATATCGATAAAGACGTTTGACGTTTATTAAAAAGCTAAATTTAAGCATACAATAAGCTTTTAACAATTTCCATTTTAATTAAATATACGTGGTTTGCTGCACTTTGAGTAATATCACACAATTTGATGGTTTTGTATGCCAGCGCTTATCTGTCGATTTTATCGTAATGCCAAATATGAAACTTCGATAAAATCGAGAAACTTTTTTTGTCGAGTCGATCCATCGACTCGAGGAACCAAATACTGCCCAAGGAGTCACAAAATCTGGTCACAATTTAGAATAGGGGGTAAGCATCAATCAGCGAGATGCGTGGAGCAACATGTAGTATATATGTAAACAGGCGTATTCCGTAACTGTTTCAAACTGGTGGAGGTGCGTTCATAACCTCCTACTGGTTGCAACTAGAAGCAATCCTGAAAGGCATGCGTTAATATGAGTGGGCCTACCAAGCCATGATGTAAAGTTATTGTGCCAAGCACTGCATGGCAGTGGGTAGCTTTTACACTGTCGTTTAACGAACTCCTCTGGCCACTGGGCGAACCCTTTTGTATAATACCTTATCCTGATATGGAGGGGCTGTCAGGATGGAGCTTCCCTTTGCTCCCATAGTCATGGCACTTTTCTGGACCAATTATTCTGGAGAGGGCCAAGGCAAGGAGAGCCGGACCGGAGTGGAATTGCGGAGCTCCACGTAGCACACCCGAGCTACACTTTCGACAATTCCTTCCCAACAGACCAAACATAGGACGGGGGGTAAGGAACCAGAGAAGCTAAGAAGCAGACCCAGCCAACTGCGGTTTTGCTCAAGGTTTTCGGACCCACCAGAAAATTGACAGCATCAGCTCCCATATCATCTAGAGCGAACAGCCTCATGCACTGCCCATCTGGTCTGTTGCCTAAACGACAGCGGTCAGAGAAGTCTCCAGGGGAGCAGGAACTGAGAAGAAGAAAAGGAAGAGCCGCAATGACCCTAAGTTTCGGGAGCCACCAAGGGCAAGGTAAGGAGGGCCGGAGTGACATTAGGAAGCCCCACGGCGCACACCCGTGCCCTGCTTTTGTGAACTCCTTCCTAACAGACCGAAGGAAGAACTGACTGTGTACAGCTGGAAGCACCAATTGGCCCGGATCACCAGGACAATGATACGTTTTTTTTTCGTATAGAGTGCAATGTCGAACAGCAAGCTCTAGTCGATAGACAGTGAAGGGAAAGAGAGAAGTGAAGGAAGGAACTGCCACAACCACCTACTCCCAACCATTTCTATCGTGACTCTGGCATCGGGGCAACGAGAAACAACTCGCTGGACTGTTATGCCTCCTGGAACGAGTTGAATCCCATCAACCAACCGATAACATGTGCTGGTGTTCAACGAGAGCCTGCTTCAACAGTCAAGTCTGAGCGACCAGCCCCTAGGCAGATTGCTGATCTTGTGTTCAAGCGGTCTGGCCTACAAATATTAAGTAAAGGGATGTAGTACAGTATACCAAGCGAATTGCCACGGTACTTTTGGACCCAATACCTCTCCAAAAGAAGAAGAAGTATCAATTCCAACAAAATGGTACTGGTACCATATATCAGAACGAGCGAGCACACACTTTCGAGATTGACAGAATTGGTTCTTCCAGACAGAGCTCTTTACAGCAAGCCAGATGGGCAGATCTACAAAAACGAGAATAAAATTGAATTTTTTTGGCCCTTCGTTTTTTTCAATGTATTTGAAAATTTAAAATTGGATATAACGAAGATTAATGATAGTATTCTAGGTTTTAATGGGTTAGTCAAAATATTTGAATTTTTATAAGTTATAGCATTTTTAAGTATCGAACTATATAAACTTTACAGCTTTTCTGGCAAACAAAAACTTATGATTGAGGGTTTTCGCTTAAAGTTCTTTAAGTAAACTGCTTGTTAAACGCCAGTATTTGGGCTTAAGCTTTGGATTTTGCAATATCGCCCCACAGGGAAGTGATAATTTTGACTAATTCTTACTTATTTGGAGCTAATTTTGAGCTATAAATAATTGTTTGAAATAACTGATTTTGAATGGCCAATTAGAAACCGATGTAAAATTTTATTTGAATTAAACTTTAAGGGCACTTTTTTTTAGCTTGTAAAATGATGAATCCACGAGCCGAGCCCACTAAAATTCCTGTTTTTGTAGAACTGTCCATATAAATACAGGCGCAGTGATATTTAAGCCGTGTCCACACATAACAAACATTTGACAAACATTTGACAAACATTTGATAAACATTTGACAAACATTTGACAAACGTTTGACAAACATTTGAATAGTGTTTGTTATGTGTGGACGCGAGTCTTGGAGTCTTTGGATTTTTAAAAATGTTTGGATTTAATCCAAATGAAATGGAAAACATCAGATGTTTGTTGAAATTTTTTCAGTACTTTCATGCACTTTTATGCAAACGGACATTCATCATGAGTGAGAAGTGGGATAAAACCACAATAATTAAATTTCAAGAGTATTCTACCCATCAGGGATAAGTCATTAAAATTACTTGCGTTCGTGGAGGAGGTCGTGACAAAGAGGTACACAGAAAATCTTCCGGAATGGCTGCGAAAGGGTGAAAACACAAAGAAAGCAGGTTGCCTGCATTCCTATTGCCAGCGTCTAGCGGCGCCAATCAGCAAAAAGAATGGATATCCATTCTTTGTGCTGATTGGCGCCGCTAGACGCTGGCAATAGGAATGCAGGCAACCTGCTTTCTTTGTGTTTTCACCCAAAAAAGACATTAAAGCGAATTCAGAGAAAGAAGATTGGGTAGGACACGATTATAAAATGAGTTTGTAAGAGGTGCTCTTTTTTCTTCTGAGCCAGTACAATGCCAACTTCAAATGAGGCGAGGTGCCCTTGTAATGCCAAAATGACAAAAATAAGCAAATTAAAGAAAGGAAGAAGATGTGAAGAGCTTTAATCACGAGTTTGATTTTAATATGCATTAAACTGCCTCAGAGTAAGAGTACAAGAGTAAGAAACCTATGCCTCCACGATATATACGGATATTTTTCTGCCCCAAAGGAAGTAAAAAAGTAAAATTCGATGTCTCTCCACTACGTTTTTACAATTACACCTCGCCTAGTTTATCTCGATACAGCCTCATATACCAGTAGAACACTATTTTTGAACCGGGACATTTCAAAATATTGAGGCCTCAGTACATTTTACTATCGTGTAAGGGAAAAAACCTGGCATCCCGCCAGAATTGTTGAAAGCCGACTCAAGCCTCATAGCAGATGCGCTACAGCCAATCCTGGAAATAGCATGGAACACCTGTACCTTTCCGGAGGATTGGACGGAAGGTATCATAGTCAAAATACCAAAAAAGGGGGACCTAACAATATGTGACAACTGGAGAGGCATCTGTTTATTATCTACGGTGGGAAAAATCTTGTCCCATATATTACTATCTAGGATAAGAGAGGCAGTAGATCGAACGCTTAGAAGACAGCAGGCTGGATTCAGAAAGGGCCGCTCCTGCATAGACCATATTAACACCTTGAGAATCATAGTGGAGCAGTCTACTGAATTTCGATCCCCCCTTTACCTTGCTTTCGTAGACTATGAGAAAGCGTTCGACTCGGTTAATAGGAGCTTTATATGGCGAGCTCTACGGAAACGTGGACTGCCGGACAAAATAATAGAATTGATAAAAGCTCTATACAACAATTCCAAATGCAGAGTTCTCCATAATGGAAAATTATCCGACAGCTTTGAGGTGAGCTCAGGAGTACGACAAGGATGTCTACTTTCACCATTACTATTTCTTATAGTAATAAACGACATTCTTGTCAGCGCTCTAGATAGAAGAACAGGTGGCATACAATGGGGATTGCTAGACCGCCTTAAGGATCTCGACTACGCGGATGATATCTGTTTGCTGGCCCACAGACACCAGGACCTCAAAAACATGTTAAACAAATTGGCAACAGAAAGTAGCTCGGCGGGCTTAAGGTTAAATCCGACTAAAACAAAAGAAATGCGGATAAATGCAAACACCCTTGAACGGGCAGCGCTAAATAACCGTGACGTGGAACTGGTAGACAAATTCTGTTACCTCGGTAGTATTATTACCGAAAACGGCGGTACAGAAGAAGATGTCAGTTCCAGAATAAATAAAGCAAGAAGCGCATATGCATGCCTGTTTCACATATGGAGATCAACAGAGATCTCAATTAACACCAAATTGCGGCTGTTCAACTCCAACGTTAAGGCAGTTCTTTTGTACGGTTGCGAAACATGGAAAGTCACCCAATTCATCACAGGGCGCCTACAAGTTTGCATCAACAGATGCCTACGTCGTATCCTAAAAATCCGCTGGCAAGATAGAATTTCAAATGAAGAACTATGGCGCCGGGCCGGCCAAGAAAGGATAGACGACCAAATCAGGCGAAGGAAATGGAATTGGATTGGCCACACCTTGCGACGCGAAGACGATAATCTAGCCAAACAGGCCCTTGACTGGAATCCGCAAGGATCCCGTCGAGTCGGAAGACCTAGAACAACGTGGAGGAGAACCCTATTATCAGAGGCCGCAACAACCGGGAGATCCTGGTCAGAGCTGAGAGCTGTCGCGCAAAACAGAGTCCGCTGGAGGGCAACTGTTTCCGCCCTATGTCCCATGAGGGATTAAAGGAGCAACTAGCTAAGGGAAAAAACAAACATTTCGGAAAACATTTTTCTCGCAGAAACTTCACCAAATGTTTGACGGATGTTTGTCAAACATTTGTCAAACATTGTCAAACATTTGTCAAACATTTTTCAAACATTTGTCAAATGTTTTTTTGCAAATGTTTGTTATGTGTGGACCGGCCTTTAGAGTCAGTTTTTGATTAGAAAAGCGATGAAAGTGTTCTAAATGATTAAAGTGACCTAAAGCGAAAATTGGTAATTAGGAATTGAGTTAAAAGGCGCTAGATAGGAGTAATTAGTGCACTTTAAGAATAGTGTTTGTAGTCATTGAATTGTTAATAAAGAAATTTTGTGTGAACATTTAAAAAGGGTGTTCCTTAATTAATCCTACAAATTCGTTAAGCCGTAAAAAAGCAACAATATGAATTTTTCAAAGTCGGGTTGAAATCTCAGCAATTGTTAGTGCTCCCGGGCTGAAGTTTGGAGATCCCTGCATTAGATCATAGGATCCAAAGCCTTTCTCGTTATGCACCCTATATTATGGCCAATGATATTACCTATTACTTTTTTACGAATTGACTACCTAGAAACATTTGCAAGGGATAATAAAATAATCATACACAAAAAGACTGTTATCAAACGAGTTATCTCATCAATTCCCGGCGTAAATACAAATTCATCACTAATTTCCAAAATTGCAATTTCGAAAAGGATAAAAACAAACGTTTCGCATCGTTATCACTAGAACCATTTCGTCCGCCTTTAAACCGTTCAGTATTCACCCAATTTCCAGATCGTTATTTGCTTCAAAATGCCGTCGTAATTGCTCATTAAAAAGTTAAAACGCGCAACTAATACTCATAATTAGAGTCCAGGTGGTGTGTCAACGCGATTTTACCTTTTAGCACCTACAGGTGACGTTCGATGCCAGTTTACCGGGCACGTCCAAAAATGTTTGGTTCGCGGCGGCAAAAGTACGTAGCGTACCTCATCGAACGGCATCAATTGCGGTGCTCGATTCCGCAGACTCTCATTAAACGATGATTATTTTATGGAAAACTCAATTTTCGGAACTGCACCCCACCGCGACGGACTGAAGGGGCCGGGGGGCGGCCGGTGGTTGTTATGACGACTGGGCAAAATCCAGTTTAGTGGGGCTTATTTAAATTTACTAAAATATTCACCAGCATCGATGCGGCGGATTCGCTGCTGGCACGTAACAACGGCGTGGCCAAAATGCTCCGTAATGAGTTTATTAAAGTCGCTTTTAATTGCCGTTTAGAGAATTAATAGTCCCCAATTGGCATTGTCAGTATCAGCGTTGCGTTGCGGACAGGTGAGTGAAGATTATCAGGTGGAGTGATGGGGCGGCGCGTCCGTTCGTCATCGTAATCGATTTATTATAAAACAAAACATCGCTATCGGGCCGCGATGCTATATCGAATCGGATAATTAATTTCTGCCATAAATTTTAATGGAAATTTTGGCAACGCTTTTTGTTTGCCGTGTAATAATTGTTTTTCGGTAGATGCGGTAGGGCTTTTCGGGGAAGCGCGATCGACCGGAGTATTTTAGCTCTCCTTTGGGTGTGCAGGACAGTGGAGCAACACCTTTTTAAAGCGTGCAGTTGGCAGTGCATGTATGCCTCGGTCAACGGGTAAATATTTTGCCAATAATCGGTTGTTTGTTGGATTTGTTTGTTGTCGTTTCCAAAAAATTTAAATTTACTTTTATTTACTCTTGAAATGTGCCAATTACAGTCGTAAAAGCTTCGAGGCATGTTTACCATGTGGAATTGTGGGATTCGTATTTGTGATCAAATTCCAAGCAAAAGAGACTGCGTTTGTTTAATATTACTAATATTTTTTTAATTAAAATTTTTATTATTTTTTCAAGCAATTTTATTTCATTTTACTTTAAATAAACTAATGGAGATGGAACTGTTTCCCAACGTGCTATTGAAATTGCTTTCACTGGTAATAATTCCAACATCTTGTCTGTTTTACCAGATCTACAGAATGAGCGTATCTACAGGAGTATTCTCGTTACATATTGTTAAACCAGGAGCGCGTTCAAAAATCTTACTATGGTTAACCATGGTTAACTATGGTAAACTTTTGTCGTTCAAAAACTCCGTGGTTAACTACAACATAACCACGAGCATAACTTTTTGGCGTTCAAAAACCTCCATGGTTAAACATAAACTATCGTGGTTAAGTGAAGGGATGCAGCATAACCACATCTTACCTCGTGGTTTACCATGGTAAGGTTTTTGAACGCGCTCCAGTTCACCCATCCCAGTTGGGAACAGAATGCATTCAGAATGGATTCAGAATTGATTCCAGGGGCAGTATTTGGTTTCTCGAGTCGATATCGACTTCTGTCGATAAATAACAATTGGCATTTGGCAACACGATATCGACAACGTTATCGTCTCTTTACGTGTCGATAAAGACGTTTGACGTTTATTAAAAAGCTCAATTTATGCATACAATAAACTTTTAATAATTTCTATTTTAATTAAATATACGTGGTTTGCTGTACTTGGAGTAATATCACACAATTTGACGTTGGTGGGGCTTATCAGTCGATTTGGTCGTAATGCCAAATATGAAACTTATAGAAAATCGAGAAGTTTTTTCTGTTTTTTTTGAGAAACCAAATACGGCCCCAGTACATTGGAAATGACTCCACTTTAGATTCAAAGACATGTAGAGAATCGATTCTTTTTGCATTGGGATGTCATAGGCTGGAACCAATTCATTCCTCTCTGCATTCCCTAGAATTGGTTCGGAATTGATTCCTTAGAATTGCTTGGACATTTTTTACGCTTAGCAACGAACTGGGAATACATTCGATTCCCTTCTGCATTCTCCAGAATGCATTCTGAATCAATTCTTCTGGAATCCCCACTGGGTACAAGGAGATATCAGAGTGTGTGTGTGTGAAATGCGCGTGTAAGAATATAAAAAGTAAGAAAGCTCATTGTGCATGGGTTAGTTTTCATGACACAGGTTGAAAATATTACAACACTGCCCCTTTCCGTTTTGCTCCTCTCGCCTAAAAAACCGGCTTTACAACACGTAAGGAATACATGTGGAGATTCCCATGATAACTTTACTATCGTGATTATTTCTTTTTAATGATGAAGGGCTTCCAAGCAGTTCCAAGCCTCCTACCCTCGACCTGGCATTGTCATGGTAAAATAAGTTATGGTGTGGTATTTGATCCATTCGTTAGCAGTTCTGTCAATCTCAACAAAAAGATACTGGTAACAGTTGACAGAAAACCAACACCCCGGGATTGACAGAAACGATCTTTGCAAACAAGGCTATATTCTCTAAAACCAAATTAGTAACTATTCACTGTTTTCCAGTGAATATTTACTGGGTGAACCATTGCTTAGTCAACCAATGCGAAACGAGTTGGAACAGTGAAATTCATGTAAAAAGAAGAAAAAAGTTTTCTAACGGGAATGCAAGCGGTCCCCCAACTAAGTACTAAAATGCTGCTTGACCTCCGTAATCAAATTAGAGTCGCTCTATTTTATATGCTAAATGGGACCCTTTACGGTCACCCGGATAATTGCCTCCCTAGATAATGAGTAATATATATTTTTTCCCAGTGAAATTATAATTTATTGGTTGAATCAGTAACCCAGTGAAAATATTGTTACCGGATGGACCAGTAACATTTTCACTGGTTCATTTTTAGAGAGTAGGTTACCAGCTGGTACCAGCAAAAGAGATAATCCTATGCGATGCACAACAACATGATAAAGCAAGCTCGTGGTGACATACAACTGATTAGTGTGGTGGCAAAGAACCATGCCTAATAGCTTCATAATTAAACGAATTAAGAGTAATAGAATGGCAGCGTTCAGCTTGGATATTCTGGGTACTGTTGACTCTATATTGGTATGCTCTGACGAAAACTGATTTCTGTTTTCATCAAGCTCAATAGTAGAGGGAAATTAAACAAAAAAAAGCTAAGTTATGATGTAGTTGGGAAGTTGGATTTTTTTGTTTTTTTTCTTTACATATGTTAAAATAAAGCGAAAAAAAAATTCTGCAAAATCAATTTTTCGATTTTTTGCCTTTTTTCATAGTTAGCAAAAGGCAAAAACTTGAAAATTGAAATTTTTTAGTTTTTTCAAAGTCCTAAAATGGGCATTTTAAATAAAGTAACGAAGTATTGCGTATGTTCACAAGAAAGTACATACAAAAACCTACAATTAAAAAATTTTTTTACCGTACGCTGATTTGGCATAAAATAGCGGCAATTTTAAAATTTTTCGAAAAGTGCCAATTGTTGCCGTAAAAATCGAAATTTTGTTTTGAAATTTCAACTACGTATTTATAGAATCAAAATACATATTTTCTCCAATAAATTTTTATCAAAATCTGACTATTGTCCCGTTATTTATTGCATTTTTAGTAAAATAAAACAAAATTTCATACTTTTTGGTTTTTTGAGGTTAGGATTCATTTTTGAAGTATTTATACCGAATCAGTTCGATAGTCTATTCATTCACGAGTATTTTTCATTTTTTTTATTTTCCTACGACCAACAGAACTGGAGAAATTAAAAAAATAGTGTAGCGATGCACTCAAAATGCATCAAAAATCCACATTTATGCAATTTTCTCGTGCAACCCAGGACCGATTTTGCAGAAATTTTCTTTTTCGTTTTATTTTAACATATGTAAAGAAAAAAAACAAAAAAATCCAACTTCCCAACTACATCACTATCATATGACAATTTCCCTCTACTACAATTTTCCCTTCTTCAGAGCTATAAGGTCGTGTAAAACCCCCTTCTTATTTAGTTTTGGGACTGGCAAGTCAATCAATTTATTTTTGTTTGGATCCCTGGCCATCGAGGATTCGAAAGGAATTATCGCCAATAAAGTAAAGCGACGGACGGGTCTGGCCATGCAGGGATCTCTCACTGCATTCATCGGTCCAGAACCGGCCTTTTGGGAGAACCGCAATCTTGGTAAGAGAACCCCTGACGATACTGGAAATGTCGAACGGAGGATCTCCTCTAGCCATATGAATTAGATATATATCACTGGATATTAACTATAAACCTTCTAAAGATTAATACATCAGTCTAAAGGGGCTATATCATCTCAGGGGTCTGTGGTTCGAATTCAGGCAGCGCCATGGACATTAGTTTTTTAACTTTCATCTTTCTTTTCTTTTTTATGTGAAAGTCTAAGCTCAGAAGTCGTCCTTTATACTAGCAGTCCGTCGTTCCAGTATGGTTGTACGACCCGGAATATACAAGAGGGGAGTCTAAGGAAGTGCGACGGAATCTGGTGCGCAGCCAGTCCATCACACCATGGCAGACGAGGTTGGACGATTCAACTAAGAGCCGATGGAGCCACAGATTCATATCAAAAGTCGGCAAGTGGTTTATAAGGGAACATGAGGAGGTTAAAATGCATACCTTCACCGCTTCAGGTTGCACGATTCACCGGACGATTAAGAGGAGGCGAAGCATGCCCACTTTACATGCCTGAGGTTACGGAGCACAGGCCTGTGCTGGAAACAGATGCTGAGGTGCAACTAACGCCGGAGAACATTCTGGCCTAGATGTTGAAGTCAGAGGATGTGTGGAGAATGATGTAAGTGGCACTGACGGCTATCCACCGGAGGCTTAAGCATTACGAAGCCGAAAGACACAGAGAAAGGCAAAGAAATACAAGGAGCGATAGCAGCTAGAAACTACATGGTAAGACTGTTCGGGTTCTGGTGAGCACCTTCGAGGGATCCCTTTTTAAGGGTTACCCTAATGACGCCAGGTTAAAGTAAAGTCTTGACGGCTCGTACCGGTCTGGACTTGAAAATCATGCAAAAGGGTTGGTGAGTTTAGTCACTCGGAATCTGACACTACCATCTGGGTGCGGACCCCCAGCGATTTGTCCTTTAGTAAGTTTGAAAGCTTTAGACAGGGGCTCGTACACATTCCCTGCTGCTACTACGATGTAAGATTCTTACCACTCCCTCGTAAAAAAACCAGTCCGTCGTGAAAGGCATGATATGGTGGTGTCTATTAGTAAACTTAGTTCGAAGGATTGGTGAGGATTTTGGTAGGTTGAAGCCAGTCTGGGTGTTGCAAGAGGAGGTGGTGCGTTTGAACTTTTGGATGTTATATGAGCTCGGGAATACTGGCTATGGAAGGTTGTTCCACAGTCGAGCTCTTCTGCTTATAAATGATTACCCTGACCGCTTTGTACGCTTAAGGCCCTAAGTACACGAGAAGTAAGCATATGATAAAAAATCTGTTTTGCTATTCGTGCTGAAATTTTGGTATTTGTTATGCTTTCTGAAGTTTTTCTAAAATAAAGATTTTTTTTTCATTTGAAAAAACGTTCGTCTTTTAATCTCTTACTTGTGTGAGTGTGAGCTTCCCGTGTACTCAGGTTAAAACCTGAAGCATAAAAATCTCTGCAAACCTCAGCACGAGACATTCTTTTGTTCAAAATTTCCTTCGCTTGAAAAGAGCTTTTCCTTCAGAAGCTTCCCTGCAAACAATTTCTCGGAGGCTCGCTTTGTCGGACCATTTTCGATTCGAAAAATGCTTGCGAAGGGTACGAGAAAAAGATTCAAAACGCAAAATGAGAGCTTTCCTGGTTGATTTGTTTCTCCCAAAGCCTTCATGCTGTAGAAAAATATTGAGAACCGATTTCCCCTGAATGGGACTTCAAATCTCCAAATTACACTAACAACATAACGTCATTTCACCGATTTGAAGTCCTATTGAGAGGAATTTTGAGAGCCTTTGGTTTCTCTTCAACGATTTGTTTGGAAAGTTCGAGCTTTTGACTTGTTTTGCTCGGCGGAGTGATTTTCGGCGCAGAAGCGATTTGCTATCGATAAGAGCATGCGATTCGTTATCAGCACGAGAAAGCGATTCGATCTCTTGCTCCGCTTTTATTGCCTTCGAATTCGTTTACGAGTCGTTAACGAGTCCGAGATCGAAGCAAGCTTTCGCTTTTGGCAAATCGTTCTCGAATCGTTTCCGAATCGAAATGTTTGCAGGGTTGCTTCAAGTGTACTTAGAGTCAAAAGGAAGACTGCATTCTGCGTTGTTTGGGAGGAATCCGAACGGCTTTGTGATATGCGAGAAAAATATAGTTGTGGAGGCAGAACCCAGCGGGAAATAAAGCAAGTGCTTCCACTGGAAGCTTTAGTGATGCGTTTCCAGAGTATTACGAATCGGAAGTTGGTTTGGTGCAAGCTGCGAATTCTCTTTATTCTTTGTATACATGACAATTCGCTGTGGATTTGGATCAGTTTTCATCGGTCTGCGCAACTAATTAGTATGATTACTAAAGGACACTTTCTGTTTTTATGTATGAAATATTTATTCTCTCTTTAGCTCTCTCCCTTTCCCCTTCAATAAAAAAAAGCTTAAAACTTCCCATATCCAGAGCGAACAATAATCGCAAGTGCTTCCCGCTGCATCCATTTAACAAGCTTCAGAAGCGCGTTTAAGGGAAGAAATGGGAATCGCATCTTTCTGATGACACCCCCATGTAAAATGGTAATGAAGTGGAATGGAACAGGCAAGCACTCCATGCTTCCAAAGAAGCGCATTAACTGGCGCGTTGAAGCGCTCTTCTTCCGCGCTGGGAACTTATATTTGATCACTAATATGGTTTAAATTTACTATTGCACACCTTCTGGAAGGGTCGTCGTAGTGTTGGGTAGGACACGATTATAAAATGAGTTTGTAAGAGGTGCCTCTTTTTTTCTTTTGAGCCAGTACAATGTCATACTTCAAATGAGGCGAGGTGCTTTGGTAAAGCAAGCAAATTAAAAAAGGAAAGAAAATAAATACCAATGAAAAGCTTTTTTTACGAGTCTGATTCTAATATGTACTAAACTGCCTCAGAGTACGTAAGAAAGCTAAGCCTCCACAATGTATATTTACATTTTACAATACCAACTCGCCTAATTTCAAGTTTTCACCCGATACAAAAAGGTCGGAAGGATTTGAAAATTTCGGCGTAGATATGTGGAGTAATAACTGCAATTGTCCTGTTGGTCTTCTAAAAGCGAAAGTATGCCAAATGACACCCCCCAGTTGGGAAAAGAAGAACCCATTCCAGAAGAATTGATTCAGAATGCATTCCGAAGGAACCAATTGATTCCTTTTCTGATTCTGGAGAATGCAGAAGGGAATCGAATGTATTCTCAGTTGGTTGCGTAAAAATTTCCAATTAATTCTAAGGAATCAATTCCGAACCGATTCTAGGGAATGCAAAGAGGAATGTATTGGTTCTGGCCTATGACATTCCAATGCAAAAAGAATCGGTTCTCTACATGTCTTGGAATCAGAAGTGGAACCACTTCCCCTGCACTGGAATCAATTCTGAATCCATTCTGAATGCATTCTGTTCCCAACTGGGCCTTAACACTTCAAAGTAAACTTACTGCCCGACCGACATTACTTCATGATGGACTTGTAGAAAAATAATGTGTTTACTGAGGCTTAGGAGTCTTTCGTTTAAAATATCAAATTTCATTTTTTTCGAAGAACAATCCAAGATTCCGATGACATCACGATCAAACCAAAATTAACATGAGTTTTTTTTTGGCAAACAAGGATTTATGAAGCTGCACGAGAGGCGTCAAAAATTAATGCCTCAAAACGTATTGAATGCCATCTTTAATTGTTGCGTGAGTCCAACGATCGCTAAAGTTCACAAAATCAGTGTCAGCACAAATTCCTCAATGAATATTTTATCGCTGGTGCAAGTCGTTGATCTAAATAGTGAATGAGAACCGAAATCCTTGGCACATAAAGTGATTGACGTAAGCGACAAATTTGTGATTCAATTGAGATCAATTAATTGAGGCTTGTTGGTTCTAAAATGTAAGATGGCGCCTCTCCAACACCCCACCCGCCACCAACAAGAACGGCGGCGGCTTGAAGACGCTTTTGCCAAGAAGGTTTGTCGGTCAATTTATAAACAAAGCTTGCGTCTGAAGAATTACCTCGATACAAAATCAAAGCGATTCTCGTTCGCAGAAGCGGCGGCTTTGTACGTGAGAAAAATCGAAGAATCGCTTCGAAAATTCTTACAAAGTCCGAAAATTGCTTAGACTAGTTCCGAAATTAGATTTGAGAAAAAGTCTTTGAACTGTTCGCGGCTATCCTCAGGAGTACGGGGCTGATGCAGTGGGGTTGTTGACGAGGTATCACAAAAAAGCATTTTCAAAACAGTAAACAATCATTATTAGGACTTGGGAAATCAGTGTATAAAATTCATTGAAGATTTCTCGAAGAAAACTAACAAAAATTGCTAAGAAAAATTTCGCCCGCCATGTCGCGCCATTCGTTCGCGCTGTGTCAAGAGAGGAGAAAAATTGAAAAAGTAATTTCCTTCTTGCACCCGAGGAAAAGTTTGCTTGAAAGTTTTTCCTAGAAAATTTGAGAGAATTTTCTGCTTTTCCGACGTGTCTTTTTTTTTGTTGTTGTTCGTTTTTCCGCTGGAGATTTTTTCCTCAACTCCTGGATGTATCCATCACGGTAGATAGTGTCTGACATTGTCCGTCGCAGTTCGGAGAAATTGTCATCCGGTGGAAGAGTTCTGAACTCGCTTTTTCCTCTGGTGGTGGATCTTCGCTTCTCTGCTCCAAATAAGTTAATCACATTCTCAAACAAAAGTTGTGCCGTGCCTTGTGCCGTGCCGACGATTTGTTTACCTTTTAATTGGGAGAGAAAACTTGATTTTTATTTGTCACTTTTTTTCCTTCTTTTATTTTTCTTTATATATTTCAAGAAGTTTTTTTCCAATCAGAGAATCAGCAACTTGTAACCGGTTTCGATTTTCTTCTTCTTAGTGTGTCCTTGTTTGTTGATGGGGATGCGAATGCCCAGGGGATGAATTCCGCTGTAGGCTCCGCTCTTTTTTACATTTACGAACTACGGAATGAACTGCAGTTGGATTTAATTGTGGGATACAATTATCGTTTCTTCGATTTTCGATGTTAAGTTGGTGGAAGATGATTGTGAAACTGAATGAAGGAAATATTTTGATTGGCTTGAAGTTGGTTTAATTTGTATTCATGATAATACAAGGCCTCCCGGTGTAAGTTTTGAAAAGAAGGCTTAAACTGTGAAATCATTCAAAAGTGACTTAAGTTTATTTCTTTGCTTTAAGGCAAGGATGAACGCTTTCGCTTCACGCTGGCCAGAAAATGTTTACTACAATTAGTCCATTATGCTTGCACTTTTGAAACACGTTTGTGATGAGTTTTAAAAGAGGGTCATCTGGCTTCGTACATATTCCCCGAAAAGTCTAGGCGCTAAGGTCCCCGACCTCCATCCCAGAGGTTCGGAGTTCGATTCCACGTAGCGGCATGGTTTTCCCACTTGTTCCACTTACATAACATTCCTTCTTTCTTGGTTTCCTGTAGACATAACATAGAAGCTGCCATAAACGAAGCGGAGAGGTACAAAGTTATTTGGATAACCGAGCTGAGTTGGAGCTTGAGTGCTCCTAGAGTAGCATTAACAATATAGAGTATAGAGGAGAGAGACTACTCCTCTTCCAAAATACCAGAAGCTATATGGCGCAGCAGCTTAGTGGCACAACAGCTAGAGGTCATAGGAAAGAGGACAGGGTAAAAGTTCTGATAACTGAATAGAGTACTGAGTTGCCTTAATAGTCCGGGGAAATTAGCAAAAAAAGCACGAAAGGAGACAAAATTTCAAAATGGCTGAAAATTGGACCACAGCTTTCTTGGGACTTCTTAAGAAAACAATTTCGGAATCACAAAAAAAAACATGGCCGCCGGAGATATCACTTTTTGGCAAAAAAAACACTCAAAAACTGGTTTTTTTCCGAAATTTTTTTTTATCAGTCAATTCAAAACATTATTGCCTACAAAATACCCCTCTTGAAATTTTTTGAAAACCTTGACCTTTCCGAATTATTCAAAGTACTTTTGGCTGAAAAGTGATTTTTGGAAACTTTGACCGTGAATAACTTCGAAAGGGTTAGGTTTTCGAAAAAATGACACGAGAGCTTTTTGTAGGCAATAACGTTTCGTATTGACAAATCAAAATTTTTATCATTGAAAATGATTATAGGGTCGGTAAGTATGAAAATTGGTAACGAAAAATGTAACGAAAAAGCGTTACGCAGAGATGCTGAGATGCATGTGTCTTTGTATCGTCGTGTATCGTGCTTGGAATACAGAACTACAGGAAGGGCCCTCGCCGAATTTTAGCGTAGTGAAATTCTTTTTGTGTGAGTGCTCAGGTTTTTATAGTGTGTGTGCAAAGGAAGGCGAAAAAAGCGAGTGCATTTGAAGAGGCAGAAAACAAGAAATTCTATTTTGTTACATTTATAATTATTTCGCGTGTATATTTATATAGAGGTAAGTTTCAACATATCGCAAAATCATTTTCAATGATCCCGTCGTTTGCGTGTTTGCAAAGACTGTAGATTTTTTTTGAAAAAAACAGTTTTGGAGTGATTTTTTGCCAAAAACTAATATCTCCGGCGGCCGTGTTTTTTTGTGATTCCGAAATTGTTTTCTTAAAAGTCTCAAGGAAGCTGTGGTACAATTTTCAGCCATTTTGGAATTTTGTCTCCTTAAAATGCTAATTTCAAATGCTATAATTATCTACAATAGAAAGCTAAGGAGATCAAAACGCAAAACTGGGACAACTTTCGGTGGAAGCATAGACGAGTTCTTCACTACAGTTCGTCTGCAAAAGACTCGAGTGAACGATTACGCAAATGGCATTAGTATGCTTATGGGAAGTACACTAGAGGCCAATTAAGGGTCAATAAGGCATTTCAACTTCTGTTGGATACGCATCGTCCTGGTTACGAAACGCTAATCAATGACGTCCAAAGCCTCTCGGGATAAATTTGAACTCCCAACAAAATTAAGGGGGCTATTCAATACCTTTAAGCTTTTTAAATCACGACATCTTCCGGTACGGTATCTTCCCAAACAATATGGGAATTCCGGCGTGGATATGTGAGTAATAACTGCGGCGATGTCAAAAGCTTTATAATTTTAAACCGCATTGTCGTTTTACCAAGCGGTCCCCAACTGAGTACCAACCACGTAGAATGCTGCTTGACCTCCGTAATCGAACGAGAACCGATCTATTGAGTATGCTAAATAACACCCAAGCAAGTATGCTAAATAACACCAGAAGCAAGGCAACAACAAAAACTAAAGCTTGGTATGAGTAAGTTGAAGAGTAATAAAAAGCTTTTCGAATACGAGGCATGTCCAGAAAGTAAGTGTACTAGGGCCCTCAGGGCAGAATGAATTTTTTTGCTATTGTAGTAACACAACCGTGTAGCTTAGCTCCTCCATGTCGAACGAGCCCAAGATACCGTCAGTATGACTAAACTGTGGTTACAGCAACGTGTCTCGTGAACCATGTCGATAAAATCTGCCGCCAAGAGCGAAATTCGCAGCGTTATCCGTTATCTCGTTGTGAAACTCCAAAGGGTTTTTAGAGCGGTATGAACTTGTAGGTGATGATTTTCTGCACTCTATTGTTACAGGGGATGAAATTTGGGTTGTCCACGATACCCCTGAAACCAAACGACAATCCTCCCAATGGCGTCACACCTCATCACCCTCAGCTAAAAAATTCGAAACGACAATTTCGGCCAAAAAAATCATGGCATCCATGTTTTGGGCCACAAGGGGATCATTTTGATCGAACTTTTACCTCAGGGTGAAACCATCAATACTTTTCGGTATTGTGAGACCTTAAAAAAATAAGAAGGGCAATTCAGAATAAGAGAAGGGGACTGCTGCAGAAGGGAGTCTGCATTCTGCACGACAATTCCAGAACCCACACGGCCAACGCAACAAAACAAACAAACTTTTGGAGTCGTTCGGATGGGACGTTTTGAACCACCCCCGTATTCCCTTGACCTGGCGCCTGCAGATTATAAGAAGGCGAAGGTAAAGAAATGGGCAAAAGAGTTGGCGGCAGAGTTCTTTGACCAAGGCATCAAAAAAATTATTCCTCGTCTCACTACGTGCATCGAGAGGGATGGTGACTACATGGAAAAATAGTTCACATATGTACTGATGTAACCATGTAAAAAGTTGTTTATAAATAAATTATTTGAAACCTACAAAAATCTAGTACACTTACTTTCTGGATATGCCTCGTACATAAGGCAGATGTTGGGGTTGCCTCATTTCATTTGTAATGAGGTTTGCCTCACAGGGCCCTTAGAAGAAACTGATAGGGCATACCTTACTTCAGTATAACTAATTTTGTTTTGTGTTGCGATTATGAGGAATCTAAGGCGAAAGCCCCCTTTCCACCTGCCCCTCATTTGCTACATGGGGCCCGCACGCTGCATGAGGCATGCCCTTTACATGCTAGTCGGGTATCAGTCTTGCCATAATTTGTGAGCTTTTCCGTGTGGTGCGTCCAACAAGAGGAAATTTATAAACCACAGCGTTAACCGTCAGTTCTTCATCCGTGTACATTTATGCGACCACGGGACGACACAATTGCCTAACTTTTCCTTCGCTCATTACTGTACGACCCATAAAACTATAAACACAACTCCTGATAAATTTGGGCTTCATTCACCGGCAGAAAACGGCAACTTCAGTGGTTTCGGAAACAATAACTTTAGTGGTTTCGGAAAAAATCGATAGATGGCGCTGCATGCATACAACTTGTTCTGATCCGCCGAATTTGAACAAAGTGTCATTACTTTCGTGCTTTTATAGTTAAAAATGCATACATATAGGTACAGGCTGACTGGAGGTGCTCTTTTTTATGCTTTACCTAAAAGTCCTTACAATGTACTAGCATATTCAAGTTGAACATAACTGTCCTTCCTTTTACCTCTTGCTTAAGGGATTCTGCACTCCTTAAGGACGAATTGGGGAGTATATTTCGGTATTGAGATTACCAACGTGGCCGCGATGAGTGAGGCATTTTCAATAGAGTCACCCTTGTTTGGGTCCCTGGTTATCAGAGCTTCGAAGGCAATGACGACGGATCCCCTGTTCACACAGAGTTCTGACACTCTATTCATTGGTCCCGAAACGACTTCGTGAAGAGCGCACTTGACGATCGGACCCTGATGTATATCTATAATAGTCCAATAAATAGGTACTTTTCCTTTTCGAAAAATACCGCACGCGATTTTCTTTTACCAAAACATTTTGTATATTTTTATAAGCTTAAATTCAAAATGGCGTCATCCCCACCCTCTTGCTTAACTTACAGTGAAGGGAAACGCGTTTAATTCTATATCTCAGAAACTATGCATTTTACGACAAAAATGTATAGAATCTTTTTTGTAGATAAATAAGTGATTTACCTTTTTTCTTTAGAAAGTTTTTTTGTCAAGTCAATATGTACTGAGTACTGAACAAAAAATGTGGGAATGAAATTGCGCACAAAAACCTTATAAGCAGTTTTGCAATAAAACGTGTAATTAAAAAGATATTGGCAGAAAACGACTTTTGAATTTACGTTTTTTGACACTTAAAGCCCTATAATTCGGGAAATATTAGCCCTACGTAAAAAATCATAGTAACAAAAATTATAGATAATCGTGTGTTCAATAAGCCTTACGCAGGATTTTTTCATGTAGAATTAACCATTACCGAAATATAGTGCAAAGAAAGTGATATGTGAAGTTTGAAGCATCATAGCTCACAACATATTGACTTTACAAAAAACTTTGTAAAGAAAAAAGGTAAATCACTTATTTATCTACAAAAAAGCTTATAGACATTTTTGTCGTAAAATGCATAGTTTCTGAGATATAGAACTAAACGCGTTTCCCTTCACTGTAAGCTTAGCAAATGACGCCATTTTGAATTTAAGCTTATAAAAATATATAAAAAAAAATCGCGTGCGGTATTTTTCGCATTACGAAGGCTTTTTTTTCGACCTATTTATTGGACTATAAGCTTTGGTTGAGTTTTCCCTCCACGTTGCCTTAAACTGTTTCGCGATAGTTATGGTGGGTCCACACTACGCGGACTTGCGTCGTACGCGCTTTTGCCTTTTTTTCATATAGAGTTTTATGACTTTTTTACGACTTTGTCCATGGTAAAGGCAGTGCGGCAAAACTACGTGGACAAAAGGCTGTGCTTAAAAAGGTACATTGTGCGTCCACACAATATGAGCTTTTCAAAAGCGCGTACGGCGTTTCATATGAGAATTGATTGTTTTCACGCGCGCTTTTGTCTGGCCGTACGGCCAAAAGCGCGTAGGATCTAAGTCCGCGTAGTGAGGACGGGCCCTTAGAGGCCGGATCTCATTGTTTAACACGACTTGGTTCGAATTGTAAAGTCTGAGTTACAAATCCTTAGCTCAGTGGTGGGCAACGGCAGCTCTTGAGAGACACACGAGCTCCCAAGGCAGTTTCAGAGCCCTCCTATCCTGCTTGTGAGCTCGAGTGAGAGAAATAGGCAAAAGCTCTGAATTAGCTTTGAGTTCGTGTGAGAGGTATAAAAAGGAACTTTACAAGAGCTTTTTTGGTGCTCTGGAAAAGTTGGCGGTTGCCCACCACTGTTAAGGCGGTAATACACGAACGCTCCATCCGGCCACGCCACGCCAAAACAACAACAATTTGTATGCACTCGAAATTTTTGTTGTTTTGGCGTGGCGTAGTCGGATGGAGCGCTCGTGTATTTGGCCCTTAAGCCAGAATGTTGGACCGGTGCAAGTGGTCTGTCCCACAAATTTGAGATATTAGGGCTGTTCTGTAGGAGATTATCATTTTTGTTCTTTTCTAAGCTTTTTCTATTCTTCTTCGTGTGTCCGTGTTCTATAAGACTGCTTCATTGCTTGGTACGCAACATTACGCTCAATAGCCAGTTTATATTCATCCTCGAACTAGTCATTCTGATCACTATGACTTTTGCCCAAGGTGGAGTAGGAGAACAGTATTTTTAACGTTTACCCAACCCCTTTTTGACTTCCGGCATCTCGGTTCCAGACTATTGAAGGATAGGGCAAGTTCTCATCCATGGCCGGTGGTATTTTTGACCGTTTTCGTACTGTAGGTCAATTTTTTTCGAATAGAGTGCAATGCCGAACAACAAGCTCTAGTCGATAGATAGTGATGTGAAAGAGAGAAGTGAAGGAAGGAACTGCGACAACCACCTACTTCCAAACCATTTCTATCGCGACTCTGCCATCGGGGCGACGAGAAACAACTCGCTGGAATGTTATGCCTCCTGAAACGAGTTGAATCCCATCAACCAACTGATGACATGCGCTGGTGGAGCGGGGCAATGCTAGCGGAAGTCTATAACAGGAGGAATAAGGAATGTAAAGAGGGAGAAAGAAGGTGGGAAAGGCGAAGGACCGTGGTGCTGTCGGGATTCGAACCCGGGACCTCTGGGACGGTAGCCAGGTGCTTTACTCCCTAGACTACCGAGGCCCCATTGCGTGATTCGAGACATTTCTGCGATGTTGGATCATAATACCAATAAGATAATGATCCGAGTCTAAGTTGGTACCTTGGTTAGTCGGTACCGTCATCAGGTCGGATAGGGGACGGCGTCTATCAACATGTGATCTTTTTGTTTATGAGTGACTCCATTAGAAGATAAATATATGCCGGCCTCCTCGACATCTTCTTGAACTGTTCGTGCACTAATTTGTGATCCAGCTGCATCGGCAAGTTCCTCTCTTATCCTTGAGGCTGGTTTGAATCATTCCAATAGCGCTAACCTACTTAAAAACGCTCGCCACGAGGTTTTGTTGATTTCTTCCTTCCATCCATTTTTATGATATTGAGAGCTCGTTTATTTTGGTCCTTGTTAACTGGTTGTTGCCCGATAATAAAAGGATTTTAGGGATGTGAGATACTTATCGTTACTTTTCATATCATATAAGCTTAACCTCTCTTTTAGAATAATTACCAATACTCACGGATTTGGGGGTTTTTATCGCACAGTTATCAGTTCGAAATAGTTACGGCACGTACATATTTTTTTATACTACGTGTTATTCCTCTTATTCCGTTGTTGGCTGACCACTGGACCTACACCAATTTCATAATAAATAATCTCAATGCTAGGGAGGAACCCTGCAGCTGGAGCCATCGTATTTTTTCATCGTTATGCAAGAAACATGGGCATGCAAAAAATTTATGTTCAGAAGCATTCTCCAGCCTTCTATAACAATGCCTTTAAAAACTCATCCACAAAACAATAAATAAACAACCCTTCCGGGTGGAACACACAAAAATCTAATTAAGAATATATGTGCCAAAAAAATATACACCCCTTAACAAACTGGTAAAATTCCTCCAGTCACAAACTCTAAATTATTTCGGCTGTTGGAATGATGAAAGAAGACAGCCAAAAAAAATATTATCGATTATCGATTTATCACCCAAAAGACGATGGCGAGTTGGCTGCTCCGGAATCACTTGTCTAGACGTATTTCAAATGCAGGCCAGCCACGATGTTTTATGATCTGCTGGCGGGAAGCAATTTATGCTCTTTCTGCTGACCATTTGCAAATGTTCGACACGCGCTGCTAGCACAGACCAACGAACGACGCTGACGACGTAGACGACCATGGCGGAGAGAAAATTAATTTTTCTTTTTGCTTTTATATAATTTTTATTCGTACAAAAAAAATTGCAGAAACGAACGATGACACCAACAAAATGCCAGACATTCGTTCTCAATAAGTTTTTGAACTTGAATTGCGATGGGGGGGGGGAGTTCCTAAGACATCACAAGCATAACTTTAACGAGAATTTAAGAGAGATCTTTAAGACACACAAAAGTATTTAGATTCGACATGTTTCATTCTTACCCAAGATGAAATCGACCGACTAAGAAAAAAACACCCGCAATAACATCAAAGCAGCACTACTAAAACACAGACGCTGGCTACATGGAATGCTTATAAAGTTGAGCAATCCATCTTAAAAGTAAATCTGAAACACGTCGTTAAGGACACTCTTAAGTCATACAAATCCTTGTGAAAATGTGTAACAAATTTCCTTTTTTTTAGTACGAAACGCGAACACAAATTCCCAAGGAGCTCAATCAACACCAGATGCTGTGTGTGCGATTTCGTGATTCTACTAAGAAAATCGAATTCGGAAATAGTAACAAGCATATACAGTATGCGATCGTATATAGAAATAGGATCCAGTATTGGGGCACATGCTACCGGGGCAGAGCTGGGAGGGACCCGGAAGAAATTATTATCGAGAGAAGTTTTTTTTGCGTTCATTTGGAAAATGACACTGAAAATTGTAGACTTTTGCTTCAATTACACCACACCCATCACTGGAGATAGGCAGGACGTACACTTGTCATCCAGTGGCGTCTGAAGTCCATAATTAACGAATCGACTGCAAATAAAGTGAGCACAATAGAAGAAGGAACACGGAAGTTTCTAAAAGGGTTTGTTGGACGGGGTGGCGTCAGGGGCGACGCTTTCATAGGTGCAAATGGTGCACTTGCACCGGGCGCAATTGGGGCAGGGGCGCAATTTCAGAAATTAAAATTAAAGAAAAATTTGAAACTTTGAAAACAGCGTGCAATATGGTATACTGCCCGCGCGCAAAAAAACCAAGTGCCCGCTCTGCCTCCTACGCCAGTAGAGAACCATGATCATACACTCTAGTTGAGCATGGAATTGGAGTAGCGGAAGAAGGAGATTGGAAGGGTCTTAATTTGGGTAATAAGGGCGGCGACTCATCTGCTTGGTCAGAAAAAACATAACTGAAGAAAACTCTACGACGACGAATAAGAGTGTCGTGGTCGAGCAAATTCTGAGAACATCGGAAAGTCCCAAAGCTCATGAAACAATGAGGAGAATGACAGAGAAGCAGGAGGAAACTAATAGAATCATGATGGAAGCTCACTCTCCAGGAAGCTACTTCTTGGGAAAGTCCTGCGTTTATTCAAAATCAAATGGAAACGAGGCTGAACCGAGATTGGGTTGACAGGATCGCGGCAGAGGAGGGATTGAAACGTGCCATACATTTTTCCCGTTCAAAAAATCGCGGCTTGGCGAAATATTCTCCGCTTTGCTCCAATGCGACAAGAAGGTCATTGGGCTTAAACTGGGGTGGCGCTTTCATAGGTGTAGAGTAGCTTAATAGAATAGAATAGATCAATGTGGATCTAGTACCACTCCTATCACAATGATAAGAGATCTATCATGGTGATAGCAGTGAGTCAGTTCTAATTCACCGCTCCTCTTGAACACGTCTTGTAACCAAGTTCAATAAAGTTTAATAAAAATACCACATGGCGCAGTCGGTAGACGATTTAAAACAAAAAATCGAAAAAATCGAATATCAAGATTAATAGAAGAATAATTTACATAAATAAATAAACGGTGATAACATAAATACAAACTGAAGGAAAAAGAAAATTAAAAATTGCAGTGATAATAGCCGATGGGCAAAATTAAGGAGGAATTTAATCAGCACGTGAAAAAAAAAATTGCAGTGATTATAGCCGATGGGCAAAGCTAAAACGGAATCATCAAAACAGTTAATAAAAGAAAAGAAAACTATAAGAAAAAGAGATTCTGAGGGTAATTTAACGATATTACTGCTCAGAAGTGGGAAACGAATTGTTAGGACCACTAAAATAAATCTTCAAAAATCTGTACAATCATCGTCAGAATTAACAAAAAACGTAGTGAAATCAATAAAAATGGAATCGTGTATGAAGAAATTAAAAGACTTAGACCTATCAGGAAATAGAGCCCGGAACTGGGATATGTTTAAAGCAGATTTTGAAGATTTTTTAATTAGGCCCCCATCCACGGTCAAACAAACCATCAAATTCGTGGCCAACATCGAAAAAATTCTAAGTGTGCGTGTATAAAATACAAGTTTTCGAAGTTGGCCGCTGTTTGAAGAAAATATTCGTCTGGTTTAATATTTCCTTCAAACAGCTTAAATGTGTGTGTGGATTTTTTATGTGTGCCATGTAAAGCATATGAAAGTTCGTTTCGTTTACAGGAATTGTCGCTCGGGATGTTTGAAGAAAGTTTCCCTCGTTGATGGCCAACAAATGTCAAAGCATAAATGTGTGCGCTGTTTGTCGAAAATTGGTTTGATGATTTGTTTGACCGTGGATGGGGGCCTATTGGTTGCAAGGCAACAAATGAAACTGATGAAATCAAATTAGCTCTTCTAAGAAATCAACTAGGAGAAGAAGCGAAGGAATTATTACGCACACTTTCAGCAGATTTGTCACTGGAGGATAAGAAAAAATATAACAAAGTGATGGAGCTGCTGGAAAACTATTGCAAACCGAGAAAAAATATAATTTATGAACGGTATATTTTTCACTCTAGACATCAAAAATTTAACGAACCCTTTGATGAGTTCTACACAGATATTAAAAAGTTAGCAGATGCATGTGAATTTGCAGAAAAGTCCAACATGATTAGGGACCGAATTGTCTTAGGAATTGAAGACAAAAGACTCCAAGAGAAATTACTTGGAATAGATGACATCACCATGGAGAAAGCAGTTGAAGAATGTCGAAGAGCTGAGAAGTTAAAAGAGAGAGTGGAACAAGTGCAGAGACCACAAACAGTATACACAGTGCAGAAAAAATATAACAAACCAAATCAAAAAAAAATATTTAAAAATCAATATAACAATACTGTAAAAAATCAAAAACAAAAGGTTCATCGCAACTTTAACAATAAAACAAAATCGGAAGGGGCCACACAAAAAATCCAACCTAAGTGTACAAGGTGCAGTCAATCTCATCCACCGTATCGATGTCCAGCATTTGGGAAGCAGTGCAGTAACTGTGGGCAAATGAACCACTATGCAATTGCATGTAGGAAAGCGGTAGTCAGAGAAATACGAGCAGAACAACAACAGGAAAGTAGTGATTCAGAATGCATTTTTTCTGTAATCAATAATAATGAATACAATAATATTAATAGTATAAGTCAAGTAAATTCAATTTCTTGTAGGGAGAAAATTTGGACTGAAACAATCAAAATAGAAAATGTAATGGTAAAATTTAAACTGGACACTGGTTCTGAGGTGAATATTCTTCCGCACTTCATTTTTTTACAAATAGCATCAGGTGATCAATTATATAATACAACAGTAATATTGAAATCGTATAGTGGTCACAAAATAAAACCTTTAGGAATGGCTGACTTGGTATGTACATATAAAAATACTAAACATATAGATAAATTCATGATAGTGGAAAATAATTATAAGCCGATACTTGGTTTGAATTTATGTGCTAGGCTAGGAATTATTAAAAAAGTGAGCTCAGTTGAAAGCAATATAAGTTCTATAACTACTAAGGAAAAATTTATCAAAACTAATAATGATGTTTTCAGTGGTTTGGGCAAATTTAGAGTACCATACAAAATAGAGTTAGTGAATAATGCGATCCCGATATGTAAAGCTCCTCGTAGGATTCCTTTGACGTTAAAAGCACCATTAAAAAAGAAATTAGATGATTTAGAATCTCAAAATATTATAGCCAAAGTTAATGATCCTCGGGAATGGTGTAATCAAATAGTTTTAGTTGAGAAAGCAGATAAGACTTTAAGAATATGCCTTGATCCAAGAACACTAAATACGTACATAAAATCGAACTTTTTCATGATACCATCATTAGAAGAAATAAAAACAAAAATTGGCAAAGCTAAACTGTTCTCGGTCCTGGATCTTAAAGATGGTTTCTGGCAGATAGAATTAGATCCAGATTCCCGTAAATTGACCAGCTTTGGGACTCCATTCGGATGCTATGAATTCTGTAGATTACCTTTTGGTATCAATGTAGCGCCTGAAGTTTTTCAAAGATATAATAGTGAAACATTTGGTGATATTGATGGAGTTATCATCTACATTGATGATATTCTCATAGCAGCGCAAACTGAACATGAACATGATCGTATACTAAAGCAAGTAATTGAAAGGGCCAGAGAATCCAACATAAAATTTAACCCCCATAAATTTCAATATAAATTAAAGGAAGTTTCTTATATAGGGCATATTTTTTCTGAGGGCAGGATAAAACCTGATCCAGCTAGGATCAAAGCAATCGAATTATTACCGCCTCCTAGCAGTAAAAAAGAATTACAAAAATTCTTGGGAGTAATAAACTATCTTCGTGACTTTGTACCGCAAATGTCACATTTAACGGATCCACTTAGGGATTTGTTAAAATCTAAAAATGAATTTAACTGGCTACCTTCGCACACTCAAGCTATGGAAAATATTAAGAAATGCATTCTCAAAACAACTGGGGTTCACTCATTTAATGAAAACGAAGATGCAATTATACAAACAGATGCGTCATCCAAAGGGTTGGGCTGCTGCCTTATACAAGGAAACAAAATCATTTCATATGCATCACGAGCTCTATCAGAAACTGAAGAGCGTTATGCACAAATAGAAAAGGAACTTTTAGCAATAGTATTTGCATGTAAAAAATTTCATACTTATATTTATGGAAAAAAAATAATCGTTCATAGTGATCACAAACCGTTAGAATCCCCATTACAAAAAGATATTAATAAAATACCTTCAGCACGTTTAAAAAGACTTAAATTGAAATTATTACCCTATAAAATTGACATTAAATATGTACCTGGCAAATCCCTACATGTTGCGGACTACTTATCGAGAAATTTTACTAACCAAACTCATCCAGAAGAAGAGCCTGATGTCTCCGACATGGTTCATACAATCGCGGTAAGTGATGAAACACTCAAGGACTTAAAATTGTATACGTTGAAAGACAAAAACTTAACTTATTTACGTAATTATTACATGAATGGGTGGCCAAATGAAAAGACTAAATTACCTGAACATATAAGACACCTGTATAAATTCAAAAATGATATTTATGTAGAAGACGATATTTTATTTTACAATGACCGTATAATTGTACCATTAGATTATAAACAACATATCTTGAAGAAATTACATGAATCTCATTTGGGTATAATTAAATCAAAAAAAAGAGCAAAAGAATTATTTTATTGGCAAGGAATGGATATTGACATAGAAAATATTGTAAACAATTGCCCTAAATGCCAAGTAAATAAAAAATTAGAGCCGAGGGAACCTCTTCTTACTCACGATATACCTTCTTATCCCTTTCAGAAAGTTGGTTGTGATATAATGGAATTTGGCAATAAAAATTACTTAGTTTTGATAGATTACTATAGTAAATGGATTGAACTAAAATATATAAAAAATAAAACATCAAATGAAATAATTAGCAAATGGCAAGAAATTTTTTCAGCAACTGGAATTCCAGAAATTATTATCGCTGATAATATGCCTTTTTCATCTTATTCGTGTCAAAATTTTAGCAAACAATGGGGTATACAGATAATAACAAGTAGCCCTAACTATCCTAAATCTAACGGATTAGCTGAAAGAGCTGTTCAAATTTGTAAAAATATCCTAATTAAATCAAGTAAACCAGAAGAAATACATACGTCTTTAATGGAATATAGAAATACTCCAGTAAAGGATATCCATTACTCACCAGCTCAACTTTTAATGTCGAGAAGAACGAGAACAAAGTTACCAATAAATAGAAAATTATTAGTTCCTAGTTTATGCATAAATGTAAAATCAATGCTGAAATCTAAATCAGAGAATCTTAAGAAATATTATAATATCGGGACCAAAAATAAAACACCGTTTTCAATAAACGATCCTGTATACGTTTGGGAAAAAGGAAGATGGACAGAGGGTACCATAACTAAAACACATGAAACTCCGCGCTCATATTTTGTAACTGACAACAATGGAAGAATAAAAAGACGTAACTCTTATCACTTGCGGCAACGAAAGAATAAATCAGCCCAGAACCAAGGTCTTAATAATAATAATAACCCCTTAACACTACGTAGTGGTAAAAAAATTAAACAAACCACATAGGTTAAAAATTTGTAAATAGGTTATTAGAGAATAAGATATCAAAGCATAACTATATAAAAAAAAAAAAAAAAAAAAAAAAAAAAAAAAAAAAAAAAAAAAAAAACCAAAAATGAAGTACATGTATCTAAATAAAAAGAGAATTAATTATTAAAGAAGTTTAAGATAGAAATGAAATTGAAATTATTGAATTGTTAAAGAAGTTTAAGATAGAAATGAAATTGAGAAAATTATTTTGTATTTTGTATAAATTAAAAAATAGTTAACACTCATATAAGAATTTTGTAAAAGTGTAAAAGGGGAGATGTAGAGTAGCTTAATAGAATAGAATAGATCAATGTGGATCTAGTACCACTCCTATCACAATGATAAGAGATCTATCATGGTGATAGCAGTGAGTCAGTTCTAATTCACCGCTCCTCTTGAACACGTCTTGTAACCAAGTTCAATAAAGTTTAATAAAAATACCACAATAGGTGTAAATGGTGCACTTGCACCGGGCGCAATTCTATCATTGCGATCAAAAAATGAGGCGCTGATGGGGCGCAATAGCCATACTGCACCGGGTGCAAAAAAACCCAAGCGCCGGCCCTGGGTGGCGTACAAACCATAACTTTACCAAAGGATTGAAATCGACAATACTCGGTTTTGCACCGTGACTCCTTACCTATATTCTTAGCGCCCACGCTTTTTTACATTTCGAAAGGTAGGTAGTTTCCATATACTGGCTAGAGCAATAAAAACTTTACATTCAAAATTATTTTTTAGTTTTTAGTTAATTTTAAAATAAAAGCGCATTTTTTAGTTTTTTTAAACTATATTTTTTTGAACTACTTTTACATTTTTTTGGTCTTTCTTTTTGGTATTTCAACCTTTTGGTATTTTGACTTTTTGGTATTTTGACTTTTCGGTAATTTGTCTTTTCGGTGTTTTAACCTTTCGGGATTATGTCTTTCGGTATTTTATCTTTTTGGTCTTTCGGGTTTCGGGATTTTGGGTTTTGGGATTTTGTCTTTCGGGATTTCGACCGACATCCATTTTGGATAGGTGATGAGGAAACAAGCTTTTTTGATTCCTATAAATTTTATTTTATGACTGAACTCTTACAACGACTGAATTCAAGTGAAAATTGTGTGATCTCTAATGGCAAAGCAATTCAAATTTTACATAGTTTATAACACTACTGTAATGGAATTCCAATAATTCAAGTAAATAAACTCTCAGGAAGGAGAGTGTGAAAGAGAGCCAGTGATTCATGCATTAATACAATATAAAACAATACAAAGATGTTTGATTAATTACAGTGACATACAAATTTAAGCTCATCACAACGATCGTGAATATTATTATTAATTTTGCATTTAATTGTGCATGACGGAACAATAGGGTATGAGAGATAAGATCACAACAGGTTAATTGTGAGTTTAGATGGAAACCTAGGTTTTTGAATCGCAATAGGTTCAAGGAAAGAAGTGTCTAATTGACTCCTATACATTAGAGTGCCATCATTGATAGGTGCACTCAAGATCCGCAATCCAAATCCAATAGGTTAGATGTTGGACTGCCTCCAGTAATTCTTCCTGACCGTAACTGCCTAGTGTGCCGGACATTTACACAGAAAGTGAATGAAGACTTTATGCAGGATACCTAGCTTGGGAGCGTAGTACCATATGGTACAATGCCTGTCAGGTCCTCAGGATCGTCAGGACTTTCTTTTGAAAGATACTAGCATTCATCGGAACGACAGTGAATTGTTAGGTGGTCTCTAGATAAACCGCTGCCCGACGCCTTCAAATGTTTCGAAGCCGTCGTTGTGTTAGGCTCAGTTTTGCCCGGGGCTGCCAGATCGCAGCCTGCTTCCCAGCTGCGAATGTTATTCCAACAGGACTGTTTAAACAAATTCGGGCATCTGTATACGTGTAATTTACAATACTACTGAGATTATTTATGCAAAAAATGAAAAGCAAAGGTTCTAGTATGGAACCTTGCGGAACATCGAGGGTGATTACTTAAGGATCCGAAATATAATTTTGTAGCCATACTTTTTAAGATCGATTGTGTTAGTACTTAATCGCGATTCATGGAAGCAGCTGGGTATAAAAATCTCGTGTTCTCTATTAGCTTAGTTCCTAGAAGCTTTTGACTAACACTATCAAATCTCTGACTGAAGTCAAGAGTACAAGTCCAGCAATGCTATCAGAATCAAGTGGTTTGGAGAACGGCTGTTTACACTGATTTCAGAAAGGCCTTTGATCGTGTTGACCACCATATTTTAATTGCAAAGTTATTAAAATTCGGGATATCAGGTCCTGCCCTTGCATGGATTAAATCATATTTGAACGAAAGAATACAGGTTGTGAGATTTCAAGGTTGTTTGTCAAAAGAAATCGAAGTAACTTCCGGTGTTCCGCAGGGTAGTCATTTAGGTCCACTTTTATTTAATGTATTCATCTCCGATTTGTCTGTTAAACTACAGAATATCCCACATCTATTTTACGCAGATGACCTTAAAATATATAATGTCATAAGGTCCCAAGTTGACGTAGCCTTCTTGCAGTCGAAACTGAATGCATTACAAGAGTGGTGCATTTTAAATAAATTGCAACTTAACACCAGCAAATGTCACGCAATTACCTTCACCCGCAGTAAAAATGCACAGCCCCAGTGCTATTATCTCGACGAGAAAGCACTGGATCATGTCGATCAAATTAGGGATCTAGGTGTCGTTCTAGACAAAAAGTTGAATTTCAATTTGCACTACGACAATATCACTGCCAAAGCCCTTTGACAATATAAACTAATAAAATTATTAAATTTAGTTAATAATGAACTCATTTGAGAACGCCCTGGTAGAATTGAAAAATTCTTTTTTTAATCCAAAGATATCAAGGGCCTTCTCAAATGAGTTCATTATTAACTAAATTTAATAATTTTATTAGTTTATATTGTTAATAACAAATTACAGAAGCTGCGACGGTCAATAATACTAAATCTACTCTTAGATATCCTTATTATCTTTCGATTAAAAAAAAAATTTTCATTTCTACCAGCGCGTTCTGAAATGAGGTCATTATTATCTAAATTTAATAATTTTATTAGTTTATATTGTTAATAACAAATTATTCAATATTGTTAATAACAAATATGTATATCAATATTACTAAATCTACTGTTAGTATTTATATAGTTCTTTGGTAATAACAAGCAAATTTTTCTAAAAAAAAACGCTTGAGAACCACCGGCTTCGGCCGGTACTTCAGCCGCTAGCTTCACCTTCATCCAAAATCCTTTCCACTAATAATTAAAATTTAAGTTGACAACATATTAAATTTATATAGTATGTCATAGTAATTGTATATTAGATTTTATTAAAAATCATTGTATCATTTGTTGTTAGCTTTAAGTGTGCCTTGTTTGGCAATAAATAAATAAATAAATTAATTAGCGCTAAGGCTGACATGGGCTGCATCTTCATTACCGTGAATACCAAATTGCTTTACATATGAGGACCGTTTTTTCAAAACTCATCATTTGAAAAAACCTAATTTTTCAGGAGAAACATTTTTTGTTATACAAATTGAAAGAAAACTAAAAGTGTTTTTGGTTAAATATTTTATATATATTCCACTAACGAGGAATATAAATACACAAGAAAAAATAACAAAAACCAGAAAACAAAGGCAGAAAACTAATAGAAAAAATGAGCTGTTTTTTCAAAACTCTTTAACAACCACTTTTCAGTGTTGAGCAAAACTCAATAACTACATTATAAATCATCTTCGTTATTGAAATCTAAAGTAACAGGATTGTTTTCTATATTTTCTTGCTCATGTCCTTTAAGGACATCTTCGTAAAAAACGTTTGCATCCCTAGGTATCTCAAAAAAATTCACTTTTCTTCAGTGAAACCTTGTTCACTATGGCGGGAAGACTTCGTACGATGAGAAAAGTCTTTTTAGTCCTCCTTTTCTGAATTCTGACATCACAAGTAATAAATTCTCCAGAATACAGTGGATGTCGATATTTTTATATTTGGTCCAAATTTTTTATACGCCATCACCCTTGCCTCTGATATTTTAAAAGGTAACTTGGTTTTAAGTACATATTTGCTTACTTATTTTCTGATAGTTATAAAATTAAAAATCTTTTCCGAATACTTGGGCAGTACCTGTTAATTTTAAGATATTTCTGTATTCTTCTGGTGATACTATAACTTCTCTTATGCGATACTTTCTTTCTACTCTTCCAAACACCCTATCAACGGGCGTAAAACTATGTCCTTTTATTGGAAAAAATGTTTTGTCATTAAAGCTTGAACTTTTTCAATAAATCTCACTGCAACATCGATGTGATTGAATGGCCCGCCAAGAGTCCAGACCTCAATCCCATCGAAAACTTATGGAGCATCCTGGTGCAGGATGTTTATGCGGGTGGGAAGTAATTTAGTACCCTTGCAGAGCTGCGCGCAAAATAATATTTTTATCGGTTTTTGCAAAACTTCGTAATTACGTGAATTTAAGAAGTTTTGCAAAAACACAATTTCTAAGTACTTATAGTATCTAAAATAATAAGTTTATTAAAAATATGATTAAACCAAATGAAAGAGATCATTTAAAATAAGGCGATGACATGTAAAACTTATTTTCGTCAAAATTGGACTTATGCAGTTTTGAAAAAACGGTCCTCATATGTTGGTCGAAAATTTCTTTACAGGCAAACTAGCGATTGGGCCAACAGATGGTAATACAGAGAACGAAAATGTTCTATTTGCTCGCCTATGTCAAAGAGGCAGTATAGGCAACTCCGGGGTAGCGAGCAACATTCTAGCAATGGTTCTAGGATGCCGATGGGCTTTTAATCATGATAGGAGCACAATTTCTGTTGAGTGACCAAACACAACATTCCGTAGGTGGCTTTATACTTTTAGCCAAGGATGTATGATTAAAAGAAGGTCCATGGTAATTAATTTTAGAAAAACACATTCAACTCCTAATTGGCACTCTGTTTTTTAATAAAAGGAGAAATTATACAGATGGATCGTAATTTGTTAAATAAGAAGTCATTTTCTGCACTTGGCTACGTTCTAAGTCATCAGTCCATTAACAATGGCCCTTTCAAATGCCGCGCAAATTTATAATGAGCCGAAATCGACTCACTGTGTGTGTATCTTGCCGAATGCGAACAATTTTCATGCATCGTTTTCCATAGGAAAACGAGGAAATGGTGAAAAGGTTTCTAAAAATAAAACCATAACCACCCCCCCAAAAAACAGAAAACGCTAACCACCCCTCACCCTCAGACCCCCAGATTTTCCGCAACTTACCTCAATTGAAGCGCTGAGAGCTTCCCTCTACTCATATTTTCGTGTACCACGGGTGCGGCTTCAATAATTCGAAACCATTTTCGTTTGTTATGTGCTTTGTGAAATTCACCTGCGGAAAAATGTGTAATGGGTTGAGAGCTCACCTGCACAACAATAAGACCAAGAAAGAACAATGAAAACTAGTAAACATTAGAGAGAGAGACTGAGTGCGGGGGGGAGGGGGTGGCTGCAGGGACTCTAACAATGGCGAAAATGTACCGCAAAAATGTATACCACACGCGCGCTTTACCTTTACCTTTGCCGATGGGGCTAACCCAGAAAGCTTCGTCCTGCCATGCTCCTTTCCTACTCTTTCTTCCTTGCCCGGGAGATTCAATAATTCGTGGTATTCAAAAACATACAAAAACCTTCAGTTTCGAAAAATTCATTTTTCCCAATGTTTTTTTTTGTTTTGTTTTTGCAAAATGGAGGATCAACTCCATCCTGTGAATGTGCGCATTAATTTGCAGACCACCCTTTCGGAGAGGGCCGCCCCCGGGATTAGCAATTTCTTTTTGCATATCGTAAAATTCGAGACTCGTTTTTTATCGTCTTTTTGACTCTGAACTTTTTTTTTTTGAATTATCCGCCGGAACCGGATGCGGATCAATGGCGGAAGCGATGGGCGCTGGTGGTGTGCTTATTTTTATTCCTTTTCTGGCATTAATTACTTCCCGGGGAGATTTTCTCTGATAATTAGATTTGCTAATGAGCGTCCCGATAATGCTTCTTTGTTGCTTTTTTATTGCCTCTGTTAGCTTTTATGCCTTGCGACGTTTAGGAGTTCACTTTCCTTTCTCCTTTCTCGCTTATTTTTTTTTGTTGCTCGAAATGAACTTGGCGCTGGGTTTATTTCGATCTTATTCATTTCGTCCTGCTTTCGTCTTTGTTTTATTACTTAAAGGGAATAAAAAAGACAGATGGAAGGATAGAGACGATGATGATAGGCTATTTGTGGTTTTTGTTAAGTGGCTTTGTAACTTCCATAATAAAGTCGAAATTAATTAATCTGGGAAAGTCTCGGGATCGATATTAGCAAATGACATAATGCTGTTTAAAGTATAATAATCGCATGACAAATTGCTGGCGAAATTTATGGAATTTAATAATTAGATATTTATGAAAAATAAAAAAAAATTAGTTAAGTCAAAAAGAATTTCTGCGCCTGTTGATGATACATTGCGAAAAGCGCTGAATGGGTTCCATTCAAACAGATTTTTTGTCGATCATATCATATATGAAGAGCGAACCCAGGTGGGTAGTCACACAACCACGTCCACCCCCCAGAAGTGTTATTTGGTATTTTACCTAAAGAGGAAATAAGGTAGATCACTTCATTGTGATGGGCCGACAGTATACAAGACAAAGCAGAGTTCCGCAGGGATCTGTCCTGGACCCTTTCCTGTGAATCAAAATCTATTATGATGTGTTGAGGCTACGCATCCCACAAGGAGCTACTGCGATTGGTTTCGCGGATGACGTGGAAGGTATTGGTCGTAGGACGATCGAAGCGATCTGGAAGATTAAGGGGCGGGGGGGGGTAATGCTTTAATTTTTTTTGCATTTTTTTCTTATTTTGTTTCTGAATGTACAGAAGATACAGTGTTTCAAGCGACCCGCCGTCATGCTTGGATGTTCGAGTACAAAAAACTTCAAATCGATTTTCTCGCGAACGTCATTTTTGAAGTCCGTGAACATAATGACTCAAAATCTACTTGGCCGATCCTTTTGAATTTTTAAACACTAATTCTACACATAAATCAACAGGTAATCACGAAGAGTTTTTTTTTTACCTTTTTTTCCCATTTTTTAATAACAAATTCACCGAAATTTTTTAGCGAAAATCGCGTTTTTCACTTCCCAATGCTGCCAAAAATAAAAAAATCGAAAAAAAACTCTTCGTGGTTACCTCGGGAAACATATTACCTTTTAGACGCATTTTGTTTTTTTTTGTTTCTGATGATCCGGTAACCCGTAATCGTGTTCACCGCAAAACAACTTTTTTTCGAGGCGCCTCCGGAGATTCCCGTGAAACTTAATTCTTTTTATTTTTAATTGAATATTTTTCTAAATATACTTCAAATAAATATTATTCATATCTTTAACAAAAATCATGAAAATATGCTTTTTTCGCCTTTAAAGCATTACTCCCCCTTAAAGGAGTATCCACACGCTCGGACACGGACATGTATGAACGAGTTCGTATAAAATGTACACATCGATATTTTTTGAACTCCTGACGGAACACTAATATGTGTGGATACTCCTTTACTCGTTAACACATGACCGTGTTCGGCTCGTTCATATATGACAGGACACGGCCCTGTGACGTCTCGGGCACGGCCCTGATTTGTGTGGGTACTCCTTAAAGCGTGGCTTCAACGCGCTGGTCCGACGCTTGCTTAGCACAAAATTGAAGCTGTGCTGATCAATTAACGGAGAAAACCAGTGTTCGTAAGGAAGACGATATGGGAACAGGTCGTTCATTCACAGTCCGCCCTAAGGTACTTGGGAGTGATGATCGACCGGAAGCTAAATTTTAAAGCACACTTGAAAGGCATGGTGAACAAAGCGACCACTATTTGTGCAGCACATCCAAGAATGCTGCCCAACGTGACGTGAGGGGTCCCAGACTGAGTCGCTGCCTCCTGCTGGCGAGGGTGGTTATCTAAGTTGCCAATGTAGGCTAACAGCGGAGAATGTAGGACCGCATACAGACTAAGTGCATTCCGTGCGTCCTGCGTATACGGGACTACAGACTTCGTAATAGTGGGGATGATCTCCAAAACTCGTGCCTCAGAACCATAGTCCTTCGCGTAGGAATGGCCAGAGACATACTTACGAGATAAAGCATGTGGCCTCCATGACCCAGCAGCGCGGCTGGAGATAATGCACTGCGATCCATAACTGAACGGCAAGGGATCTGGGTCTATTAAGGGTAGGTGGACCCACAGACTTATACCAACCGAGGAAAGATGGGTTACGAAGGAGCGTGGGGAAGTGAATTATGTCCTCACGAAATTCTTGAGTGGACATCGTTTCGATAAAAATGACTCACTGCTGTGCCCGTCATGCGCAGATATCCAGGATAACGCAAACCATGTCTTATTTTATTGTGTGACATTCGGCGAATATAGTTAGGAACTAGAGGCAATGGCTGAGGCGCTATTAACACCAAAAAACATCCTCACATGATGAAGAACGAGGATGGTTGGAGGAAAGTGGAAACGAAGCTGGAGGCCATACACAGCAAGTTGAGGCTGGAAGAGAAAGGCCAAGAAACGCAGTGTAGGGTTATTGAGAACAACATCTTACAAAATAATATTTCTTTATTTATTTGGGTATCTTACTTACTAAGATGGTTATATTTTCTTCGATCTACATCTCGGCATGGCTCGGGAAAAACTATCGGATCTACATCGCGGCAAGGTTTGGGAAAGACTGTCGGATCTACATCGCGGCAAGGTTTGGGAAATACTGTCGGATCTACATCGCGACAAGGTTTGGGAAAGACTGTCGGATCTACACCTCGGCACGGTTTGGGAAAGACTGTCGGATCTATACCTCGGTAAGGTTTGGGAAAGACTGTCGGATCTACACCTCGGCACGGTTTGGGAAAGACTGTCGGATCTATACCTCGGTAAGGTTTGGGAAAGACTGTCGGATCTACACCTCGGTAAGGTTTGGGAAAGACTGTCGGATCTACACCTCGTCACGGTTTGGGAAAGACTGTCGGATCTACACCTCGGCACGGTTTTGGGAAAGACTGTCGGATCTATACCTTGGCACGGTTTGGAAAAGACTGTCGCATCTACACCTCAGCAAGGTTCGGGAAATACTGTCGGATATACATCGCGGCAAGGTTTGGGAAATACTGTCGGATCTACACCTCGGTAAGGTTCGGGAAAGACTGTCGGATCTACACCTCGGCACGGTTTGGAAAAGACTGTCGCATCTACACCTCAGCAAGGTTCGGGAAAGACTTTCGGATAAACACCGCGGCAAGGTTCGGGAAAGACTTCGGGTCTACACCTCGTCACTGTTTGGGAAAGACTGTCGGATCTACACCTCGGCAAGGTTCGGGAAAGACTGTCGGGTCTACACCTCGTCACTGTTTGGGAAAGACTGTCGGATCTACACCTCGGCACGGTTCGGGAAAGACTGTCGGATCTACACCTCGGCAAGGTTTGGGAAAGACTGTCGGATCTACACCTCGGCACGGTTCGGGAAAGACTGTCGGATCTACAACTCGGCAAGGTTTGGGAAAGACTGTCGGATCTACACCTCGTCACTGTTTGGGAAAGACTGTCGGATCTACAACTCGGCAAGGTTCGGGAAAGACTGTAGAATCTACACCTCGGCACGGTTTGGGAAGGAGTGTCGGACTGTCTACACCTCGACAGCTCAGTCCTCTAGGACCGGCCGAGGTGACTTCTCCGGAACGAGTCCTGTATATAACTGCCCTCGGATGATGGACAAGGTTTTTTTATAGCCGGGAGGGAACGTTTTCCTTCGAGGAGCTTTCGTGGCAGGAAGCTTTCAGCTTTTAAAGAGAGAAAAAAAAACCTCTTTTAGGCCTAGTGCTTTAATGTTTGCTATATGAGGTTTTGGAGTGTGATTCCACTAGTGACGAGTTGTGATGTGACTCGTTACAACCATCTGATTATACCCAGACTAAATCCTTCAGGCCCATAAGAGATAAGTGAACACAATGGAAAGAGCAGAGTTAAAACAAGAAATTGTGCGTGTGGCTTTCCTCCAAGCTTAGTAATCTTCTGGAAAATTAAGTAAGATTAAAAAAAGGCTTTCTTTTCCATAACCGGGGCTATACGTACATGACCGCGGGAGCGCTGGAAACTCTACTTAATTTTGAACCGCTAAATTTTGAAGTAGAGAGATCGAATGACCTGTGTACTTGCAAGAAAGGCTATCCGAGGTTTTACCTAAGACACCACATGGTGAACTCGCATGGTACATGGATGGCTCCAAGGCAAAAGCAGCGGTACGTGCCGTGATCTGGAGTAAAGTCCTAGTTTTAGTAGAGCTTTCAGCTTTGGGTTCCTATTCCTAGCTACTGTCTTTAATTCAAGGAGATATTCTAACAAACGAATCTTTATCTTATCCGACAAACAAGCACTAAACTCCCGCAAGACTAATTCTAAATTAGTTTCGGGTTGCCAACGCGATTTATATGTGTCAGTTCCAGAAGTATCCCAATCCAGTCACTCTATGCGGGTACCAGGCTTTTATTATTTCGTGGACAAGGAAAAGACGGACACCTTGGCTAGATCGGTTTGGTGAAAGGGGCCCAATATGATCGGACTTTGATGAAACACCCCGAAAACTGTAGTTGCACCCCTGGTTTTTTTTCCTTCAAAAGACTAGTGCGGTATTGTGTAATGCTAATTTTTACTGCCATTGAATGCAATGTCGGACAGCAAACTCTAATCTGAAAGATAGTAGAGAGCATGGTACAACACTTACAAGGTAAGCTCATAAAGGTCCCGTGACTTCACTCAGATCTTAGCTCACAAGGGAAAAAAGCTTTCCCGTGACGTCACTCAGATCTTTTCTAATGTACTAAAATGGGTAAAAGCTTTTCATGATGGAAACAGAGCTTTTCCTTATGAGCTTAACTTGTATTATTGTACCATGGTAGAGAGAAGAGTGAAGGCACTGACAACGCCAAAACGCTGCACTAGCTCCCTATCCAATACTACCGCGATAGAACCAGATGGTTTCCTCGCTTATTATGCTTGCAGGCGCTGGCAGTAAAGACCCAGCCGGAAAAATGCAAAGCGCTGCTAAGGGGAGAGAAATTTCAGCGCTGTCAATCAGCGCTGTCTGTCAGCGCTGAAATCTGATTTTTTTTTGTAGATGCATGGTTACCTAAACAGGTGACTAAAAGTTTCCGTTTTTCAAAATTTTGATTAGTTTTTTTTTAATTAATTAATTAGTACGTCACCATTTTTTACGTTCTACGCCTGTTGCAACTTGATTTTGGCCCACTTTAATGTAACCGATCAATCCCAAATTTTTCCCATATGCATAGTTCGCGTGCCAATGCAATATGACATTTTTGTAAGAAAATCAAGATGGCGGTTCCAAGATGGCGGCCGAATTTTGCAATTGTGTTTCCCGATCCCCGGCATGGGTATCAAATGAAAGAGTGTTACGAGTAGAATACAATTACCATTCAAAATTCTAAATTGCGGCTAACACAAGATGGCGGAAGACATAATAGAATAAAAAGTAGAAAATATAACCTATCAACTTTAAATTTTGCACATATGCATAGTTCGCGTGACAATGCAATCAGACCATTTGGTAAAAAAAAACAAGATGGCGGTTCCAATATGGCGGCCGAATTTTACAATTGTGTTCCCCGACCTCCGGCATGGGTATCAAATGAAAGGGTATGACAAATAGAATACTATTAGCTGTGTAGCGTCATTCCAAATTCAAAATGGCGGCCAACACAAAATGGGGGATTACCTTTTCTTTACAAGCAACTCGGTATGGGTATGAAATGAAAGGGTATGACAAGTAGAATACCTGTGTGGTGTCATTCTAAAATTCAAAATAGCGACAAACACAAAATGGCGCCCAACCAAAAATGGGGGATTACCTTTTTATTTACAACGCGCTCGGTATGGGTATCAAATGAAAAGGTGTTGCAAGTAGAATACTATTATCTCTGTGGCGTTATTCCAAATTCAAAATGGCGGCCAACACAAAATGAGGGTTTACATTTTTCTTTACAACGCCTTCAGTAAGCTCTGTGACGTCATTTTAAATCTAATATGGCGGTCACTACAAAATGGCGGCAGACATATAATAGACTAAAAAGTAGAAAATAAAATATATAGTTTAAAAAAACTAAAAAATACATTTTTATTTTAATATGAACTAAAAAGTAAAAAATAATTTTGAATGTAAAGTTTTAATTGCTCCAGCCAGTACCTATATGGGAACAATCTACTGTTCGAAATGTAAAAAAGCGCCAGATCATTAAATATAGTTTATCCTGAAGCTCTTTGAAAAATACCGTAACATCTGTTGCATGTCTGATTATATGCGTTACATTTTTTTTGTCCTTTCTGTTCGTCTCAAGCCAAAATGTAAAAAACAGAGAGGAAATGTGTGTGTAATGTATTTATTAGATATTTTTAAGGCACCAAATTGTGCATTTTTGGGACAAAATGGCAAAATTGATTACTCTTTCTGGCCCTTTTTTTGGAAAAATTTTTTTGGAGGGGAAGAGGGCGCCATGAGCGAAGTTCTGCATAGTGTAACGGTCGCCCTAGAGTACATAGGCCTCTGACGCACCTTATCATCCAAAACACAATACCGGCGTAAGCGTCAAATTGGATCCGATTTATTAACAATTAAAAATCAATAAAATACATGGCAACAACGCATCTGCATGCCCGTTAATTTTCTCAAATCAGTTCCTATTCTTTTTGTCTGCCCCACCAGTAGAATATACTCTAACCCGAACATGGGCCACCAGCACTTATGCAGAATAACATCGCCATAAACACACAAATAAATTCAAATGCAAGTGCCGTTGATGCAAATTCCCTTTTGGTCATCGAAACCCATAAAGAAAAATTGAAACCTCAATGGGCGCGTTTGAGCCCGAGTTGTTTTAACTCTGTTAAATTGGCGCTGTTAACTTAGCACCGTTTCTAGCATGCCATTTGACAGTTCTCATTTTTACAGCTAATAACGGGCAAAAATAGTAACATTTCCCATTGTACAAATAGTGAAAAGCAAAAAAATGAATAATAATAATAAAATCTTCATTCTGTATTGAAATGTTTCTAAATTGTTTGCTTACAACAACAAATTACAAGCGGACATCAAGTCGTTTTGGCTGTGCTAAGTTTTGGCTAGGCCGGAAAGCAGTGAAATAAGTTAGCTAACGGCGCTAAAGAAGATTGCTGTTTATGCCGTTGTTAACTTGCCCAGCTCAGTTAAATTAGCTTCGGCCTAAACGTGCCAAATGAATATACGGAAGGAAAAAAAAAAAAAAAAACGCAGGAATGCATAATAACGGGGAGTTTTTCTGGAAGAGATCGGCAGATCGGTGGATTTTGCGGGGGATGAGTTCTTGGGAGTTGGAAGGGAGTTGTGTTCGAGCTTTCCGAAGAGACGGTCGTTTACATTTTATTCTTTGAGACGTTCTTTAAATTAATTAATTAGTATTTCTCTTGTTCGGGTTTTTTTTTTGGAGGATGGAGGAGTAAACCTCGAACGTCGCGGCCGTATTAAATTTATTCCGCTGTAACGTTACCCATTTTTCCCTGAGATTAGATTTTGAAGATTTTGAATGTGCTGACATTATATATATACGATGATTTAGTTTTGTTAGAAAAAAAAACTCAAACGGACGTGTTGGGCTTAAATTCGTATACTTCGTGCCTGAAAAGGATGGGTTTTTTTTTGATTCCCGGATGTGAAATTCGCGCGATAAGAAAGTTTTTTTTGAGTGGATTGGATCTTTGAATGAGATAATAAAATATAAGGACGATTATTTTTTTTGGTTACAAACAAACGGACGTTGAGGTGTAAAGGAGACGAAAAAAAAAAAAAAAAAGAACAACAGGAGGGAAGAAGCAGCTAAGTTAAAAATAACTCCTTTTTGAACCGGGCAGCTAAGTTAAAATAAGTAGCCTTTGTCGAATTAAATAACCAAGTTTCAAAATAAATAACTTTTGTTGAAATGAATAATCCCGTCTAAATTACGTAACTTTGTTGAATTAAATGACCAAGTTAAAATAAATAACTTATTTGAATTTAAAATAAATAACTTTTGCTGAAGTAAATAATCGGAGTTAAAAATAAATAATTTTTTTTAATTAAATGGCCAAGTCTAAAATAAATAACTTTTGATGAAATGAATAACCAAGTCTAAAATATATAACCTTTTTTTTTGGATTTACAATAAATAACTTTTGGTTGAATCAATAACCAAGTCGATACTAATTATCTTTTTTTAACCAAATATCTAAGTTAAGATAAATAATTTTTTTTTAACTAAAGAACCAAGTTTAAAATAAATAACTTTTGGTTGAATAAATAACCAAGTCGATACTAATTGTCTTTTTTTTAACCAAATATCTAGGTTAAGATAAATAATTTTTTTAATGAAATAACCAAGTTTAAAATATATAACTTTTTGAATTTAAAATAAATAACTTTTGCTGAAGTAAATAATCGGAGTAAAAAATAAATAATTTTTTTAATTAAATGGCCAAGTCTAAAATAAATAACTTTTGATGAAATGAATAACCAAGTCTAAAATATATAACCTTTTTTTTTGGATTTACAATAAATAACTTTTGGTTGAATCAATAACCAAGTCGATACTAATTATCTTTTTTTAACCAAATATCTAAGTTAAGATAAATAAATTTTTTTTTCTAAAGAACCAAGTTTAAAATAAATAGCTTTTGGTTTAATAAATAACCAAGTCGGTACTAATTATCTTTGGTTTTAACCAAATATCTAAGTTAAGATAAACAATTTTTTTTTATGAAATAACCAAGTTTAAAATATATAACTTTTTGAATTTAAAATAAATAACTTTTGTTGAAATACAAAAACCGGAGTTAAAATAAATAATTTTATTGAATGAAATACCCAAGTTGAATATAAATAATTTTTTTGAATGAAATAACCAAGTTGAATATAAATAATTTTTTTTTGAATGAAATAACCAAGTTGAATATAAATAATTTTTTGAATGAAATAACCA